>CM077877.1:58544099-59896599 GCA_039720435.1 Amazona ochrocephala
CATAAACTTGAAAATCAGATTTTTAATGGCAGCTAAGTGCTCTTTATTCTTTGGTTTCTTATTATAAAAAGATGATAGCAACTCAGAACTAGGAAGAAAGAGAGAAAACTTTTCAAAAATAGAGCATGCAAAATGATCTAAAGCCTTCCCAAGACAAAAATCTTCAACTGCCCTTGCTAAAATCTTTTTAAAAATTGTTCCTGTCTGTTCTTTTTCTTCTCAATTCTTATGTTAAACATTGTTATACTCTTATTCAAATCAAGCAGAACAGATCTGCACTAATAGACTCAGACATCAATATCTGAAGTAAAAACAGTCTTCAATGTTTTTAATCTGGCTTCTATGAACCAGCTTTCTATTCTGTTGAAAATGAGACATATGCATTAATCAGGTCAATTTTATTAAATTAAATCATGCAGTTTGCCTGTATTTTCCATGACAGAATATTTGCAATTCTGACATTGCTAGCATGTGGTAAAGGTGCATGTTAACATGGAAGAAAAAGCATGCTCCCCTTCAAGTTGCTCAGCCATGCATGATTAGAAACTAATTATATTAAAGGCTAACAAACTACCAAAAGAATTTCACAGATCTATATCCTTCATATCTGTTTTGATCCTGCTGTGATACCCATGGAAGCAACCCTCTGTGCTGTTATGTCCTTATGCATTTTTACGCACTCCTAGGGTGCTGTCTTTCAGTTTAATCTCCTTTGTACCAGGCTACTGTTTTAGAGTCCCAATTAATTGTAATTGCTTGTGTATTGCACAAACTGATCTCCCTGTCCCAGGTGTCTCCGAGGCCATGGGGAAGGCTGAGGGTCCCAGGCGAGGCTGAACCGCTCCAACAGCGCCTGTGGGTACTCAGGGCACAAGTACAAAAGAGTAAATATATCTCTGGGAGAATCATAGAATTATAGAATGGTTTGGGCTGGAGAGGACCTTAAGATCACCTAGTTCCAACCCCGCCCTCTTGTGTGGGGGACACCTCACACTAGACCATGTTGTCCAAGACGCTATCCAATCTGGACATGCTCCTTTAAAAAACAGCAGCTGGTTACATAAAGGGGAAAATATAATTTCAAGAATCATAGTATCTCAGATGCATAACAGTACCTTGAAGAATTAGTTTCACATTGTTAGGCCACATCACTAAAATGATTGCCAGTAAGAGTTGCACTATCTCCTTCTTCGGGCTCCTCAAATGAAGGGGAACAGCAGCAAAAGTTTGTCCTTAGGCTATGCAACTCTTTCTGCTTGACTGCCTCGCGCAGGCTATGATGTGCTGGAGAAGTCTGTACAAGCAACAATGCTTCAGAAATGTCCACGACAGTGTGCTGGGCACCTTTCCGCAGGTTTCAGCAGGGCTAGCACACTTTATCATTTCACAAAACAGGAAAATTGAGCATGAAATTTAGCATACTAATTCCACATACGAAAACTGTTGTAGCCTGGAAGTGTGCTGTTCTCATATGCTACTTCTTCTATGCTTGTTTTCCAAAATGTCATATCTGCATGCGGTTTGTTCAGCTGAAACCATTCCTGAATGTCTACCTTGTTTATGCTCATGAAGCATTGTGTCCTTGCTTTGCCATAGCACATGCACCATCTCTTCCTCTTCAAACCTCTGAGCATTTCTTTCTCTTTTTCTTTCCCCTTCCCTTAGGTAGCAAACCTGAGAGAAAGGCTTTTAACTTTCTACACTTAACAGATAGTTACTAGGTACTGGTTTTGCCCTCGGCAACTACCTCTAGCACAAATAAGGTGAAACTCAATTCTATAGACTCCTCAAAGCCTGACTAGTACACATTTTTTAGTCAGTGTAACTCAGCATCTTGTAATTTATGTGGGGGGAAAAAAAAGTGGGGACTTCCAACAGACGTCTTATCTAAATTAAGTTTGTCCATCAGGATAAGTACCTGGTATAGCTAATGCCAAAATACCACAAATCCATGTCACACCCAGTATCTTCTTTCCTAATATGATGTAATAAGACTAGTCTATAAATCAGTTCAATAAGCCATGAGGAAAGAAAAAGTACAAATTGGCAGAAAGTTTTGAGGAGATAATAAATTTCTACCCGATTTCTGAGTTTCCAGGACAACCTCATGTTTTATTAAGTGGTAAATTGAAAAAAAATGAATGAACTGGAAGGCTATTACTTTGTAAGATATTGCTTAGATGAGATTTGCTAGAGATTGACGTGTATAGCCACAAAATTTATTTATGGTTTGTGCAGCCACCAGAACAAGTAGATCAGATTGCAGCTGACTTTGGTTGGCCAAATACATTCTTAGGAAATGAAACCAACAGCGTCTCAGTATCAGCACACCGACTGACAAGTCTTTTAGCAAACTGATACAGTTAAGTGCCCTCCAATGGCCACACGCCAATACTGTTATCCTGCCTCTAAGTAGCTAGCTATCTGTTGGAGTTATCTGTTGCGCTGGTTTTGGCTGAGATAGAGTTAATTTTCTTCACAGTTACTGGTACCGGGCTATGCTTTAGATTTGCGCTGGAAATGGTGTTGATAACACAGGGATGTTTTAACTGGTCCTGAGCAGTGCTTGCACAGAGTCACGGCCTTTTCTGCTTCTCACCCCAGTTTTTTTACCTATTACTTCATCTTTTGCTTTACCTATTAAACTGTCTTTATCTCAACCCACGATCTGTCCCACTTTTACCCTGCCAATTGTCTTCCCCCATCTTACCAGGGGAGCAGTGAGCAAGTGGTTGTGTGGGCCTTAGTTGCCAACTGGGATTAAGCCACAATGTCTGTCCAAAGGGAGAAATTATATTCTGAGTCTGTTTTGATTGCCTTTTTAAGTACTGTCTTGGTACTATCAGCACCTTGCAAGGAAATCAAGATATCTTTCTTCAGTCTTTTTAGCCAACGCTTTTGGTTAATATTGTTTCTTCTTAAACGTCAGAAATGAAAACATACAATAGAAATGCATGTTGCTGTGAATTAGCATCTGTCTCAGATTTATCCATCAGTTCCTCAAGGTTGTGCACATGTGCAAACCCAAACATAATCATGTATCTTAAATAATTATTTCTGTGCTTCATCTCCCTGTTCACTTGACTATCCTAAGCTGTACTAAGGCCATGCAACATCCAGTGCACAAAATCACAACCAACAGGACCCCGTAGAACCATTCAACAATAATAATTGGTTTTAATTCTACATATTGATTATGAATGGAATTGGGAATTCGGGCTGGAGTTCAATATTTCTTGCCAAGGCATACCTCCTCAATGCTGGTATGAAACTTCTCTGTAGCAAGACCTAGGAGCAGGGGTATTTCATTCAGTATTATTTCTTTCTCCTTCATTTTTTTATTCTCTTGAACAAGCAGTACAGTTTTCTCATACTTTCTATGGCATTACATTTTCAGATGCCTATTCATAATCAACAGCTCTCCCACTTCCATGATACAGCCTTCTTTATTTCTGAACAGGAAATTTATCAATATATTGGAGAAGGTGAAGAAACAAAGCCCAGGCATTCACTGCAGCCTTCACATTATTGCTAATGTCAGCGATTCATGATTCTTGAATCAGGTTCCCACGTAACACAAGGCAGCATTTAGGGTGGGTGGTAGAAGAATACCGTTTGGGTGCCTTTATTTTGCTTTCCATTTTTGAATTGTTTCCTGACTACTTTTTTCTTGCAGACCCTACAGCTAAGAACTTATCAAAAACTATAACTGGGTTTCTGATACTGATATTGCTCCAAAAACTAGAACCTTAAGAAAACTTCCTACTCAGTGATAGATACAAGGCCTACGGACAATGTAAAAAGGGCAATGTAGTCCTTTTCAGTCTATCTAGGAAAGTTCTTTTCCAGTGTACTCTAAATCTACAGTCTTTGCACCTGCTATTTACCCAGAAAATTAAACAAAAATTTCATTAAGCTTAATCTTTGTCGAAATTAATCTCTACACACCAGATCTTTGTTGATCATGAAACAGCAGGTTAGAATCAGGGGATGGGGGGAGAGAAGGGAGAGCGTATATTTTCTGATTAAAAGAATTTGCAACAATAATTCTCATTTCTCATTTAAGCAAAAGTTGTTCTAACCAGCATGTAAACACAGACTTGAAAAATATTGGAGATAGGCTCTTGCAGAGGATTAAAAGATAGTGCTTGCTACTGTGAGCACATTTGAAAGCACATGTACATGCATCTTCAGTTAGAGTTGTGTTTGTTCAGCTGTCATTATTCCAAAAATAATGGATTAGATATAAAATGGTAGGCATTTCTGTGTGTCTTTCTCATCTGGATACAAGCCAGAAAACAATTTTAAGCTTAACTGAAAGACTTATTTAAATTGGTTTCACAGTTTTCTGCACTAAAATGTTATCCCTTGTACCATTCTTTAAATATGCATTGGGCTTAGCCAAGCTCTAAAGAAAGCACTCTGAAATTCAAATGAAAACAAAGACAAGTCCCAGTTGCTCTATGACTAGGGGTTTTAATTCCTTCTCTGTTGACTTCCTAGACAGGGCAATCTGATAAGCTTTTTTAACACAGGTGCTTCAGTCATGCATAATTCCTAAACCACCTAACGGCTAGTACACAAAGGCCTAACCTGGAGCTGAGTAGAAATCTTGAGCAATCTATAGCATATCTACATGCTCATTTTGTGATGCAAATTATGGTTATCTTAAGCAGGATCAATCTGCTACACTCTGGCAGTAATTTGCACTCAAATTTCAGGCAATGAAGCAGTTATCCAAGGAAATGATCAAGTTCCTCATATTGCAAATGCAGAAGGGGAAATGCCAGCAGGGGAATAGCATGTCCCTCTAACATAAATGCACAGATTCAGACAGGCAGAATGATTCTATCTTTGGACAGCTCTGAGGTATCTAAATCTTTCCACTTGCATTTCTATGAAAGCAGCTTAGGAGACTAAATTGATTTAGGTGGATGAGGAGACAAAAATTGAAGCCCACAATAAGCAAAGGTCCTCACCAGTCAGCTCTCTTTGGCAACATTTATCTGCAACAGATTCTGATCCCTCAACCTCATATATTGCTATTAGTTAAATATTTATTCACTTCTCTGATGTCAATGCATTCAGTTATGGATGCATAGTTGAGCAGAAAATTTAGACAGAGGTATTCTGGTATTCATGAGAAACCTGGTGACAAGAGTCCCATGCTAACGGATCAGTAGACCTGGATGAAAATTAGCAGATGAAAAGGGAAAGACAAGAGGAAACACATGGTTGGTAGTGCATGCTTTGGTTTGTTGGGTTTTTTTGTTATTCCATAGAGTTTAAGATCAGGAGCTTTTATAAGTAGCAAAATCAGAACTACAAGAAAAAAAATATTAATCAGTGAAAAGAGAGATTAAATTAATGATGGTTCGGTAATGACCGAGATACTGGAATACTTTTTCAAATCCATCTTCAGAAAGATAACGAAGTCTGAATAAATAGAAAGCAGTGAAAACTCTTTAAAATAAACTATTGAGAAAATGAATATGCAAGAATGCACACTACTTTGAATGGAGCCTAACATACTGTGCAGCTGTCTTGGAAAAGCCACAGGCGAGTAAGTGCTGGAAAGCTGGAAGAATACACTACTGATTCACAAAGGGAAAAGGACAACATTTTTCAAATACATTATTCATTGCCTCATGGTCTTTTAGTAGACCAAGT
The DNA here is from genome assembly GCA_039720435.1 of Amazona ochrocephala. Classification (NCBI taxonomy): domain Eukaryota; kingdom Metazoa; phylum Chordata; class Aves; order Psittaciformes; family Psittacidae; genus Amazona; species Amazona ochrocephala. The sequence continues at coordinate 58,549,770 of CM077877.1, forward strand.
AGAAAGGTCAAAACAGGTACAGCAGTACCAGAGAAATGTATGTGTGCATATAAAAATGCAGGTAATGTCCTGTAAACATTTTATTAACTTTTTAAAAATACCAAAACACAGGAGATTTTGCAACTGAATACTTCCACTACATGTATTTCCTAAATAATACATAGGATGTTATTGTGTATTTAAGCTTTGCCATTTGTTTTTTCCATTTTTGTTTCTGTTTAGAGAAATTTCTATTTTTATCCATACCCTATTCACGGAAAACATACCTGAAGCTCTTTAAATGAGAAGGCAGTGATTCTACTAAAAATATATGTTCCTGATGGATTCAGAGAAACCTTATTTCTTCTTCAGGAAAAACAGTGAAAAAAAATACCAGGGGCATGTCAAAATACCAACACAAAATCCTTGAACATCTTATCTTTACCAAATTATACAGAAAGAATGTAAAAATGGTTTTAATTTACCTATAATAGCAATTGTAAATACAAATGCTCAAAAAAGATGGGCAACATTCCTTGTAAAATAAAAAGGAAGAATTAACATTAGAACTTGTCTTTCACAACCAGATAAGCTTTGTATACTACTAAATGTCTCTTAATGTCAGGGTAAATAAGCATTCCATTAATGTGCCCACGTTTGTATCTTTCCCTACATGTTTCCATGCACACACATAGAAGACTGTTCTCATGCTTCTGCAGCAGGGAAAAAACTCCCACTTAGTGAGGTTAGAACTGAACAACACACTATAAACTACACAATCACTTATATCTTTGCTCTAATACAGCATATGTTCCTGTAAGATAGTTACCATACAGGTGTGCACAGATGTTAATTTTAGCATGCCAGTAAGGGGCTATTTTGAGCAGTGGAGATGGACAGGTTGAAGTCAGAATTTCAGAGAATAAGGTGACACAAAGATGACTTTATTTTCATTTTGAAATTTTCGGAAGACACTTGTTTCTGCTTCCAGCATGAACGTGGTCTTTTTATGTAGAGCCAATATTAGAAACCAGTACTACAGCTGGGGAAAAACAGAACTTCAAAATGAAAACTAGTTTCAGCTTCAGGCTGAAGTTCAGTAAATATAACTCTAGACAAGTATAGTTTTTCCTTTTTCTATAAAAACAAACCAGAAAACTGTGCAGCTCTATCACAGTAGTTGGACAATTTTTTGTTATTTGATGGCAAATGGTGCTGGTGCCCTAGTAAAAGAAATTAATGCTTCACTGTTGAGTTAAAGAGATGTTTTTAATGGAACTGAGAAGGAGTAGGACATCATAATGGTTGTGGAAAAGGAGGTTAAAAAGTTGTGGGTTGCAAGAGTGTAAAGGGTAGCTGTTGAAAGTTCTACATTTCTAAAAACAGGGAAAACTTTGGAGATTTTACAATCATGAGAGAAATACTTTTTGTCATCAGTTGGAATACATGTATTTCTTTTTTAAATTAAAATTCAGTTGGGTTAATCTGAACACTCCTTAAGATTTTTTTAAAACTTAGATACTGCTGTCATCAACAAGACCTTGTAAAACTAAACCATACATTGACAGATGCAGTTTGTTAATAGCATGACATTCAAAATGCTGCAGTAAATTATGCAGAAAATGCAAGATTGCAAGGTGTGGAGATTGCCATTAATAACAAATAGGACAGCAAGAATCTTATTTTTGGAACACACCGTTATGAAAATTTTCTCTGTTTTGTATTGTTTTTTGCCAGTACTTTGGCATGTAGAATTCTTCTTTTGCTTTTGACTGCCTAAAATTAAATTCCTGAAGGTGATCTGATGCAACGCATATTCTTTGATATGTTCGTGACTTCAAAGGTGGTGGATCTTCAGGAGCTCTCGCTGCATCAGTGCTAAATTCTGGATTCAATTATCTCATCTAAGACACAGCATCCTTCTGAGCATCCTGAGGGGTCCAGTCTAACTTTAGCTACCATCGCATAAGGCAGAGAGTTTCTTAAAAGTCTTGTGTTATAGTAGCCAGCAGGATCTTAAATGGCATTTCACACGTATGTTTTCAATTAACTCCTTCCTGAAGAATTTAATTCTCTTAGTGAAGGACAGAAATTAGCCTACAGACACTTCTGATCAATACTAATGGTGCATACTGTACGCTGGAGAACATACTATGTATTTAGATGTCTGACAATGGAGTTATGACATCACTCTGAGTAAAAAAACCTCTTCCTAGTGGGTTTTTTTGACAAAAGCCACAACTCTCCATCCATCCCACGCAAAAATTTTTTTGCAGAATTGTAGCCTTAATTGGAATTATCCCTGTGTTTCTCCTTTTCAGTTTGATTGTGACTAGAGCACAAATTTGCCCAATATATACCCAAATTTCATGAATATTGATCACACTACACTAGAATGGATTTTTCTCTGCATACAATAACCTGCAGTAAAGGGGTTGATATATTCTTGAAAAGTTTCCCTTATAAAATTAATTAATTACTTCAGATTTTGACTTCTAAAAGTTTATATTGCAACTGCAACGCATTGTCACCATCATATTCAGCTAGCTTGCATCAGCTAGTTTGCAAGCCAAATAATTAAAAGCACAGGGTGATGCTAAGAAAGTGGGAAGAAATCAACTTAAACTATTCACAGAAATTTTATCACCATCTGCTAAGGTACATAAAGTCTCAAAGAACAGTATAAAGCCAAGAGTTAATCATGAAGCATGAAACTCAGAACTAAGTTGATTTCATGTTAAATGCAATAGAAGGCAAATATAGGTTTCAAATATTAACCAGGTGGAAATTACATGCTTTGTCATGTTAAAAACTGTAGGTGCAACATTTTCAAATACTTTTGGAAATCTAAGCAGCTTGTTTGGAAGGAGAAGATCCGACATCCCTACCCCTACATCCAACATTCAGCAGTTCCTCAAAGAAGAGGTGCTAGTGCATAAATTAACATGTGTTTCTAGTCTGATTTCACTGAAGGAAGACATCACTAGTAAGAAGAAAAGAAAGCCTAGATAGGATGCTGTTATATATGAGGAATCAATAAGGCATATTTTAGGTTTCACCAGTTTTCATGGGAAGAATTTGAAGGATTGGACAAAATTTTTGACTCACCAAGTAAGTTCCCCTTACTCAACAGTTAGAGCATATTTTGGCAATGTAAAAGAGTAGAAGAGAAACTTATACAAGTCACATAGACTAAAAATTGTTCTTGAATAAACTTCAGTGAGCATACTTACTGCCATGCATGCTTTATGGTGCTGAGCAACTATGTAGTCCATGGGAAACATTTGCTTAGTATCTTCTGTAGAGGATAGACAAAAAGACTAGAAGTAGCCACGTCAAGGGCAAATTTCCTAATAACCTGGGCCACATAACAGACATTCAGCATGCGAATAGAGCCACTACACTATTTCTCTGGTAACTAACATGTTTAAACCTTGGCATGACTGTCACCCTGTACAGTGTGAATCTTACCTGTCAGACCAATGGCAAGCACTATTTGAATTTGAAGAGTGAGGCAACCAGGGAAAACCATTGGATGCTTATGCACATCCTCCTGTGAAAATAACATCCTCCACATCTGGTAAATGGATCCAAATTTGCCTCACAAAGGTGAACACTGAACTCTGCTCTAAATACTAGTTCTGCAGAGCTCAAAATCAGAAGTGGCCTGAATCTATTAGAAATTCATTTTAGAGCATCCTTCTGGGCAATATCCTTGCAACAACTGATCTGTCATAGCACAGCTGTAGTGATTTCATCAGAGTAAGCAGAATAAATTCTTAAACCCAATGATCAGCACAAATTCATCAGCTTTTTTTGACCAATCTACCTATGAAACCACAAAAGCCTCCCAGGATCTAAAATATTCAGCATTGCCTCATCCAGCAGAGACAGAAGCTTTTGGGAAGAAAACTGGTACATCCAAGGCTTCACTGAGATGTAAATTTTCCAAGGTTAAAACTAAGGATGAGCACTAAAATTAGTTGATATTATGGCAGTGTTAGATTAGATGATACTACCTCATGGGTTTGTAGAAAGGCTTATAACATCAGCCTTGTGGGTTACAGGAAATTATGAATTTATGACTCTCTGTTTTTACCATAGCACTTTGAAGTGCAGATGTGCTCCCTGCCTCTATATAAGGATCAGGAATGACTGCCAAACACATTCAGGAACCAGGAAAAGACAGTCCTGAGGACACAAAGTGGTACTGTTGGTCCAGGTCATACTGATAGGGATTCTGACTTGAATCAGGAGTGGCCAGAAATAATGTAAATAGGCTTGCTTCTATTTGTGGTCACCTCAGGAAAGGGCTGACTTCTTCAGCACCTGGATTTCAGCACTTGTTCTCTGCTGTCAGAGCAGAGCTCACAGCAATAAATGATATATTGCCCAGGGTGCTGTATAAAGTCATTTGGTATCTAAGAGCCAGATGCCTTTCTAAGGCATCTGCAGATATGTGTGACTAGAAGGGACTAAATATGCTTCACAACAAATTTCCTTCTGCTACCACAGCTGCTTATCTTGTGCTGATGCAAAGAAAATATTCTCAGCCTTGACCCAAGTTATTACCCTCAGTACTCTTTTGCGTTGAGTGGATCAAGGAAGGTGATGAGAAAGCATGCTGCCTGATTCACTAGGAACCACATAAAAAGAATATCATGTCTGTGTTTGCCCCGGAGAAGGCAATCCGGGTTTTGACACTGTGCTTTGTTGCAATGAAATCTACTTCCAGTCAGTTACAAGAGGTGAAGGACAGCCATGTTGCTGCTTATTCTCCTTGGGGGACCACCCCAATAGTCACGGGGATAGAGCCCCATGGTGTTACTCTGCAGGTGACCTTTGTTCCCTGCCAGATGAAAAGCCACAAGTCATCTGTGAAAGTCCCTTGGCCCCCACTCTCTGGCAATCAAATGGATAATCTTGCGTCTAATACCCACTCCTCCCACACACCCTTCAGGGGAAGAAAGCACTGCCTGCGGGCCCGCCATCCCACCTCCCGGTGGCTCTGCAGAGCCACGTCTTTGCTGAGAAAACAAAAGAGTGCAGAATCTCTTACATAAAGGGCTGGAGATGAGCAGTGGAGGAGGAAAGAGGTGTCTTCCCATAATATCCTGTCTCGGGGAGTCTGCCAGCAGACAAAGCAAGCTCTCTGGAAGTGGTTCAGCTTCCTGTGTTGTTAAATAGGTCTGAACCTACTGTGTTCCTGCTGTCTCTCTTTAGACTTGAAAATTATTGGGCATAAAACAATGAAATTTTGCCCAAATGTTCTCTGCTGCAGAGATCTGCAGAAAGAAGTGCGTCTTTGTCTGCTGCCATAAGAAAAAACAGATTAAATAATCTAGTTAAATGAATTAACAGACTCCAGCACACCTTCAGAAGACGTACGGCGATACTGAAAGCCACTACTTTCGAAGGGTTTTACCCTTCACACCCCCTCCACAACAAGTCCCGGATCCTCTAAGGCAGGTGAATGTCCAGCTGCCAGTGAAGCCAATGCAGGGACTCCACTCACTCACAAACAGCCTTTTGAGGTGCAGCCTGTGTCTCAGCATCAAACAGAAGAGTTAGCCTATCACTAGTTATTTTTACATTATTCTGAATTTACAGAGAATCCATTATTAACACTGCCTTTGATTGGCATTTTCCCATTAAGAAACGGATGAGGTCAGTTTATGAAGAAGAAAATACCTTACAAATCCTCATGGAGCCACTGAGCGTAACGTAGATGTGCCCAGCAAGAACCATGCTGTAAAACTGTTTACAGGAGAAAACTCAACAAAGCTGAACAAACCTGGACTGCTAAATTATTTTCATTGTTTCAGAACAGTTGCATCACATCTCCACAGCTACTTTATTGGTCCTCTTAAAAGTCCTTGACAGCATGTCAGAATTATACAGTGGCTTTGCTTAACTTTAGGTTTAGTAACTAGCATGACAAGAGCCAGGCACTTCCCAAAACTGAAGGGACTCTCACAGACCATATGCTTTTCCCTTACAACCTTAATCTACTGGCAGAGCAATCATTGTCAAAGCATGCTGAATATTCTTTAAATAATTGTAGCAAATTAAGGATAAAAACCAAATACTTCACTATTGGATTTTTTTTTTCCAGTTGCGTGTTTATTTATTTATTTATTGTCATTTTACTGAGGTAGGATAGTGAGTCTTTCTGAACTTCAAAATCTCTCACTGATTCTTCACTTACACTGTTTAGGCCTGGGTCCTATTACGTGGCACAAACTTATAATGACATAAATATTGCTTTATCATGAAGAATTATTTCCATAAGAAAAGCTACTATGAGAATCCATCTAGTGATATGAGTAACATGAGAGACAGTGACACTGTTCTTTTGAGCCCTTTTTCTGTATTACTGGTTTTCCCAACTGGCTTTTAACAGCATGATGAATCACTTACTGATTATGAGAGATCTCATCGGCACTAGCAATGTCCTAGAGACTCAGCACTATGTCCTCTTTGAAACACTTCTATCAATAGCCAAGGATCACATGGTAATTATCAAAGGCATCAGAGGTAATTCAAACTATCTAGTACCGTATTACAAGTATTTTTGATATACTGCGCATGACCCAGATGTGTTCTAAACAGCTTCAAATTTCACACCTCTGACCTACACAAGGCTTGTTCATAATGCAAAGTAGGTTATCTCTTGCTTTTGAGTAGCGTATATATTCCTAGAGAGAACCTATCCCATCACCAAAACCAGTTTAAGTTAGAGCAGTAAATATAAGGAGCCTTTTTGCAAGCCATATAGTTTGAATGCTGGGTTGATAGACCAACAGAGTTATCTGAGTTTCTCTGAGGGATAACTGTGCACTTGAGAAAGGATTGTAATGTTTCCTGTAACTGTATAACCATAGACTGATGACTTTCACAATAGTCCACCAAAATGTTATAGTCTTGACTACAGTTAGGACGCAGGTTCAGTCTGTACACTATACGTAGGATTAGATCATTAATTGTTAATTAATGAAAAATGAAGTAGGCAACTTCATAGCAAAAGTTGCACGGAAACCAATGCAATTCCAATTAGATATTGGAAAAATTATGTGCATTCTTGTACAGCATTAACCAGGTGGGATTTTATGCATTATCTACAAGGAGAAATTTCCAAACTCATTACCATTCCTACTAAACTAGCAATTTTCCTAATAGGTTTAAAATACATACTCTCCAATTAAATTGAAAAACAAACAAACAAACAAACCAGTATTTTTGAAATCAAATGTTTATTTGTTATTCCACAGGCCAGAAATTACTTTAACTCCACAGACTGTTTACCAGCAGAAGATAAGATGTAATGGGACCATTTTCATCTCTCCTTCAGTAACTTCTTTGCATTCACACAAAAAATGCTTGCTTAGGTTGTATGATCATCTCTCAGCAGCAGCATCCCTCTCCTCTAACAAATTCCAGGTGCTATTTTTCAAGAAGAGAAAATGGAACTTGAGCTCTTATCAAACTTCATCCTCTGAATTCCTCACATAATTCCTTGCTCATCATCTTCTCCCTTCACTACCACAGCCCTGACAACTCAGCGCTTCCCAGCTGCTTTGCAGGCAGCAGGGAAGAGCTACAAAGCCACACCACAGCCAAGTGCGCACACAGGCATATAGAATCATAGAATCATGGAACGGTTTGAATTGGAAGGGCCCTTAAAGCTCCTCTAGTTCCAACCACCCTGCCACCGGCATGGACACCTTCCATCATACCTCACTGGACACAGAGGCTTTGGCACATCCTGCTGCCTCAAGCACAAGACACACGCAGGCCCACAGCGTGACCAAAAATCATGGTGAGCCCCAGCCACCTCCATCATGCGATAATAATACCTGTTCCTGCTCACAGATAATAAAAGAGATGAAATCTCTTCCAAAGTCAACCCTGAGCACATGTTGCTTTCTATCTGCATCTTTACTGATGATGCGACACATTTATCAAACAGTTCAAGGTGGAGAAGCTGAAGCATATGCTGTGACCATTACTAAATACACAGTACTTGTACAAAGGAAAAAAATTGCTATGTGAGTACTGACGAAATCTAACACTTTTCTCCCAAGCAGCTGAATTTGCACTTGTGCACTGTGTAAAGGGAAAAAACTTGATAAATAAAACACCTTCCTATGAGCCCAGACCCATTTTGAACTGAAGTTCCTCACCCAGTACTAGGTATGGGGGGGAAGCGCGGGAAGATGATTGCGGAAAGGCAGCACAGCAGCAAACGATTTGGAATAATTTAATAACCTCCAGCCCAACACATCCCTTTTCTCACACATAGATGCATCTTCTTCAGTGTCCTCAGATCAATGCCTTCATGTTTACAGGGTAAGGAACCTCTGCACTGTCATCAGGCAGTGCTTTAAGCAGCAGAGACATTTAAAGCCAGGGCAAACATTGCAGAGGAGCTATGCTGTACCATCCTGTTACTATTATTTGTTTTCTCAGTATGCTTCCCAAGGGATAGAAGTGCACTTCACAGTGCACAAACAACATCACACTATTATCTTCAAAGCATGAAAAAGATACTAAAGTGAAATACAATTCAAAGGATGACCTTTATGTGTTATTATCTGCAGTGCAGTAATTAATTTTATCTGCTATGCACAAATGAAATGAATATTGATTCTGCAAAATAAATGAATGACTGACTGAATGAATGAATAAATGAATGAATAAATAAATAAACGAATGAATGGAAAAACACTGGAAGCCTCTTACAATACATCCCCCTTTGTTCCAGTTTGTGAAGCTGTACGCAGGGGGCAAAAATGAAAGACCACAGGTAGCAACCCTATGTCTGCACTTTCAAGTGCTCAAGTGTTCACTCTGCAGTGTTACAAATAGTATTTTGGCTTCAGATGCCAAGAAAATCTTCCAGCAAACAATACATGATTCCACCTGTCCTCATACCAGAGAAAAAAATGCTGGTGTCATTCATGCTTTCAGATGCAAGCAAAAAACTTGCTGGCCTGGGCAGACCTCGCTGTATTGCCTGGGTAAGGGTGGCCTTGGTCTATCTGTGGGTAAGAGGTCTGGCTCACAATGGAATAAACTGCAAAATCATGGAAGGAAACTTCTGCACAACTATCGTAAAGTTTCAAGCAAAGACAGCTGAGGCAGATCAAACAACTGCTTAAACGGTAAAATCTCTAACAGGGTAAATCACACTGTTATGTGCCACACAGCCTATCTGTTCTTAAAATAAAGCATCACAGGCAGGTGTAACAGAAAAAATCCAAACTGCCATTCTTGCATGTACATTAAAATGCTTTTAAATCCATTATCCCTAAGTTTTAACAAGAGACATGCTCCAGACATTAATCCAGCAGTATCAGACCTTGTATTTCTGAACATAAGTAGTAGAAGTTAAACACAGCCAACAGATACACTTTGGTTTTGCAAATACCCTTGACTGCCTCCTGAAGAGTAGTAGCCATGAGCATTTGCAAAGAGTTTTAAGGTAATTTGCTACCAAATAACTACAGAAACTCAGAGATTTTTCTTTTCATTAGAAACATGCATATATTTTCATTTGTTACAAATCTGAAAACTTGGTGTTATCTTCCTTTTCCAATAAAATGGGCATCATATAGAGATCAAGCTTTCCCAAAGAAAGAGGTGGTTCACTTCAAAACGTCATTTTACCTTTTGAAATGACGTAACAGCACTCACTGAGGTCACTTTTCAGCTTCCTTTTGCTGCTCCGTGCTTTGATAGGAGTGTGTTACCATGATATGTTCTGGGTGTGCTGAAGTTCTATCGACATTTCTGAACTGCAACAGAACTCTTTTAATCCAAGCACTCAGCCATGCGTTGATGCTAACTCCGCATTCTGAATTCATTGCAAAATGTTGGGATCTGGTTTTGCGGTTTGTCTGCACATTAGGTCAATGCCCCTGTTGATATCTAATTTGCACTGATCACTCAATCATGTAAAGCTGTATGTTAATTAGGCCAATAACAGAAACATTGTAGAGAGATTTAAGCTTTGTAAAGCTGACAAAGATTACTGAGCTATCAGACTAAAGAATAAGGGAAGAACACATTTCAATGGGATGATTAATTGTATGAACAACTTATTTTTAAATGATTATGAATGGGTTTTTTTCATCCTTAATTGAAAAAATGAAATGCAAGAACAGAGAAAGGTCTTTATTCCTCCGCTACCACAAACAGTGATAATTCCTAAAGGCAGAAGTGCTATAGCAAATCAGTAATAGAGTAGCACAATCACTCATTGCTTTTATAAAGTTATTTCAGAATCAAGATAGTTCATCACAATTCAAGGTTTTAATAAATATACATATAGATATATATATAAAATTAATGTGTAGTCTTCATGTTCATGATGAAAATTACTAAAAAAGGAAAAAAGCATATATTTTCACTGCAAAATACTCCGTAAGCTTGAGATTGATTTTATATTTTTTAATAAGCATATAAAAATATGTTTGGGATATCTTTTCATTGTTTGTAAATCTTCAAGCATTTAAACACTTTATAACTATGACTTCCCTTTGCAGATGGAGAAGCTGAGGCATAAAATTATTTGAGAGCCACGGTTCAGAAACGTTTGTTACTTGTGATTTCTCCCACATCATGTTAACTCAAAAGGAGCTACTCTGGACTGTATTTTGAGTTTTTGAATATTAGTGATGTCATTGATGTTTCTGGAGATTTTTTAATACAGAAAAAAAAAATAAAGAAAGAAAGTGCTGCCAGGATCTTTTTCTTTTTTTCTAAAAGAAGTCCGTAACTCTGGAATTGACTCCATATGTTGTCCCAGAAATCCCTGGATTGTTGAAGTCTCAAAGCTCATCTCTTTTAAAGGGACTTGCTGATTTTATGTGTTACACCTTCTAGATGATATTTTGTGCACGTGTATATGCAGCCTTATTCTTGGTTTTCTTGATGTTAAGGTCTATTGAGAATTCTCACATTCTTAGGAGAATAAATATCACTTTATCCTGTAAGTGATCTCAGGATTACAGTAAGAATTTTAAAGGATTCAAGATACTACCCATCTCAAATAAAAGAAGACAAATCTGGTCAAACTTAAATATGGCACTTTCAAGGAGTTTACAAGTTTTGGAATGATTACTAGGTTAAGTAACTCTGCATTTGGGAAACTTCAGTTATACTCTACGCAGGAAAACATGAATTATACCCCAACAGTGTGGTTCTGCTGGCATCAATAATCTCGCTATTAATGAGCCTCAGGTGCATTTTAACACTTTTTTTGTTGTTGTTAGTTCAAGTTTATGTTTTGCAGTTTTAAATGAACCCATTGTGTAATGCTGTCACTTCTTTTTTTCCACCACCATGCAGACACAAACGTGATTGCCTAATTAAACAGTAACGCTACAAGAAGTAAATTAGCACCAAGGCTCTTTAGAAGAAAATTGCAGAAAGAAATGATCTGTTAATAAAATACTAGAAGTCAAATGAATCAGTTTACAAAAAGAGATGCATTTCAGCATGATGTCATCCCAAAGATACGCTATTTCAAAGAAGGCTTATATTTGTGCAAATAACTTCAATTATCTGTTTTTAAATTGCTAAGAAGCAAATGAGGATTTATAATTTTAAAAGAGATTATTTATGTGGTACATCTAATGGGTTTCAGTAGTTCAAAGTCTGGGTTTTTTTGTTCTGTGGCAAGAAAATACTTAATGTATTTTGGTTTTAAACATCAGTTTCTGTCATTGCCAAATGTTTATTGCTGCCAGTCAACCCTAAAGGAGATTTACTTGTTGGATTTTACGCAGCATGATAGTTTTCCACTAATTATTATTTTGACAATAAGGCCAAACTGGAGGCCAAATATTTCTTGGATGGAAAAAAGACAATAAGACAAAAGAGGATCTTTTTGTGAAATATATATAACATGTACTTTTCTTGTAATGCATGTTTCTGTCGCCTCCAAATATATTGTTCAATTATGTAAAAAATAAGTTTCTTATTTGAAGTAGTACTTAGCAGTTTTAATATATTTGAATGCGTCTTTCTTCATGCACAGAACTATGAAAAAACTGAACTTTAATTGGGAGCTCAGGCTTAGCAGTATCAATATGCAGCACGTTCTGCAATCTGTCCATGTCCCTTTAGACAACATGGTCTTTCCAGTGCTGTTTCCCGGCAGGACTGAATATCGTAAATCCAGAAAGACTAAGAAATTGAGATGAGCAAATGGCTAAATCAAATTAAGGTAAATTTTCTGTTCAAAATAAAGTGTGAAGGCAGGTAGGTATTTTGGTGCTAATACACTGCAGAATTAAAACCTCTGTGTCTTTCTGCTTTATAATTACTCCACAGAAAAATTTTAATTATCAGATTTGGAGGGGTGTAATGACTTGTTATCTTTCACCCTTCAGGTGAGTACATTCTGTCATAAACTTCGTCAGGTAGAAACTGTTTTTTTCTAGCTTTCAAACAGTTTCATAAAAACTTTAAACATGTTGTGACGGAAATAGAAATCAGTATTATGTCACTGACAGTGTGTCTTCATCTTTGTCTTCCCTAACGGGGCTTTAAAATTGCTATTTTCATACAAAGTAGAAAACAACTTAAACTGCTTGGAAAATATATTCTCTTGACTGAAGGCTGAAGAGAAAGAGTGTCAAAGGTGAGAGAAAATTTCATTGCGTATAAACAATTCTGAACTTTTTGGAGTTGATAAAAAGAAGGAAATAAAAATTTGTACTACGCAGCTTTCAAATGATAGTTGATGTTTGGCATTGCTGAACACTGCACCACAACAGCTGGTAAATACCTGGAAACAAGTAATCATCCTAAATTTCATTTACCTGTAAACAAATAAGACGGTGTCTACAAATAATGTTTGCAACAAATAATATTATTAGCTCCAGGTGAAGATATCCTGTCAAAACTGCAATCAGTTTATACAGTATGTATTCCTGTATCTTAAAATATTCTTAATATTCTTAAAAAAACAACAAAAATCATGGAAACAGCGGATAATTTTCACTGAGGTTATGTTATAAGAATTAATTAATTTGCAAACATTTTGGTTATTTCCTTGTTTTGAGGAATCAGTGGCCACAAAGAAAAACACATGCTTTCAAACAAGTCATTAATTTTAAGAACTGATAAGTGATTGACTATGCATATAGTCTCTATCTTACTGTGTGGCAAACAGCAGTACTTAATTTTCTACCACAGTTAAGTGATCATGAATAATTATGTAGCGAACTCACATATTTTCTCCAGAATCCTATCATTTATTGTATTTTCTTATATCACAAAGTTAATATTGCTAAAGTTTCAAGAATTCTGTTCTTGAGCTATGCTAGGGTTGCATTTGTGATCTGCTCAATTTGCATACTGCCCTACATCTGACAGTCATTTCTAAATTATGATAGAGAAATTTCTTTGCACAAACTCCACTAGGTCTTACTGCTATCACTGCAGTTGTATGAAAACTGCTCTGCTACTCATTTTTGAAAATGTAAAGCCTCTGTTTTTGTACTTTGACTCGTCAATGATCACCACCATGGTAGCACTGAATACAAATACAGATTGACTAAAAATATATTTATAATATAAAAATGTAGACTTAAACCGTTTATTCCATCCCTGATGTCCAGTAGAACTGAGATAACGCACCCTATAAAGGTGGTATTCTGCAATGTAACCTGCCTACCGTTCTTATGGGATTTTTTTAATTATTATTTTTATTTATCATTTCAGATTTAAGTAACTTGTTCATAAATTTGAAGAAGAAATTTAGACCTTTTAGGATTTTATTAAATTACTGCATAGATCTAATTAGGAGAAGCCTAACTTGCATTTGAAACTAATATATAAAAAACTAATATTCCAAATTATATATGCACTGCTCAGCTTCAAATGAAGGGTGATTTGGGGAAGAGAAAGAACTGACAGCCAAAAGAAATAAAAACTAAAAAATCAGAATTCCAATTTGGGCCACAAACATAGCTTGTTCAGAATTTACGGTCTCTTTTTTGATAGGTCATTCAGCCACCAAATTGTAGTCCCAGTTTTAGGAATGATGAAACTGTTCATCAGCAGTCTTTCACCTCTGCTCTCCTCTAAAATTTACATTCAGTCTTTACCCTTCAGGCTTCCCATTTTGCTTACCATTTTGGCACCTTCTTTCCAGCATCTTCTTAGTGACTCAGAATAAATCAGCACCAGAGTATAGATTATCTTCCCATATTCATGTACATGTCCTGCTGAGACTAGATGAAAATTTCTTGAGAACACTGGTGAAGGAAGAAACATTCAGATTTTGGTAGAAAGAGTTGACTTCCCTCTTTGCCTCACAGCCCTCTCCCATTTCAAAGCAAAGTACTCACTGCACCTTTTCAATAAATTATAATAAAATAGCTAAGGTGGCACAGATTTACTGTCTGCACAGTCACTAGTGACCCTCTGCAGTTCAGTCCCTTGCTCTCCATCACCCTACTAGCATAATAAGTGGAATTTTCATGTGTAAAGCCTCATCTGTGATCTCTATATCAGGTACATACTTCAACCTTGGAAAAAGAGATGAAAGCCTCCCTTCCTTTAAGCTTTTTAGCTGATTCTTATCAGCAGCACTCTTCTCAGGCTGTATTTTACCCTGAAGAGGAGGCTTAATCAACACATACATACATTGCTTGAGGTTGTTCTACAAAAGTTTGATAGACTGAGCCATGAAAGTCCTCATAGAACAAATGAACAAAAAAATCTGTGCCCCTCATGACGAGGGTTGTTGGTCATTTTTGTGTTTTTTCTTTTCTCTCACAAAGAAATTAAAGAATTGATATAGTAAGATGTTGGAGCTATGGTCCCTCAGAGTCCCAAAACCTCAAGGCATATTTTGCTTAACACTGGATAAAAGCAAAGAGGAGCTGTGTTTCAGAGACCTAAAGCCTTATTTGCAACAAAATGCTACTAGCAAGTTTGATGAAAAGGAGGACATGGAGAAATCTAATCATAAAAAGTCATGCAGTCATCTAGTTTTTCTATTACATCTTGATGTCTTAGATCATGTCTCTCATAAAAGATTTTATTCTTAATGATAGTCTCATTCTTGCATGACAACTATCATGGGCAGTTTAGTCTTTTCTGCACCACAAAAAGATAACCACAAAGAAAAAAGGAAGCCAATGTAAAGGTGTTTAAATCTTAAATGTCCCAAAGGTAAAAGGGAACAAAGTAGACATTTAGTAGTGCAGAATCCTTCCTAAAGTTCATTTATTTAAGTAACACATTAAAAAATGCCCTTCCTTCAGAAGACAGTAAAATTTCTTAAAAGGCTTGAGGGGAAAAAAAATAAAATACTACTGCTGAGAAGTGTAGAGGTTGAGAGGGGAATCATGGAATTGTGGAATCAACTGGGTTGGAAAAAACCGTCAAGATCATCAAGTCCAACTATTCCCCAGCACTGCCCAGGCCATTTGACCTCTGGAAATTACAACTAATTACCAAGAGATCTGATGGAATTTTAAAGCTTTTTAAAGTTATGTCTATTGTCATATTTCTGAACTGCAAGTGTGATGTAACTTGCACTTAGCTCAGCTCAGTTTTGAGGTTTGAAACTTCACCAGCTAGATCCGTCTCTTCAAAAAAACAAGTTAAAATACCCTCAGAAGTGGCATTCTGGGGAATGACACAAAAACAGTCACCAGCTCTCCGCAAGCATTTCTACCCCAGGTTGATAATATTTCAAAGTTTTCTCAGTAGCAAAAAGGTCCCATTTCTTTCCTATAGCCTTTTTATTCAGTAAAAACTGTTGTGGTTTAAGCCCAGCCACCCTATGTTTTTGTGGTAGCTACCTCTGAGATGAAATCCTGGTGAAAATGAGTCTCTGGTAGTCTCAAAAACATTTCAGGACTTCCAGGCTCCATCCTAATCAATCCTTTGATCTGTTCTTGTATCTGAGAGGTATAAAAAAACCTTATGTACACTGGAATTTTGCATCACCTTAACAAAGAAAGAGTGCCGCTTTCACCCTATGGTGAGCATACCTAGGCAGAGTTGAGAAAAGGTGTCTTTGTTAACAGAACTGGGAGACCATCTGGACAGCAGCTGTACTTAAATTCATCACCCTTTACACTCAGCGTTAAAAATACAATGACAATAAAAAAAAAAGGAAAAAAAGAAAAAGAAGGAAAGAAAAATATTTAAATGAAAATGTTGAGAATAAGAAGCTATCAAAAATAGGGACCAGAGGCTTGAGTGGAATTTCTTCCTTACCACTGCCTGTATTCCTCCAAGAAATATTAATCTTCCCTCCCTGGACAGAGAAGTCAGAGCTTCCCTTTACAATGAATGTAACATGAATATAACCAGTCTCTAATTCCAGTTTTTAGACTTTTATTGAGGGAGAAAAACAATCAGGAGGGAAGAAGGGAGGTGGCAAATAGACTAGGAGGCAGAGGAGAGAAATTGTGCATGTATGTGTGTGGGAGAGCAGAATGAATTCAGAAGCAGCAAAAAGTTAGCTTTAAATCTCCTTTCTCCCTTAGCCCACATGTCTTTGCGTCATCAGGTTTTGGTCCAGCATCCAACATCAAGACTCATTTTCTGTTGGAAAGCTGATTTATAAGGCTCATTTAAGAGCTAACTTCCTTTAGCAGAAACTATGTAATATACAACCGCACCAAAAATTGTTTCTTCTGCAGGTTGTAGTTAGGTTCAAGAAACTGAAAATAAAAAAAAGGAAAAAATAGAGAAAACAGAAGAAAAAGGAGAAAGGAGGCAAATAAGGTAATTGAAAATACGTAACACTGTATATAAAATGCCGTACAGCAATATATTCAAAGTACCAGAAAGAACCTACCTGAGCCATTTTTTTTTTCCTGCTATGCTTTTGCTGTTAGGAAATAATAAGGGGGAAATACATTGCAAAAAATCACTCAAATTTTACTATTGAAAGGAACCTGAATCTTATGATTGGTAAACAATATTTTATGAAATTATTAGTTACTGCCTCACTGTTGCCCTTTTTTAATGGCTGCAGAATAATCACAATGTGCATGAAGATTCTATCAAAAACGCCCATGAGAGTTATGGCCATAAAGCACTTTTACTTTGTTGCAGTATATTTACATTTAAAAGATACAGTTTAATTAATGATCATGACAAGGAACTGATGAAAACGAGCAAGGCGACTCCTGGCTATCTTTTAGATGCATTAATTTTGAAATAAACCTTATACCAAAAAAAAAATAAATAAATAAAAAAAAGTGTATTATTCTGCCTGGATAAATAAATGAAATCATTCATCATTTTTAGTCCTCAGTTGTGAAAAAGATGACCTCATTCTAAAAAAATGAGGGTAAAATTGGCAGATAAAAGAATTATCTTTCAGGAGAAGCAGCCTTCTAAATTAGATTGCCCCTTTATGAGTAAGCAGAAAAGATTACTATGAGACTAAACAGATCTACAGAAAAAGGCCTGGAAAAACACATCTTCACTGCAGGAAGAGTTTTAAGGACAGCAGCTTATGACTTCTGCTCTTTTAAGAGAGTTTCATATTCTGGAATTCAAGGAACTGGTTGTGGAGTCCTAATACACTGAAATAAATGCGAGAAAATAGCAAACCTGGTAGAAAATGGAAACTGTGATATATGAATGTTTCCACAGATTTTAGAGAAAGTATTAAATATTAGTCCTGAAATAACTACTGGTTCTGGGGCTTCTGTTAATATTAGATGAATGGATCTGACCCTAATTTTCTTCTCAAACACAGAAAAGCATAGAAGCACCTTGCCATCTATTCCCTACATATATGGGGTAAAACAAGGGCTTAGACTCATGACTTCCCGGGGTCAGCAGAAAGTTTCCTCTAGAGTCTGCAACCATCTACGCAAAAAAGAAGCTGCGGCAAACGGTGGGCTTGGTGGTAGCGATGTTGTACTGGAGCTCATTTGTTGAGCTAACATTTTGTTTTTAAAAAAGAAGACAGGGGAAAGAGACACAAGAAAGAAAAGCAAAACACTGGATGCTTTCCATTTCTCGAAGTGAAGATCCAAATGTAACATCAAGATGATGCTAATATTATACAAGCTTGCTGCACTGCACCAAACTCACAGAACATACTGCACTACTTAAAAAGCTGCCACACTCTCTCTACAAGCAGGCTGACATAAAAAAGCCTCCTAAGTTATTTCTAGCATTAAGCTGTTCATCAGTCAGAGAAGACATTCATTTAATCATCTTAAAAGGGTGTAATATATTGCTGTGTTATCCATTCATTGTTGTGTATTCAACATTTCAGTGGTATGTAAAACTAAAATCCAAAATAATTGTGCTTTTCTAATGCACAGAAGCTTCCTTTTATGAGTAAAAAGACTGTTTCTTCACCTGCATCGTTGACATTAGGCCCACAAGGACTTTCTATTATAGAGGATCATGCAGTTTTACAGCATGACACAGGATCAATAGGGCAATAAACAGGATAAATGTCACGTTACAGTGCAGGAACAAAAGAAAAAATGTGTTGAAACATTTATAACACATATATATATCAGCCATTGCACAGTTAAAACATTCATATCTGCATGCTTCTAGATGAGAAGCCTCTTTGCAGCAGAAACATACAATATTTGTCTCCCCACCAGTGTAAATTTTTTCAACCACAATAAACATAGAATCATAGACTAATACAATGGCTTGGGTTGGAAGAGATCTTAAAGCTCAGGTAGCTCCAACCTCTCTACCATGGGCAGGGACACCTTCCACTAGACCAGGTTACTCAAAGCCCTATCCAACCTGGCCTTGAACACTTCCAGGGATGGGGTATCTACAACTTCTCTGTTCCAGTGTCTCACCACACTCACAGTAAAGAATTTCTTCCTAATAATCCCAATGTCTAATTTTCAAGTCCCAGTACAATATGCTGGCAGAGGATTCTGCCCATTTACCCTTTAGATTGCACTGGCGTCTTCCATATCTCCAGTACAGGACATACAGAGCCCATTAGGCAGATTTTATGCATTAGCTGGCTAATTGACACCTCTAGAAAAGGCCTAGAGATTTTGGTTAGCTCATTATCTACTGATTGGGCACTAATATACATGTCCAAGCTGTGGAATATCCTCCATCACTCTTTTTCACAAGGTTTTAGCTAGGTTTGTGTAGCCTTGGTTTTGGAAGGAAGAGCATCATCTGAAGGATGCAAGGCAAGCTGCACAAGCTGGTTTCAGGGCCAGAGGCTGTCTCCTGGCTCATTTTATTTACTCATAAAGACATAACCAAGCAATTCAACCTACAAAGAGATAGATTGAGGAGTCACTTGTTATATGTACGGAGGAGGAGAGTTTGATGTGTAGATGATGTCTAAGTCTCTTGTAACGGCAAGGAGGCAGTCAGCTAGAAATACCAAGATGATTTTAGCTGGTGATCTGTAGTCCATGCTGCAGAAAAAAGTGGAAAAGTCCCCAAGGTCTGTGCCTGTCAGAGCTGGGGTACCTAGCTTGTGTACCTGACTCTTTATACGGATGTGTCTTCTCATGATGTTCTGCTTTGGGTAACCCTGTGAGATTTTTTTTCCTTCAAACAAAACCCGTCCAGTTTCCTGTTTTCCTTACTAACAATCAACAGTCTGTCAAGAATCACAGACACCCTCAGGAAAGGTAAGACACACTGTAGCAGATCTGCTCAAAGCACTCATTTTTCCACAGACTAACATAAATCTCCATTTTAAGATTTAAAACTGATGACAGATGCCAGACCAGATCGCCCTCCCTCAGGTGCACTGGGGCAAGTGCCAGGGTCAGACAATTCTGTGCTAGAAACTGAACGAGGTGCATGACCTAATTCTACCACATGTACCCTTCTTGTGCCAGAAGTACCTCCATTGGTATTACTAGCTGTGTCCCATATGGCCTATTTCTGTTCTTGTTTCGACACGAAAACACTGCCCATTACTAATACCCCACCGCTAATCCAGTGGGTTTACTGGTTCTATGATTTCCACCAGAAGGACCTCAGTCAGGAAATCTAAATCTCAAATAAAATGGAATAATCTGCATAGCACTAATGAAGTTATTACATCAAAGCCAAATTTGGTTTTAGGTAATTTTCCATAACTAAAGAAATACCTTTCCTCCTTTGATCGTACACTGAATTTTTCTGCTTATAAATCCTCGACATAGAGTGTACACAGATATTGGAAGTATTTCACAGGCTCTTCCACAGCAATGAATTTGCATTGATAAAAGCCTTTTGAGCAGTTAGGAAAAGGGAAGTACACTGAAGATCTGAACATACTGAACAACAATGAAAAGAATAGAGTGGATGACAAACTGTAGAAAGGTGAGATATTAAAGTAGGCAGGAAGGAAAAACAGAAATGAGAATGTCATGCTGTAGTTGTACTGAGGAATCTGCAAGCCTTAAATGCTTGTCACTCATTTAGGAGAAGAGAGGGAGGAGAAATAAGTCAAAAATATATTATGTATCTCCAGGCAGGGTATTTTTATATTTAAAACCATCTGCCTTACAAAAGTTCAGGTCGCATCATTCAGTTAGATAATTATAAGCCCTTCCAAAGACCCAGTTTTAGTAGAAAATGCTAACTTGATATGAGTTCCTGGCCTGAAATAGCTATAGGCTTTGCTAAGGCATAATGGAGGAAAAATGGATGTGGTCAGAAAGCCTTTCAGCTTCAGAAATTCCTGCTCCGTAAGGGAATGTAGTGTTGAAATTGCAAGATGCTCCAAGTCACTGGGTCTCCAGTAGCCCCGGGATTCGTGATTCAGAATGCCAGGGGCAAGACAGAGTGAACAACATCCCTCAGTGAATTTGGATGCTGAACTTTATTTAACAATCAGTGATTCAAACGTTTTACGCTACTTGATTATGAGGAACCCACTCTTTCACCTATAGTTGCTAGATCTTGCCATCTCTTTCGATTAGGGATGTCACTGTTGGCTGGGGACAGTTAGGCAGGAAGTCAAGTCAGCACACAGATGTGTGCATCCAATTATCTGCTATCTCATGGCATTCGCAATTCAGTCCATTTTTTCACCTACGACAATTACTCTACCTCATACCAGGCAATGTCACCTAAAAACTAGAAACACTGTATTTTGTAACTACGATACACATCTGAGAGTGTGCAAATGCCAGCTCCTGCTGCAAAGACTCAGTTACGTTAGATGAGCATTTCTCAGCTGAGTTCACAGCAGATCCTTCTCATATGGTAGTGAGCTTGCTTTACATGTATACATGAAGTAAGAAAGAGAAGCTTTGCTCCTCCTTAGTGAGCCATGCCTACCAAGTGGTACTGAGTGCTTTCCTGGGAGGCAGAAGAATTGGCTCACCAGGAAAATGAATCAACATTTGCTAATTGCCTCCTTCTCTTCCCCATGATCAGTTTCAGAGTGTGAGCCAGTATTATGAGCAGAGCTTGGCAGCTTGGCTCGTTTTTTGCTCACATATATTTCTAGTACTCTCCAACCATCAAAAGGTTGAGGTGCTGGCCCCGCAGGCCAAGAAATAAGATTTTGTCTTAGGTGTCTCCAGCTCTGCTCTGAACAGCAGCAGCAGGCACAAACACATTGTACTTAGTGTGCTCAGTCTATGATAGCAGTGTTCCAGAGAGTTAAGAAGAGGAAGCTTGGGTTTGGATCCAAAACGGGCTTAAGTGCAAGCTATTCTACTGCACCAAGAATGAAAAAGCCTGTACATTCACAGTAGTCAGATTGCAGTGGCTGGAGAAATTTTACAGTCCAAGAAAGCAACACTCATGCTGCTTGTCCAGGGTTAGAGAGCATTTAAACAGCAGTTTCCACATCACAACTTTGTATACTGGCTTTTGAATCCTGCTTGAAACATATTTAGATTTTGACATCCTCCTTTTGGGTCCAGCCATTTCTGTTTCAGTCAGATTCCTCGAATGTGCTTAGTAATATCATTAAAAAGTCTCAGCCACAAAGCCTGTGATTGATGTGATCTGGCATCCGCATGACTTGCCAGATATAATACTGTTATACACTCCTCACTTTAACACAGATGCCAGAACAAGTCTGCCTTTCTCATTTTCAATAACATGGGACAGACATGCAGGAGGCAGTTTACGGCAGCTAAGGCAATGACAGGATGTTGCTTCCTATTATGAAGCAGTGACAACAGCACAATCAGGAAAGATAAAAGGAGTATTCAAGATTTGAAAGGATCGTGAAAGAAAAGGTTTTCCGTTTGGAAATAAAGGCTAAAAAAGAAATTCTTACAGACCCTTATGTATCTTTTTCTTCTAAAAGATTCTGAAATGCTGGAATAATGTTGCAGTATCCACTGCCAGCCTTCCCAGAAGCAACAGGCTCAGAGAGAAAACAATTCATGCTCAACCCTTTTCCAAAGCAAAGCAACCCTGAAAGGCTACCAAGAACCTGTCTTCTCATGGGGGACAGCCATTTAAATATTGCCCTCATTGTAAAATGGGTGGTCAGGTTAGTGAGCACTATCAGTATTCTCAGAGAATGATGAGCCCAGACTGGATACTCACACTTGAATGTGCCCAAATGTGTCCTGTCTCAAAATGCTCTGTCTAGCAGTTAAAAAATACACCAGATTATTTTTGAATGTGAACTGGCATCATGAAATGTTCCATTAGGGTTAATGACATAATCTTCTAAGGTGCCAAGCAAATCAAACACAAGAGTCAAATTTTCTTTTACCTTGAGAATATGTGTTGCTTGAAATGACAGACAGCAATGCAGCCCTCAGATTCCACTGTAATCATCCACTTTTGAATCAGATACACATAGGAATAAAAAACAGTGCCACATATATATTAAAAAGCCTCAGTGTGTACCTTCTATACATAGTTCAGATATCTAGTACTGCTTTATCACAAGTTCTTAAGACATCACATTATTTGGGATAAAATAGCAGTTCTTGGGAAAATGAGGAAATCATAAATTTCTAAGATTTTTTGAATGGCAAAGAAATAGGAAAGATAAAATAGGAAATAGAAAGGAGAAAATGCAATGCATATAGTTATTGTTATCCTCTCTACCCATATAGTCATAGTCTTTTTACAGCTTTTTGTTCTTGCAGCACTCTGAAGCTTCAGACAGTTACACCTCTTCTATTTCCAGCATCTGCTGAAGGCTGACACTCAAAGAATAACCAGGAGTAACATAAACCATCAACTAGTCAAGTCCTCAAGCAGGAAGCAGATTCTTGTAATCTGACAAGACAAAGGGCAAAGTGCTTTTCCGCTACGGATAACGCTGTGTGGATATGGGAAAATGCTGAATATTGAAGCTCTGTTAAGTATTAATATTTTTTATTACCACATCATCATCAAAGCCAACAGCAAGAGCCTGGGTCCCTGTCTTACCACATCCACTTCAAAGATCCGTATTATGATGTTAATGCTCTCAAGATCACGAGGCACCACAGCAGATCAAATGATTGAGATTATAATCAGATCATATCCTCTACAAAACAGCAATCTGACGTTACTCAACCTTGTAAGATATGGAGCACAGCATCTGCAGCAGATCTCACACTAAATGCTGTAACTGCATACTACAGAGAGAGATAATGAAGGACAGACTAATACTGGGCAATGTCTTCCTGCAGAGGAATAATCTTGATTGCTTCTGTGCCAAGAAGTCACAACAGATGACAGTTTGAACACCAACCTTTAACGCAAGTTACCTCACAGTAGGAGAAATGGAATTATTCTGTCTATAACAACTACACAATCAGTAACAATTATACAGTATTTGTGTAATCACTAGGCTTAAACCACATGGCACAAATCTAAGCAAACAATTTTCCTGCCCATATGAGAGATTTTAAAGGACATTTGTTCTACCTAAAAGTCAGATGGAACGATTGCAAATATGCAAATCAAGGTATTTTTTTGGCAGCACATGGGGAGAAATTTTCATTCTCCTTCCATGTTATTTGTGATTAGTTCAACAACTGCCATGACATCAGCACCCCACAATCCTGAGTCAGATACTCAAAGTCAGAACGCAAGGGTTTCACCACAAAGAAAAATGTTTATTGCTGTACACTGATAATTGTATAGTATTCCTGCACTGTTTGTGTCTCTTTTTCCGCAGACCATAAAATATGACAAAAAAAGTTAAAATTATGTCAATAACATCTATATCAAAGACATAAAGACAAGAAGAAGCCTGCAGCAGGAAAAGTGCATTTATAACTTCTTTCATGTTTCTCAGTTTTGTTGTTTTTTTTTTCCACTTACTATTCTTTAAGGGCAAACAGTGGAATAATTAGCATATTGCCTAAGTTAGCATGGTTTTGTTAGTTTATATTTTTGTCTTCACAAATCTACACTCTTATGTTCTCTAAAAACATTACGTTTACAGAAAAATGCGGGTCAAAATAACTAACATTTTAGCATAAAAGTACGAGACACCATTGACAGTACACTCAGATTTTAATTGCTCCTCATTATTTTTTTAGTGTATTTGACGGAATAGTTTGCTTATCTGTGTATGTTCTTGTTCAGAGACATATGCAGAATGCAAGAAGCTCAAAACAAGTGATTCAGACATCACTCTGCCATTATACCTAGCACCAGATTTTGCCTCAGTACAAGCTAACTATAATTTGCTGTTGTTTCAGCTTCAGCAACACACCTTCTGGTGTCATTAAGAAAAGACGTTGTTTGAATTAGTGGAATTGATTTCAACTGGAAACAGTCAGTCCCACCAAAGCGCGTAGTTGCTCTGCCTGTCCATCCCAAGGGTTACTCTGGTGCAGGCGAGCTGAGGGCTCAGATGGGCAAACAAAATTCCAGCAATGAGCTAAAATTCATGGTTGCTTACAGCTGAAAAAGACCACTGGAATCAAAGGACACAAATTTCAGTGACAGCCTAAGTAATTTTGGAGCCTACATCTCATCCTCGTGCAGCATTTAAGATGACAGGGAAATGCTGCTACATGCAAAGGTGCCTTGGGCAGGAGGTAGCTTCTATATAAATTTCCCTGTATCCAGGGACTGAAATCCCATTAATTTCAGCTAGTACAGACCTGGCATTGGGCCAGTCATCATCCCTAGTAGCCAGTTACTGCAGAATGGCTAATCCCCAGGAAATTCCCAGGTATGCTGTAGGTTATTGGTAAAATCATTTTACTAGATTTTTTTTTTTGTACTGTTGTAATGAAAATTGTGAATACTACAGTTACGCTCTTTCTATTACTGCCTGAATCCATATGCTGACAATTTATTAGGTTTCCTGTTTGAAAAACTGCAGGTGGTAATAGAATCTGCAGAAATTTAAGACGTGTTCACAGTTTGATGTGGTGCAGTTCATAAAATATAATTACCATGTGGTCATATGAACACTGTATTATGAAGGTGTAGATCCTAGTCTAATTTTATGAACTCCCTGTGTATATCTTTCTCAAACAACAGCTTATATTTTAATTGTACCTCTAGCCTGAAATACCTATTAATATTTTTACTTCAATTTCCATATGAAATCTCAAACAGTGGTGGCATCACTAACTAATGGAGGTTCTTGAATCTTGAAAATCTGCTGTTAAAATGAGAACACCATCCAAGAACATGGTCAGATCAGGGAAGAGAAGCCAGGCAGATTCAAAATAAGAAATAGCTTATTACCAGATAAAGGACATCAGTCCAACTATGAAGATCTCTGAGCGAACCAAACTAGGAAAACAGGTTGAATTGTTTAGAGATATACTCTCCTTTATCTCTAGGTGAGATAAAGGAGAGGATTTTAGCATACAGGGCAGTAAGCCAGGTCCTACATCTACAGTTTCATGTAGAAGTGAAAGGTGGGTGTTGCGTGTCTCCAGCGTCTCAGGAAGCCGCAGGAAAGTGGTGCCGCTTCTGGCCAACAGCATGCTCAAGGGACCTCAGTTCACTCACTTGTCAGGTAGTTGAAACTCCAGCCTCTTGTTGAAGCATTAATAAACCACAAACGTTTTTTTATCAAGGGGAAGACAGAAAGAGGCCGGAACTGGCACATACCCAAACTAAAGGAAGCTCAAGGGAAACATGGTTTCATTTTCACTGCACCATATGGCAAGAAAACATGCCTTCAGAACACCCTTTCTGGTAGCTAAATTAACTAGGGCTGTGCCGTGATGGAATGCAATTTGACATTTAACTTCTTTTGCTATTTGTGGCTGTTAGTTTGGAATACAATGCCTCAGAATATCTCCTGCTCATTTATTTATTTTTATCTAGCTCTTCATTGAGAGATTGCCACATGCAAGAAAATAAGATGCATGAGTAATTGTCACTTCTGTATTCTTTTAAAATGAAATTCATTTTATTGTTCAGCATATCTGTCATCCTTATCTTCTCTCTAAGCTGTAGAAGTTCCAGCTCTAAGTACCTATTGTAAATCATGTGTATGAAGTCCGATATGCCTAGCATCTCAGAGTATGTATTTTCCACATATCTCAGTGCATCCTGCAGCATTTGGTGTATGAAATGTGCAGCAGAGAACCAATTTGTCTTTTATTGAATCAAGCCCTCAAAAAACAAAGTGGAGATCCATGGTAAAAGAACCTTTAAAAATTCCAGTGAAAAGCAAAGGCTAAGCAATGAATAAATTCTTCCCAATAAATTCTGCCTGCAAAGACCAAATCAAATTCACTATTTTCTCAAAGGCAGTAGTAAATTTTAATAGTCTGTTTATGTAATATTTTCTACCAATCCTCTTATCCATTTAGGGAAGACACTTGATACAGTGTCAGCATAGTATTAGGAAGAAAGGAAAACACACAACTGTACAGATCATCAACATATGGCAGCCAGCTCCACTACCTCAGCTCTGCCTATTTACCTTTTCATTCTAATCTACTATTTGTAAAGTTGCAACCCTACTTCTGTTGGTTGAATGTATGGTTCTCATTTGGGCAGGCAGCTGGCAAGAACGGCATTATTCATGATGAAAGTGAAAACCATCACACTGGAAAGGCTTGAGCTATGGTAAATGAAATACCAAATCTATATAAAGTGAGCATTGACATCTGTATTCTAGCCATCTCTTCTGGACCCTGCCTTAACATCTTGAGTTCACTAGTATGGATGGAATAATTTATGTAAAAGAAAAAAGGGCAGATTAGATGATCTAGTAGTCATTTTGATCCTGTCCTATAACTTCCATTAGAAGTAGATGAGTATGCTACCAGGTGAATTCACTGTTAGAAGCTATAGTTTCCTCATTATCTAACAGGATTTAGCTGAAGAACTGAAGTGGGTATTTAATGCAGTGGCTCAACTTGATGATTGCAGAGATGCCTTTCCTTGAGACCGTGAAAGGTCCCCTTTGACACCAGCTGGATTGTTCTCTCAGAAAGCAAAGGATGAAAATCCTGAAAAATATTTACCACTTAAATCCACATCTCTGAGCAAATCCACGCATCTGAGCAAAACCAACCAACCATATTCACAACCTGGAAGAGGGTGCAGATTCATATTAGGGAGCAGGGACATCTGAAAGGACTCGCAGTGCTGGCTAGTAAGATTTCAAGCCTGCTAGGCTGCTAGTGAAATCCACTTGTTGTTTTTCAAGAGATGAAGTAAGAAAGGCAGACATGGGCAAAATTACCTGAGAAAAGCTGCTTTTGGAGAGAAAGCAGCTCTTCTCAGAGCAGAATATAGAGCAAGTCAGTTTAGCCACGAATTGTCTGACAGTTCTGAGGTTATCAGCAGATAAGGAATTCTGGTGGGGACAAAAAGGGTGGTTCATGGGCTTGCAGAATGTTAAAAGCAAACAAAACAAGCAAAATCACATACATAAAGCAAATTCATTCCTCAGTAGTTCCAGACTGATTAAGAAACTCCTCTTGTACTGCAGGATGATGGATTGTGACATTAGTTTGTAAATATATTTTCTAATCCCACTCTTCAATCAAGCTGAATTTGCATCTTCAAGATCTATTTTTGCTCCATATTTCACTAAAGATGAAGACTTCAAATTCCTGGTTACGTATACAGAAGAATGAACTACAATTCGATAAGAGAGCAATGAGCCTTGGTGACTGGGCACAAGGGTAGCACTCTTCACTGATGACAGTTGGGTACCCTGGTTGCTTCGAAAGGGTTACAGTCTCAGTGTTTTTTGATCTGCAAGCAAACTAAAGGTCTATATTTCACTCACTATCAATACTTTGAGAAATCATCTCCTACTCTTGGGAAAACAGAGACTGTTAAGAGCAGAATATCTCTTAATGTATAAATCCAGAATCTTCAAGTAACATAAATCAAAAGAGAATCTGTCCCAGCAGAAAAATTGTAATGACTATTTTGCAAGTCTGTGTTAAAGGTCAGTGTGAGTCAAAGACTGTAGCGTAGCAACACTCAAACCTCACAGAAAAAGAATTTTAGACATCAGAAATCACTGTACATGGCTGGAAAGACCTTGGCTGCAACAATTTCCTATTTTCTACTTAACCTTACCAAGATGCCATTTGCAAAGGACCCAAAATCTAGAGATAGAAGTGAAAGATAAAATTAGCTTGGTTTGGGTTGTGTGGACTTCCTGATTCATTGTTTTTGAGTCTTTGAACATTGCACCATGTGATGCCCTCTGTGTACTAGGTTTTGCAGAGTTAAGCATTCACTCCTTGTGCATGGACTGCAACAGCCTGGATACCACACATGGAAATGCTGCTCTGAAGGGCAATACTCAGGGCCCAAATGAGAACCAAGGCCAGGTACCACTAATTATAAAGAAAATGGTTATGAATTATATCAAGACCTTTGGTTTTCTTTTATTCAGAAGAAGATGTAGCTTTAGCATCAAAAAACTCTATGACAAGTCTTGGAACCATTATTTTGAGAAGGCAGACCGTCTCTGCAGAAGGAAGATTAGGGAAAGAGGGTAGGGTTTTGCCCTATAACAAAGGGAGTACCTTGGCAAAAAGATAAAGATCAGCCCTGCACCACAAAAAACTGAATCCAAACTCTTTAAATTCTGCTGCCAAATTATGTAGGAGGATTGAGTAATTTGTAGGCAAACAGATTTGTCTGGGAAGAAGATGGTATTTTCTTGAAAAGTTTTTTCTTTGCTTGGTTCTCATTTTATTTGTTTAATGGACTTTGTAGCCAAGCTAGGCAGGCCTGGATAGACCTATTTAGGGATTCTGCTGAGACAGCTGCTTGAGGGCCTAAATATGTACAACAGTCTTGATGAGCCTGAGGAAAAGCGGTTGTAAACCCCTTAGAAGTGTGCGATATTCCCAATGGGATTCTCAGAAGTTGGTGACTACTACTCTGTAGGCTATGTATCTTCTATGGACATTCTTTGTGACATCTGCTTTGCCTGTCTCCCTATCTTTCACATCAAGGAACTTACATTTGCATCCTTCAGGCTATTAAACTAATTAAAATACATACTCTTCAAGATGGAAAGGCTGCTGATCTGCCTTCTGTAAAGATGTCAAAAGAAAAATCACCTTTCCTTTGAGTCAGAATAAAATCAAATTATACACCAGGTAGAGCAGATTAGAGAATATGTTTCTTAAAGTACCTTATCTATTCTCTTCTCATTGTATTCAGTCAAAGCAGGCAGATTCACCAAATGCTGTTTATATCTGTGAGCCTCACACTTGCATGGGGATCAAATTCTGATCCGGTAAATGTTTAGCTCATCCCAACAATGATATGTATAATCTTCATGAGACTCCAAAGCAGAGGTTTTAGCAAAAAAAAGCAAGTAAACTGTGGTGGGTGTATAAGTGCATTAACGGCTCCTGCTAAGTCTTGGTGATCCTCTTACAGGTACACAGGCTATGATGGATCCAGAGTAGACAAGAAGCAATGCATAGCAGTTCATGCATAGCTCATCCTGATGGCAAAACAGAAACAGTGTTTCCTGATGAGATCAGGAAACTGGCTTAGCTGTTCAGAAGCTGCCATGGAGCTCTATTGGCCATGAGTGGTGCGAAAGCTCAAGTTCAAAGGAGCTCAGTGCTTCAGGTCTCATCAGAAAGGAACTCAAGAAGGCACCTAGTCCTGTTTCCAGCCTGAAAGTAGTAGAAGCTACACCTCCACACTACATGAGGACAACTCGGTTTCCAGAGAGAGGTAGTATATTTTATCTGATCACCTGAGGGAGTCAGAAGCTGCAGGAGAGCTTTCAGCCTCACATAACAGGGTGAAGGGTACGTATGACTTCACTGCCTTTTCAGACTATATCTGCTGATATTACAAAAGATAATGCCTCTCCCTGCAAACTGAACATACCCTATATCATTAAAGAGTCACCATTATAACATCAGGAGTTCTGTGCCTGTCATATTTCTTGCTATTCTACTACATGTGTGGGGCTACTGCTTTGGGATGTGTTATAGTCTGGTGGAAACACTGAATGGGAAGTTATTCTCATACCACTGGAAAGTGTAAAACCAAGAATTTAACAGAAAAAATAGCTTCTCCTTCCTCTTTCAACTTGCAACTTCATCCTCTCAAGAAGTGAAAGTATAGACAAGTATTGTATTACCCCCTAGTTAAGAGGCAGATCATAACCTCTCACAGAACCTGTAAATTGAAATTTTCACAACTAAATCACAGTTGCATCACTTTTGCATATAACTATTTACCACTTTTATCTTTGTCTGCCTCTGTCTCTGCATTTTTCTGGGATCACGTAGTTCTTTTAAACTTTCTGATCATCTAGATAGGCCTTTAAGTAACACATAGAATAGAAACAATAGATACAGAATAATTGGGACACAATTCTTTTAGTTCCCTTAACTACTGTTTTCTTGCCATAGCTTCATAAGCTGTATGTTTATCATTCTAACACACTAAGCATGTTTGTTTGGAGACTGCTATTGTTATTCAGCTTTTTTTATTAATTCCTGAAAACTGAATATATTTAATATTTTATGTAAACATTTCTAAAAATACGACCTATTCTTAGGACCTGTTTTTTAAAGATTTGTCAGCCAAAATAAGTTCAAATGCATAATATTGAGAGGTAGCTATCTTTATTTGCCCCCTATGCATTTATATATAAAACCTCATTTACATGTAAAAATGTCACAATTTTTAAACATAGTGTCTTTCTGGTGGTAGACATCTAACTTGGTAATATTTGCTAAGCAAAACCTTTACTGCAGTGAAAAACTTAGGAACACCAAACTTCTAACTCTCAGACACCCAATTTGAACACCATTTGAAAATGCAGTGAGTGGTTCCATATTTTGTACTGAAGAAGATGTACTATCATAAATTTTCAGAATAAAGAAAATTATTTGTAGCAGTGTATATTTAATAAAGGTCAGACACCCAAAGCAGATGAGAGGTTTAGAATATTGGTATTTCTGACAGGGACAAATTAGTGAACACTGAATGGTGTTCAAATATAATTTATCTGCTGCCTCTGAACACTGTCACGTGATTATCAGCGCTACATCTGCTGGATGCTCACATACTTCTTAATTTATACATAAACAGTACTTGCAACTGGTGTTTGTGTTTAAGGTTTTGATTTTTCTTTTCTTTATAATAAGAAAACCTGCAACTTAAATAATAGTGACTTTCATAATAGAAACTTTTTTCCTCTATAATGGGAAAAAAAGATTAAAAATGTAGAAAAAGAGAAGAAAGCACATGAAGGACAAAAAGATGGGAGAAAAAGATAAATGTTAGAAATGTCATATTCTGAGAAGTCATGAGAATCTGATATTAGCTCAGAGGTGAATGACATCACCTCAAGACTACCTTCTTCATCAGCAATGTCTTGTACCTTGCATGGGCCTTGTTTTAAGAACAGGGAAAATCAGATAACCATAAAATAAATTTGAGTGGTGAGGATGAATAAGAAGTGTTTATCTCAGCTACCACTTAATTTGAATTTATCTATCCTATGTGTGTATATCCTAACATCATAGATGGTTTAGTGGGAGATGTCTCTGCCCCTGGCAGGGGGGTTGGAACTAGATGATCTTAAGGTCCTTTCCAACCGTAACTATTCTATGATTCTATGATATTGACAAGAACACTTCTTCTTAGATGCTTACCTTAGTGTAAAATTTATTTTAATGCCAGTTCAAAATTTGTTTGAATTTCTGAAAATGTGAGAAGGGAAACAGTTCACAGCCATGTAATTGTAATAATGAGCATCTAAACTGGTGAAAAATCTAGGCAATATGACTCATCAACTTGAATCCAACAGTCAAAAGTTAACCTTAGCTTTTAAGAAGTGGCATTACAGCAACTTGCAGAGACCTCTGCAATAGTATGGAATAGTACCAGGCTCCTGTGAAGGCTAAAGTACTACAGTACATTATTAACCATCATAGCAGCCTATTCCAACCCACCTCGAAGCTCAAAATCATCTCATAAAATAGCACTAGCATTTCTGCAGACAAACCAAGCAGGCAACTCAGATGATAAACATTTTCACTGGAATAAAAACATTTTCTGCAAATAACTACATGTTCGTCAAAACAGTTTGTTCATTAGAAGGTAGAAAAATTGGAGTATTTTCTCTTGAAGAAGGTGTTGCATACAATTCTATTTGAAGTCCTCTCCGTATCTTGCCTGCAGGGTGGAAGCCCATAGTGCGAAGGAATCCACATCAGTTGTCCAGTGTCATGCAGCGTACACTTAAATAAACCAAGCTTTGGGACAATTTAAAACTACAGAGCAGCTGATGTGATGAGAAAAAAGCTGAATTATTCTGACTGTAAAGCAGAAATATGTTAACCTGTCATAGAGAGTAGCTGAAAGAATATTTGATCCTTCCTGGTTTCTTTTGGAGCACGTTCATTCATTTGATATCTAGGTGCCAACTATGATCACCTCTATTAGCATGAGCAAAATTAACTCTCCGGAAACCCCGATACACAGACTAACAGACTTGTCACTCTATTGCTTCTTTTTAAAAAAGTTTTTCTTATGAAATAGATCTTAATAGCCACCGACAACAAGGCACACTTGCTTTCTGTAAAAGCCGTGGTCAGATACTCTCATAAAAACAGTGTTCTCTTGCAGCCTTAAAGTAAGAAAATACATGAAGGAAAATCAAGTAGCCAGATGTAATGACTCAGTAGTCTTATTTTCCTGGCCAGATCCTTCATTTATAATGTGATTATGTATTGAAGTACTTCAACTGCAGAGATATTTTCCAACTGCTTCTGTTTGCTGTCTTATTTGATTCAAAAGGTGCTCCATGCCATGGGCCCTGGGGCTGTGGCAAGCAGGTTGCTTCAGGGTCTGCCATGGACACAGCTCTTACAGTAGACCAAACTCTGTGCCAACCCAAAGGGACAGAAAATGGGCAGCAAACATCAGGTATACAACCAGATAAACAGTCTTGCCTACAGAGCTGTATGGGGAGCATATATGGCTTCGCATATGACTTTTCCATCTCACCTTCCCACACCTGCTTTGGAACTATTTTAAATTCTGTATTGCACCAGTTTGATCTAAGCTTAGGTCAACCCAAGTCACCAGAGTCTTTTGCACGGTCCTCCCCAGTCTTCATGCAGGACACAGAAGAGCAGAGCAGCCGGTGGCAGTAAGGGAGCAAGAAAAGCACTGCGTGCTCTAGGCTGCTTACACACAGTGATGAACAGTGACCTTCAGATTAAATAGTGAGTTATACTGCAGAATTAATAAAGGGCTTATTTAGAAGAGCTCTCATTTCCTTTTATTATACCACAATTTCCTTTCATAGGCCTACACTGCTTTCTCTCTGGCTCTGCAAAACAAGTCAGACCTGCACTGGTTAAGATCTATCTATCTTATGCACTTGAACTTTT
The DNA here is from genome assembly GCA_039720435.1 of Amazona ochrocephala. NCBI lineage: Eukaryota > Metazoa > Chordata > Aves > Psittaciformes > Psittacidae > Amazona > Amazona ochrocephala. The sequence continues at coordinate 58,583,492 of CM077877.1, forward strand.
TGAGGACTGTGCAACCTGGAAAGCTAAAATTTTTCTACCTGCAGTAACTCTATTCATAAGCTCTGCCTTTTCTTTCCTGTGAAATGACTCCGTGGCATGAGTTAAAATTATTTTATCATTTTCTTTACATCAGTTTTATAAGAAAATAGGAGATAATCAATTGCCCAGACTATCTTAGGGAAGAGATTTTAATACAAAAAAGTTCCCTTAATCCATTTGTGAGGCATTAATGCTACCTGAAAAGTGGGCTAAATCAAGTGTATGAGACTCTTAGTAGAGATCTGAAATCTGCCTTTACCATGCCTTTTCCAAACTTTTCTTAGGTATGTGTTTAACTTTGGCAGGCATGGATTCAATAGGGAATATTAATGGTTACGTTTCCTGTAGTATTCTGACTTTGAATTCATATTTCCTTAAAACTGTTTTCTATTTCTTAAGTAACGAAGACTGAGTACAACTTTCCACAGAAAACTGACCCGCTTTAAATAGCTGCAGTGCACCCTCATCTTGTAGTCCCTACCTGGCCTACTGCCTCAGCCGTGAGCTTCACGAAGTTAAACGAGCTTTGCCCCTGAGAGGTCATCTTTGAACTTTGCCCACTGAAGGTAAAATGCTACCCAGCTCTTCACGTGGGTGCTACAGAACTAGAAGGACAGTTTCCCAGCTTAGGTAAGACTTCATCTATCTTAGCTTAGATGTTTAAAATGAAGTCATTCACATTATGGGGTCAAATATTTGATATTCATCTGATAAAACACAGGTGGTTATTTTAGTATGAGAACACCTTCCTGAGTTTCCTTCTCCTTACTGACTGTTAAAAGGCCTAGGAGAAATAGCTCACATTCAGTAGTCTTGTAGACATCAAAAATTAAACAAAATGGATCCCACTCCTACTCCTTACATTCTTTTGAAGCTGTAGAGCAAACCCACACAAGTTTTGCCAAGGTTTCAGCTTTTCTATACTGGAATTTAGGACATTACAATGTGCAAGAGCAAATAAACGTCTCAAGGGGCTCCCTTACTATTGCTATACACAATAAAGAAAAGAAAATAATTTGAAATTTCAGGATCACTCATCTTGCATTTCTTTTTTACCTATTCTGCACGATCTCCATCAGTGGACAGGCTACTTCAGGAAACCAGTAAGCACTCATTTTTCTCGAGATTTTGTAAAATAGGAGGAAAATCACAATTTCCGAGCACTTTGATTTCTAAGCTCTCTATAATCTCTTATGCAATACCTGATATATTTGACTTTTACAATCCACATAGGCTTGTTTGAAGCCATTTCTTAAAACACTTTGATGTCATTCCTAAGCTTTCAGATTTTGAAATGACACAAAATAAACTAAGAAATATTATATACCCCATGAGAGCAAAATAGTTATTTACATGCTTACTCAAAATTTATTATTTAATATTATAATGTACATATAAATCTAAAGCACCAAGCTAGTTACATGAAAAACCATGGAACTGGCCTCATTATACCACTTTTCTATTGAACATAGGCCTCGCAAGGCTTTGAATAATTAATAAAACTACAGCTGAAGACCTTTTTATTAGAGGTAGACCAGAATAATGATTATTTGTTATTTTAGGAAAAAAGCTTTAAGAAAAATGAAGTTCTTTTCTGAAGAAAGTGACAATAGTACCATCAGCTACAGCAGAAACTTCAATGCAGGTGATACAGTATAGGTAGGCATGCAGAAACCACTCGAGCAACACTGATAATCTATCCCAGCAATGCTTCAGATAAAATATTTCTGAGATTAGCGTAGATACTTCTGATAAAATTTCTGTGATTAACAGAGATTAACACATTCACCAGATCAGTGTTATCCTTGGCCTGAGCATGTGACAGTAAAAGCATAGTTTTATATATCTATAACCAAAGCATATCAATTATGGTCTGAGTTTAAATTTCCTGGAATGACTAACTGAGGGAAATGAGATAAAACAATTCTGTTGCAACAGAGTTCTTGAAAATGTTTGATTTTCAGTTTGAAGATGATTCTGAAGTTGTGATATCAGCAAAACAGAGCTGAAGCCAATTACGGATTTACCTATTTGTTTGCAGCAAACTGTATATTTCTTGACCCGCCATATGAATTATTTCAATGGTGTTGCTGCTGCCTGTCCAGATCCTATGCAAAATAGATCATTTTCTTTCCATCTCAATGTGTCAAGCACTGTGCTGTGAAACACAAACACACATTTCCTCCTTTGCACGCATCTTTCCACCTAGAAGTTACACTAATGCAATACCCAAAGGAGCTCATGAGAGGAGTCTGAGTGTTTACCTGGTTGGTTAGTACAGTAGCAGGAGCCTTGTCCACATTGCCACATGTTCAGAAAATCACAGGCAAATGTCCACTACATAAATATAGATCTGCTCCAAAGTGCGTATGCATAAAATCTTCCCTTCCTGGGATCCCTGCCTATGCACTGAGGAGACTGTGCATTTGGATGTGGTATATCTGATACATTTTTTTTGTGTGTCAGACTTTCTGCACATACCCAGGTCAACTAAATGGCACATGCAGAGTTACTGTTATCTCAGATAAAAGAGACTCAGTCTTCAAAGGACTAGCATATGCTCTTGTATTTATGGCACCTACATATTTTCTGTTCTCTAAATGCTAAAATGGACCCCAGCATAATTTTAGACTGTTTACAGTTATAGAATGAATCATGCTGCTTATAATTGCTAAGGATCTCATCCCTTCCATTCCAGAAGGGCCAGAAAGGACCATGGACTTTTTTTCTCTAGGAGGTTAGTACAGTACTTTTTCAGTCTGGTTCTGGTGATAACATCTGCTGCAGAGCTGGTGAAGGTACAAGGCAAAATCCCTCCTTAAAGATTAAGCTCCAAAATATGCATTTTGTAATTTTAACTAAGTAAGTTCATTTTGTAATTTTAACTAAGCTCATCTTCACTAAATATCAGATAAAGAAAACAAATGGAAATGTGAGTTTGCATAAGACACATACAATGCAAGGAAGCTTGTGAATTAAGAGGAAGAAGCCAGAAACTGTTTATTCCAAAAGAGAAAGCTTTTTTTAAGAAAATAAAAAAATAAACAATTTGGAAAACATTGTATCTTTAGTGTTGTTGCCCCTCATCAAAGAGTGACGCCATTAAATAATGCCTACAAATTGCCTACAGGAAAATATCATTCTATAATGCTTGAATTGTTAGTAAGGATGATTAAAAGAAAGGAGATGTAAGCAATCTTATTGAAGAAAAAGAAGGTGCACTCAACTTTCAACTCAGGCTCTCCTGGATTTTGGAGGAAATCAAAAAACACCACTTGAGTAAATTGACTTGATCATATCACTTTTATCTGTGGTATTCAAACCCTACCAGTACTAGGTGCTGAAGTATATGTCCCATGATTGAAAATTAAGTATGCAAGTCCTAGATACTTTAAGTATACTTGACAATGGAAGATAAGCACCACTGACTGCTCCAAAAATAAAACTGAAAAGATTTATTAGGGAAAGCTAATATTCAGAATGTAGGCAAAATAGCTGCATATGTTTCAGTGGATTTGAACTCTTTTATGCAAGAAAGGTGTTTACTGATACTGAATTTCAACTTAGTAAAGTCAAAGATTATGTCTTTCAGGTTTTTTGATGACTGACTCTTTTCTCACACTCTTAAAACACCTTCTTTAGCAACTGGTGCATGCCTTTCCTTAGCACTTGAGTGTGACTACCTTTGAATCATCAGATTAAATTAATGGCGCCATGTTACCTAAAGAGCAGTGCTAAATCAGATAAAGAGGATAAGAGGGAGCACAAAGTGGTTTAGTGTGAAAATCGATTAGATGCATTTATTATACAACTGCTTCTTCTCCAGAGTAAGGCACTGTTCTACAAGTATTTGAAGACTACTAAAGCCATTTGGGGGGAAAGAGTTATTTCAGCCCACAGTGGGGAAAAAAAAAATAAATCTAGATATTAGTATTAAATCAGCAAGAAGCACATTTATGCATATTTCCAGAAAAAGCACCCTGCATTCAACCACAGAACAATCTGCAAAAGAAGAAATACAAATCTCGTTTTCTGGGGGTTTTACAATAGAAGTCAGTATTATTTCAATAATACAGTAATAGTGCAGCAACTCCCTACTGAAATGCAGGCAATGACCTTGTGTTTCTAGAAGACAAGAATGATAGATCCTCCTACACTTGCAGCCACAGTAACACTACTGTGTATGATGGGACTGTCTTCTTCTACTAGTGTTGTGTGACCAAGCTGAGAATACCAGAGATTATTGCAAGTCATACTTTTCTCCCCTTTTCACTCCTTCCAGTGATACTGATGTCCAAAAGAGTGTTTACTGATTCCTTCTATTCCACCCCCACTTGGGGATGTCTTAACACACAGCTTTTGTAAAGAGAGAAAAGGATCTTTACTTTCAGCCTTGCTCTGGCTTGCACATCAACACAGCAAAAGACAGCGCAATGCTTCATCACAGTTGGTAATGGCTTACATTAATATTCAGTCCAGGAGCAAAACATGCCATTTTACAATCCTTTTATTAAAAATGCAATTATTGCTGCACAGATGGCCTACATACAGTCCCCCATAATGGTATGATATGCAAGGCAGCCAGATGAGTGATCAAGATCGTTACTTGTCTTCCTATGTCTTGTCAGCCAACTGAAAATTGCTATCCATGATCTAATAGCTGCTTCAAATCTCATGTATGCCCCAGTTGTCTCAGAAGATAATAAATGATGTGGTAGCCATTTGACATTCTACTTGAAACAGCACCAATCTTTTAACAGTTCCAATAATTGAGATTAATGGAACAAATTTTAATACTTACTACTAGCTGCTTTGTTCAAAACTGTAATCTTAGTGTTATCTGCAGACCACATAAGAAGTAAAGGCTATTAGAATGTTATTTATTTATTCCATTTCTTTTTTCCCCGAGGTCCAAAGTGTTTTCGTATAAAGAACATAAAGTTCAATGTACTTATTCCATAATTGCAAAATTAAAACTATCCACTTTATGCTAGGTAATCTTGAAGCAAACATTTTTACCTGCTATACTACTTTATTCATATAGAGTTTAATAGCTCAAAAAATATTGCACTAGTTCTCTTGGGGCACTTTGGAGTGCATAAACAAATATGTGCACTGCTCAGCTACAAAATAAAAGTGACAACTTGGCTGTTGGACTCATCACATATGATCAGGCAGAGCAGATGTGCTGTGCACTGAAGTTACCAACCCAGCAGGAATTTTCCTGTGCTTGGGATGCAGAACCAAGAAGAAGCTAAGCTTGCAAGTGCACTGAGATAGGACTGCTGGAGCCCCTGGCTGCAACAACTTGCTTACTGAATTTGGACGTAATGTGAAACTTACAGCTTGCGTTGTGATTTCCAGTCATGTTTTCCTAAGTTATTTTTCCAGGAGTATTTTGGACCATCCACTGCAACAGAATTACTCTGTTGATTGTTTCATCAGCATTGTTGATTGACTGTTTTGCTTGATGAAACTGCCTTGTTTCATCACCAGGTTTTGAATCTTTCAAAATATCCTCCACGATGATGAAAATCATGGGAAGAACAATTTGAGAAATGCTATCTGAACATACTGGTAGGCGTTTTCCCAAAATCATTTTATTTCCAAACTGGGCTTCTACTCTTTTTAATGTCTTGTGTCAAGCCATCAGAAAATTATAATTCTAAATCCCCTGTTTCTCACCTTTCCCCCTGCCACAAACACATCACCATCTCATACACTTAGAGCTGTATAACCCAGCCAGTCTTCACTGATTACACTACAAGACTAACCTTTAAAAAGCTAATTGATCCTGCTCGTTTCAAATTTTGGTTTTACCAACATACATTTTTGACACAAAACAAATACTATTTTTCTAAATATGTGAAGTCATTGGGGTATCAGAAAATACAAAAGGATCTCAAGAGGTTAAAACATCCTGCGAAGAAAGAAAAGTGAAACTCATTTTTGAAAATGAGGAGAAAAATAGAAGGCCTGGTGGAAAATAACCCAACAGAAGTTTCGACAATACAGTGCTGACACTTTCTACTTAACCAGTGCCTTTCACGAAGAAGCTCATGTGCTTAACCAGATGTTGGGAATAACGATTCCATTCTACACCTGAGGTAGCCAATATCTCAAAATTTCATGTGACTTGGTTAAGACAAAACAAAGAGTGAAGAAAAACGCAGGAAGAGGAAGAAGGCAGGCTCTCTGTGGTGTTACATGCAGGGTCACAGGTTGAAGGCAAATGTCAGACCAAGGACGAAAACCACTTTAGTTGTGGTGGGATTCTTCCACCTATGTCTCTCAAAATTGTTCCAAATCATAATCAAACAGCTATTTTATTTCCTTTGTTATTTCTTTTTTCTGGGTTTAGGTCAGTTTGTAACAGACTCTGTTCCCATGCAATAGAATAAAAGCAGAAATCTCTCATTACCACCTTAATGCTGATTTCGGCTCTCTGCATTTACATTCCCCAGGGTCCAAAGAAGAAAACCAGTGATGCAAACAAACACACCTTCAGCCTCCCTGGAGATGACAAGAAACCTGTGGGCTTAGACTATAAAAGGTTTTAATTCTACTCTGCTATTGTGTTTGCTTAGAAAAACCACAAAAACCCACATCTTTTGAAATATCCGAAATATTTTTGTTCTTTTTTGTTTGGTTGGTTTTGGGTTTGTTTGGGATTTTTTTGGTGGTGTTGGTGTTTTGTTATTGTTTTTTTATTTTTATTTTTATTTTTTTTATTTTGTGGCGTTTTTTGCATGAAAGGGGCAAGTTTTCTTTATGGATTCACCCCTTTTCTTCTTTCTGGGCTTTTTCTGCCATGGTTTCTATACACCCCTCCATTTAAAGAGAATCTAAGTAGGTATAAATATTATGCATATAAAAGACGATCAATAAGACAGAGAATAAGCATACACTTAGAATTTGGCTGAATCAATAATCAGTCCCAGGCTATGTGGGCAAGCAATCCGAATTCTCTGTGGGCTACGTGTTTACTTAGACTGTGGCTACTCAAGTCAAAGCTCCATTTTAGGAAGCACTGAACTCTGGTGCGTGGAGAAAAGAGGTCTTACTTGCTCCTCCCCTCAATTGTTAATATTATTATCATTCCAAGCAAGTTCTCAATTAGAGTAAGATAAATGGTCATCCTTTCCCTTCATAGTTTCCTAAATGAGAATCTCTGAGCCTGAATAAACATCAATATTTAGTTTCATTTAAATACAGAAGAGATTCAGTGCTTACTTTTAAAAATATTCCTAGAGTTACGGTACAAGTAAGTCATACCGGATCTTTATCTGGCTGCTACATTCATCTAGAACAGCTAAGTGTTTTAAAAAAAGGAAAATATCTCTATTCCTTGGGTTCTTGTTTTATCTTATTTTTTTAATGAACTGTGACAGGCACAATGTGGAGAGCTTTAAAACTGATTATATAACTCACAGAAAGATCCATTCTTTCCTTAGTCATCAGTAACACTATTAAGTGAGCAGCTGCAATCCACACACCCTTTTTTTGCTTTTATCATGAAAACAGAATGAAATTTATCAGTTATCAAATACAATGCCTTCTCTGTATGAATAAATTATCTTGTGGTTATAACTTACAAAATGTTCCCATCTCTATTCATACCAAATACATCAAGTCATTTGGATGACAGAAAGCTACAGAAATTGTCTGAACTGTCAGGAAGCTTCAATGACTTATCGTATAAGAACTATTCCAAGTTTTACTAACTCAAAACAGTATCAAAGAGGGAAAAAAAAAAAGAAGTCTTTCCAGAGTATTGGTCGCATATAGTTCAGAGTGATTCGTCATTGAAGAAATCATGTTGGTTCTTTCTAAGGAATCAATGATTTACATTTTAATAACACTTGACAGTGAAGTCGTGAACCCTTCTTTCAAACAAATCTCCCCTCCCAAGAAGCACTGTATGAAATTTTGTGTCAGTATCTTTATTTTAATACAAATGAATTTACTGTAATAAATATCTTCTTATGTTTGTCACTCAGACAATGTTATTTGCCACGAAATGAGGTAAAGCCTGAACCATTAAAGTCACACCTGATTTTAAATTGCTTTTGCTGGACTCTGACAAACAGCACTCCAGCTGACAGGAGCTCCACAGATGAGGGAATACTGACAGAGCTGGAAACTAGAAGAGCACTCCAACCTGATTTTTACGATTCTGCAGGTGGAATCTGGTCAAAGTGAAAAGATAAATATTTACATAACAATAAAGAATGTCTTAATCTATTAAAAAAGTTTAAAACTTTTTCCCCTGTCCATTTTAGTGATTAAAAAGCCAGTTCAAGATTTAAGTTTTCACAAAAAAGCATCAGTTTTTTCAAAACCTTTTTTCATAAAATAAAATTGCAGCTTCTTAAATCAGTAAAAGAAGGTTAAAAATAAACTGGGTTTTGGTTTGGTTTTTCTTTCTTGTTTCTTTTTTTTTTTTCTTCTGGAGACAGCAACTTCTCCCTTAACTGCAAGAACTTCAAGCAGTTTTCACTTGAGCTGAGTCAACACAGATTGAGCTGAAGCATCTGGTCCTATGAAAGCTGCCGTGAGAGTTTGCAGAATTTTAAATCCTATTTCAGGAGCATCGTGGTGACACTGTAATTATCACACTGCACTGCTAAACAGGCTCAAGCTCCATTTTAAACACACAGAGCTTTTATTCCAGCATAGCCCAAGAACAGTATACTGGGCCTGGCTGGTGGCCGAACTAGTCCAGTAATCCTACAGCTGTATCCTCAGATCTCTTCAGAGGAAGACAAAAAAAACCCTAAAATAGGCAATTATTAAGTTACCAGGGTTTGGAGGAAAAAAAAAAAAAAAAAAAAGGAATCTTCCTAATCCCCCAGTAATAATTACTGTTTGGGTTATATCTCAGTGTTGAGATGCTGAATTTTTCAGAGTCCCAGAGGTAGATCCTCAGCACATAGGCTTGTGTCACAGCACTGAAGGCAATCCAATGGCCACGGCTGAGGAGCCATTCCAATAACTGGTCTTTCTTTTTAATCCCTGTTGTGTGACTAATGCTTTATACTCCATATAAACCTTTTAACCCTAACTCTCTTCTTCACTAATATCCACTGGCATTGTAAATCTACAGACATTTCTTGCAGTAAAGATATTTAATCTGTTTCATCCAACTGTACTTTAGTTTGCTTGCTCCTACATCTCTGAGAAATCAGAGATGCAATTTACATTTTACAACCCTTTGTTTTCTTTACTTTCCGTCTCTTTCCAAAGCTGAGTGGTCACAGCCTTTCAAATCTTTTTCTCCTTCAAGACTTCCTTTCTTCTACTATTCCAGTTTGTTTAAAAATGTTTTATCATTGCTCTTTTGACATATATTTAACAGTGGAAAAAAAAAAAATAAACCAATAGCGGAATAATATTAATTGACAGAGAGCACCAAGTCCCCCAGATTGTTCCCAGAGGAAAAAAAAAATAAATAAAAATAAACGGCTTTACTGATTCACCTCACATGCAACAAGGTCCCACGTGCCTCCTCTTTCAGGCTTCACATGAGGAAGTTGGCACTGAAAGGGTAGTGCTATTGTGGAGGAAGTATGGGACCTTTGTAGACCTTTGTGTGGGACTAGGTGACTGAAAAGCAAGTTCTGACCTTGCTGAATCCATTCTACACCAACCACAGTCTTTGCATGTTACTCATGAATGTTAAAATAGAAATACCAGCAAAATGTGTTAAAGTTGGAACGAGTGCACTCCAATGACTTTGACCTTGTGATCCATGACATATATCACTAGTAATCAAATTATAAGATGTGCTCATTCTGCCTATAATTTCCTAAGTAACATCTTGAAGCAGACAGCATTATCTTTTTGACATGAACTTACAACGTGACCTCCATCCTCTTAATGTAGTCCCTAGGAATTTTCTAAGAAAGTCAGCAGACAACATAAAGCTGATAACAGAAGGAACAGTATGTGACCTTTGCGTTGTTATTAATAAAACAAGCAATATGCTGCCATTTCCGTAGCATAGCACTCTGAAAAAAAGATCTTTTTGTATTGTACATTGCCCTTTCCAAAGCCAAGGTCTTTATTTCTTCCTTCTTCACTTCTTTTCAAGAAGGTGACTTAAATCTGTTTAATTCCATCTCGAATCAATATAATTCTACCTTAGTTTGTTCCAAGGAATGATCAAAAATATGTGTGGCTGTGCTGCTGTTGCACTGATTATTGTAAAACTCTTTGATTTGCCAAGAACAATTCATTTTTTCCTTTAACATTTTTCTTAAGTGATGTTCTCCTCAGTAATCATGCAATTAACTTAAAGAGTGTTTCTCCTGCATCAACCTTAACCCTGTCCTCTTTGATCAGACATTATCCAAACTAAAAACAAGACATCTGAAAATCCTTCCAGAGGATCACAGATAACATACAAAATACTGCCTTACAAAATGACAGACAAAACTATAATGGGTCTGGTCTACCCATGTATAAATGACTAAACTAACAGTAAGGAGGTAAAGTGAGGCATTGTCTGGACTTCTGCTACTCTAGTGTATGGTTTATCTATGAGCAAACTGGAACACATTGCTCTGATAGTGGAAAAGCAAGATGGAAAACTCCCTTCATTTTCTACCATTCAATGAAATTGCAGATGTAGGACCCTAGAAAAAGAGGCTCTGTAATGCCAAACCATGTGAAAGAAAAACTTTTCTATTACATGTCTTCATTTATTTTCTAATGGATAGGAGGAGTTAAAACGTTGAATTAGGTTGGCGAGATTGGTTACTGGCATTCTTGGAAATATTCAACACTTGACCCTGAATAACTTCATTTATTTGGGCCCACACTGAGCAGAAGCTAAACTAGATGAAATCCAGAAATCTTTTCCAACCTAAATTGCCCCATGATTCTGTAATACATACCTCAAATTCTTCATTTTGGGTATATTGAATGGCAAGGCAGTTTTTGATCAAATCTGCTTCAAGTTTTTTTCCTAGAGGGAAGCAGGTATCAGTGATCTACACATTGTGCTCACAGAAGAGAAGGCCTCAGATCAAAGGCACATGATTTATAGACCATACAAGGCTACTGACAAAATAGTTATTGTTTCTTAAATACACCCCTTGCTTAACAGAAAATGAGAGATGCATAAATTTATCACAAGCCATAATCACGTATGCTCTTGAAAAACTACCCCTTGTTTTCAGATTTTGGCAATCACAATCTTTCTTAAATTTCAGAATATCATCTTCTTGTTGGTCATAGAGCTTCTTTTGTATTTCCCATTGGAACTATCTAAGCAGCTGACCACATTTCATGTTGTATCAGCTAGATTCAAATTTCAAGGAATCAAGGTACCAAATAAAATGACTCGATTTTAATGTGACCAGGCTTGTCTAAACATTCATTGGTGACAGATAGACAGTAGTTACAAAAGCTGTTGCAACATGAGCCTGCCTGCATAACAAAATCCAAATAGTATGAGTTGTCATTAATCACTTTTCATGCAAGTGGCAATGCCACTTAGACACAGGCTACATTCCTGGCAAATGCTATCACTATGGAGCTTTAAAAAGTGGAGTGAGGAGGCTCTTAGTCAAGCAAATACCACCCCTTAAATCTGTCTATAACAAGGACAGATTTTCTCCTCTGTGTTTCTCATCAAAGCAAACATTAGTGGGAAGAAATTACAGTACTGTGCAGATGCTTCCTCCCTACCAAAATAAAGGCATTTAGGGGGAAAAAAAAAAAGAAAAAGAAAAAAAAAATAGAAGTTGCCTACTAAGGCATTTATTTCCCTCTAGCAGTTGGGTAAAAGATGGAAAAAGAATTATACAACAGAAAATCAACCAAATAAGAACAGGTATATCATCAGCCTGATACTCGAATGAAGACTTTAAAAAAGTGCATGTATGCACATGTCGCTGTTTCCACAAGTTTAATGTTGTGCTTTTAATTATATTCTTTGTGATAACACAGTCAAAACTGATTTAAATAATTTTAGACAAAAAGCTTCCTGGATATGAGTGTTGTAGTTTAAAGTGATGAATAGATTCATTTACCCAGCTGATAAACGTGAAAGGAGCTAGATGGGCTTGTTTTTCCTAGAAATGACTGCAGAAAAATGGTTATCTGACAAGTCCTTTATCAACTCTTTATGACATGAAATCTCAAAGATGACTTATTAAATACGGATATGTTTAAGGAGTGAGGTCAGAGGAAATATGATAAAGCATATACAGCTCTGTCAATGAGCTTATAGGAAAATGTTACTCTAAAAACCCAGCAAGATGTATCAAACAAGATGAAAAGGCAAAAAATATGCTGAATTTAATAAAGTATGCTTCTTTCAGGCAAAAAAAAAAAAACAAAACACTACTTTGATTTCTAGGCTGGCTTTTCAGTTATGAGTGTGGGTAGGCAGATCAGCCAAAAATAAAGGAGTTTATCAAGTCTTGGGGGAAAAAAAAGAAAAAAACCAACAAACTATAAGGAACCATAAAATCACTTAGAATGTTCTTTAAAATTCCCTTCTGGATTCTTCAGTCAAAACTCTAATTTGAGGCAAAAACTTAGATTTCAATAAATCAAATCAGGTTTATTTTATGGGGTCTGTGCAGAATGTCTCCTAGTAAATTTGCATTCCTGAAGCAGAGTGTAGGGTATGCACTGAGGTTAGTGACGTCCAAAAGGAACAGGGGAACAACAGAAAGGTAGGCAGGCTATAAGCAGAGTGTACAAGAGGGAAATACCTGTGGTACTTTTATCAACTTTAACTCATTTTAAAACTATGGCAAAGCACCCATTTTTATAACAAGGTACTGTCCCAGCAGAAAAACCAAACCAAACCACAGCAAACCAAAAACCGAACTAGAGAGAAGTTATTCACAGCATTAGCTATGAAGACAGCATGCAAACACTTTGCTTAGTATGGACAAAGATAAAGCAATCCTTTGCATGTGCCTTAAGCAGTGTCTGGTAACTCAAGGAGAATTGCAATTTAAAAGAGATACTAAACCAAGTAATTTGGTTATAACTTAAGTATGATTTCCAGAAATATAATATTTCTAGATTTGAAGACATAAGGATAGAGAATATAGTTCTCAATAATTTGTTCCAGTGACTATTTGCTCAAGTGACTATCAATCAGTCACTTTCACCATCCAAAAGCTGATGCTTAGTTTCTAATTTGAGTTTTTAAAGTTCCAGCTACCAGACATTAGTTTCTGTCATCCCTTCTCCAGCTAAAGTAAAGAACTTAATTTCTGACATTTTCTTTTAGCTCTTGTAGACTATAATCAAGGGACATTACAGAAGCTTGAGCCTCCCAAGTTTCTTTCTAAAAGGTATCTTCTACAACCTTAAATTCCTTTTCTGTGTTTTTCCCTTGCATCTACTCCTTTTGCTCAAGTCTCTTAAGAAAACAGTGGCATCAGGACTGCACACGCTCTGCTATGGTAATGGCTATCAGACCTATTCTGATTTACCTACAACAGTTACACTAACATGCTCAAAGACTGAATGCAGTCTTTCTGCCAAAGTCTTATCCTGGTACTCATGTTGAGGCGTTCAACCACTATAATTCCCAAGTCTTGCTGAAAGTTGCCGCTTTCCTGCACGCAGACTTCCTTCTTGTAAACCTGGTCTCCATCCGTCATCCCAGTATGCAATTACTCGAGGAGACAGACTTTCCCAAACAGTCCAAGTCATGCCCTGTAAGCGCTCTTCCTAGAAGGTGCAGTTCTCCAGTAATGATATCATTCTGTTTGTTTTAAATCAGTAATGATTTTTAAATTTAATCTTGGCAGTTTATGAAAAAAAAAAAAAAAAGCAAGCAACTTCTCAGGTCTTAAAAGCCCCAAAACTAGAATGACATACAGAAATAAATCATAGAATCATAGAATCATAGAATAGTTAGGGTTGGAAAGGACCTTAAGATCATCTAGTTCCAACCCCCCTGCCATGGGCAGGAACACCACACACTAAACCATGGCACCCAAGGCACTGTCCAACCCGGCCATGAACACCCCCAGCGATGGAGCATTCACAACTTCCCTGGGAAACCCATTCCAGTGCCTCACCACCCTTACGGTAAAGAATTTCTTCCTCATATCCAATCTAAACTTCCCCTGTTTAAGCTTGAACCCATTACCCCTTGTCCTATCACTACAGTACCTCATGATGAGTCCCTCCCCAGCATCCCTATAGGCCTCCTTCAGATACTGGGTGGCTGCTATGAGGTCTTCACGCAGCCTTCTCTTCTCCAGGCTCAACAGCCCCAACTTTCTCAACCTATCTTCATACAGGAGGTGCTCCAGACCCCTGATCATCCTCATGGCCCTCCTCTGGACTTGTTCCAACAGTTCCATGTCCTTTTTATGTTGAGGACACCAGAACTGCACACAGTACTTCAAGTGAGGTCTCACAAGAGCAGAGTAGAGGGGCAGGAGCACCTCCCTCGACCTGCTGGTCACGCTCCTTTTAGTTTTATGAAGCTGGATTTTACCTACAGTTTTCTTTCAGTCTTTCAATCTCATTTGTAATCCCTTCAAATGAAATTAATGTTGCAGCATGGTTTAAGCCCAGCGGCAACACAGAACCACGCAGCTGCTTGCTCACTCCTCTCCTTCCTTTCCTCCCCCAGCTGCCGTACGGATGGGTAGGAGAATCAAAAGAATGTAACTCCCATGGGTTCAGATAAGAACAGTCCAGTAACTAAGGTATAACACAAACCACTGCTGCTACCACCAATAATAATAATGATAAGAGAAATAAGAAGGGAAGGGAATACAACTGCTTACCACCCCCCAACCAATGCCCAGCCCGACTGAGCAGTGATCTAGCTCTTCCGGGTAACCGCTCCCAGTTTATATATCGGGCATGACCTGCTGTTGTATGGAATACCTCTTTGGCTAGTTTGGGTCAGGGGTCCTGTTTCTGCCTCCTTTTGGCTTCCCCTCTTCTCTGGCAAAGCATGAGACTCTGAAAGTCCTTGGTCAGAGTAAACATTACTGAGCAGCAACTAAAACCATCAGTGTTATCAGCATTATTCCAAGGCTGAAAGTCAAAAACACAGCACTGCAGCAGCTTCTAAGAAGGAGAAAAATGGCTGCTACTGCTGAACCCAGGACAAGTTGCTTGATGAAATTATTTTTCCATAAAACTATGTTGACTGACATTAATTTACTTCCTACCCTTTAAGATATGTAATAATTACATCCAATATCAACTTTTCAGTTATTTTGCCCAGGACTGATGTCAATTTGTTGTTATCTGTATCAAGCAAGCTATCTTTCTCTAATGCTGGAGCAATGTGGCCCAGTGATGGTTCTCTCACATAGTAATGTTTTTCTGATATTTATTAAAAATTAGCACTAGGGTGGCAGATATCTTCCCAATCAGCTACTTACAAGTTTTGCTGATTTAAAATTGCTTATCCTTAACAGATGTTGTTTAACATACTAATTGTTTATGAACCAGGATCAGAATGACTAAATTATTTTCATGCAACAGGAATACATTATCCTATTATTTTCCAAATACAGAAAATAAATATTTCTTGGACAGTTTTATTTCTCCTGAGTCATACTAACAATTTTATGTTTTCCATTCCATATTGGACTGACACCTTTGCCAACATTTCTTTTGTTCTTAGTCTATTAAAAATGCAAATAAAAGATCCTATTGCTGCTAGTTCTGTCAGGCATAGATTTTTCCTGGCAACTTCTTAATCTGCTTTTACTTATAGTGAGCATATTTAGGTTATGATACTTAATCCTTGGTCCCCAAAAAGCCAATACTTTTTTAATTCATCTTTATCTGTCATACAAATGAGGAAAAGGCTGAGGCAATTAAGGCCTTCTTTGTCTTGGTCTGTAACAGGAAGACCAGTTGTTATGCAGGTACCCAACCCCTGAGCTGGAAGACAGGGATGGGGAGCAGGATGAAGCATCCATAAGCCAAGGGAAAATGGTCAACTACCTGCTACACCACTTAGGCACACACAGATCTATGTGGTCTGATGGGATCTGCCTAAGGATACTGAGGAAGCTGGCAGAAGTGCTCACTGAGCCACATTCCAACATGTATCACAGTCCTGGCTAAACAGAGAGGTCCCAGCTGACTGGAGGATAGGAGATATGATGCCCATCTACAAGAAGTGCACAGAGCAGGATCTGAGGAGCTCCAGGCCTGTCAGTCTGCCATCACTGCAGGGGAAGGTTATGGAGCAGATTATCTTGAGTTCCATCACACAGCATGTACAGGACAACCAGGTGATCAGGCTCAGTCAGCATACGTTTATGAGGGGCAGGTCCTGCTTGACTACCCCTATTTTCTTCTATGACAAGGTGTCCCACTTAGTGTACGAGTGTAAGGCTGTGGATGTTGTCTACTATGCTTTAGTAAAACTTTTGACACCATTTCTCACAGCATTCGCCTGGAGAAACAGGCTGCTCATGGTTTGGATGGGTGTACTCTTCACTGGGTAAAAAATTGGTTGCATGGCTGGGCCCAAAGAGTAGTGAAGAATGGAGTTAAATCCAGTTGGTGGCCAGTCACAAGTGGCGCTCCCCAGGGCTTGGTACTGGAGCCAGTTCTATTTAAAACATTTATCAATTGTATAGATGAGGAGATCGAATGCACCCTCAGCAAATTCACAGATGACACCACACTGGGCAGGAGTGTTGATCTGCTTGAGGGTAGAAAGGCTTTACAGAGGGACTGGGGCAGGCTGGATCAACCAGCAAAGGCCAGCTATATGAAGTTCAACAAGGCTAAGTGCCAAGTCCTGCACTAGGGTCACAACAGCCCCATGAAAGGCTACAGGCTTGGGGGAGAGTGCTGGAAAGCTGCCTAATGAAAAAGGACCTGGATGTTGGCTGACAGCTGCTGAATATGAACAGAGAGCATGCCTAGGTGACCAAGAAAGCCAATAGTGCCCTACCTTGTATGAAAAATAATGTGGCCAGCAAGACTAAGGACATGATTTTTTCCCTGTACTCAGCACTGGTGAGGCCACATCTCAAATCCTGTGTGCAGTTTTGGACCCTTCACTACAGGAAAGACACTGAGTTGCTGGAGAATGTCCAAAGAAAAGCAATGAAACTGATGAAGGGTCTGGAGCACAAGACTTACGAGGAGCAGCTGAGGGAACCGAGTTTGTTTAGCCTGGAGAAAAGGAATCTCAGGGAGGACCTTATTGCTCTCTACAACTACCTGAAAGGAGTTTATAGTGACGTGGGTGTTGGTCTCTTTTCCCAAGTAGCAAGTGACAGGACAAGAGGAAATGGCCTCAAGTTACACCAGGGAAGTTTAGGTTGGGTGTTAGGAAAAATTTCTTCACCAAAGGGTTATTAAATATTGGAACAGGATGCCGAGATAAGTGGTGGAATCACCATCCCAGGAGGTATTTAAAAGACATGGAGATGTAGTGCCTGGGAACATAGTTTGGTGGCGGACTTGGCATTAAGTTTATGGTTGGACTTGATGGTCTTAAAGGTCTTTTCCAGCCTAAATGATTCTATGATTCTATTGGAATTTACTTTGTTCCAAAGGCAGTATTCTCCAGCTCAGACATTACTTTCTATCCTTTTTAAAAAATTTAATGCTTTGTTATTACGTGCCTTCCAAATTCAGTCTCTTTCCTCACATTACACACAACTCTGCATCCAGAAATGGACGGGGGGGAAATCATAATGTCTACTGAAAGTATGACAGCAGAACATCTGACTGAAATCTGAAAAGTATCGAACTGTGAGACAGCAAGGGTTTTATCCAAATAGTTGTAGCATCCATAATAGAAGTATAAATGTCAGCAAGCAACAGGAGAATCTGAGAAACAAAGCCAGGTGATTTAGTCTGCTTGGTAACGATATAAGACTCCACAGAAACACAAAATTTCTGCAACTGAAAATAAACACACAGGAAACACAGAGTTTTTGTAATAGAGGCAAGCAGTATTATATCTGAAAAAAAGAAATTGTAAGAAATCAGATATATCTTCATCAGAGTATGAATGAATACAAATCTTGAGTTATAAATATACAACATAGTACTGGCATTTCAAAAGTCAATTGACCAAGAAAAGGAAGTCAGTCGCACAAACTTTAGGGATATAAAAGAAACAGCTTCAAATGTCAACTGATTATAGCATATTTCAGCTCCATGTGCAAAATATGTCACATGCACTTAATCCCTAAAATTACGGCTTCTCAGAACAGCTTCTTTCACAGTGTGCAGGAGTCAGAGCTATTCTCAGGTTTCTCTTCTAAAACATGCTAGAATTGGTTTAAGTAACTACAGCCAAGCCACTAATTAACAGTGACACAATACAATTAAGTTAAATTTCCTCCATGGAGTTATCATAGCATAAAATAACATTGTCACAGTAATCTTCTGAGAAGGTACTTTTTTATAAAAGTGAAAGAGGTAATCAAAAAGACACAGAAGTAGAGAGTGAGCACAATGAACGTTTTAACCACAACATTAAAAAACCCTCAGGGGTTTAAAATAGTTTAGGTGGCAAAATAGCAACACATATCTTTAAATAGCACAGAAGGAGGACAAAAAGAAAAAGCATGGGAAAGAGGTGGGTGCTTCTATGCCTCAGAGGACAGGAACTCTTAATTTTAGGCAAGTCAATAGGAAGAAATGATAACAAGTAAAATGCTTTGTGGGAGACCATGGACACCTTGCAGAAGAGCTCAGTGAAGACTTATGCTCACCCTGCAAATCAACAAAACAATGCTGGGATGTATAACGTACTGAACAGAAAATACTACATGTATGATTATAAGGCTTGTACATGAATCAGTACAGCCTTAACTGGAACACTGTGTTTAGTTCTCTGAAAGTCACAAGGAGCAACAGAGAGAGCAGAAAACTCCCCCCACCCCAGTCTGCTAGGGCTACAGAAAAATTAGAAGATATGGAGAATGAAGATAATAAGGCTTAAATAGGAGAAATATCAGTGAGGTAGATAAAAAAAATGCTTTCTAAAAAATAAACCAAAAAAGTGAAAGGGCGCATTGAGAAGGTAAATCTTATACTGTCATATTTCTATTGATAAGGGGGAAATTAACTAGACTGAATAGTCACAAAATTAAAAGGAAATTCTGAATGAAATGTTGAACAAGTCCATGAGCTTGCTCTGCTGTGGCACAGGCAAGAATTTACAGTTCACAGAGAAAGAGCACTTTCTACAGATAGCACTTTCATTGTACACACAAACCTTTTCTTGAAGAGTTTTGAAGAAGTTTATGTAGAAACCTTCCCCAGGATAAGGGACAGAGCCAAAAATGCTTGTTTGATAAATAACAAATGGAAGATGTATTTGAACATCCTGGGCCAAGTGAATCTTAACAGTGAGTGACAGATAATATCATTAGTAGTAGGTAATGAAGGGCCTTGAGAGGGAAGATAAGGTGTGCCAGGGAGAGATGGAGAGTCCAGGAATACAATCAGAGATTGGCAAAATGACTTGGTGGCAGATAAATGTAGGCATGGAAATAGTGTATACTGCAAGGCCTACCTCTACTCTTTCCCCATGTTTCCCAGAAGGTGCTACAAATATAGACGACTGAGAAGTACGAAGCCTGAAAAGACAAACTGGCAAGCAAGATCATCAAGATTATATTACACCCCAATATTTGCAATATATAATCAGGAAACCTCCATAAACTTGTATGGCAGGATAATATAACCTCACACTCTATATACAATCCATTCAACACGTTTAAATCTCAGAAGAAAGAAAAACTAACTTTGAAGTAAATGCTGGAATTTTAAAACTACATTACATACATGTGTGCATATATATATACGTATAGGCCAGAGGAGTCTCCTACAACATCCAAAATAATGCTAGGATTTAAGTTTTCATGCAGATGCAACATTGAACTCTGAGTAACATTCCTTGGAGGTACCTCTGAGTTAGATATCTTAGTATCTCATTAAAATCTGCTTCCCAGGGACTAGAAAAATCCAGGCATAAATTTAACTACTTTTTAGTGGAAAAAACCCATGGCGCCACAAAGTGTGCTCATGAAACAGTTTTTAGGAAAGAGATAAGTAGGAGAGTGTGGCACTTCAGAGCCCTGATCAGCCTCCATAGCCTAGTCCCAGTATGGCAGCCTGTCATAGTGCTGCACATGAACTAAAATAGTTCAGTAAATTAGTACAATTCTGCCTTTATTCATCGACTTTGAGAACGAGTCAGGTAAATATTGACTGGTCTTTATAGCGAGTCATTCAGTCACTGCAGATGGACTAGAAGAAGATTACCATGATAAAATATGCTTCTTCATCAAACCTGGATCAACATTTCCTGCCTCCAGTTGAAATTCACCCAGTCTAACATAGGAATATGATGCTAGACACCCAGCTATGAGCAAATCAGCCTGAGCACTCTGTATTCAGTTGAAAGAAACTCATATTTCCAAAGAGTGATTCAGCTCAGCCCAAACAAGGTGTCTAATAATGGTCAGATAAAGCGCTTTCTGGAATTGTTCATTTCTATCCATCAGTTATAAAATGAATTTAGGATCACCAGATCAGAGTTAGAGGTTTAATTCTAGAGCATCTATAGCAAGGCAAGAGGAAAAACGTGCTTCTCATCTCTATATGTCTTTCTAGAATACTCAAACATGCTCTTAATCTTCTGTCCCTCTCACTTTTTACAGCTTGTCATTCTGGGTACATGTTAATTCTCATAAAATTGGTCCAAGCTCAAGGAAGTGGGAAATGGAACACACTGAACATCCATCTGCTTACCCCTTGCAGATCTTTGCAGGATGTCCTGACTTTGAACAAAATTCTTGGCTCCAAAACCTTTGAAATTTCCCAAAACAAATATCAAAACTTGGATCCTACTTACTTATGCCCACACCCTGACGCAGATTTTTCCTAAGGAAATGCATACTGCATTTATTTTTTCTTTTCCTTGTGATCTGACAATATACAAAGAAGTTTCTCTCATTACAGTTACTTTCAGGTCAGCTTCTACAAAATGTATTTTAAATGTTCCACAGCTTTCTGGAAGACAACTCATTTGCATCCCTTCACTTTGGCATTCGAGCTGTGTATGTCCTCAGATGAGTCATGTTATGGAACCCAGAGCTCAGAGCCTTTCAAATAGAGGCCTGAGCTCCACTGTGTATTCAGAGGCACAGAATAAGATACCACAACTCTGAATCACAGATCCACCTCAGAACAACCAATGTTACTGGTGTACAATCTCCCATGAAAGCCCAACACCTGAGGAGAGAAAGTAGAAAAATTTTCAAAAAATTAAAACATTTCAAAAAATTGCAGTGTAAGCAGAACAAGCTGAATGGCTACAAGGCCAATCTGCAGTGCTGTGCTGCCTAAGTTCCCTCTGGAAAGGCCAGCTTCCCCATAACATTCCCTCATTTTTTAACAGCTTGAACCAGGAAATCCTCCTTACTACAGGGAAAATTCTTCTCTCTGCTCCATATTAGTTGTGCACCCTCTGAGGGAATGCAAGAAAAGGAGGGAATTTCTGGATAAGCCTCATAAGTAATTCACAGCCCTTCAGACGGCTACCAGGAGCCAGTAAAGCTTTTGGCAGATGGATACCAGATAGCTATGGTAATTCTGCTTTCCTGCACCAGTGTCACACAGCTCCATATGCAGTCAAGACAGAGAAAGGGCTGATTTTCTCTGGGTCTCTCTAAACGCCTAGAGAGTAGCCACCAACAGAGAGTCCAGAGCTGGCTGCTGGTGAGCAGATGGTGAAAAGCTGAGCTCCCAAATATACCATGCTCAACCACACAAATGTCCTAAATTCCTGTCCTCACTTCCAGAAGATTGCTGTATTGCTTGGCCTGCCCTGTCTTCAGTGGCCTTTGCTTGTCAACAGTTAACAGCTGCTAACTTTTTTCCACATCTCTCTGGTCAAAAGTAAAACTTAGAAAATACCACTAAAAATCCTTTTCTTATTGTCATTTCTAATGCACCTCTAATGTCTCTGCTGAACGAGCAATAGCTGGGTGTTTCTTTGGTTTACAGGTGAGCACTAGAAAAATCAGTGCTTAAATTACTTATTTTTAACACTATGTTAATTTTTAAACTAATTTCAATTTTTAGCATTAAGAACAGACTTCCTCACACCACTACTGAACTCCAAAATAATTTATAAATAAATTGTTTGGGTTTTTTTGAAGAAAATTTTCTTGATTTATTGCTTATAGAAACTCCTGGTAAAACAATATTAGTCTAACCAAGGGGTGGCAGCCATAATTTGGCATTGTTTACTTTTACAATCCTCAATATCTGTAAGTGATGATAATGGTGATAACCAACAATCTTCTAATGAAGGAAAAGGTTTCATCCTACCTGGATCAAAAGTGGGATGTGGGAGTTAATCCCTGGAGAGAAAGAATTATAGTCCTGGAGAAAATGCCTGGAATAACCATGACAGACTCCAGTGTCCTATTTAACTCATTTATCTTCTAAGGAATTGAAATTCTGCTCTGGAATTTCCATTGTTACTGTGCTGGAGCAGCATTTCCTCACATAACTTACATTTGATTTTGAGAAAAATAAGAAGTGTCTCTCCCCTCCTTTTCCAGATAAGTGCATTGTAAAATCATCAAGAATGTGGGAAATCATTTCCTTTTCCTATGATTAATTTAGGTTTCATTACAAATCAGCTTGAGGGCAGATTTTTATTGCTTGCAGAACTAAAGTTTTAATTGCTTCCAGTAAACTTCATGAATTACATTCTTGTAACACTGAAACCATTAATTCTGTGCAATATTATATCAATTTTTCTATCATCACAAATATTAGAAAATGTCTACAATTTTAATCTATTTTATTGCTTACATCTCTGAAAAACAAAAAATAATGGGAAAGTATCTTGCTTAGTCCTACTTGTCTAGCTTTTCACATTGAAAGCAACGGAAGCAAAAGCACAGGCTAAGAATTCATAAGAAAACAAAGACTTTATAGTCAGATAAAATCAGATTGTTCTCTACTGGGTCTTAGTATGAGCTTTCATGCCCTTGAAAGAATTTGAGAAAACAGGGGGGGGTGGGAAGAAGCAACTATGAATAAATGGACTTAAAAAATCTTGGAACTTTATTTCAAAAAGTGCTGAAATTATAAAACACATTTATATGAAACAAAGACTCAATGCACTGAGCCCATTCGTTTCTTGACTATGAAGTTGCTTACAGGTCAGACTGAGGATACTTTTTTTTAAAGAGTCTTCATCACTACTATACCAAACAAATTATTCAAAATACAGCTTTACTTGAAACAACCTCATGACTTTTTGTACTAACAAACACAATGCATTAATTCAGAACCATCAAAGATGAATTTTTTCTGCAAAATATTTTCCAGTCAACAGCTGCCTTTTCTATCATCCTATTTCCAAAGACACATGAATATAGTCACTGCATTTTAACATGATGCTTCCTTTGAAACCTATAAAGCACCATACATAGTGCAATAAATCCACTAAAACACTTCTTTTGAGAACCTCTTTTGGAATTAACCATTCCTGGTAGACTTCCTCATCTCTGACAACATAAGACTAATTTCAGCTGTACGAGGACAGAGACAGATAACAAGAAAGAACAGATCTCCTCGTCTCTGAAACTACTTGTATATGCATTTAAATACATGTGCATATGTGTTCACTCTACACAGTCACTGCTGTCGCACACTGCAAACTACTCTCAAAGGTGGCTTTAATTTTGCAAATAACACACAGTAGGGAAGCTTAATTTCTGGAGAGAATACTACTGAACAGCCATATTAAAAGTCCTGTTTTGTGGTTAGCTGGCATCATAGTTTGTTCTTAAAAAAATTTACCTGGCCTGAAAATTGCTAGATACAAAAAACAGAAAAAATATTCTCTCAAAACCTGAAGAATACTTAAACATACTTAAGCATTACAAAGAAATTACTCCAACTTGCAGTGCTAACTGGAACGTAGTGTTAAATCTTGCATGTAATGTTTGACTCTTGGTGAATGCAAGGCAGTTTGCTATTATCTCTTCAGACTTACAAGACTTTACTTTTTTTGAAAACTCAAGCATTACTTACAATAAATGAAGATTAGTAACAATATACCCTGTGGCCAGCACTGAGACTCAATCTCACTGCCAGTCATTTCAGTGACTTTTTAACCCAAATGGCCACTGGCATCCACTGGGATTTTCCTGATGATAACTTCAGCAGAATAAAGACTCTGAGGGGTACCCCATGTGTGGTCATGTTCCATCAACTGACTAGGTCCATCTCAGGAAGAATTTCAGTCTGTTTCTTTCAGTGTAACTGAGGGAGCTACAGACTGGGCAGGGAAGAGATTCAGAGCAGCCCTGCGCAGAAGGACTTGGGGGTGTTGGTTGATGAGAAACTTAACAAGCTGGTAGTGTGCGCTTGCAGCCCAGAAAGCCAACCGTATCCTGGGCTGCATCAACAGGAGTGTGACCAGCAGGTCAAAGGAACAGATCCTGTCCCTCTACTCTGCTCTTGTGAGACCTCACTTGGAGTACGGTGCGCAGTTCTGGTGTCCTCAACATCAAAAAGACATAGAACTCTTGGAACAAGTCCAAAGGAGAGCCACGAGGATGATCAGGGGACTGGAGCACCTCCCGCATGAAGATAGGTTGAGAAAGTTGGGGCTGTTGAGCCTGGAGAAGAGAAGGCTGCGTGAAGACCTCATAGCAGCCTTCCAATATCTGAAGGGGGCCTATAGGGATGCTGGGGAGGGACTCTTCATAAGTTACTGTAGTGATAGGACAAGGGGTAATGGGTTCAAACTCAAACAGGGGAAGTTTAGATTGTATACGAAGAAGAAATCCTTTACTGTAAGGGTGGTGAGGCAGTGGAATGGGTTTCCCAAGGAAGTTGTGAATGCTCCATCGCTGGCAGTGTACAAGGCCGGGTTGGACAGAGCCTTGGGTGGCATGGTTTAGTGGGAGGTGTTCCTGCCCATGGTGGGGGGGTTAAAACCAGATGATCTTAAGGTCCTTTCCAACCCTAATTATTCTATGATTCTATGACCTCCTCTTTAACATGCCAGCAAGGTCCCACTGTTCTGAAACACATGGCCAAGATCTCTGGTTTCAAATCTTTGACCACATAGAGTTGGTACAGAGGGGAGAAAGCAGGTAATAGTTCAAATTTCAAAAGAAGTGCTGCTGTCAGGCTGGGGTTTTTTTATACCTTCCTTGTTCACAGTTATAATCTAAAAATATCACACCTTCAGCATTTCATAATTTGGGGATATAAGTCCACTAATCAGTAAAATTTGTTGCTATAAACTAGTATCTTTTGATATCAAATGTTCATGTTCATAAATAACTCCTTTCTAAATTGTTTTTCAAATAACTCCTTTGTGATTGTCTGTCAATGTCATGAAATCATGCCATCTCACAGTATTAAAGACCATCATTGTCACTTTCCAGAATCCAAGGAGTTTTGGTTATTTTTCAAATCAAGGCTCAATATCAAGATATCACAGTGAAAAGTACTTTAAAAATCCACTTTATCAACAGATTAAATGACAGAAATTTCTTTTATATTAACACAATCAGCAGGCAGTTTTCAAGGTGTATATTTAAGGAACTGTGAGGATTTCAAATGATATATGATTTTCCATCAATGAAGCTGATGAAAAGAAAAGGGAAGGAAAGATAAACCACTAAGGGGAATATACTTTACAACTGTCGCTATCAACACATGCTTCAGCTGAACAAAGCAAAGTGCGAAGGTGATATATTGCTTCTGCCTAGTGAGCTCTTGTCATCAGCCTGCACAAAAGTCTGCTTCAAGACTGCATCTGATCTGAGAATACATGGAAGCTTACTGAAAGAAGATACTTTCTACAAGCCCAGTGGTTTTGCTGTTCTTCTCCTTCTGTTTTAGGGTGGAATACAGATCACAGAATCACAGAATGCTTTGGGTTGAAAGGAACCTTAAAGATCACAGATACTGGGTTCCTGCCATTACTAGCTCTGCCACAAATTCAACTTAAATTGGTCTTAATTTGTGAGATGTTCTACTAATTCCCCTTTAGGAAAAACAAAGCAAACAAAAAAAAATAATGAAACAAAACCAAAACAGAACAAGAAAACAAGCCAAAGGTTTACTTCTATACACGAAGAAGCTATTTTAGGAACCAGACAACTCTGCTAAGTGCAAAAATATTTAACAATCACCAGGGAAAAAAAAAACCAACCAAACAAACTGCAGTAACAGAAAAGGTCATCTCAGCTCTTTTGCCTCGTCCATGCAGGAAACCATTCTTAAAAAAACTGCGTATGTCACTGCAACAGTATCTGGAGAGATGATAAATATTATTTTGACCTTAGTAGTTTTAGAACAGAAAGTCACAGTTTAAAGGAAACGGCGAATGAAAAGGTACCAAGGATAGGTGCTGAAGTGCAAGCCCTCAATGAAAAACAAAATAAATATCACGGATAAAAGAGTTCTTCTGAAGCAAACGCTTTATATTTCATGAAAAAAAAAAAAAAAAATTACTAGGAATGCTTTGCCAAACATTTTTCTTCCCCCTGCTAGCCACATTAAGTCCTTCTACTCCTTACCACCTCAGTTGCCAGAGGCCTCAAAGCAGGATGGGTAGGAAAAGAAGCGTTCCCTGCAGGCAGCTCCCCACCAGGCAGCCGTAGCCCTAGACAGGCAGTATTGGACCCTGGATGCTTCCCTGTCATACTCCTTCCTCACTGCTGCTGTTCCCTGCTACCATACCATGCTGCAGAGTCAAACAGCTCAGATGTGCAGAGCAGAAGGGCTGGTCCTACCTGCCAAAGGGTGGTCCCCCCAGATAACTGCTTTGTGGAGTGCAGTAGAAGGAGTGATAGAGAACTGAGCAGTCCCTGCCTGACTGCATGAAGGATATGTGTGCCTGCTTGTGTGTGTGCTTCTCTGTGTCAGGATGTAGCTCCACGAATACTCTCCTTCAGTGGCAAAGCCAGTTTAAGAGACTCCTACTTTGGCTTTGGGTGCCAGTGCATCATCCGCAGCTCTTAGGTGCATCTGCTGTGTGTTTTTTAATAACTGAAAAGTTATTTCAAATGCAATTATTTCCCAGTCTGTGCATGCAGAAGGGATCCACAGTCTGCTTGTACCAGGACAATCACAAAGTTGGGAGAGCTGAGGTGGGATGGGCGGAACAGGCAGCCAAGCCCAGAGATCTCCGCAAGCTGCCTTCACATGTGCAAATAGGTCCTGAAATTGCACACTTGTGCCCTCCAAACTCTTCTAAGGGTATTTTACTCACACTGTAAGTAAAGAATTAAAAAGAAATGAGGTCAAGCCTAGCAATGACGCACTGCTCGTTGCTTCAGCTTCTCACCTTCCAGTAACACAATTAGATCAACAGCTACTGTGTAAAAATAAATGCATCCATATCTATACAATGAAAGAGAAAGGTTAGAACAAGGACAGAAAGAGTGCAGAGAGGGGATCAAAATAAAGAAATTAAAAGATTCATCCTTAGGAAAAAGAAATCAAAGACAAGCATAGGGACATGTTTCAAATCTGCTTTCTTTCTGCATGCCGTATGGACATCCTCACCATCATCCTCCTCAAAAAAAAAGTGCAGCTTGCACAACCAAAAGAGTATTTTTGAATAAGGATGAGAGGTATTGCTGTGACAAAAATCTGGTTGTCTTCAATACTTTCTTCCTTCCACCAGTTGTAGAGTTCTTAAGTTTGTTCCTTTGCATTTTAGAATCATTAGATTGTTCTTTTCTCCACATTACACAGATTTTCCCAACAATTCTATTCAACGATCAAGAGAAAATGACTGGGAGGTGGCAGAGAAAACCATGCCATATTATGCAGACAACTTCCCTAGAGCAGCATCGGGTGCAGAGCAGACATGATGAGTTGTTTGAATGTGTCTGTACTGCCAGTTACAAACATGCATATTGGCACTCTGCATACGGAGACACCACTGACCTGAGAAAAGCATTTGACTGTGAGCTCTTCAGGTCAACAGTATTTCCATTAACACTCTCAACAAAACCAAGGTCTTATTTTCATCAGCTAATGTGCAAACGGCATGGCAACAGGCAGCATGGCAAACCACTGACAGTCACGCAAGGAAGAAAACACATTCTTGCAGTAGGTCACTCTTCCTTCAGCTAATGTGTGCCATTCCCTGGCAGACATCTGGGTGCTAAAAGTTAGGGTTTTGTGAGCCCTGCCTGATGCAGCAGGGAGCTTGGGAAGCCCTGGATCTCTCCCCTCCCCCAGCGCAGCTCCACTTGCTCAGTAGTCAGCTGGCAAGAGGTACCTGTGGCCCTGAACACTACATTGATTGTTTTGCTGCCTTGAGCATCGAGCACAGCATTATTAAGGTTTGCCTTGCACATATGTATCACAGAGGTGGATAGATCTTTCAGAGGATCTGTAATTCCACGGCTGCTCTGGTATTAGAGGCAGAGCACAAGGCAGTGACTTGCGAGGGAGATTGCTAACCCACCCCCAGCACAGACTCTTCTGAACTGCGCGATTAGGTAGTTCTGGCACTACCCTCCTGCACACCCTGTAGACAAACCTGCTTCCACTTAACTGCAGACAGCTCCTCCCGTGTGTTAAAGGCTATAAAAGAGAACATGCTTCTGGGCAGAAAAGCAGCAATTTACCATATATCATATGAAAGTGGTTTAAGGGCAAAGCTCGAAGGGCTGTAATGAATGGGGATACATCTGGCTGGCAAGCAGTCACCAGTGGTGTTCCTCAGGGTTCAATTCCAGGACTGGGCCTATTCAACATTGTTGTGGTTTAAGCTTCTCAGCCACACACAGTTTTGCTCACTCACTCACTCCCCACTCTTTCTTCCCTCCGCTCCTGGAGGGATGGGAAGGAGAATCGAAAGAATGCAACTCCCAGAGGTTGAGATAAGAACAGTTTAGTAACTAAGGTATAACACAAATCACTACTGCTACCACCGATAATAATAATGACAAGGCAAATACAAGGAAAGAATACAATAGCTCACCACCAATATCAAGCCCGACAACGCAGTGCACCCCCACCAGCAGCGAACCCCCCACCGTGCACCCTCACCACCCTTCCGGGTCTCTGCTCTCCGTTTCTACATCCTGGACATGACGTGCTGTGGTATGGAATAATCTCTTTGGTTAGCCTGGGTTAGGTGCCCTGTCTCTCCTTCCTCTCGGCTTCCCCTCCTCCCTGGCAGAGCATGAGACTCACAAAGTCCTTGGCCAGCCTAAATATCACCAAGCAGGAACTGAAAACACTGGTGTTATCAGCACTGTTCCCAGGCCCAAAATCAAAAACACAGTGCTGCACCAGCTACCAAGAAGGAGAAAAATGACTGCTGCTGCTGAACCCAGGACAAACATATTCTATTCTCTTTTATAAATTACAGAAGAGAAAACATGTGATGTATAGTTTGCTTTTCGTACATTCGTGTGCCATATGCAGACTCAGAAAAGTAAGGGTGTGTGATTAAGCAATCCCAGCTGCTAAATTGATAAAGAAAGGAAAACATCTGAGGATTTCTTTTTTTTTCCCCATGAAAATGGCTGGAAAATCAACATAATTTGACATAATTGTTCTATTTGACTGACACTTCGTTTTGCTCATCCATGTGAAAAACAAAAGGCTATCTTAATAGTAACTACAGAAAGTAGCTTTTTTCTCCAGACACTGACTGCCTTGAGCCCTGGAGGAGTTCCCTCCCCATCCAGGCACACAGTAGAAGAGCAATGTCACATCTTCCCACAGCAGGTTTCTAGCCTTCCAGCCTTTTCTTTTTGTCCCCAGTAGGAAGCACATATACAATTTGGCTTCATTTGCAAATACTTTCAGTAGTGCCCAAACTGCAGTAGCCAGAGCCTTTACTCCCAGTTCCAGCGCATCATATGTAGCACAGCTGTGGCTGTTGACGAGGCAGCAATATGCCAGGAACCATTTCTCTTGTGAAAGGCACTGGCGCCTGTGGTTTCATTCCATACTGTGCCATAGCCCAAAGAGGAGAACAGGTAGTAGCTGTTACATAAACATGTGTTTTGCACCCTGCTTCATGCCTGATATAGTGGTCTTGCTGATTAATGAGAAATCTCTCTTGGCTTTTAAGGAGATGAGTTTTTCACGCAAGGACCAATAAGCTGACAGGCATTAGAGGGAAGTCCAACTAGCTCTCTCCATGGCATCTTACATGGCAGGTCAAGACCTAATGGGTACAATTCCTTACATATGGGCTAGTGTCGTTTTTTTTTTATTTGAACAAACCTAAGCAAGAAAGGTACTACAAGAGCACGCTCCACAGGTTTGCTTTACTTCTTCAGCATGCTTTGTACTCCATGACTTTCTAATTTATATTTTCTTGAAGCAGAAGTAATCAAAGACTTTGAAGCTACAGACTATTTCTGACACAAAGTAATTATATTGTGTTCTTCTCTTAAGCACACTGACATAACCACTGATGCGCTGGATAGGCTAATTTCCTTAGCAACAGTAAGCCAAGGCCAAGAGCCAGCAATCAAATTAAACAGGCATACTGTTTGTTGCAGGCTACCTTGCTTTTGCCTCTGTCACATTCTGACAGCTCTCACTACCCAGTCTGACTCAATACTTCAAAAGCACTGTTCCCACACCTTCCTACATATACTTGGCACAGCCCTTTGACCTGCTTCAGCACTAGAAACCTACGTAGCTGGCACTTGGTGAGAAGGAGTTTAAGAAGGATATGAAAAACACATTTTAGTCTTTTAGAGTGGTTCCCAAGAAGTCTGGACCAACAGATTGCTGTCAAACTTTGACACTTCTCCTGAACCTCTAAGTACTGTGCCACTAAGCAATGCACATACCACCAGCCAAAAGACACATTGAATTATAGGCAGAAGTGATGACTCCCAAGTGGGAAGGAAAGTAAAAGCATTCACCAAATTAATTCCAGACTGAAATTAAGTAGTCCACTGGGCTTATTCTAGAAGACCATTACTTAAAATATTAATTGTGGAACATGGCAATTAAATCAGTCATGTAATACAAACGTTGCAGGAAAGAAAGACATTACATTTATATTAAATATAAATTTAATAACATCAAAAAGAAGAGTTTTACAACTACATTTGTCTAAACTGGAAGATGCAGATAAACTTTAGCAAAAGGTCAGACTTTTTGTGCTAAATCCTCCATTAGCTTCCCTAAAGATGTCACTTCTGAAACGAAGAGGGTGTCCCTTTGTGCTTGAATGAACATGAGTCATTGCCAGAAGACACTGCTCCAGGGCAAAGCCCTTCTACTGCCTAATCACTAAAATTAAGCTGGTTTACTATAAATATGATAAGTTGTCGCATTTATGGGACCACCCTGTTTCTAGAAAGATTCAGTCTAAGCTTAAACCTGATTTTTATAACCTGTGGTTCCTTAAATCATGATCTTGTTTAGTAGCCTGTGAGACTTGTGCAGGCAAAAAGTTTATTCCTTCTACCATTTCTTACCTGTGACTATTTCATTTGACTTTTCTTCCCTTGCTGTCTCTTTTTGGTCTGTTCTAAGTGAAATGAAAAAGGCAATAATTTTCACAGCATGCTATAAAAGGGTCTCCAAAAGTCACTGCTACACCCTCTTTACCATATTAGGAACTTATTCTGTGTCTTTCTTACATCTATGTCTTATTCCATGGTGGGTTTGTTTTTTTTTTCATTTCAGCCACTGCTATAAGAGAGTTTGAGGCTCTGAGGTGCTGTTTAAGGCCTAAAGACTGCTGCGTGCCAGTGGAGCCAGTAGAGGTGTCAGCAGACTGACAGCTGCTTGCTTCCATAGAACAGCTTTGTGCCACTTTCTTTAGCCTCAGAGATTTCCAGGGATCTGCTGACAACGATTCAAAGACTACTAGATCCAAGCCAAACAGCACATTCCTGTTAGCACCTAGAAAGTCAGTGAGTAAACTTCCTCATTTTTAACTTGAACCCAGAACAGAAGTATGTACTACCTAAATCCCTTAACCTCTCCCTAACTCCTTTGTCCCCAGATAGCATTACTAGCATTGCCAATCTGCATTCAGCTGCTGAGACTTCCCAGTTTAAAACTGTCAAGACACTGATGATGTTTTGACAGTGCAGGCTGTAATGCAGAAGATTTGACACAGCTTAGAAAGAGGTATAAAAAAATGTATAAATGTATTTTAAATACAGGAGCAACCAGTTTTAAAATGTTTCGTCAAAAGAAGCCAGGCCATCATGGTAAGAAAACATCCGCAGATATATACATGCTGGCTGGTAGAGTGGATTATTTTAAGACTGTGTCTTCTTCATACAGAAACTACGCCACTTATTTTTCTGCACTAAGGCTCACATTTTTAAAACATGATTGTCTAGAGTCAGCTTCATAAACCAAATGTAAGAGCCATATTTCCAGAAGTGCTGATCACCAGCAAGTCCTGCTGCAATGCTTCCTACTTCTGTAGTGTGTTGACTTTATGATGATGAATACTTTGATAAAAACAGTCCGTTTATTTAGATGTCTAAATAAGGGCTGGGCTAGCATACCGAATTTCAGAGTGATGAAAATTATTTTCCATTAAAATGTGAAAGGTCTCAGCCATGAAAACGCTGACACACTCCTTGTAGTAACAGCAAATAGAAACCCTAAAATTGAGTTCACATTTACTTGTTCTCGGAAAAAAAGTTAATTTCATTAAACCCATGATGACTGCCTTTTGAATCCCCTATTATGAGTGCTCCATGTAACTTGGCAAGCAGGGGGTTTTTTTAATGCATGTGTACCACTCCTGAGCAAACGAGTACATAGTTGATATTTTTTCTAGAAGAGAAACCGTGGCCAGAGGGTGCCCTTAAAGCAGTAAAATCACATATCCTTGTGTGTCCGAGAGAAAAGTCAGGATTTCTGACATTTGTTCCAGCCATCCACATCTCCAACATATGACTGCCAACAGAGCTTTAGGGAGCAGAAGGGCAGGGAAGCAGAACTGGGGCACTGTGAGATGCAAAGTCACATATTACTACAGCCACAATCAGCTGGAACCCATCAAACCTCTACCTTTTTTTTTTTAAAGAAATAAACACAAGATACAAAACCTGTACTTTCACAAAACAAAGTACGGTGTAGAATGAAGGCGTATTAGGGCATGAGTTAGTGGTGGACTCGGCAGTGCTGGGTTAACGGACTCTATGATCTTAAATGTCTTTTCCAACCTGAACAATTCTATGATTTTGTGATAAGCAATGTGGGCATGGTTTCGACTGGCTCCTTAAGTTTAACTTATTGTTTTCCAGGCTAGCCCTTGGTTTTCCTCCTGCTGTTGACAGCGGCTGCTTGGACACATTCCATTTAGGTTGCACTATTTATTCCAGTAATACAGTGGACCACAATAAGCAGAATGTTAAGGATGGATCCTTAGCAAACAGTGACAGCTTGTATTTCAAAATAAGAAGGTACCATACCACCAGTGCTATTTACAAAATGGTGCATTACATTGCCATGAATTAACCACAGCATGTTCTGGTGACTCAGCTGAGTTCTTGGTTGCAACATACTCTCTGAGTCAATGGCACAGACATAACAAGAAGAAGGAAAGAATCTGGCGATTGTATTTTTTTTTTCTGACTAGCCACAGTGAATAGAAAATATAACAGTAAATCTGTGGCAGCTGGAGTGATTTGCTGTGATAAAGCAAGCATTTCAAGGCCATAAGAGGAACCATACAGATGATAACTAATTCAGAATTTTTAATTCGGCTAACCTTGTCATACTTGTGACCATTTCACATATGTCCTTAGTACATACGAAACTCATCCACAGCATTGCTCAAATTCTTCACCCTGCATTCAAGACTTTCATGCTGCTTTGGCAGTACACAGAAGATATCAAGCAACCTTTAACAGGGGAGTTGAACACTAACCATGAAGTTGGTGCAACTAGCTTCTGCACTACTCTGTCATGGAGCCTTCAATGCAGAAAAGGCATGCTGGAAGTCAGGATAAAAGATTTACAATATGCTGTATTACAACTCAGACACCCTCAGTGATTGACCAGAAGAGGTAAAAGACCCCTCAGCTCCCTCACAAAACTAAAATGCGTCCTCCTGTCAAGAGCAATACAGTAAATATGACTCCTAATGAAGTATTATTTTCCTCCTTCAGCTCGTGCACATGAAGCCCTGGAAGGAAAATGCTGTACTGCAGAATTGTCCATGACTGCGATGTTTCCATTCCTACTCTGTGATGTTACATTCCAACTCTTCCATTTGCCAAGCTGAGCGTAGCAGAGCTCTTGGGAGTATAAAACACTACCTCCAACACACACACATGAATAAAGCATAGTATGATTCAACCAGTATTAAAACAATGATTGTCATAGGAACCTAGGAATAACTGTTTCTCAGTCAAGATATCGTGCATTGTGAGTCTAACCTCCTGAAGAAGTGAATGCTAGGAGTAATGGAGTGGCGCCAGCAAGGAGAAAAGCAAATGGAAATACACAAATTCTTTGATAATAGCACCCCCCATGATGTCTGTCCTGAGATCACTAAGACCTTTGGTAACTAGACTATTCCCCTGGATTTATAACTGTTTCTAAATACCTAACTGTAGCTGCTGCTATAAAAAAACACCTTCCATTTTTTACTTCCACTTAAAGAAGATTGGACTTCATCTTGTCAAACTAAAGCTGAACTGTAATGCCCTCGTCTGTAAAGGCTCCTTATTATTTACATATCTATAGCTCTGAGTAGTCTTTACAATTCACCTCTCTCTTTATGACACTTCTGATCTTTAGAGGAACTAATTCAGTCAGAACAGAGAAATCAATAGCATGTGATTAAGTGCATCACTACCTTCCTGCCCTGTTAAAACAAGTCAAATTCAATAATATCAAGACCTCCTCTTTAAAAAACTATTGT
This sequence comes from Amazona ochrocephala, assembly GCA_039720435.1. NCBI lineage: Eukaryota > Metazoa > Chordata > Aves > Psittaciformes > Psittacidae > Amazona > Amazona ochrocephala. The sequence continues at coordinate 58,618,410 of CM077877.1, forward strand.
CATGCAGTCATCTTCATGTGATCCCCCAAAAAACCTGTATCCCACTATGGCAGTAGGACTGCATTTTCCACAGCAAAATTCATAAATGCACCAACACCACACTCAGAGATAGAATTAACTCCTAGAAGATAAAACAGATTCTCAGCCTCCAAAGAAAATTGCAAAAGCTACTGCCCCTCAGGAAATCTAAAAAATAATACAGTCCTGATATTATTTTGGAAATGGAGACACTAACCGTCACCAACATGCGCTTTTTCGATTTTGCAATATACCTGAGTGATATGGAAATGAACCCACATACAAAGATAAAGTTTGCTCTTCTTTGTGGAGTGCTTTGGCTCTACAGATCAAAGCATAAAGACAAGTTATCTGAACTGACTACTTACAGGTGAAGAGAGGAATGCAGGAAGTGAAGGACATAAATGTTGAGCTGGGCAGAAAGAAAAAAAAAACAGGAGAAAATCCTCTTGGCTTTGTTGGTCCTCACCAATGGACATTGCCAAGCCAAAACCAGATATTTAGCTCACTTCTGTGATTTCTTGAGCTCTTTTCCCTTCTGTGCAAGGTACAAAACACATCTGTCATCACAGAGCCTAAACTAGGAAAATAGTTATGAGTTTCCTCTCTTTTTCATATATTACAGCTGTAGGAATGAAGCTATTGCACACCACAAAAAAAGAATTTCCTCGAAGCCACCAAAAATGCCCCTCAATACAGAATTGGTTTCAAATAAAGGCATCACTTCTATTGCAGTTACATGCTCCAAAATGCTCTTTTTAATCTTTAACACAGATTTATAGCTCCACAGTTCTACAAGTTTCTGAGAAGAAATCACAATCTTTAGTCTTGTTATTATCAGGGTTTCTATGGAAAATTCTTTTCTTCTTTGGAAACCAATGACAAATTAAAGGCTATATATACACCCACATGCACATAAACACATTTTTTTGTTTACTGGATATATTCACCTCCACTCTGAGAGAAACATAAAAATGCATGAGCATAGAAAACTATATGTGAAAGAAGAAGGAAACTTTGAGGCTTTCTCATAAACCAGGTATTACACTAGCTGCACATTTTCAAACACTCCTTAGCACTACTGTCATGCTTTGGAGTATTACAACCAGGTTTCCACAGGTAGGGGTGAATAAACCACAGCCTGAGCTCTGGTAGCTTCAAGCCTTCTGACTTGCTTCAGCTCTAAGTTTCATTTGTGCTGCCTCACCGAAATCAATGCTCATGCACCTGGCTAATTGCTGGTCATTTTCTCAATGGCAAGTATTATTGACTCAGCAGCTGCTACGTTTGATCTTTCGCTCCAGCCACTGCAGACAATGGAAACACATCTAGTCTTCAGTCTTTTTCAAAAGAATAGGAATGGATGAGAGACACAGCAGCTTACAAATGGATAAAGAAAAGAGGTTGCAATTTTTCATATATAATAAAATAATGAATAACTGAGGGATACTATTTATAACATACAGGTTCAAACAATTGCTAGTGACAAAGCCAGGTTTTAACCAGACAGTGCAATAAAAATTATGATATTAAAAAAACAGCAGCAGCAGCTACAACAATAGGAAAGATGAAAATCAGAAATACAGCATTTTCCATAAAGGAAACTGAGACTGAATCTAAATAAGAAGCAAGATAATACACGCTTTGCTTAGCTGCCTGTTGGGTAAGACAGTGCTTCAGCAACATGTAATTGTTAACTTAAAAAGTTGCTTTGACATTGTTTATCGGTGTGTAAGAATACAATATTTAGCAGTATTTCAAATGCTAACAATGCAATTGAAATGAATGAACTAAGAGGAGGAATTCAAAACAGTATGAATGCTTAGAAAGATATACATTGATAATAAACAAGCCTCATACTAATTGCAAAGTGTTTGTTACTGAGTATATAGCTTTCCTGTCAATAATAGGAACTACATTTAATGGTGGTAACCCTTAAATTACTAAAAAAAAAAAAAAAAGTTAATATAAAGTGTACTAAGCATTATGCCACTCTCCTAAAACAGTATTATTGTTCTCTTAGGGTTTTGAATATGCATAAAATGCTACCGAGGAATTACACACTTAGAATTATAAGCATGTGGCTACTGCCATTACAGACTACTGTTCTGAATATTTAAAACATAAGCAGTATATATGTAACAAAATTAAATCTGACATTTACAGCATTGCACGACCTTAGGGCAATGCAGGCAAAGTACCTGTAATGCACCCAAAAGCTGCTGTACCTATCAGTAAATTGTAAGATTGTATGAGCTTTGGAAAGAAACAGATATCCAGATGAAACAACTGGAAGATAGTACAAAATACACACACACACACACACACGTATATGTAAAAACACTATTTTTCAGACTTTCAATATTAAAAAAATCTTACTCTTGTAAAAAAATCTTACCCCTGTAAAGACTGTTGGCAATGCTCACTTTTATTATGTGCTTTAAATTACAGAGAATGATGGACATTACGCTAATAAATTGCAATATATGCAGTGCTTTCGCTGTCAGTCTACCCTGTATAAACAAAGTTTATGCAAAGCAATTTCATTTCTTCAGAGATCATGACATTTATAAATTACTCTCTTATAAAATGAGATTAAGGCTGCTAAATGACCCGCATAGGCGCATTTTACTCCAAAATGAGATCCATAACTCATAGCATGTTGTTGGTATATGTATACACATACAACACACTGATCCTTCATATTACAATGGGTTTCCAATAACAGTGCTGACTTCTGCCATGTTTTCTTTGTACCTTCTTTTAGTCATAGAAATATAGCATAGCAGCATTCCAGAAACAGATTCCACAAAACACACAAATGATGCACATAAATCCCTGAGGCATTGTTTCTCCTTCCCAAGCAATGACTGTGTGGCTCCAAGCCACAAGTTACTGCACAGCTGTGGCAAAAAAAAAAAAAAAGGCATGCTCACTGTAGTGTGAAGGCACGAAGCTGAAGCCATCAAAACACTGTATCCAAACCCGTGTACATTAATTAATTATCGCCATTTGTCTGCATTAGAATGGCACTCCCCTGCCCAAATCAGAAAGCAACAGGCATTGCAAAACTCATGTTATAAATATAGAATAAAAAAAATGCTTCTGAGCACATCATCTGACATGCATTTATTCTTTCAATGCCACTGCGAGATAGAGAAGGGTATTCTCCAGGTTTTATTTGGGGATCTAAAAGAGATGATTTAGTTTATCCAGGTTTTCAGGAAATCCGCAGAAGGAAGAGGAGCAAACTTTGTCTCTGCAGTGTCAGCTAGCGTCTTTCCCATTATGCTTATCCAGCTTCGCTTCTGACATTTCAAGTTGAAAAATCAATAAAAAGCATATGACAATCCACATTAACAGGAGTGGACTGTTGCTGTTAATTTACTTCTTTTGTCTCTTATTTGAAGGAATTTCTGAACAGCAGGATTTACTCTACTCTTAAGACAGAGAAGATGCTGTGTGTAACAAATCTTTGTATTCCTTTTCACCTGTGCATGCAGGTTAGATCTCAGAGTTATCAGAAATTAATTTGCTAGGGACAGGTTGTAGTTTGCCTTTATTGTTATGTTATCTTGATTCAAACATAACCCAACATGATAGCAAGACTTCACAAATTCTAAACACATATATCACACTGCAATGTGAAGTATTGCAGTATTTGACCCAGGAGAAAGATATGGTATCTGACGCAATTCAGATAAAGTCATTTACAGAATTATGGCATAATATATTCAGAGTCCCACTGTTTAAATTAAAGTGTAAGTCTTGTTAGCTGACATGTTAAAGAACTATTTTGCTATTACACCATTACAGCATATTTATGTTAGCAAATACCTGCAAGCTTCAAGAAGCCAGTAAATAAGCATCCTGAAAGAATACTGTAAATATTGCCCACATCGAGTGCATCATATACCAGTTGCAGTACACAATACATCACACTACAACTATACAAAACTACAACTGTAGACTCCTCCTGCATTTTGTATTCCCAACCCTGACCTTCTCTTCCTGATTCAGTTCTGTGGCATCATACTAGTTCTTTAATTTTCAGTCCTTAAATCTGTAAGGGAAAGAACCTTAATTTATGCAATGGTGCTCCTGAAATCAATAGTTGAATTTTTTCAGCCTGATCATGAATATTGCTAGATAACTTACTCTAGCAGTCTCTGATAAGTAGGCAAGTACTTTCTGGTGAGAATTATCATTCTTTGGATGGCTTGATCATCAGAACTATAAACAGCTGTTCTTGAAACCAAACTTTGGCTCCATTGCATTAAGCTTTGCTCACGATTCCTCTTTCCAACACAAGAACAGCATACACTGTTTAAATCTCCTGCAATTGATCCTGTCATATTTTATTCCAACAACATAAACTGTGATATTTCAAGATGCTGAGTGTTAAAAAGTATTGTGTGACTTTTACTCCTATGAATGTCAATTAGAGCTCAGTTTCTTACAAGACTGGAACGATATTCCCTATCTTCTGTGAACAAATAATCCATGAAAAGAAAACAAAAAGAACCAATCTAACACGCTGCATTAAGTATATCAAAGTCTTCTTGCAAACACTGGACAATTCTGAGAAGATTTTTGCCAACCATAAACCAAAAGCCATGAGTAGGTTACAGATCTGCAATTCAGTGTGCAAATCCTCAGATCTAGCGTCTTGCTTACAGTTCATGAGTTTGAAGTGAAACCTGCAGAAACGTTAAGAATCTGTTATGAACTTTATCAGACTCTGTATGAGGTGCTGCACAGAATGAACCTGCTTCAGATCACCCTTTTTCTGATGTTCCCTGTTGGAATATTTCACTTGGAATATGTCAGCAAGTTTGCAGTTGGCATCCATCCGTTATGATCTTCGTCCTTATTCTTGAGCTATACTGAAGTGGACATAGATGCAAATGTATTTTTATCTATACATCCCAATACTTTCTGAGTTTTAACGTAACCTTATAAACGTAGAGGTGCACCGCCACCATTCCCTCTGACTGTCTAGAATGAGTAAATCTGAGGTGGTTTTGCAATTAGTTGTCCTCTTTGTGTCATCTAAATTTTGAAACAATTTAATGCAGCATTTTCAAATGTGACTGAGCCCCCTGTGAGCACATGGTCAGTACCTGGAGCCACTTAAACTGTTGCCATCTGCATCAATATTATCTAATTACCATCTTGGAAGATTTCCACTTACAGCTGTGCATTGAATCTGGTCTATATAAGGCTGAATGTCCCACTTATTCAAGATAAGCAATTATGCTGAGAAATAAAGAAGAAAATAGTATTTATAAAAATATAAACATGAAAGGATACTATTACGTGACTAAAATAAAGGCTTTCATACAATTTTTGGCATCCAGGCACCCGTAAGTAAAATTTTCAATCAATTACATTGTACACTATCCAAAAAATATATAAATAAGTTATAATGGAGTTGTAGATATTTCATAGACTCCAATATATTTATAATGCTCTTAATCAAGTTGAGGCAAAACACTTCCTGCATAATTTAACTGAACTTAGGACCTTTTTAAGGTGGAAAAGGGAAATTTCACTGGAATATATGAAACTGTAATACATAAATGCCACCTGGCACCTTAATGTAAAGGGAAAAAAAAATTCCCATAACTGCTTTATTTCAATAAAGAATTGATCTTATATTCTTTGTGCCTAATGGTCAAAGTTCTCAGGGCCTGATGATATGTCTACCTGTTGAATGATTTATATTGTAGGGGCTGAAACATAGAATTATTTGCAACAGGACCATATCTATAGTCATGTGAAAGCCAAGTGGGTAAACCACTCTTGACTACTTAATTCTAACAAAATACAATTTAAAAGAGCTGACCATGGAATAATACCTATGCCTGATAGTTTAAAAAAGTTCTAAGTGCAACCAGTTAGCTTTGGCTAACCGATTGCAATAATTGCCAAGAAATTCTTTACTGTAAGGGTGGTGAGGCCTGGAATGGGCTGCCCAGGGAAGTTGTGAATGCTTCATCCCTGGCAGCATTCAAGGTGGGGTTGGACATAGCCTTGGATGGCGTGCTTTAGTGGGAGGTGTCCCTGCCCATGGCAGGGGGTTGGAACTAGATGATCTTAAGGTCCTTTCCAACCCTAACTATTCTATGATTCTATGATTCTAGATGAAATGTAGAACAAGTTGTGTCCTACTGCTTCCAATTACTAAGAATGGGAGAATTAAAAAAAAAAAAAAAAAAAAAAAAAAAAACCACAATAAAGAAATAATACTTCAGAGATGTGTGTTGGCAGAAACGACCTGTCAGATCTGTGACAGCCTGACAGCACTTTGGAAACCCCTGGGATTTTTCAGAGTCATATTAAGATCCAGTTCATCCCACAGCATCATAGTGCTAACACCAACCATTTGCTATAAAGGAGAGGCTCTATTTAAGCAGAAATTTGTTGGTGTGTTCCACATCCCCAGTGGTGCCATGGCTGAAGTTGTGGGTCTGAGTGCCCTTGGAGAGCCCTTCCTGCTGCGTGGATATGGGGTCCTCCGGCAGCTGGTGCTGCTCACGGTAGGACACTGGGATATCAACCACAAGACTGTCTTTGGGTGGCTGAACAGCAGTCGGCTGCTGATCACCCATTAGGATCATAGCGTAATCTGGGTTGGAAGGGACCTTAGGAGGTTTCCAGTCCAACCTCCTACTTTTACCAAGGTCAGCTCCAAGATCAGACCAAGTTGCTCATGGCATTGTTCAGTTCACTCCTGAAAGCCTTCAAGGATGGAGCCTACCCAGCTTCCCAGGGCAGCCTGTGAGTTTAGGCACATAGCAGGTGCCTACAGCTGCCAAATGGCTTGAACTTCATTGCCTGTATACACACCATGTGCAATCTGAGCCCTCAAAACAACATGGATTGTCCTAGTCCTTCCTCCTCCATGCTGCACCAGTCAGTGATGGAGATGCACATGCTGTGTGCTGATGAATCATAGTGTATGAATCCCACCACCCCCTCATATGTAGTAAACGCAGCTCTGCTGCAGCACAAAAACTGCCTTCTGACAGAAGTACCTTATTAACTGTAACTTCAGGAGAAAGGGAAATCTCGAACTCACTGGAGTTATATGTTCATACACTAAAAAAATCAGTATTAATCATGTCTTTGGAACCTGTCCTCTAGAGAGCACTTTTTAAAGCAGCTTCCACGGATGATTTCATATGCATAGGAGTGACTCTCTTGGTATCACTTTCAAGAACTGATTATTTTCACTGTCTCTTAGAGAATTAAGTCAGCAAGAGACAGTGATGAAGAGAATCAGGTCCTTACTTACAAAATAACTCAGAAAAGCTTTAGTTAATATAAAAGAAAACAAGACCTTTTGTAAACTTAACTTGGCTATTTGACAGTGCTGTCTAATGGATAAAGAAAAAGAAATATGCAATAGTATTTTCATAATGTATCTATATATTTTTATATATATAATGTATCTATATATTTTTATATATATATATTTCATAATGTATCTAAAATGTTAGTATGCTACCAGTTGTTATAAGACAGTCACATAACGGACAAAAGGTTAAGGCATTAATAGAGAAATTATTTTGTCTGCGGTTAAGGACTGCAACACACAGACTGGAAGGTCTCTTGCTTATGTTAGCTGCACATCACTATAATGCCACTGACTCTCCTAGTTATTATTTAGCTAGTTATTCCAGGTAATAGTAAATCAAACTCACAACCTTGGTACACTGCCTAACAAGATCCCTGCACTTAAATAAAATGCAGGCTTTTGAAACTCAAAGTTAGAGCTTCAGTCCTTTGATGACTACTTGTTATAATCCTATTTATTTCTTTTGCAGTATTGCCTCAGCTACAGATGGATGCTGCTCTGTCCTGCAGCTTTTCACCTGTCTATAGAAATAACAGATCTTTCCCAACAATTACTGAAAAAACAAAGACAAGGAAAGATGAGAGGTTTGCCATGTAGGCTACATGTAACAGTAATTAAGCCTGGGAGTAAAAATAGGGATTTCAGGTTCTCCCTAGGGAAACCACTCTTGAAGAAAGCTTCATACAAAGGTCACCCTTCCTCTAATTGCATGAATAGAAATGTTATAGAAAAAGCTTTTTAGCTATAGCTACATTTATGTCTACCAAATCTGCATTTGTACACCCTTGCAAATTTAAATTCAATAAGACTCACCCTCCTTTTTCAATTCTTACCAGATATGAATAGGTAATCTGAAAACTCATCTTTTAATTGCACCTCTTGACATGTCAAACCACGTGCAGGCATTGTGTTCAAAGGCAAGCGCTGCATAATCAAGCTGTATACAACCATAAAGACTATCTTCTGGCATATAGCTCTACATACACACATGTGATGCCACAAACAATTGCATAAAATACTTTCTATTGCCTTCCAGACTGGATTTGGAAATATGTTGCATACACATATGTACAGATACACACATTTGGGTGTGAGCATGTGCGTATGTACACACAGAGACCAGCAGCACAAGAGACTGGTGGGCACTTATTTGTCTAAGGAAATTATGACAATAGAGCTTACTTGTTTTTTCCTATTAAACTGAAACTGCATTTCATTTACTTCTTAGCTAGTGAGTCCTGCACTTCCCTAGGGTGTTTATACTTTCATCACCGCTCAGCTGCAGATCAACAACTCAATCTATACAGAAGAGTGAATACCAAGTGACACAGCTTTACAGCACATCTCCACGCCCATTTTGATTATCAGACCTGGTTCTGGATTGCATGCATTTTCCATGAAACATCAGATTCAAGGTACTAATCCCTATTTTTGAAGCATTCAATGTTTGAGCATCAAGATACCTAATACTAGGAAAGCAGTAAGGGTTTGGCAAATAACTTCACCCTTCTGGCAGAATGGAACTTTCTACAGTAAAGTTTTACTCATTAAATACACTGACACCAGAGGTGGAGGTCACCTTCCTCTTCAAATGCAAGTTGCTTTTCTTTGAATCTTCTCTAACAACAATATGCATCCTTCTAAAAAGCCAGAACAGTTAGCTCCACGATATGCAATCTCATCTTACAAAAAAGATGAAATGGCCAATATGATATATTATGTATTATTATTTTATATTAATTATATTGATGATACATTCATGTATGAATATGTTGCATCAAACATTAATAACCTTTAATGCATTTCTGAAAGGAGCAACAATGAAAGAGGCAACAATTTCCACACATAAGTGTCAAGTGCAAGACAATGCTGTGGTCAGTTACCTTTTCTTACTCTACAAATGCTTTGTTTTACTGAAGCACAGTAAATGATAAGTATCATTATCCTATGGCAATAACATGGTAAATTAGCCAAGATATTGTATGCAACACCACAGCTTTTTTTGTATGTTGTATATGCCCATCCACTCATGTCTGTGTCCACAACCTAAAGACACCAATTAGAGATGCATTCACTACCTAAATACAGTCTATTTTTTTTACCCTATCAGTCTAACCCAGTTAGTCTAGCTAAAAGAGCCTCTCGGGAGAGAAAGATAGCTCCTATAGCTCCTATAGCACCTGAGCCCCTTTGTTTTCCAAGCCCTAATGATCCACTGCCCAACTAGAAGTGGATCGAGTGAGGTGTGTTTGACACAGACTCAGAGCAAGACTCACTCACACTGCTGGCTGCACATCCTGAATGCACTACTTTGTCTGATTTCATGCAATTACAATATATTAAAGACTCTGTTTTTCAAAGAAAGTTTACCAGGATATTTTGGCCTCACCTTATATACAGTGTGTTAGGGAGCATTTCTCCATATATAATGAAATAAACCATCCTAGCTATTTCACTTTCTTCTCACTTAATCTCCAATTCACAAAATTGGGTCATTTTCAATGGCTTTACCACATGAAACAGTGAGAAATAATAATAGCCCTCAATTAAGTCAAATTTAGCACTTATTACTCAACAAGAATTGCTTAGGAACAGAACATGTTTTCCATAAACGTATTCATTGTTCAAAATTCTTTTGAGCATGTTTTAATGCATGCACCTCCTCTCGTACAGACTTTTAATAAGCTTCTCATTGCAAGCATGTATCACAAGCTGGATACTCACAATCCTAAATTCAATTTAATTTGACAGGTCTCAAGCCAAATGTGGTTTTTGCCAATTACACAAGCAGAGCTCATCTGATCTGCAGTATGTCCATTCATGAGCCTGCATTCTATATTTACTTTTCGTTAATATTCCCCTATAATTAAACACGCACCACACACACACACATTTCCTTTACCCCTCCATCCTCTGCTTTTCTATCTACTCCTGCGATTAACCATGCTCCCCTAAACAGAATTAAACTACCTATGGGGGAAAATGAGAGTGAAACATCTTCGCCCAGCTATGTTACTGTTTTGAATGCAAATAAAAGAAGCTATATACTTGAGATCTGACTATAAAGTTCTAAAGAGGAAAAAAACTTGCCTTTACCATGAAATTAAGGTCATTTTGCTTCTCTTCAGTTTGTGTAAAAGAAAAATATGAGCTATTGTCTCACCATAAGTGCCACACACTCAGTGTCAATAGTTAATAATTCCATAGCAAATACATAAGTGATCCATTTGGCATTCATCAGCTTTGGTATGCTGTCTGCTCTCTAAGACCTTTTTAAAATATATACGAAGTCTGCAACAGCAGACATGGTTTTCTGGACGATTTTCTTTTTCAAGCCATAATATAACCGCACACCTACAACAGAGCTGCAGTTTGCCATCTCTCTCTTTTTATTTTCAATTATAACTTGCAAAAAAGTCAGCATCCCCTTACAATAGGAATCACTCAGGTTGAATACTCATGATGTGATCAAAATAGAAAGTGAGGAGTTAGAATAGGCACACTGTATTTATAACGTCCTTTCACTGTATCCCAGCTTTAGTTTCCCAGCACAGAGAATCAAGTCTTTAAGTTAAAAATAGTCTTGAAGTCTTTGGTCTTTAAGTTAAAATTAACACTCGAAACATTCACACTTTTGAAATTATAGCTCGAGCAACAAATCTCACCATTTCAGTTACAACATGTGATAGTGCTGTTCTGCAACACCCAAAAAGCTAACATAATGGGATGTTCCCTATTAGGTAGAGACTCAGGAGGCGTAGCAGCTCCAGGTTGGGCGTAAAGGGGACTCTGAGCCTGAAGCTAGAGCACGGTGCCACAAACGCAGTACAACTCTTCCACCCTCCGTCCCACGGACCAGGGGGAACAGCGCTAGGTTGATGACGACAGCACCACAAGGCAGTGAAGTCAATCTGCTTTGGGTCCATGTGGCACATCTCCAGCGCATACACTGTTTTAGTCACTGGCCCCATCCCATAACTCGGGCAGCTCACAACCATGCAAAATGAGAGTGCAATAAGCAGACAGATCTTATTTGGTATTTATGCTTTGCACAAATACAGAAGACCTCACACCGTACGCAGCAGTAAAGCAGTCAGCCTAACATTTCTCCAAGCTGTTTACCAGCTAGCTCTCACTCCCACATATTTGCGGACTACTAAAAATGACAACTTTTCTTCATTTCAGCTGGTTTCTACTGCCTGTCTCCCATGGTTCGAAACTTCCAATCTGACCACTGAACTAAGTGGGTGCCTGTAATGAGACAAGTGAGTCAGTGAAGGTCTGTTTCCCAGCCACTGTTTGGCACATACCAAAGCACCTGTATTGGCCAAATCCCTGTACAAGACTTATTTTCCTGGATTAGCTAGGATATCCATTCACCAGAACTCATTACGGGTAATAAATTATACTGGCTAAGATTCACTCTTGTCTTGAAATAAACAAGAGCTTATACAAGAATATGAGAGAAAAATATACCATATCTGTTTTCTAAACACAGTAAGTTCATGCATAAGATTGTTAATATCAATACACTAATATCTAGAAGGAGTAGTGAGGCATTTTGTCAACAATACAAATAATAAAGGCATAGCTACCTTTTCAGCACTGAACACAGTAATGGAGGAATAATAATCCAAAATGCTTTATTGCCTCCTATTTTCTTTCAGTTTGCATATTTCCTCAAATTATATGGGGGGGAGGAGGAAATTATACGGGGAGGAGGATGCGTATATACACACACATAGTATTGTCAACCTTATGAGTTGACAATACACAAACAAAACCAAACACTGTCACAATACTGAACAGAGCAGGCTTGTCTTGGCTTTACCTGTTCTTTGGAAAGGGTCACCTCTTTTTGTTTCAGGGTGTTTTGAGAAAGCCTTCAATAGAGAGCTCCTTTTCTACTTCTGTGAAAAGGCAGAGGTCCTCCCCCAAGCTCCTTCTCCATGTGTTGCTGCCTGTGGCTCTTCATGGCTATCGACAAGCCCCAACCCTTTTCCCTTCATGATCTCTACCAGGCCCTGCTCCTGCCCAGTTACCCATCTCTTAAAACTGGTGATTTCCTTTTTCTCCACACAGCATGCACAATTTGAGTACCAGATGACTAGCTCTCTTATATCCTACCCTGTGGATATTACTTCCAAACTGGTTTTATCCCTTTTCTCACTTCATCTTTTCCACTTTGGGATCTGATTATATGCAAATGGCAGTAAGATGGAGAAATACACAGATTCTGGGCGTCTGCTTGCTACACACTCTCTTTGCTTTTCTCCCTCCCACTTCACCCTAAGTAAATGGAAAGGGTGGGTCAGGAGATGAAGCAAGCTTCTTGATTTGTCCCACAGGTTGCTGCTCCCAGAACAGCAGAAACTGGTGCAGGCTGTGCAACAGCTGCCTCAGTTGGAAGCATCCTGCACCTCAGCCCAAAGCCTGCTCTGGCAGCCATCCCACCCTCTGCAGCCAGCACTGAAGCAGAACTGCTGAGCTGTCAGCAACTTCCCACAAGAGGCCAATTTTTACACTGCATAATTGTAGGGGAAAAAAATAATAATCATGAGAATTGGCAATTGCATTGACACGCAATCAATGAGAATGCATACATGAGATATGCAGGTTAAATTTGCATGCATATCTGATTAGCTGCATCTTTAGAATAGTCTTACAAAATACTACAAAATTATTCTTATTTTTTAAAAAAAAAAAAGAAGTCTGGATTTAATTCTGCCAAAATATAAAGCCTGGTTTCTTCTTCCTTTACTCCCTCCAAGTGAGTATAATCCAATTTTCATTTGAAACTGTAACATTTTATTTTGCATTGCTTGGGAGTTATGAACAAAAAGAGAAAAACAGTAATAGGAATGAAAAAGGAATTTGCCAGCTTCATCTTTATTTAAGCAGACAGAGAATGAAATAGGACATTTTCCTACAGTTATTCCTCTTCTTCCACCCACTTCCCCAGAGAACATCTAGAAAAGAAGGCTCCAGACTGGTTAATCAAAGCTTACAGAAGCTAGTCTCAGGGGCAGTTTTATATATCTATCTCCTACACGCCCTTAGCCTGAGAGTTCAGGCTACTGAGATCACCACACAGGAAAGGAGCCAGGATGTTACAGACCTAGGCACTGATGGGAGACCTGCTCTGGCTAACCTTGACAGCCTGTGTCAAGAGGCCAAAAGCATAGTTACCCTGCAGGCTTGAGTGTTAAAGGTTTAGTGTATCAGCAACAGACAAGATTTTCATGAGGTTGACAAACTGACTGCGACATGTTTTCTGAGACTGGAAACGAGGGTGTTGCAGGAAGATTCAGGAAGCAGAGCTGGTGTCATATTTTCTGACCCTGCAGAAGAATTTGGTTCTGAGATGTTGCTGTTTTACCTTTGCTTGTGAAGGCTTGGATGACAAATGCTGAATTTCAGGCTGTGGCCAGGGCCTCCAAACCACCATTTCATCTGGCAGCCCCAGCTTGCAGCTAGCACCCTTGTAATTGCTCATCATGTTGCATGGAACCACCCCACCCCATCCCACCTCCCCATTGAATCTGGGAAGTCAAAGTAAGGAAGAACAAACACTGTCATCCAAAGAAGAAGGACCCAGTCTTGTTTTCTGCCCCTTTATCCACCAAGCTACTGCATCTGACAATAGCCATCAAACCTACCCCCGTCTTAAACCTGCCTCAAAACTTCCTTCCCAGTCAAGCAAGACTAAGCCTTCTTGAGCCATCTTCCCAGTCACTGACTCCTTACAACAACCAAATGCTTCCAGCAAGACACAACCGCTTTCATCCCACCTTTCTCAGTGCCTTCCTGGCACCCATGGCTCAATGAGCAGACTCTCCAGCACATGTCGAGAAAGGTTACAGTTACATACAAATATATCTGTCAACATACAAACTGGCATGACCACTGATATATGCCACACAAACAAAAACTGGAAGTCTATAATAAACACAAACCAAAACGTGTATGTCTGTGTGCATGTACTAAAACTAAAACCTCTCCTTTCTCTTGTGGTTTTCCAAACATATACATTCTTTATTCCATAAATATGTATTATGTAAACTGCAGAATAATAATACAATGAGGAAGGCTGTATCAAACTGGTTAAGTTTCCTTTACAATACTTCAGGCAGCATTTTGAATGCTGTATTTTGCTCAGTGTGAATATCTGAACACTGAAAATACTTTTTCAAAACAATAGCTGAAAATTTTACACCTAATTTCAAGAATTCCATATAATATCCTGGGTGTGTTTGCATAACACTTACTGAAAAGAACAACAATGCAAAACCCAGGTTTCTGTTCAGAAAGTGCACAAAGGAAAATGTTGCAGTACCTACACTGATTTTTCTTCAGTACTTTGATGCACAGTTAATTGCAGATATTTGACAAAAAATAAGTTTTCCATAAAGACTTTCCATTACAGGGTTAGGAATCCCAAAGTAATAAACAATTCCCAGTGTCATAAATAAAACCCATGCACTTCTGTGGTGAAACACCACCTTTACTTTTTTCATTGAATAATGTACTCACCATAGCTCATTTTCTTTGTGGCAAAACTTTATGCTCTAGTTCAGACAAAGCATTAACTGTTGCCACCAAACAAAAAACCATCAACTAGTCAGTGCCTGGTGGTGTTCATGTGCAAGTAGGAAACAATAAGAAAACAATAAAATCTGGGAACAAATAAACTATGAATCCTGCATTCTTTTGTCACTTCACAAGCTACAGCTGTCAACTCAAACAGCAACTATTTCTCTTGTCAAAGTCCACTAGCTAACCAGGTGGCAGTCTTCAACCCTGAAAGGTGTTTGGATGCTGAACTGCTGGTAAAGAACCAGCACCCACACTGCCTACCTTCTGCACACGGAGGGGACACCTCCTCTCCCCAGTTAGGCTTGCACCAATAACAAGACAGTGTGAGGCACCTGGCATCAGTTTGCATTCATTGGGGCTTTTTTAGGTCAGGAGGAGCACCAGTTTCAGATGGGTCTAGAGAGCTCTGGTTGGAGCCACATGGATGTCCCTGCACCACACACTGCACTTTTCAGCGCGTAATAGGAAACATTATTCACTCAGGTGCGGTGCAGCCCAACTACACACAGACAGCTTGATTTCTAATCACACCTGAGCTAGTAAGTCCTCCCGAGACTTATTAGTGTCAGCTTGAGCTGTCTGGAAACATGTTGCCTACATTTAAAAGAACTCTCAGTCATTCTCTGAAAAGGTCTAGTGCGTCCGTGAAGTAGAGCAGATGTCTGTAAAAGCACCACAGAAAACCTCAGACTCTGTTTCTACAATAGACTTACTAGAATTTAGAAGCTAAAGTCTCTGCAGGTGCTGTGCATGCTTCAGCCTAGGGTTTTGATTGGTGAGCAGGAAGAATTTTCTCTCCATTACTCCTAACACCTTTCTCAAGCTGCCTAGGAGGTTCCCCTCCAGTGCTCCTGCAGTGCACAGGCAATGCTCAGTGCTCAGGCAGCAAAGACAAAGAACAGAAACCAATAGGCAATCAAGTAATTAAAGCCCAAGTCTATCATAATTAATACATACAATGGAGATCAGTTAAGAAGAAAGTTAACTACTTTACCAACAGGAGGCTGCTTTATATTCGAGCTTCTTATTCCTCCCTGGTACAACAGCCTACAAACTAGGGGATTAAATCCTACTACTGCTGTAGTTAAAGCATTACAGCTCTCTGAAGTCAATTAGACCTGTCATTTGAATGCTTGATTTTGCAGGTCCTTTTAATGCATTTTAATTCATTTGTTTGGTTTTAATAATGTATGGACAAATATTGTCAAGCAGCAACAAATACAAGTTGAAAACAAGCAATGTGATTACATGCACCAGGTTTAACTGCATCACATCCCCAGGAGCTATTCACTTTTTTTCAGATACCTGGATGGCAGGATATGAATGCTAGTGAGCAAAGAATGGTTTTATGCTTAAGACATTGAAAAATATGGCTGTCTTCTTAGAAAGAGAATTCTAAAAGAAAAAAAATGTTAAGTGATTATGCTTTTCCATTCCTCCTTTCCTTTCTTTAAATAGTGGTTAGTCAGACTCCCTTCTCCATAGAAATTTTGGAAATCCTAATGAATATCTGCAGAATAGCTTATGATCGTGGATGGATACAAGTACTTTAAAGCAATTCATTTTTATTTGCTTTCTTTTCTATAATCTGAAAAAAAAATGCAAACTGGAATTTCTACCTACTGTATAAAAAGCAAAGGAATACAGAGCTATGCCATTTTCTCTCAGAGCTTCCATTACTGAACATATGGATTTAAATGGATCTGATTTTAAAGGAAAAAAGTAAAACTTACACACCATGCATCTGGTAGTTTCCATAGAACTAATTATTCCTTGCACTATTTTCCCTGGAAAAAAGAAAAAAAAAATGGGAAAAAAAAAAATAGAAGAGAAAAAAGGCCAGAAAAATGCTTGGTATTATCAATGAAACCCGCCAAAACCTTTTACACCTTTCTTCTTAAAATCACTACAGTGGCAAAATGTTCTGGAGCACTTTTCATTACTTCTATTCATGCAGGAAAAAAAAAAAGGTAATGCACTTGTTTCAGATATTGTGTTTTGTGGCAGCCCTTCTAGGAGGTAAGTGCTGTTGTGACAGAAGCAAATCTCCACAGCATCCCTGATGTGAAAGACACCCTTTCAGTTTTTGTCAGCTGAGACTCTCTTCTATGGTGAGGGGTTTGGCTAATTTTTCTCCTGAGGCTGTTGGCATCTTGCTGCAGATGCAGTAGCTTATGCATAGAATTGCTGCTGTTGTCCCCACATCAGAGAGATGCTTATGACTCCTGGGCAATTTTCTTTCACGTGTTCATAGAGGGAATGTTGCAGTCAGAGGAACTGGAGCATGAATTCTTTACTTTGTTCTCCCACTGTCATCTCAGCCCCCTGGGGTCAATGTTGAACAACATTTTTAACTTGAACAAGGAAATTAGAAAGCTGGTCAAGGAGTGCATGTCTGCAGTGAACAGGGGAAGTTTAGATTGGATATGAGGAAGAAATTCTTTACTGTAAGAGTGGTGATGCACTGAAATGGGTTGCCCAGGGAAGTTGTGAATGCTTCATCCCTAGCGGTGTTCAAGGCCAGGTTGGACAGAGCCTTGGGTGGCATGGTTTAGTGGGAGGTGTTCCTGCCCATGGCAGGGGGGGTGGAACTAGATGATCTTGAGGTCCTTTCCAACCCTAACTATTCTGATTCTATGTTTATTTACAGCACACATCCATTAACTTCATACAGCCATGGAACTGGTCTTAAAAGAAAACATCAGAAATACTAGAAAAACGAGTTATCTCAATTCTGCAACAATAAGGAGGAGGTTCCTCATTCCCCTCCTCATTGATTTCTGAAGTCACCCTCACTCAAGCATAAACAGCTGAAAATACATCTGATCTTTCCACCTGCATTTCACGTGCAGTGTTCGAGTCATCTGGATATCAACCCCACCAGCTTTGAAGAGATGCTCAAAGTGCAATAGAATAAATAATATCGCTTTCACTTGTGTAAGTATTGTATGTTAGCAACTCAACATGAATCACATCTCAAATTCTCAGATGACAGATGCTAAAAGCCCTTGACATTCATCTACCTGCTTACACCCCCAAGTAGTAACCATTAGAAGTTACTATTCGTCAAAGACTTGAAGTAGCATCCCAGAACTTGTTATTTTGATTTCTGCAACGTGTGACAGTAGCATACACTGTCAACTGGAAGAAATTAAGAAAACAGGAGACTTTAATTATAGTTTAAGTAGAACTATCCGTTACAGTAGAGGGACAAATGAGTGAGCAGCAGAAAGTACCCAGCAACGCTGAAAAAATAGTATGAACAATTGAGGTAGAGTTGTCAATTTCAATTGCTATCTATGCTAAAGCAGAGTATTGGCTTTGCAGTTGTCCCCACATGTCATTGGGAATCCGGGAATCAGCTGCTTGATAACCAGAATCACACCACACAGTGTGATGTCAGAGACAAATCTGTTGTAACTGGAAGGAATAGGGCATTACTCTACATCCTGCAGCCCACGGGTCTGTCTCTAGCCTTCTGGCTGCTGCATAAAGAGGCATGGCTTTTCCCACCTTGTCAAGAATCAACTTCCTGAACATCCCTCTACGCCCAGGATAGAAGAAATAAATTTGTGCCAGCCACTCTGCAGGAAAACAAGGGAAAGAGCTAAGTACTGCCTTGTCCTTGGTTTGCCAAGTGCAGAACTAAGTATAATGTTGCCCTTACCGTATGAATAGCACCATTTAAATGAGTGTGCATTATTGTATGGGGACTTTATTGAGATGCATCTGGCACAGTCAGCACATGGTTTTAGTGCTGTTTTTTTTTTTTTATTCATGACGGTGGCAATACTATGCAGATAAAGCAGAGGCACTAGATAATAAAATCTTATCCTTTGCCGCTGCACAGTGAGATGTCCAATTTGGACAGAAAGCAGTAAATACTGCGGCCTCTTGGAAAGGAAGAACAGTGATCATTCAAAACTCTTTTAACTGTAGAATAACATTGTTCTTAATAATTGTTGTTCCTGAAAAGGTTTTTCAAAAAAGACAGGATTCCAGTCCTGGTTCTAAAAATGAGATATATATGACCATAACTTGAGTGCCACCACTGCTATAGCTACTGTACCTATTTAGTTAATTAGAGAGAAAAAGCCACTGATAAGACAAGTGAAACATTTACCTTCCTTATACCTCTGGAACAATTTCAAAGACTAAGGAAGACTAACAAAGAAATTTACTTAGGTTAGCTAGAATAAACAGGGAGTATCTACTATCTTTTAAAAGACATTGTTAAAATACAAATGCTCTCCTTATTTCTTACTTATTTTCCTATTTAGAAAAGAAGAACTATCTTAGGCCAACATAGCAATAAAACAAATTAAATAGAATTCCCTTTTCATCTCCCCAGACTTGCATGTGGGTAATGTTTTTCTGTTGTATTTATAATACAGTATGTGAATGAAAAACATCAGTTCAGACATAAGCTTGTGAATTGTAAAAACTGTCATACTTCCAGTTCTTCAAAGTTGCAGCTTGAGAGTCGATGAGGTTGCAAAGACTGAGCAGTGTGCAGCTCGATATGAACATGCAGTATTGTGAGTGGCTTGATTCCATAAAATCAGTTCCTATCTAGGCCCCTTGTGGTACACTGTTGATAACTGAATAGATCCCATTTATTAAATAATTACAGGGAAATTTTCTCTCCAACACTCATCCTAGCCAAGGGCAGTGTTTCTCCTTACTGAAATGACCTTAGGGCTGGGGTTGAATGCTCCAAACAAAAAGGGCTGAGTTTTTTAACACAGCTGGTATTCCAAGATATGACAACTAAACCATGAGCCCAATCCTGCCACTAACATTACACTTCACCTTTAAGAACATTTTCTATTCTGTCACCAGCAGGATGGGAATTTGTCTGATGTATATTAACCTGTTTATCTCCCAAATTATCACTGGACTTTTAAGCTAAAAATTGCCTGCAAAGAAACAAAATCTAATCGAACTTGCATCCACTAAAAAATCCTTCATGCTTCTTTGTATGTGCCAAACTATGAGATATCAGGGCAGTAAAACCAAAATTGACCTGCAAGTGTTCTTTCGGGTCCTTGTACATCCACCATAAATATGAGTAGTTGGTTCCTGTTTAGACATTATCTTCTTAAATCCTCATTACAGTATCGCCAAAAATGGAGCCAAGTCGAGTGGACACAGCTGAAATGGCCGCTGCATGATGAAGAAGAATGAAAATAAAGGTGGTTTTGTAAGTGTTAATAGACTAATAGTATCCACAAGCCTGGAAGAGCAGGAAGGGAGAGGAGTGCACAGTGAATACGATCAGTACAGTATATTGAAGTGCAGGAAGGATCTCTATAATAAAATTAAAACTACCTTTCTTTTTTCACCTTCTGTAGAACAGAAGAACTTTTAGTAATAAGACCCCAAAATTCTGGTATCTCAACCACAAAATCTGAAGTTCATTTGCAAGACATCTGGGTACCAGCGCATTTACTGGCTTTGCTCTTTCCTCCCTCTACTCCACTTACGCAAATCCCTCTGCACACAGGCTGGATGCTACAGTGAGCAGAGCTTGTGCTCTCTCTAGAGAAATTCCAGAAGCCTTTTTCCTTCCCATCTGTTACTCAAATCCACCCTAATTTGTTCAGAGTTGAGCTTGCTCTCGGAAGGACAATATTCCCCCCACAATACAATAAACTCAAAGTTCAAAATCTCCACCCTCCTTAAGCAAAGGTTTCTTCCGTTATAAAACAGCTTTGCCACACTGAACCTCATCGGGTGGCAAGGCCATGTGCTGTGCTCCAAGGATGACAGTAATTGTCACTATGGCATTGAAAGCAGGCACTGGATACTTCTTAATGTCACTGAAGGGAACTGCAGGAGATAGACCATGAGATCTCATATGGAGCAGAGCAGAGGTGTCCTAGCTCTCAGGCTTTTTAAAATCCATCCAGATTTAAAATGCACAGAAACATATGGTGCTGCCGAGGCCCCGCACCACAGTAAAGGATGTGGACTGGCAGGAGCATTGGGTTGTACCCACAGAAGTGGAGAGAGCGGTGAGAAAGCCTTGTTCCAAATCCCGTGCCCGGGTGGACAAATTTCCCTGCTGGGTGCTGCAAAGTGCGATTTTCACTCTTTCTCTAACAAATTTGTCTGAAAGGAAGATGGGCAGAAAGAGCTGAAGGAGTAATAAGGGTCATAAGCAGATGGACTGTAGCATAAGCCATGGCACTGGCAACAGGAATTTTCCCATGCCCATGTCTTTTGTGGGCCAAGAAAAGAAAATACAGGTTAAAAAGCTCGGTAATAGGACCATCTCTAATTAGACAACTCTGCGTCTAGAGCAGTCTACCCCGTCATCAGCCATGTAATATTACGACAAAATGGTGTCTCTTAACAGGGCTATTAGAGGAAATTTATTTAATTTATGATCTTAAAAACAGCGTGGCAACAGTTTGCCCAGTTATGAACAAAACAGAAAAAAGAAGACAGGAATGCAAAAGCACACTGATGTAAAATGAGTTCGAAAAAATATCTGAGCTTTTGATATGAAAGCATTGGGTGTGATAGAAGATTTAACTTATCTTGAAGCGTGGGTAAGACTTGAGCCTGAAAAGTACCACGCTCCAAACACTCCTACTTATTAGCACTAAAACAATTGTTAACGTAGAACTGCTTACCACTAATTTAAACAAATTGCATATAATTAGTTCCTATAAACTCTCCAGAAAACACTGCTTTACTACTCAGCTGCCTGACTGCCTCAGTGTCTTCTCAGTTCACAAGGCTTAGGCACTTAGAGAGGGTGCTATGAACACTGGGCTTAGTATCATGGAAATTTTTGGCTGAACTGCTCTCCTAAGTCAAACAGCACTGAACTTAAAGCAATAATTTTTACATTCCCTTTCAGTGATGGACCTTTATTTCATACTTAGTTGAGTGTACTGCAGTTCACTGGGCCGCACATTACATACTGTCCACTCCACCAGTGCTCTCTGAGAAGCTTCATAAACGCACCATTATATATAACCTTAAAAGAATTGAAATTTTTAGCACTTTTCCTCGAAAATGGTTGACAATAACCACTGATGCCACTTCTTTGTACACTGGCCAGATCTGTCTGCACTGGGTTAAAAAAATAAAAAACACAAAATAAAAAATAAATTGTAGCACTCTGTCAGCGACTTAAGACACTGTTGTTGCACATTACCCTCAGGGAGAAAGCATTAGTGCCATGTATCAGGGCAAAGAGACTACCAGGTGACCCGCTTACTAATTCATGTACTGCAACGTTTGCAGCTTGAACTTTTATTTCGATATTCCTTTTTTAGAAGTATTTTTCAAAAGGATTAGAAATTCCTGTCAACTCAGCTTTTCATTTTATAAATTTGCTTTAAGGTCCCTCATTGAAGACACATTGAAACTCATGAAATCTATTTGTGAACCAGCTTGTTCTGGACTCCACTGTTGCCTGTACATAACAGAGCAACAAAAAGAAAAAACAAGAACTTTGGGATTCTGAGAAAAAGCTCCATTCTTTTCAGAGAGGAAAACCCAAGAGGACTTTGCCCACGTGGGGCAAAATTGCTGTTCTGCCTCAGCTGTTCATTTGCTGCTTGTTCGATATGGTTTCTGTAGACTTAAATTAGTTTCATTATACATTAATGTCCTTGAATGCAAAGTGGGGAAGACATGCTTCTTCTGCAAATTAGTCACTGTAAGTTAAAATAGACAAGATAGAGCAGACTGAGGCTGATCCTGTAAGAATGATTCACGTAATAGTAGCTTAAGCACAGAACCACTTATCTGCACAAGAAAATTATTGTCTTCCACAGAAACAGAGGCCTCTCCTTACAGAGACCAAGAAGTGGTGGATTAGCAAGAAAGGATTTGAGTATTTAAATCTAGCTAGATTTCAAAAACCCAAACCAGTGTGCCAAAGCAAAACAAAAACCCAAAAAACCCTCTCCCTTCTTTTCCTCTGAGGGCAAAGATCACTTCCATCACAAGAACGGTCCTATGCTCTGGTCATGGAGAGCATGCTCCCTTTATCCTCTGGTAAAACCCTTCTTTGGAGACCTCTGATAATCTAATCTGACAATGGAACTCTGCAGCATAAAGCAAATAGCAAGGAACTTCCAGAAGGATTAAAGCTGGTGCTTTCAAGGAGAATGCCAAATAGAAAGGCACTGTAAATGAGGAGACACCAAAGAATTTAATTTCACCAGCCTGGAAGGGGGAATGAAGAAAATATATTTTCATTCTTGGAAAGAATCTTAATGCAGCTAGTCTGTCCCAAATCAGTTAATTGTCATGCCATGTGGAAGGTCCTAGTCATATTACATTAATGTGTTGCTAACTGAAGAAATATTTTCCAAGACACCTGATAAATTGAGAAGTATTTTTACTTTTATTCCCCAATACCCCTCTACTGCTAAAATGACTTTACCAGCTCACAAGATTTGACTCGATTTCCAAATTTTCAAATTGGTTAGAAGGATTTCAGAAATCCCAGATCTTCACAACAGACCCACACGCTGAACACAGCCCCACACTGTGTTCAGTTCTAAGGCAACACAAAGCTATGCCCCATTATCAGAGCTTTTCACAATTGGCTTTATAGTAGTCATTGAAAGCATAAAAATCTCTGTTCTTGTTAAATGCAATATCCTTCTTAGTCCCAGCTTAAGTAATGATACTTGAGTTGCTTCTGATTTTTAATTTTTAAAGGAACAGTTACTTTAAGGGGTTTTCAGGGAATTCTTGAAAAGAGGAGAATCCACTGGTTAAATTCCACCTTTTCATATTTAGCAGTAAAAGTAAGAGTAAACATACCCTTTTCATCCTCAAAGAAAAGAATCAAGAGATTTCAAGTGCTGTAAACTGCTTTTCCCTAAAACTAGTCAGAAAACAAGCCAAACCAAAGCAAGCAAACAAAAAACCCAAACAAAAAAACCCACAAATCAACAGCTCTATGATTTTGTATTTTCATTAATATAGGCCAAATACCCACAAAGGTGCTGGAACATACTGTCAGAATATAAGCCAGAGTCTTTTAATTCACAGATCATGACCAGATTTAGCCTGTCAAAATGTTTAAAGCATCAATAATCAGTAAAAATGTTTCTTTGCTTGTGCTTCTCACAACTACATAAGGGAAGAGAGGGAGTGGCAGTCATGTGGAAAGAGATAATACACCCTTTACTTAAAAGGAGATCAAGAAGCACATGCAGCAGCAAGTCAGGTCTGTGTCCATATAGCTCAGCAAAGAGAAGATGAGTAAAATGACAGATTATTCAGATGATCAATACTGTCAGATTCAGTGCACGTGTTCACACAGATGAAGGGGCGATCCCTAGTAAGGTCAGTGATGAGGAAAGCAAGTGCAAGTCAATGAAGTGGAAGAAAAAGGTTTTATTTAAAACAGAGGATACCTCCTGCCCTTCAACTTTTCCTTACTCTGGACCTGCATCTTCTTGTCAGAGAAAAGAAAGGGGAAATCTGTTTCTTTCCCCAGCAAGACTGAACCTCTCTTTGTGTCTGGTTTGCCCTCCTCAGAAATTCATGATGATTCATTCCTTGTTGTCTCAGGACTCTGCTGCTCAGCTGCCAGACTTACTCCAAAGTGGAGTGTTCTGGTCCCTTTCCTCCACCAGCTTTTCACGTGATTAACCAAGAACCTGTAGAAAGACCTTTCCAAGTGCTCCTTCCTCAAAGGATGAAGCTGGGATTCACTGCTTCTACTGAAGCTCTAATATCCTCTTTGCTTGGCTGAGATGGTGCCATATGCTGCTATTAGTCAAGATGTGTTCCCACACTGAGGCTGGGGGCTCAAATAAATCACCCTACAAGCACAGCCTGCACTAACTTTCCTTAGTGGAAGTGAAAGGGGATTTTCTGACCTCTTTGCCTGTGCCCATACTGCTAAACAAAAGAAGTGCTAGACCTTTGGTCACCCGCACTTGTTCCTTGTGTCCCAGGTGGTTTTGGACAACTTCAGCTAGTTCTCTCAAAGCCAAATCTGCTACAGAGGGTGGTAACTGCAAGTAATGTGGACATGAGCCAGCCAGAGCCATTTGGACTTGGGTCAACCCCTGGCCTTTTTAATTAAGCAATATAAATTCAGTCTTAGGTTCCTGAACAACTAGGAGGAGTTTAAGGTAAGGGAAGGATGTCAGTGCCAAACTGAAGGTGGACAGCTCTTATTCACAGTTCTTATTTGCCATCTGTTAATGAGAACAAATTGGCTCTGCCTTTGAAGTTACTTTATGATCTCCAGTAATAATCTTCTTGACACAGATTTATGGTTATCTACTAGGTCTGAATGGCATCTAACATTCTTGGCTTATTTGACTGCAGACTTAATAAGTCATTGGAAGAAAAACACAAGTTAATATTGAACCTATACTACCTTCTTTCACAGTGCTAATGCTTGCAAATGTCCAGAAATACCTTTGAAACCTCCTCATAGAAACAGAAGCTATTCAAATGCTTCCAGTGTTGGATACCTCTTTAGTTTGTACTGCCCAGGGCATGGTGTCTGAAACACAGACTTCCAAAGTTTAAGATCCACAGAAACATGGAATGCTATGTTTTAAAAGTTGTAATTTTTTTGTTGCTGTTGCTGTTGTTAGGGTTTGTTTTGGCTTTTTTTTTTTTGATGGAGGATAATACATTTCCTCCCACAATCAGTTACTGTGGCAACTATACTGACTGTCTCAGTGGATCTTGAGGGCCACCCTCATGAGTAGGCTTGTGTGCCATCTCTCCCGCAAGTGAGCCTGCAGGTGCTAGCCCAGGCGGATGGAGCACACATAGGGCTCCACACGCCCAAATCAGCAAGGGTTGCCAGGTGTGCTCAAGCAGGCAGCTTGCAGAGCACCTGCATAGTAGTAGGCAGGCAGGCAGGACGCACAAGGATGCTCAGCCTAAGGTCACCCTGGAGGCCACTGCTCCGGAACTCTGCAGTGACAGCTGGTAGGCTCATCAGAGTGTAGGGGCACCTTCAGTTATAAAAGCAAAGCAACATTTACAAGGGTATCTCACCTTTTACAAGATAGCTATAAATGGAATAAATTGAGAGAAGCTAAACTCTCAAATGTAACTCTCTTAGACGTCCTTGGGAAAGAAACACTTCTAGAAATACATGTTTTCTATGAAAATATACTGAAATTTCATATCTATTTGTTCCCCAATTGATACCTAGCTTAAACAATTTCTAAATTCTGCTTTCCTGTAGGACTTTCTATCACTAACATGTCTAAATGACTATAGATTCCCTTAATCCCTTTATTATTTACTTTATAATTTCTTTTGTCACTCTGGTTTTTCAGCTCCCTCTGAGAATAAGTGGGAGAGAGAGCATCCCACACTATTCATGTATCATCCACACAGCACTTGGAAAAAATCTCACCTAATGTACTAACATCGTATTCTGACTTACTTTTGTTCAAACTTCATCAAGTTCCACCCACAAATTCTTAACCTATATATAGAACTACAAGGGCTTAGTGTTTATCTTTTCTTCATCTTCCATCTTAAATCTATTAGCAGGTATTCTTTTTAGCAGCCAGCTTAGACCATAGCCACTCCAGCCAGCCACGGAAAGCCAAGGAAAATGGGCCACAGCAAACAATGAACCCTCACATTACTGTTTCTCCTGATATTTTGTTATAAGATTTAACCTACACTGCACAGTTTACAGCTTACTTCTGTCCTGGCTAAAAGATCCTGAACTGCTGCCTCCACTTTCATCCCTATAGCAGCTGGCACAATTGGAACAAAATCACTCTCATCCAGCATCTAAGAGGCTACAAAATTAAGTAGCCCTACAGTTAAACTGACATGATATTTGCCTGAATAACCTTAGGTTCAATTATTTTTTCTCAGTAATACATGGCAATGGTCAAAATCAACATGTGTGTTGTTGAAGTGCTAAGAAAACTAACATCTTCTAAGATATACTTCAACTGAAATCTTCAATAAGGAAAGAATATCTCCTGTGATCCACAAATCACAGGACTCATCTCCACTTCATGTCAGTAATACCCCAGATACATCATCTCTTATGAACTGCAAAGGTGAACTGAAATGAGAAAAGACACTAGAACACAAAATCACAGTGACTCCATTTCCACTACCATGGTGCACATTCCGATTGCCATAAGTAAATTCATTGGTTTTACGCAGATATGTATCACCTCGGAAACTGCTACAGTTTGTTTGTTTGTTTGTTTGTTTTTACACTTTTACAACTCCACAAACATTATCACGGTTTAAAGCCCAGTTCTAAAACAAATTAAGTCCTCCTTCACAAAATGTGTATATTCAATACAAGCACTACATAATGATGCATTTGCTGTAAAACAAATCCATACTGCTTTTAGTTGCCTTGTTCCATGGAAGAACCCATGCTACCAGTTTCAAAGACAAAAAAATTCAAGTCTTTGTGCAAGTGGGCAGAGCTCAACACTTCAGAAGACAGGGTTTAATAGCACATACACTCACTGGTTTTGCCACAGATGTCTCTCCCTGGTCAGTAGGAAGCTTCTAGTGTCATAGAATCATAGAATCATAGAATCATAGAATAGTTAGGGTTGGAAAGGACCTTAAGATCATCAAGTTCCAACCCCTCGGCCATGGGCAGGGACACCTCCCACTAAACCATGCCATCTGAGGCTGTGTCCAACCTGGCCATGAATGCCGCCAGGGACGGAGCACTCAGTGCAATAGTATGTTGCACTGAAGTGGCATGCTAGAATCCTCTCACACAATAATGTCTCAAAATTAGACAATCAAAAATGAACTCAGCCAAAGGTGAACAATGTGAATCAAAGGTGAACAAGATCCAGACCATAGGCTGTTCTGTCTGTACCCTGCTTCAGGTATGGACGTATGGGGCATGCCTTGCAGCCACACAGGTTTTGTAGTTCTCTGGGAACTCCTCAGCAAGGTACTACAGCCACAGGCACGTAGCACCCATGTGAGCAGACAAAACCAGGACTTGGAAATGATTCCCTACCAGTTCAAGAAAGAATTGCTTAGCAATATTATCCAGAAAACTTCTCTGGAAGCTGAGTCCCGCTCCAACAGCAGATTCCCACATAAAGCAGTTTATCCTCAAACAACACTCAAAACAAATGGAAGGCACAGCATTTGTTCTTGGGTCTTTTGAATCCTCTCACTGATTTTACTCTCTTTTCCCAGTCAATCAGTTGCTTTACTGCATTTATGTACTTCTGCCACTGTTCTGCTACTGCAAATTAGCAGAAAGTGGAAAAGCAATCATTCATACAGTTCATGCCAATAAAACAAAGGATAGTTCATCAGCCTACCCTTCATCCATCTGAAATACCTATTACATCAGCAATAACCTGTACAGACATCCTGCTCACAGCCACGAGCTAATTAGTCAAAGTGCTTGAGAGAACTTGAAAATATTTGAAAGAAATATAATTAAGTGCTATTTTTCCTCAGAGACCCTAAACCAAAGTAAAAAGGTAAGATGCGTGCATAAGCAGTGGGTGAAAACTGAAAGAGATGTGAGAGGCTAAAATGGAGGAGACAGTGTTTGGGAAGGGTCAAGGTCATATTCCCAGAGATAAAAGAGGTCTAAGTAAAGCAGAAGACTAGAAAATGTTGGTACTGAAAGTCTGTGTAACCTTATTTTTTGAGGCAGAAAGTGTCCTTCATATGAGGACAAGCATAAAAGGTTTATGCTGGCAGGGGGCTAGAAGGAAACCTCTTGGGGGCATGAGGCTTTACAGATTTTAATCCACCTGTTAATCCTACCTTAAAACATGGATTTTAGTGAAAGCTGAAAAAGTCCAAGCCACAAAATTGCACCTGGGTTTTACACATCCTAAAGTTAACTCACATCTGAGATCTTGGGTTGATCTCCCAGTGGAATAATCTGCCCAAATCATGTTTAGGCTCAGTTTCTCAGGGGCTATTAGTAGTCTAGGTTTGACTTGCAATTTCTAGTAGCAAGAAAATCAGAACTGTAAAGTGGTTCTTTTCATATCTTGATGAGCACCATGAATTAATAAGCACTACTATTAATTTAACCCTTATTAAGATATTCCTGACAGGATATTCTGTAAGTTGTTCTTATTATACTAATGCTTTAACTGATTAATTTTTTTAAGCATTTCCCTACTTTATATTTTTTTTTTTACATCTTTTTCTACAATTTCTACTATGTTTTGCACTGGTAGTTTCTGTTAATTTCATTCAATGTCAATAAATATATCTGCATTTGCAATGAGTGATACGTGTAGAAACTACTGGGCACTAGTAATGCTCCTTAATGCACTTCTCTAATGAGAAGCATGAACTGGGAACTGTTTAATCTGGCCATTTTGTTTAAATGCAGCAGGGCACGCTTAAAAATACATTTACTGAAAGAGTAACAAGTCTGGCAAATTTTCCTGCTTTAAATTAACATTTTCAGCTCAAACCTCATTAAAGGGCAATGAAATTCCTGTGTATTTCTTTGGCTAGCATTGGTGAGAACCAAGAGATTCTTATGCAAACAGAGCTCTCCGTTTTCATATGCAAGGTCTCTCTCATGTTCAAATCATTCAACACTGGTACAAAATTCTAGTTTTCAGTCACAGTAGAGCTTAATTCTTTAAAAGCTTGTTCAAGGGAGACATACTCTGCTTCTTCCCTCAAGAGAAGGGACTTTGTGAAAACATGCCCTTTGCAGGAGATACTTCCTTATCCCATAGGCCTAGAAAATCCATAGGAATTAACTCCTTTTAGCTGGATGAAAGCAGAGCATGCAAAGGGATGTGTCAGCTGCTGCCTCATCTCTGCCCCCCAAAGCCAGAAACATCTTGTATCCTCAGCAAGGGCAACTTAGATTGCGCAGGACTGGGCATGATGGAAATGCCGTTTTTTTTGGCAGTTCAAGGAAGAAGGAGGCACTGTGAAGGAAATGCTCTTCACCTTATAGATGAGATATTCACTCATGAAAAGCTCCCCATTAACAGTAGTCACAAACACATAACAGGAATAGCTTCTGATTTTCAACAGGAGAAGTATGAAGGAGTACCCACTGAAAGGACAAACCCTTCCCACGTAGCACATGGTTATGTGGAGATCACTGCCACGGCAAGTTTTTGATGCCCAAAATAGAAATGCTCTTTGACAAGTAAAGGTGGCTATTACATGCAGTGGTCTGAATAAAAGTTCCAACTTAAGGCAGTCCAGTGACAGAAGAAAACTAAGAGGGCAGATTGCGGAAGGATCAAACTTAGATTTGCCCTGTGTTTCGGTGTTTTCTTATACTGCCTAATGCCTAGACATACATACAGGGCATGCTGAAGAGCTAGGCCATGAGTCTTGCGCATTCTGCCTCCTCACTGTGTTCTTATCTTTCCAGATGACAAAACTGTATGAAAAAAATAAGGATGATATGACGAATTTTCAGGGAACAGCAAAGTCTATTCCCTTATCAGCTCAGTGAAATACAGACCTTTCGGGAATTCACTTTAAACAATTTTTTCATAGAGGATTACAGATTATTTGTATCAGTGTCTGAAAGAAAAAGCCAAAACAATTCCAATGGAATTAAAATGTTTAACCTTTGGTTCAGTTCTACTGTCTGATGGGACCAGGTTAATTTTAGTGCCACGAAATGATTAAGTCAAGTAATTTCCAAGATGCTGCCTTGTGTAGGCAAAGACTAAACTTGTTCAGTGCAATTCCTCATGCTGTTTCCAGTTAAATAAACAGGTGTCAAAGTGAAAGCACAAAATACAGCCATTAAAATTACATTATCAATTTCTGCTCGCAACTGCATGCATTTATCGTCATTTGACCCACACAATCACCCAATATTGACTCTCAAACTATTAAAATGTTGATTATGTTCACCACAGTATGTTACTTAAACTACTGCATTGAATTTTGTTGCAGATATTATTATTCCGGCTTCTCAGTGCTCTCTCATCAGCAACTATTTACTTTCCTTGATATTATTTAATGTGAGTGTTTCTAACCGCATATGCTACAGACACATCAAACCTGCATTTCTTTCTCTATTAGAAGCCTTTCACTCAACTATTTCTGAGGTTTTCCTCAAAAAGGTCCCCTTCAAAGTCAGCACGTTCCTGATTTGAGTAACAACTTTGTTAGTTACTTACATGCTATTTACCTTTGCTGCAGAATATACTAAAAAGAATACATCACTTACATTTTGCTCGCTGTGAGTTCAGTCCATTGTGGTGCCAACCACCATCAGCTCTCTTTGCATTATAATCTTCAGTACTTTTGAGTGGCTCAGAACCTCTAAGTATGCACTTTGAGAACATGATAAATAACTTTTTAAACAGCCAGTCTGAAGATGAATATACTTCTTGAGCACTTTATCACATGGTCTCCAATGAAAAGATTTTCTTCCAGTTGCTCTGTTTTTCTGACATTAGAAACACACTCTGTGCAAGAAGCAGCCTCTTGCTGAACTAAACATGGCCTCAGCCCTGTGAAGCCTTCCAGGTACACGGTTTTTCTACTGTATACACTTGTTCTGTACAGTGGCAAGTAGCTCCTGGGTAAATCAAGCTTTGTGCTACACCACAGCAATTTTTTCTCACAACAGAGACAGCAAAGTTTTAAGATCATGCAATGTTTCGTTACTCAGTAAGTTGTTCAGTAAAATAGTAATTTGTCTTTGAAAAGCTATCATTCACTGAAATGCAAAAAGCAAACAAAAGGACTAACAGCACACTTGTGCAATGTTCAGATATTGCCTGCGATTTTTAACAAGCACAACAACAAATCACTGCTCTTGAAGTAACAAGATCATTCTCAACTGAATGAAACCTGCTCCAACAGGATGCAGTGCTCACAGGCACATTTGGCAAACATCTGTAAATATTCAGCCGAGTTTAAGTTGCACACAGCCACTTCATTTATCATCCTAGGCTCATAGCGTTTCATCCTACATGTTGAGAGCTTATACAAAAACCTCAGTAGTGACCCCACCAATTGCAAAATGCCACCTCAGATTCAATGTAATGCCCCGATTCCTATTTCTTTAGCTTTATGAAGTCCTTTGGAAAAACCAGTTTCCAGTGTCAAACAATTTGCTCCTCTCCAGATTATATTTTTACAGGCATTTACTACACAGAAAATCTTTGCAACAGGACAAATTCTGAATATCTAAATCACTCCTTATCTAAACTTGAAATCAATAGGAATTTTAGCTCAAAATTAATACAGTTAACATAATCGAAGCAGGCAAGCAGAACAAACATGAAACTCAAATGAAAACTGCATACATATAAATATTGAAACCAATGATTTCTGTAAACACATTTTTCATATTTTCCCTAAGCTTAAGTCATCCTTTGTATATTTGGATTCATTTATAAATGGCCTGTCATTAGCAGACATTTAACTAGGTATAAGCATTTTAGCAGAGTAGGGAGATACATGAGCAGGCATAAATTTCACCCCTTAACAAGTAGAATATGCAATTTAATTTGATCAAGAATAATTAAATTTGTATGAACTAGGGAAATGTATTCCATAGAGGACAAAACTTCAGTAGGTGAAAGACATATAAATAGGCAATTTTTCATTTGAGTGAGAGAGACCGTTGCGGCTCCACTGACACTGGAATTACGGTATTTAGACAGTCAGAGCTGCTTTCCAGACCTACGTGAAAAAAACTTCAAGGACCCAATCCCACAGCTCTTACTGAGGCAAAATACACTTTGTCTTCTGGCGGGAGGTTTGTTTTCTATGAGTAAGGAGGGCGGTGGGGAGGCCCAGTTTTCTTAGAATTCAGATCAAGATACACATTATACATTTTATGGGCAGGACCCAAGCTTCCATTTCAAACAGATCCTCACATGGTTGCGCTTAGAAACTTTTCCAAACTGGTAAGTGATCATGAAAGAACAGCCTAACTATTTTATGGAGTTTAACAAGGGGCTATGAAGAGATCCCAGATCAGCCACAGATGTATTTCAGATGTTCATCTTTTTAAATAGGTTTTTGTATTTGAGATTGATATGGGGTTGATACAGAAACTAAATTCCTTTATCAGCAACGAATTTATAGTAATGCCAATTTCCCTCTACTATCCTGTCAGCATCCCTGACTGAGTTGGATGCCTCTCCTTGGAGCTAAATGGAGAGGAAACCTGATCCATCCTGTCTGCTGGGTTGCTACCAGGAGTGAAATGTGATAGCAGTTCCCACCATGGGGGCATCTAGTACTCCAGCCAACTAACTCATCTCACATGGGCACCCTAACAGCTGTCATTCAGTAATAAGATAAAATAAATAAAATAAAATAAATCTATTAATTTGCAGTATTTGGTTAGAAGAAATACCCAGGGATTCTCTCCTTCCCCATTTTCCCTCAAGCTCCAACTCCTCCCCGTGTTTTAACCGTTCCTTAACTGTGAGCAGTTTAGTGCCTCAAGGCTGGGGGAGGCAACCAGGGTGGCATCTTTTCATTACAAGCCTTGGTTCACACTTTATGGTTTTGAGCAACTTTTAACTCTTTGTTAGAAAAAGTCCACTTCCCCTCACACTTTGTGAAGTCTTCTCTGTGTGTATGACAAGCTGGAAGGGCAGAGTTAGATGGGAATAATTACAAACGCAAGTGAGGTCCAGGAAACCTAGCTCATTGGAAATGTTTTCATGCTGGACAGGATGCTGCAAATATGTGAAGCTCAATTATTTTTTGTACTATTAAACTCATGAAAACACAAATTCAATCAGTGCAAGCAAAGTCACACCTATTGATTCTCAAAGTTTTTCTTCTTATGAAGAAACACGGAGAGGTAAATAACTACCAATTCAAGGCAGCTCCTCTATTTGCAGTACCAAATCTGAAGCAAAGGAGTTTAAGCCAGCTGCATTTCTATGGTGGATGAACCAAAGCCTCCTGATGCAACCCTGCCAGAGACTTGCACATACACCCCGCCGGGCACCCCAACCCTCTCTGCCCAGCTGTCCCTTCGCTCTGGAGCTCTGCCTGGTGTCAGTAGCCCCAGCAGGGCCAGAAGGGACCCCCATCATGGAGGGAAGCCCCAGGATGAGGTCATGCGAGGAGGGGAGGGCTGCAGCCAGAGGTGAAGTGGAATTGCAAAGCAAGAACATCTGGAAATGAGCCACCCAGTCCCGTTTCTGGAAAACTACCAGCTGTTGAAACAGACGATTAAAAAAAGTGCAGCAGGCCGAAAATAGCTAAATGAACTGAAATTACAGCCGGCGTGAGCTGCCTCACCTGCTTGATTTTCCACACGGCTGGATCAGCGGCAGCTGCTCGCTCGTACGGTGCCTTTTGAGACCAAAAAAAAACACAGCGGCTCCTGAAAAGTTTGGCTGGCAAAGGAGGTCGGGAAAGGGCCGGGGGGTAGCGGAGCCCCTTGCCGCAGCGGCGACGGTGGGACTCCGGCTCCCGCAGGCAGAGCTGGACACAGAGTGTGCAGCCCCACGGCCTGGGGCACCGGACAAAGCCGGGCATCTGCGCTCCCGCGGGCAACCCCAATCTAGATAAAGATGATCTGCCGGCGGAGCAACAGCTAATCCGGCCAAACGGATTATTAGCCTCCCCAAACAGCTATCCGCAGTTTCGGGATGGCAGGACAGGGCATGATGCGGCTTGGCGGGGACCTCGTTGGACCGGAGCTGAGCAGCGCAAACTGTGCGGGCGGGAAGAGTAGCCGCAATCCCCAACTCCGCGCTCCGTGCCTCCCTGGCACTCCCTGGCTGCCACCCCCAGCCCGGCCCCCCGGGTTTCTGCCTCCCCCCAAGTCCGCCCGGCTCGTTCTGCCGTCTCTGGGCAGGGTGGCGGCAGGGTGTAATGCCACTCCTGCCACTAAATCCCACTCGTCCCGTACAGAGGTGGTAGAGTGCGGCAAAGTCCCTGGGAAGGGGGAAAGGTGAGCTGCGGAACCTGACGCTCCGAAGGACACGTATCGGCTTCAGGGGCCAGTTCCTTAACTAGGGTCCCCTCCGCAAGGAAAGGACACGGGCCTTTGGGGAGTAGGGGTCAGGAGGGGTATGTTTATACCCTCCGTCCGTCCGTGTCGTCCGTCCCCCTTCCCCCCCCCCCCCCCCCCCCCCCATGCAAGCTGAAAGGTCTAGAAACCACACAAAACACATCCCCCAAGCCCTTCCTCCGGAGCATCGCAGCTCGCCCAGAGCACCACGGCGCTGGAGCCGGGCCCTCTCGGGGGGACAGGCGGTGGCAGCAGCGGGCAGGGCACGCAGAGTCACGCCGCGGCTCTGCTCCCCCCCTGCGGTCAAGGCCCCTGCATCCACGGCCCGGGCAGGGTAAGAGGGGGAGTCCCCAGGGGCTGCGAGAAGGTAACCGGCTGCCCTGCCCCATCCCTCCCCGGCGGGGGGCACGAGGCTAGGAAGTTGCTCCCGGCCGGGGGAGGCGTCTCGCTGCAGCACAAAGGGAGGAGTGAAGCAAAGGGCACTTTGCGGGAAGCTGAGCGCAGCCTTCGGCGGGGCATTTCGGCCTCCTTGGTATGCTGAGAAGTGGCTGCTCTTTGCTGCAGCGGCAGCCGAGGGGAGGAAAGAGAGGAGCTGGCAAATGGGAGCGGGGGGGGCAAGAAAAAATCCATCGAGGTGCCCACCTCTACTCTCTGCACCGGCCCTCAGTGGGCAAAGCCGGAGCCGGCACCCCGGCTGCCGGGGAGGAGAGGAGTGCGGGCTGCCAGGGCTGCTGCTTGTTGATGTTGGGGTGTCAGAGCGGCAACGAAAGCTTATGATCTACTACACTGCAGTGCCAGCGTCAGGAGCCTCCAGTTCGGGAGCTGCCACTGCAGGGCAGCCGGCACACACACACCAGCGCTCGCACACGGCATCCCTCCGTCCACCCTCCCTCCCGCCCCTCGCAGCCCGGGCTCCAGCGGCTCTCGCCTCCCCAGGCACACAAGTGCTTGCAGACAACCTGCCGGCCCGGGGGTCCGGAGCCCGGTGTGAGGGGGACGTGGAGGGCGGGTATTTCCCCTGAACACCTCCAGGTTCTCCCTCTCTCCGAGCATCCCTTCTCAACTACCTTGCTCGCCAAGCCGCGGGCTTGACCGCGCGGTAGCCCCGGGCAAGAGGGATGTAACAGCAGCAGCAGTGTGACCCCCCCGGGCCCGGGCGGCCCGGAGCACCTACATTTGCATTCCTTATGTAATGTACTGCAAGTTTCCCCCTCGGAGCCGGGATGAATAGAAGCGCATGATCCTGGCTGCCAGGCAGACATACAGATGGACGCAGAGACACCGGCGTGTGCACAGAGGGGTCAGCCCGGCTGGGAGAGGCGGCGGGGTGATGCAGCCGCCCAGGCGGTGCTGCCGCCCGGCATCGCGGGCTGAGATGCCGTCTGGGCTCAAGGCCCAAGAAAGTGTCCACCCGCTTATCCTTACCCACCCTGCACCTTCCCGGCCTAAAGTCCCGGGGGGTGAGTGACAACGGGGAGCCCCCGGGCCGGGCGATGCCGGGTTTGACTCAGAGAGCCGAGCTAGGCGGGGGGGTGGGAGTGAGTGCGTTTGTGGCGGGGGGTGACATATTGCAAGCTAATCAGAAAGTGCTGTGCAGGACCTGAGCCCCGGCACACTAGCCTACCGCAGGCAGGGCCGGCTCGCACCAGCCCGGAGACCTGGGCTCCTCTTCCCAAAACTGGCTGGGGGTCTGCACAGGGGGCTCGCATCGGGGTCGAGAGCAGAGGGAAAGGGGGCTCTACCGGCTTCCCCTCAAAAAGGGTAGCGATATAAAAGTTTCCTCCTTGGAAACAGCACATAGAAACTAAGATGTAAACTGGGCTAGGGTCGCCTTTGGTTATTTTTTCCTTCTTTCTTTTCCGTGGTGACAGTGGCTGAAGCTAATCCAAACCGCTCCTTGCTTATTCATACACATATGCACATGCATGTCCGTGCTGGCCTCCTTCTATTTCCCCCTTCTCCCCTCAGCAAGATTGCAGATCTACCTCGGCGAGCAACAGACAAGGTAGCATAAAAGAAACGCAACGTAGTGCAAGAGATTGCTTACCAGTTTGGTTCTTGTTTTTCTTAAGACTCTTGCCACAAAGACACTGCAGCATATGCGATCCTTTGCTGAAAATGTTCCAAAGAAACCACATTGATTTGGGCGAAAAGCAATCCAGCAGCTTATACACCCTGAGAAAGAAGAGATCCTTGTGGTTGCATAATAATAAATTGAGACCAGTTCTCCTGAAGAGGGGTACCAGTTTTATCATAGAAAAAACGATTATATTCCGATCTTCTCCCAGTTTTTTTTCCTCACGTGGTATATTTCTTTGAGACTTTTCAACGGATGCCTTTTCTCAGCCAGGCTGAATGGTTATTCCCCCTGGACCAACACCGGACTATAACCAAAAGCGTGGAGAGAAAATAAAAGAAATCCCTTTTTTTTTTTTTTTTTCAGCGCGAAGCCAAACGAAAAGTAAGGTGGTGAAATCCCAGCCGAGGCCAAAACCTCATCCGAGACACCGGCAGAACACGGCAGAAAGATCCCCAGAGAGAAAACCATAGCCTGGTACTTGACTGCTAGGAGGATGGGTGGATCTGCAGAACAAAAGCCACGGCAGGATCCATCCTACTGAGCGACTGCCATTGTGCAGCCCCGCGGCGGGAGAGCGCACCACCAGCTCCCGGCCGAGCCCGGCTGAGGCGTACACACCGCTGCCGGCAGCGGGTGCGGACCCCGCCCGCAGCCCCCGCCGCTGCCCCGCAGCCCCCGCCGCCGCCGCCTCCGCCCCGGACGCCGCCCGCCCTCGCCCGCGCGGGCCGCTCTCCTCCCGGCCCCGGCTGCCGCTGCGACCCGCACCGCCGCTCCGCGCCGCGCCGGAGGCAGCACCCCCGCCCGCCCCGCACCGCCCCGCGCCGCCCGCCGCAGCCTCAGCGCCCAGTCGCCGGCGAGCGCCCGGGGAGGAGGAGCCGACGTCCCTCGCCGGCCCCGATCGCCGTCACGTATCCACGTGCGGCACGGCCCGGCCCGGCACGGCCCGGCCCGGCACGGCGCGGCCCGCGGGGAGGACGGGCGGGCTGCCCGACCGACCCCTGACATCGGGCCCGAGCCCGTCTCTGTCATGGAGTGGTCCCGAGAAGCACGAATGAATGGCCAACAGGCGGGAGCCGCATAGCTCGACCTGGAAACGACGGTGCTTCTGGATGCTGTCCCTGCTGGCGTCATACCTAAAAAGTGTGCTGATGAGGTTTAAGGATTGACCCAGAAGTTCAAGTGACACCATGTGCGGTGGAGCCCTGGGCCATGAACTGGGCTCCCATGCACCACAAATACCTATGGGGGCAATGCACCAAGAAAAAAGCACCTGCTGCACAGCCAAGTCAACAGGTCCATGGGCAGACAGGCCAGTTCCTGGGCAGTGCCACACGCTGCTCTTGATGGCCCCACCTTTCACCAGCCCTCTATGTAGGAGGGTTATGCTGAGCAGGCCCACAGTGGTGGCAGCCGTGCGTGACAGCAGTGGTAGTCTGAGAGATAAAAGATAATGTCCATATTCTCCCTTTCCCCTTTAGATGTTGTGCTGGACTGTGCGCATACTGGAAGGGGTTGGAAGTGATGGGATAGAGAGCACAAATAAACAAGGGAAAAGATGATGAAACAGTAGTAGAAAGGAGGGCTGAGAAGAATCCTTCTCTCCTGTTTTCAAAGTCATCTCTATCCACCTTCATGATCTTCTTTACCTGTTTAGACAAAGGTTTGTTCTTTACCATTAACTTTTTCCAGTGACAGTTTCCAGCAACCTGGTCTAGTGGAAGGTGTCCCTGCCCATGGCAGGGGGTTGGAACTAGATGATCTTTAAGGTCTCTTCCAACCCAAACCATTGAAAATTGGGGCTGTTCAGCCTGGAGAAGAGAAGGCTGTGTGAAGACCTCATAGCAGCCTTCCAATATCTGAAGGGGGCCTATAGGGATGCTGGGGAGGGACTCTTCATTAGAGACTGTAATGAGGGGACAAGGGGTAACAGGTTCAAACTTAAACAGGGGAAATTTAGATTGGATATGAGGAAAAAATTCTTTACTGTAAGGGTGGTGAGGCCCTGGAATGGATTGCCCAGGGAAGCTGTGAATGCTCCATCTCTGGTGGTGTTCAAGGCGGGGCTGTACATAGCCTTGGATGGCACAGTTTAGTGTGAGGTGTCCCTGACCATGGCAGGGGGGTTGGAACTAGATGATCTTAAGGTCCTTTCCAACCCTAACTATTCTGTGATTCTGTGAGTCTATGACAGAAGTACCAGGATGCTGTTTTCACCTATGGCATTTCTGTTTGCATTCCTCCAGACATGGTCAGGTGTTGGCATTTTCTCCTGAAGCCATGGAAGCCACCATTGCTCCAGGGAGTGTAAGGCCAAAGTATAAAAAATGCAGAGGTTTGTATGTGTGACTTTCCTGCCCTGCCAGGATCTCGATCTGATTACCAATATTTGGGAAACTCTTACAATAAACATTTGGTCAGCACACCAACAAAAGCGCTGGGAACTGAGAATTTTCCTGTAGTTTTAATTTCAGCCAGATTCTGGATTTATACATGTAGATAAGCTGCTTGGTTGCCAGATCCACGCCTACATGATATTTAAACATCATTACCCTGTTTTACAGAAATGAAGACTGACGCACAGGAATGAAGGGATATATGGTGAGTTTGCAGAACATCTGGGGGAGGGGAGTAAGTGCCTACCTCTCAGCACCCAAGTTTGCAAAATTAAAAATAAGCAAAACTTGATTGATAGAATTCAAGAGAAGCTATAGAGTGAGGCAAGAGTCACAGAAGAAGTTAATGCTAAGAAGCGGCTTGGTCCTTGCTCCATCCCCTGGGCTGCGCTCCCTGCTGAACAAACGAACTGTCTGTCCTTCTGGGTGTGCGGACGTTTCATGGGCTGCTGGGAAGATGAGCGCTGGCTCGGCCACCTTGCAGCCAGCTGGCTGGGAGTTCACAGCAGCCCCAGTGCTATTCATGGTAGCTCATATGTCATGGCTCCCTACAAACATAAAATTGATCTAGAGTCTTCCCAAAATAGCTGAGATCTGTGTCTATCTTCCCTTGACCACAAGAGCCAACTTTATACAGCTGGGAACAGCCTGTGATCTGTTGGAAACAAAAAGTCATTTGCAAGCTTTCCACCCAACTAATTGGTTTATATACCTCCCTCAGGCCAGCATGTAACTCCCTACTTTCTAAATGAAAGTAAAACTTCTTTTTAGCATCTCACCATCATTCACATGTCAGGAATTGTGGCTACAGAACCAAGGGAGACTGATTCTGATGGTAATAATGTGATTTAAGGTTTACCAGAGTTAGAACAGAAGCAGAAACTTTGTCTTTCAACTGAGAAAACTAACACTCGCCTTTCCTGTCTGGTAGCTGAATGCCCTTGAAGAGGTCCCCAAAACATGGCAGGCCTGCAGAGAAATACCTGAGCAAGAGCAATAATTTATTCAGAATCCCTCTTTGTGCAAAGTCAAAGTCATGGAAAGATTAACCTTTCCAAAGAAGAGTTGACTAAATGTGGAAAAAAACAGAGGAAGAGCTCTCTTGTCAGGTGAAATACGTATAACCACCTTAAAAAGTCTAACATAGAGTTGGACATATTTAACCTAAGTATAAATTATCCTTCTCAACACTTTAATCAATTTATAAATGGCCTATCATTAACTGACACTGAACTGGGTGTAAGCATTTTATCTCATTAGGAAGATTGATGAACCAAAATAAATTTCATACTTTACTGCATACAGTATGCAAGCAAACAAATAAAAGAATGAGCTGGGCAAAGAGAAGGAAACATTCCCTCACGGGTTCTTATCTGTCTTAAGACCGTGAAATAAGATGACTTTACTTGAAGAGGGATATAGCCATAAAAAGTGGGCAGACCTGTGGAAGAGCATGTCATCTACATAGTCCTTGTAAGTCAAAAGAAGTGAAAAACCATCGAGTGATATTTGGTTCAGCTTTTCCTCCAACAATTTCAGGTTCCCATTTAGGGAAGGGAGAAAGCAGCAGCGGTGTATTCTAGTCACTCAAACTGCACCATGAAGACCTCCGATTAGTAGTGACAATTGCAGTTTTGGGAGAAAGGAAGAGCATAACATAATGAAAGCCACATTGTTTTTACAGCATGACACCAGGAGTCCCTGTCTTCTGGACTAGGGAAGAGAAGTCATTTCCTAGGGAATCCATGTGGGAGGCCTGGGTGATGGTGGTGGAGGAGCCAAACTCCAGGTAAGGCATCCTCATGGGGTGGTGGCATCAGAGGACTCATGTTTTATGTGAGGAAAATTAAGCAAAGCCTTGTTCTGGAAGCCCTTTGAGAACAAAAACAGCTTTCTCAAGACGTCAAAGCACACCTATAAGCAGCTTGTATATTAGTCAGTAAGGCTGTGAATAACCCCCTCAACCCAAAGTTCTGGTATACAGTGATTGCAAGATTAAATTTGTCCAGGGCAGCTGTTTTATACAACAACCATAAGCTTCTTTGTCTTCTAAAATACAGAGCTTGCATAATTCCTATATAGTCTAGCAAATACATGTATTTGTAGTTGCCATTTAGTGAGACTGAGCCTGAAGGACAAGACATCTAGGTGTCTACCTGCAAACTAAGTGGTACAGTCCATTATAGCCCATGAAGATCTGGAACTTAATTTGATAGCTGAAACGTAGACATCTAGAGCTATCTGAGACTTCCTAGGATATCTTGCAACTTGACAGGGTAGATATGATTCTGAATCTATGGGAGACGCAGACTTTTTGGACTGCAGCTGGAGGCCACACAGAAAATCTTAGACAATCTCAAAAGGACAGTGATGGCTGTCTATGGGTAGGCAGTGTATGGAGCTCCTAAATCGCTATTGATTACACCAGAGATTAGATATTTAGTCTATGCGTTTATATGTACACATATAATTCAGCTTAGGTGTCTTACCCACAAATTGTTTCCCAAACTAAATGTTTATAACTGTAGACTCTTGCCATCCTTGGAGATAGCTAGCTCTGAAACCCGCATCATCTCTTCCTCTTCTACGCTGGCGGTACCATATAGAGAAGTAAATGAGGCTGAACTTTTCATCATATTTCATGGTAGATTTTTTTGACTATTTCACAGAAAAAATATCAGAAAGAAGTGCCCAAGTACCAAGAGCGATGGAGATAAAGGGATCCATCCTATTTGGAAATGTCATCTTGCTCCTAGTGGGAAAAGGAAGAAGAAGGGATTGTCGTTCTCCCTCAATTCAGCATATGGGTAAACTTGCCACGAGGGAATGAAGAGGCTTGAAGAAGTTTCAACATTGGATGATCTTACAAATTAGAACATGCTGATGCAAAAGTTCCAGCCCAGTGCCAATTTCTCTAGGGCTGTAAGGGTGCCATTTCTCACCTGAGAAAGGAAGGGAGACAATGGGGTATTGACCATATTCTCACAAGCAGTCATTAGCCAAATCCATAACTAGATACATACAAGAAGAAGTCACCAAATATCAGGATTTCCCTGTTATTCCTGGGAACACCTGAAGGTGATTAAAGAGCTTCAGGGAGTTCCTGGGGCAATGCAGGTGAGTAGTGTCCTAAACCAGTGGTGTACTGGTGCCCTGTACTGGTGATGCCTGATTGGGTAGCCTGAGTAAAGGTGAACATACATTGAGGTCCTGGGATTGTTTTAGATTACTAAG
Source organism: Amazona ochrocephala (assembly GCA_039720435.1). NCBI lineage: Eukaryota > Metazoa > Chordata > Aves > Psittaciformes > Psittacidae > Amazona > Amazona ochrocephala. The sequence continues at coordinate 58,661,024 of CM077877.1, forward strand.
GCAAGTGGATATTTTCATGTGCATGAGTGGTGTCCTCCATAATCTATTTCTATCCTACCAGCCTGCTATCTCATGATGGCATTCTCCGTGTGGAAAACAAGGAGCTAACTGAACAGGAGAAAAAGGGCCTTGAGCTGCCAGCTTAATAAGTGCCTAAGGTCCTCTTGCTCAGCAGGAGCAATTGTGGGAGGAATTCTGTCTCCATATAGTGCAGTAAGATTTCATGAGAAAGTACTGGGTGGTGGGTGGGATGTGAGTGTGATGCAGATCGAGTGTTACATGAAGTGGTCTAACACTTAGAAACCCAGACCAGAAACCCTGGTCTGTTACCCTGTTTTGGACTGAAATCACAACGAAATGCTTTACAAGGAGGTGCTGAGATTACTTTACTGAACAATTTGTTGTTCTTAATGTAGTAATGCCAGAGCTTCAGTTAAGGAGCAAGACTTCTGCATGCTGGGCCTAGACTAAATTTATCTTTGCAGGGAAGAATAAAAGACCTAACTTGTAAGAAACAGCCAGACGGGGGAAGCTCAGGTATTGTCCCACATTAGACAAAATGTGATTCATTCATCAATCTGCAAAAAGCACAAGATGCTCATAGAAGCACAGAAGTGCTCCTGCATGCATTAACTGTATGAGCATCTCCCCTGACAAATGTGAGGTTCAATGGCCATAAAAATGTATCAGTCTACCAGGGTATGTATCAACCCTGTTTTTTCCAAGGGAGAAGCTAAATACAGATAGTCTGGCAGAACACAGCGTCATCAAACAGAGTGACGCATGATGCAGGAGGGACCCATGTAGGTTTGCATGTAGGATATGTTTTCAGGAAGCCTATTAACATTCCCACCATCAGACTTGGGGGCAGACATGCTCCAAGCAGGATGTGATGGCTGCACTTACCTCTGCCTAACCTGCAGCAAACAGATGGCAGTGACTGCCTTTAAGGCACTTGGCAAGGGTTAGAGATGGGTGAGGGATTTACAGATGGAGCTTTTCTGCCTGCAGCCATTTCCTGGCTATGCTGTTTGGGGCTGCCCTGGTACCAACTCCAGCTGGCTTCAGCACAGAGCCTGGCTCAACTAACCGAAAGTTTGGAGAGCAGAGTCCTGGCCACTCCATTACGTACAAGAAGCTGTAAAGCACTCTGGTTATGGCAGGAGGCTAGGCAACACCCCTGTTTAATCGTGAGGCCAATACTGCAATGGTTTGCTCCATGGAAACATAGGTCAGTCATTGCAGAGACTGTAATCTGTAGGAAATCTGAGGTCATCGTCATAAGAAAAAAATACGGCTATATGTACTAAGAGCAGAAGGCATTAATTTTTAAACAAACCCAGTCCTGGCACTGCTCTTGAATGCAGATTGTGCCTCCTTTCTTTTCAATAATAGAAGTTTCATAAGGTGCAAGAGCACGTACTACAGGGCAGAGAGTAGTAATTTGACAAATATACAAACATTGAAGAAGCAGTTACAGTTAAGATAAAACAAATACACTGCAAGAAAAGTCTCAAGAACTTAAGGGGAATTGCACGAAGGAGCAATTAACTGTGAATCTAAGAAAATTTTGCAGATTTTAGGGCAGAGGAAAGATTTAAAGAGCTTGGTCTAAGTTGTTGAGGTGATACAATGGTTTGGTATCTGTAGCTACTTGACTTAATTTCAGATATGTGTAATGGCTATAAAGACCGACTACTGAAACTTTATAGTTCTTAAAGGGCAAAACATTTGTGTTACAGCTGTGTGGCTAAATTAAAAAAAGTGCCAATGAAGGACAGCAAAACGCTTCATGTGGTTTAAATGTAACACAATAATTCTGCTTCAGCAGAGCTTTTGTATCTCAGTTTATATTTATTGTATTTGAAAGGTGTGAAGAAATCAAACTTCTAGGAAAAAAAGAAGAAAATACCATAGTGGTTTTTCACTGACCTGAGCAACAGAAGTAACAAAGTCTCTGAAATATCCTTAGAACAGAAAACCAGCAATCACTGATGAAAGCATAAGTAAAGCATGATACCGTAAATTTCACGCTATGATCCAGCAAGGAAGCATAAAATATATGTTGATCTGAATGAGACTGCAATTGATACAGAAAGCAGAGACTTGGTTGCTGACAAGATAAAGAGAAATGCAGTGGTGACAAGCTTGGACATGTGTTTGCAGACTGTTTATATTTGCCTTGGTGCCATCTAGCAGAGCACCCTAAGGCAGCAGCTGCACCAATTAAAGTGTTAGGCACAAAAGGTGGTGCAGTGGGCTGCCAAGCTATTTAAACAAATCACAGTGAAGTGTGCAGACAATGCAGCACTGTGAGCATGAGGATGGATCACCAAAGAACAGCAGAAATCTGTTTGCCATCAAAGCAGAGCAGGGGATTCTGCAAACATAATTGCTGGACACAGAGGACTTCTTTTCCTGAAGTGTTTTATCTGCAGTATTTTCATACCAACATATAAATTCTCTGAAACAATAATCATCCACAGGAGGAAATCAGAATCCCCTGAAGGAAGAGAATCCAAACCATTCAAAACCTAAACCAAGTACATGTGTTTTCCCTTAGAATAAATTATTTTCCAGGCTTGGCTTGCTATGTAGTGCATCGAACTCAGCCAGCAATTTCAAACTGTCATAAGATAAATGGCACCCTTCAAATAGGCAAGTAAGAAATAATCTGAGACAAAAGTCAACTCACCCATCTAATTGCCTCACATAGGAATTGTTCTTACTGAAATTGTGGTCACTCAGTCATGGTATACATGAAAGGAAATCCAGCATGCTCTACCTGAACATCTTTTTGTTTCCATTGAGTATATAGAGAACTGAATCCAGCCCACCTGCAAAACGAGCCAGTGGACCTGCAAGCAAGAGGCTCTCCTTCAATGAAGAGAGAATGATTATCTAATCACTGGATCCTACCCCTGCCATTATCTATAACAACAGCCCAATATAGCAAAGCATGTATGGGCCAGGTATTAGGTCTCTCCACCTATCTAAAGGTCTTTGAGCCTTGCAGTGGATTCAAACATTTTCTTCCTTGACATGCTCACAAACATGTCAAGCTCAGGAGAGATCTGAGGCAGACTTCTAGTTCTTCCTTTGTTCTTTCTGGCACCCTGCAGGGCTGTGTAATCTTCACAAGTTGTGTGCAAATGTGAAGCATGTTTAAGTAGCCTGATGAAGAACCATGTGGCTGTATTTCTCAGTAGGAACTTGAAAGGGATGTGGCCACCATAGCACTGTCTCTCCAGATGTAAGGGAGAGCTGTGTGCAGCACAAGCAAATGGAGAAAATATCAGTGGGCAAAGGAAAACATGGTATTAAGCATAACTGAGGAAGGAGGTAAGGAGTCTTCCCTTTCATTCCCCAAGTCATGGCAAAGACTGATATGTTTAGCAGCAGGGCACATCTACAAATACAGAACCGTACTACAAATACAGAACCTTACTGGAGAGCTAGTGGAGCTCCCTCATTCAGCAGAGGGGGATAGAAATTGTGATTGATCCTTAAAAAAATGCCATTGTAAGGAAACAGAGATGTTCCTTTTGTCCCATTCCCAACACAGTCTCTGATCCTGTTCTTGGCATTGGCATAATGAACTATGAGAAATCTCTATGCATGTGTTTTCACGACTGTTAGGACAAAATGTGAAAGAACCACCCCCTAAATTGCTTGCTGGAAGGAGTTGCTGACACTACTTTTCTCCACTCTTTTCAAGTCTCACATTAGGAGCTGCAGCCCTACCATTACATATGTTTAAGTATTTCCCCCTGAAAGCAATACTTTGATGACTTGACCCAAAGTCATAATGCTAAGGCCACTCACTGAAGCTTTTTCTCTGTTGTACATTTTGTATATGTCAGATGCTATAAAAGAACAATTTGTGAATAGCCCAGGTAAATATGACAAAAAAACAGTTAAAGGAGTTAGGGAGCTCAGTAAGCACAGACAGTGCCAAGAGTTGTTGCTTTTTTCTCAGTGAAAGCTCCCTACATGCCAGATTTCATTATCACTAACCCTTTCCACAGCAGAAGTGATCACAAACAACAGAGATAATTATGCTCCTATTCTTTTATTTTATTTTTTCCCCCTACCCATAAGTGTAGCCGAGGCTACAATACAGGACTAATTCAGATGTAGTTTGAGTACCTGGATAGGCAATTTTGCTGTGCCATTGAGACACAACTGAGATTTGGAAGTCTGTCATCCCAGGTGACCCACTTTTGCTTTTTCTTCCTGTCTAAGTAAAGAAAAATCTGTTCTGGTAAAGACTACACCAGGAAAGCTCTCCATTCTTCAGCTCCAAAGCTGTGCTTTATATTTCAGAAAAGCTGTAAGTTTTCATATGCTCTGGTTCCGAGAGCTTATTAACAGAAATATATTGCTGAAGACAGCTGTAATAGGACTTTTTGATTTTTACATTTAGGAATGCAATTATTCTACAATGGATGAACATAAGCCAGCAGTGTGCGCTTGCAGCCCAGAAAGCCAACCGTATCCTGGGCTGCATCAAAAGGAGCATGACCAGCAGGTCGAGGGAGGTGCTCCTGCCCCTTTACTCTGCTCTCATGAGACCTCACTTGGAGTATTGTGTGCAGTTCTGGTGTCCTCAATATCAAAAGGACATGGAACTGTTGGAACAAGTCCAGAGGAGGGCCATGAGGATGATCAGGGGACTGGAGCACCTCCCATATGAAGATAGGCTGAGAAAATTGGGGCTGTACAGCCTGGAGAAGAGAAGGCTGCGTGGAGACCTCATAGCAGCCTTCCAGTATCTGAAGGGAGCCTATAGGGATGCTGGGGAGGGACTCTTCATTAGAGACTGTAATGCGAGGACAAGGGGTAACAGGTTCAAACTTAAAGAGGGGAAGTTTAGATTGGATATGAGGAAAAAATTCTTTACTGTAAGGGTGGTGAGGCACTGGAATGGGTTGCCCAGGGAAGTTGTGAGTGCTCCATCGCTGGCGGTGTTCAAGGCCAGGTTGGACAGAGCTTTGGATGACATGGTTTAGGAAGAGGTGTCCCTGCCCATGGCAGGGGGGTTGGAACTAGATGATCTTAAGGTCCTTTCCAACCCTAACTATTCTATGATTCTATGATTCTTTGGTGCATAAAGTGACTATTCAGGACTGAATAAAAATTTTGATGCCTGATGATTGTCATAGCAAGGGGATTTCAGCTCCCAGTTTAAAAGACATAAACTTAAGAAGTCTATGTGTATTTACACATAATCTACATATGCCAATGTGTGAAATAGCTGTCTCCATACTCAAGGTAATCAATGAGGTTTCCTTTGCAAAGTGAATGAAATTTAAAGAAGAGTAGACTCTAATCTAGAGTTTTTCTGCTCACCTCAAGCAGACACCAAGTCAGCTTCGCATCAAGATAGTTGAAAAATCGTTCTTGATTCCACTTACTTGACTGACTAGCTTTCCATAATAGAAATTAAATGTAAGAACTTAATCTGCAATTGCATCCAATGCCTTATTGCTTATGGGTGATATGCCAACAAAGAGAAAGTGAAAACTAGTTGGGTTAATTTCAAAAATCTGCATACTGGCAACGAAGTGAATAAAATAATATCTAGGCCAGATACCTACTGTTGAAAAATACCCTGTGTGTGGACACTCTGGTTTCTGTACATGCAAGTTAAGCTACACTGGTTTAACTTTCTACTATGATTACCACCCACATGAACATCTTGATCTTCTGAGGTGCTGAGAACTCTTACTCTCTGGAGCCAAGAAAAGCTGCAACAGTACATCAAATCTGAAATTTGGGACATTTAGTTAGTTCCCTATGTGGCAATATTGATTTAAATACCCAGCTTGAAAATGTTGGCCACAGCTTCTTCAGTGAGGCAAGCAAGCAGAACCTTGCCATAGGTAGTGAAAGGCTGTTTATCTAGCTCTACAATTATTATTCTTTGCCCTTCCAGTTAACATGTTCTTCCAGTTAGCATCTTTGCTTTTTTATAGTTTTTCCCCTTCAGGTTCTGGTGATTGATATCAGCGAGGGCCCCTCTTTGGCACTTTTGGCATTTCCAGTTCTTCTCTCCTATAATTGTTCTTGCAGGTAGACATTTGCACCACACAGAAGTCATATCCTCCCTTGCCTTTATCCTTGTCCTATCATGTATAAAAAGAGTTGGAAATGATTAGGGAAGTCAGGACCTCTGATATATCATTATGTTACATTTATTCTGCCTAGGTGTGACTGTACAAGTAGTTTAAGTGACCACAGAACAATGGAAACCAAGATTTTCCAAAGCCACTTGCTATCCTAATTTACATTCAGTCCCCCTTACTTGTCACTCCACTGTATGAAAGGTTTTAACCTGGAAGGAATTTACAGTTGCAATCACTCTAACATCTTGCGTACTGCAGGAATAAAGTAGCAAGTCCTATCTATGAATAAGAATTATGTCTCAGGTCCTTTTTTGGAATTATTTAAAAAAAGGTCTGGATTGGATTCTTTTTTGCTATACCAACAAAAAATTAACAACTCCAATAAAGACGGTGAAGGAAAAATACAAAATAAACACAATCTTGCCTCAGGAGGAAAGATCCTAAATAAAACAAATATAACGCCTTTTTCTCAGGTCTTTCTCTTCATATCAATACCTAGTAGATGTTTGTGCTGAGCAAGCTGTTAATCTAGAATGTCTTTTTAAACAGCTTTGTCTTTTTGGTTTTTTGGATTTGTTGGGCTTTTTCATTTTGTTTTTGTTTTTTTGTTTGTGTGTGTGTTTTTGTTTTGTGTTTTGTTGGTTTTGTTTTTTTTGGTTTTTTTACAAAGGAAAAACACTCACTATGAGTTACTCACATTTTCGTACTTTTTCCCTAGCCAAGTTATTAGTTTCAGCTCTGATCCGGGCAACTCACCAGCTTTTCAGCTACATTAACATGTTAATTTTTGAATAGCCACTTGTATTGCACAGAGTTTGCAGAGATCACTAAAAGCATTTCAGTTAAAGGCTTTCCTTTGTACTTGGAGCATGGGCCTTAGAGGTACCAATCTACTATTTAATAAATTAAAACACATAGTGATGTACTTTTATATGGCAAATGAATGAGAAGACATTGTAAATAATACATTACAAGAGAGACTGACAATGTATCTACTGCACATCTTAGATCTTGCATTTATATTACACTAAATGACTACTCTGTGGCTTGTGTCATGGAAGTGTAGAACAAGGTACATTAAAATGAGGTGTGTTAAAATGAGAGTGCCCTTCGAAAACAAAGCCCAGGTTTGTTTCCCTTATGCGTTCTTGATAATCACAAGTAACTACCATATTGCTGGAATTGCTATTCATTGTCAGAGATGAAAGTAAGAGCAGAGGATGGCTTAGAATAATGGTCTAATCATTCTCTATAGAGGCATCTGAGACATTCTGCTATAATTTTTAAATAAAGAAGACTGCTCAGGGGCAGCAGTTTTGTTAGTTTTAATTTAAAACAGAAAGCAACAAAGCATCAAAACCTAGAATTAAAGCTATTTGTTTTAACCCCATTTACCCATTTGAAGTCAGACCTAGAGCAGCAAAATCATGAAATCTAGAAATCTGCTTCATCAAAGTTAATATGGGCTCAGATGTTGCAACAGCTGCAGAAATTCTGCTATTATTTCTTCAGCTAAGGCTCATTTTCACATTGAATATTGGCAAGACAAGGCTTGCAGAAGTCATTTAAGAGAGAATAGGTTACAGATTATATTAATTAATCCTGCCTCCAACATGTATTAGGCTTCAATGGAGTTCTAGAGAGAATCCAACTCAGGTGACAGCTGGCAATGATGAAGATGCTGCTGTGGAAAACCAGGCAGAGCAGAAAACCAGAATGAGTTTTGTTCTTCAATAAGACCCCGAGGGTCCAACAGTTTTGGACTATATTCCCAATATATTTTGAATCCCATCTCATGACTGCCTGAATCTGGGCAGGAGGGAACATTTTTCATGCTTTCCCTTCTGCAGTGGTGAAGGCTGGAGAAGCATCTGCTGAGAATGAGATCATAGGATGTAAGAGATTTGTCTAATGGTGTATAGACTTCAGGGCCCAGCTACCCCTGAAGTGTGTTGGACTTACATAGAGAAAAGCAAACAGTCAGCACAGGCTGATTTGATAGTTTGCTATTCTGGTTTATGCTAATCTCTCTTTACATCATTCATAAACTCTTATGGGATCACAGAGCAATGTAGAGAGCTCTACACATGGGAAAAATCAGATTTTGCTTCATGAGCAGACATCTTCATAAACCCATTCTAAGAACTGATGAGATAGATACTGAGAAGAATAAAACAGGCAGAGCCACTGCTGCAGTGTGCCTTGCCAGCAAGGAGTGCCCAGAGCTGCTACAGGCATATTCCTATTTCTAAATGTGAGTGTTTTGGTTTAGGAACATGAGGACCTTATGTATTTCTTGTTATAACACACTTTGTAAAGAAGCTGAGTTAAGCAAACACAAGAAATATGGTTTAGTAACAAGAATTTTTAGATTATCCCTGATTTGGGCATAGAAAAAACCCTCTTTTGGGGTTTATGTCTCTTTTGATTTCATTTAAAAGAGCTGGGAAGCTAAAACATGCATTATCCAACTGAAAATATCTGAAAATCTTCAAGTAAAATAGCTACTAAAATTGTCACATCTTAATTTATTTATTTTTTTTTTTTTTTTTTCTATTTTGGCACCAAATCTAAGTCTTACTGTGTTATTGAGGATATTTGCAATAGCTGCCTCAAGGTACCATAAAATCAGAAGGCATCAGGGCTTTTTTAAAGTAATCCTATTTAGCAGGCATCAGCTGCCAAATAGGGCCAAAAAATGGAAAGAAGATAAAAAACAAAACAAACCTTAGGTCTCCTCACTCTCGCCACACTCAACAGTAGAGGCACTGGTTTTTGTCATTGCCATCAACAGGAGTAGAAGGTAATGTTCCACACAGCATTAAAAAAGGATACTGTCAACCTGTCTTTAATAAATTAAATCAAAATCTAATTAAGCTACTTTCTCAAAAGGGCACCTGCCTCTGAGGTCATCTCCTCTATATTCTTTCTCATTATTTAAGCTAATTTTATCTAATTTAATTTTTTCATTATCTTTCCATTCTCTGCTGCCGTAAGGCCATTTCTTTTCCTTACACAGATGCTAGCAGCTTGTAAAGATTCCCCTGAGGATGCCTGGAAGTTGGACTGAGATGTCAGGGACCTTTAATGCATAGCCATGTCACTGTGAGAGCTTTATGTACCTTCATGCACCCACCTGTTTCTGCTCATTGTTTATCCTCTTCCTTAGATTCAACCAGAATGAGGCAAATTGGGAAAAACACTTACTTTTGATGTTGCAATTCTTAACTGTCCTTGCTGAGTTGCTGCATGATATTAGGGTGCTTAAAGACATTACACAGGGTGTTGTAACCGCTGAGGCAGAGAGAAAACTGTGGTATTTATATCCTGCTCTGTCCACTACCTTATGCTACAGAAAGAAGGTGGCAGCAGCAGCAAGTTTTAAAAGGTTCAAAGGGAGACTGAAGGACCCTTCCTTAAGGACATCATTCCATGAACAGAAAAGGATAAGGGGTGGGACATCTATGCATTGATAGAGACCGAAGATGTACTTGAGTATACAGCGTTCGCATCTTGACTCCTGCGTCACAACCCTGCACTCAATAGCTTGACTTCAGGCATGTTTCTGTTCAACGCGATAATTATTTGGATCCCATACAGAGATCTGCCTCAATTACCTTCTTCTTTAAAAGATTTAAGTTCATTTTTGTATGTGTCCATAGAAAACTCTTTGCCTTTACTCTCATTGGCACCATTAAGTCCTCAAGCCTCTCAGACCTCTGCACAGAATCCATTGTTTCCGCTATGTGGGGGTCAGGTTTTTTAATCAGAGGTGTCCCAATAAAACAATAAAAATCTTCCTCCCAGATCTACATCATTCAGACCAAATAGGCAAATAGTTCATTTTCCATGGCAGCTGGACAGTTATTCTGAGTGTTCCTGTTACATTTCACTGGGTAGGTAGAAAACGAAAGCTCCTCCTCACATCCATTGGAGCAGTGACTTCTCCAGAGTGATACCTGCGGCGGGAGAACATGGACAACGCAGCAACGACCAATGTGATCGAACGTTGACAATTTATTAAACGCAAGCATCAGCTTTTATAGAAAAGTTACAAAGTACTGGAACAGTCGTTATCTGATTGGTTAACTTATGAAATGTCCATAGCGACAGGCTCCTGCCTTGCAAGCAAGGCCTGCTCCGTGGTAATCTGATCTGGCGCCGACATCCTGCTCAGTGCCTTTGTGGCAACCTGAATCGGGTGCTCAGTGCCTTTGTGGAAACCTGAATACAGGTGCTCAGTGCCTGATTGCGGTGCTCAATGCCTTTGTGGTAAGCCTGCTCAGTGCCTCCCCAAGGCAACGTCCTCTTCATGTCGGCACGTAGGCATCCTGTGTTGACCCTTTCAGTAGCCTGTGAAGCCCTTAGCTCACTACTCGAGTGAGGCTAAGTCAGAGGCTGGATTGCTCACAAGAAACTCTGCAACAGATACCTTCTGTTCCTACTTCTTTCTCAGGGCATCACAAAGGTTGACCACATGCTTTACCTAGCATCTTCAGGGATTCAGATCAGAGAAGCAGTACTGCTCAGCAGCTACTGTGTGGACCTACACATTTTCTGAACATTCTGAAAACATTTACAGACCAACTAATGTTACCATAAAACATTTTCCTACTATATTCTAGCTGAGCTCTGCAATTTCAGCCACAGCTCAGATGCTTTAAATTTAAGCAGCTATGTTTACAAAGCCTAGCTTTTCAACCTGGAAGAAACAAGACTATTGAATTCTCATTTCTCATCCCTTAGACTAGGGCATGACACTGACCAAAGGAACACTCATTTCATATACAAAGAAATAAATTGAAAATCACTTCTCTCAAATGAAACACTTCCTGGAACACAGGTCATATTTTCCTAAAGTGGTGTTTCAGAGAACATAGGCAGTGCTCTGCAGAAAGCAGGCCAGTGCCACTTGTGATTTCACTGCTTGTCTCTGGATCTAAACCACACCAGATCAAGCTAACTACCCTTTGACAATCTTTCTTAATGACATCTCTTCCATGTAAAGAATTTTACGTCATCGCCATAAAATGCAAGGGCTTCTGAAAATGGCCCCGCAGTGGCCCAAACCATGATTCAGATAGCCACACTTCCTAATTTTTACCACTTCCTGGTCCTTTACTTGCACACACAAGCAAAGCAAACCAGGGAATTAATTCACGGCTTCCCATCAGCAGGCAGGTGTTCAGCCATCTCCAGGACAGGAAGGCTCTATCACGCATAATGGTGACATGGGAAGACAAACACCTTCACTCTGAACTTCTCTCCCTTCTTTCTTCTTCCCCAGCTTTATAAGCTAAGCATGACACCATATGATACACAATATCTCTTTGGCCAGTCCGGGTCAGCTGTCCTGGCCGTGTACCCTCCCAACCTTTTGCACCCCCCTAGCCTGCTCACTGATGGGGCAGGATGCGAGGGAGAAATAACACTGTCCCAGCCAAAACCAGAACAAATGTCTTGCTGACCTTAGCGCGAGCTTCCTCTGCTTCCTGATTGGTAACACCTGGACTTCCATCAGCCACAGATGTGTTCTGGGTGACAACTGAGAGTTACATGAAGCCATCAGATCAAAAGGGAATGCTTACAAACTTTCTACTGTTGTTAGAAGTACAGGCCAGATGTGACCACACAGGAACAAGGCTCTGTTACCCATTTTAGGCTACTGGCAGTTTATAGACAATTCAATGACAACATTCAGGAGCACTGGAAGAAGTCAATGAAACCGAAACAAAATTTGTTGCTGACAGTGCTTGATTTCCAAGTCAGCTGTGTATACCTAAGAAATACAGCATATGCTCCACCACTTACATATGGATAGCTGGCAATAACAATTTGGTTATGAAGTGACAGATGTGGAATGAAACCACTGAAGAACAATGAAATTAGAATCCCATGCAGCCAATTGTACATGATGATCACTTATCAGAACATGGTTATATTTTAACATATGGTCCATAAAAAAGTTACTCACTGTATTTTAAAATATAAAAGACTGACCTTTTTAATTGCTGATAAAATTGGCTTGCTCCCCAGGCAGTCCAGTTCTGATGAAGCTATAAAGAAATTAGCTGGTTTGTGATAAAAAATAAATAATGCATATATTACATTTCCAGGACATCCCACTGATGGAATGGAAACTTAGAAATATGGTGTGGCTTTTAATTACATTTTTTTAAAAAACCATGGTGAGAAGTAGAAGAAATCCAAGTTATCACGAGTCACTATTATAAACATTAATCCAATTGATTGAAAAATACATAATTTATCCAATTTTAATAATAGAATAACAGACTAGGTTTGATAAGCTAATAACACAAAGATTTATCTGAAGACAGAAACACATTACGCACAGGGTTCATCATTTTTCATATTCATAAAACATCCATTTCTCTTCTTATGAGAAGATTGTAAGTTTTGATCAACAGAAGCATGATAGGATGGCCCAGTGTGGCTGATGTAAACCCATCATACTAGCTATACCAGACATTGATTTATATCTCTATCTTATTTTAATCCTGTTACTTTTCAAATAGACATTTCTGTAGCATGATACAAGGGTCCAGTGTTGCCTTTTTAAAGCATTTTTTCTTACATTAAATGCCATAAAAGCATTTTCTTGTGAAGAAATCATAGCTCACTTTACATTTCTCTTAACAGCATTTACTTAACGACTTCACCACTTTGGAGTTACAGCTGGGACTGACTCATAAGATATTTATATAAAGGACTATTTTATCTTGTAGCTAAATTCCCATATACAGACAAACTCAAACCATAGATAGAACAGGACAAGATTGGTACCAAGCAATATGATTTATATTTAGGATTGCTGAAGACTCAATTTTTCAAAAGGCCTCTGAAGTGGTCTTACTATTTAGTCATTTCCTAATACACTAACCTGAGCTTAGCTCTGGGCAGAAAGTGCTTGTGAATCTCAAGGAAAGAAGACCGGTGCTTTTACAGTACATTTACTACCTCATCTACCCAGAGCATGTTACAGTTACACAGTTGTATTGATTTGTTCGTCTTATAGTATGCTCCAAGAGGTATCACAATTATTTCCTAATAGAGCTCACTGAAAAGAGTTGTTTCTTGTCTAGATACACTCTTTGATGAGTTTAAAAAAATACCCTTTCATTTTTCCCTGAAAAACAAAGCAAAAGCATTTAATGCTTTGCCAAGATGGGGCTCTCTTCCCCACATCTACAGTTTTGTCAGTGAAGTAAACAAAAAAAAAGAGATAAGAATAATTGTAACTAACTAAAATCTCCCCAAATGCTACTCAAGGCAACCTGAAAGTGGGAGGCTGGGGGGGAGGGGGTATAAAAAAAAAATGGTGAGAGAAAAGAAAAACATGGTTTTTACAAGAAAAATAGGCCAAAAATTTTAAAAATTGCCTTTCCTTACCACAAAATCAGGAAAGACACAAACCACAGCCAGTACCTGCTAGAAGGCATTTTATTACCAAAGCCATTACTCTTGATAAAGGTAAGCTGTTACAAGTAGTAGCAGGCAATTATCCCTCAAGTTCTCTAGCCCCATGCCTGTTCTGGGGGCTGATGGCTATGGGGTAGGCTCTAGTTTGCCATCCTTTAAGAGTTCTGGCACTATAGGACGCATGCCTGCCTGCAGGCTTTGCAGGGCAGCAGCCTCCTTCTCAATACCCTACCAGCAGCTGAGGCCAGTGCCCATGGGCATCCACTCACACATATGGCTGAACTGTGGTGTGATGAGTTTATCAGTTCTCGTGGGCTCTGGGAGGAGTGGTCTATGGAGCTCATCAGCTCCTGGGAGACCCTTACATGCTCCGTCTCAGCTCCATTGCCTGCCTTCAGCTGACTGCTTTCAGTAGCTCTTCTTTTCCACCCATGTCCATGTTGTCTTTTTGGAGCCTGTTTTTCACATGAACCTGCACACAAGGGCCTTTTATGACAAACTGGCTTTTATTTTTGACAGGAGGAGAAGGAAGAGAGGAAGGACTATCCTAACTTAAATGTTAAAATGACTGTTGTATTATTCTCCTTTGTAAAAATTAACTTTTTGCACTTGTTCTCTGGTTCATCTTGTTCATTTAGTTATTGTGGAAAACATTGCTTTATAACAGCCTCACATCAATATGATAGGTACATGCTTATGTCCTTAATAGTTGGAAAGACTTGAAGAAAGCCAGCTGGTAAACTTGAAAATCGCACATCACTACAAAGTGATGTGCTTTGTAATCACTTTGTGGGTAATCAGCAGTCCCCACAGGGTAAGTTAACCACCTTTGTTAGTAGCTAAAGATCAGGAGTTAAGTTAAAGCTTTCACTCTATTATATGTTTTATGGTCTCCTCCCAGCCAGTGTTACAGCCAGTTCATATATATTCACAACTTCTTGATGTGGCTGACTGCAAAACTACAACTCACGAAGGGAGCAGTCTCAATCACATAACATACCTGTGTATTTTCCAGGAAACAAGGTGGGAAAGTATACCAAAATGGCAGAGCCCACACTCAAAAATGCCTGGATGACAGTGTCCAAGGTAAGACACCCCATGCCTCTCCTTTTACCCCTGATAGTCTATAACCTTCTCACCTCAGAAAGAAGGGCGGAAATCTTCTCCCCTACTTAGTACACCAGAACCTGTTAGGAGATTTTCCTGGGAAAGAGGAAGACAAGTTTCCCTGTGTCTCTGAGGGTGCACAACCAATACTGTCCCACTCCGGAGCAAGCATTTTTGTCACTCTGCTAATATCTACATGATATGAAAGTGGGACACCATGGTTATCATTTTCATTTTTAGAAAGAGCTGGTCATGCTTTATTAGGTCCGTATCTTCAAAGAGGGCTACATGGAGTGGATTTTGAATTTACAAAGTCATCTAGTGTTTAAGTTTCCGTGCAGTTAATGAAGAAAGATAAAAATCTGACTTAGTGGGGCTGCACCTTCCTTCCACTGCCTTCAGAGACACCTACTCTGTTCCATCAACTTAAAGGAAGTGTAGGCACTTTCTTTTCCCCTGCCAGGTCCAAATACCTAAAATTTCTGCAGATTTTTGCAGTTAGACACACTGTGTTTTGCTTGCACAAACTCCCTTTCCACATGATTTTGCATAATAAGTGTTTTAAGACCCCCTGTGTAAACCAACTCTGTGTCAAATCACATGGTATGTGCGTTTGGCACTTTCAGCACAGAGTGAAATGATCAATTGACTTCCAACGGCTCAAGGAACTAACCTGACTGTCCATTCCTTGTACTTTCTTCGATCTGCCTGTGAAATCAAAGTGAATGTAAAACACCATCCACCAGGCTTCTTGGCTTTTTTGAGCTAATACTCAAAGAATTATGAGCGTCTGTGACATGGCAGTATTTTATTCTGTGTCTGCAGCCTGTCTAGCTCAAAGGAGCCTTGAGCAGAGAGTGGAGTTCTGGGATGCTATGACTAATGTGATTGTATATGAGGGGGCTTTTTCATCTCAGAATGTCTTCTCTGGTTTTTATTTCTTTTTATTTTTTTTTTGCCTGTCTGCAAAGTCTGTTCCAAGAGGATTTTAATAAGAGCTTAGAGACAGATTTTGAAGGTGTGACCAAAAGCAACTGGTGGGACTTCGGTCTTGTGGGAAAAGGGGGGGGAAGCAATGCCCCAACATGAGAGTGTGGATCATCCTGGTAGAACAAGTCCTAAGACAGGTGAATCTGAGGTGCTGGACAATTATGCTAGCTCTGGGAACAAGTGGCAAAGCAGACCTCATTACAGATTGTTTCATGAAGGACTGTTCCTCTGTTTGCTTGCACATTCTCCATTTATCTTTGTCTTCCGAAAGTATTTATAGCTTCTGGAAGCTCCTTATCTTGGTGCCGTGGGGACAGGCACTCAGAATCTACCAGCTACTGGGCTCCTTGTGCTTTTGCCCAGTAAGATGTGACACCTTTCTGCTGCTGATAGCTACAAGCCTAAAACCCTTGGCTCTGGATGGAGGCACCACCTCCTGGTTCTGGAGGGTGATCTGGGATCTTGTCACAAGTGCTGCTTTCCAGGTGTTGCAGAAGTTGCCCATGGCTGGGTGCACCAGCTCCCTGCTCCTGGCTAAGAGACCCTTCCGAGGAGAAGCAGAGAGGAAACGGCAGAGTCTGGCTGTCCGTCCATGCAAACTTAAACAGGGGAAGTTTAGACTGGATATAAGGAAGAAATTCTTTACTGCAAGGGTGGTGAGGCACTGGAGTGGGTTGCCCAAGGGAGTTGTGAATGCTCCATTCCTGGCGGTGTCCAAGCCAGGTTGGACAGAGCCTTGGATGGCATGGTTTAGTGGGAGGTGTCCCTGCCCATGGCAGGGGGGTTGGAACTAGATGATCTTAAGGTCCTTTCCAACCCTGACTATTCTATGATTTTATGATTCTATGCTGGCAGGGTACACCCATTGTAGCAGAGGCTGAAAGGAGCTAGGGATAAGAAGGGTGCAAAAGACTCTCAGTAAGCAAAAATCTTTGGGGTAACAACACTTGACGGCTGGATCTGATGCTGTATTCATGAGGGAGATCATTTAAGAGAAGTGGTGATTTCATCTTTTCATGGAGTATGTCATCTTCAGAGGCCAGAGATGACTGATAAATTACTCAAACTGACTTCTCATGTATTAAAGGCATGTAAATGTCGCCCACATATTCCTGTACTGAACACAATGACTTTAATTAGACTTAAGTATTTCAGTCCTCAGGCAAATAAACCCTTTTGTACCACGGAGAGGGAACAGACAAGATTGAGGCATGAGTCTACAGTAAAAGGAAATCTACTACAACACACGAGTCCTTCCAGTATGGAAATATTTTTCATACCAGAAACTTTTGTCATCCCAGATTTGAAGTTCAACTGGACTTTGAGTAAATGTCAATCATCAGTCTACTGACAGATGCATCTCAGGGTACCAGTCCATCTACTGTCCTGCATCTAGCTCCAGTCAAAGTCTGGTATTTTTGAATGAGGGAAGAAAATGGAGAAAAAAAAAATTTGGCCAGTTGTTCTTCTTACTCAGATGAGGAGCATTGGGAGCAGATTACAGATAATTTTGCAGAGCTGCTACTTCTGTGAGACTGCGCAGGCAAGACTGTCAAACTTGTCTTCCTGTAGGGATGCAAGGCTGAAAGTGGATGGTCGAG
Organism: Amazona ochrocephala; assembly: GCA_039720435.1. Classification (NCBI taxonomy): domain Eukaryota; kingdom Metazoa; phylum Chordata; class Aves; order Psittaciformes; family Psittacidae; genus Amazona; species Amazona ochrocephala. The sequence goes on from CM077877.1 coordinate 58,678,290, forward strand.
TTGTATTTGGAGCCACAAGATCCAAGGCAAGAAGGAATGCAGCCACTTCGGCTTACTTAGCTACCTGCCTGTGCAGCCTTCAAGCTCCCAGAAGCTGGATCAAATCCTATCTTTAGGACAGCAACTAACGTCATCTTCCAATTATAGTGACTGCACCACCCTCCAAAATCAGTGTTAATTTATCATCCTCCCTGTTAGAAAACTGCATCATATGTCAAGGTGAATTTGCCTGACTTCTGCTCATCGAATCTGGTTGTCTCATGTTATATAAGACTGAAAAGACTTTCAGTTTTACTTTCTTTCCTAAAAGCCAGAACTACACACTTTTAAGAACCTTTTTTTTATCCTACACGTATAAGTAGCTACACAAGACCTTATCTCAACCTCCTTTTTATAAACTGAATAGGACCAGCTTGTCATCTAAAGAGTTATTTTTAGCTACTTCATTTTATGACTCTTCCTCTTGAAGTGAGCATAGCAGAGCTGCTATGATAGTTCAGCATGTTACAGTGGCACAGCATATTACTGCAGCACAGTAATACAGCTATTGCAGAATTGGAAGTATTACAGCAGTTGCTCCTATGTGCTAAGACAATATTGTACCTCCTTCCCCCTTCACTTTGATCCTCCTTGTTTTCTCCTTGATCAAGGGTGATGCTGATATGTCTAAGGACAGTGAAAGCTAACAGGAAGGTGATGAAGATTTCATTGGGTAAACCAACAAAAAAAAAAAAAAAAAAAAATTCGTTTTGATTCATTTCTGAATTCTGGAAAAGATTTCTTGAAAATATTTCTTGGGGGGAAAGAAAAATTTCATGTTTAATTACTATGAAAGTGGCGAACTAGAATGTTTGTATATTATATTTTAAGAAGAAACAGAAATGCACTATTGACTGATACATGGTTTGTCATTATGGACATATTGCCACTTAACTAAACAGGAATTACAACATTTTAAGGCTCAAAGACAGGACAAGGGGAAAATCAAATGGAAAAGAAATATCCTGACCGCCTCACTCTTCTTCTCAGAGAGAGCCTTAAATCTAAAAGGAAAAAAAAGCTGAATACATGCCCCATTTGGTAGCAAAATGTTTTTCCAGGGGTAGTTCTAAAAGCACAGTTGGAAAGAATAAAGTGCACCTACACACAGAAAAAGGTGTTAAACTCCCTGCTTAAGGAGATAACTGAAAATTTAATGCAAGGCTCAAAAAAGTTATGATGTGTCCAAATTGTGTCACATCAAAACGGTTTGGAAGCCTTTAAGAAAAACAGATTCCTGTTGTTAGTGATATATCTCAAAAGAATTTTTGAAAGTATAATTTTATTAATGACCAGTTACCCCAGAATAGAGTAACATTTTTAAATGTATATAGTGACCAAAGCGAACTCATTTGGAGCTATCTGATGAAATAGATATGTCTTACCCTCCGGGAAGACACAGAAAGTAATCAGGCGCTGTAACTTCAGAAATGAGAAAAAAAAAAAGTGTCAAAGAGAGCCATTTATGATAGAGATTTCAGAACATATTTATCATCACTTACTGGACATCTATATGAAATGTGAAGAACATGTTTCTGCAATCATCAGTGGCAGGTAAGTGAAAGGAATATGTCCACATCAAAAAAGTATGTAACACTGGCAGTAAAATAGCTATATAGACAGTTTACAACCATTTCAGTTTCCAATACAATATGTTGGCCTAAGCAGAACATAAAAATTGTCCCTTTATGCTTGCAAATTGGATAACTGAATATTCACTGAGGAGGAAAGTTTCATAAAATATAAATGCTAGTTAGCCACATGACTTCTACTATCTCCCTATGTAAGTTAGGTCCTTATTCTTGCGCATTCAAAAGTATTCCCAACAATCGCCTGATCCAAAAAACACAATTGCTTTGTATCCTGTGGGTTTTTTTTTTTTTATAATAGAACCATAGAATCATAGAATAGTTAGGGTTGGAAAGGACCTTAAGATCATCTAGTTCCAACCCCCCTGCCATGGGCAGGGACACCTCACACTAAACCATGCCACCCAAGGCTAAGTCCAACCCTGCCTTGAACACTGCCAGGGATGAAGCATTCACAACTTCCCTTGGGCAGCCCATTCCAGGGCCTCACCACCCTTACAGTAAAGAATTTCTTCCTCATATCCAATCTAAACTTCCCCCGTTTAAGTTTGAATCTGTTACCCCTTGTCCTCTCACTACAGTCCCTAATGAAGAGTCCCTCCCCAGCATCCCTATAGGCCCCCTTCAGGTACTGGAAGGCTGCTATGAGGTCTCCACGCAGCCTTCTCTTCTCCAGGCTCAACAGCCTCAACTTTCTTAGCCTATCTTCATATGGGAGGTGCTCCTGTCCCCTGATCGTCCTTGTGGTCCTCCTTCGGACTTCTTCCAACAGTTTCATGTCCTTTTATGTTGAGGACACCAGAACTGTACACAAAACTCCAAGTGAGGTCTCACGAGAGCAGAAGAGAAGGGCAGGATCACCTCCTTCGATCTGCTGGTCATGCTCCTTTTGATGCAGCCCAGGATACGGTTGGCTTCCTGGGCTGCAAGCGAACACTGCCGGCTCATGTTCATAAGCCATATTCTTTCTACCAAAACATCAGTGAGGGGTGTAGCTCCCCAGGATTTTGGTTTCTATTGATATTTTCAGTTCGGAAGCATAGATCCGAGCCAGGAACTTCTCTGAACTTAGAATCTTGAAAGGATCTGATCTCTGAAATCAAATAAAAGCAAAACAAGCTAAAACAATAGAGTTGCCTCTGCCAATTAAATTTGGAACTGAGGTTTTATAAGTGTATTCTGGGTTTATTTGCAGAAGAACAAGCAGAATTCATGGAGTAGTCATAATCACAGAATCACAGAATGGTTTGGGTAGGAGGGAACCTGTAAAGATCATTGAGTCTGATGTTGCCACAGACCAGGCTGCTCAAAGCCCACCCAGCCTGGCCTGGAATGCTTCCAGAGATGAGGCATCCACAGCTTTTCTGTGAAACAGATTAACCCAGGTAATTAATATTGTGGAGAAGGTATCCAGCTATGGATGCTGCAGGTTGAAACAATAGTTAGTTGTGACTAAGCTGGACACAGATGACATATGAGATTGCTCAGGAACACAGTTCCTCCAACTGAGACTTTAGTGTTCTGAGCTTATTGAAAAGCTCCCTTAAAATAAAAGGCTTCCTTTTGAAAGTTTCCAGTCCACGTAGCACAATCATCCTTAATTCTCTGTTTTGCCCTCCCCAGAAGCACCTGTTGCAGGCTCTGTCAACTTCCTGATGTTACAGCTATTCACATAAACTGAGTATTTTATTATTTTGTAGAAAGCTAAATATTGGTAGAGATTGGGGCAATATAATTAAATATATTTACTCTTATGATAAATCATAACACAGCCCAGCCCCATATTTTTCCACCCACATGACTTTTGTGCATTTTTGCTACAGAGAAACTAAATTCATTTTCCTTCCTGGTCACTTGGATAAGCAGAAAAAAGAGGTATGACAGCAGCCATGGAGACAATCTTCTGTGATATCAGCAAATTTGACAAGCCTGACCCCAAAGGTTACCCATGTCCCAACAGGCCCTGGAGAAGGTCAATGTGCTATCTCGGGCCTTCAGATGATGCAGGGAGACAAGCTACACTTACTGTTTACTAATCTGGTATCCTACACACAAAAAGATAGGTCAGAAACACCACTTTTTTTTCTGCCTGTGTTATATTCTTGCCTTGTGAGAGAATGTCATTCTTCTGTTCTTTGTCCTCTTCTCACTTCTGTGTGGGGCTTCTCTGTGTCTCAGCAGGTGCTGACACAGTGGGACCTTTATGAGAGCTACTGAAAATAAATATGTTCAGTTTTCCTTGAGCTGCAGAAATTTTCATCTTGTTCATCTTCCTGGACATCAGAAGACAATATAGAATTAACTTTTACTTTTTAACTATTAAAAGAAATACTTGTGTGCAGTGGCTCCTTTAGAAAAGTTTGAGCTCAGATATAAATACAGAAAGCCATTAATTTCTTCTGTTATTCGTTCAAACCTGCCTTCCCTCTGTCCTTGATGGATTCTCTTTTCTTGAAGGAAACATGTGTGTCAGTGGGGGAATCTGCTCTGGCAGCTTCCAGTTTCTCACTTTACCTTTCAGCGCAGGATCGCCACTCCTGACCCTCTGCCTCAACTCAAAAATCCTTTTCCTTGAGCAGTTTTCCAGACTCTTTCTGAAAACAGAGTTTGTTTTTGCTACATGCTGCTGTGCCATATGGACACCAGGAAATATGCAGAGCTGTTTCTGAGAGCCTAAAGGTATTTTGGCTTCGTTTATGCTGGTAAATCATCTTTTAGGTAATGTCTAGGATTTCCTTGTGGAAAACAGTATGTATAGTCCCAAAAGATAAAACTCATGCACCATTTGCTCCTCTGCTACCAGTGCTGAAATGCAATTTAAGCAGCAACAGACTGCAGAACTTCTGAGTCCATTTGGAGAGGGTTTTGATCTCTTCAGCCCTTCACCACCTTCCAGCTGATGTTGGTAAAACAAGGTGATAGTCCTGTTGCAAGAGGTCTCACTTGATCACGTGGATTTTCCATTTCTCTTGCAAGACCCTGAGCTTGAGTTGACTGACACTTGTTGGTGTCAGAGAATTGCCAGGCGTTACTGCATCTGGACATGGTGTGATCCCTTCCATCCTTAATTTCTCTGACAGCCAGTTCAGCGAGCATTAATAAGATATGAAAAAAAGTTGCACCAAAGTTGTTAATATTTTCATAGTTGTTTGTCTTTCTATATTTAAACAGTATTTGAATTGGGAAAAAATCCATTTAAGAAGACTGGAGTTTAAACAACATACAATGAAGAAGTTACAAACAGCTTAAATGCAGGTGAATGAATAAATGCTTATGTAAATCTAATGACATTCATAAACAGTAGGAAATCACATTTTCTAATGAATGAATTTTGATTGCTTAACAGTTTTTGCCTTTGCATTCATTGTGTGTGTGTATGCATTTGGGAATGATATCATCTTCCCTGTTGGGGTTACTTGCAGGAACACCAAATCACACCTCTCCATGAGTTTAACAGAAGTGACCACATCAATTGGCACATGACCTTCAGAATGTGGATGGTTGGGACAGAAAGTGAACTAGAAAGACACAGTTTATTGTTTTGTTTTATTTTACGTATTAAACCCATATTTCCTGTTTCAAAACCTCTTTTCTCGGGGGGGGGGGGGGGGGGGAGTGGGGAAGGGAAAAAGCAACTGATTCATGATAATCAAAAATTAATATTTCTGTCCCTAGTGGAATTAACACAGCAAGTTAGGTCTACCAGCCACTGTGACTAACAATAATTATATTCTAATGCATTCTTAAATTGAGTACTCATTCACTCCTCTTTTGTTTATTCTTTGAAAAATAAACTAAGCCTGCAAGCGTTTGAGCCAGGTTGATATTGATGTTGGGTCAGGATTCGGGTTTTGATATTTATCATTTGTTTGGTGAAATGGAACTTTTTAAAGACAGTTAATAAATCACTTTGTCAGCTGAAGAGTGAACCACTGGGAAAAGGAATGAAGCGGTAAAAAGACTTTTAAAAAAATCTACATATTCTGTAACTTCCTGTGGAAACTTCAGACAGGACATTTTCAGTTGGTCTCTTTCAATAGGTTCCTGCTTGTTTTCTCAAACTTCTTTTGCAGCTGCAGTGTCTAGCATGAGATGTATGTACACACACCATGCTGAAAAATAAATGTGGCTCTTTGCCCTCACTGGTCCCTCTGGATAAACCCAGTACATTGTAATGGAAATACACACAGGACCTGCAGTTTACCTCTACAGGCTGAAGGGAAAAGATTTATGTATCTGGAATTACCAGGACCAACATGGCAGTTCTAACAGCAGACCAACATCAACAATCGATGAGTGAGAATGCCAGTGAGGTAATTAAATGGCCATTTCATTTGAACATCTGTCTAACTGCCAGAAAGTTCAAAGCATTAAGTTACAGGAGTCTTGCGGTATGAAGACACTGTGTCCCTGGGATGGGCACGTAGAGCTCATCTGGGCATGTGAGCAGGCAATGGGGTGCCACCAGGGAGTAGGCCAGGACCCCCAAGCTCAGAGGTACCTGCACATCCTCTCATTTGGGCACACCCATGTTCTTGCAAGGTCAACTCTGATGATTTTAACACTAGCAAACCCTGAACTGAGTCTCCACTTAAAGCTTTAATATGGACTCTAGTCCCTAGTCCAGTCCAGATGTGAATCTGAATGTTATTGCTCAATTCCTACTAACAATTTAATTGTACAGTGATAGAACAGTATGTCAGGAAAGCCCTGAAAACTTAATCCTGTATTTGCATCTCTTTTTCACGTAAAAGTCCCTATCTGTGAGAGGAAGCAGCCCAGTATGAATCCAATATTATATTGCTTAAATTTCCTTATATGACCCAAAAAATGCAAATTCAACAAATGCAAATATTTCAGAAGGAGCCTGGAATGTCTTTCAAGACTATTATTAATGTAGGTAATTACATTCTGCAGCAAAGCCAATTTATTCAACATTTACTATATTGGACAGCAGGTGTCTTTTGTGCATGACAGCAGGTAACAAAGTATAGCACCTTTAATCATCAATTCTTTTACATCAGTAGCTGTGTTGGAGCATGTGATTGAGTGTGCAATATTCATGTCACCATTTTCAGCAATTTCACCCAAAGCCTGACAATTTTTATTTTGTAACAGTTGAAAAAGCAATTCCACTTTACTGGAATTTTTCATTAGACTGCTTTGACAATTACAGGATGTCCAACATACTCAGGACAAAGATAGGACAAATTAGAATTGCCACCCTTTTTGGGTGCACTGTTCTTCTTTCAATTGCACTGTCATCAATATTCAGCACTTCAGGCAGTGGGATGTTGTGGTTTGCTTGCTTTTTGTATTTCAAAGGAGCCTTCATAAAGCCAAAACTGCATATTAAAAACCTAAAGGAGTGATGAAATAAAGGAACTAAAAGAACCTGCTAAAGTTTTATCAGTGCACTCTTGGCTGACGTATTAGAGCAGGGTAACTCCACTTATTTCTGCTGCTTCGAGAAACTATTTCTGACCATGACAAGAAGTGAGCCAGCTGGTTGTACTGGTGTGGGGCCTGAAGACATTCTTGCTGGTGGAGGTGTTTGTGTGCTGCATCTCTGTGAGGAAAGTACTGGAGAAGAATGGGGATGCTCACAGTCTAATTCTCAATTAAAATAAGGACCTCTCAGCTGTCAATACAGGGGCTTTAGAGCATGATGAATGTACAGCTGCACTTACTATTATTTATACTCTGTCATACCATCAAAATGGAATTTCCAGATCCCTGCCCTGATGGACCAGTGAGGCCAAATAGCGTTCACCTCTCTTTCGTGACAAGCCTCGTCATCTCTATACAGCTTCACATGTGCCACCTTTTGTGCTGGTGTAACATCTGATTCCAGGATGGCCAGTGCAATGGACCCCAGATCCGTATTAGGGTTACTGAGATGTGCCATTGCCTGCAGATAATAACAATAGTTGCAATACCCCTAAGAAATATTGTTAGTGCTACATTTTTGTTTGTATAACGGTGAAGTACGCAACTGTGGGGGTTTTTCTATGAAAAAAGCCCTGTTATTTCAGCAGCTCTGTAGGCTGATTTCATGAGCAGGTAGTACAAGAGCAAATTCACCCCAGAGCCCTGATAATCCAGCAAACCTTTTGCTTTTGATTCCCATGACATGACTCCTTTGTGAGGATATGAATTCTCTGAATACTTATTTTCAAGGAATATCTCCTTTTAATGGGGTGAAGTGATGTAAAAATATAATAACACATTATGCAAACACAAAGCCACAGTTAAGTTTTCAAGGACAAAATATAGCCTTGCTTTCAGCTGCTTCAGTTCATTCCATTTTTCTTGAAGCTGCATATTCTCCAGAATGCTTCTTCCAACCAAAGAAGAATAAAAACTTTTTCATTTGACATTAGCTATTCTATTTCTTTACAGAAAAGAGCAGCAGCCTTTGTAGTGCTCATGCTCTTCTATTAAGGGCTAAGAAACCTTTTCCTTAATTATATTTTTCAAACAATGCCTTCGTTTCACATTTCCCAAGGCAGATAATGCCATGTTGCAACACATCAAATCCTGGCACACCAGCTACACACCTCATTATCCCAGGTCACAGGATGGAATACAACAAGCCTGGTATAAATGGATGCCATGAAGCGCAGTGTAGGATGTCAGGGATGAGTCCTCGACATGCGCTACTTTCCTGTAAAGTGTAGCATGGTGAAAGAGCACCTTCTCTTAACATTCCAGCATCTAAAGGCAACAAAATGAAAGCACATGCATAGAGAACTCCAGACCTTGTTAATTTGATCGTTTTTCAAATCTTCTAAATAGAGGCGATTACCTGGTTAAAGTTGCAGACAGAAATGTTTCAATATAATAGGACTTCAGATAATAGGAGACTCTTCCTGCTTCTCATCACTCAGGATCCAGGCCATTCAGCTTTGAGAGACAGGATTTCTGCCCCTATGGGAACCATAGAAGTCAATGATGCATCTTAATTTTCTATACAGGAAAATGTGGCCCTTATTTCAGGATCATTTCTTTGTTAGATACCTAAAATGTATGTAAGAAGCAAATTGATAAATTAGGCAGACTTAGTACAATCCTCCCTTTTATTTCTTCTGTTGGAAGTATATTTGTCATATTAATGACTAATTTATTTAATGTATGGAAACATTTTACAGATAAAACTCTAAAAAATTTATTTTATTATGTAAGAACAGAATTTGATTATTTTAATAAACTAATCAAGATACCTGCGTCAATCATTTAGAAGAAACAGAGTTAAAACTTCCTGTCATCTGTATGAAAGCAGGAATTAATTTTGAAACCAGAATCCATTTTTAGCACTTACACATCCTGTAGCCATTAGGGGCAGGGTACGCATAACAGGGGGACTGAGCTGTAATAAATGAAAATAGCTTATTCTTTGGGAAAAAGAAAAGCTATCAGCTTTCCCAGGGAAAAAGATAAAATAGAAGAAGCAGGGCTCCTCCATCTCATGTTCTATTCATCAGCCTCTCATCACCTCTGGCATTCTTGCGGCATATTTCTATGGTGTTGTCTCCAGACTTGAAATGCATTGTAATATTTTGATGGCACATATAGTGCTCTGAATCCTGTAAGTAGCATTCATTCTCTCAAGGTGATGTGGTTTGGAGACAGGCAGATTTGCTATTTGTAACAACAAAATTGAGGAGGAAAAGGATCACTCAGAGCAGACTACTCTGAGTGTAACAGTATTTTGTGCAAGAACCCCCAAAATTGTGCTGTTTCTGATTGAATGGGCCTGTATTTTTTTAAGCTGTTTCACTGAAGCCTGAAGTACACAAATGGAAATAAATTTTAAAACACTTTTGCTTTCTGGGATTTTTTGTAGCTATTACATGAATTATTTATACCTGTTAGATAAAGTGGAGGAGACTGAAGAGGGTTCACTTGCTGTTTAGTGCTCTTCATTGAAGGTAGTTCAAAATCCCTCCCAAAACGAAAGTGCAGTCCTTTTGCAGATGTGTGATAGATGAGCATAAAGCTCAGTAAATGCTGCAGTTACGTGCCCATTTGCACACTGTTTTGTCCTGAAACAAAAATGCTTGGGCTACAGTTCTGTTTTATAGGCCTGCTTCATTTTGCAAGGCCAGAACCCATGCTGCAAGTGATGCTCTTGTGAAACACCATACATACATGGTGCCACCTTCCACTCCTCTCCAGCACTGGAGAAGGGCATTTGCCTTGTGCTCTGCTTCTTCCAGGCTCCTCACCAGGGCTGACCTGTGTGTTGAGGAGCTATGGGAGCACCCCTGAGCACTAGTAGGCTCCTGAGCTGCAGGCTGCACTGAGTCAGGCACTTTGGGATTACGAAGTATTGTATCAATAGAAGAGGGCTGTGTGCACACAGCATGAGTCTGTTTGTCTTCCCTAAAATTTACTGGTGTGACTCATGACTGGCTTTCTCTGTGCTGTTAATGGGATAATTGAAATACTTTTCCAGTGGTCAATTTAACACGCTTTAAACCCAACAGTAAGGTGTCAGGAATGACAACTGTACTCACAAACACATTCTGTAATTTTTTTAATCTCCACAGGCTGAGTAGAATATATGCTTGTCTTCTAAAGGTACGGCAGTTTGCGAGTGTGCATCACAATGCTGAACTCTCCCCATGGCTCATGCAGAATATCAGTGGGGTGTAGGGTCTGGCTGGAAAAGGATCAAGTCTGCCTATGTGTTCTGAAGCCAAGATGGCAGAGAGGCAAAGTAAGAAAAGCAAGACAAAGAGCAGCAAAGCAACAAGAACGGACATATGGAAAGGAAATGTTATTAACTACATAGCAAGAGAAAAAATGTAAAGTGCAGGATGATACTCAGTGGATGGCTGGAAAAGAGCTGATCCTGGTATGTGATATAAATGAAGATAAGACAGACAAAGGGAGAGACAATGAAGTAAACTATTTTGGTTGGTGCAGAGAAGAGATGAAGGAGTGTTGTGAAGCATGTGCTGGACGGAAATGAGAGGCTGAAGGTGTCCTGCTGCCCTCCCTTTCATTACATGTCAGCACTTGCAGGTTGCAGACGAGCAGCCTCACAGAAGATGCAAGCAGTAGTTCTCACTCCAGAGCTGGCCAGCTCCAGCAGAGCTACAGGCTCTGCTACCAGCAGTGCAGAACTACATTTCACACAGCAGAACAGTACTCATTGTCTTTGTGAGGAGTTTGGGCAGCCAAATTCATGCTGCTGACAGCACACTTGGGGGTCAGTCAGCCTTGTCACACAGGCAATGCTCCTCATGATTGAGCTGTTGCTCTTGGCCCCTGCTAAGAAAGCAAAAGTTGCAAGCTGTCGCACTGATTGTTTGAAAAGTACCTCTTTGTCAGTTAGAGAATAACCTTGGTTTCTACAGCAGGGGCATGACTGCATGTCATGCACCTAAGACTGAAGATGTTAAGAAGAAACATCTTTTGGGGTGAATTCCCTTCCTGGGACTGACTCTTTAAGTTACAAAAGCTGCAATCTGTAATGTACTATTCTGATGTAATTCGCTGCAAGACTGCAAAACTTGAGTTGGACCTGATTCCTTTGGGTTGCTGGCAAAAAATCATATCTGAGCTTCCTTTTTTTCTGCCATTTTTCAACACTGGCCAGAGCAATGACACACACATGCACACGAGACTCCACCCAAGACTGTTATTTGGGTGCACGAAATGGTGGTTTATGCTGACGGAGTGATGTGCTGCCATGGCCATACAGCTTCGGTTGGCATATGAATCCATTCTGACCCACACCCAAACTCTGTGCAGAACAAACTTTCTTTGACTCCTGAAATTTCCTTCTCTATCAGAAAGATTCACATGAAGCATGGGTGTTAATGGCAGCCTTATAGGGGGGCTTTGCGGGGTGAAGGATTTCACCCAATGACTTCATGGCAGCTTCCCAATTCTGTATTAAAATAAGGACAGAGAAGTTTTTATTTTAAAAAGTGAATATTAATATCCTTTGAAATTCCTAACTGGAAAATATTTTTTTACAGCTAGATGGAATGATTATAGCACTTTAAAAATCAATCACTGTTCCCCTTTTAAAAGGTTCTTTGCATTTACCAAGCTGATGAATAGCCTAATTAAATTCAAAGGAGTTAAAAAAAAACAAGTTCAGAAACTGAAGCATGCCAAAGTGCTATTTTGGGGAACACAAAATATGACTATGTCAAACGCCTGTTTGGTGAAACAGCATGTGATAAAAACCATCTTACTCAATTAAAACTGCTCCCTTTCTAACTCTCATAAAGATTTTGAATGAAAAATAGAAGTGCTGTTCTTTCACGATTGGAGATCTTGTTTCATCTGCACCTTGTTCACTTCCAGGAGTGATGTAAAATAGGGGGAAATTATAAATGCACAAGTGTAAGTTACTGCTCTCCATTTTTATTCTTTGTGGAATTATGGATGCATAATCATTTTCATGGCTTATTTTACTGCCCAGGCAGAGGAGAATTTTGTTGTGCAAGGCACTATGCAAAGCATAAAGTGGGCTGAGTTACTTAAGTGTAAAACGGGCATGAGAGAAAGTAGAAAACTTCTCCTCCCTCGAACTGGGAGATTTAAGGGATAATACTGCATTGTTACAACTAAAATGTTTTAAATTTTGTATCTTCAATTATATAACTAATTTATATTTATTTTTAGGTCAGTTCATGTTCTATATTGAATTTATATCTTCTTTCTTTCTTACATTTTAGTCCAGTGAAACAGAAGGATGCTATAGACATTTACATTTGCTCATTCTAAACACCTAGTGAAGCCACCTTCTAGTTTCTCAGGGTTGTTTGGTTTCAAAGACAGCATGAGGAGCTAAGATTTCCTTAAAGATGGTCAGTGGATCTCCAGTGTGAGAAGTTCCCTAATCTGTCATTTGGGTGCCAAAAAACCGTCTTTTCTGCACAAGGATTAGTTGTTTGCCTACCTTCCATGCAATACTTGTAGGGACCTGCTTTACTCAAAGTTTTGAAATATTACCCCAAATAAGGTGAAAGAAACAGAAGGGACAAAGACTATTTAGAATATTATTTGTACCCCAGATTTGAGAAGGCTGGCTGCAAAAGAAGAGTTTTAGATAGAGGATATGATAGAGAAGAACATATGATTGTGATTAGAGAAAACATACTATGCAGGCAAATAGAGATAAGGTCCAGAAAGGAATTGATTGGTAGGTGACAGATGGAGTTGAACTATGGAAAGCAAGGAAGTGAAAGAAATAAGAAACAGCTGAGGCAGAGACTCACAGCAGAAAAGTCAGAAGTGGTGGAGTAAAGGAGGAAAGTCAGAGGACTGGAAAAAATGAGAGCTTAAAACAGACCAGAGTGCCATGTCTAAGAAACATGAGAAGGAAATGCTAGCAAAGAGCTTATTACAGCAGTCCAGTGAGAGAGAAAGGAAGAAGCAGCAGGCATTGAAGAGTAAAATCGAGCTCTGTGCTGGCCTTAACTGTGGAGTACCACAGCTCAAAGGAAGGGGCAAGTGTCAGCTAATGTGAGGAAAGGGACGAAGCAATAGAGGAGGACACTGACAGAAAGTGATAGATCTGTGTTTTTTAAACACTGTGTTCAGTGAAATACGGTTGACTTTTCTTCAAACTGTCAGGTTTTGAGGCATGTTCAGGATTACCCTTTGCCTTGGAGGAGAATGAGAGATTTCTCTGATTTTTCTAGTTGTTGGTCAATGCTTTAGAAAAATAAATAGAAGAATTTCAGGTAAAAAGAAAACTGCCAGCAGCTCCTTTTCTTCCTTGGATTTCTTTTTGCTAGCGCATATTGGAGTTTGACATTACTTTCTCTTTGCTTCCAGATGCATTAGCACATACTTTTCTATGATAATAGTGTCACTGGCAGGTTTGGATTGACTTCTGCTACTGACTGACTTGAAAAGTGAAGCCTTCTGGGGGAGATAAGCTTCTAAGTAGCTCCATAAAATTTCTACTTGTTTCTTTTTTTACATTGTGCAGAGGTTATCAGGCAGCCAAAGTTCATTCACTCTCAAGTGCAGTTCACAGCTCAGGAATATATAGGTGCCAGAAAAATTTATTGCAGTGGCACAGCCTGATTTCAGTGGGAGAATGGTCGCTCCAATGAGAAACTCGTACACATAGAATCTGGAGTTTCCAAAAAGCATGTCACAATGAAAAGCTGAAACCTGGTATAAACTTAATACGTTTTTTTGCTAACTTTTTTGTTTTGTAAAGTTCATGTGTCTGGGAAAGGTATCAATCTCCTGACCATTTTATTTAGACATTGCAGTTGTTAGTTAATACCTCATTTTTCTTCTTGTTTCTCTTCATTTTTTTTCTTTCTGATTGATTGTTTGGGAGTTTCCCCTTTGCACCTCAGTAGGCAATAATCTTGCTCTAGTACTAACAATATAACCTTCTACCAGCAATTCACAGAAAATGGCTCATGTCTCTATTGGGTAGTGAATACGGCTGCACGTTTTAGTCAGCTGAATGTTGGAAAGGTTTAGAATCTGGTTTTGGTCTTGTATGCTGAGACAAGTTTGCAAAGCCATGTGGAGGTAAACCACAATAACAGGTTGATTATCATTGCCTGCTACTGCTTTGTGCTCTTCCCACAGTGTACCACAGTTATGTGTATGTGCAAACAAGATAACATACTCCTTCTTCATGTTTAACTTAAAAAAGGTATATTTGGTCGATCAAACTGCTTCTGTTTATCTATGCTTTATTTTTCTTTTCAGCTTGCTTCATTTGTAAAGCCTGTGCCCTGTGTGCACAGAGATAGGTGACCTCGAGCTTTAGTTTCAATCATATGAAGATGTAATCCCAGGTGCCCAGGTTCATCATGACACTTTCATGAGTCAGCTCTCAAGTGAAAAGATCCTCATCCCTCTTGACTTCCCTGAACTGCAAACTCCTGGGAGCAACAGCAAAGAACTGCAAGAATACCTAGCAGTGATAGGTTTCATTGAATATTTGGGCTTCTAGGTTTCTGAATATTCATTATCACCTTTTTCATGTATTGAATATAATTTTATTTTGAAAAAAACAAGGCTATATTTAAACACCATTACTGCTGTCAACCAACCATCTCAATGGAGGTGAAAGAGTTTACATATTAATGGTATGGGCTGTTATTTACACCAGAGCAGGATCTGTGCCAGGGAACAAGCAGGGCAGCTGCTACTCATGCAGGCAGGGGAGCCAGAAGCAGAAGGTGACAGTGGGGCAGACCCACAACACCCAAGGAAGAGGAGAAGAGCAGGTCCGCAGAAGGTCACCTGGGTCAGATGAGAGTCCAGACAGCCAGGGCAGATCATGGCAACAAGACAGGGCCAAGATCAAGATGGGAAGCCAAGTCAGCACAGCAAGGCCGGGCTCAATGCGCTACAAGACTGAGCATTGCTTTTCCTGTTGCATAACACAGCTAGGGGCAGGGGGCTGAGCCTAAAGCTCAGTTTAAGCCTGTGTTTAAAAGCAGATACCAAGTTAAGAGACGAGTAGGACCACTTTCACTGACTCAGCTCCTTCCCAGCCTCCTTCCACCAGGTGACAGAGCTGGGCCATACCAAATCTGGCTTGAGCATGGGCAGGCGAACCCAGGGGAGGTGAGAAGAGAACGTGGAAGAGACTGCAGAGCCTATTCATGCCATGAAGCACATAATGATTCAGAGAAGCTGGTTGTCCTTCTCCCCATCACCTAAATCAAGGATGTGGCAGTCGGCAGCTCATGCCCTGCCTTTTCTTCCAGTGGAAACCAGCCCGTAGGGGGAGAATGGAGAAAACACAGCCAGAGCTCTTATCTTAATGTGTAGTCCAGACCTGCCTTTGGGAGCTGAAAGACAACCTGGTCCTTATTGTCGGAGGACCTATTCTTTAGGTCCTCCACTGTTTATAGATATCAATAAGAAAAGTAGTATAAGTCCCCACTAATTTTTATGTCCAGCCTGAAACTACCAGATCCTGGTGTTCCAAAGTTGTTACTCCTTTGCAGCCCATGACACACAGGTACTGGGGCCAGTTTCATAAGAGTTAATGTGAGAGTCTACTGGAAAGAGTTTGGAGTGGTAGCCAGGGAGTACTTTTTATAATAGCATTACAGTGCTTGTTTTAGGATCTCAGTCCAGCATCTAAGTTTATAAAGTGAAGCCACCATGCTCATTCTGGGGGGCACAGAGAACCCTGCAATTCCATCTAGCCAGTGCTTAGCGCAGATAACACTTTCAGCTACTGTGATGATCAGACTCTATTGCTTCTACTGCCAAACTAAGCACGTTTAGTAATTTTCTAGGTTGTTTATATTTGCGTAGATCTTTATGGGAGAAAAAACATACATCATGACAATAAAATCAAAGGTTCTTTTTTTATAGCATGGGAGCATTTGTGCTCTTCACAAAAATGCTTTTAACAGCAGAGAGACAAAGAGCTTGTCCCCAGCTTCATTTTTACCTAAAATATTGTGAGAAACTACAAATCACAGCCTGGAAAAAAATTTAGCCCGGAACTTTGGTTAATCTTTGGCAACATTTTAAATAACTGGAAACAGAGTCTTCTAGTGGAATGTGTCAGGCAAATTGAACTGTAGGAGGAATTGTCAGCTATGCCTATGATTTCTCATACTCATCTCCTATTGGAGATATCACTATATAAAAATCTTAAAACATAATTAGCACGAGCACTGCACCTTTCCTAATAGTTTTCCTTATTTGAGACTGATAATTGTCCATTACATCACCGCTACTGCAGTTAATCATACCCTTCTTCACAGGTTTGCTTGCTTTGCAGTTAAGTTTTGCCTCAAGTAACAGCTCTTTTTAGTCTTGTTGCCTTAAGGTCTAGCAACAATCTAGTTCTTGTTTCTGGTCTCTTGGGACATGCAGATAGGATAGATATCTTGAACTAAATCCTGGAGGAAATGCCATTACCACTACTTGGGAGACCCATAGAGAGCACATATCTAGCTTTTAATTGTCTGAAATTAGATTAAATTAATCCCATCCCAAGTGGAGTTATTTGCTATTATCCTCCTCACTATAAGATGAAGGACAAAGAAACATAAGCAATTCCCAAAATTTTCACCTTCATTTGCAGGTGTCACTTGACATTTTAATGTCATTCTTCAAGAACAGTGAGCATAGTATCCTGAACCCAAATTTAAACTAGGCAAATTCAAACCTATACAATCAAAAAAGAGAAGCTCCAGTCACATCTGCCAATTCTGAGGACTAACAAAACCTAAAAGCTATGTTATCATCCAAGGTCATAGCAATCTAAAGGACGAAGGATCTGTAAGCCATCTTTAATCATAGTATGGCCAATTCTTTATTTAGAATCCTCTTTAAAGAAAAAGTAATAAGGTTGTGATTTCCCTCTAATTCAGTTCAAGAATTTCTCTTTTTTATCACTTTGCAGAATACTGGTCCAAAACAAAAACCCTCATGGCTCTGAGGAAATATCAGCTTTCCCCTTCTCAACATGTCACATATGGATTCTTATAAAGCTGTGGGGTTTTGTTCCTGTTGGAGAAGCCCTTCACTTCTATTCTTCAAGGAGTAAGAGCCTGATAAATAACAGAAAGTCCTTCCTTCCTGTCATGTCTTCCAAGTGCTTCAAGCCAGATGGAGTGTTCTCTTTCTGCTTCTCCCACCTTTGATTTTGGAAACATTAAACTATATATTGTTCAGCCAGAAGCCACAGCTTGTCTTTCTCTTCTTATCCTATTTCGTATCTCCTGCTGCTGTAAATAGTTCCAGACTGTCACTGTGACTCTTCTTCAAAGCTTCTCCAATATTATGGAGGAGGACTCTGACCCAAGTTTTGTCAGTTGCTCAGCTGTACCCAGCTATCCCAGCATTACTACTGTCCACAGCAATCCCAGGGGTACCAATTCATCCAACTCTAAAACAGACATCTAGGACAGATAAAGTGCCAATGACCTCATCCAACCATAACAGTTGGGAAAGCTGGAAGCGGCAGTACAAGCACTGGCAGCTGTGTGCCCATGACCTCAAGGAAGACAGCATTGCTCCAGTCATTCCTGCTTCATGTTCAGGTTTTCACCTAAACCACACAGGCTCAAGACTTTCATTTCCATACTGATATTTAAATAAAGCTAAAATTCTACTCTTGTTTGGAAGAAATGAGGTTAAAGAGGAGCTGTTTCGTCAAGCCTTATATATTTAGTAACTGACATCTTCTACTATATTTAGTTTGTGTACTGAAGAGCAGATAGTTGATTATGCAACAAATTGAACTTTTTCTGACCTCTTTGCAATGAGCAGGGCATTCAGCACGCTGATTACAACTGTAAACAATTAATAATTATTGTAATAAGGACTGCTATCATTAATCTAGCATTAAATTTCTGAGATTTTCAGAGCATTTTACAAAATAATTAAGACTCTTCTTTTTTTTTTGGAACTGAGGATTAAGGTTCCGAACTGGAAAGGAATGAAGATGATATTGACTCAGGTTTCAGTTTTAGCATTAATAATATTGATAACATTTAATTAAGTGTTTAAGCTCATGTAACTTCTGCCTGAGTACAGTAACTGCTAAATTGTACTAACCTACAGTTGGTCAGACTTTTCCAGAAGTTTCACTTGCTATTTATAATGAAAGCACAATTAACCCAAGTGTTAATGGACTTATAGATCCTGCTAGTGTAGCATTTGTTAAATATGTGAGGAAAAAGAGGAAGGCTGGAAGAAAATTCATGCAGCAGAAAGCCAGGTTTTTAATCCCCAGTTAATGGTGAACCAATCATATAAGTTACCAGACATAAGGATATTTTTTTTAAGGATGGTATTTTTGTCAGTGTTTAATTTCATGTAGTTGGCACTTTCCAAAGATTACTGAGGAAATGGATGGCATCGGGACTTTGAGATCTGAAGAAATTTCCCCAAATACCCAGGCCTTTCGTCTCTCAGCACTCTCCTCTAAAAATTAAATTCTCACCCTCCAATGAGAGAATGAAACAGATTTCTGAGACATCATTACTGAGCTTTATAACTCCAGAAGTAAATCAGGAAAGATGCTGCATAAGAAATATGTATCTTACACTCTTTGGTTTCTCTCAAAATGCTAATTATCAGTGCTATGCTTACGAAGTCTATCTGTTCTTCTTTTTGTAATTGATCTTTTAATCATTTAAGAAATTACCACAGTAAAATAATTACTTCGACTGGTTACCTGTGCTGCAAATTAGCTGTTATTAGACAGCAACATTTCTTGATACTGTGTTTCTGCATATAGCTCTGGGTGAATTGCCAAAGTAATATTAAGGCAATAAGGAAACCTGCAGTTCTTCTTTCTAGTTTCACAAAAAGAACCCCGACAAACCAGTATTCACATTTGAAACAGAGAAAAATTTAAACAAAATCTCTGCAGCTGATTCTATTGACTTGCTGTTGTTTGGTTCATTCGTGCTTATGCAATGTGTGGTCTCAGCCATGATAAGCATTCCAGTGTTAATCCATTTAAAACCTGCAAATTTGCTGTTGATACATTAATGTATATTTTATCATCTGCTGAAGTGTCAGCACTGGGGAGATGGATGGTTTTATATTTTGTATTCCCTAAGGAACCACACATTAACTGTGCAGTACCACACACTGGACACAACAAGCGGATCAGTTTAATTTGGAACAAGCTGTATCTCTCAGGATAGCAGGATTTTGCATTTGACTTAATGCATGCTTTTTTAATTATTACTGCATGCAAAATTAATTGATTACTTTTGGTTTTCTTCTGATAAAGACAGTCTTTCACTTCCCTTCACTGATTTATTGACATTCTGATGTACCTTTTAATGTGTCATTGTGTAAGTTCTTTTCTCTTTTAGTAAAACAACTGCCACTATATTTTTGCCATTCTGTTTAACTGTGACAAGCAATAACTTCAGATTTAGCAGAATTTCAATTGTTTCTCCTTTAAACATTGATATTCGATAATTTTGTTACAAGCTACTCTTCCAAAAGAAAAATACATCAGAACTAAAGAGTGGTAAAAAGAATTGCCCAGTTTCCATGTGATCCTATCCTACCTTACTCAACCACGCAACATCACTGATCAGGCAGTAAGGAGACAAAAGCATTGCCCACCAAATTAATGATAAAACGCTACATACCTACTGTCTTTTCAGCTTTCCATTCTCATTTAGCCTAGAGAGAAAAGAAGTTTTATGCTCTTTTCTTTCCTTCTGTAGCTGTTTCTACAGTTTTGTGGGTTGGGTGTGGTTTTTTTCCCTAAAAGCAACCCTTGATATTTGCAGAACAATGGACTAGTTTATTGACTAGTTTGCTCAGCTCTAATGTCTGTGATTTTTCTGACTAGGGAAGAGAAGGCATAGATACAATGGCTGAAGTCCTGACTGCTTTGTGACATTAATTGGGAAGCTGACATAGACATCAGCTCAGATGAGGAGCAAGTACAGACATGTCAGTCTCCAAGCTCAGGCTCACACAGCCGCCATAACTACCTGATGGCTGAGCCATGACAAATGTGCCCCAGCTCAAGACAAATGCAAAGCAGTACGATTTAACTTAGCCCACTGTGAATAAGGATAGCAGCAAGTTGCTTCCCATACATTCATCATGGTCTAGGAACTGTTTCTCAGCAGATATGCACTAACATTTTCCCCTGCAACAACCTGGTCATGTATCTGAGCTTAGTGAAGAAAGCGCTAACGTGGAAAAGCTCAGCTACAGGGAGCTGGCATGGGAAGACAGAATATTTTGTTACAGGCACAATGTGTTTGGAGTATTGTTAGACGCATTTAGCATACCACATTTGGCCTCCAATGCATGTCTTCCCAAATGTGCTCAAAGGCTTAACATTTTTAATTAAAGACTTTTATTTAAATTACTGAGCACTGAGAGTGTTAAGAATTTCCTGGGTGACAACTGTATTACTTATGGCAGGCTGCTCAGTTTCCAGTTAGCAATAATATTAAATTAATATGACACCAGTATAGAAGTCAGCTAGAAAACCATGGAATATCATGTGAATTCATTTGGGAAGTCACTATATCAGAGGCTTACTGAGATTAAAACTCAGCTTTGCACAAGCATCTGATATATACTCACAGCAGATCCAGAAACTTTAATTGTTTCTGAATTGCTGTTATTAGCCAATTTTTAGTCTGTTAGGACTATCTCAACACACATGTTAAGCAACACAGATTACCAGAGTTTAGTATCTTTTCATGCATCCTTCCATTTTTTAGGCAGTAGGTCTGTTATGAAAAGCGCTATAATACTTCTAATCTTTTGTTCTATTTTAACCTAGGACAGCCCACTGCCTTTTGTTCACATATGTGGCAGAATGTCACTATGGTAATAACTGTGCTATTTTTTCAGCTGTTTTAATGGTATGTTAATATTTGTTGGAAGATAGAGATTTTGCTGGGGTACTGTTTCTCACATCTGGACTATATTGACCACTGAGGTTTGTGTTGTTGATTCAACTACTGATTACAAATCCAGACCTCAATTTTATTGTTATCCTTGGTTTTCACTGAATGAACTAAATTTGTGGTTTTGTATTCTTTATGTGTAATTTTCCTTAAGATACTCTGTGAAAATCACTATGTAAGTGCAATTTGTGCTGCATGGTGTTATTAAGTATTCTCTTTTAAGCTGTACAATGAAATAACTGTATAATTTATTTTGTGGTAGCTTCCCAAACAAATATATTTTGCTAAAATATTTTTGATTAAAAATTGATGTGTCATATAGCTTCTTCCCCCTGATTTTAAAGTGAACACAAATAGGATTGACTGAAGGATTTTCCAAAGACATGCTCATCTCATATATTTTCTTCAGGTTGAATCCAAAAAGTCTTCCACTGTTAAAATACCATTTCAAAGTTACCACATGCAATTTCCTATGCCAATATCCTTATGGAGGTCAAGATTTTAGAGTCAGATCATCAATAACAGAACACAGACTTCATAGTTAAGATATGCGAATCAATCTCCTTTCTTTCACTTTGAATTTCAATATTTCAGATCGTAGTATGGAGCACCATGGTATGCAGTACTGCCCAAAATATTCTGCTAGTGAGAAGGCAATGTGAGAACTGCTATTTAAAATAAAAAATCTCATTTTTACGTCAGACCAGGAGGTGATTATGCACTGCTATTTCGCAGTTCACTGTAACAGCTGTGAATAGTGAGTGACTGCTTTGAAAACATGGTTGGCTGAGTTTCTAAACAGATTTTAAGCAAACTGCACTTCCACAGTAATCACCTATGGTGCATTAGACATCTAACGGTTTTTTTTTTGTTGTTATTGTACCACAGTATATTGTAGTGTAAAAAAGTTGGGAGTTTTTTTGAGAACAGTTCTTACAAAAATTGCCTTTAATTCTTTGCAAAAGGATAGCTTTGTCTGCGGAGCCACAACCAAATTTTATTCTCAGAGCTACATGATCTCCTTCTATCTTCATAGTACTGACGAATGTATATACAAGCTGATCTAATCACACTGTGCCGGAGCTTACAATGACCAAAAAAAGTTCCAATTCAATCAATCCTACACATTCCCTTCTTTAATAAGCATTAAATTTGAATCAAAATGCAATTGAAACTTAGGAATATCTCCAGATTACAATATGCACCTGAGTTCCACTGAAAGTTATAAGGTTACTCAATCAAATCCAAATGGAAATACCCTTCAAAGTGGGCAAGTGAACTGGATCTGAGTTTATGTGACTCAAAAATTACTTTAAGTGTTGAATTATGAAGTTACAACTGTTTTTTGATTTATTGAAATATCCAGGGCACAGCAAAACTTGAGATCCTCTGCTAAGCTCTACTGTTGTCCTATTTTTATTTGTTCTTGAAGGAATCATCGTCCTTCTAAGTCACTGCATATAATCACATCTCTTCTGCTCTTGTCAATGGCCCTTTTTGCCAGCTTCTCCTTGGCTCACCACTCCTATTCTGCCTGCTCTGCAGTCTTTCCATTCCTCAGTCAGCATATTGCTGGCATATATTTTTATTTTCTCTACCTTTCTGGAATCTCACTTCCTGAGAAACCTCTTTTGCTCCATATTCTCTGTGAACAGTCTGTTTTATACTTGTAGCTTCTTAATTCTATGTCTGCTCCTCTGCCCAAATGTTGCGGGGGGGGACGGGACAAATCTAGACTAAGTAACTCAGAAGCTAGACTTGTGCCTCAATTTTTTGTTCCTACTTCATCAGTTCCTGTAAACTAGATGAGTCTCCTCTATAGCTAATAGAGTGAAGAGCGTGCTTTTGAATGCCTTCAGGAGGAGGTCCCATCTGCCTAAATGTTAAGTGCAAGTTAAAAGCCTAAATTAGGCACACTGTGTGTCATGTTCCATGACTCTCTTGACAGAGAGATGGGATATTGTTTAGGCCTGTACTTCCTCAGTTTAAGACTACTAAAATTGAATTACCTTTCTCCATATTCCTCTTTTATGTTATTGTCATTGACATTTCAGATGTACTTTCAGTGATTCAGATTTCCACCTGTGTAGTTCCCTGATTTGTCATGCTTCTCATGGGCAGCTTTACTTTTCTGACATCCTTCAAAAATTATCCTTTTCTTTACATCTTCACCAGCAAAATTTCTTGTAATTTTCTTTTCCAAGGTTACAGTATCCTTCTCTTCCTCCAGTTTCTCTCATTGAAGTTTTCTTTCTTACAATTGTTCAGCTTGAACATTCATTCAGCCCCACTCTAAATTACAACTGACATGAGTTCCAAGAACCTCAGTTGGGTCCCTGTATCACGTAAGATAAAGCATTTACTCTGCTCCCTCATGTTGAGAGAACCCACACTAAGTTGCTGTGTAATTGTGGTTCTTCGTGACCAGCAGGTCGAGGGAGGTGATCCTGCCCCTCTACTCTGCTCTCGTGAGACCTCACTTGGAGTATTGTGTGCAGTTCTGGTGTCCTCAACATAAAAAGGACATGGAACTGTTGGAGCAAGTCCAAAGCAGGGCCACGAGGATGATCAGGGGACTGGAGCACCTCCTGTATGAAGATAGGCTGAGAAAGTTGGGGCTGTTCAGCCTGGAGAAGAGAAGGCTGCGAGGAGACCTCATAGCAGCCTTCCAATATCTGAAGTGGGGCTACGGCAACCCTGGGGAGGGACTATTTATTAGGGACTGTTGTGATAGGACAAGGGGTAAAGGGTTCAAGCTTAAACAGGGGAAGTTTAGATTGGATATGAGGAAGAAATTCTTTACTGTAAGGATGGTGAGACGCTGGAACGGGTTGCCCAGGGAAGTTGTGAATGCTCCATCCCTGGCGGTGTTCAAGGCTGGGTTGGACAGAGCCTTGGCTGGTATGGTTTAGTCGGAGGTGTCCCTGCCCATGGCAGGAGGGTTGGAAGTAGATGATCTTAAGGTCCTTTCCAACCCTAACTATTCTATGATTCTATGATTCTATGAGTGTCCTTCCATGCTTGTACTCCCTCTCTGCTTCCATTTTCCTACTTTGTTTCTTTCTTTGCCTTTTCTCCCTCTTTTGGAAGTTTTTCATGTAGCTCTAGCTTAAGGTGGTGTAGGTGAGGCCAAAGCATAATACATCATGGTAGGTTCCTGTTCTCAGCCTGCCTGGCAGGACCCTCTTCCTCTCTCTACTGGCTATAGAAGGAGGCAAAGACAGCAAACCTCTGTTGGGCCAGCCCCCCACTGTGTCTTCTCCTATACTCTCCCCTCCGATTAGTGATTTTCTTGTAGTGCATTAAGGAGCATACAACGCCTTCCTATCCAAAACATATTTGTCTTTAGCCTTCCAATCTAACAATGATTCCCTTTGTCATTGCCTACTAGATTGGGGCAGCAGTACCTTAAGGTTGAATTGCTATAGAGAGCAAAGGATTTTATCCTTTTAAATCTGAAGGATATTGGTAATTGTGGCACCCGTACAAGATGTCCTCATGTGCAGGGAGTGCTTGCTTCCTGCTGCATTTTTTGCATAATTTTTTATTTCTACAAGTGAGAGTTATTTTTAACATCAAAACATTCGTGTCAGAAGATGTTTTTTAATTTTCCCTGGTTTTATGTTTAAACTGCACTGAGAGTAATATTTCAGTTAAAATATTTGTCTTAAACTTGAATGACAGAGCGTATACTAATGACGGATTCTGCATCACAGGAGCTGCAGAGAATGAAACAATCTTTACAAAACACATTTTTTGTCCTGTTCACTTGAACAGTGAATGATTATGCTACCTGCCTGTGAACTGCACTTTTTGTCCTAATTGTACTTTGAGTTCCCAAAGGAGGGTCACATAGGACAGAAAACACCCATTCATTCTAGCAGAAGTCAGGTCTAGTGAACTTCCACTCCATGTAAAATAGTGTGAGCTGGTCAGTCACTTTCACACAAAAATCCATTGCACTTCCACTCATCTACTACCATGTCTCACTGACCAAAAATTCTGACCTTGTTGCATTAATATTCTGACTAGAATACAACTTACAGGGAAAAGCAGTGGAAGACTTTAGTTACTTGCATCTTCCTTTCCATTCACAAAAATCACTACTTTCTCTTCACTGACAAGTATTACTATCTCAATACGAAGAGAGGGCTCATCCGGTATTTATATTCAAGGTTGTCTCACTGCCACTGCAGAACTTTATTTCCGCTTATTTCTTGTCCCATCTGACTTCATATGATGTATTACTTAAAGTGAAAAATTATTCAGAGGTAACATCTAACATCACCCCAGTGCAATCTCATACGAAGATATATGCTTGAAGTGCTCTGAGCTTAGGCTTGTAGAAAGGAGAGCCTGAAGAAGTTCAACGAAACCAAAAGCCAACACAAATGGGCTTTCGAAGAAAGACTAGAGTGCAAGTGAGATAAGCGAGATAAGATGTTACACTGATAAAGAGGACAAAGCCTTGTTTGTGTCTGATCAATGGTCCTTGCAGTCTGGGAATGAAAAGAGAGGAAACATGACTATAAGACAGCTTTGTTTGAGGAGTGAGGTACAGTAAAAATAAACACTAGATAGCCAGATCCCTTGCAGAGACTAACCAGAATGATACAAAACCTTACCTTAAGATTTCCTCAGCACTGGAAGCTTCCTTTACATGGACAGCTTGAGATAGAGACTTTCAGCGTTCGCTCTGCTAGGTTTATGGCATCCCCATCTAAAGCTGGTGTCAAAGGTCTTGGTCTTACAGCCAAGAAACTGAGCTTAGGATGTATAATGTCTCCTGCAGTCCCTTCTGCTTCTCCTACTGGTCTTGGACATCTCAGTGGAAGAAACGGCACAACTAGTAAATCTGCCCCAGTTTTTTGCAGTGTTTCCACACTGACTTTGGGTGATAGCCTACAGGTATCCCTCTGAAACACAGCAACAAAGGTGAGAAGACCATGGTGTAGGAGCCAGGAAACCACATACCCCAAAAATCTGTCTGAGACCTAACATTCAAAAGTAGTTCCTTCTCCAGCCACCTCTTTGATCACACAGGTTTCCCAGATGTGGCAGCTCATGCATGCCTAAGAGGAACCCATATGTGCCACAGGCTCAGAGCACTTACAGGTACAGAAGCAAAACACCCCATTGATAGCAGAGCTTCCTTGCACAGATGCCACTACTAGCTCTGGCAAAGCCACACATGATTCCATAAGTCCTGGAAAGCCTTCACTCAGCTGTGAGCGAGGAGGTGAGGAGGGCTTTGAAGATATCCTGGAAGGAGAGCTGGAAAACATTTGGTAGTCACTATGTAGAAGCCATGCTTTGTAGTGCCATTCTGCCCTGTGACCCCATATAAAGCACCTAACCCCCATGGAGCTTTTGCCACATGA
This sequence comes from Amazona ochrocephala, assembly GCA_039720435.1. NCBI lineage: Eukaryota > Metazoa > Chordata > Aves > Psittaciformes > Psittacidae > Amazona > Amazona ochrocephala. The sequence continues at coordinate 58,704,681 of CM077877.1, forward strand.
AGAGAGGCCTGGTTGCCTCCTACATGCTGGACTTTGCAAGGTTTGAGGCATATACGGAACCTGGGTTGTGGGATTAGAGAAGTCTGGTTGTAACAAGGACAGCCAAGGGATCAGTACATAGCAGAAGAAGAGGACCTGAAAGTATCATGTCCTGCCTGTCCCTAGTGGGGCCATTCTATGTCATGCAGCCTTCTCAGAACAATATTTCTGACACATTTGGCAGTGTCCATCATGAGTGAAGCTCTGGCTGCCATAGACATGGGGATCGTGCAGCAGCAGGGAAGCAAAGCTGTCTCTCCTGCAGTTACCCCTCTGATTAGCACCACTAGCACCCAGAAATGGAAAAGGGGCATCTTTCTTACACTTTATTGAGAGCAGTGCTGTGCGTGAGGGTGTGGGCCCTAAGCTACACCACCAGACCCAAAAAGGGCAAGGGACAGCCTGTGGATGTGGTGAAATCCATAATGTGAGGTTATTGAGAGGACCCAAGAGAGGGCCAGAGACCAGATTCCCAACTGTACAACTGCTTTGGAGGAGGATGAGAGATTCTCAACTGCACAAAAGCATCCACTTTTCAGCACTCCCGCATTCCCATAAGACAGCGTTAAGGCCAACGCAGGCTGTGCATCTTCATGTCCCGAAGATGCTCTTAGAAATTCTCCTACGAGATGTCATGGACACAGCCCCTACAGTCCACCTCCAGCATTCCAACTTTAAATAGATACCTTTCTCCCCAGAAGTAGAATCTGGTAGCATCTAAGTATTTTGAATTTTGATGCTATGCCAATGTATCTGAATGCTTTTTCCATACTTATACATCTATTCCTAGGAGAAGATGCTCTCTGTTTTCCCTGAGGAAAAGTGTGTCTTTGCCTACAGTCAAGCGAAAAAGAGGAGAAGAAAAGCAGTAAGCAACTTCAGTTCCTGCCATGCAGAGTTGCTTCAGATGTCAACCAGCAATCGGTTACAGCTCTCGAGTTAGAGTACTAGTTCCTGAAGAAGTTTTAACCTTAGACTTTACAATTAAAGGACATTAAAAGCCAACATTGCTACACAAATTTTGAACAAGTAAGCTTTATAATATCTAAACTGGCAGTCCAAATTTGCTGTATAGGGAACTGATGTCAGATCCAGCTATAGTCAAAACCTAAAACTGACAGAAAAGTTTGACATGCTAGAGTAAACAGGGTTTTGACAGACAGCTTCTCAGAGAGGCAATCTTACCATTCTCGCATTGTGAAAAGTATGTTAGTAGTAGAGCACAGTAAGTGGTATATATATGCCAATATGCAACAAAGCCTGTTTGGAATTTTGTATGTTACTTGAAAACAGGTGATATAAAGACAGCTTCAACTTTTCTTTGCTTGACTGATTTACAAGAACAATGGAAAAATCAGATATACCTACTTAGAGTATCTAAACTCCTTAAACTATAATAACTTTTTTACTGGCTTGTTTTTTGGGTTTTGTTTTTTTTTTTTTTTTCCCTGATTTTCAGGTTAACAGATCTTTGATTTTACAATGTTCTGTGTTGTAGAAGCCTCACCATTTGTTTTGTGGTTTACAAAGCAAAAGTACGAACAGATTTTTGCACTGTTTGTACTTCAGGTACATCTAACAATGTACCTGAGTTACAACAAGAAAAACAGAATTCAGCCCAGTAATTATGTTAGGGACTTCTACTATTCAGCATAATGCATTTTTAACACATATATTCCAGTCTTCTTTTATAGACTGGCCCTTATAGCTTTACACAGGCAAGCTAGGCTTTTCCCAGTACTGTATTTTGCAAGACGACAAATTGGTAGACGTCTCTATTCATCACCAAAGTGGTACCTCTCTAATACATAAGTTCAGTAGTCAAACGTAATTAAGATATGTATTATTGATGTGTCTCTGCAAGAAAAGAAGCAGCAAAAATGTATCTTTGTCATCAGGATCAAAATTAATATGATGCCTAGTGAGATGCAGAGATGGCAGCCTGCCCATGCAAGCTCACGGCAGAACTTGGATATAGCAGGCAATATAATGCCTTTAGTACCAAACCATCTCATCCTCATAGCTGGTAATACTGAGTCATGGTTATCAGTCACAGAGGAGTAGAGATGATTCAGAGGATCATTAATTAAGCACTCTTTTGACATAGTTGGAGGCTATGCTAATTAGGTTCAGAGATACAGCCAGAAGATTCAAGAATCTTGTTGTTCCCTTTTGTTTGCTTGTAATTTCTGCAGTACAGCAGTTTCCATCACTAAGGGATTTATTTCTAGTTACTACAGAGTATTACGTTACCCTTTAATGTAACTCTCTGGTGACATTTTTAAATGATTCATACCCATTTTATATGTACCAGCTTATTATTAAATGGAAGATGTAGAAGACAGTCTTAAAAGACACACATCTCTACTGGGAGCCTCGCATTCGAGGAGTCAGTGATCTCGGATGGGCCACATGTGATCTGTTAGCGCTCGTACTTAGGTCTTGAGAAGCCCCTATGTTATTAATATAATCTGCAATTTATAGTATAGCTTTGGGAAAGATAAACTCTATCTACATGAATCCAGGGATAGTATATATTGATTCTGACCAGGAGAGTACTGTTTGTGCCACCTGCCCAGCCTTGACTTCATCTAAAATGGAAGCAATAAGTTCTTGTGTGAGCATCCCTTAGGAATAGAGTTATTTCCTTGTGTACAGTACAATTCTTGGATTATACAATACCTTGAATGGCCAAAAACAGAGCTCTTCTCTCCACAGACAGGATCTGCTTTGAGTAGCACACTGAGAGAAAATCTATCCATGCTATGTCCGATGCTGTACGAATGCAGGTGCTCAGCATCTGAATGACATAACATTTACTCACTACCTATATTCCTCTTTCTATTACTTCTTATTAAAGCAGTTATCTTACTAAGCCTTTTGTTGTCAGGCCTTTCTTACTGAGATCCAGGAAGGGCCCTGCACAGGCTTGCCCTCTCTCTCATCCCCCTCCAAAACAGCTTCCCCATCACTCCCCTCACTGCTCCTGCACTGTGCAAAGTCACTAAGGCTCTTAAATAAGCACTAACCTGATTTTTAAGAGATAGCTAAAGAGCAAAAGCAGAAAGGAAAAAAAATAGGAGAGTGAAGCAGATATCAGTAACTGAATTCAGGACCTCTCGCTGAAAGACGTAGCTTTCTGTGGTCACTGTCTATAAAAACCAGACTGTTCCAATTTATATAGCTTAGTAACAGGAGGCAAAGCAACACAAGGGAGGAAACAAAATCCATGGTATATTTATTGCTAAAATATTACTCTGAGCCTGGAAAACCAGCACCTGAAGACTTCTGATACTTAGGCAAGAAATTCGGTCAGGAGTCTAAATGCTTAGAATAATACTTAGATTTCTCAGGCAGAAAGTCAGATGATGATATGATTAAAACATGGGAGCATAAATCGAGATTCTCATCCAGGTGACTTTCATGAGAAACTTTAATTAAAGTTTGATTAGGTGTAGATTCAAGAGGAGAGGTATTTTTGTCTTGCCTATCCACCTCTGTGTTCACCTCTCCGTTTGTTCACTGTCTAATAATCTTTGAAGCTACCAGCCAGTTCCAACCAAATATGACAGGGCAAGGTCTTAAATATATCAGGCACAAGGCAAAGCAGTGGCTGGGTAGAAAAGGGTCCCAACTAAGAACTGCCATGAAAGGGGAGGCAGTGATTTCTCAGCTATCAATCCTATCAATCCCTAGGAGAAGATGTCCCCTATCAAACAGCAAGAGCCTGAGGGGCAGCTGGCCAGGGCATGACAGCCCTGAGCTTGGCAAAGCTCAGATTACACTGGGAGAACAGTGTGTGCACTGAGGGACAGGCAGGACAAGAGCTGGGGTGAGGAAAACCATCTCTCATTCCCTTGCAGCACAGGGAAAAGCAGAACTCACCAGTTCTGCTGCTCAGAGAATTATTTACCTTTTCCTCTCTCTCTCTTTTTTTTTTCCTCAATCTTTATGCTGTAAAAGAGATGGAAATGTTTCTGTCCTTTTTGATCAGTCCATAAAATCAGTTAACCCATAACCTATTTCCAGCAGTGGCTGGAACAAGAAAAGCATTTGTGAAAGTACAGCATTGCCCATCCACGGTGGGACCCCTATTCCCACTCCCTTTCAGTTAATAGCTGTAGCTTGGACTGAACTTGATTTTCATATCCCTTCTCTTTCCTAGGTTGGCTTTCTGAAGGCAAAAGGAATTCACAACTGCTCTGCCCACACGCCTGTGTGTCCAGGTTTGTCTCATGCCCACCAAAAACCATTGAACTAACCATCTGCTTTTTAACAAAACCTGAAAAAATTACGGAAGTTAGCGATCAACCAATGAAAATTGGTAGTTCTGGAAAGGGGCTCATATTAATGTTCCCACTGAGAAAAGGTCCGGCAAAATTCAGCTGCAATACACCCAGTTTGGCAGCAGCCTGAGAGCCAGCCTGCACACAGACAGCTACACTAGAGCTGCCTCTGGACAATGAACACTGTCACCTGGGGAGTTAGGGCTAGGGCACACTGGGGAAAAGCAGATGAGAGGACAAAGGATACAGTAAATTGGTTTGACCACTGTTTACAGACAACTTCAGAGACTGTTGTTTCCCTAGGAAGAAAAAAGATGATAGATAGATAGATAGATAGATAGATAGATAGATAGATAGATAGATGATAGATAGAGAGATAGAGAGATAGATAGATAGAGAGATAGATAGATAGATAGATAGATAGATAGATAGATAGATAGTACAAAATACACATAGTTTTTGTGTCAGTCTCTTTGTGTTAGCTATTCTGGAGGAAAGGAAGGAAATGCTCGCTGGCACCAGAATGAAGTCTGTACAGAATACCTGCAGGGAGTGTCCCCGTTGTACTAGCAGAAGCTTTAACCAAAATGCGTGAAGTGTTTATGAATTTTTTAATCCATGTAAACCAGAGCTATTTAATTACATAAAGAAAAGGGTTGCATAACCTCTGAAAGGCGTTGAATATTTTATCTCAGCCTAAGAATGCTAGAGTACTCCATTAGCTGAAAAAACCCTTGAGGATGTGTGAAAATGGCGTGAGAGAGCATCTCTATGAATGTCAGACCAGGAATGCATGAATACGTATATAAATATATGTGCGCATATATAACAGAGGAGAGAGTATATGGACATGTAATACGGTGAGGAGTAACATGCATCTCACTGAGAGGAAGCAGGTATTTATAAAGAAAGATACAATCAGCTTTCATTATAAAATCCTATTTTAATAATATAATAATTTTGACTTCAAACATTGCTTTGCCTTGAGTCTTGCCTTTGATTTTGTTTAAAGAGAAAACATAATGCTTATGCAAAGTCTGAATAACATCCATAAACTCTTATCTGAGTATCAGGATGTTAAATAATATCCTGTCTGTAATATTTCACATTTGCCTAACATGCCTTTGTTTTTATACAATCAGCTTGCTGCTGAACATTCACACTCCTTGTGGCTATTTAAAGAAAACAAGACTTAATTTATCAAGGTATTTATTGTTAATTTGTTAGATAATTTGTTCTCCACTGACGTAGATACTTTATTCATTCACTCATAGAATCATAGAATCAAAGAATAGTTAGGGTTGGAAAGGACCTCAAGATCATCCAGTTCCAACCCCCCTGCCATGGGCAGGGACATCTCCCACTAAACCATGCCATCCAAGGCTATGTCCAACCCCACCTTGAACGCCGCCAGGGATGAAGCATTCACAACTTCCTTGGGCAACCCATTCCAGGGCCTCACCACCCTCACAGTAAAGAATTTCTTCCTCAGATCCAGTCTAAACTTCCCCTGTTTAAGTTTAAACCCATTACCCCTTGTCCTCTCACCACAGTCCCTAATGAAGAGTCCCTCCCCAGCATCCCTATAGGCCCCCTTCAGGTATTGGAAGGCTGCTATGAGGTCTCCACGCAGCCTTCTCTTCACCAGGCTCAACAGCCCCAATTTTCTCAGCCTATCTTCATACGAGAGGTGCTCCGGTCCCCTGATCATCCTCATGGCCCTCCTCTGCACTTGTTCTAACAATTCCGTGTCCTTTTTATGTTGAGGACACCAGAACTGCACACAGTACTCCAAGTGAGGTCTCATGAGAGCAGAGTAAAGGGGCAGGATCACCTCCCTCGACCTGCTGGTCACACTCCTTTTGATGCAGCCCAGGATATGGTTGGCTTTCTGGGCTGCAAGCGCACACTGCCGCCTCATGTTCATTTTTTCATCAACCCACACCCCCAAGTCCTTCTCCGCAGGGCTGCTCTCAATCTCCTCCCTGCCCAACCTGTAGCTGTGCCTGACATTGCTCTGACCCAGGTGTAGGACCTTGCACTTAGCATGGTTAAACTTCATCAGGTTGGCATCAGCCCACCTCACAAGAGTGTCAAGGTCCCTCTGGATGGCATTCCTTCCCTCCAATGTATCAAGCGAACCACACAGCTTGGTGTCATCGGCAAATTTGCTGAGGGCGCACTCAATCCCACTGTCCATGTCACCCACAAAGATGTTGAATAAGACCGGTCCCAACACCGATCCCTGGGGGACACCACTCGTTACTGGTCTCCAGCTGGACATTGAGCCATTGAGCACTACTCTTTGCGTGCGGCCATCCAGCCAGTTCTTTATCCACTGCGTGGTCCACCTATCAAATTGATGTCTCTCCAACTTAGAGAGAAGGATGTCATGTGAGACAGTGTCAAAGGCTTTACACAAGTCCAGGTAGATGACATCAACTGCTCTGCCCCTGTCCATCAGTTCCGTAGCCCCTTCATAGAAGGCCACCAGATTGGTCAGGCAGGATTTCCCCTTAGTGAAGCCATGCTGGCTGTCACCAGCCACCTTGTTGGTTTTCATGTGCCTTGGCATGCCTTCCAGGAGAATCCGCTCCAAGATTTTGCCAGGCACAGAGGTGAGACTGACTGGTCTGTAATTCCCCGGCTCATCCATTTTCCCCTTCTTAAAAATGGGGGTTATATTTCCCTTTTTCCAGTCATCGGGAACTTCACCTGACTGCATTTACTTTGCTCCTGGCTTCCACAGAAGCACAACATAAAACACATGAATTCTCCTAATAGCAGTTCAGAGACGGCATACACTATGTTCCTTGCAGTTTAGAATTACCAGATTACACCTTCTGAAGAGCAGGGCTCTGAAATTAGTTCAGCACCCATGTTGGGTGCAGGTAAATTTGGCTATACAGCCATGCTCAGTTAAGCAAGAACATCCCTCTCTCAGTAGGTACTGAAAACTGCTGCTAATACATTCATTTCATTCATCTGTCCTTGCCATGTCTCCTAGATTAACCTATTAACAGCATGTAACAGTTTAACCATTCAAAGCTGTCCCATATTTAGTCCTTATAAAGGATAACACTTGTCTTTTCTTGCCTGTCACAGACCTGGAGCCAAGGTCAGCTCTCAGTTAGCAGTATTTTAGCAAAGTCCAGAAACACGGGGACCACATTCCTCTGTAGGCACCAGGCACCTGGTCCAGAAGGCTCCTCTGTAGATACCTGGCCCAAGAGACCTTCCTGCGCGCAAGGATTACTGCTGCAATGTGGCAGAGCAGAGCAGGTGTGGAAGAAGTTCAGCAAGCACTGTTGTCACTTACAAGGCAGACTGCCTTGTAAGTGCCTCTTCTGTCAGACCTCCTCATAAGCCCACCTCTCCTCCTGCATATCTCCCCTAAAAGACAAAGAGACTTGTGGAGTAAGAATCTGGGACAAGCTTCACAGTACACACACTGAAAAATCTCTCTCCAGGAGCTATGTGGCCAAAAAAAACCAGTTTTATTTAAAAAGCATGTTTAACTAAAGGTCTGCAAACATCCAGGGAAAGGGTTGAGGCAATAAATGGCTGGTCTTTGCCATAAGGAATATAAAGAGGTCTGACAAGCAGTCACTCTCTTCCTCTGCTGGTGAATGAGACTGATGCTTTGCTGTCTCTTCTTTGATTTAGCCCAAGGTGTCTGCAATGCTCCTTGGCCCATTTTTTATCCAGCGTATTGTGGTTTAACCCCAGATGGCAACTAAACCCCATGCAGCCTTTTGCTTACTGCTGGTGAGATGGGGAAGAGAATCTGAAGGGCAAAAAGTGAGAAAACTCATAGGTTGAGATAAAGACAATTTAATAGAGAAAGCAAAAGCCATGTTCACAAGCAAAGCAAAACAAGGAATTCATTCACCACTTCCCATGGTCAGGCAGAAGTTCGGACATCTCCAGGACAGCAGGGCTCCATCACAGGTAATGGTTACTTGAGAACACAAACATCATCACTCCAAATATCCCCCCCTTTATGTGTACGATGTATATGCTTCCCCCAGCCGTATATGCTGACCATGACACCATATGGTATGGAATGTCCCTTGGTTCAGTTGGCGTCAGCTGTCCCAGCTGTGTCCCCACCCAAACTCTTGTGCACCCCCAGCCTGCTCGCTGGTGGGGGGGGTGCGAGAGGCAGAAAAGGCCTTGACTCTGTGCAAGCACTGGTCACCAACAGCTAAAACATCCCTGAGTTATCAACACCACTTCCAGCACAAACCTAAACAACACCATACAAACTGATGAAGAAAATTAACTCCAGCCCAGACAAAACCAGCACACAGTGCCACGAGATGGAGGCTGTCCCAGGTTCCTCACTGGGAAGGCCCTTGGCTGACCTGCCTACCCCATGTCCATATGTGATGTTTCCTCCAGGGAGCATGAGGTGAACAAAAGAATCAGCTGAGCTCAGCAACTCAATACCTTTCACGATGCAGGAAAGGTAAAGCCCATGTTAAGGGGCAGCAGAGTCCTGGGTTTTCCTCTTTAACATGACCTGAAGCTCCTCAAAATGCTGAGCCTTCAAGTTGTGTTTGACTGGTGCAAGTGCAAGACAGGCTTGGGTTCAAAAAGATGTTCAAAAGTCCATGCTGAAACACAGTGTCAACTTAACCTTGTCATCCAGTATGATGTCAGGATTTTATTTCATCTGACAAGTTTAAACAGGTTGTTTGATGAAATCTGGCATGGGGCTCAATCAGAGAGGCAAGTTTTCCTGAGGTAACCCTGGGAAATGTCATCAGCATATTCTCTTTTCTCTCTTGCTGAGGGGTTCAAAGTTGCAGCTCTCAGGGCTCCCAGTCAGCACCTGCCATATAAACACATCTCAGCAACAACTGCATCTCAGCTTCAAGGGCTCCTCCCCTGTGTTAGGCTATGGTCTCACAGTTGTTCTGATACAATGGTGTCACCACCAAATAGAAGAGGATTTGCTGCTCTGTACTTCTCTTTTCCCACAGTAAAACTGACAAAACCCCATAAACAAACAAACAAACAAACAGAAATGCTTTGCTTTGTACTGGGATAGCAAACCAAATTCATCTCCAAAAGCTCAGCAGGAGAAGTATGCACGCAGAAGAAGGCAGTAAGACAGACTGAAGAGGAGGCAAGACCTCTCAGTTGGCAGTGGTGGATTTTAAATCTGTTCAACCCCATCCTGCAAAAACTAAGCTATGAGCTTAGAGAGGTGAGTGGCTTTCAGCCTAGAGACTTTAAAATGGATCTTACCTAACCAGTCCAAGGCAATTTAACCAACAATGCAGTCTGTTCATTTAAAAAGCTAATTGCAGAGAGATACTTATTGAGACTGCTCTAGGCAAAGTGCATCAATGCTTTAGGATTGCTGCCAGTGCCTCACCTTGTCCGCATGAGGAACATCCCCTAAATCCCATTTCTCCAAAATAGATGCTTTTAGCTCTCATTTTTACCTTTGGAAAAGAGCTTTATCAGTCCTGCTTATCACCTGGAAGATACAGTTTCACTCAATGGGTTTTTGCTGCTCCCACAACTCCTCTAGGCAGTTTTTTCCAAGAGATACCTCATCTTTGCTTCACTTACTGTCCTCTTTCCCCTAATCTGTTCCTTTAATGTCATATAATCAGACAGAATACTACAAGTTAGTCAAATTACAGAGCAGATGACACTCCATCAGCCAGAAGGAAGGAGAGGAATTACAGAGGCTGGTCCAGCCACATGCCAATACCTAATTAGTTGACATGAAATTCTGTGATATTTTTGGAGAGTGGGGGTAGGCAGTAGAAGAAAGGAGGGTGTTGGTGACCATTTTTCTCACTAGTCTCCAAAGGAAGTGACTGATATCCCTTTCTTTGAGTATTTTGAAAATTGTCATGGGTAGAGCTTTTTTCTATCTCTAAGCATTTTCCATCTCTACTCTCTATGATGCTGCCAGGAAATACTTCAGAGTTAATTAGAGAATATTTGTAAATTGCTTTAAATACTCAAGCGCTGTGTAAGTACCAAGGTATCATTAACCACAATCCAAATGAATTAGGGAAGAAATTCAGACTCCAGCAGCACCAAGCAGGCACTGTTGCCAGGCCGGCTTATGGAAGCGGAGAGCTGGGTGGGGAAAAGAGGGTTTCAGAGATGTGTTGTAAATTCACTTGAGGCAAGTGAGTAGCAACATGAGGAGCTGACCATCCTAAACATGCTAACATGTTCACTGAAGTAAGTCACTGATATAGCTTACAGGTATAATTCTCACTTACTACAGGTTCCTAAACAGAAATCTCTGCAGTGCAGCATTAGTAGTTAGCAGTTACTAGCTGGGAGGAACAACCATGAGCTTCCTCTTTGCTACACTGTTCCAGTCTCTTTAGGTATGGAGGGTAAAGAACTCGGGCCCTTTGGTGAGTGAACATTTTCATGTTGACTCTTTGATGTTATATATGGAACATCTCACCCATTCCAACCCAAAGGGAACAACTCTTCACCTGGGGCTCCTGCTGAGTTGAGTTTTTCAGATGGATATTGTCCCTCACCTATACGTAAGCAGAAAATGAGAGTGAGGAAAACTCTGTGATGCTTTTGTTGATGTTTTGGTAACTTCCCATTATACTGAGTTACGTGAATAAAACTCAGCAGTAAGCTGCAGCTCACTGAGGGAAAGAATCTGGAAGGCTTCTGGATGGATACATACCTAGTGTTTTTTCTCCCTAGTTGCGCTGCTAAGCTGGGGTATATAAGTTGGAGGGAGAAGAACCTGAGGCCAGGGAAAAAGCCCTTTCTTATAGCAGCCTGATGCTCTGTTCACTCTTTCCAAAAGACATGGTTCCTTCGAAATCCCTCCAGTCCCCATGTATGGTTTGCACCAGAGATCTGGTGATCTGCAACATTAGATTTTGGAAAACAGTTAATTTCTGTCATTTTTTGAATCCACAGAGAGACAGGTAAGCCATTTTGCTTGCCTTTTGTCTTAACAGAACCATGGAGATCCTTATGGGATAGATTTTTCATTCACTAGGAGTATACTGTGAAAACTGTGATTGGCAGCTACCACCACAAAAGGGTTTTACTGTGTGTGCAGAAGTCTCATAATGCATAGGAGCTCTGACTGGCTACCAGGTTTTAAAATTAGGTCTTTTATGTTCAATGAACATAAAATATGTAACTTTAGGTACCCAAAAGAAGTACTTAGAAATCCATTTTAGTGCACTGCTTGTTGTAATTTTCTGGCATTTCTTATCCTCTGCCATTGCTCTCAGCATGGTGCAAGTTGGACAGTTGTCACATGCCCATGCTTCGGCTTCGAGCCATGAGTTTGTGGGCTGAAATCTGAATGTGTTTGTATGGGAAAGTTGTGGTCCTCAGCCTCTGCAATGCAGCAGGCCAGTGTTTTGCTCTTCTTACTGATTCGCTCCACCTACCTGCCCAAGTTTTACCACCACAGGCCACAAGCCCCTGATATTTTAAATGTCCAGTAGTGCTTAAACAATTCATTCAGGCCTTTAAACATTCTTCACAGATGGGAAGGTGCCCCAGGTGGTGAATAAATTTCAGTTCCAGTAGGGCTTCAAAGGGTCTAGCCACAGGACTGAGAATTACTAGGGGAAGTAGTGCTGGGATTATAGCTATTATTCTTGCTGGCAGGAAAGGAAAAAATCCCAACCTGGTGACAAAGCAGACTTCACAGCACATGAGGTTGGAAGATCCCCAATGGGACACTTAAAAAAGAAAAAATCAGTTTTAATCAAGCTTATAAAATGGAGAAAGTAACTAATGATTTTATCAATTAGTGATTAGTAACAGCATTTCTTTTTGCCCCCACTTCTGAGCAGCAGGGAATTCTGGAGCCTACATGATGTGGAAAGGAGTGATTCTTGCACCTTTTGGGTATTGCTGTTGTAATGTAGCTACTTATGTCTCTTGCAGGACACTATTTAACTCAATGAACATCTAGGCTTCCTTCTCAGATATCTGAGAATACCAACATAGCAGTAGTTCAAGCTGAAAAGCTGAATCCTCCAGCCAGAACCCTGCCAGATCAAACTGCACCGCATGGGAAATAACCTGAATGAGTTTAAACAAAGAGGTCTGCATCAACAGTACTTTCTTTGGGGGACATACGTGGGGAACAGAAGGCTGAAAACCTACTGTAGTGTCAGCCTAGGAAACCCAAACCATTACAAGTCTGTGGGACTGCTGCTCTTGTCTCCTGACAGAAAGTGGCAATCACCCCTCCTCTTCAGTCCTTCTATCGTGAATCACTGTTGAACCACCAGGAATTGCCCTTCTCCGTGCTTATACTCACTGAAATCTGGACCCCAAATATTGGGAAGCTCTATCTCTCATCCCTGCTGAGTGGATAATATAGGGGCTCTATTATCTTCCTGGGCAGCTCTGGTATCTGTTGCAGCTCTGTCCCACAGTGGGGATTCCCTTTGGGAGTCCTCCTGTAGTAAGTAGCTGTGGCCTCATTTAACAACCATTTCTGTCACCACTGCTTTGCTGCTGGTTGCTGCCTGTGCTCCTCCGGTTGCCAGAACTCTCTTGTCAGTGGCATCAACGAAACACCATCGCTTCCCTAATGCTTTCATTTATTTTATTTTAGAAAGAAATAACTGCAGTACAGCTCCTGCCTGCACCTGTGCCACAAAAAAGACAGACTTTGATGGTCTATTTTTGTTCCACTTCTCTTTCAAGGCCACAGCAGCTAACTTCAGTGGCTCCTTCCCCAAGGTATTTTTGGCATAATTCTCTCATTCACTTATTTTCAAATAACAATACAAATGTATGGCTCATCACTATATGTGTGTGTACATATATATATAAATTTGTATCTATAAATGCTACATACATTTAAATGGTATGTGTATATATAGTGTGTATGAATGTATCTATAAAATGGTGTTTATATATGCATATATGAGATATACATATATGGGGCATGTTTTAGGAAAATGTCCTGAACTGTTACTTAACCACATGGCACATAATTCCTAGTTGACCCAATCAACAAAACTTCTCCAGTAAAGGCTGATTACTGCTCTCTTCCCTACTTGAAGTTTATCAGCTTCATAATCCAGTTGATCAGTTGGACAACTGTCTCTCTTCCCAAAGGGAAGTGAATGGTAACCTTCTCTGCAAGGTGTCAGACTACATGCCTACAAACTGCTTCAGAAACAGAACCTGATATTTTGCTATTATTATCAGGGTCTGACAAAGTTTGAAACTTGTATTAAAGCAGTGGGGAAATTGGCACTGAGAATGCCAATCTCCAGGAGCAGTGAGGAAAAGTGAGAAATGCATTTTTTAATGTTTATCTCTTTTCATAAATACACTAACCTGTCACAATCTGTTCCAGCAATCTTTGCTTGAAGTACTGTTAACACACTGAGACACATATTTTTTATTTGTTTTATGACAAAAATGACCACAATGACTCAAATATTTTCAGCATGCTAGTAATGGTATTGCCAGGTGATTGCACTCCATTTCATATCAAGTGACGTATTAGTTTTATTTTATAACAGGCATGAATAACAAAAATATAGATTAAAGCAAAAGCTGGGGCAAACGTTTCTACTGAGAGTTGGTTCTGAGGCTGACAATACTTTGTTGGTAAAATAAAACAGGGTTTGGTATTCGATTCACTCCTAACTGGACAAACTGACATAGAAGATTATGAGACAAGAATGTATTAACTATAACATCTGAAAAGGGGTGACTCGCTTAGGACAGAAGATGATGAAATAAGAGTGGCCACACTGGCTCAGATTAGAGATCCCTTCAGCCCATTCCCCTGTTCTTGGCAGTTGCCAGGGGTAGACGCCCAAGGAAGTATGGAAGAATAGGACAAACATGCAGGATGTTTCTCCTGTCCAATATGCTCTCCAACTTTTTGTGGCCAGTACACTTAGTGGTCTATAAGCATTTAATAACTGCTACTTGGCTAAGAATCATGAGGTCTCTGAATCCATAAATGTTTAGCCCATGAAAATGGATCCTGGAGCTTAATGATACCACACGCAAAGATATACATCCAGTTTTGTTTGCTGCATGCCAGGTTTTGTACTCGGAGATAGAGAGGAACTTATTCCTATTCACCCTTAGCATGCCACTCATCCGTTTACAATCTTCTGCCTTATTCCCCTCATTTCTCATTCTCAGACAACTTAAAGCATCCCAGTTTACTAAGAAATGCATGAACTTGCTCAGCTTTGTAGCTGTTCTCTGAACTTCTTCCAGTTCTGTTTTCTTATTTCTCCAGTCTGGACATATTTTTGTATTCTTCCCTTTTTGAGATGAATTGAGTAGAACTGCACGTAATGCACTATGGCACTGTGGCATAACAATGTTCTGTCCTACTCTCTGTACTTGTGATAATAACTCTTAATGTTTAGGTTTTTATCTCTACCAGGCACCAATTCAATGTTTGCATCAAAGCATACGGAAAATCAAAATTGGCATTTTTGAGTACATGTACGTATACATATATAATTACATATTTTATATATGATATGCTCTTTCTTTGCCCTCATTTCCCTGAATGATTTAGTATTACCTGAAACCTTACCTTGCCACATCCCTTTCTCCAGGCACATGCACATGTTCCAGTACAGATCTATGCAGAACTCACTTATAATTTCTTCCCTTTTAAGGAGCTGAAAACTAATTTCTATACTGTGTTTCCCATTCCAACCAATTACTTGAATATGAGCCACCAGCATCCCCTGGCAAAAGAGACGGCCAACACCATCCGGGCCTGCATCAGCGGGAGCACAGCCAGAAGATGGGGGAGGCATCTGTTATCCCCTTCTCAGCACTCACTAAACCACATCTAGATACTGTGGCCAGTTTGGGTCCCCCAGTACAGGAAAGGCATTGCTCAATGGCAGTAAGTTCAGTAACAGCCAGGGCTGGAGCAGTGCCATTGAGAAGAGCCTGGAGCAGGGGGCTTGTCCAGCCTGGGGCAGAGGTAGCTTTGGGGACACTTCACAGATACCGTGGTGCCTATGGGGAGGGCATGAAGGAGATGGGAGTCAGACTGTCCAGTGTGGTGTGCACTGGTAGGATAAGACACAATAGGCATAAACAGTCTTCTCTGAAGTTTCAACTGTTCTATCAACCAAAAACATTTTAAAATCTGTATGCTGTATGCACTGACTTAAAGACCAGTATGTTATACCCGTGCCTCATGGTCTCTTAAGGCTCACAGAATATAAATCCTTTATTTTGAGGATTCAAAAGTCTCAGAGTCCCATTCTGAGCTTTTCACCTCACAATGACTTGCAATTCCCCTTTGTGATTCCACTTTTCTGATCCATACCATATTCCTCATGAATTCATAGGCAAGTTGAAGACTGACTCCAGAAGACATTTTGGGCTAGTTATATGGACAGAACAAATAGGTGTTAGACATCCCACCAGTGTGATATGGAAAAAAAAATCAATATATTTATTGAATTAATTATTAATTAGATCTAAGGATTATTTGGGAGTTTGAAGAAGTAAATTAGCAATTGAAAAGACCTTTTCCAATTTCCCAGTTCTATCTGAACTGTAAAATATTTGGAGCATCCAATCAAATCAAAAAAGTGCATCCAGTAGATCTTCCACGCATAGATCTACTAATTAATTTTTTTACTACCAATTTATTTTTCCAGAATCGCTAAGACTTCAGAATAATGAAATAATTTCTTTCCATTGCTCTGCAACTTCCAAGGTGTAATTTTTTTTACAGAAATGCTGAATATTCAATGTACAGAATTAGGACACAGAAGTAGAAAGCTGAGGAGTTATCCTACAATATTTTTTAAGGGACGACTTAGAGCAATGAATGTTTCAAATATGCTCACATAGAGCAACAGTCACATCTAGTGGCCATAAAGATAATTATTTCTATATACTTTGCATGGTTAATCTGAAAGGCATTTTTTAGATTTGGTATCAGATGCTATTATTTTCTATTTACACTGTATGCATCTTAATAAAATTTAAAATTTAAAATACAAACATATATCTGTGTATGCATACTTTATAATTCTGAATCATTAGAGCAAAAAATGCTACAACACTAATGAAGGGAAGAAGAAGAAATTCAGAACGTATTTAAAGATACTCATATAGGTAAAGAAGCCTTTTTGATTTTGGCATAGGATGATGCCATATATGAATCCAGTAAAATGCAACATTTGAAAAGGTAAAATAGCCAGAATTATCAAGGAGTTAAAGAGTTTTATACCCTTGAAAACAGAAGGAGGACCCTGAGGCTTGCCATAAATCGCAGCAAGCAGACATGCACAACATTTTATTGAACTAGTCCTTCAGGGCACGTTAGACCATATGGCTGAAAACCTTTCCTTGGCTAGTTCAGATAAATTGCTCTTCTAGTGGAAGAGAGATCTGCCTGGGAAAGAAAAGGAAGGCCTCCACGAGATTAGATGGAGGCTCCATGGACACCACTCTGAAGGACTTCAGGGAGGTGATACTGATTTTGCCGGCTCCCCCAGTGCAGCATTGGCACCCAGCCTTCCTGACTGCTTCCACACCTGGCCACCAGTGCCTTACTTCCCAATGAGGACTGATCAGCAGCAGCCCTTGAGTTCCCCAACCAAAAGAGAGAATATGGCACTACAAGTGGACAAGGGATAGCCCTGCTTCCCAATCTTATGTGGGATGAATCCAATGCAGGTCTTCTCTGGCCTCTTTTCAAGGAATTACGCATGCAGGACGGGACTCCACATGATTCAACAACAATCTTACAGATGGGCAAGAAACATTTAGTTTGTTTCTTGCTCATCTACTAAGGAGCTAAATGTTTCTTGCCCATCTACTAACAGCTACTAACAAGTTAGCCATTCCAGAAAGTGACAGATTAAGTCCAGCCATACAGCTAGACGGAGCACTGAACCACATGGTTTTTCACCAACCGAGATGCAGTTCACCTTGCACACCATATAATACAACCCTGCATGGTCAGGTCTCCTTTGTAAACCTGCATGGGCATGCAAAACCCACTGCCTCTCATATCATTACAAGTTTCATTCTTTTGGTCTGAACAATATTCCTTCAGAATCCCTTCCCAAAATTTTCTCTGCCTCATGATGAACTGGTCAATATCACCATGAGTGAAGAATCTAAGTATATATAAACTACTTGAGGATTTGAGGTATGGGATTTTGATAACGCGTCCACAGTATATGTTATTGCTACAGAACTGCAAGTACTCCTGTAGAGTGCAGTTTGGTACAAACCAGCTATACCACACTGAGAATGTTATCCAGTTTTCCTCAGAGCTGGAAATAAGCCATAGAACAAGCAGAGAACAACCAAACTCTTTCAATTGTTCCTAGGAGCTCTGCACCACTTTCAAAGTTTGAGAGCATTTTGTGTTCTAAGACATGAAGTAAATTCAAGGGAAGCAGGTCATTCATTCCTGGGTCAGGCATACTTTCTGGCAAAGAGAAAAGTTCTGAATCAGAGTTCTATCAATAATATCAATGTAGCAGTAAAATGAGACATGCTAATGTGCATTTGTAGCATTGTCAGCCTGAAAGGTTACACTTGTCTAATTTAGTCTTTAGCTTTATTCAAAGATTACACAGAAGTCAGTTATCTTCAGTAGTAAATATAGCACTAGCTCAAACTGTTCTTGATAGCCCTTTTCTCAATGAATGAGGAAAGAAAGATTGCTCCTTTCAGGCTTACATGAATTTGATGACAGCTTAGAGAGTTCGCCCACCACTGGTGCAGCACGTTGCACGAGTACAAGTAGTATCAACAGCTCTTGTGTTGAGGTGTGGAAATACTTCCTGAATCCTGCTGCGGACCTACTGACCACTGCAATCATTTGCATTTACTTGTTCTGCCGCATAAGCCCACACAAGAATGAAGCCACATGGGAGGCACACAAACAATATACAGGCAGACCCAGCACCTATGCTGGTAGTTTTTCTTATCTTGTTCGTAGTTTTTTCCTTCTCTCTGTTTGAAGGCAGAGCATTACATCCATGGTAAAGACACAATAGACAGAACATAGAGATGTCATTCATATTGCCTGGGCATGTGTGAATCACCAGAGCTGTCCAAGGCACCTAGGCTTCTCACAAAGCCTTTGTTTGAGCTCCATTATTATGAGGACATCTTAAACTTAACCACACACGATGGCAACAATGCACAAGAAAAACAAACAAACAAAAAACCTGCTTAATTTTTAGTGAATGTCCACAATTTTTCACCTGACCTTACAAACAGTGGAGAAATTATGAAATGTAGGACATGTTTCTATATCTCAGTTACTCTGTTTTCAGTTGGTTTATAAAGTGAAGCCTTGGTTTCATACACTGCATTTTTCACTAAAGCTTTCAGGCTTCGCCCTTTAGTATAAGAGATACAGAGCTGCAAGAAGAGCTGTACGCTGAACCATGGGGGCCAAAGGCCAAGCTAACCCTGGCTTAACACAAATTCAGGATATTCTTTATGAAAACAGTAAGAGACATGAACAACTTTTAGTTCTGAATGTCTGCTGCCCTCAAGAGGAGAAAAAAGAACTTTAACAAATATCTGTTTCATGACATTAAAAGCAGTGACTGAGGGATGCCAGTTTTTATGTTTTGCAGAACAAAAACACATCCAAGCCATTTTATCCCCAGCTTATTATGTCTTTAAAGGGTTTGAAGAGTCTGAAACACTCTAGCTTTAGAGTTATTCATATTTTACAATCTGATAAAAGAAAAAACACATACTAGACAGCTGTAAACCCACCACTGCCAACATATAGTTTCAAGTGGAAATTAAATGTATATTTGTGTCCTGGGTTCAGCAGCAGCAGTCATTTTTCTCCTTCTCAGTAGCTGGTGCAGTGCTGTGTTTTTGATTTTGGGCCTGGGAACAGCGCTGATAACACCAGTGTTTTCAGTTACTGCTTGGTGATGTTTAGGCTGGCCAAGGACTTTCTGAGCCTCATGCTCTCCTAGGGAGGATGGGAAGCCGGGAGGAAGGAAAGACAGGGCACCTGACCCAGACTAACCAAAGAGATTATTCCATACCACAGCACGTCATGTCCAGGAGGTAGAAGGGGGAGCAGAGACCCGGAAGGGTGGTGAGGGTGCACGGTGGGGGGCACTGGTGGGGGTGCATTGCGTGGTCGGGCTTGATATTGGATGGTGAGAAATTGTATTCTTTTCCCTTGTATTTTCTTTTGTCATTATTATTATTGGTGGTAGCAGTAGTGATTTGTGTTATACCTTAGTTACTAAACTGTTCTTATCTCAACCTGTGGGAGTTGCATTCTTTCGATTCTCCTTCCCATCCCTCCAGGAGCGGAGGGAAGAAAGAGTGGGGAGTGAGTGAGTAAGCAAAACTGTGCGTGGCTCAGAAGCTTAAACCACGACAATTTGGAAGACAGATCCATGTAAAGCTACTATACAGACAGGTCTTATCAAGTTCAGAAGGCCTCTTGAGCTGAAAACAGTAGAAGTTCAGGGGATAATTCACATAATTTATGTTTGCCCTGATTTTACTCCTCACTTAGTGTCTGATAATGGGCTTCACTGAGAGACAGAATACTGGATCAGTTGGAGCCATCAGCCACTCATAGATTCTGAAATATAGTTTGCAAGTGCTGGTAAAGTAACCTAGGAAATGTTCGTAGGAGCCCAGTATCCTCATTATCTCCTGAAAGTAGCTCTGCAGCTCTTAAAGAAAGGTATCTCCTGGAAGTTAAAAACTGTCCAGGAAATTCTCAGTAGTTTGTCCTTCTAGCAAAACTCTACCAATGGATTTACAAACTATTTTGAAATTCCTATTTAACCACATCTTTGTCTTTCTGAGAAAATTGAAGAGTAAAAAAAAAATAAATGGAATTAGAGAGCAACTTAAGAACAAACAAGCAAAATAAATAGCTTGAGTTTTTAAGCTCAAAGCCAAACTAAATAGTTCCAGGTGTCATTTAAGCCTTCTTCTGTGAAATACTTTCCTTAATTGCTAGATGTTCTTTTAGTCTTGTGCTGCTCAAGAAACAATGTTAAAGTCTCATACATGATATACAGTTAGAACAGACAGTGTGCCTGTGATACTGTTTAGTTGATGGGAATCTCAACAGAAAATGCTGTACCAGATGTCTGCACATGCATATAAAACACTGAAGCTTGAGACAACAGTACCATAAGTCAGGAAGAGTGTAGGTTATGCTCTTCTTTGTCACCCACTGGAAAACAGAAAACAAAAGACAAGGTCCTTGTAAAGGACCTGTAGTTTTCTCCTGTATTTCCTTTTCTCTCGTCAGTCCAGGCTGTCACTTCACTGGCCCTGAAGAGAAACAGCAATATACACACTGAGGACCACTAATGTGTTCAAGTAGTCATTAAAAAACCCCATGGAAATTACTTACAAGATGGAAAAAGTTGCTACACATTATAATTGATTCATATGAGGTGTGTAGCTACCCCTGTTTTAAAATGGAGGTAAACGCTGAGTACTAGTGCCACCGCATGGTGCACAACAAGAAGGAAAGACTTAAGTGGCAGATATGGACATCACTACCTACAAGAAAAATGCTGCTCCTGTTTGGAGAGATCTCTCACAAAAGACACCCATTATGTTAAAGGAAATTCACAGTAACTTCTCTTACCTTGATGCAGCTTTTCATTCCTTTTCTTTCAGGACAAGCTGGTAGTCAAAGCACATTTCTTAATCCTGACTACTGGAATCTAGTAGCTGCGACCCATTTTCCTATTTGTGTAAGCCAAAGAAAGATACTTAGTGCTCAGATTTGTCCCTTAAAGACAAGAACTAGAACTTCAGCACTCAGATTATGTCTCCATTTCAGTTCAGGCTCAAAACAAAACAAACTAAAAGCATTGACGAACAATGTTGTACAAGTGGTTACAGGAAACTCTGAAAATATTTCTAGTTGGCTTATTGTGTAGCTTTTGACTAAGAAAATATAGTTTCAAACACCTTGTATATTTACTTCTAAATGAAAAAAAACATTTATCAGACAGAAGCTCATGAGTTCCATTATCGGGAATATGTATACATTTCATATATATTGACAGATATATGACACACTTTTTAGCCTTTCTAAGATGGAGTTTTAGAGTCTAATCAGATAGAGTAAATGTTCAGAAACAGCTTGTAAGGATGTATGATTTACATTCCATCATAAATAAGCATGAATTACTGTACTTAAATCTGTAATAGTGTGTGCTGGCTTTAGCCATAGTAGCTGGTATGGGGCTATTAATACGATTTATACATACGGTTCTTTTGGATTGCTGGTGATAAATGCATTAACTGCAGAGTAGCTATATAGTGCTAATATGATTATAACAACAAGCTTTATTTCCTGGGTCAAAACACTCAGCACAGCTGAAGACATGATCCTTACTAAAGGCATCCCTTCCAGGGATGGCAAGAAGGACAAACCCATCACTCTGTCCATATGATTTGGTGTCAGAATCTCATTCCCCACTTTGGTAGGAAATCAGGATATTTTTATACCTTGTTAAATATTATTGCACACAGTGTTGAGGGTGGACTGTGATCAAACTTTCTGGACACGTACAGACCAATTGTACTTAGCAGCAGGCACTGGTAATCATTTCTTGAAAATCTTGCAGTATGAGTCCATGCAGAAGGGACAAGCTAATAACAGAAGAACGGGACTGTGCAGCTTTGCTCCACTTCCTATTCCTCCCAAGAGCCACAGCAAGACAAACCACCAGACCTCCATCTGGTTTCCATGCCTGTTGCAGTCACACTGTGACTCATTGCCCACCTTGAGCTTTTGCTTTTTCTTCACTGTTTCACGCTTCCAACAGCTATGTTCTGGATTTGTGCTGAACACAATGTTGATAACTCAGGGATGTTTTAGCTGTTCCCGAGCAGTGCTTGCACAAAGTCAAGGCCTTTTCTGCCTCTCACACCTCCACCCCACCAGCAAGCAGGCTGGGGGTGCACAAGAGGTTGGGATGGGACACAGCGGGACAGCTGACAACAACTGACCCAAAGGACATCACATAGCATACGGCATCATTCTCAGCATATACAGATGGGGGAAGAAGAAGGAAGGTCCGTTATCTGTGACAGAGCCCTGCTGTCCTGGAGATGGCTGAACACCTCCCTGCCAACGGGAAGTGAACAAATAAATTCCTTGTTTTGCTTTGCTTTTGAGTGCAGCTTTTGCTCTACCTATTAAACTGTGTTTATCTCAGCTCACAAGTTGTCTCACTTTTACTCTGGTAATTCTCTTCCCTGTCCCAACAGGGGGGAAGGAGTGAGTGCTGGCATGGTGCTTAGTTGCCAGCTAGGGTTAAACCATGACACAGTGTAACTTGTGCAAGACAATTTGCATTCCTAAATTTAAAATGAAACAAAGCTGTGGTGTCTTACAAAATTCAAATAATTAAAAGTCTAAAAACCCCAAAGTGACACTCATGTCACAGAAAAAACACTGTTGCAATGCTGTTTGGGCAACCACCCTATTAATACAGTATTCCTCTGATTGCAGAAATCTAACACAACAAAAATCAGCACTGAACAAAAAGAATTTTGTTTACAAATTTGTTTACAATGTCACTTACATTCATTATCTCATAGATTGTTTTCCCACACTCAACACGTACTCCTGCACCAACATGTGTGTGCCCCAGTGGTCTGGACAATTTCACTTATACATGGCACAGGGGACAAGGGACATCAGCTACCAACTTATAACTGAACCTCTTGGATTTCTCTTGCTGATAATGGTCTTTCTACATTTTGTGAGTTAGTTACTATTATATGAATTTTTGTCTCAGAATCTTGCTTAAAGATTCCTCCTTCATAAACATTTGGGAAGGTTGCTACCCATGATATGTGTATTCGCATTTGGGTATTTTTGTGGTGACAACCTTGCTGCCATCCTCCTCTTATTAGAGTTCAAGGCTTCTGCTTGAACCTTATCATGCTGTGACCCCATCAGAGCTCAGGCCTTCTGGTCTTGCTGTAAGCAACACATTCCCTGATGTTTACCTATTTTGACTGATGTTAACCATGTTAACTTGGTTACCAGTACACGACATTTTTCAACCTTTGCTTGGCATTGTTTCTTCTGATGATTTTAAATACATACATTTCCATTTGTAATTCATTCTACTAATTTTTGTATTTCTATTACAAATCTCCACATGTTATGCAAGACCAAGTCTGGGAATAAGGCTCAACTCTGTTTTAAGCTTCAGAGAAACCTGAAAAATGAGCGGCATGCTCAGTTCGAGAAATAGCAAGTGTATATTTATAACCAGCAATTTATTTGCTTATTATGCAGCAGAGTTATAGAAGACCCCACAGGCTTACTTACATATGTCCTCTGCTGCTGAAGATATGGCTGTCTCAGAAAGCACAGCTGTTTCAGTTTCATTCATGTTCTTAAAGAGAACATATTACCTTGGCTTTGAATGCTGACCCACTGAAAAACAGATCATGGGGGCCACATTCGGTCTAGTCTCATCATTCTGTGTTATACCACTACAAAACATCAGCTGTAAGTTAATGAGACAATTACATTCTCTCATTCCTTTAAATGTCAGTCTCATCTCCCCCATGTGGGGCAAAAATTGTATATTTCTTTTTCTTAGGGAAGGTAATTTTCTGGACAGTCACTCAGCAATTGGAACACAGCCTCCAATGATTCAGGTGATTCTGAACTAGGAATTCAGAGAGGAATATTTCCTATAGCATAAAGTGCCAGCCATGTTGAGGGTCTGTGGCAGCCCTCAAGGCTCTTTCTTACAACTAGGAAAGTGTCAGAGCCCCACTCTCTGAGCAGGTTCTTAGAGATATTCCAAACAAGGAGGCCTTCATGTTTAATACCAGATTTCCTTATTTGTAGATATTTGATGTTTCACAAGATTTTGATTTAGCAGAGCGATACAGCAATGTACTAAAGTCACAAGAGCAATATAGCAACTGAAATACACAGTTACATCACAATACAAACCCAATTGCCATTACCAGTCCCTGCATGCTCATTGTTATAACATTGGGCACCCAGGTGTCCAGGGAGGAATATGTGAGTTGAAACCAGCTCAAGTCAGTTCAGTTGTTCTCTTCATTTTCTCAGTTGCTTTGCTTATATACTTCTAGGTTTGGCTGAGTTGCCTACACACTTCTCCACCCATGCTGTTTCTCTCCCCTGATTATCGCAAGCAAAGCTGTTTACACAACTCAAAACCCCACTGCTACAGCTGGATAGCTAAAACCAAGGTCACCCTCAACACCCTTTTTTCTAAGTTCAGCTTTCCTTACAATAATTGGTGGCCATTCCTTAAATTGTTCCTTGCGTTCATCACTTATGCCCATGTCCTTTGAGCCTTCTTTCACTGTAGGCGTTTGCTGTCATACAGTGTGATTATCTTCTTTATTTCTTTTTATACCAAAAAAGCAAACTTGAAAAGCATTTGTTAGTTACATTGAAGAAGTGAGTATGGCATTTGGTTTTGTGCCTCTATTCTCAATGACATATGTCTTTTAAAAACAACCCTACTAATAATTTTGTCACAGAAGACCATGAGATGTTTGAGGCTTGACTGGTACCGAACTTCAGCTGCAGCTTTTTGCTGAGGACAGGGTATTGCTAAATGAACCCTAACTTTTTACATTTTCAGGACTAATCAGTTTTTTCAGCAACATTATTGAGAAAGTGTTTAAAGCAATATATGAACAGCTCTTCATATGGATGTAATTTCAGACAATTTTTAACGATTTTGTAAATGACAGCAGAGCCTAAAACCGTTAGCTGGGCCTCAAGACTGTGACAGAGAACAACAAGGATTCATTAATTTTCACTTCTGCTAACTTTGACAGGCATATTTGAAATGCAATTATGTTGGAGAGTAACAGCCAGCTGTTGTTGACTAATGATCTCATAACTGTATGTGTATACAATGATCTTCTTATATTTATCAAGGGATGAACATAGCAAACTGACCCAACCAAGTAAATAACTTCATGAAGACAAAGCTGAGGACCCATTGTCCAAGAAGGAAGATTTGTTATCAAAACTAAAAGATAGGTATGTGCTTTTCTCTCTATGAATAAGAATGCCAAAGTGCTCATTGTGTGGAGCTGATACCTTTGTCCATGCTGAACTGTTCTGTGCTAATCAAAAAGTATTAGGATTGAAACTTCTTTGAAAATCTTTATGAAACAGATCCACCAAAAAACTTACACAGGCTTCTAGCTACACAGGCACTTTGTGGAAGTCTCAGTACAGGGCCTGGTAAATAAAATTGAAATCCTATAAATCAGCTTTCTCTTCCAGAATGCACTAAGGACCACATGCAGTAGCCAGGACTCCCCATGCAGTACCAGAGTCCCATGGCCTGTTTAACCAGCAAGTGCTGCACTGTGAGAGACCACCTCCACTCTGCACCAGCACAAACATGACAGAGGCGGCACAGGAACCTGTCTCAGGTAAATGCTCCCAACTTCTTTTGTTGTGACAGTATTCAGCCAGCTTTATTCCTTGATCTACTCCACCATGAAGCCACACCAGCACATGTGACCAGGCAAGAAGAATAAGCATGAATGGCCTAGGATCAGGCTAGGAGGGAGTGTGAAACTGTTGTTTCTTGAGGGCTTGTTTTGATTTACACTTTCATGGGAATAACTAGAACCAGTGTTAAGGGAATGGAGACAAAAGACAATGGCAGGAATTAGGTACATCTTGACATCCACCTCATTCAGGGATAATCTATCCCCATTATAAACTAGAAGTTAAATTCTGAAGCTAACCCTCTCTCATGAAGTGGGAATGGGGAGGAGTCTGTACCTGAACACCTTGGTAATTAACAACCTCACTCAGAATACTGAAGTGCCTCCCTTGCCTAATGTGATTTGATCAAATACCTCCTGTCCCAGTCTAACTGGTAGGCTCATTTCTCCCCTCAACATGTTGTAACTGAGGCAGGGCTGAGACATGAGTGGGTGAAATCTCTAACATGGTGACTAAGGCAATTGCTAGCAACTGAAATTTAATGAGTTCTTGCACTCAGTTCCAATTGATCCTTTGCATAAAATACTTTAGTGTTAATTAGAGAAAGAATGAAAACTCCAGTACTTTTCCATCCATGTCTGTGCCTGCACCAGTAAGGTATTAGGTCATGTCGTCTCCTGTTCACTTTGGGATGCTTCCATGCAAAACAGAAACATCTGACTCAGAGAGAACCCTGCAGCAGCTAGAGCATTTAGTTTGCAGAAAAATGCAAGCTCAGACAGAAAGGAGATTTGAATCCTGGCATCCAACTTTTGGGTGTAACATCAGGCAGAAGACGCAGCAAGTATCCTCAGCCTCTAAGGTGCGTTAATGCTGCATGTGAAATAAAAGGGGACCGTTGGCTTGGCTCTGCACCTCAACAGGTCTGACGTAAGAGGGGTGGGGAATTGCTCATGGCTGTCAGGACTGAAGCAGCTCTGGTGGCTCTCAGGAGCAAAGCTAGAAACACATCCATACTGGGAGTATTCAGAGCTGAATCTGAATGGAGCACCACAGGCCCATGGAGATCTAGCCACCTGTAGATACTTAGATGCTGCCAAGCCTCAAACCTATTTTACAGCAGAGGAATGATTGTTAGGGAAGATGAGCAGCCCTGGTCTTCAACACTTTCCAAGGGATCTGCAAATTATGTGCACCCCTGAGAATCAGAGTCCTGGGATGTGGTAACAGTTGCTTCCTCCTTCCCTTTGGCTCCATCCCCCGATTCAGATGCAAACAGCTGAGACGGTTCCTAATATAGAGATGTGAGTCTATTTAATACAGCAAACCCAGATAAACTGCTGTACAAGCTTAGATCCCAAGAAAGGCTAAATCACCACTGTAATGACCAAACCGCACTGTCTCAAGAGGTCTTGTGACAAACTGAGTTTTCAACATGGCAGCTTTACTTTTGCCTCTACTTTTGTGGAAAAACAGCAGTATTACTCAGAGCAAAACAAAGCTCTATTTATTACAATTCAGAAACTTAGATACAGTAAGGGGAATCAGCGTTGAGTGTGCATATTACCATTAAAAAAATAAATATATTGCAGAACTATTGTAACAACCTCTATAAGCAAACTAATATCAGAAACCTGAGATGCTCAGAATTAAAATTCCAAAAATCTCAATGTGTTCAGATCTGCAAAGGCTCAGTAAGATGCACAATCTTAACCCTATATCCTAACAACACAACTGTAGTCATACAATTGCTACAGTACAGTTACATTTTAAAGACTGTAACCAAAATCATGTTTTTCTTTCCTCCCTCATGGTCTTGCTTTAAAGTCTGTCAAAAGATGGCTGTCACACCTTCCTCAAATCCTAATATTTCCGGCAGAACCTGCCCTGCTACTTGCCAGTGCACACCACTGAGTTATGTATACCTGTACAATTAATGTACCTGCTAATTAGATTACTTGTTTATGGTAAAACTCTTAAGACCAAGGCAACAGAACAGAGTATAACTTTTCAGACTTAGTAATACGTTTCAAAATTTTAACATACAGCCAGTTTATTGAATGAAACATGAAATATTTTCAGACTTTAATCTCAAAATATACTTAGAATAGGATATATCCAGTGTCTGTTTATCTGAACGTGCTGCCAGAAATACAAGCCTCTCCCATTGAGATGCGTCAGCAATGATACACAGACAGGAAACTAAATTAAAACGGGCAGTCAATTAGGTATTAAACAAGTGAAAAAGCACCTTGTCAGAATAATTCTCTCCCTGGATTAAAAACAGTCTATGCCTTATGTAATTCTAAAAAAGCCCGAATATGGCTGCCAGACACCAGCAGTATTCCAAGAAAGTCAAGCGCATGGTACTTAGACATAAAAATGTAAAATTTTGACTCATGACTGAAAGCAGAAGGGAGCAGATTGAGTTGTACACTAAGTACACACGGTACAGCTTTAACTACTTTTTTTGTAGAACGTGTATTTTAAGACGGTGCTCTTCAGGTTTATTTTAGTACTTTACTTGCATAAAAATTCCGTACATCTCCAAGTCATTGATGAGCTGAAAGTCACTGCTGATATTAGCCAACAAAATGGGGAAAAAGTGTAATGTGCCACTATTTGCTAGCAACCCACCCTCCCCATTTCTGCTAAGAACGAACAAATGCCAGATTTACTTCAAAGATTAATATGTGATACTCAGTAATAATTTCAGCAGACCCATGAAACAAAAACTTCACACAAATAGAACAATTCTCAAAAGCAAAAATCCTCCTTACTTTACAGTGAACACATCCACGTAGTCAGAGAAATTTCACCTGTTTCCTCTGATGTAACTCTCTGAACAGAAACTTCAAGGAAAGCAAAGGGATACCCAAGTAACCAACCAGCTTGTACCATTATTGCTGGTTGAAAGGCTCAAAGCCACACGTCAGATACTACAACTAAGAACTAAGACATTAGCTATAAGAAATTCCCTGTTGTCCTGGTTTCAGCTTTCTCTGGAAGCTTGTAAGTGACCACAAAAGCTGGAAACGAACCTTAAAACCCCTCCTCAAAGTACTTTTCCCCTTAACTACTTAACAACAACAACAAAAAAAAAAAAAAAAAATTACTTGGAGCTAAACATAGCCCTTAGTTAGCTTTTATACTTATTTTCAATGCTAAACGGTGGAACAAGCAGCAAACTGCCAACACTATACAAATGCCGCATCAACCCACGGCAACTGGGATACAGCGCTTCTGCGGTCACTGCAACCTGTTTTATCCCGGATAATGAATCAGCAAAAAACAAATAAATAATAATAATGATAAAGTAAAATTGCACATCGGTTCTCCTTCTGACTCCGGAGAATTTTGCGGCTACAGCACTGCCGTGTCCCCTCAGCAGTGCATGAGAGGGGTGTGAGGGAAGCCACCCGCCACCGCCGCAGGCCGCAGCCGGACAACAGCCCTGAGGTAGGACGGAGAGCCCGAGGAGACCGTAGCAGTCCCGCCCGCAGGGAAGCAGGGCCCGCGGATGCTCTCACACCTCCAGGAGGCACCTCCCGCAACCACCCCCACAACGCTCCCCACCACCGTGGCACGTGGCTGCCCCAACCCCGACCTCCGCTCCCTGCCCGCCCCAGCCCCGCTCTGGCCCACCCCTCCCCGTTGCCACCCCTCGGGCCCGGCGGCCCGGAGGCCCGGCAGCCCGACCCGGGGTTCCGGCACGTGCAGCACGCCGCTTCTCTGATTGGCTGCCTTCCGCCGCGGACCCCGCCAGCTCCGGCGCGAACACCGGCCCACAGCGCGGTCCTATTGGTCGATTTGGCTCTGGCCCTCTCGCGCCGCGGGCCGCGAGAGGGTGCACCTCTCCGCGGATTGGTGGGGCGCTACTGCGCATGCGCCGCCCCATGGCCTCGCCCGTCCTTCTGGCCCCCCCTCCCGTAGTCGTCCGTCACCCCCCCTCCGCAGCCGCCGGCAGCGGGCGCGCTCTGTTCTCGTACGGTTTCCCTTCACCCCGTTATGGCGGCTGCTGCGGAGGAGCCGTTCCCCTTCCACGGTCTCCTGCCTAAGAAGGAGACTGGTGCCGCCGCCTTTCTTGCCCGCTTCCCCGACTTCGACGGGCGAGGGGTGCTGCTGGCGGTGCTGGACACCGGCGTGGACCCGGGGGCGCCGGGCATGCAGGTAACGGGCGGTAGCGAGGAACCGCTCCCGGCGGCGGCCTTGAGTCACGGCGGCGGGCGGCCCTCAAGGGGCGGCGGGAGCCCCCGGGCCCTGCCGGGCTACGCTACCTGGGGGCCGGGGACGAGTGTGGGGCCGGGGCGCTCGTCTGGGCTCGGCTGCACCCCGCGAGCCGCCGTCGGTAGCGGGACAGGCCCTTGAAGGGTTGTCCTAGGGACTTGTCGCAGTTTGGGTGTTTGTTTGCTTGCTCGCAGTTCCCGCTAAGCACACACTTTGCGTGAGCGTGGGCTCTTGCTACGGGAGGGCGGGGAATCCTGCCGATGGGGCTCCGCAGGGGTCACTTCGGGTGTTTGTGCAAGGATCCTCCTTTTAAGCTCTTCACAGAGGTTTTAGAATACTTAAATCTCTTTCATTGTCTTCTTGCACGTAGAACTCGTTGTGAAAGAATAGTCTGTGGGTTTCGTTAAGCCTTCGTAAACTTCAGCAGAAGGTAGCTTGAGGCTACGAGCAGCCGCTTAGATCTTTTACATGAAAAGTGTATTTCTGGCAAAATTTGCATGCCTCTCTTTCTCAGTCTGTTTTTCGTGCGTTGTATTGCAACAACAATCTGTGTCAGATTTGCTTCTGCCAGCTTTTTTTGATCGTAGCTCAGATCGCAGAGTGATTGCCATACTTATTTCAGTCTCAGTTTTGTAAATTTCTGTGTATGTGATTTTAATTTTTGCACTACTCAGCACTTCCTTATGCCTTTTAACTCTTTATCATGTAAGTTTGTGTGTGCCCTTTTGTTTCACTACTTCTTCCTGCTTCTTGTTGGCATATTTTCTCTGAGGTGTTGCAAAGGAAGTTCTGAGAAGTGATTCAGAGAGAGTTGCAGGGAACTTGCTTGGGTATGGAATCCTTATTTTTTTTTAACTAAGCAGGGCCTGTGTTGGTTTTTTGCTCTTTCTTTGGCATAGGCATAGATTTTACTCCTAAGTGACCTACTCCAGGGACCTAACCCTGGTAGATCTTCAGTTCGGTGTTCTGAAATGACTCCTTATGGATTTCAGCTAAGTGAAAGGATGAGTGAAGAGAATAGGTAGGGTGAAAGGAGGAACTGTGCAGCTGTCACTTCAGTTGACTTAAGCTGCAGTAAAGCCGGTGATTTTGGCAAAATGTTGAGGGTAAGTGGAATAGTAATTGAGAAGCTCAAGAAAGCTCCCTAAAAACCAAAGGTAATACCATGGGCACACCAGAAAGTAGTGAAAGGCAATTAGGAAGATATGAATATAAATGGGATGTGCCTAGTTCTGAAGTTTCACATATGAAAGCAAAAAAAACCCCTAAGTCTTTAAAGGTTATAAGTGAGGAGTCATCAACTAAAAAAAAAACACAAGGGTATGGACAGTAGAGGGAAGCTTTGTTATGACATAGGCAACCCAGGACTCATGAGGGATACTTATGAACCCTTATGATCTCAGTGTTGATGATACCAATTTTATTCAGTCTGTTTTACCTGGAGGATGATGTTTCAGGTGGTGAAGTAAAAAATCTTTGGAGAACTTTGTGAGTGTGTGTATGTAATTAATTTTGTGATGGGTGAGAGTGAGTTTGCAAGGCTGTTGGAGAAACATTTGAAGAAGCTGTATGGTCTTTCCATGCTGCTATAGAAAGGATAGTTACTGGGCTTAACAAATGTTCTTGCATCCAGTTCATTTCTTTGTTGGTTGGATGGCTTTGCCACACAAAACATTTGTTATCTAACTTCTACTTACTTTCATGTTCTTTCTGAATCTCTTATAGCCAGTGCCCTCTGGGGGAACACTTTTCATCTCATCTTCCATTGCCTGACACTCCACCTGTTGATGCCAACTATGAAGTTCAGTTTGTCTGCTTTTTTCGTGCTAGTTTTTTCCATTCTTCGCCTCTTTGTTAGAATCTATTTCTTGTTGTTATCTGCCATGTTATGGCTTGTAATTCCTCATTAAGGCACAGCAAATGGTAAAATTCTAGGTGGGCAGATAAGGTACATTTAATGGACATATGTTGTGGTTGTGTATGTATAGTCTTTGTTCAGCCCCACCCTGCCCTTTCGCTGTTGCTGTTGCCACTACTTATGTTTCACAATAGATAGGTCAGTTCATCTGCTTCTCGCAATTTTGATTATTTTGTGAAGTGCCTGTTGGAGTTGTTGTTGTTATAATTATTATTATCTAAAACTAGCTCATATTTTTATGAGATGATGTTTTAGTAGTAGCAGCTTGAGTTGTCTTGACTTGTTTTTCAGCACTGAGTTAATTTTCAAATAATTTTCCTTTTCATTTGCGGTGATCAGCTGTCCCATGACCCAAGTGCTGAAGAACTTGTTCATCTCCTGTTGCTGCAATAGCTGTCAGTTGGAATCAGTAACATTGTGTCCTTTGACAAAAACATGCTCAAATGCATCTGGCTTTGTCTTTTAATTGGGGCTTGTCACAGATACTGGTGCTCCTCCACTTCTGATCAGCTGCCAGGATTATGCAGATAGATTTGGGTTTTTTTTAGTGTTTTTTACTAAGATTTACTAATTTATTTACTTTACAAAGTCAGATCTAACATGAGAGTATGTTTTTCAAACTTCAAACTGAGTAAACAAGTCATAAGTTTGTAGACTATTTCATGTATTTTTACAAATGGCTGTAGGCAAACCATATTAAAGGTATAATTGGGGGTTCTAAATACAATATAAATATTTTTTTTGTTTGTTTGGTTTTTTTTTTAGCACAAAAGCTACTAAACCACCTTCTTTATAATAAACTTATTATTTCCATTTTTTTTCTGTTCACACAAAGGAATTGATCAAGTTCACTTGATTTTTTTTTTTTGTGTTTCTCAGAATTACAAGGCTTGGAAAAAAACAAACAAACAAACAAAACAAACAAACAAAGAAACAACAACAACAAAACCAAACAGTTGAACTGAGTTTCACTGTAGCATTACTACTGACAGGCAGTACCTCAAACTGGTCCATGACAGCAGAAGCAGCCACATTGGTTACTTGCACTAAGTGACTGTGAACCTGTGTGGTTCACTGCCATTAGGAATTGAGTCTTGGACCTTTGCACCTGAAAACCAGACCTTTGAGTCTGACTGCAAGACTCCAATTTGTCAGTTCTAACTGTACGAACGCACATGCACCTTTGGACCTGCTGTTCAGCTAGGAGGTGAAGTGTCATGTAGCATAGGAATTGTTCATTATCTTGTGGGCTAGGAAACAGCTTTAAAAACTACCCAAGCTCACTGTGGCATAAATCTGTGTCCTGGTCACCTGTTGCAGTATAATTTGTCTCCTTCCAACAAGTCACCCTGGATTACATTTTCATTCTTGTTTTCTTGTAGTTTGATCACTGAGTAATTCACTTTCTTTAGAGGCATATTGAAAAATGTCCAATTCTGATAATCTCAGGGTTGTCTTTGCAGTTGCTTTATTATTGGAACAGCTCTTGACTTTTCTATGAGTAGAGACTGGCATTTGAAGGCATTAGGTACAGACACTAGAAAACCATATGGTTTGAGTGCCTATGCACCATATTTCCCAAGTAAATTTTCACTACTGTGCAGCTCTTGTTCAGTGGATGTTTTACCACGTTAACATGCTTTAACGGTTTTCAAAACAAGATGAATTTCTATAAACAGAGTAACAGTGCTGGTTTCTGTAATGGAAGTTTTTCCTTAGCAAATCTCTTCTAAAGCAGTATTTGTTGCCTTCTGGGAAATGAAATGAATGTTCTTCTTATGGTTGTCATGGATTTGGGATTTTGGGGCTTGGTCCTTTTTTTCCTGGCCTGTTGAAATCTGCGTTTATATAGGGGAGTGTTTGCTTGTTATTTTTTCTGTTTGTTGTTTTGTTGAGTTTGGGGTTTTTTTTGGGGGGTTGTTTGTGGGTGAGTGGTTTTTCTGTTTTGTTTGGGGTTCATTGGGTGTCTTTTTTTGTTGTGGAGGGTTTTTTCTTTGTTATGCTTTTGTTTGTTTGTTAAGGTTTTCCCCTTAACCATAAAGATTTAAGACCTTGGAAATACTTATTCTTATTTGTTGAAGTGTGATAAAAGCTTGAACCTTGTTGTCTTTTTGACAGCAATGGAGTGATTCTTATGAAACAGCTTGGTCATGTTGTTAACTTCAGCAGCTGGATTCACAATTCCAGAGCATGATTTGAGCAAAACTACATGCCATGTATGTTATGTCTAGCATAAAAAATATTGATAGAGAATAAAGGCAACAATACCAAATATTTAAAGGGTGTAAAGAAGAGCAAATACTGCTGCTTTTCTGAACAAGAAGCTTTTTTCACTTTCAGTGTAGTTATTGTATAGAAGGTGTTGAGAAGATTGTTATTGTTATTTTTCTTTTTCTTTTTTTTGTTTTTCAGTCTTTAACGTAGAAGTATAAAAAATAGATGTATATGACTAATTCCTAGTATCATAGAATGGTTTGGGTCAGAAGGGACCTTTAAAGGTCATATAGTCCAGCTCCCCCCTGCAACAATCAGGGAAATCTTCAACTGGATCAGGTTGCTCAGCCCTGTCCAACCTGACCTTGAATGTTTGCAGGGATGTGGCATCTGCACCTCTCTGGGCGACCTCTTCCAGTGCCTCACCACCCTCACAGTGGAGAATTTCTTCCTCATAGCTAATGTAAATCTACCCTTTTTCACTTTAAAGCCATTACTCCATGTCCCATCTGTACATGCCCTGTAGGAAGTCCCTTTCCAGATTCCTTGTAGGCCCCCTTACAGGCACTGGAAGCTACTGTAAGGTCTCCTCAGAGCCTTCTCCTCTCCAGGCTGAAGAAGCCCAACTCTGTCTTCCTGTTCTCATAGGAGAGGTGCTTCAGCTGTCTGAATTCATATTACCGTTCAAGCAAATACTACTGTATATGGAGTGTAGTTGATTTCCTGAATGAACTCATACAATACCTGCTAGATGAAGCATGTTATTACAAGAAGATAATATTGAATATTTTCGTAAATGTAAAATAAAATAAAAAAGAAGTCTTAATCATAGTCTTGGTAATTGCGTAGAAGGTCACTCTAGGTGAAAGGAACTTTAGATAAGTTAGTGGTTTCTTTTTTGATGTTTAGTTGCCTGCACTACTGTAAAGTCTATCAGGGCTAGTTTTCATTTAATCTGAAGAGGCTTTAAAGCTATGGTTGTTAACTGTTGTTAGCTAGTCAGCTCTCTTTCTCCTCACCCTGGTAAAAATACTCCTTATACAGTATTAGGGTATGTAGCAATTGTTCCTGACACTTCAGATTGATTAAAACGAGAAGTAGAATCCTTGACAAAGGAAAACTAAGATGATGGTAACTTGTATTCCTTTCAGGTTTAAGCTCAGTTAAGAATTTCAAGGCTGTGAGTGCCTGTACTTAAGCACCTTTCATTTTGTTAAAGTTGTGTGTTCGTTACTGTAAAATTTGGCCAGAATGGTGGGACGGAAGCAGCACAGCAATTTATTTGAGCACTATAGTAGTTTTTGCAAATTTCAGCTTGCTTTTGAATTGAGGATCCTGTGCTTTTTTGATACAATGTTTTTACTTGTTTCTCTTCTAAATCCTTTTTAGAAATCGGTTAGTGAATTTGTATAAACTGGAAAGATGGGCACATTGCTTTTAGTTCATTGAAAATTTAAGTAATTTCAAGTTGATTTTATGTCTTTCTGTTTAATGTTGGGTGCTTAAGAAAGTTAGTTGATATTTTTATTAACAATCATGAAAAATTTCCTGAATTTTGTGCTGAAGAGTAATCAACTGCATTTTCATTTTTCTGTATTCATGTTTTCAGATTACAACTGATGGGAAACCCAAGATAATTGATATAATTGATACAACAGGCAGCGGTGATGTAACTACATGTACCATTGTGGAACCTAAAGATGGAGAAATTGTCGGTCTGTCTGGAAGAACTTTAAAGGTGAGTATTCGCTGCTGCAGAGACTACTGGGCATCTTTTCCTTTTTGTTTAGCTACAAATTTAGCACTTAATTTAGTTTCCGCAGAACTTAGTTTCTTTTAACTAGATGTCATGGATTAACGCCAGCTGGCAACTAAGCCGCACATAGTTGTGCACTTGCACTCCCCCTGGCAGGATGAGGGGAAGAGACTTTGAAGGGTAAGAGTGAGAAAATTGGCATGTTGGGGTAAAGGCAGTTTAACAGGTTAAGCAAAATCTGCGCATGCAAGCAGAGCAAAGCAAGGAATTCATTCACTGCTTTCTGTTGGCAGGCAGGTGTTCAACTTGTGGGTAGATAGTTCTAGAGACTGAAAAACCGGTGAGGACTTAGTTGTAGGCTCACTGCATTCTCACTATAAATAGAACAGAAACTCTGTAGGGTTTTGAAAAGGATACGATGAGATCTAGCAGGGGTCTGAGCTTTGAACTGCTGATGCTGCTGGCATAATTTGACTGATGTTAGGTTGCTGAGGTGATGTGAGGGGATCAACTCTTTGGATCTTCCCATGCTATCAGCTTTCTTCTGAATTTTGCACAGAATATGATTGTAAGGATGAATCTGTTGCACCTTTTTCTTTTTTTTTTTAACTAGGAATAGTGGATCTGATATACTGAGAGTCTAAGCTGCAGTGAGATACGAAAGTAGATATTCAGATGTTTGTCATGATTTCAAACCATAACACCCCTTCATGCTCTGGTGCTGCTTTTCATTTAGAGCGCTGTTATTTCCCCAGACCTCTACCCAGTAAAGTCATGGCTGGGGCTTTATGTTTTCAAGGTACATTGTCAGGGCAATGGTTACTTAGTTGTTCAATGGCACTGTCACGTGAATTCATACTGATTTCTTTTGAACTGGAGAAGGACTTGGGGGTGTCGGTCGATGAAAAAATGAACATGAGCCGGCAGTGTGCGCTTGCAGCCCAGAAAGCCAACTGTATCCTGGGCTGCGTCAAAAGGAGCATGACCAGCAAGTCGAGGGAGGTGATCCTGCCCCTCTACTCTGCTCTCATGAGACCTCACTTGGAGTATTGTGTGCAGTTCTGGTGTCCTCAGCATAAAAAGGACATGAAACTGTTGGAGCAAGTCCAAAGGAGGGCCACAAGGATGATCAGGGGACTGGAGCACCTCCCGTATGAAGACAGGCTGAGAAAGTTGACACTGTTGAGCCTGGAGAAGAGAAGGCTTCGTGGAGACCTCATAGCAGCCTTCCAATATCTGAAGGGGGCCTATAGGGATGCTGGGGAGGGACTCTTCGTTAGGGACTGTAGTGAGAGGACAAGGGGTAACAGGTTCAAACTTAAACAGGGGAAGTTGAGATTGGATCTGAGGAAGAAATTCTTTCCTGTAAGGGTGGTGAGGCCCTGGAATGGGTTGCCCAGGGAAGTTGTGAATGCTCCATCCCTGGTGGTGTTCAAGTCCGGGTTGGACATAGCCTTGGATGGCATAGTTTGGTGTGAGGTGTCCCTGCCCATGGCAGGGGGGGTTGGAGCTAAACGATCTTAAGGTTCTTTCCAACCCTAACTATTCTATGATTCTATGAAATTGCCGTGTCATGTTGTTGAAACTTAGTGCACTTGTTACTGTCATGGAGGCAGGGAATTAAACTGATGATATTTGCAGGTCCCTCCTCTAAGCTGCCTTACAGTGTTGATTTTTCTTATTATTTTTTTTAATGCCATTGGTTAACAGATTTCTGAATATACTTTTCTGCAGATTCCGGCAACCTGGGTAAATCCTTCAGGCAAATATCACATTGGCATAAAAAATGGCTATGATATCTATCCTAAAGCTCTTAAGGAGAGGATTCAGGTAAGGAATTACATTTTGCGTCTAGTGTAGTATATAGTCATATTTCACTGTTCTGATTCCTAAGTTTTTCTAGGAAACTATGGTGTGTGATTTACCAACATGTGTAGGCTGCTAGCCAGCACTTGGAAGCTATTCTCACTTATTTTAGCTTAATTTTGACATGAGCCATTTCTTCTGTGTTTTTTCAGAACAGCCCTGTTGGTGGGCCTCCTCACAGTGGCAAAACAGTCAAGAAATTACTGTTAGCAGTTTCTTTTGTCTATATGGCAGTTGGTATTCATTTATAGTATTGTATTGAACTTTTCTAGCTATTGTGTCTCAAAGCAGAATTTTTATATTACTTTTGTAGTATACATACTTGGACATAGGTATTTGTCCATATATTGAGGACCCTGGTTTTATTCTACAGAAAGAACGCAAGGAAAAGCTGTGGGATCCCATTCACAGACTGGCTCTAGCAGAGGCCTGTAGAAAACAAGAAGAATTCGATGCAGCTCATAGCTCTCCCTCCCAGGTTTGGATAAGTAAATTTATAAACTTGTTTGCAACAATTTGTTACCAGTTGAGAGGGTTAAAATACTTTGTTAGATGAGTGAAGGAAAGATACTTGTGGTTCTTTTGGCAGATCACCTGCTGTTAATCTTCTGATTAATTTAAAAAAGTCTGTATATGGACGGTTGTTTCATTTGCTTAGTGCTGTTAACTTTCTAAACACGTCAAATATGAAAAGGATAGTACTTCAGATACTTTGTGGCTTATTTTTAGTAAGTTTTATTTTTAATTTAATATGCTGGGTTTTTTTGAGGCTGTGTTCAAAGTTGAATCTTCTAAACATATCCTTTACTTTGTAAACTAGGTACTATTTCAGTGAAGTACCAGGAATACTTCAGGTCACTTCTACAACTTTTAATGACACATAAATAAATAGATAAGGGCTTTAAACTTTGCAATTACAGAAACTGGAAATAGTTATGCAGAATGGGCCAGAAAGAAACAGTGCGCTGTTGGAAGATGATTAAACTTCTAAATATTTGTGACTCCTATGACAGTCTTGCATTCTTGGTGAAGTAACGTAACAAATGTATAACATCATAAAGAAACATAGGATTACCTATCTTGTGACAACTTTAGAAATAGTCTAACTGTATTCTTGTTGCCTTGCTAGGTAAATAAGCTGATAAAGGAAGAACTTCAAAATCAAGTGGAACTGTTGAATTCTTTTGAGAAAAAATACAGTGATCCTGGCCCAGTATATGACTGTCTGGTATGGAATGATGGTGAGACCTGGAGGTAAATGCCTGAACTTGTATAATATGTCATCTTCTGCGCATAAGAAGACAGCTTGCATTGAAGGCTGTGTTAATTTTCAAATCTACCCTCTTTATAGAGTTCTTAAATGTTATTTGCTTTAAAATAATCCTACTTTATCATGTGAGTTTCATGACAAAGTTCCAATCCCAAATGAAGACGGGGTAAAATGAAGTCTTATTAAAGGCAGCATGCTTGTGGGATTTTCCTCTGAGGCAGTGTAAAATTGCTTTGAGTATCCATTGGTGAGATGGGAAAAAAAAAAAAGCCACCAACAACCAAACCCCGAAACAGCAGCAACAATAAAAATCAACCCCCCAAAACACAGATGTCTTTACATAAACTTCAAGATGTAACATGGCACTGTTCTTGACTTCCGATGTGCATCATACAAAACAGTCGGTAAGACTTCAAATGTTTGTGTACCAGCACTGAATAGCTAGTATTAGTAAAATTTCTTCCTTGAACAAATTGCTTGAATTTCCATATGCTTGCTTTTCTAAGAAAGATTTATTTGAATTTAGTAGCATTTGAAAGTGAGTTTATTTAGAGATCTTTGCAGTTTCTTAATCTTAAGTGCGAACAACCCAGTTTAAAAATATTGACTTAAAGAAATAAGATGCCGTAAACACAGAACCAGACTTCTTGAAGTCTTTGGGGTACTCTTTGCTGGGGGGGAGCAAGATAACCGAAAGCTTACAGCAGCTGGAAAATAACCATTTTGTTTGGTCAACAGAGCCTGCATAGATACAAGTGAGAGTGGTGACTTGACAAGCTGTACAGTGCTGAGGACCTACAAAGAGGCTCAGGAGTATGGATCTTTTGGAACATCTGAGATGTTGAATTATTCTGTGAATATATACGATGATGGAAACCTTCTTTCCATTGTGACAAGTGGAGGTAAATGAAAATGATGTTAAGAAAATTTTGCTACTGATTAGCATCAGTTTTTGGGTCCTGATTTTGATACTTGGGATGGCTCAAGGCAGCTATCTTAATACAGCACTCATTATTGTGGCAGTCAAGATCAATATTCAGATTTTCTGAACTATAGCTATAATGATAGCTTGTTACCAAACCTGCTTTCATTTTTGTCTGAAATATTGTTAACTATATGTTCAAATGCCTACATAAATACAGTGTGTATACTTAAGTGCTCTTTAAGGTGTTCTTGCATCTTAATGCCTAAAGCACAGAGAACCTTCTTTCAAAGTACCTTTTTTTGTTTTGCTTCTTAAATATAGGTGATGACTGATTTTTAGTTGCTGTGCTTTGTGCTTATATAATTTAAGAATCTTAAGTAAGACATACCCATGAACAAAAGGTGTATTGATCTTTAGTTTGGTTTATCCAAACTTTTTTGTGATGGCAGGTGTCACTATAGCTGTAGCTGTAACCACTCTGAACATGTTTGTTCTTTATATAAACTTGTTATGTTTTGGAAGCATCCTAAGTGGTTACGGTGATGTGGATGTATTTGATTTGAAAAATGCTCTTAATTTATCATTAAACGATCCTATGTTAATAGAACTACAAAACCAGTTCTGGTTTCTAAATTGATGGTAATTTTTTGAGAGATTTCTTTTTATCTCAAAAAAAACTTTGTGCAGTTTTTTGTTTGTGTTTTTTTTTTTTTGTTTGTTTGTTTTTGTTTTGTTTGGGTTTTTTTTTGTTTTTCTAATTTGTTATTTTAATTTAGAATAGGAAATGTTGAGCCTTTAAAGTAACTTCCGTTAGTAGAATTAAGTTAATACATCCTTCCTCTCTTCCTCTTGTCTTCTTTCTTCCTTCAGAAAGCTGTTTTATTTTCCAGATTGCTGCTGTTCACTGAGTTGTTTTGTTTTTTTCCTTAGAATAACAGAACATTTGTTTTATAAGTGATTTAACCCCTGGGTTCATTTTATAGAATTGTAGAACCATTTAGATTGTGAAAGACCTGTAAGATTGAGTCCAACTGTTAACATTACAGTGTCTCTAAGCACCATGTCTACACCGTATTTTAAATACCTCCAGGGATGGTGACTCAACTACTTCCCTGTGCAGCCTGTTCCAATGCCTAACAAATGTTTTAGGGAACAAATTTTTCTTCCTAAAGCTGCCCTGGCTTAACTTGAGGACAGTACCTCTTGTCTTATTGTTTGATACTTGCGAGAAGAGACTGACCCCCACTTCACTACAGCCTCCTTTCAGGTAGCTGTAGAGGATGATAAGGTCCCCCCTGAGCCTTCTGTTTTCCAGACTAAACAACCCCAGTTCCCTCAGCCATTCCTCATAAGACTTGTTCCCCAGACCCTGTACCAGATGTTACCCTTTTCTGACCCACTCCAGCACCTCAATGTTTTTCTTGCAGTGAAGGGCACAGGATTCGAGGTGCAGCCTCACCAGGGGCATGAT
The DNA here is from genome assembly GCA_039720435.1 of Amazona ochrocephala. NCBI lineage: Eukaryota > Metazoa > Chordata > Aves > Psittaciformes > Psittacidae > Amazona > Amazona ochrocephala. The sequence goes on from CM077877.1 coordinate 58,746,122, forward strand.
TGCTTCCCCAGTCCTGCTGGCCACACTATTTCTGATACAGGCCAGGATGCTGTTGGACTTATTGGCCACTTGGGCATGCTGCCAGCTCATATTCAGCTGCTGTTGACCACCAGTCAGGTCCTTTTCCATTGGGAAGCTTTCCAGCCACTCTTCCCAAAGCCTGTAGCCTTGCATGGGGATGTTGTGACCCAACTGCAGGACCTGGCACTTTGCCTTGTTGAACTTCATACAGCTGGCCTCAGCCCAGTGATCGAGCCTGTTCAAACCCTCTGTAGAGCCTTTCTACCCTCAAGCAGATCAACACTCCTTCCCAACTTCATGTTATCTGCAAAATTATTGAGGGTGCACTGGATGCCCTCTTCCAGATCATTCATAAATGTGTTAAACAGAACTGGCTCCAGTCTTGAGCCCTGGGAGACACCACTAGTGACTGGCTGGTAACTGGATTTATATACTTACAGCTCAATAAGTGGAAATTAATTAGTATATTAAAATTGTGTAAATGAAGTTCACTAAAGATACAGTGATACAACTTTTTGTTTCCTCAGGAGCACATGGAACACATGTGGCTAGTATTGCAGCTGGATACTTTCCAGAAGAACCAGAACGAAATGGTGTGGCTCCTGGAGCTCAGATTCTTGCAATCAAGATTGGTGATACAAGACTAAGTACAATGGAAACTGGCACTGGTCTAATAAGAGCTGTGGGTATTTCACTGACTAGACGATTAATTTCAGCAATGTGACTTAGTGTTCCACAATAGTCTACAATTTTGTTCTCTACTTGCTCATAGGGAGTGTTTTTATTGTTCTAGAATATTTCCAACAAAAAGAAGTAAGCAAGCAAATTCCAACAATCCTCCCCCTCAAAGAAAATCCAGAGCAAACAAAGATAAGCCAACCAAAAAAACCTGTGAAGCATACCAAAATGTATTTTAAAACACATCTTAATACTAATGTTTTAGTATAAAACAAGTCTCTTCTGTTGTAGAGAGCATTTAGAGATTTTTACAAACTAATAGAGTTGCAGTGTGTCTAGCTAGCTTGACCTGTGGGTGCAGTTACTTGTATGCGTGTTTCTAGTTCCTTATTCTGTGTTGTGAGCATGTCTTTTATAAGAATAAGAATACTTTTTAATATTTAAGAATAATTTTATAATTTAAGAAAAGTCTAGCATAGAGACTAGTATCTGCTAATGTGGCTGGTTTGGTTTGGGTTTGTTTTTGGTTTTGTTTTTGTTTTTTTTTGGTGTTGGTTTTTCTTTTTACTCACTTTCTGAAACGTGAGGAAAAATATAATTCCTCTTTAGTGAAAAAAGGCCCAAGACCTTTTCCATATAATGAATTGATGGGGGGAAAAATCACACAAGAAAAGGACCTGAAAATAAAAAGCTATACTTGTGGCCCATAGTTTATCTTGCTATAGCAACACAAAGATGTACTATAATTTTTTTACAACTCTTGGGAATTTAACCAAACTGCACAGGAAAAGAGAATTTTATGTTAATGAGTACAGACATTTGAGACAAACACTAACGATGTTTGCAGTTTTCTCTTAGGGTACTGTTAATTTGTAGCTTGGAGCATGACAAGAGTAAGGCTGTTCAGGGACTGGGTTTTTTTTATTCTGTTTATTCACTGGGGAAATAGCACTTAAATAACTGATTGAAGTAAATTATTTTCTAGAATCAAAAGAAATTTATCCTTTTTTCTTAGATCTGTAGCACATCAGTTTAAGCAGATGTTCTTTGCCATTCCTTACGTGACTTATTCTATAAGTAGGATGTATTTTGGCTTTTATTTTTACTTTATCAGATGATAGAAACAATAAAATACAAATGTGATCTCGTCAACTATAGCTACGGAGAGGCAACACATTGGCCAAATTCTGGGTGAGTACCACTGCGGTTAATATAAAGTATTTTAATATGAATTGCATACATTTGTTGAGCTTTGTGTAAATGAAATGTCAGTAAGATGACTTGTCCAGGCTCAGACAATCCATATACATTAAACTGTTGCAGTTTATATTTTTAACTGCTTATAGTATAAAAAATGTTTCAGAATAATAAAAAATTTTTGTAGTTGGAACACCACATAGTTGGGGGGGAGGGGGTTGAAGACCTGATTTTGCTACATAACTGTTACTTCTTTTTAAAACTAAAAAATATATTTTTGTGGTCAGCTTCTGTATTGGAGCTGCCTCTGCTAGGTGTGGGAAGCAGGCTGCATAATATTTCTTGTTCTATGACTGGTCACAGAGATTCTACAGGAAATGGGAATTCTGCCCTATGGGAAGAAAACAATATTTTTGATTAAATTACTTTTTTTTTCTCATACGTCAGGAGAATTTGTGAAGTTATTAATGAAGCAGTGTGGAAACACAACGTAATCTATGTTTCCAGTGCAGGAAATAATGGCCCTTGCCTTTCTACAGTAGGATGTCCTGGTGGAACTACATCTAGTGTAATAGGTAAATCATTTTCTTGGGCGGGAGGGGGAGATGGAGGAAGTGTTGACAGTGTTCAGCTTCTGTCTTAACTGTAACCATCTGAGAACAACACTCAGACTGTTACCTGCTGGTAAATCTGACTTGTAAAAATACCAGCAAGTTGGATTCTAATTAATGTTCTGGAAGGCCTTGTAATGCGTTTTGAATGAATTCAGAACCACAATTTTAGATCTTTTGTCTTCATCAGATACTCTAATTTCTATTTGTAGTGAAACAAAGCATTTAACTTGGATGTAAAATGATCTTATGTGATGACCTAGACAAGTCCTTCTAGAGGAAGAATTCTTTCAGCTGTAATGCCACTTCTGTGCAGGTCTATTACTGCCATAAGAATTTGTTTTTCTGAATGTCTGAGTGTATGTTTTTGATATTTCAGTGAAAGATTGAGATATAAAACTTAACAAAATGTCTTGCATTTAGGGATAACTTCCCTAGTCTTTGTCTTTATATAAATCTGATGCTGCGTTACTGAGTTACACAAACTGATTGTTATATCTCAGAATTTTCATGCAAAAAAAATGTAGATTTGAAAGTTGGAGAGTCAGTGTTTCAGGACAGCTAGTAGAATGCTGATTACTTTCTGAAGTTAATCTGCAATTATTTCACTAATGAAAAAGGGGCTGGAACTGCAACTTACAAGCTCTTTTCAGGTTTGCATTGGCTTTGCTCTTACAGCGCATCTACTCTGTCAGTTCAGTGTATTTTCATCACCCCAGAAACTGATTGATCATTCACTCTGCATGTTCTTTTTCTTCCATCAGGAGTGAACCAGATAGGTTGGGGATTTTTTTTTTTTTTTGTCTTTTTGAGGGTGAAGTAAAATCTAGTTGACAGGTTGGCTTAGTTCATACAGGCAGCATGGGTGCAGATCTTGCCAAATTTGTTTGTCAGCTTGGTATGGTAATTTTCTGCTATCCTCATAGTGCTTGTGCCATAGAGAAAATGAAGTGTACACTGTAAGTATGTGGCACAGGTGCAGTGACATTGTGTGTTAAAAATACAACTTTAGCAGACTTTGGTAGTCATTTACACACTCTGGTCACTTTGAACTGATACATAAGAAAATAAGTGGTGAGTGTCTCATTGCTGTGTTTGAGCTTTGTGGATGTGGCCATCTGCTCCAGGTGGCGTAGCTATGAGCCGTGTGAACATGAACCAATTCACACAGATTGCTTTGAGCTATGTTTGGTGTACCTTGTAACAGTGTAAACACAGCCAAAGGTGTGTGGGAGAGAGTGGAGACATGTAGAAGTAATATGTTGTGGAAGAAATGTAGAAGGTGAATACATTCTATTCCAGTTGAATAAAAATGAAACTTTGAAGTTTACATAATATTTCAATATTATAGAACATTGTTAGTCTATAGCATGCTGCTTTATACTTGCTTTGTAAAAATATCTGGGTGTAATGATATGGAAAATACATGCTTCCATTATTACATGTCAAGCAAAAAATTCCTATAATGAATTTAAGCCACAGAAATATTTTATTTTTTTTCTGTTAATAGAATTTCCTGTGCATTTAAAATACTTGAATGTTTTTTACAGGTGTTGGCGCGTACGTTTCACCTGACATGATGGTTGCTGAGTACTCTTTAAGAGAAAAACTGCCAGCAAATCAATATACTTGGTCATCCAGAGGGCCTAGGTAAGTTGTACTGAAAGAACAAATTCACTGCTTTAGGGTTCAGATTATGTAATTCAAAATCCAAAAAGTGGTCATTAATACCAGCATAAGTGTGTTTCTTTCCCATGGGAAGAGTACAGGTGGTCTGCTGTTCTTGGAAGGCCTTTGTACGTTGGGTTCCAGAACTCCTGAGGAAGGGGGAAGACCACTGTACTGCCTCAGAACAGGAGAAAGTGTGTCAGGGAAGTGTATTTGAGCACAGACATACTCTGAGATCATGAAAGTTGTTTGGAAATCTGATCTTTTTCTGAAATCCAGGTTTTTTTCAGAGGATTTTTTACATAGCATTTATTTCATTAAGTTAGTGTGGTGAAGTTAACTGTTTGCTTAGTTTTGGAGATTAAAAGTAGTACTGTTATTGCAGAGGTGTTATTTCTGGCTTCAGTGACATTGCTGTGATGGCACAACTTAAGGATTTTGCTTGAGTCTAGTAGAGGTGTGAGCAGGCAATAAAAAATGCTTTTATGCTCCACATTAGAGAACATTTTCTCCAAGACCTGTGAAAGAAAATTATGGGGCAATGAAAACTTCAGCTTTTATTTCATGTCTCAGAAGCATTTGGTAGTAATGTGGTAGCCAAAAAAGGCAAAAAAGAATTGTTCTCGCATGTTGCAAAATTACAATATACTATCTTTGTAGTTAGCCTACAGTAGTAGTGGGTGAAAGAAAAAATAGGAAAACATAACTTGAGGTTTGTCTTTGGTTTATTTGCTGGTTACATAGCAATCTTCAAAGTTAGCTGTCGATGTGTTTGTATATTCACAGGCAAGTATATTGTTTCCAGAACCGTATTATGTAGAAATGTCATGTTTCATGTAGGGAAAAGAGAAATGTGGTCTCTGCCTTCAGCTGAAAAAGGGAGAAAGATTTGTAATTAATATCAGTTTACATACATATACAAAAACTGTATTTTGTGTGCTTTGTCACTTTGCATTGTAGAATAATCAGAATGAGCATATGTCAGCTAAAAGGCCCAAGTCTGGCTAAAGAAGTATTCCCCTTCTGTAGGGTGTAACACACGGAGTTCCTAAACCTTTTCTAGAGCAGGCCTGGGCTGAGGGATGAGTCTGTCTGCGTAAGCAGGAAAGACTTTCAGGCAGATGCACTGTGCACCACTTGGCCCAAAGTGTCGTGATACAGAACCTGTCATTTATATAGGGCTGTCATAAAATATGTCCAAAGGTCACATTACAGTATCATCCTAAGGGTACTCTGATTTGTGACAGGTTTTAGATAGATGAAGCTGCTAGTGTGGGTCATAAATACCCCAAAATACCTTGCCTTTCAAAGAATTTAATAGCTCAGACACAGTGCTGTTCTTATTCAAGTGGTGCTATCCAGAGCAAAGAAAATTGAGTATATCTGGCTCAGACCGTTGAAAGCTGCTTTTAACTGTGTCGTAGGTACTCACTCTGTTCTTAAATATGTTCGGGCAAGAAAGAAAGGTGGCTTAGGCCCAGCTGATCCTGATCTACCTGACATTAACTTTTTATTTTTGTCTTCTTCCCTTGCTCTCCTTGTTTGAGGCTCTGTATTGTAATTCAGAATTTGACCTGGTAGCGAAGTGGCAACATGCAAAATTAGAGATCTGCATTTTTTATCTTTTCTAGTCATCTCCCTTTTACTATTTTTCTGTAAAGACAGTAACTGTTAAATAAGCTATATTAAGTACTGATTTATTTATTGAAGTGTTTAATGGGTTTGTTTGTGTGCATGTTCCAATTCAAATCTCAGAAGTTATTCTGCCGACTAAACTGAAGCATGGTGAGAAGAGTATTGAAGGAGTGTAAATTTAGAAAACTTTCACTGTAAAACAGGCATAGCTGACGATAGTGTGACATTTTTAGATTGCTGCTTAGTTTTATGCTTTTTCTTGGACTTAATGGGTTAATGGATTTAGTGAAGTAATACGCTTGTGAACATTCCCTAAAGCTATAAAAATATTAGGTGCACAGAAAACTTTTAGATAAAGTGTGCAGAAAATAAGTTTGTTTTTCAATCCTTCTCTTTTACCGCTAGTACTGATGGAGCCCTGGGAGTAAGCATCAGTGCCCCAGGAGGTGCTATTGCTTCTGTTCCAAACTGGACTCTGCGAGGAACACAACTCATGAATGGTACATCCATGTCTTCTCCCAATGCATGTGGAGGCATTGCATTAGTATTGTCAGGTAATATGTTACCATGTTAAATATAGATGCATAGTCTAAAAGAGATAAGATTCCTTTTTTTCTCTTATTAAAAACAAAAAAAAAAAAAAAAGGCAAAAAAAAAACCAAACTGTAACTTTCTAATTTTTTATTGTATCCAATAATAACCTTATTTTTAATTTCAGGACTCAAAGCTAATGATATTCATTACACTGTTCATTCTGTCAGAAGAGCTTTAGAAAATACTGCAGTGAAAGCTGAAAACATAGAAGTATTTGCACAAGGACATGGTATTATTCAGGTACTTACTAGCAAAAACCCCAACATAATATAGATAACTGCCAGTGGAAACCTGACTCTCAAAAAAAAAAGCAGCTTTCTAGATGAGCTCTCTCAGTTTGCTCCCGTGCTGCTTGATTTTTGATCTGATGGAGGAAGAAGAAGGGAATGTAGTGGGAGGGGGAGGAGGAATGAGATTATTCTTTCAGTTTCAGCATGAAGTTGCTGTAGAATAAATGTGTTAACTAGACACATTGTTAGACTGATCAAAAAGGTACGTGGGCATAAAAGTGGGATGTGGGTTTTTATTGCCCACATGTGGATTTGGATGCCTAAATTCTGTCCTGATGTCTAAAAATGTTCTTATGCTATTGTCAGAGAGGGCTGAACACATTCTGTGGAGACAAAAGCTGAAACTGTAAGTTCTGGGCAGTGAAAATGAAGATACCCACGCTGGTTCATGAAGTAATACAACTACAGTTGTTCGATGACTTTGCTCCAGAACTGCACTGAAAACTCTAGGTGTTCGCCCTATCTTGTGGACAAGTAGCTGGGAAATTTGTGATGTGATGCTTTTTATGATGATAGTCATTCCCTAGGTCCTGCACAGTGAAAGTCAGTCTACCTGTGCATAAGCTTAGGTTCTGAAAGAGCTGCTGGTCAAATAGAGGCACTGAGATTTTTCTCTCATGCTTAAAGATGCTAGATATTAAATGCTTAGCCCTAAACTCACGTTCTAGAGGTGCTACAATCTAGTAGGTAACAGCTGCTAAACACATCTGTAACAATGAGTTTGATACAGAAAGCGACGGAAAAATTAAATGCACCAGTCGTATCTTACAGTTTAGTAGTGTGTGATTAAAGCATGTGTTAAAACATGATTAAAACTGATCTGGGAAACTGAGGCTGTATACTTGTCTTAAAGGGGAGTGCCCTTGTCTCCACTGGCGAGGGTAGCTCACTGTGAAGAAGAAGAGAATGTAAGCTTTTGGACTCAGTAGAATACAAAGTGAGATAGAAAGGTGTCTTTTTAAAACAAAAAGGTGGGCTTGTCATCTGAGTTTACTCTGACAGCTCATTTATTGAAATCCAGGGTTGTATTTCATGACATGATTATCTTATATCAATATATAGAGATTACATGGGCATCCTGTATTGCTTCTCTCTTTTGAACTGCTCAACTTCTTGTATTGTATAGAAGGTTTAAATGCTGAAGTGTTGTTCCACATAAGAGAAAGCCACCTAAATTACTATAGTAGGTCTGGGCCTTTGAAGCCCTCTTTGTCTTTGAAATCATCCCTGAAAACTTTGTTACGCAACTTTTGATGGATTTATAGCAAAGGGGATTTGTTCTGTGTTGTTATTTTTTTAAATACTCTTGACTTTGAGCTCTATGTGGCTGTTGCAGTCTGAAAATGTTGCCTCATTTTCTATACTAAGTATCATGTAAGGCACAATCGTGTCACTCAGGTAGCATGTCAATTACTTTACTGTTTGTTGCTGCGATTGCTGAAAATGTCATAAATTATGATTAAGTTGAAGTTTGTTAAATGTGGAATGTGTTCTTTCTAACAGGTTGATAAAGCCTATGACTACCTCATTCAGAATTCATCATTCACAAATAACATAGGCTTTACAGTTACTGTCAGCAGCAACCGTGGAATCTACCTCAGAGATCCTGCCCAGATAGCTGCCCCTTCTGATCATGGGGTTGGCATAGAACCTGTCTTTCCTGAGAATACAGGTAGAAAAGTGTTTTTGCTTGTGGGGTGGGGAAGAAAGTACCTTGCTTTACTTTATTAAATACAAATTGGAACTCAGAAAATTACCTATGTGTAGCATGATATTTAAACAAAAAGCTGTGATAATAAGGAGTAATGGCAATCTGTACTGTAAAAGCAGCAAGTGCAACTCTAAATTTTGTAGTACATGATGGCATGCAGCTAAACAAGTTTCCGTTCTAACCTGAGTTACAGCTACAGCACTTCCATGTTTTGCTGCTTCATGCTGCTTCTCAGTGGAAAGAGGGATCTCTCTTTGTTCTGAAGAACTTACTAACAGGGTAAAACTAAACTGTGCAAATGTTAAGGTTTGACATGTTTTGTCCGTAAACCGTTTTGCCCTGCTTTATTAAATACAAATTAAAGCTCATTGAGAGACTGTATTACATTGTATTCAGAAACTGGTGCATGTGATATCTTGTTACTGAGATTAATTCCTTTCTTAAAACCAGTGATGCCAAGACAGTTGGCATGTGACAAAGGGGCGGGTTTATTTGGGGGAAGAAAGGGTATGAATCAGGACAGGTTACTGACTCAGAGTAACTCAGGTTACATTGCAGTCTGTGTTCTTAATTTTACTCTATGACATGGAGAAATAAAGTAATTGTTCAGTATGCCCTTCTGCTGGAAGCAAACAATCTAAAAACATAGACATTTGTAATTGATGACTAGCTTGTAACATGATGTTTCCCTAGTACGTGTCCAACTGTTACTTCTGTTCTGTCTGGTGTTTTCAACCAGGCTGAGAGAGAAACTATAGTAAGGGGTTAAGGGAGGCTGATCTGCTCAGTCTGTCAAAGTTCTCTGAGCTTTTATTGCTTCTCATTTACCAGTGAGGGGATTAGATCTGATAATAGAGTGCTCTTTACTTAACAAAGATGTAATGAAATGTCTTAAAATTAATCTAAGGTTAATTAGGACTAGGAAACGTTGGGGGAAAAGAATCATTAACCTTAAAGTGTCATTAACCTTTAGAGCAGGAGAAAGCTGTCTTTTTAATCTCTGAAACATTACAGCTAGGATTGGATGTCTTTGTGGAAGCTGTGCTTTAACCCATAGCTTTTTTGACATGAAAGCTTGTTTGCAAAATCAGCTAAATTGACATTTTGCAGAGTCAGATTAGATTATCGTAGTAATTTTAAACAGACTTCTTGGTTAGGTTGCTCTACAGTGTAATTTGCTAATTAGCATAATCTTTTGAGTCAGTTCAGTTGCTTTTTGTTATATGTCTCTGCATTAGGTGAGCCTTTTTGTCTACACATGAGTTTATACCTGCTTCCAGACTATGTTGCGGGTAACTAAAGCATTGCTTACTAGCCTACCTTTGACTTTTGTCAGCTTTTACTGTTTTTGGGTGGGGGGAGTTGCGCAGTGGGATTTCAAAGTTTTATTTTACTGTACACTGCTGCTATTCTGTTTTTCTCAAGAGAAATAATTGAGAACAATTCAATGACAAATACTATATTATAGTAGAAAATGAGCATGCATTTGTGTTATTGAGCTGTCTTTTAAATTTTGTGTCTCGACAGAAAACACTGAAAGAATATCTCTTCAGCTTCATTTAGCTTTAACTTCAAATGCATCATGGGTCCAGTGTCCTAGTCATTTAGAGCTTATGAACCAGTGTAGACACATAAATATTCGTGTGGATCCACGTGGCCTGAGAGAAGGACTGCATTATACAGAGGTATTGAAGTACTGGTGTTCTAAGCAAGATTATATGCCCTTTCCTTTTCATGTGGTCTCTGTCAACTTTTCATGGAAGTAATTTTTAAGGAAATAAAAGCTGTGTGCTGCACAGACCAGAAAATAATGTCACACTCTATTCCACTATACAGGCTCGATCCAGGGCTCAGCAATAGTTATGCTGTTTAGTGTTGTGTATAGCACATGCCAATGAGACTTTGAGAATCTGTTCTTAAAAAATAAACACATATAGAAAATATAAACCAAATAAATATTCATTTGAGATCTTTTTCCTCTGGGTATATTTTCATCTTAGACTATCTGGCTCAGTCCTATATTATTATTGAAGATAGAGTTTATGTGTTTGAGATCTTAAATACTTTTCTCTTTCTGTGGTGGCTTAAGGACTGGCCTAGCTTTTGTGTTGTTGCCATGTAGTCTTATATGGACCCAAGATTTTGCTTTACCTTAAGGAGTTGCTTGGATACATTGATACAACATATTTTCTTGTTTCCTTATCTGTACCCCATCCCATTTTGGAAGGTGAAGGAGAGAAATGCTTGGTAACGGTTGCATACAGCAACAGCATTTCACTGACTTCAAGCATCTACATTCAAATTTAGAAAAAAATTAATACAAAAGCCATTATATTTCTCATTTTCTCTCCTAAACATCCTATTTCACTCCTGCAAAAGAAACCCACCAACAGAAACTATTTTTCAACCCCTTCCATCCTCATCCCAAAACTTATATTAACATTGAAATGTTTCTGTTGCTTTGTAGCTGTTCATAATGAAGATATCATCAGCTTGCTTTTTTAAAGTGGCTTGTTTAAGATGCTTGAAGTTGCAAGTCTCCTATGGTATCAATGAGAATATTTTAGTCAAATGACCATGGAACAGATTTTCAAAGATAATATTTAAAGCTTAGCCATGAAAGCCGTGGTAAATCAAACTGTATTTTCTCAAACATAATCTTGGAAGACAAACATTAAAATATTTTCAATGCAACAACAAAATAACTGAAATAAAATGAAGCTGTTTGGGACAAACTCCAATTTGGAACTAGGTTGAACTTTTGATATAGGGACTATCAAATGTGGATTGAAAGCTTGAAAACTTCTGGAGAAAGACTGAAATGAGTGTAAGTGTGAAAATTAATTTTATTTTTTTCTTGGTAAATGATGCTGTTTTACTGTTTCTGCGGTGACAATGGTCAAATGAGGATCTTTCTTTCTCAGTGATAACAACAGATTCAAAATACTCTGCAATTAGTTCTAAGTTTAATGTTATCTTTTCTAATTTTGTTTCGACCAAAGATTTTAAGTCACTGTATTTTATTTTGTTAGGTTTGTGGCTATGATATAGCAGTGCCTAATGCAGGCCCTCTCTTCAGAGTTCCAATAACTGTTGTTATACCAACAAGGTGAGTAAACTCAGGCTTAATCTGCATTTTTAAAGTTTTGTTTAGTTTGCTGTACCCACTTGACTTGTCATTTATTTTGCCACCTTCTTTCTCTAGGAGTTCTTGAACTTAGTACTAACATTGATAAAGGTAGCAGAGTTCTAAAAAGATTCTCTGAGCAGACTTATGCAGCAGTGTCTTTTTTGCAGTTGTGGTCCTGACAGCCAGGAGGCAGGGTTTAGCTACAGTGGCAGCAGCTTCTTGGTCCATCAGAATACATATGACTTCTGGCCTGTTGACCAAAGTGTCAAGATACTCATATGTGTAGGTCAACTGCAATTTGGTGTTCTGGGTTTTTTCGTTTGGTTGGGGTTTTTTTGATTGATTGTTTGTTGTTTTTTTGTTGTTGTTGGCTTGATTTTCTTTTTTCATTTCTGACTGGTAGACTAGAGTACATAAAGGCAGGGGCATTATTTGGCATGTGAGCATTGGGATAAACTTCCATGATAACTTTAATGCAGCAAATTTAAAGAGTTAATATGCTGCCTATCATTGGTTTGAACATATGAATTCAGTGGCATCTATACGGAGAATATTTTATTAAATCTCTTCAGTGGACAATCTCTCCTGAGGGGAAAAAAAACCCTCAAATTTTTCTATAATTCACTCATAGAAATATGACTTCTTATATCCTTTATCTCACTTCAGTGGAAAGTCACTCAGCCAGGAAAAGCAGATCCCCTGAAAACTAGGATCCTTGGATACTTATATTTAAGCCCAGAAACTTCAAGGGAGGAAGGAGGGGTGTCTGCATAATGTGATGGAGCTGATGTTTTAAATCCTCGAGACACATTGTGCTGTCAGATTCTGTACCGGTACAGACTAAAATAATTGGTGCTGAGGGCCAAATCTCCTCGTACACGTTTTTTTAGAGTATTTTTGCATTTAAAAATGCTTCTTAAAACATGTTTGGTTACTGTTTGTTTTCTTTTTGACATACAGAGTAGATGAATCATCAAGCTATGACCTGGCATATACAGATGTTCATTTTAAACCTGGTCAAATCCGAAGGCACTTCATTGATGTTCCACAGGGAGCTACGTGGGCTGGTAAGAAAAATGACCACATTAATTAAATTTTAAAAATGCGTCTGTCATTCTTGACAGTTTTTTGGAATCATTTTGAGTTCTACCTGAATAAGAACTGAAGGGATTTGATCCATGAATACGTAAAATATTTATTTGCTTTTAAGCTCTTAGAGGAGTGAATTTTGAGTTATCTCATGGTTTCTGGTATAGTAGAATCCCAATTCTCAGTCTTGTAGAAACCAGCAAATACAATCTGAAATGGTGGAGGGATACCCTGTGTTTATGGAGAGTGTCTTTGTCTGAGATTTGCCTAGTTCTTAAGGTGTATGGTTGTAGTGTTGAAAGATTTCTTAAATGTGATTTTCGTAATGGCCAAGTAGCTCATAATTCAGCAAGAAGGGAAAAAGGGTTTATTATATTTTCTGTCTTCCTGTGTGAGATTACTAAATAATAATCCTTTCAAGAATCTTTCATTTAGCTTGAGGTCAGTGATAAGACTCTTAATTTGGAATTCAGCAGCAGTCTGTCCTGTACAGATTATAATTCTGTACTATCTGATTAATTTTCACTGGTTAGTTCAGTCATGTTTCACTTAAACTGGTCTCTGAGTTTAGCTAGTTTTCTTTAATCTGAAAGAGTCTTTGTAAATAATTGATATATAAGCATTATTCACATATGGAGCCACTGTGGATACTGTATCACTGGTGTTTTTCTGGTGAATCTCTGCTTTCCTTCTAAGATTCTTGGCTCTTTAAACTCAATTTTTTTCTTTAATCTAGAAGTGACAGTATGCTCATGTTCAGCTGATGTGACTGCCAAGTTTGTGCTTCATGCTGTTCAGCTGGTGAAACAAAAAGCATACAGAAGTCATGAGTTTTACAAATTTTCATCCTTACCGGAAAAAGGATCAGTGACTGAAGCATTTCCTGTCTTAGTAAGTACCTTAGGGCGGCATGGGGGAAGAGAGAAAAGTAATATTTCAATGCGGTATAACATAACTCATTCTGGCTTTTTTTTTTTCCCCCCAAAGAAAAAACCCAAACCCAAGAAATCATACATCTGTTCCTGTAGTGAATGCATGTGGTTTTCAGTTTTGAAAATATCCTTAATAGCTTGCTAGTGTGTTTTAATTATTTGAGAATGTCCTTATAATACATGTTGCTCTCTTCACCTGATTGGTAATTGTTTATACAGACCACTTTGTTCCCCTTCCAGATAGGGGCTATGACTTGTTGGAAAGCTATGTTGCAGATTATCTTAAGTTTTACTGATTTTTTCTGTATTTTGTTTGTTTGTGAAAGTTATCTATAGGGATATCTTGATTTAAGAAGTTGGCCCTTATGTTAGCATGGGTTGCTGTGCTACTTGAAATCTTATGCTGTGTAGCTTGAAGTCCCTGTTCTCTGTAACATGTTAGCCTTAGTCCTTACTCTCTAGATCATAACCAAATCACCTAGGGTGTATTGTATATAGGATGAGTTCTTTGACAACCTGGCAAGGTAGACATCTAGCCAGCCAACCTGGCAGTGAAACTTACTTTTAAGGTATCCTGAAGTAAACTGCCTTCATTATAATGCCAAAAAACACACTCATGGATCTAGAAGACCCTTGTCCAGGTGAAGACGCTTCCCTTGTGCAAGTGTAATAAACAGAAAAGAATGACACAGCAGATATTATGTGCAAATCACTAACCAGTCATTGGAACTTGGAGTGTACTACCTTGTAATTTTTGTATGTAAATGTAACAACAAAATTGGCATGGGGTGTGCTTGATTTGTGGAAATTCCACCTAGCACCCAGTGCTGCAATAAAGAAGTGCCTGCTTCTTAATGCTGTGTTGGTATTAAGCAATTTTATTCTCCTCCAACTTTCAGTGACAGCTGTAGTTCGGCATATTTTGCCATTGCTGCTACATCTGGTAATCTGGGACATCTTGATGTTGAAGCCAGGCGGTAACTGACTAGCTTGCATTCATACTGCTTAGATACAGCAGGCTTAGCTCAATGCTAGCTCAAGAGTTCAAAACAGAACCAGGGACTGAGCTTAACAGTTCAGGGGGGTGAATGACAGAGTCCAATTCTTGAGTTTGTTCCCTGCCTTACTTAATTTAGTTGCATAGCTCTAAAATCTAAGAGTGCTATTCACTCCTTACCCTCTGTGAAAATGTCAGGTGGAGGATCTGAGCTAAGTTTGTCCCACTGACACTTAGTGAATTGTGTCGTTTGTTAAAAAACAAAACCAAACAATGGCAACAAAAACCAACTACCAAACCATGACAAAAAAAACCCCTCCCAATCTTCATGTCATCTTACTGAGGCTGAGAGTAGGATCTCTTTTTCTGATACACATTTTCTAGGGCACACGGGTTAAACTCATCTGTGAACTAACCTGACTGCCTAGTTTGAAGGATAGGAAAGGAAGATGTAATATTTAAAGGTTCTGTAGAATATACCCCAATATTCTTTGCTTTGATGCGGACATCAAGGCATCATATTTTGTTAGAGCTATCTTATATTTTCTGCACATCTTATTTGTACTGTACAAACATATACAATTTGGTTAAACTGGCCATAACAGCATGTTTTTTGAGCTAGACTCCAATTATTTTGCTGTGGAATGAGGGAGTCTGGAGTGAATAGAAGTGAAAGATGGAAGCTTGAGTCTGACTTTGTGTTTTTGTTATCCAGGCTGGAAAAACCATTGAATTTTGTGTTGCTCGGTGGTGGGCAAGCCTTAGTGATGTTAGCATTAATTACACGATTTCTTTCCATGGTGTACTTTGTGCTACTCCTCAGCTAAACATGGTAAGTTTTCCAGAATTATTTGGAATATATAATGTTTGAGTTATTCTGAAGTCCTAGGGTGTCTTGGAATGAAAGAAGCTTTGCTTCATTCTTATCTGTAGCTAGAAAGACTGAAAGTATCTTTATAAATGAGGTTTTCACGTTTTTTCTTAAAAACAGGTTAATAGGAGTATGGTCCCACAGAATGGAAGTTCAGTATTGTGATTTCTGTGGCTCTGTGATGCTGAAGGATTGAAAAAAGTTGCTAAAAGCATTATAATGTTTACAGTGCTTTTGTCTTTCTCCTGTATTTTTGCTGTCCTGTGCAACCTGACTTGGCTTGACTTTGCCTTAAAGAGGGCCCTCTTTAAGAGCTGAAATGGCAATACCTATGTGAAGCAGCACCATGCTAATTTGTACTGGCTTCTCCCTTGTTTTTTTGTTGTTTGTTGTTGTTGTTTTTTTTTTCCCAGCTATGGGATGGAACAAATTATAGCTGTCCCACAGGTGAATTTGGATGTATTCAGGCTCTAAGAGCTGAATAAACTGAGGAAAAAGAAAAAGTGGGTGCCTTGTGTTATGGTACTAGGTCTTGAACCTGTAATGCAGCAAAATAGAGCTTGTGGTGGTGCTGTGCAGTGCAGCTTCCCCCACCCCAGCAGGATGCATCAACTGAATAATGGACAGTTGAAAATGAGGGAACACAGTAGTTTTGCCCTTTCTTCTTGATCACCTATAACTTTCATAAAATTTTAGTACTGCTGATATACTGATCAGTTTGTCATAGAATACTGGTAGAAAAAAGTTCTCAAATTATTTGGCCCATCACTAGCCTGTGTATGGTAATACTGTTTCTTTTTCACAAAGTTAAACTATTTTGTAATAATAGTCCTATGCAGAAGCACCATAAAATACCTGTTGTAAGATTCTAAATGAATAATACTTATTAAATAATCAAAGGAAATTGTCACAAATGTAAAAATAAAATCTAGCCCTGCCCAAAATATGACAGTTCTGTACAAATACAATTTAAGTATAAATTATTAACATGGAAAAAAACTATAAAGAAGATTTTCACTCCAGTTGCTAAAGTTTTGCAAATCCCAGTATATCTACTGTTGTAAAATATAGGTAAGCTTGTGACACTTTAAACTTGTGCACTATTATATCCTGTAGTATAGTTAAATGCAGCTTGCATTGCATTTTTGATGGTACACATCTTATGAGTTCACAGAAGTATAATTGTTATATGCTCTTTCTTTAGCATGCTTCAGAAGGCATCGTACGATTTGATGTTCAGTCTCTGTTGAAGTATGAAGATATTGCCCCATGCATAAATCTGAAAAGCTGGGTTCAAACACTCAGGTAGAATTTTTGGGGAACTGTGTTGGGAAAGTGGGAAAACTATTTTTATGTACTTGAAGCAGTAACAAGTTAGCAGTGAAATTTAGGATAACAAGTGTTCTTGTCAAATTTTAAGTAAGTTTGGAAGCATCAATTAATAAAATTCTTCAGCATTCTCTTTTTTGGTTCCTTTAACTTCAGTAAAATTTGAGAATTATGGTGACTTTTTTCCATGCAAATTATTTTCCTTTAGCTAATTAAAAGGGGGGGAGGGGACAAAAATATTCCATTACTTCTGAAGGAGCCACTTAGATGTAAATGGCACTTTGATATATAAAGAAACGAATTGTAGGGTTATTTGGTGCTGCTGTTTTTTGTTTTGTGGGGCTTTTTAAGCAGCTGCTTCAGATCCTGCCCAATTTTGACCTGGGAAGACTGTCTTTTTTCTCTTGCTTGATTGGAAGTGTTTTTGTAGGATCTGGTGTAGGATTTCTTGGGGAAAGTTGTATTTGTCTTGTCAGTTTGACACTTCTGATTTGGAGGAAAAGCTTTGGAAAATTCCTAACCAGTGCAGCGATTGCTTAAGTTGGTCACTTCAGGAGGAAGAAGAAATGCTGTGCAGTTTAAGCAGTACTTTCAAGACTTGAGTCTGACAGATTACTTAGTAGTCAGTGTGCAAACTTTTCCATTATTTTGTTCTCTCTGTGGAGACATTGGACTCTGTCTGGGGCTTTTGGATACTTGTAAATGGAAGTGAAGTAGCTATGAGTTAGCCACTTAGCATTCGGTTCAGAAATTGACAGTTTGATATGCCTTAGGTGAGGAAATAAAACAGTCCCCTAATATATCTTTGCCTCGTTCTTGGTTTGTAAAATGGAAGTGCTCTTGCCTCCATGTAATATTTGATGCACTTATCTGACAGTAAGCAAACTACAGTTAAATAAACTAATGATAAATATTTAAATACTTAAATTAAGACATGAATAGTGTCTCTTGAATGAACTAATGAGTCATAACACGGGGCGGGGGGAAGTACTGAATGGCTCCTCATTCAGTCTCTTGAGTTTCAAATGCTTGAAGACAGGGTGAATATTAGGGAGACGTGTCATGTGGTCATGTCGGTTCTTAAGTCTTCTGTCAGCAGTCTTATCTGGTGACTGCCAGACTAGGAAACCTGGGTTAGATTGCCTCTGTGGTATTACCCAGCAGAGATATTTTAGTGGGTGGCTAGTCCGTGCTCTTGGCAATAAAATAGCTGACTGAATCTTATAGAAGATGCCATTAAAGATTGCCTGAATGAAACGCTAAGTTAAATGATGCCAGGGCACACTCATTCCACTCCTCTATTTCTGAAGCCCTGATTTTCCTGTATCATTATTAGCCTATATTCTGTGATGCTTAAGATCTAAAGTGTTTGTGCTGCTCTGAACAATAGTTTGTGCTGTGTCTGAGTTAACGTATGCTGTACAGGTAGTGTATTTTAACATTGTACTGTGTTACTACTCTGATTCCTATAAGGCCTTTTACAGACTTAACATTCCCTTCTGACATAACCTTCTATAACAAAAAATTGTCAACTATTTATTCTGTCTTCTAATTTCTGTGCCATTAATTGTTCACTGTATGAATAAACAAATCTGAAGTCTGGGGTGGTTTTTGTTTTGGGTTTTGTTTGTTTTTTTTTTTTTGGTGTTTTTTTTTTTTTTTAATGGATTTAATTATTTTTCAGGTCAGATTTGCTTGCTTAGTTTTATTGGCTTCTTTCTTTGGCAGTGTCTGTAATGTTACTGAACCTTGGTTTTCCATGGACTGTCATTTTAACTGACGAATTTACACTGTCTGGACAGTTACAATTTTTTAAGAGATGTATGGGCTGAATTCAGTTGTACTTCAGAATATGCTTCTGCTTAAGTAAGACAAATTTTTGTAGAGGATACATGTTTAAGAGTACCATCTGTTCTTTGTTGTTTATCTGCAGACCAGTGAGCACAAAAATAAAACCTTTGGGCTCCAGAGATATTTTACCAAATAATCGGCAACTGTATGAGATGATTTTGACCTATAACTTCCATCAGGTAAGGGTTTTTAATGGTTTAAGCCCAGCTTGTAACTCAGAACCACTCAGCCGCTCGCTCACTCCCCCCTGCCCCTTCCTCCCCCCACTCCTGGAGGGATGGGGAGGAGAATTGAAAGAATGTAACTCCCACCAGCTAAGGTAAGAACACTCCAGTAATTAAGGTATAGCACAAACCACTGCTGCTACCACCAATAATAATAATGATAAAGGAAATAACAAGGGAAGAGAATACAACCGCTCACCACTCACTGACCAGTACCTAGCCCTACCCCAGCAGTGATATGGCCCTTCTGGGTAACTGCCCCCAGTTTATATAGTGGGCATGACGTGCTGTGGTATGGAATACGTCTTTGACTATTTTGGGTCAGGTGCCCTGTCTCTTCTTTCTCCCAGCTTCTCCTCCTCCCTGGCAGAACATGAGACTCAGAAAGTCCTTGGTCAGAATAAACATGACTGAGCAGCAACTAAAACCATCAGTGTTATCTGCACAGTTCCAAGGCTGAAAGCCAAAAACACAGCACTGCACCAGCTACTAAGAAGGAGAAAAATGACTGCTACTGCTGAATCCAGGACAGGGTTATAGATGGTTGTGTTTTTTTAAAAAGTCGTTAATAAATATAGCATATTTTCTAGAGTCAGTTGTTAACTTTAACTAGCTTTCTGTTAGAAACAAGGTATTGATTTATACTGTAGACTCTCTACAGTGGAAATTCTGATTTGGTTCTTTTTAGGAGCTACTGTTGCTTAAAGTAGACTTTAGTTTGGGTATTCTTTTAAATATGGGTGTAAGGATTGTACTTATTTTATTCAGTTGTGAATTAAATGTTTTGATCTTTCTTTTAATAGCCTAAGAGTGGAGAAGTAACTCCAAGCTGTCCACTTCTTTGTGAATTGCTGTATGAATCTGAATTTGATAGCCAACTCTGGATTATTTTTGACCAGAACAAAAGACAGATGGGTTCAGGAGATGCCTATCCACACCAGGTACAGAGCAATGTATTTATTTTACTTCTATTTTCTGCACATTGTGAAAATCTTCATTCTTTTTCACCTTCCAGGCCTGCTGTTAGCTCCTAACATTTCTTGATGCATAGATAAAATGTTCTTATGTCTTCACAAGAAGACAGGTTCAGTGGTCATGTATTTGTATGGAAAAAAATGTAATGACAGGTTTCTTTCCATGAAATAGAACATTATGATCATTTTTTTCCTCTTCCAAGGAAAGAGAAAGAGTGATGGTGTGCTTTATTTTACAGAAAGCTGTTCTTGTTTTCTTTATCATCTCTGTATAAAAATCAACACATCTTGAACTTTTCTATTTAAGGTGGAAAGGATCCATTATTTTTTCTGTAGTCTGACTTGTCTGCTGATAAATCAGAGGCTCCTACATCCATGAAGGCTGTTTTCTGTGCTGTTGATGTCTTCAAACAGCCTTTTGAAAGCTATAGCTTGGTTTACTTCCTGTTGCTGCCTTTCAAAGGGAGTTTTTTTTACACAAGGCTTGTAGATACTGTACCCTCAGTGGCAATCTTCTGCTAGAACAGACTATGTTTCTGGATCATTCAGGGAGGAGAATAAAAAAGGAAGACAAAAAAAGAGAGAAACCTTTCCTATAGCTTTTTATTTGAAGCTATTTTTTACCAATCCAAAATCACTGTTGAGCTTCATCGATGTAATGTTTATTTTGGTAGATTAATCATTCTAGAAGTGTACAGGTGATCAGCTTTAAAGCATGTCTTTTGAATCTTGTAAATCAGTTTCAGAAACTGCATTATTTAAACTACTGTTCCTTAACCTGAATTTTTTAAGCTGTTACAAAATCTAAAAATCACCTAAGTAATCTGTTACGTACGCCTCGTGGACCACCATACTGTGTGTCGCTGATGTTGTGCATCATGGAAAACTCTAAAGCAATTAGAAATTTAACTATCCAGGAAGAAATGCTAGCTGAATCCCTAACCAAGGAGAGTGAGATTCTGGGAACAGGGTAGTTCTGAATTATTGTTCCTTTCTACTTAGGGCTCCCTTTTGTATTACAGCAGCAGCAGACAGGAAGGTTAGCATGCTGCTGCTCAAAACATCCACATGGTGCCCTTTTGGGTAGATAGAAGTGAAAGAATGTTTTCAGAACTAAGAATTTGAGAGTCTGGGTTTAGGGAGAGCAGTGCTTGTGGGTTTTGCTTTTGGTGGTGGTGTTTGTTTGTTTTATATAAATGGAGATGCGCTTGCAGCCCAGAAGGCCAACCGTATTCTGGGCTGCATCAAAAGGAGTGTGACCAGCAGGTCGAGGGAGGTGCTCCTGCCCCTTTACTCTGCTCTCGTGAGACCTCACTTGGAGTATTGTGAGCAGTTCTGGTGTCCTCAACATAAAAAGGACATGGAACTGTTAGAACAAGTGCAGAGGAGGGCCACGAGGATGATCAGGGGACTGGAGCACCTCTAGTATGAAGATAGGCTGAGAAAATTGGGGCTGTTGAGCCTGGAGAAGAGAAGGCTGCGTGGAGACCTCATAGCAGCCTTCCAGTATCTGAAAGGGGGCCTATAGGGATGCTGGGGAGGGACTCTTCATTAGGGACTGTAGTGAGAGGACAAGGGGTAATGGGTTTAAACTTAAACAGGGGAGGTTTAGATTGGATCTGAGGAAGAAATTCTTTACTGTGAGGGTGGTGGGGCCCTGGAATGGGTTGCCCAGGGAAGTTGTGAATGCTTCATCCCTGGTGGCGTTCAAGGTGGGGTTGGACATAGCCTTGGATGGCATGGTTTAGTGTGAGGTGTCCCTGCCCATGGCAGGGGGGGTTGGAACTCGATGATCTTGAGGTCCTTTCCAACCCTTACTATTCTATGATTCTATGATTCTATGTTACTGCATAACTGAATATATAAAAAGCTTAGGGCTAAGAGTCTGTCAGCTCTTCAGACTGCAGCCTTAAATCTCATAGAATTAACTAGGTCCCTCAGTGTGAAAGCTAGTACACAGTGTTTGAGATAGTAGAAGATATACTGTGATCTAAAACTCAGAGCACCCAAAGTTATGCAGTAAACTGAAAGTGTATCAAGGCAAATCTGCTAGAAGTATTGAACTGAAATAGCAAGAATTCTGGTTATTATTTGAGCAGTTAATAGTGTTACAACAGAACAAATTATGTCAGCCTGTTTTGTGGTCTGATAACTTTTGGGGTTTTTCTGTAAATCCAAAATGTGTTTTGGCTGCTATCAAGTCTTGAAAACATTCTGTTTTCAGGAGACACCCAAAACTATGAAGTCTAGCGTATTTTATATTACTACAGCTATATGGATCAAGAAGAACATATGACAGTCTTATTTCTGGATTTCTTTGTGAATGGTGAGGTATTTAATCTTGACATTTATGAGAACTTCTTTCTTTCAGTATTCTGTGAAACTGGAAAAAGGAGATTACACTATTCGATTACAAATTCGTCACGAACAGAACAGTGAGCTGGATCGCATCAAAGACCTTCCATTTATTGTTTCTCACAGGTTGTCTAGTACCTTGAGCTTAGATATTTATGAAAACCATAGCCTTGCTCTCTTAGGGAAGAAGAAATCCAACAGTTTGACATTGCCACCAAAACACAGTCAGCCATTCTTTGTTACATCTCTGCCTGATGACAAGTAAGTTACTGAAGTCCTGTTTTTTTCTTCTACATCTAAGCAGCTGCCTCTGCACCTAACTAAAATGATACTTTGATTGTGTCTATCTGTTTAGGCTTGGTATTTCCTCTTGTGTTGCTCTTTCACTGTTCGAGTTCTTTATTGTACTCCTCATGGAACATTAATGAACCTGGTTTTAACACTGAGCTTTTTCTTTGAATAGAATACCTAAAGGAGCAGGACCAGGATGTTATCTTGCAGGAGCTCTTACGCTGTCTAAAACAGAGCTTGGAAAGAAAGCTGTGAGTATTTGAAATGGATGACAGCTTCTTTTTCTGAAATTTTGGAAGCGAGTAAATTGCATGCCAGGAAGTGCTTATTTCATGATTTTAGTGCATTAGAGCACTACGTTTATTAATATAACACATTTTGGAAGCAGTTGTTTCATCATAAGGTCAGAGTAAATTCTAAGTGAGTCTGTTTTTGTCTTATAATTTCAAATTTAATTGCATTTTCTAGATTTTGAATTCTAATTCTTTCCCTCTCAGTCCTTCCATTTCTAGAGATAACTGCTTGTTGGCTTTTTTTTGTGTGGAGCCTTTAAAAGTGATCTTGTGTAATTGCCTAGTTCAGTATAATTTTGCAGTGAAAAAAATGTGCATATGCAATTTTGTGCATGTTGGTTCTCCAGTAAACAGCTTTACTCTTCCTTGCATGCATGCAATTTTCAGCAAACAAATGTGCTTTCTGAACACCTACATGTTACTGTTAAAAAGTAGTAGGAATTTTGCCGACCTAAATGCATAAACAGATACCTGCTGCGCACAGATGTTGTCAACCACTAATATGGCTGTGTGTTCCATGAGAATGATGCAAGATCTCTGTATGTGATGCTTGAAAAAAGTTTGAGTTGTTTTACTCATTAATGCAGCACCCTGTAGAAACTGCTTTCTAATTTGTATGAATCTGTAGTGCAACAGTGATTATAATAACCAGATCCCTTTTATGTGTATCTGGTGCTAAAGTATTTAGAAGATTCCTTTAGCTATTTTGAAATAGATTGCAAAGCTGAGAATAAATTTGAATCAGTCCTGGTGATTGTTGGTATTTAGAGATAGTCCATATATCACTAGATGTGGCTGAAGAACATGTATAAAACTAGAGTATGTTTTCATAGAAAATAAGTTTCTGTGAGTAGATGGGCACATATCTCTAGATCTCGAGTCGAAAAGCTTAACTCAGTCTGATTTGGTTGTATGTAGTACTTCTAGGGCAGGTTGCATGTGACTGTAGATTAGATAATGTCTGTCAGGACAGTTTATGTATCAGTGAGGAAAAGCCCAGTAACTAAGAACTCTAAAATACTTAGCTTTATATTTCTTTGTGATTCGTGCAAGGTTGCAAGTAAAATTCTGTGAAATCCATGGTAAATTCATTACAGTAGTGTAGTCTATTTTCCATAACTTGAATTCTGCACCTCTTTGAACTATTGGCTGTAATTCTCATCTATCTTATTTTAAAACCAGACTAAGTGGTTATATACCATGATTTCTGGGATGGGATAAGTGGGAGATAGGTATTTCCTGTCATTTCACGTGAAGAAAATACTGAAGAGCTTACACAGAGAGAAACTCTAGCTGAGGCATGTCATAGTCCAAGGTATTACTGTTAGGTCATATTTCACTGGAAAAAAGGATGGTACCAAATAGCATCTGATACTTTTTGTTGCCTTTAGTGAACCTCGGTCTGTATCAGAAGACAAAAAAGGAGGGCTAGGCAGCAAAGTTGTCTCTTAAGTCAGTAAGTGGATGCAATGTGAGGGGAAAATGTATCTGCTTTCTGTATATTTATATGAAATAGAACAATGCCACTAAACAATTTCTGCACTTTTGAGGCTGAATTTCTGTAATTCTTAATTTAAGCTAAGTGGTTTACAACACTTGCTTGTCTTACAGGAATAACGAACTGTATAAACAATGATGCATTGGTTTGTTAGTTTAAAAAACATGAAAGAGCATGCTTACGAGCATGTTTGACCATAGATGTGACTCTCTAATAAAGTTTAAAAATCTGTAGGTTAAAACTATAACCGTATTTGTACAGAGAAGGTGTCTCCATCCTGTGTGGTGTGTGCATGTTTTCTTACAGTATGTTATTCTAACTCCCAGGGGCAGTCTGCAGCAAAGCGACAAGGAAAATTTAAAAAGGTACTGAATGTCAGTTTTTGAAAAAGATATACTTAAGTCTTTTTGCATATGACTTACAGAATTTGTCTACCAGTATTGGTTTTTTAATTTGTCTCCCTCATCTACTTCCTTAGTCCTGAGTTATTTACTTCAGCACCTTAAGTATGTCTACTGGTAGAATGACAAAGCACTATTGTGACACAAAGCTGAGAGGCACGTGAGCATCTGGATTCTTCTATTAATAAGTGCTGTAAAAATGCATGTGGTGATTAGTGGTTTGTAATTTTTCTTTTTATGAAACACTTGGGAATCTTCAGTGTGTAGTGTCAAGATTTTCTGTGGCAAATGTCTTTGCCTATTCTGTTCTGTCTGCAGATTAAGAACTGAAGACAAACCAAACACTTTGTAGAACTGAATAACTGTATACCAACTACTGAATTGAGAGCTGGCTTCATTACAGTCATAGAAACATGCTGTAGCAGTGAGGTTTTTCTTGGGAGGGGTGGACTTGATTGAAAAGTCTCTCAATTACGATTCTACTCAAACTGAGTATAACTCATTATAGGCTGGAGCTTATACAATGATGTAGCAGGTAGTAGAATTTGCAGAGAATTTTGTAAGCTTATATTAAGATACTTTGGATAAGGAGTGAGTGACTTTTAGCATAGTAGTGTTTAATATTGTGCTTTCTTTTTCTTTAGGTAGTATAATATATTTTATAAAGACTGAGTCTTTATAAAAAACCCAAACAACTATTAGTAGGCTACCATTATAAGGCTACTGGGTATTTTTTTGTTTTGTTCTTAAGTTGTAAGGCTATTTAAAACTTAATACTTTTAAGGTTCCATGTTCTGGAGTGGTGCACGAATTAGTTGGCATTAGTTGGCATCACGAATTAGTTAGAAGGCATGACAATTGTGAATAACAGTGTATCACTGTAATTGGTATTTTGTTAACAGTGAGCTGGTAACTGTTCCGGCCAGCTTAGTCTGATCTTGATGTAGTAACAAGTGCAAATGTGATTAGGCTTTACAAGAAGGATTTTAATATGAATTGCTGCAGTTTTCATATTGCATCTAAAAAGCATGCAGATCACTTTCAGCAACGTGATTTAAAATCCCACGTAAAAGTGCAGCTTCCTGATGAACAGGGTATAAAATCTTCACTAAGCATATCTCTTACAAGGGAGTTAAACTCTAATCATGATTTGTGTAAGAAAACCTATTAAAGAGGTCCAAGAGGTTGCATGTGCTTTTTTTTTTTCTAATGTTTTTAGAACAGAGATTTGTGTTCAGATCTGAGCAGTATACCCACCCAATTCAAAATAAAACCTGTTCTTGATATTTCTGCCTATTACTTGTGAGGCATCGGCATACTAGAAGCAAATAAATAAAACTGCGTATTTCAGAGCGCTGATCTGCAAAAGCTCCATTAATGAATATGTTTTTCTGAGAATGCACTCTGGGCTTCCTAGTATACAAGTTTTGAATATTTACCCTGCCCTGTCATGAGTTTATATGTCATCATTAAGATGTTTTCCAGCATAGAAAGAGAGAACTTGTTGTCTTGCACCTATGTGCATGACGCTACCAGAAATCCAGGACGGGTATTTCTGGTGGTTTGCAAGCACTGTTATTTTCACAGAATAGGTGAGGCTGGAAGGGACCTGTGGAGCTCATGTGGTCTGACCCACTTGCTCAAGCAGGGCCTCCTAGAGCTAGTTTCCCAGAACCATGTCCAGACACCTTTTGAACTTCTCTAAGAGGGGAGACTCCATGACCTCTGGGCAACCTGTGCTCAGTCACCCCTACTGTGAGAAAGTATTTCTTGATGTCCATGGAAACCTCTTGTTTCTGTTAGTGATCATTGCCTCTTGTCCTGTCAGTAGGCACTGCTGAAAAGAAGTCTGCATTTTTCTTTACAGCTTCCCTACAGATATTTACACAGATACAGGAAATCAATCCCCAAGTGCCCCCTGCCCTTCCACCCCCAAATGCTTTCTCTAGCCTGAACATTCCCAGCCTTCTCATGCTTTCCTTATGAGAGAGACGCTACAGTCCGTCAGCTTTGTGGATCTTCACTGGACTCTCCAGTACATCCATGTATCTCTTGTATTGGGGAGCCCAGAACTGTACACAGTGTTCCAGGTATGGCCTCCCCAGTGTAGAGGAGGATGATTGCCTCCCTTTACTTGCTGGTAGTCTGTCTAATGCAGCCCAGGATACCATTAGCCATTTTTGCATCAAGGGCACATTGCTGACTTACATACAAGCTGGTGTCCGCCAGGACGTGCAGGCCCTTTCCTCCCAAGCTGTTTTCCAGCTGGGTGGCCCCCAGCATGTACTGGTACATGAATTTATTTGTCTCCAGGTGAAAGACTTCGCAGTTCTCCTTGTTGAGGTTCCTGACAGACCATTTCTCCAGCCTGTTGAGGTAACAACGGGCTAAGGGGTAAAATATTTCTTCATCTCCCTACTCTGCCATCCTTTTCTCCAGTTTCAAGCAAGAAATGCATTGTGCAGATATTGATGAATCCTAACTTCATTCGTTTTCAACTGAATAAGAGTATTGCTGTAAAAATAAGCAATCTTGCACAAATTGTATTCATCTTAAAATTGACACAAATTCCATATGCGCATTCAGCTGTTTATGTGAAGATGTGCATGGTGTTTAGTAAATGGAAGATGAGACCTGGGATGTGCTCCTTTAAGGAGCTTTTTCCTGTTGTTACTTTTCCTGTGAATGTTTAAAGGCACAAGTAACGGTAGTTCATGTATCTTTTCCATGTGAAGTGACAGACATTGAATCATCAGACAGAAATCTAAATGTTCGAACAAAATCAAGTTACCTGTTAGCTAAGCTCTTTTAAGAGGTGATTATTTTGAGGGCACTGTGCTTGTTTATGTATATACAGTTTTAGTTCTGTTAAAAGTAAACTCACTGAGGCTTATCAGGCTGTGCACAGACTACACTGACCAAAGTGCATATCCTGTATGCTTCCAAAGTTTTCGGTATTGGTTTTTTGGTGGGTTTTTTTGTTTTTGTTTTGTTTTGTTTTGGAATAGTTAAAGGGAGTCTTTCTCATTAACTTGGAAGTTTCCTTAAAGTAATATTTTCAACAGATAATATGCTCACTCATGGCCTTCCTTTGGCTATAGCCCTGTATCTTTTTATAGGCATATATAAAATTAAGTCCTGTATGCCAGCAATTCTGTTGCCGTGGAACAATTATAGTGAAATTTGAATAAGAAAACAGATTAAAGCTGTGAATTGTGAAGAATTGCCTTTCTTCTCCTTTATCTCTGATGATGAATGTTTCTGTAATGGCAATGACAGTGTCATTCTGGGATCTTCTGGTATCTAAGCGGTTCGAAGTTCTATAAGTGATGCGAGTGTTTACAGACAGTAGAGAAAAGAAAGAAGATGTCAGTCCATCTTACGGTCTTGTGATAGTTTAGTTAAATGTGATAAGCGCCTAAACCTTATTTATCCCATGAAATAAGTTTGATGTCTGTAGAGAAGAGTGCACCTCTTTTCCTATAAACTCTCTTTCAAAAGGGGGGTGCCTAGATGTGAAGTGCATTTTTTTCTTTCAATGATCATAGGTTGTAATGCATGCAGAATCTCGTGAGACGAAAAACACTTAGCTGAGAGAATGAGGAGATGACATTTTACTGTTGATGGTTTAGTTACGTAGAATTAGTCTCTTAAATGAAAGTGTTCATCCACATGAGTGGGTTTTTATTAATCTGTTTACACTTGGCTTGAAACTTAAACCAGAGCAGTAGCCCTGTCGTACAGAGAAGGCTTGAGAATATAGAGACTGTTCAGGTGCATAACTCCAAACATCTTGCCAAGTAAGATCAAAGTGGTCTTTCAAGAATGAAATCCTGAAATACTAGAAGAATATTTCTAGGAAAGCAGCTTTCTTTCTTAGGAAAGTATTAATCTCAATGGAGGGCACATCTTTTAAAAAAACACTGCGTACTACTGATTCAAATTTTTGTGCTGAACTAACTTCTTAGGCATCTTAAAATGCTTGGCTTGCTTTAATGAACTGCATTGTTGCTCTCTAGCATTCTAATTACCTTAGGCAGCTCCATACCTAACTTCTGTATCCTCCACTACATGTGCTTGCTTCCAGAACCCTTTTCGTCATGCTCTGGCCTAGGTCTTGCTGAAGTCTTAGGTGTACTGCCTGGTCATCCACTTCATGCTTTAGAATCGTATGTACAGGATAGTTCTTGTGAAAGCTACATTTTGATGTAGATTAGTGATCTAAACTGGGTTTAAAAAAAGATATGTAAACATGAATTTTGTGGTTCATCTGCAGTTGCATATTAAGTAGCCGGAAAAATTGTTTAAGGGAATGTTGATGCCACTTTCTGTTACCAGTATTCAGTAACCTGTAGTGAGCTGTTGGTCTGCTGAACTCTTAAGTTCAAATAAAATTGTTCTGCATCGATGTTCTTGAATAGTTTCAGAAGTGTAGTATTGAAGTCCGTTATTTCAAGGTTTACATAGCAGTTTTTAACAGTCATTTTTTACTCACTATTTCAGTGACCTGGAATAACTCCATCTCGTGCACAAGATTTCACTTCATTATGCAGCACCGACCGGTTTTATGGGAAATATTCCCACAAATATGTTTTTGAATAATTGGCATAAATAATTAAATTGCTGTGGCAATTGGGCATGCAGCACAGTATTGTGCACAGTTTTGCAGCGGAGTAACAGTATGCAGAGGATTTAAACTGATCTGCTCTGTGAAATGCCCTGTTTGTAAAATAATGGGACGTGTTGTCTCTTGCTCTTTTAAAAATTTCAACATTAAAACCAAACGCAACAAAATAGCCTCCCCCAGCAATTGTAATGTTTTAAAAGCAATGACTGAAATCTAATGCTAGCTTATTTGCCAATTTATATGTAAACCATTTTGGGAAATGGACTGAAGAGCATGGTCTAAGATCAGTTAGGATTTTCCTTCTAAATAGCAGTAGCTGATTTTCTCATGGCAATCCTTGACTAGTGTAGCATGAACTCAAACTACTTCTATACTAGCATATAGGGTTTAAAAAAAGTCTTGCTGTTACGTCTACCTAATTTGAGCACAGACCCAGGTAAAACTGTAGTCTGTAGCAGCAAACTGGAAAACAGTTGACTGTGGATGCTTCAGCTAGTTCAGTAGGCACGTGGAAAAAATAGTAAATACCTGAGCATGGCATGACTCATGCTTTTTTTTATCCTACTGGGGTATTATTTTTTGGGATCATTTATCTTTATTAATTTGCTTGTTGCCAGATTTGTAGGATAGAATCTCTAACTGATTTTTTTCCCTTTGCCTTTTAACCAAGTTACTTGCTTTTCTTATAAACAAACAAACCCCCCACCCTTCTGATCCTCTTAACTAGTATCATGTAAAGTCATATGAACACAACAATGTCAAATGTGCTTAATTTTCGGCTTTCTTGTCTCTATACCCAGTGTGCTATTTTAATATTTACATCCATGCATTGCTTAAAATAAAAACTTAAAGCAGTTCCTGAATTCTTAATGACTAATACCTTTTCAGAATTCTTACTCAGTGTATGCATTGTTCAGAGTAGTTGCTTGCTATAATTTAACTTTTATATAGCATCAGGGAAAAAAAAATATACTGTATCCCTCTCAGTATATGTCTCTTCCTACCTACAGGATGTCCTTACTGTTCACTATCATCTGATACCATCACCATCAAAAAGTAAAAATGGCAGCAAAGACAAAGAAAGAGAACAGGAAAAAGAAAAAGATGTAAAAGAAGAGTTTGCTGAAGCTTTAAGAGATCTAAAAATACAGTGGATGACCAAGTATGTCTGCTGTCATAACTACACAAGCTTGAAGCAGCTGTACAAAAAAATAGCCAGAATCTGTGCTTTCATGCTATGTCCTCCTCTCTTCTAGACTGGATACCTCTGACATGTATAATGAGTTGAAAGAAGCGTTTCCGAATCATCTTCCATTGTACGTTGCAAGGCTTCATCAGCTGGATTCTGAAAAGGTCATTTAATGCATTTTAAACTTGTTTGTCTCAATATTTCAGTGTAGCTTAAACAAATGAATCTTTCTTCATACATGTTTGGTCTTGAAGTGACTGCCAAAGCTATAGTCAATACTCTAAAGCAGAAATTCCTAATTAGATTGACAGCTGCCTCCTTAACGCGGATTTACTTAATCCCACAGCAAAATGCAACAGAGTATGCCTACCTGTAATGTGTTTGCTTATCATTTACTCCTTGTTAAATTAGACACATTATAAGTTTTCTTGCGGGTTTCAGCTGTAACAGTATTATTCTAAATGATGATTACAGAGACAATCACATATCCCATTCTACTCCTCTACTGGTTTGATAATTTCTTCTAGCAGAATTGTTCAGTCACCTGAGGACGGTAACCCCTTGAAATGATGCAGCTAAATCCACCATCTGTCACTGTCTTCAAAAATTAGAACTGGGATTTCATAGTGCTAAACACCTTTCTGATTCTGCTTCTAGGAACGAATGAAAAGACTTGATGAAATTGTTGAAGCTGCAAATACCGTGATTTCTCATATTGATCAGACAGCATTAGCAATATATTTTGCCATGAAGACTGATCCCAGGCCTGATGCAACTACTATAAAAAAGTACCTACCCAGTAAATAATTTTCTTGCATCCTATTTCTGTAATTTATGTACTTCGTCTCTGTTTATAAGAAATTGAATGACTATAACTTTGTTTAATAACTTGTGCTATTTTTAGGGGTTCAGGTAATTTCGAATTTGATTGCAAAATTATTTTGTTCTCTTATGTCTCTAAAATGCAGGAACACTGAAACCTGCACTTTTTTATTTAGAGATAGCAAATAAACAAAGGTGCTTTCAGGATTGAAATGTCAGGAAAATGCAGTTTTATATAAAGACCAAGCCTGATACAAGTTTAAGCTACTTTGTATCAAGATTAATCTCAGATCAGAGGGACCGCTAGAACATCCCTCTAGAGGTATGTGTTTTAAATGCCACCTGCCTTTTCATAATACCTTGCAACCTTTTGGATCTGTATTTGAAGACAAAATTGACAGCAGCCTAAGAAGTGACAGACTTCATTTGTGAAAAGCATGACAGCTATACTTCCGAGTATTTTTGAGGCCCATTTTTCACGTTTAGATTGTTCATGTGAATTAACAGCATATATACTTAGGAAGACAGTATTTTGATGGTCACCTTAGTCTGGAGAATAACCAGTGGATTTCAAGCGTGTGACGTGCTGCTGGTTTAGTCACAAATAGAGGAGCAGGTCTGAAGATTAGGCCCATAAAATGGGAGATGCATACTTGTTGATTATTTTAGATAAAATACCAGGTTTCAGTTCTAAAATTAGGCTGTCTGTTCTATCGCTGAATATTTGTGTGTAATTCTAGAACTGCTGATATAAAAGGAAAGCTCAGAGGTAGTAAACTTCATTCTAATACCATTTCTTGGTAAGTTGACCCATTAGGTCATGTGGTTGAATCTAACATCTGAAATTGAACACCAAATTCAGTGGTGCTTTAGATGGGTGCAATTCCTTTGAAGTCAGCAGACTTGTATCTGTTTATGTTAGTGGTGGATTTGACTCTCTGTGTATAATGCCAGGAACTATAAAGTTGTATTTCTAGATGCTGGCTTATTCAGTTTTAGAATCCTGAGTTGCCCTTGCCTCATCAAAGGCATTTCAGACTTAGAAGAATGATTGAGCTTATTTAGTGCATAGTGTCTCTAATTTTTTTACGATGAGTTTATGTAAGTAGCTGTGCTTTAAATGTTTGTGTTTTTTTTTTTTTTTTGTGCTGATTTTCGTTTTATGTGTACTAACTGCTGCAGACATTTTAGCTTAAGCTCAGTACAGCACTGATTCCGTTCTTAATGAGGTGCCTGCAAAAAGACCTAATATTTTACGTACTATTTTCTTCTAGTGAAATGGAAAAACAGAAGACTACTTTAGTGGATGCACTTTGTCGAAAAGGAAGTGCGCTGGCTGACCAGCTTCTTCATCTGCAGGCCCAAGAAGGGGCTGCTTCCAGTGATGCAGAAGGCAAAGATGAGGATCATGAGAGCTGCTCAGAAGCTTTGACAGAGACATTCTGGGAAACAACAAAATGGACTGATCTTTTTGACAGCAAGGTAAGAGAGCAAACAGAGTTTTTGTATTTTGCATGTTGGGTTTTTTGATGGTTTCTTCTGGAATTATACACCGCCTTTGTGTGCACAGCCTCATACAGTCCTCCCTTGTACTTTTTCGTGCTGTCCCGTATATTGCGCTTCCTTAATGACCTTTTTCCACAGAGGTTTTGCCAAGCCTGTCAAATCCATGGTAAGCCCATCTCCATGCATGTGAATGTAGAAGTTAAGGGAAGGGTGTAGAAAAGTACCAGACTTACATGAAAATGCTGCTTGCTTTATTGAGTTGCTTCCTTCTGTACCTTTCAGGGAATATTTTTGATTAACCCCTCCGCTGTTCTAGCTGTACATACACAGAAGTTTGCAGCATCCCTATTCTGTTCAGTCCTGCATTCTATAGCCTCTTTGACATTATGGACAAGAGAAGTTTTATGTTTTGCTGTCAGTAATGTTTGTAGAGGTAAAGGAGAAACCCTTGGAAATAATTACACTTATATTAGTACAGATTTCTCTTGTCATTTCAGGGTTCCTAATCCTGAGATTTAATTTTTTGCCTGCTTCATTCAAGACAGCTATTCCAGAAGAATAAAACAATCCATTGTATGTGATTAGTTATGTAGCTTTTCATTTTCAGAGTTTATTACTTTTTATGTGTAACTGTTGAATTATTGAGTATTAATTAGTTGCTGTACTTAACTCTTACATATGGCTCTGTTTTAGTTGAAGGTGAAGTGACCAATATGTCTGTTTATAATTCAGTTAAATTGCCAAAGCACTTCATATAGTTACAAACAAATAAATTTAAATTAAAAAAACCTGCTTCATTTCCTTGGCAGTAAATAATCTTCCCAGTAAGAACTTGTGCTTTAGCTGGAGGCTTGAACAAAAAAGTTGATGGTGGTTACCCTCACTTCTTTTAATGCGTATTTTCTTGTACACCTACATCTTCTCAGCATATCTCTTCTAATCTTTACCCTATTATAATATCCTGTGGTAGCAGATTTTGTGCTTTAATCATGTTGTCAGGCACATGATTTTCTTGCTGTCTGTTTGTAAATACAGTACTGTGTTCCAGTATAGTGACCTGGTTTGATTTTTTTGAAGCTGCCAGGGATGATTTCAGTGGAAAAACAGCCAACATAGACATCCTGTTGGGAGTTTATCACTTTCTTACAGGTTGTTTTTCTTCTAAGACTGATATTGGTTCCTGGCACTCATGAGCTGTGGGCTCTGGGCCTGGAATGAGTAACATTTGAATTGCACAGGTCAGGGATTGAACCTGTCTCTTTGGGTGCCTTAACCATGGATTTGTCTAGGTGCGTATTCAGTTTTTTCTCTGAAAATTGATGTCTCCGTATAACCAAATTGGTACTGAAAGGTCTACAAAGCTTTTTAGATCTTTATAGCATTTCACATGGAAATTACTTCCATCCTGTTTACGCAGTCTGTTTGTCTGCTTTTTCCTCTGGGTTTTACTAGCCAAATTGAAATATAAAATGGTTGACCCTCATGATCTCTACACAGTCACTTTCTCTCTCCCCTGCAGCAGGAAGGAGAACTGGAAACATAAAAGTGTCTTTATCTCAGCCCATAAGTTGTCTCAATTTAATAGGTAAAGTAAAACGTGCATGCACAAGTAAAGCAAAAGCAAGGAGTTCCTTCACTACTTCCCATTGGCAGGCAGAAGTTCAGCTATCTCCAGGACAGCAGGGCTCTACCACATGTAATGGTTCCTTGGGAAGTAGCTCTACCTTAACTCTGAACATCCCCCCTTCCTCCTTCCACATTTCTTTGATTGCTGAGCATGATGTCTTACGGGATATCCCTTTGGTGCTGGCTGCATCCCCTCCCAACAACTTGTGCAACCTGAGCCTGCTCACTAGTGGATTGAGGAGCAGAAAAGGCCTTCACTCTGTGTGAGCACTGCTCAGCAACAGCTAAAATATCCCTTTGTGATCAACACTGTTTTCATCACAAATCCTAAACATAGCCCCATACCACCTATGATGAAGAAAATTATCCCAACCAACACCAGCACAAATGTCTTGCTGATTTTAACATGAGCTTCATCTGCTTCCAGATTGCCAACACCAGACCTCCATCAGCCACAGATCTGTTCTCAGTGCCTATTTAATTGTGCGAGGCCATCAGATCAAAAGGGAATGCTGATAAGCTTTCTGCTGTTGTTAGCAGTGCAGGCCAGATGTGACCACACAAGAACAAGGCTCTGCTATCAGTTTTAGGCACCTCACCTCTCCCATGGTATTGTTCAGTAATTCTAATCCCACCAGTACCTAATTAGGAAATAAAAAAGTTTGAAGGGAAAGAAATACATGCTACTACTTAAAGCTTTCATGTGATTAATGGAACTGAGACTTTAATTGTTCACTTTTATACTTCGAGGTTTTCTTCTGGAAACTCTTTGAAAGGGATGAGGAGTGAGAATCATGTGGCTTGGGCCATGATGGGTTTGAGAATTTTGCTTTGAAAGGAGATGATAGAGCATTGTAATGATTTTTTTGCTGATAACAGATTTGTGGGGGGAAAGAAATGTTCTTTTTCCTTTATTACTTCCTAGAAGTTTCACGCTTGCTGCTGTTCATATTTTTTCATTTCCTTGACTAACAGATGACATGTCCATCTAGTATTTTTCTTAGGAGCTGGCTGTAATAATGATAAAAATGTTTTCTGCCCTAGAGAATGGCCAATGGGATGATTTAAATATCTGCAGTGGCCTTTGGTCATCTTCCTTTGCAGCTTCTTCTGTCTTTTTGGAAGAAACAGTTGTATAAACTTTCACCTTGGTGTAGCATGCAATATGCTGTTGTATTTCTGGAGTATTTTGCTGTTTTAAAAACAAATTGAGTAGCTTAGTGCAAATAATTTTATTTTAGAGACTGTTAGAGAAAAATTTGGAATTCCCCCATTTAAGGGAAACCAGACTATTCACGTAGCTTGCTTCCTTTGAGATAGGAAGTTTAATGAACAATGTAATGTTTAGGGCTTCAAAACAGATTCTGTATAAGAAACAAATATTTTTGCTAGGGTAAGGGCAAAAGTTTCTGAGTGCAGCTGACTTGTTTGTGCTTGGTAAAATTCACCTTGGTAGGAAATAAGAAATTATGGCTTTAACAGCCTTTCTGTGATGCTACTGTGGGCTGACTTAGGCTGGACTCATGAAATGAAGTGTGACATGGCTTCCTCACCTAACCTTGCATGACTCACTTGCCTTTTGGGAAATAGAAGAGATTTGGAAGGAGGAAGGGTAGAGTGGAGTGGTGATGCAGGATCTGGGATAGACCTCATGGGAATGTCGTTCAAATGAGTCCTCAAGAGGCAGCCAACTTATTCTAAAGCACTATGTTGGAAGCAAAAATGTGGAGCTCTTCCTGTATATGAACATGGTTTTGTGGCATTGGCACTTGAAAGATGGAGCAACTGGTTGAGAAAGGATGGAAATAAGGCGCTTGAATACTGCACTGATCATTCAATTGTAGATGGCTTTGGATTGAAACATTGCTTTAAGTGTTTCTACCTCTAAGCTTCCTGTAAGTCTCAGATCATCCAGATGTCAATAATTAAAAGGTGAAGTAAATTTTTGAAAACAGAGACCATGTTTTCTTCTATGTTGTTTTTAAAGATGAATCAGGAACATTATCGCTTCTCTGTGCTTTTCTGCCCACCATCTAGTAAACCAAGTACTATCACTTGTCTTGCCTCCCTTCTGCAGATGCAGTGCCTGTGTTGCCACAGGGCATTTGTTAGTTCTGTTGAATTGCCAGTTTTCCACTGAAATATCATGCTTGTCCCCATATTGCAGCAAGTATGTAAGAAAGCTGGTGCTGACTTTTGATAGTGAGTGCATTTGTTCCGGTTTCCAGCTATTCTAGTGAGAACACTTGTCTCTGAAGATTTATTTTGAGTGAAACATGAAAGAAAATATTTATGTCCCCTGCATACACTGAAGTGGTTCAAATAAACTCCAGTTAAGACAGCTTTATGCAGCAAGTATTTGCCTGATCATGCTAATACATTTGCGATAGTGCTTTGTGGATTTTAGTAATGGAATATAAGATGTGCAATTTTTCTTATACCTGCTTTAAATGTAGCTTTAAAATTTGTAGGCCCAAATCCCCAGGCTTAAACAGAAGTGCTACAGGAGAGTAGTAGATATTGCCTGTTTGTTACTGGGAATGTCTCATCTGCAGAATTTAATGCCCTTCAACCTTTAAATTATCTGAAAAGCAAGAAGTCACATCTAAAACTAAGTTTAAAATACAAATGGAAGGCCTGAACCTTTCTATCTTGTCTATTAAACATCTTTAGCTGGATTGTTTTTCATATTGCTGTTTGCACTGTCAGATGCGGCTGTCTTTTCCAGCTGATCGTATTCAGTCACTGCCAAAATTTTGTTGCTGGATACTTGATTCCCTTAACTCCCCTCCATCTCTTGAAAATATGGGTCAACTTTTTTATATGAATATTGCTTTTGTTTGTGGTAGTCTAGTCTATAGAGCAGAGAGAAGCTAACAACCATAGCTAAGAAACCTTAGTTTACTACCATAGATGTATTAAACCTGAAACAAATAATTTCCTGTTACGAGTATTTTAATTATTTATAAATGTAGATATATTTTGATCAACTGTTGATATAGTAAAGTAACGGATTATACAAATCTTGTTTTCCTCTCAATAGGTAACAGTATTGGGATACTAGAAAAGTTTCATTAGGTAGTTTAGCGTTGCTGGATTCAAAAAGTGTTTTCAGGCTTCTGAATACTTTAGCCCTGCAAATGGCAAATGTCTGAGGAGAGATGGTTTCAGCATTTTACTGTCCTAACTGTGCATCTTTCTGTAGCCAATGGCTAGTTAAGCAGCTATGTAGGACATGGACATCCAGCCTCTTCCATGGGTCTAGCTCTGCACACACTTAGCATTGCAGGCCATTGCCTTGAGGAATAAAATATCCATCAGTGATTCCCACCGTCTTGCCAGTATCCTTGAAGTACACATTGCCTTTTCTTACAGCCCTTTGTTTATCGCTCTTTGGCCAATTTCCGGGCCATATCACTTGTCTTGTAAAAGCTAGTCGTAATTATATTTATTGAAATTATGAAATAACACCAAATACGTATAATTCGTTCCTATTGTTTCATCTAGCAACTGCTTTTAGATACTGCAGACTGTTTTACTTGCTGTTATTATACATTCAAATAGCAGCTGTTTTCTTGGTTACTTCTTAATAGCATTCCAGTTTATATTTTGTTTAGATGTATCAAGGAATTATTATCTTCCCTTCTGTGATCTTTTAAAGCTTGCGATATTTTAATTTAAGGCTTAATTTGACCAATATGTATATAAGATACAAAGTATTATTTTTTACCTCACATATTTTGTTTGTAAACCTATTCTGATGTTAAGCATCTCATGCATTATTCTTAACTTCTGAAGTGCTAATGAACCTTTAGTGTTTTTACTTAACTTGTATGCAGTGGATTGGGTTGGGTTTTTTTCCAAGCGCTAAAACAGAAATTATTGTCTTTTATCAAGAGCTCTTGGAGCATTGTTTTCAACCTTTTGGTCCAGCAGAGAACTTTTCTCTCATTTAGAAATACCCAAACTTTTATTTGGCCAGAGCAAGGGTGTTTCGTAAAATGCTTTGTTTTCTTGCCACAAAAACTCTAGGAAGCCCTGTTACGAAAGAAATGCTGTCAAGTGGCTTTCCTCCTGCCTTTATCACTGATGTTCAATAACCATTCAAAACTTACAGGGTCAGGTAAGAGCTTTCTTAATAGAGCAGTGACATTATTTCTGGATAGCCTCCAGTATATTTGCTGAGAGCTCAAATGCATTTTTCATTTTATTTTTTATTTGTTTTGTTTTTGTTTTATGGTTCTATCATCTTTTATAGAAGGGAATTATTGTTTTCTTTATATGCTTAGTTTAACAAACTAAAGCTGCTTGTGGATCCACTGAGCGGTTATTCAAAAGTGTTTGCTAATGTGTTTTGTTTTAAGAAAATATCCAAAATAATTGGATGGAGAATGCAGCATGCAAAGTATTTTTCCAATGGCAATATTTGGAAAATCTCTATGTGAATGGTGCTGTATGCTCATTGTTGCATATGTGTGTGTTTTAAGCTATAACACCTTAAGTGTGAATACCTCAACACAACAAAAAAAGTCTTTGAAGACATAAGAAGAATGAGCAACTCAAAGTGCTCAGCATATACTTTAGAGCTTCAGAATTACATCTTTATTTGCTTGATAATTAGTAAATTATTTCTGGTTTGGTTTTGTTTTTTTATTTTGTTTATGTTAGCTCAGTTTGATCCTGCAAAGCCTTGTGCGTGTGATTGACATTCAGTGGCACTGTTCAGGAAGATAAAATTAGGCAGGTTCTTTAATCCTTGTGGGATTCAGATCTGAGATTCCTTAATGTTTTAGATTCTTATGATTGTTATTTTTTTTATTTGCTTTAATACAAAATATTTATTTCTGAATTTCTTTGAAGTGTGTTTGTTAGTTTTTCTTAAAGGGATATTTTAAGTGGGCATTGGGAAAATGTAACTTTTGTTTGAGGAGTCAGAGGAAAGGAAAATGATACAAAGAGTGAGGGGAAATGAATAACAAACTAATATGAGATTTCGTAAACTTTGCCAACAGCAGAAACACCACCATGTTAACCACCTTCACTGGTATGTCACTCCAGTAAAAAAAATAAAAACCCCTTTATTTACTATGAGTGTTTGTCCTGGTTTCGGACAGTGGAACACGGCAGTGTTCTAAAGGGAATATATGAAACCATGTCTTGATTGCACTAATTCTTAGTGATGTAACTGGTGAAGTGGTATGAACTACCTTGCAGCACCCTGAACTCTGTGAGTGCTTGGGTGTTAAGAACCTGATTTATTTTACATTAGGTCTTAAATAGACACATTTATTTGCATGTGTCAATTATAGTATTGATGAATATTGTAAGCTGTCTCTAGAGTTAATGTTATCAAGAAGGAAGTTTTTTATAACCTCTTCTTAATAAATTACCAATAGTGAGGAGCTGACCCCAAACTTGAGGCTTGTCTTCATGCTTACTTGTCTTCATTGCTTGTTTATAATTATGTCCATTTCTTTGTGTGTGTGTGTGTATCATTCACTATGTATGTTTATACTTGTTTCTACAGTAAGTTTGTGACTTACTAGGAATCAAACTTCTCAGCTGGGTGTTTTTCTGTGGATCAAAGATATACCTGCTTGGTTCTTGATATTTTCTTTTTTTTCTTTAATACCATACAATTGCATCTAGAGAACGGAAATCCAAAGAAGGTAGAAGTGTGACGAATAAAGAATTAGAATAGTGACATCTGTGTTACGTGAGATATTCTGAAGTCAAATATGTTCACAAAGTCAGAAATAGTCTCTAGAAAGTTCATGTTTATAATTGCTACTGTGAATTGTCTGTTTTATGACAAAAAAAAATGCAAACTATCTTGTATAAATTTTATATTTTGTTTAAATCACTTCTGCTACCAGAACAGAATCTGCTATTACTTGTTAAGCTGCTAAGATTGAAATATTGAAGTATCTCATTTATTTTTGTGTTCACATTGTAGGTTTTGACTTTTGCCTATAAGCATGCATTGGTAAATAAAATGTATGGGAGAGGTCTCAAGTTTGCCACAAAACTTGCAGAAGAGAAGCCAACGAAGGACAACTTGAAAAACTGCATCCAGGTAAGGTACATTTGATAAAGGAATGTGCTATGTTCATGCTGTGTTAAGCTTTTTGAAGTAAGATACAAGTCTTTCTGAAATTTTGGTACATTGTAGAACTCACTAAACACAGCTTTAAGTTTTAACTTTATCCAGGCTTTTGTGGCTTGGCCTCCATTTTTAATAGTGACTTCTTCTATCTATTTCTGGAGTAGCTACTTTGTGAGTCTTTTCTAGCAGGTTTACATTCTCAAACCTGCTTTGGGGCATAAAGACGCTAGAGACAGCTTAGCCAAAGATTTTCTGCATATTTAAAATCCCATTATGTTGCTGTTTAACCCCTGTTATTTTTACTACTATTAATCACAATTACTGTTAGTAGAACATAGGTGGTGAAGTAACGGGAATTACTATAACTCTTGGGACAAAATTTTTGTATGTTGAGTTGAAAGACTGTAGGTCATATAAAATGGTTTTCCCATTTCAGGAGCAAGTAAGTAAGAGATCAGCCGTTCTCCAGTCTGTTAGCTTTCTGATAATAGTCGTATTTAGTAAGATGTTGATTTCAATGCAGTGTTTGATTTTAAAAAGAGTAAGACTCTAGATCTTCTCATTGTTTTTAATGTTTGCTTTTTATTTTCTTCAGCTAATGAGGTTGCTTGGATGGACTCATTGTGCAACTTTCACTGAGAATTGGCTTCCTGTCATGTATCCACCTGATTATTGTGTATTCTAGAAAACCAACGATTGTAAACTTAAAGTGATTTTATATGGGTCAGGATATTAAAAGACAAGTTTGACTTTTTATTGGAACGCATGTTTTCATTACTGAATGCTGATTATTAAATTGTGTGTATTTATCAGTAGAGGCACCTGGGTACAGCTTAATACCGGTTAACCTAACTCCTGTCATCAGGAAGTTTCCTAATTGTGCATCCCATTGCTGGCAATGGACATGCCAGAACTGCCAAAACTTAAGGATTTGGAATTAGGCTGGAAAGGCTTACTGCATGCATGTTAGGTTCTTAACTGTTACTTTTAACTTCAAACCTGCAAACTCCATATTTTTTACAGTAAACTGAATTTTAACATGTTGATCTTAATTTCGATTGTATGAAGGCCTTAAAGCTACTTCAGGAGTAGCTAATATCTTATTTATTAGACTAAAGTAATGGGACATCATTACCTGGATTGTTTGCAAGAGTTTACATTTAATTTTAGTTTTTTTCTTTAAAGAAAAATTCAACCTCTCAAACTGTTAAAGTGTGTAACTCGGAATTGCTGATGCATAGGTGCTCTTGTAAATCTTCATTTTGGAGTGATTTCAGGCAAACTCAAAAATCCACATGAAGCAGGGTATCAGGACAGGCTGATACATGTATAAATGTGCCACGCAGTTAAATCTCAGTCAGGTATTGTAAAGCTATACGTATATGTTTAATAATGTTTAAAATGTAAACCACAGCAGAATAAATGTGCAAAGCTGAAGATCAAAAACACCATGTGCACTCTGATACTTTAAAAGATTATTTTATAATTAATAAAAACAAATTATAAAGCTGTAAATTGCATTGGTTTCTGAAAGAGTACATAAATGAAACTTGCTGAAAGAAAACACCTTACAAACAACTGAAGTTCAGTGCATCCCAGAAGATCAGTGCTTTCTGTTAAAGACTTTGCTGACAGTTGCCATTAACATTGTTCCTTCAGTGGAGTGAAATTGGTCTGTTTGAACAAGTCACATGTATCAACCAGAGACAAACTGCTTTTTATCATTTGTCTTGCCAGTTTTTTCATAACTTAAACTGCAACACTTGGATACCGTTGCAGCTTTACGAATGTAAATGCACAGAAGGTGCACCCTAATGCTGCAAAGCATTCCAGACTATGAGGTGCTGACAGTAAATCTAACTTAGGAATAGTTTTCTCTTTAATTCTCTCTTACTGTAACTTTAAGCAGCTTGACGTCTGATTCTGGAAATTCTGCTAGAATCATTGTGTTAAATGTATTGCCAAGTTTTTCCAAAAATTCATAGTCTGCAGTGAATCTGAATTTATTTGCCCATAGTAATACTGTTCCTGGCTTACAAAAATACACCATTGTTGCTAACAGGGGTTCCAAAGCTGCATGATGATATACAACATCGCTTGCCAGTATGAAATCATAATGGTAAGTGGATAGAGGAAAGTCTTCATTGAGGCCTTCTCCCCATACCAATTTTCTCACTTCAGGTTTGTGCGTACTCATGTTTTGTGTATTTTTTGAGATATTATATGAGAGGTTTTCAAGAACTTCAGGTAAATCAGTAGCTGTAACGTAAGCTCCTGAAGAAAACACGAATTTGTTTCAGTTCACAGGTACATAGTTGAACATAAACATATATAAAACTATCTGCATAAGTTCCCCAGCTTCCCCCTCACCAATAACTAGGATAGTTTTTTTTTTAACAAAACAGTATTTTACAGTACTTTTCATTTTTAAAAAAGCAATGACAAACAAAGTTTACTAAAACTGTTGCTTTATTGCCTTGAAGAGA
This sequence comes from Amazona ochrocephala, assembly GCA_039720435.1. Classification (NCBI taxonomy): domain Eukaryota; kingdom Metazoa; phylum Chordata; class Aves; order Psittaciformes; family Psittacidae; genus Amazona; species Amazona ochrocephala. The sequence goes on from CM077877.1 coordinate 58,789,124, forward strand.
CAGTAGCATATCTAGATCATCTTTCACAAGAAATGCAAAAGGAAATATGAATTTACTAACCTAAGATACAGGCCACAATGGAAACCAAGCCTGTTCCAGCACCAATTTCCAAAACTTTCTTGTCTTTGAGGTTGAATTGTTCTTGATTTGATTCCAGATACTGAGATAAAGCCAGTGCCTAAAACAGTTAACACATATCCATACGAGGGTAACAGGTAAGTTGCATAGGAATTCAGTAGATGTTTTTATACAGGGTGTGTTGTTTTGGTTTGATTTTTTTTTTTTTTTTATATACAATGAAAAATACTGAAGGCTGTAAAGTAAAAATGTAATATGGAAAGAATTATGATGTGTCCTGTTTTTTTTTTTTTTTATATATAAAAAAAGAAAATATAAACACCTTATTTTTAGGTTTAGGTTTATGGAATATGGATTTGCTACACACATTAATATGCTGTGAGTCCTCTCACAGCCTAAGGTAGGCAATGTTTAAATGAGAACCATGCAGTCAGAACAGCAAATGAGGTTCAACAATATCTAAAAAGCAATGTTCTGGTTTATTATCATAAATGTTATGGTTTATTATCACTATGATAAAGTAGATTCGGGCTTCAGCAGAGTTTTTTGAGAACAACTTTTTTTGAGAACAATTTTTTATTTTTTTTTGCAAAGGAAATATAAAAAATTTGTTATTTACCAACTCAACACTGGTCTATTGGTAATGGTATAAGCTTTAAAAAACCAAAAAGTCAAACACCAAAAACCAGCACTGTATGTGAGTATTGCTTATCAGACCTTTGTAAAAATCCTATCAATAGAATATTAATTGGCTTTTTATAAACAACATAAAGGAACGCCAAAGAAACTCCCTTCACCCCTTTGCTTCTCTTCTTTAGAGTTGTGTTACTGTTTTAGCTCTTGTGCTTTTCATAATGCAACGCTGGCTACCTGCTCTGGGAAAGCCAACAGCTAATGAATCACCAGTTCACTTTGTGCAACCTCTCGATTTTCTTGGAAAGTTTTGCCATTTGCATTCTGACACCTGATTAATGTGGGAACTGATGATCTGACACTTCAAAATATGATACTGTTTCACTCGCCCAGACGCTTTCCTTTCTCTTGTTTTGAAACTGTCTGCCATTTTCTGTGAGCTTTACCAATAAATGTGGATCTGAAAAATTTTGAAATCCTAATTTTCATGCCTTTATCAGTTGACCTTCATTTCCCCCAAAGGCAGTTTTCTCAGTTCACATAAAATTCTGGTTTTAAGAGAAGGAGAAGCAAAGACTGAAGAACTCTTTGCAAGCATGGTTTTCCATGCTGCAGTGGAACTCTTCCAGCCTGCTCTTTAAAAGATGCATATTTAATTTTTTAACCTCCTTTATTTGATACCTGTTTTGTTTTTCAGCTCCCTTTTTGTACTGCTGATTGTTTACTTCCCAGCAGTGAATTGGAAACATGGAGAAAGCTGAACACTTCTTCCCAAGTTCCCTTTCTTAATTTTTTTCAGTATCTGCATCCAATTCACAAATACTTGGGTGCCACAGTATTTTTGGCATAAGCTGGCAAATTAGCATAAGGCAGAGCTTTCTGCTGCATTTCCTCACAACTTTGTTCTGCATGGGGAAACCTCTGCTGTCCAAAGTGTCCTCTAAGAAAGCTTCCTTAATGTTTGTGTGCCACTGTCATGGTTTACTCCTCTTCCATTGTGTCAGCTTTCTGGGTTCTCTGTCATGTACTTACCCCCGGCCATACTACAGCTCCAAAGTGTTCTATGGACTCCTGAATGACGATCTGGTGGCCAACGTATGTGTAATGCTCTTTATCGAAGTAGTGCGAAACCCTAGGAGCCCAGCTCTCTAGTAGTTTAAGAATTACTGGTGAATCTGTGAAAGAAAAGATGAAATCTGTATTGTTACATGCAGGTGTTGATATGAAGTTTGTTAAAGATAAAAGTAATATGTAGGCACATGGGCTAGAAAAGCTGTCAGGCCATTGGCCTTGAGACTGATTGTTGTCCATAAGTGGATGGTCTGTCTGGCCAGGGACTGAAAGGAGAGATGGTCATTTCCTGCCATTCTGAGTGTTTGTGTGGACAATATATATATAGAAATGAGGCTTTTAGAAAAGATACACCAATTTAAATATATAAATCTGCAAATGACCACTAAAAGACTTTCAGGACTAAATTAGCCTGTATTTTGGGGTGTGCCATAGTTCGTGCTATGCCAGAGTATGCCATGCAGGGGTTTGTACTTGTAGTTTTCATCTAGAATATGAAATTTCTTTTGTGAAAAGGAATTAAGATTTACCTCTTACATTGGGGGAAAAAGAAATAGCTCCTTTTTGTGGTTATTTATTCTTCCATAAAAGAAGGGCTGTAAGATACTCCAGGGATACATTGACACATACAGTGTTGCTCAGCAAGTCAGTACTACAGTAATGCTACCCTGTCTTACTGCACCAAGTAGGCTTGTAGGTGAGATTTTTCGAGAGAGCCCTGCTGAATTGCTCTGATCTCATTGAAAACAAGGACATGGTTCTGAATGGCTGTGCTGTTGGTGGAATCCTGTTAGGATATCCACAGGTGATTAACTTCAAAGAAACATTTTGCTGTGGCTTGCACAGGTTTTACTTGATGCCTGCCTGGAATCCTTGGTAGGTGTTTGAGCTGTTTAGCCTGTTGAGATGTGTAATACCACAGCTTCAACAGTGACAGCCCAATTAGTGCATATTATAATCATATCTGTGTAATTGAGGAGTAATTCTCAGATGTCTAAATAAAATCCAGAGACCTTTCTAAACATCCATCTTAATTATGGAGATAGTCCTTTTTGTGATTTGGTCTGGTAATAAATACAGATGTAAGAGAAAATGGTGGGAAAAATTATAAGAGATCGAAAGGAAGATTGACATGGTGACATCTACTATTTGAAAAGAGAAAAAGTATTAAATGCTAGCATGCCATAGCAATTGCAGTATTTAAATTGGATTAAACCTGAGTCAGATTCTGCCGTTGATGATGCATTGTTGGAGCTGCAAGTGCAGTTTTCAGAGCCATACTGCTCTTTGCAAGTTTCTTCTTCCTCAGTTGGGCAGTCCATTACTCTTTGAATTTCACTGGGGAATGGTGGCTGCTGTGCAGATATCATGGCAAAAAAAGCTGAAATGAAAGGGAGAAAATAATGTTGTGAGAGCATGCAGGCACCTTCTTTTTATGAGGTATGATTAGAAGCAGACAGTGAGTGCTTCGGGTGGGTTTTGGGTTGGGGCTTTTTCAATGATTGGAGGAAGGGGCAGGAAGCCACAATGAGAGGTGACATCCCCACTCCACTGGAATTTGCTGCGAGCACTTTCTCTAGCGTAGTTGTACTGTCAGAAGTTTTATCATGTTTATCATGTTTATTTTACCATTTATGCAAAACCTTAGCATTATGGCACTCGTCAGTCTGAAACGTGAGCTACATGCATGGTACTTCTCTCAGTTGAAGCAATAGCTGAGAAAGATGAGCAGTCTTTTAACGCCCATGACCTTATATATGTGATTTACCATTTCTCAAAGAACTCAGGACTTGACATTCCTGTGATTAAAACTGGTTCTTTTGCTGCAGCCAGTGCTCTTAATTTTGTCTCCTTGTGTAGAATTGCTTTCTCTGCTTGTTTCCTGCAGGACAGCTAATTGAACTACCCTGAAATGTACTGTAACTGCAGAACATGCGGATTGTAGTCAGGAAATAATCGCTGTGAGAAGTTTGAATCTGTAAGCTTTTTTTGGAGAACTCTGTTACAAATGACTGCATCTCCAGTGTGCAGGGCAGCACCCAACCTAAGAAGGAACTGCTTGACACAGCTAACAAGCAGTAAAAGCAGGAGTAGGGCTGAGTCTGAATTTGCCTAAGGAAAAACGTACCAGTGAAACTTCTAGCATAGCTGGAGTTTTCTTCAGTGATAGTACCTGTGTGTATGTGTAGATACATACACAGGTACATATGTATAATAGGAAAAAAAAAGGTTCGTAACTTGCTCTGGCCAGAGGCTGTACAAGTTCACTCTTGCCACACATTATGATGGCTGGAGTGTGCCATTTTTATCCAAGATTTGCCTTACTCTGCTTATTCTTGAGTACATGTATTTGTTTGCTCTCTCCAGCCACATACACTGCAGCCAAAACATTGTATGATTTGGGTTGCATCATGTTGCAGGAGGCTGTTCTGGATACCCTGTCCAGAAGGGGGAGAGGTTTAGTAGAGGCGAGAAGGCTCAGCAGTGCCCGCAGGTAGTTTTTTAAGGAGCAAGAGTGACTGCTGACTTGCGTGGGTGGTTTATTTGCACACATGATATTGACACCATTGCAATTTTACTGATACCTGATACATTCCTTATTGGTGAATAAGGACAGGATTTATTTGCAAGGAAAGGATTTGTGTTCTAACTCCTGACTCTGCATTTGTTCAGTCATGGCAGTGGCTTTGTACTGTTTTAGAAAAGAGTGCTCCAAAGTAAATGGATTTTGGCAGATGTATTTTTTTAAATACCTCTTTTTTCCTCAGAAGGCCTCTAGCTTGCTAGTAACAAGTTCTGGCTATGCACCTCTTTGGTATAATTCAAGGTATCATGATGGTAGATAAGAGACTGAAATTAATGCTGCAGTTACCTGACGTCTGAGTCAATGCATCTATGTTCGTGTCTCACACATGGAAGTGTGCCTTCTTACTACTGCTGTTGTAATCAAAAGTGTATTTCCAGTTTTCAGCAATGCCTCTTTTTTTATGCCTTGAGCTGGAGTAAAATCTGGTTGTGTTTCAGTGATTTAGGAAATCTCTAGGAAAATACATCAAGACCTGTGTAATTGGGAAAGTGAGTAATGGAAAGAGAAGAATCTGTCCGAACTGGTAATGGCTACAGCCAGAAAACAGTTGCTTGAAGACCCAGTCTTCTGAGCATTTCACGTTTAAACATGCAAAGCACATTTTCAGTTTTGGGGTTTGGGGTTGGGCTCTTGGTTTTTTGGTAAGGCTCTTGTAGCATGAAATTTGTGCTATTTAGGTGGAAAGCCAATCCTGAAATTACATATCAGGAAGAAACTTTGCCTGTCTCTGGTACTGTTTCATGTTAACAAACAGAAGGGCTTGTTTAGTGAGTAAACTGTGAGTCTGGGTAGAAAGTGATACTTCTGTATTTTTTTTTTCCTTGCTAAAACAAGTTCTGTCAAAATTTCAGTTGGCTGTGGGCAGCAGTGACTACCAGAGAATACCTTGGACACATGCTTAATAAATATATACTTGTTGATTCACTGTTAAGTACTTGCAATAAATATAATTGCATCTCTGATCACAATATATATACTCTGTGATCATGTGATCACTTAGTACAGATTGAATGTTAAATTCAAATTAACAACTTATGCTTTCTCCTGGTTTGTCCTTTGAGCTCCTCTAAAACAGGAGTCAACTATTTATAAAGACACTTTGTTGATTCTGTTAAATCCCTTCTTAAAATCATAGAATGGTTTGGGTCAAAAGGTACCTTAAATATCATCTGGTTCCAACATCCCTGCATCTAGAAACTGGGGCTTCTAGATGCTATAGTAATATCACTATCTTCTCACAGGTGTAGCTTTTGCTGAACAAAGAGTTTGATATATATATTTATACATATCCTACCACCATAACTGTTAAATTATTTTCATAAAATGTAATTAAGTTAGTGGACACATTTATTCTTATAATTTCAAGAATTCATGTATCTTGTTAGTATCTTGGCCTTAATGATGCACAGCTTTATTTTATCATTTTAAATGACAAACCATACCTGAAGACTACAGACCCAAGTGAGTATCGAGTAAGCTGTTTGCAAATAGGTGGTATTTGCATTACGTGTAATATGGTCAAGTTGCTGATGTGCTTCTAAAATTGTAAAAACTGACATTTCATACTATTTTGACATTTTTTTGATCCATATTTCACTGCAGATGCTATACCTCTAAAAGGATTTTGATTGAATAATATTGCAGCCAAAATCTGATCCCTTTTAAAATGTTGACTCTTTCTGAATGTTAGTAGCTGCCTTCTTTCCAAAATTGCCCTGATGGGAAATAATGATCTAAATTCTATGCTTTCCAAAGTTTTTAAACCAGTATTCACTTCATTAGTAGTCTTAAACTGTTGTGAATAAAATAACTTACAAAATCACATTCGATTTCTTCAGAACCTAAGGAAGAAAGAATAAGTCACAAAATTATGTCTATTTAATAGTGCCACATAAAACTAGCAAGGCAATTAAACACTGAATGGCAAATTGTGAAATGACGATAAACTTTAAGGTAGTGGTTTATCCCCTATAAGAATAAACTTTGTGCACTTAAACTTCCAAAATCCATTGTTTGGAGAGAGCTTTTCACATCTAGCCACATGTCCAAAAGAAAAGTAGGTTAGTGAGCAGTACTGTGTCCCTGGGTCTTCAGCTGTAACCACAGCTCTGCTGGAATGCGTTTCTCTCACCTCTGCACCAAGTTGCACAGCGTAGTCTGTTCCAGTCTGAATTATTTGGGCAAAAGCCAATTCCATTTGCTCACATGGGAAATGCAATTGCAGCATATGGTTTGTGAGATAGGGTTAGCCATACGTTCATACCATGCACTAACATCCATGTTTCCTGGAGCTCACACAATTTTCTCATGTTATCATGCACTAAATAAATAATGATATAAATGCTGGGAATTTAAGGAAATGTCAGTGCTAGGAACATCACTATAATAGACCTATATGCTATTCGAGTCCACAAGGTAAATGCATCCACATACTGAAAGCCAGTAGTGATAGTCAGTCCTCGCGAACAGCAGGGGTTAGGTAAGCTGGGTTTCACAGCCTAGCAGGAGCTGACCTAGAATACAAGAATTCAGACAAATGTTATTTCTGTTGTTAGTTAGCAGAGAGCACAAAGGCACGTCAGACACGCTAGCTGCTCAGCTGTTGTAGGTACCTGCTGTGACAGAGGGCACTGGACGGTTCCTGTGGCATATGCACGCCCCAGAGGTTTTTATACTACCTGGAAGGAGTAACTCTCAGCTCCGCCCAGTCGGATTGCAAGCTATTTCAAGTAACATTACCAGGCAGCGCTCAAAGAACTTACTGTGTTACACTAAACACTTACACATTTCCATGTGGAAAAATGCTCTTAGGCTTTGAATTTCCAAGAGAGCCAACCTTCAGAAATAAAATCTCAGCCTCCTCCAACTTCTTGGTCCGTTATTTCAGATTAAGTGTGCTTTGTGTTTGCTTTACATTCTGGGGTGCTGACCCAAACAAACAACTTGCTGTGGGCAAACTACCCCATAAATAATGTGTGTGGCCACTTGGCAGTAGCCCAAACACAGAGAAAAGTTCAAGAAGCTCCTACTGCCAAGGAAAGGTCAAGTCTTCCTTGCCCTGCTGAGCACCTGCCTGGGGAAGCTCTGGGTGTCCCGTTCCCCCCAGCACTGAGTCATGGAGAGCACAGAGAACTGCTTGTCCTGAGGAAACCAACAGCTTCTCTGTCATCTTTAGAGCAGGGCATGACCACAGGAAATGTATCTGCTGAAAGAGAGGGTGCAAACATGAACATCACACTTTCATCAGAAAATCTTGCGGTTCCTGGTTTTGAAACAGATAGATATTATAGATGTGGGAGATAAACCAAATACGTATTCCTTGCATATCACAAGGATTTGAGAGTTCTATATGCATTTACCATGTTGCTGCCCTTCTGTTCTCCCTTCTTGTAAAAGACACTGTAGTTCAGTTTCTTTCTAAGGGTAGAAGAATTTAAAGGAACTTTGCAAGTCATAAAGCTAGAAAACAAGCTGCTGCTAATTAATGAACAACTGAAGGTTGGCAACAGAAATGGGGGGTGGGATGTAGATTCTTTCACTCGGTTTATAGATATTTGCATCATTTGGATGGACAGCTTTTTAATCCAGGTAATACTCTCTTGAAGAGCAGCGAAGGAAAAACGGAGCTTTTTCTGTCACTGGCGCTGTGTATTACACACATTAGCTGCTGCATGTCTCTAGCAGTCACCAAACACAGGAAACACTTGGCTGCTCATTCAAATGTTTGTTTCCTCTGAAATGTGATAGCTAAAAGACACTTTTTTTTATACTGGGGCCTAGTATTAAGGTATTAACTGTATTAAGCTGATATTGTAAACATTGCATCACACAGACCTGCCTGACTTTACACATAGTGCAAATGAGCGGTCCTGAGCTAGTCAGTAGCTGTTATTAGAAAGAAAACAAGAGATACGCTGTTGTTGGAATGACTGCCATACCTTTTTTAAAGACATGGTCTTTTAGCTGGTGCGTTCCAACTGTCATATTTATTGTATTTGTCATTGAGGGTGAATGTGGCTCAGACTGGTGCTGCTGGTGAAGTTCTGTCCTAAGCTTTGGCAATGGCATTGATGCTGAACATAAATAGTTTCTTTTTTAAATCAGAGGAACTGCCTTACTGTATGTTGTCTCTTGTGCCGAGGATGGCAACTGTAGGGCCGGTGTTACAGCTTGCTTGTAAATCATGTAGGTATGGCTTCATTTCTTTTTTGTAAGTGATACAGCAGTCAACACTGATAGTCCGGAACGTAGCTGCTGTTGACATATATTTACTCTATAATTTGTACAAATGCCTCTTATGCTATATTCTGTCTCCAAGCATTTCTTGTGGAACACTGAAAATAAGTGTTGTCTGGAGGTGCAGCCACATGTAATTAAGTCACCAACTGGTGATGTGGTTCTTTTTCCTCTTTAGTGCTATCAAGCTAGCAGGAAAGCTGGAAAGAGTATTCTTACTAACTCTGCCTTGTCTCTGAACTCAGCAGTAGCGTCCTTTTCAGTGTATAGGCCAAGTAGAATCATATTTGTATTACTGGATGATAGATTAGTGATTTAAATTTCAAACAAATATAAAAGTTCCTCTGCTATTCATAGTAGCAAGTTCAGTGTAAAATTATTTAAAATTATTAAAACTTTAATTAAAAGACTGTGAGAAATAGGCATTAAAATTTTACGATCTTTTCTGAATGCATTGGGAGCAAAAAGTCTGCCAAATTTCTGCTGAAAGAAGGCAGAATTCTTAGAATCATCATAGTCTGGTTTGGGTTGGAAGGGACCTTAAAGCTCATCCAGTTCTAACCCCCCCTGCCATGGGTAGGGACACCTCACACTAGATCAGGTTGCTCAGTCCCGTCCAACCTGGCCTTGAACACCACCAGGGATGGGGCAGCCACAGCCTCTCTGGGCAACCTGTGCTAGTGCTTCATCATCCTCAGGGTGAAGAACTTTTTCCTTAATGCCTAATCTAGATCTATCCTTTTTAAAGCCATTCCCCCTTGTCCTATCACTACATGCCCTTGTAAAAAGTCCCCCTCTAGCTTTCTTGTAGGACCCCTCTAGGTACTGAAAGGCTGTTAGAATGTCTCCACAGGGCCTTCTCTTTTTCATACCGAACAACCCAGCTCAGTTAAACCAGAAAAGTTAAAATATGTTCTTATCTATGAAGTTCAGTCACAAATTGCCAGGACCAGATGGCAATTGCCCAGAACTCTGCAGTGAAATTACCAGCTCCAAACTAGAGCATGGTGCTGCTGCTTCTGAAAGTAGATTTGATATCCAAGCACAAGAAATGGTACAAATGTGTGGCATATTTCTGAAGGGGTCTTGGAGGGACCTAGGGAACAGTGGGCCAGTGAGTCTGGCATCTGTCCTAGTTAAACTGAGAAGAATGGTTGTGTTGATGTTAGTTGATAAATAATAAGGCATACATAATAAGGAAAGCATTTTCTTTCCTCCAATCTTCTTTTCTTGGGGAAAATACCTAGGCAAAGTTAGATTTAAGATCTACAGAAAGATCTGCATAATTAATGTGATTGGGTTTAATTTTGGCTGTTAACAAGTGGCTGTACTTGTCACCCACGTAATAGTCTAACCATCATATAACATGAAGGCTCAGAAAATTGGGTTGCAATTGCTTGTAGAAGGCCATTCTTCCAGCCTAAGGCAGGAGCAGCTATACCTTAACCACTCCTGGCAAATGCGTGTCTAGGCTGCTTGTTGAGACTCCCACGGAGGTGCAGTCTTCATTTTAGAGAGGACTCTGATGGGCAGCAGATTGCAGAGGCAGAGCCTGAGTGCCAGGGTGAGAGGAGGTTTGCACAGTTTGGTTTTGTACAGCCTCTGGTTGAAGCTCCCAGTCAGATCACTCAGCTGTAGCACAGCCTTTAAGGACATTCCATATCCCATTAAATATAATAAGATTAGATTGAAAAATATATGTAAGCACTTTACTAAATGACCACTGCAAATTCATTTGAGTGTGAGCTGGGATTACTTGCCACCTTGCTCAGTGGCACTTGTCACCAAGCAATACTGCTTGGTGGCAAGTAGTATCACTTGGTGCCTTGGTAGACTGAGACTTATATGGCAAGAAGTCGCTCCAACCCCGTATTAGCCAACAAGTTTCACAGGGAACAGTTAAGTATCTAGTGTCCTCTGGGTTAGAACTGTGCTTCTTAGCAAGATTGCAGGGCAAATGCTCATTTAAGGAGAATAAATAAATAGCATAGGTGGAGAGAAACTACTCTGCTCCCACCCCCACTGAATTTCAGAGCTGTTTCTAAACTGCAGGACGCGTACATGACCCACTTCGTGGGTGCAGATGGTGCAGACGGCTGTGCTCTCAGAGGACTGCGTGGACAGAAGCTCCTCACTTTGGCATGGGTTGTTTTTTCCAAACTGCCTGAGTCTGAAGACCGGACAAGAATGTACTCACTCCTCAAACCCGGAATGAGGTCCTGCAAATATATCCAGCAGATATATATCCAGCAGAGTTTTACAGACTCAGAATTATCTCCAGCATCTGTGCAGGAAACATGAGAAAGGACATTCTCTCTCCATGGTTTAAGATGTTGCTAATGAGAGTAAGGTTGCCTCCACTGTTTCTTGTCAACTGCCCCATGCACATTCAAGCTAGTAGATCATTTCAAGCCCTGCCCCTCAACACCAAAGTGCTAAGGGCTGTTTTCTAAAGGCCACCATCTAATGGGCCTCACATGCTGTAGTACACCTGTGAAAGCAAGAAAACTTGTCTAAGACCATTCTCTGTGGCATCTGTCACTCTTCTCCTGTAGGAAGCTGTATCACCAGCTTGTGTGTTGTCTGACTGGGAAAACATTTCACCTGAATGGAGAATCTGGGACCAGTTAGTCATTGCCTTGGAAGAGGCACTTTATTTCTAAGAACTAAGGGCAATGCTGGCATGATTATTTCAAGTATGGTAGCACCGCTCTTCTCAGTCAGCTGCTGTCCGGGACCAGGACGGCAATAGCCAAAGCCACCAGAGTCAACTCGAAGTAGCCAAACCAGCATAAAATCACTTTAAAAAATTGCACTTTCAGTGTTTTAAATCATTGATGAAACAAATACAGCCTCAGTTAAAGGGGACAATCTCTGCGAATGCACTACTTACCTCTTGGTGTTTTAAACATCTATTTCTACACTTCTGACATAACATCTGGCTATGGTGCTCTGAATAGGAGAAGACCTGCTTCTGTGCTCAGGAGTTCCTTCAGTAAGGATCTTTGATTTGTTGGTTTTAAATGACAGCTCACAAAACATCAAAAAATCTTATCTGTTACTAGCAAATACATAAAAAACAACAGAAGAAAAATAGGCATAGAACTGAGCTGCTTGTGTTTAATATTTATCTTTTCATTTAAATTCACCAGGGAGTAGTAGTGACACATTCTTTAGGAGAATGCCTTGCCACTGTTTGCTAATCACTCTCCCTAACAGTAACAGATACCCCACAGGGTGAAACAGATTGTAAGTCAATCTTCAGGTTCAGTGCAAGGCAATATCCTGAAAGAAATATTACTTTGGCAGTTTGTGACCAGCAACTTGAATTACAGCCCTGATACTCCGAGCATCACACTGTTTCATTTAAGAAGCATGACCACATGTTTGCGAAGGGAGGACTGGTTTTTTATTTCATCACAGAAGCCAAGTTAGAAATCATAAAGATAGCATGATAGCAACAGCCTGCTCTTCCAGAGGAGGGAAAATCAGAAACTGTTAAGTATAAGAGGAAAATAATGATAAATAACATATGTATAAGTGTTTGTATTATATTTATAATACTAATTATAATACTGGGCTAAAGACTTTATTAAGAGAGCTTCTGAGCTCGTTCCATTGCTCTGATCTCTGACTACAAATGCAGCATTCATTTTTCCATTGTGAGTACCAGTTCTTACCAATTTATCGGAAACATTTAAATGACCAGTGTCCTCTCTCTCCAGAAAGGGCCCTTTGATATAATTTGGGTTCTGCAGCATTGCTGGCAGCTGGGACAGAAGAGAAGCAAAGGCCAGGAGCTGTCTCACTTTGCGTCACTATTGATGATATGAAGGATGAGGTTATGACTCTGCAGGCTCTTGATGCCAAGAGCTGATGTGGTTGAGCACGTGGGATTAACCCGAATGGCGGCCAGCATATACAGGGAGAACGTGCTCTGGTTATTAATCCAGAGGAATGATGATGGAAGCTGGACACAAAGCCTTTGGTGGAGCCAAAATCAGCAAAAAGCATTCAGGAAACCCTTCCTCCACCACCCCTTGGCAGACAAGGCAGGGTTGGGCAGGCGGACACCTCAATGGTATTCAAGCCAGCTAACACAAACCCCACTGATAGGTGAGGAGCTGCAGAAGAGGAGAGGCGAGCTGTCCTGATCCTGGTCTCCTGCCATGCCACCCAGAGCCAGACAGGGTATTTCTGACCTCCTGTCTTCAAGTACTAGTTAGCTCAGACTTAGCTTCAAACAAGCCATGAGCCCCTCCTGAGCCAAGCATCACGGCACCCATCGTTCAGTCCTAGGTCTGACATACTCAACCCTCCATGGGGTGGGAGCAGACAGCCTGCACAGGGCACTGAGCTAGTTCCCAGCAGGTCAAGGGGTTCTCAAGGACAGGAGCAACAGCAAGTCAGGGCTTGGGCAGCTTGGCAAAGTAGCACCCACCTGCTCACCCATCTCCACATCAAGAGGTGGACACCCTCAGTGAAACTGGCCAGCAGCTCCTGGCTACCACAAGCATGCTCAAGTTAAGGATGTGCTTAAGAGCTTATGCTTTACTTTGGTCCCCAGCAGAAAACTTTGGACCTGATGTGGATGTAAGTAATCTCTTCCTCAGTTAAATCTGGCCTGGAAAGCAGCTGCTTAATGAGCTGCAGGTGCATTTAGGGGTCTTCATATTTAAGATTGCTTCTTATTTTAAAAGAGCCTGGGCTATTTATTTCTATCAGAGGGTGGAACTCTTCACAAGTAATTATTCCTGCAACCTGGAGCTTCCCACCTGCCCCCAGCACTTTTTTTCCTAAAAGCCTTTGATTTTACTATACTTAAGGATCCTCAAAGTGTTGGAAATAATCTGTTCCCTTATCTCAGTGCACTTAAGATGTATAGCCCTCCTGGAATAGCCCTAGTATTCCATTCAACACCCCTGATGATACATACACCTAAGAGAAATCATGGTTAGATTGAAATATGTATATTCATATGCATGTACATGGACTCTACACACACATGTGTATTTGACATACACCTATTTACAAACGTGCAGTGAGCTTTTTGAACTCAGGTGAACACGTCACTCCCAGCACCCTTGAAATCATCTGGAACCTTAACTCTGCTCCTGGATCCCTGTGGCACTGGACACTGGACACAGGCAGGCACTGCCAGGCCAGTGCTCTCCTGAGTGTGCTCCCCACACCTCTGAGGAAAAAGGAGATATCCTGGCATGGTCCTTCCCTGGGCAACTGAAACCTGGAGTCAGAAGCACACGCCACAGCCCTGTTGTTGCCTCAACTACGGATCTGCCGGGATGGTGCCAGGGCCGCCTCTGGAATCTGTCATAGTGTCAGAGCTGTTAACATCCAGTTTACAGGAAAAAATGAGCTCTGCAACCAAGGGGAAAGGCTGATTCTGCCCTTCCGTAAGCTGGGAGATTTGTGTGCCTGGGAAAGAGGGGGTTTTACCATGAAATAAAATCACTGTGAGATGTGTTTCCATTAAATTGAGACTGAGGGCTTCTTTTAATGTGCAGCTGTTCTTCCAAAGTACAAGGGACGTTGCAAAGAGAGACTTTGTTAACGTATGGGAGTGGGGAAATTAAACTGTCTAGCACTGTCAAAGACTAAAGTTGTCTTGATCAAAATCTGAGCCCTCCCTAAGTTCCAGAAGCACAATTTACTTTTCTCCATTTTTACGCTGTTCATTTTAAATACCCATTGGCATGTTTTATGCTTGCAGTTTTCAGAGCCCGTGGCAAGCTGTTATATGAGTTAAAAAGACTGATGCAAAGAATGGCACCAGGCATTACCCTCTGCACATCAGCATTTAGGATCCCCCTGCCTCTGGGGGGATTAGGTTACTGGTGAGCAAGAAGGCCTTCATGGTCAAAAATACCCTGGGGACACTCCACTTCCCAGCTTCCCGTAATAAGCAGCAAGGGAAGAACGTCTGATGTGTGTACCTACAGACACAGCTGCCTTCTTCACTCTCACAGAGGGTTGGGTGTCCCTCCTTCAGCAAGCTGTGGTTCCTTCCCTCACCCCAGGACAAACTGGGAGATGCTTGGTCTTGAGATGTGCTCCTCAAGGCTGACAGAGGCTGTGCTGTCCCTCTGCAGCTACAGCAATGAGATGGCAAAGTGCCACCTGCGGGAAGCTGATGCAGAAAGCAGTGGCCAGAAATCAACCCTATGGGGCAAAACAAGGAATAATTTTCTTTGGCTTTTTGCCCATTCAGCTTCCTGAGTGCAGCAAGACTTTCTACAGAAAAATCAGCCCACTGGAAGAACACAGGATAAAGGAGAGCTGGGCAGACACTGATGGGGGAAAAGAGCAAAGTTAAAGGGAGTGTAAGCTCACATTCCCACCTTCCAATGGGATGTGGGCATCTTGTCTCATAGCAGGGGCTGAACTACATGCTTGTGACTTCTGGCACTCAGAAGAAAATGTAAAGATGAACCTTTAAAGATGTGCTTCAGCAGGAGTCCAGTCTGTTCACAGCCTTTCTGCTGTCCTCACTGCCCAGTCCCCAGGAGGATGCAGGCAGAGCATCCTGCCTTCACAGCAAATGAAACAAAGATAAAATCGGGCAGCACATCTTCCCCCACAGCCCATCCCAGAGGCCTTTAGGCAAACCTGCTGGCACCAGCAGGTTCTTCACAGCACTTTGGGCTGATGAGGACAAGACGGTGGTGCTCAATTGCCCAGAAAAGGAGAGCCCTTCCACGGAATGGGACCTGTGGGGTATGACCCAGTCAGGCTTTAGTGGGTACCTCTGTACTGGCTAGGGAGACACCTGGGCATAGCCATGATGGAGGTTGTCACATGCTTTTAGCTCAGGGTGAAGGCAGGAACTGCAGTTTGCTGAGGCAGGGACACCCTGAACCTGTGTGAGAGAGTGAAGAGAGCAGCAGCACTGGATTCAGTCAAGGCTTCAAACCCTACCCCACAACAAACAAACCACCTTAAGCTGAGCTCCATGCCATGGTGTTTTACTGGTTTGATGCTACTGGGCTAGAAGTGGTGTTGATGGGCTTTCTGAAACAACAGCACTACAGGCATGCCTCGGGCTGTTTTCACAACACCACTGCTCTTCTGATGGGTTTTGATGGGGATTTCTGTCATCCGGGAATATCTGAGGAAGATTTATCTGAACGGAGCAGCTGACCAGCGGGGATCCAGCCGTCCTCAAAGCTGTCATGTGAGATTTTTCACAGGATGCCAGAGAGGGCACAAAATCAGCAAGATCACAGGTTCTCCAGGCACGGATTCCCAGTCACCCTACCTGTAACTATTAACACAACCATTACTTCAAAGTGAACAAACTCTACCTACGCTCCCTTCGCATATGTGGCATGAGGAGACTGCAACATTGAATAGTACTTAAGCTCTCAAAATAGGGCTTTAGCAAGGCTTAAAGCTGAGTTTGTGCTAGACCTCCCAGAGGGAAGTTTATTTCATTCTGCATGTTCGTACACTCGAAAGCAACGCTGGTATAATTAAGAAATGATAAGTGCTGTTTTACATGTACATGAGCATATCTGCATATTTTTGTGGGTATTCATAGAATCATAGAATCATAGAATAGTAAGGGTTGGAAAGGACCTCAAGATCATCGAGTTCCAACCCCCCTGCCATGGGCAGGGACACCTCCCACTAAACCATGCCATCCAAGGCTACGTCCAACCCCACCTTGAACGCCGCCAGGAATGAAGAATCCACAACCTCCCTGGGCAACCCATTCCAGGGCCCCACCACCCTCACAGTAAAGAATTTCTTCCTCATATCCAATCTAAACCTCCCCTGTTTAAGTTTAAACGCATTACCCATTGTCGTCTCACCACAGTCCCTAATGAAGAGTCCCTCCCCAGCATCCCTATAGGCCCCCTTCAGGTATTGGAAGGCTGCTATGAGGTCTCCATGCAGCCTTCTCTTCTCCAGGCTCAACAGCCCCAACTTTCTCAGCCTATCATCATACGAGAGGTGCTCCAGTCCCCTGATCATCCTCGTGGCCCTCGTCTGCACTTGTTCTAACAGTTCCATGTCCTTTTTATGTTGAGGACACCAGAACTGCACACAATACTCCAAGTGAGGTCTCACGAGAGCAGAGTAAAGGGGCAGGATCACCTCCCTCGACCTGCTGGTCACACTCCTTTTGATGCAGCCCAGGATACGGTTGGCCTTCTGGGCTGCAAGCGCACACTGCCGGCTCATGTTCATTTTTTCATCAACCCACACCCCCAAGTCCTTCTGTGCAGGGCTGCTCTGAATCTCCTCGCTGCCCAACCTGTAGCTGTGCCTGGGATTGCTCCGACCCAGGCGTAGGACCTTGCACTTGGCATGGTTAAACTTCATCAGGATGGCATCAGCTCGCCTCACAAGCATGTCAAGGTCCCTCTGGATGGCATTCCTTCTCTCCAACGTATCAACCGAACCACATAGCTTGGTGACATCGGCAAACTTGCTGAGGGCACGCTCAATCCCACTGTCCATGTCACCAACAAAGATATTGAACAAGACCGGTCCCAACACCAGTCCCTGAGAGGCACCACTCGTTACTGGTGTCCAGCTGGACATCGAGCCATTGAGCACAACACTTTGCGTGCAGCCATCCAGCCAGTTCTTTATCCACCGAGTGGTCCACCTATCAAATTGATGTCTCTTCAACTTAGAGACAAGGATGTCATGCGATACAGTGTCAAACACTTTGCACAAGTCCAGGTAGATGACATCAACTGCTCTACCCCTGTCCATCAGTTCCGTAGCCCCATCATAGAAGGTCACCAGATAGGTCAGGCAGGATTTCCCCTTAGTGAAGCCATGCTGACTGTCACCAACCACCTTGTTGTCTTTTGTATGCCTTAGCATGCCTTCCAGGAGAATCTGCTCCAAGATTTTGCCAGGCACAGAGGTGAGACTGACTGGTCTGTAATTCCCTGGGTCATCCATTTTCCCCTTCTTGAAAATGGGGGTTATATTTCCCTTTTGCCAGTTGTCGGGAACTTCCCCTGACCGCAGTGATTTTTCAAATATGATGGATAGTGGCTTAGCAACTTCATTTGCCAGCTCCTTCAGGACCTGCAGATGGATTTCATCAGGTCCCATGGACTTGTGTACATTCAGGTTCCTAAGATTTGTCTCGAACCAGAGCCTCTCCTACAGTGGGCCCAGGGTCTTCATTCTCACAGTCCCTGCATCTGCCTTCCAAGACTTGGGTGGTGTGGTCAGAGCATTTGCCGATGAAGACTGAGGTGAAAGAAGTCATTAAGAACCTCAGCCTTCTCTAAATCCAGGGTAGCCAGTTCTCCCGATAGCTTCTGGAGAGGGCCTACGTTGTTCCTAGTCTGTCTATTATTTGCAATGTACCTATAGAATCCCTTCCTATTATCCTAAATATCCCTAGCCAAGTTTAATTCTAAGTGGGCCTTAGCTTTCCTAACCTGGTCCCTAGCTTCCCGGACAACATCCCTGTATTCTTCCCGGGTCGCCTGTCCTTGCTTCCACCTTTTATAAGCCTCTTTTTTCCTTCAAATTTTGCTCAGCAGCTCCTTATCCATCCACGGAGGTCTCCTGGCCCTCCTGCTGAACTTCCTTCTAGTTGGGATGCATCGCTCCTGAGCTTGTAGTATGTGATTCTTGAATATCAACCAACAGTCTTGGGCCCCCCTGCCCTCTAGGGCTGTATCCCATGGAACCTTACTGAGCAGGTTCCTGAAGAGGCCAAAGTCTGCTCTCTTGAAGTCCAGGGCAGTGAGCTTGCTGCACGCTCTTCTCACTGTCCTGAGGATCTCAAACTCGACCATCTCATGATCGCTGCAATCAAGGCTGCCCTGGAGCACCACATTCCCAACCAGCCCTTCCCTGTTGGTGAGGACGAGGTCAAGCATGGCACCTCTCCTTGTCGGCTCCTCTATTACTTGCAGAAGGAAGTTGTCTCCCACACAGTCGAGGAACTTCCTGGAGTGCTTGTGCCGGGCCGTACCATCCCTCCAACAGGTATCAGAGTGGTTGAAGTTCCCCATGAGAACAAGGGCCTGCAAGCGTGAGGCTGTTCCTATCTGTCTATCGAATGCTTCATCCACAGAGTCCTTTTGATCAGGCGGTCTGTAATAGATCCCTACAGTAGTGTCACCCATCGCTGTTCTCCCTTTAACCCTGACCCACAAACTCTCTGTTGACTGCTCACCTGTCCCCAGACAGAGTTCCATACTCTCCAGCCTATCTCTAACATAAATAGCATCTCCCCCTCCCTGTCTACCGGGCCTGTCTTTCCTAAAGAGCCGGTAACCTTCCATTCCAACGCACCAGTCATAGGAGCCATCCCACCATGTTTCTGTGATGCCTATGATATCATACCCCCGTAGATGTGCACACATCTCTAATTCCTCTTGTTTGTTCCCCATGCTACAGGTGTTTGTATAGAGGCATTTGAGCCGAGATCCAATTGAAGCCGGCTCATTGGCTGGAGCAGCTGGAATATCTCTACATTGCTCCGAATGTTTATTATAGGTGCTGGCAACTGACTGGGTGTGTTGGGATGGAATGATGCCCCCCTCCCCCAACACATCTAGTTTAAAGCATCCTCAACCAGCCTTGCAAGCCTCCTACCAAATCCACTCTTCCCTTTCCTTGTCAGACCAGCTCCACGATTCCCCAGTAGACCTGGCCTACTAAATTGAGTCCCATGTTCAAGATACCCAAACCCCTGACTATGGCACCACCCTTCTAACCATTTATTAACCTGCCCAATCCTCCTAGCCTTTTTAAGGTGCTCCTCTTTATCCTGGAGAATTGATGAGAAGACAACCTGCGCTCCAGAGCCCTTAACCACCTTTTCCAGACGTCTGTAGTCTTTCTTTATGTTCTCTAGGCTGTTGCTGTCTGTATCACTAGCACCCACATGGATCACCAGAAATGAGTAATAGTCAGTCGGACAAAGAAGTGTTGGAAGAAACTAATGGTTTTTCATCAATTTTGCATCAATGAATCAATCTATTAAAATCATTAAAGTGTTTCTTTCAATATTTTTTAGCTGGAACCCAAGGTAAGAGACACAGCAGAAATATATCTCAGTAGATGCTTTGGCATCATCGCAGTTAAATATCTTTTCAGGGGTGGGGCATTTTCCTAAGACCACAGAAGTGAGAGAATCGAAAGCCAGCTACGTCATCTAATCCTATCCCTGCCAATGCAATTTTGTATGGCATATGCTCTGGTAGCTGTAGAGAACTTGTAAGAACACATTAGGGCAGAAAGCCCTCGTGTTTGAAGTGACATAGCTCCAAATAGGCGAAACAAGAGGTTGTATCCATACAGACACCGGGTAGTCTGTTTAGTCTCTTCAGTCCTTTCACTCCCTGTAAACTTAAACATTAAAGAATGTCATTAATGTCAAATGTTTGTCCTTTCTCCTTCTACCTAGGGGAACTGTGCAACCAACCATGAATCTTCTTTTGAAAGGGATTGCTTGTTTCCCTCTGCACGCACAGTGCTGGTTAGTGCATATGTATTTTAATGTTCATATGACGAAGCAGCTGTGAAAATGAGACCATATCTTTGGAAGAGATACATGTACATTTCCTACACCATGTATATGCCAGCAAGTGTTTTAACTAACACGCAGGCAACTGATAACAGGATTTTCCAAGCCACAGGGACTGGTTAGAGCATCACAGCCTGAAGGGATCACAGGAATCACTGGTAATGCTTTCTGTTCTGTGCAGTGTGAGTACTGGTAGAGGCTTGCAATACATAGGTATCGATGAGCTGCATTCACAGTCTTGGAGCTTCCCATTCTTCATTTTCAGTGCAAATGTCGCGCTCACTCTAGACAATAAAATATAGCAGAAATAACCCTTTTCTCATGTTTGCATTTATACCATTTAATCTTTGCCCAGAAACTTCATGGGGTGCCAGCACATGGGAATACGGCCTGGCACAAGCAATCCAGAAGGTTCCTCGACTGTGTGGAAGACAACTTCCTTCTGCAAGTAATAGAGGAGCCGACAAGGAGAGGTGCCATGCTTGACCTCGTCCTCACCAACAGGGAAGGGCTGGTTGGGAATGTGACGCTCCAGGGCAGCCTTGATTGCAGCGATCATGAGATGGTCGAGTTTGAGATCCTCAGGACAGTGAGAAGAGCGTGCAGCAAGCTCACTGCCCTGGACTTCAAGAGAGCAGACTTTGGCCTCTTCAGGAACCTGCTCAGTAAGGTTCCATGGGATACAGCCCTAGAGGGCAGGGGGGCCCAAGACTGTTGGTTGATATTCAAGAATCACATACTACAAGCTCAGGAGCGATGCATCCCAACTAGAAGGAAGTTCAGCAGGAGGGCCAGGAGACCTCCGTGGATGGATAAGGAGCTGCTGAGCAAAATTTGAAGGAAAAAAGAGGCTTATAAAAGGTGGAAGCAAGGACAGGCGACCCGGGAAGAATACAGGGATGTTGTCCGGGAAGCTAGGGACCAGGTTAGGAAAGCTAAGGCCCACTTAGAATTAAACTTGGCTAGGGATATTTAGGATAATAGGAAGGGATTCTATAGGTACATTGCAAATAATAGACAGACTAGGAACAACGTAGGCCCTCTCCAGAAGCTATCGGGAGAACTGGCTACCCTGGATTTAGAGAAGGCTGAGGTTCTTAATGACTTCTTTCACCTCAGTCTTCATCGGCAAATGCTCTGACCACACCACCCAAGTCTTGGAAGGCAGATGCAGGGGCAGTGAGAATGAAGACCCTGGGCCCACTGTAGGAGAGGCTCTGGTTCGAGACAATCTTAGGAACCTGAATGTACACAAGTCCATGGGACCTGATGAAATCCATCCACGGGTCCTGAAGGAGCTGGCAAATGAAGTTGCTAAGCCACTATCCATCATATTTGAAAAATCACGGCGGTCAGGGGAAGTTCCCGACAACTGGCAAAAGGGAAATATAACCCCCATTTTCAAGAAGGGGAAAATGGATGACCCAGGGAATTACAGACCAGTCAGTCTCACCTCTGTGCCTGGAAAAAATCTTGGAGCAGATTCTCCTGGAAGGCATGCTAAGGCACATGAAAACCAACAAGGTGGTTGGTGACAGCCAGCATGGCTTCACTAAGGGGAAATCCTGCCTGACCAATCTGCTGGCCTTCTATGATGGGGCTACAGAACTGATGGACAGGCGCAGAGCAGTTGATGTCATCTACCTGGACTTGTGCAAAGCGTTTGACACTGTCTCCCATGACATCCTTGTCTCTAAGTTGGAGAGACATCAATTTGATAGGTGGACCACTCGGTGGATAAAGAACTGGCTGGATGGCTGCACGCAAAGTGTTGTGCTCAATGGCTCGATGTCCAGCTGGACACCAGTAACGAGTGGTGTCCCCCAGGGATCGGTGTTGGGACCGGTCTTGTTCAACATCTTTTTTGGTGACATGGACAGTGGGATTGAGTGCGCCCTCAGCAAGTTTGCCGATGTCACCAAGCTATGTGGTTCGGTTGATAAGTTGGAGGGAAGGAATGCCATCCAGAGGGACCTTGACATGCTTGTGAGGCGGGCTGATGCCAACCTAATGAAGTTTAACCATGCCAAGTGCAAGGTCCTCCACCTGGGTCGGAGCAATCCCAGGCACAGCTACAGGTTGGGCAGGGAGGAGATTCAGAGCAGCCCTGCACAGAAGGACTTGGGGGTGGTGGTCAATGAAAAAATGAACATGAGCCGGCAGTGTGTGCTTGCAGCCCAGAAAGCCAACCGTATCCTGGGCTGCATCAAAAGGAGCGTGACCAGCGGGTTGAAGGAGGTGATCCTTCCCCCTCTGCTCTGCTCTCGTGAGACCTCACTTGGAGTATTGTGTGCAGTTCTGGTGTCCTCAACATAAAAAGGACATGAAACTGTTGGAACAAGTGCAGACGAGGGCCACGAGAACAATCAGGGACTGGAGCACCTCCCATATGAAGATAGGCTGAGAAAGTTGGGGCTGTTCAGCCTGCAGAAGAGAAGGCTGCGGGGAGACGTCAGCAGCCTTCCAGTATCTGAAGGGGGCCTATAGGGATGCTGGGGAGGGACTCTTCATGAGGAACTGTAGTGATAGGACAAGGGGTAAGGGGTTCAAACTTAAGCAGGGGAAGTTTAGATTGGATATGAGGAAGAAACTCTTTACTGTAAGGGTGGTGAGGTACTGGAATGGGTTGCCCAGGGAAGTTGTGAATGCTCCATCGCTGGTAGTGTTCAAGGCCAGGTTGGACATAGCCTTGGATGGCATGGTTTAGTGTGAGATGTCCCTGCCCATGGCAGGGGAGTCTTAAGGCCCTTTCCAACCCTAACAATTCTATGATTCTATGATTCTATGACAACAGGCCAATCTCACCAATCAGCTCATCCGACCTCCTTCTTTACTGAAACAAATTCATACCTGAGTTTTGGTTCAGAAAAGGTACAGATCATATGAGCACCTTTAATTTCAGCCCAGGATCTGGACAATGACAGGAGCTCACTAAGAAGCAGCTCTTCCCCGTGACGGTGGTGAGGCCCTGGCACAGGTTTCCAAGAGAATCATAGAATCATAGAATAGTAAGGGTTGGAAAGGATCTCAAGATCATCGAGTTCCAACCCCCCTGCCATGGGCAGGGGCTGTGGCTGCCCCATCCCTGGCAGTGTTCAAGGCAAGGTTGGATGGAACTTTGAGCAACCTGGTCTACTGGAAGGTGTCCCTGCCCATGGCAGGGGTTTTGGAACTGGATGATCTGTAAAGTCTCTTCCAACCCAAAACATTCTGTGACTCTACACAAGCAACCAACCAAACCAGCAAAAAAACAAACAAAAGAAAAGCAACCAAACAAAAAAATAACAAACAATGACAAAAAAAAATCCCAAAACAAAACCTGAAAAGGACCCACAAAACCAAAATCAGAACCACAGGGAGCAAAGGACTGAAAGCAGCAATTAAGCCACAAAACAAATAGCGCCATAAATTTCGTCCTGCAGACGATCTTTCCTGAGGTTTCCTTTTCACCACCCCTTTCATTAGCCCTGTCCCTGTCCGTCACACTATAAAGAACAAAGCCAAAACCTCACCTTGTGTACCAGCACAAGCTGGCATAGGCATGAGGCAGCTTGCCAAGCCTGCCTCCTTCTGACTTTCTGACCAGCTTGTCTCTTGACTCCAGGGACAGTGTGCCTGATGTCATTGCTCAGACATCCTCAGTCTGATGTGCTGCCATTGGCAAAGACCTATAAATTCCCCATGGAAATGAGTCCTCCAACTTCTGAATGTAATGTTACTATCATTAGTGTTTTCCCATGAGGCTAAAGTGCAATGGGCTGCTTCTATTTGTGGTTAGATTTCAGTTAATGGGATTAATTGCAGAACAGACATGTGAGACAGCTGTGACCTTAGATCCAGTCTCCAAAGTAAGTAACTAGGTGACTAGGTGTGCAAGCCTGCATGTCTGAAAGTTCAAAGGTTAAAACTCGGATGACGAGTCCCATATAAATAAAAGCCATGTGATGCTACGGGATCTTTGTGGTACTCACCATGGAGGAAGCCCTGTGCTTCCTCTTTTTTTTAAACTTGTTCGTGTCACACAATCTACTGATTTACAAGTCCGGAGGAAAAGAAGTGCAAAACACATCTGGGGCTAAAAGCTATTACGTGAACTCCAGCAGTTTGCTGCCCTTGCAGCATCTTGTGGAAGATTTTTCAGTTGGGAATGAATGTGTCCTTTTAAAAGGAAGGCAGGTTTCGTAACACGCAACCCACAACTTCAAGTGGAGCTCAGGGTCTTGGAATGGTGAATATTACATAGGCAGAAGCTCAGAGAATACGTCAGGACACATTGAGTGGTGTATCACAGAAGCTGTTACAAGGCTTTGGATTTTAAATGTATCACATGTATGATGTGAGTATTACTACGTGCACCATTCACAAATCTTCTCTTCCAGCCTATCGAAGATTCTGTAACAGCTGCAAAAGCCATTCCTATATAATTTCTAACAGCTTTGATCCATTAACTTCAGTTGAGTTCCAGCTGACTGACGCTAGCACAAGAAGAAAACAGCAGTCAGAGCAGATCTTTCAGCCTTATTTAAAGAGCCTTATTCTTAGTTTGGTCACTATATAATGATCAAGTTTCTACGCATCTCTCTCATAAATTTTACATGCAAAACTGCAGAGCACAAACAGGTGGCGTAGAGATCAGTGACACCACACTTCACCATTCTTTTCCAGTTCACTCCAGAAGATGTGGAACACTTGCAAGAACTGAGGTGACAGTAGACCTGATTGGGATTGGAAGCTCCTGAACAACACTGTTTCAGACTGGCCCTTCCTTGGGTGGGAGATTGCAGAAAAGAAAGGACGGTGAATGCAGGACAGCTGAGATGAAAAAGATACAGTACCCAGAAACAGAAAGTGGGGAGTTTCTGCTCAGTTGAGAGAGTATGGGTACAAGGACCCAAGAAAAGGGTAAAGGCTTTTCAGCTAGTGATGTGGCTGGGAACACTGGAGGGCTGTAAGGCAGGACATCATCTCTCTATGGTTGATTTCTCCTGTGCTCAGAAGAGCAGACCTTGTAAATAAAGAGATCTGTACCAAAGGTACTTAACTCCAAGACAAATATCATCTCTGCAGGTATGCTCAGATTGGTTTTAGATATGGCACTAAACACAGTACTTCAAGAATACCCCCCTACATGGATTATCAAATGCACTAAGATGCTAACTCTTGAAAACACTGATGCATGGAGCACATGCACCGAGATGAATTCACTAGTTTGCTGAGCATTGAGCATAGCTTTGCATGACACTAAGCATTCCCCCACCCAGAAATCACTGAGCACAGTTCGGTGATGTCTGAACTGTCTTTGGACACACTGTGATCTATAAGATAGCTCTGAGTAGTATCAGCACTCTTAGAAAGTTCTTCCTGGGGCCATCCATAGCCACATCTGTAGTTAACAGACATTCACAGAGTTGTTTCTTTGCTTGCTAACACTTTCAGCGTGCATATGCGTACATATGATGAGTATGGATGCTTGTATTCAAAAGAATATAGCCAGTAGCAA
Organism: Amazona ochrocephala; assembly: GCA_039720435.1. Classification (NCBI taxonomy): domain Eukaryota; kingdom Metazoa; phylum Chordata; class Aves; order Psittaciformes; family Psittacidae; genus Amazona; species Amazona ochrocephala. The sequence goes on from CM077877.1 coordinate 58,814,762, forward strand.
ACTAGACCCTCTTAACGTATGTGAATTCATGACAATGTGTAAGTTAAAAGAGGAAAATACAGAGAAGTTAATAACGAGACCTTTCAGTTTAACTTCAGTTCCTAGGCACTATTAAAGCAAATACACACTCTTTGTGTACACTGAAATCTACTTAAAGGTGAACGGTATCCAGGATGGATTTGCTAAGTTGTGTCAAACCAAATTATTTTCCTCCTACCCCAGAGTAGCAGATTTTGTGAAGAGCAGCATATATTGACTTTAATAGAAGTTCCACTTCTTCTTTCCATCAGACTAGAGAATCAAGGTATCATGGAATCAACTAGGTTGTTCAAGATAACATGAACGAAACTTTCAACAGCACACATGCAAAGCCAGAAAACACTTCTCAGTGGTGTGAGAACACCACCATCGGAACACAAGAATAAATCAAAGAGAGTTCTATATCCTCCTTTCTGGTACTCACCATATTTAGAAATATCTTGGACTACAGAGTAGGTAATGTACTTCTTAAATGTACAGGTAATGTGAGGCTGGGGGATTGCTGGAATGCTTTGGAGAATGGGGTTAGAAGGTGAATGTCTGTACAAATGGAAGAAATGACCTGAAGGACTGTTAACTGAGGAAGGGATGGCAGACGGCTGCAGAGCCTCAGAGTTACTCTGCAGTTGCCCAGGCTCTGGCAATTTACAGATAAACAAAGGGCTTCATTTTCTGACCTGTGTGACTCTGTGAACTACAGATAAAGACAGGTTCAATGTAATTTTCTGCATCTTGGAATGAATCAAGTTATTAATGGAAGTGAAAATCGCCTAGGAGCTTGCAACAAGATGCAAAATGCTCAGAGTTCCTGTATTTGGGGGCCGTAACATCATGTTTATAATGATAAACAGTAATAATCTCCTGATAAATAACTCTCTTGGATGACTAATGACATGACTTCAGAAGGTATCAGTATTTTGGACTGAGAATTAAATGTTAAAAGAGTCTCAGATCTTAACACAGTGTTCACAATAACGGTAATCCTGGCAGTGGCAATAATGTTCTTTACCATCCCTACCCATGCTAATCTCTTGAAGAAGCAATAGATATAAACAGAGTGAAACGCCAGAGTGAAAACATACATGGAATTGAGCTCAGCATTCAAAGATTGTACTAACATGCCACAATTATTAATTCTTTCCTTGCAGCAGTGGGAGCAGAAGGGTTTGTTCCACTGGCTCTTGGTCAGGTCAGTTCACGGCCAGCCAAGGGGAGAGAATAGCCAGAGCGACCTCCTGCCAGCAGTCTGCCATGCAGTCCCAGCACAAGAATAAATTGTAACAGCTGCCACTGGAAAACAACATGGTTGCGCTTATTGAGAACAATGAGGGAATACAAAATCCCTAACAAACACCCTGAGAAATGTATAGCATCCAAGAGTTGCCATCCAGAAGCATGTGTTATGATGACACCCGCCTTAATTAAGTAAAGACCTTTCATTTAGCACTACAATTACAAAGCCAGAAATGTCCCCAGAGTCTCAGACAGTTTGAAATGGAAAGAAAGTTTTATGCATTGCATATTTGTTACCTGATGTTATCGGTGCTCCCGGAGTTTGTGATCAACATAATGCCAAAAGAGACATCAGACATATCACAGTTTCATAAAAATCAGTATCTAACAAATACACATGACAGCGTGTTATTGACATATTGCAGTCTGAATAGGCTAATTAATGATGTACAGACATAATGAGAAACCTAGCATCACAGGAAAAACTGGAATAATAAACCAATGATATTGTTATCAACATCAAATGAACAATTGCTTAATAAATACATTTCATCAGACTGAATGACAGAATTACCATTAATTACCATTAATAAATGGTTTCAGTAATTCACCTTCTTTCTAACCTAAGGTCCCAAGGGAAGTTATAGCCAAGACAGTTTCTGACCTCACTGGTGGTCGATGTTCATATCTGCAGAATGTGAGCACCTGCCTTGCTCCTTCACCCTTCTTGTGGAAAATTAATGCAAGCAGCCAAGTTCTCCAGCTCATTGTAAAGACATAGGGATTTACACGCCACACTAAAATCCTGTATTTTTCAGCACATTATGATGGTTCTGCTTATTGCCTGCCCATAATTTCCTCTTTCACAGAGGACCTCAAAATCTTTTCAGCCCCTCAACAAGCATGATGCAATACGTAAAAGTTAGTCAGCATTATGGATATCACTACTTTTTGACTCAGGAAACCCTACTGGCTCATGAAATGATAGCTTGCTGATCACTTTCAGAAAATCAGTAAAGGTGCTTTAAGCACCTGTGTACACAGCACGTGTATGTGTCCTTCTGTACCCACATCCTCCGGAAAGGAAAAAAAATGGGAGGTCTTAGGCAAAAGTCAAGTTTCTAAGTTAGAGTGAGAGTTGAACTTTTAAAACAAATATGTATGTCTCCAGCCTAAAGCAAGAAAAACATAATTCTGATGGTCTTTTATTAAAAATTTTAAGAATAGAAAAAAAAACCTGTTTCTGATCCCCTGCCCTTCAGCCTTCATTTATTTTGTGTTGAAATACACGAAAGCCCCATATTACTTTACACTTTCATAACTATTGTTATACATTTTTCTAAACAAACCTATTCCAACACAAGATTAGTGGGAAAGGTCATCTCTGTTGTTCCTATTGCGCAAAATGTAAGTCTCTGGTATGAAAAGCTGTATTTATAATCCAAAGAAAAGAACAGGGATTGTCTGATGTGCTACTGAAAGTTAACAGGTCCCAAGTTTAGGTTGTGGATAATGTCATTCTTTGATAAACAGCCACTGTTTCTTCAAACCCAGCTGTCTTTGGTATATCAAATCTGTCAGAGGTGCTTACAGCAGTGTGTAGGTTATAATAATACACAACATATATTCTCACTGAGACATGTCCAACCACATATCTTACATAATTTTCATACTTCGTGGCAAATTTAGATTATTCTACACCACATATTGTTTTCAGAATAAACATCTATTTCCAGGAGTGATGTAAGGTCAGCTATAAAATGATGCCACACATCTAAGAAACCATGTTTTCTTAGATATTGAATTAAAAACATTAATTCAGAAGTTCAGAAAATATTTATAGTCAGTATCTTCAAAGGTGGGAGCTTAAACATAAGCTCTTAATTCATATTTAGTTCATACTTGCATGTAAAGAAAAGCATTATGATTTTCAATTACTGCTCGCAGTGAATACTTCTGGATTTCAGAAGTTACTCAGAACACTTGAAAGTCAAACAGAATCTACTTAAATGTCCCCCTAAGAGCACAGAAGCCTAATTTTGAGGAGATAGATATGCTGCAGAATTAAAACCCAACACCTAGGTACGAGGGTGGTAATTCCACAAAGCTAGCACCCATCTCTGCAGGCATGAATTAATAAACACCTCGACCCTGTGTATTTATTGGCTTCTTGAAGGCCGGGTGAAACACAGATTTGGGACAACAGCAGCTTGCTGCATACAGACAGAATATAAAAACAGTTTTCCAGTGGAGAGGGGTTACACATGTATCTATTTAATAGGAGGCATGATCCTCAAGGACCACCCTGAAAACAGTATGTGAATAAAGCAGAGGAAATACAGTAGGTAGACTGAACAGGGAGGAAAGATTGAAAAGGGAGAATGCAAAAATCAGACCAAGAAAGAAGCAAAACACCACCAAAAATATAAATTATTACCAAAGCGCATTATCCGTTAAGTATAGGAAAGAAAGCAATGAAGTAGAAAAAGCTAGAAGATTAATATGAAGATTTTGTTAACTCTTTTTCTTCTTTCTTTCTCTACTGTGTTCTGAATTGAAGTTGAGTTTGTAACTGCTTTGGGATAACAAATCTTCACAGCATCTCAAATCTATCTCATTTATAAAGGCTTAATGGATACTAAGTATTAATCAGAATAGTGTGATCTCCGCCCAAGGTAAATTAATCTGGCATTATTCCAGCATTTTTTTCCCCTAATCTGCTGGACCCTCCACATGTGAGCTATGGCTAAAGGAGCCACTAACTCAACACTGTCTGTCATTCAGCTCCCAGTGAAAGGCGTACGACTCATGCAGGCTGTGCTTGCGCTTTTCATTCAGCTTTCTGCTCCTGCATCTTGCTTGAGCTCGACATTTTTTAAGCTAAGGTAGAAATTTAGACAAACCTTCCTGTCTTTTTCAGCTTGATTACAGCTGAACTTCTCCACTTCTGCCCTTAACACTTCCCATTTATGATAATAATGCTTGGGCTGGGAATTTGCCTGTGAGGCTGGCAGTCCTCAGAGGGCAGGGTGGTCACCAGGATAGTGGGTACATCCCAGCTTCTCTGACGGGTTCACTTCCATAGGGCTGCAATGTTTGGATGACAATGTTTGACAATATACAACTGGCAGAGGCACAGACAGGCACTTGGAGCACAAGCCAAAATGTGCTTATTATCCAGCAGATGGTAAGTGAAAAACAAAGTTCCATTTGTTGATGGCATCTTGGATCAGTTAAGCAATAGAGTATCCTAATTTATACGAGTTTTATACACTCATGACGGAATAAAATATAACCTCTGACTAAATACCTTGCCATGTGAGATTTTAGAAATTTTTGTGACATCTGCCCCATCCCTGGCAGTGTTCAAGGCTGGGTTGGATGGGGCTTGGAGCAACCTGGTCTAGTGGAAGGTGTCCCTGCCTACGGCAGCAGGTCGGAACTAGATGAGCTATAACAGCCCTTCCAACACAAACCATTCTGTGATTCTATCTGTGAAACACTCGATATATAAATACTGCAAGCATTGCTGTAGAATACTGACGCCGTCTTCCATCAGTTTCAGGCTGTGTTTTGAGCACACTAGATTTTTTATGGTACAATAAAGTCAGCCGAGCGGATAGCAGTATGTTGGTACCTAAAATACCACCCATGTAGTCTGTCTCTCCCCTTTGTGAACACCACGTAGATTCAGTGCCCTGACAACTGTCAGAAGGATCGCCCGATGTGGCTCCGGACACCTAACTCATAGCAAGGATCACATCTGTACTCCTTGAAGTCAGGGAGAACCTGACTTTCCAACCAATTCCTCAGCAGTTTGCTTTATTTTTTCAGGAATATTAACAGCAGCCATGTTTTCCACGTACAGTGAATAAAATCGTGGTGTCCCCTGGCCCCAGCCAGCCCAGCAACAACAACCCCCTCCCCACCATCTGCTCACAACCCCCCCAAGTAGCCAGCACCGCTCTACGACACCACCCTTCCGTACGCAAGCCGGCAGCCTATCCCCGCCCTTGTGGGCGGGGCCTTGTGCACCTGTAGACCAATCAAACACCGCGGTATCCGCCCCCCGCAGGAGGTGCTCTCAAGCGATGGAGGGGAGGGCTGTCATTCACGTGACGGACGTCACGGGGTGGAGCGGCATGGGCGGGCAGGGTGAGGTATGGCTGGTGGTCCCGTCTGTCTAATGTCGTGGGTGTCGTTGGAGTCAGCAGTCTCTGTACCGGGGACACCCGCGGGGAGGCCGGCGGTTGAGGGTGGCTCCCCTCGGCCGCAGCGTGGCGGGGGATTCGTGAAGTCCCGAGCGCGGGGCGAGCCACGGGGGGTCACTGGCAGTCGGGAGGGCCCGGGCTACTCTGGGCAGGCCGCAGTGGAGCAGCCGCCCGCGTGTCCCTGTGTCTGCTGTGCCTCTGTGGGGTCCTGCAGGAGCCGCTGTGCCCCTCGGGGGAGCCCAGAAAGCCGGAGGGGGGTGGGTTCGCTGCCGCCCTGCCCTCTCTTCCCGGCAGATTCGTGGAGGTAGATGGCGGGCTGATCCCGGTGCAGGCTGGTGTGTTCACGGAGCAGCGGCCTGGTGCTCGGGCAGCAGTAGCAGCTGACAAGCCGCCTGCCACGGCTGTGTCCGGCTGCTGCCTTCTTGCCAGCCTCCCCCCTTTTAAGCTAGGCAGAGGCCTCTCAGAGGCCACCGACAACCTCCTCCTGTCCTGAGCTGTGCTTCTGTAGGACCATTACCAAGCAGAGAGAGCCTCTGGGAGGCAGCGGTGGAATGAAATAGTACTTCATCCCTGCCCTGGGGTGTTTCCACATTCAGCCGCTGCAGCATGTGCAGGAACACTCTTCAGCCCCCTGTCATTCGGCAGAATATCAGCCGGCCTGGCTCATTCATCTCCTCCAGATGTCTGTCACGATGAGGCTCTGCCAGCCTGAAGCTGGCTTTATCTGAACCTGTGCTGTCTCCTGTCCTTGGTGAAAGTTCAGTCGTTGACTATATAGAATGGTTTGGCTTGGAAGGGACGTTAAAGATACGTAGTTCCAACACCCCTCCCCTGGGCAGAGACATCTTCCACTAGAGCAGGTTGCTATACACAGGTGCCATATGCACGCATCTGCTCCACAGTGTGAGTACCACTGTGTCACTTGACAGTGTTTGCTGGGCTGTCTTCATGTCATGTATTTCTGTGCTTCAGGCTGCTAGTTAGAGGGTAAACGCATTGCTTATCTTATAAGATCAATTATACGTGAAATATGTATGTGTATCTTTTGACATCTGCCATCAGTTATTATTGAGAATGTTATGAGGAAAAAAAGTAATCCCTGTGGGGTTTTCGTTACAGTTGCCTGTAATTTCTAAACCTAGTGTATTCAGGTCCATTTTTCATACTATTCTTGTTTTGGTCTTTTCCCTTGGTAGTGAAGCTTATACATGGATCCTACAGCTACAGTATTAAATAGTTGCTGCCAGCATGGGGTTCTTTTAATCATGTATACTCCATATGGCTCTACAGACCCAAAGTAATTAGGTAATGTGTAGATGCTTCCTTAATTCTTATATTTAATAATGTCAGTGGGACATGTAAGATAAAAATACTGTTTCTACTGTAGGAAACTGTAGTTATAGAAGAATTCATATTTCTTATTTATTTTTAAGTCTTACAGAGAGTTAATCATAGAATCATAGAATAGCCAGGGTTGGAAAGGACCTTAAGATCATCTGGTTCCAACCCCCCTGCCATGAGCAGGGACACCTCCCACTAAACCATGCCGCCCAAGGCTCTGTCCAACCTGGCCTTGAACACTGCAAGGGATGCAGCATTCACAACTTCCCTGGGCAACCCACTGGAATGCCTCCCCACCCTTACAGAAAAGAATTTCTTCCTCATATCCAATCTAAACTTCCCCTGTTCCATGTCCTTTTTATGTTGAGGACACCAGAACTGCACACAATACTCCAAGTGAGGTCTCATGAGAGCAGAGTAGAGGGGCAGGAGCACCTCCCTCGACCTGCTGGTCACGCTCCTTTTGATGCAGCCCAGGATACGGTTGGCTTTCTGGGCTGCAAGCACACACTGCCGGCTCATGTTCATTTTTTCATCGACCGACACCCCCAAGTCCTTCTCCGCAGGGCTGCTCTGAATCTCTTCTCTGCCCAACCTGTAGCTGTGCCTGGGATTGCTCCAACCCAGCTATAGGACCTTGCACTTGGCATGGTTAAACTTCATCAGGTTGGCATCAGCCCACCTCACAAGCATGTCAAGGTCCCTCTGGATGGCATTCCTTCCCTCCAATGTATCAACCGAACCACACAGCTTGGTGTCATCGGCAAACTTGCTGAGGGCGCACTCAATCCCACTGTCCATGTCACCCACAAAGATGTTGAACAAGACCGGTCCCAACACCGATCCCTGGGGGACACCACTCGTTACTGGTCTCCAGCTGGACATTGAGCCATTGAGCACAACCCTTTGCATGCAGCCATCCAGCCAGTTCTTTATCCACCGAGTGGTCCACCTATCAAATTGATGTCTCTCCAACTTAGAGACAAGGATGTCATGTGAGACAGTGTCAAAACGCTTTGCACAAGTCCAGGTAGATGACATCAACTGCTCTGCGCCTGTCCATCAGTTCCGTAGCCCCTTCATAGAAGGCCAGCAGATTGGTCAGGCAGGATTTCCCCTTAGTGAAGCCATGCTGGCTGTCACCAACCACCTTGTTGGTTTTCATGTGCCTCAGCATGCCTTCCAGGAGAATCTGCTCCAAGATTTTGCCAGGCACAGAGGTGAGACTGACTGGTCTGTAATTTTCCGGCTCATCCATTTTCCCCTTCTTGAAAATGGGGGTTATATTTCCCTTTTTCCAGTCATCGGGAACTTCACCTGACTGCCATGATTTTTCAAATATGATGGATAGTGACTTAGCAACTTCATTTGCCAGCTCCTTCAGGACCTGCAGATGGATTTAATCCGGTCCCATGGTCTTGTGTACATTCAGGTTCCTAAGATGGTCTCGAACCAGATCCTCTCCTACAGTGGGCCCAGGGTCTTCATTCTCACTGCCCCTGCATCTGCCTTCCAAGACTTGGGTGGTGTGGTCAGAGCATTTGCCGGTAAAGACTGAGACAAGTCATTAAGAACCTCAGCCTTCTCCAAATCCAGGGTAGCCAGTTCTCCCGATAGCTTCTGGAGAGGGCCTACGTTGTTCCTAGTCTGTCTTTTATTTGCAATGTACCTATAGAATCCCTTCCTATTATCCTAAATATCCCTAGCCAAGTTTAATTCTAATTGGGCCTTAGCTTTCCTAACCTGGTCCCTAGCTTCCCAGACAACATCCCTGTATTCTTCCCAGGTCGCCTGTCCTTGCTTCCACCTTTTATAAGCCTCTTTTTTCCTTCAAATTTTGCTCAGCAGCTCCTTATCCATCCACGGAGGTCTCCTGGCCCTCCTGCAGCACTTCCTTCTAATAGGGATATATCGCTTCTGAGCTTGCAGCAGGTGATCCTTGAATATCAACCACCAGTCTTGGGCCCCCCTGCCCTCTAGGGCTGTATCCCATGGAACCTTACTGAGCAGGTTCCTGAAGAGGCCAAAGTCTGCTCTCTTGAAGTCCAGGGCAGTGAGCTTGCTGCACGCTCTTGTCACTGTCCTGAGGATCTCAAATTCAACCATCTCATGATCGCTGCAATCAAGGCTGCCCTGGAGCGTCACATTTCCAACCAGCCCTTCCCCGTTGGTGAGGACGAGGTCAAGCATGACACCTCTCCTTGTCGGCTCCTCTATTACTTGCAGAAGGAAGTTGTCTTCCACACAGTCAAGGAACTTCCTGGACTGCTTTTGCCGGGCTGTACCATCCCTCCGACAGATATCAGGGTGGTTGAAGTTCCCCATGAGAACAAGGGCTTGCAAGCGTGAGGCTATTCCTATCTGTCTATTGAATGCTTTATCCACCGAGTCCCCTTGGTCAGGCGGTCTGTAACAGATCCCCACAATAATGTCTCCCATCGCTGTTCTCCCTTTAACCCTGACCCACAAACTCTCTGTTGACTGCTCACCTGTCCCCAGACAGAGTTCCATACCTTCCAGCCTATCCCTAACATTAATAGCCGCTCCCCCTCCCTGTCTACCGGGCCTGTCTTTCCTAAAGAACCTGTAACCTTCCATTCCAATGCACCAGTCATAGGAGCCATCACACCATGTTTCTGTGATGCCTATGATATCATACCCCCGTAGACGTGCACACATCTCCAATTCCTCTTGTTTGTTCCCCATGCTACAGGTGTTTGTATAGAGGCATCTGAGCCTAGCTCCCATTGTAGCCGGCTCATTGGTTTCTTACTGCGGAAGAGTTAATATTCTAGTCAAATATGGCAGTTAGCTCTCAAATAGCTATATAGAGGAGGTTGAGAGTTTATGCCTTGAAGCATCCTTTGAAGCTGGGGATGATTCTTTTTCTAAAGGAGGAAATAAGGTGTGGAGTGATAAAGTGACTTGCCATTATTGCTTGGAAGATATTTGAGCCAGAGGTACTCATTTAGTACTCCTAAACAGAAGAAATGAAATTGGACTTGCAGTTTTGGCTTCTTTCTTAATTATCTGATTTCTCTTTGTCATAATGTATATACTGGGAGCATGTTTTTTTTTTAATTATATTGTTTTTTGTTTCATTTGCAGGTTAAAGTGAAAATACCTTTTGGAAACAAGTATCTCGATGCTGTCTTTTCTGTTCCAGAGAAGAAACCAACATATGGAGTGATTCTTACCCATGGAGCTGGAGGAGATATGAACTTCCCTCACTTAGTGTCTTTGGCAGCCTGTCTTGCATCCCATGGAGTCCTGTGCCTACGATTTACTTGTAAAGGCCTTAACATTGCTTATAGGGCTAAGGCCTTCAAAACAGTTGTGGTAAGAAGTGACCGAATTCTGCCATGGGTGTCATCTTCTGGGTTTCTTAAATCATGAGCAAAGATTAGTCAAGCAGTAGCAGAAAATTCGGAAGTGATGGTTAGCTAAATGGAGCACTGCTTGTGAACAGGAACAGTAGGATCAATTTTTATATGGGCAGTAGCATATATGTGGGTTTGGGTGCCAGGAGAGAAAGAAGAGCTTGAGAAAAGGATGTGAAGAAAACAAGGGTGTTTTGTGAGAGAGCTTACAGTTTGAAGAAAGGGAAGTATTTAGGATGGAAACAGGAGGTGAGTGTTCTGTGAGGGCTTGATGAGGGGAAGGAAATTAAGGGAAACAGTTTTGGAAGCAGTTTATGTAGGAAAGCTGACGTGGGAATTGAGCTGAGCCTCTGAGGGTTGGTAGCTGGGAGAACAAGACTTTGGGGAAAGAGTAGGGGACTCCAGGTCACAGGAGGAGTTGAAGCACAAGAGCTTAGGAGTAGAATATGAGAGGCCTATAACCTAAATAGTCTTTGATTTCAAAATCAGTTTAAACTGTTACATGTGTGTGTTTATCTCTGCTGCTGCTGCCTTATTTAAGATGTTCTTATGTACCTAGGTTTTGTTAAAATGAGCAACATTTCGTTATGATAGTACCAGCTTAGAGCATCTTCCTGTTCTGGAGCATGTAGGAGGGAGGGAAAATTTTCTCCTGATTATCTAGCTACTTTTAGTGGGGCATGGGAAGGCAGCTTGAGCACTTTGCATTGAGCATCAGATGTTTTTATAGGGGAATTAAGTGCAGTTATTAAGGACTTAATTGTGATTTTATGTACATTAATTAGAAGTTAGACTTTGCTAAATCTGTTCTCTATTCTTTTATGAAGAATATAATGTTAGTGAGTTTATACTAATTTGCTGCTGTGCAAAGGCAATTCAAAGGCATCTGCTAAAATAACATCTGGTTAGTTACCTCCTGAAAACTGAAAAATTTGTTGCTGAATTTTGTCTTTTCTGTCAGACATAACTGACAGATAACTGTCTTGATCTTTTCATTGGAAATACATGACCTCTGTGAAAGGCACTTTTGCTAACTTATCTTGCCTTTCTACAAGCTAACAGTGTGCTTCTGGTTTGTTACTGTAAGTTAATATGCAGTGATTGTTTATGTTTTGGTAATTGGATAGGCCATCTGATTGTAAACTTGGCTGAGAGCTAATGTGAAATTGCTTATGTTTATCATGTTGTTGCTGCAAAATGTTAGGAAATTATTCGTATGAAAAAAGAGAGCATCTTGTATGTATCTGGTTTTTGTTTAATCTGCAGTACTGAAAGAGGTTCATGTTTTGTGTTTAGTAGCTAGAAACAAAACAATCCCTAGTTTCCCAGCTGTCTTAATTCTGACTTGTAATGCTTCTCTTTATCTCATTTCTTTAGGAATACCTAAAGCTTTCTGACGATTATAAACTTTCAGGTGTCTTCCTTGCAGGTATTGTTTTTATTATCTATAAGTTTCACTCCTATACTGTCTCTAAAGATGATCTGTAATTACTGTGTTGTTGAAGTCTGTCCCACTTTGGTAGGAGGCGGATGACAGGTTTCAGTTTGAGGTGGCACTAAAAGCTTGCTGTCTGACATTCTGACATTCAGCTGAATGAAGCCCCACTGGTCAGTTGCCTAGGGAGAGCAGTTCAGCTCTCTGTTGACAGCTGAATGTTCTAACCTTCATTAATTGATTAGTGGTCCACTGGGAGCAGCAGTGCAAAGCCTGCTGACAACTTTGCATTTGAGTCTCTTAACCTGGAGCTGAATGCTGCCAGCCCAGTAACTGGTGGCTGCACAGGGCGGGTGTGCAGCTCAGCTGTCTCACTGCTGCTGGGGTCACATATGGGAACATCCAACCTGCCGCTGTCTTCAGATTCCAGACCTGTTCACCCTCCTTCTGATGCCACAGATCTCACTCCAAAAGCAGGAACGAAAGAGCATTAGACCATGTACTTTGGGAGAAAACTTCCTTGTCACTTGTGAGTGACAGGGCATGTGTTCTCTGATAATCAGTGTGTACTTTTTAACTGTAGGTCTTGAAAAATTCTTGTTACTGATATATGGAAAACCATTTTCCCAAAATGGGTTTTGGTAGATGAAACCTAGTGGCTGGTAAAAAAAACAGTTACGTGAAAAGGGAAATAGATGGGTGTGATTAGGAATAACTTGATACAGGAAACTCTGAAAATTCTCTGATTAAGTGAAACCAAATCTGCGCTGATGCAAGGTAATCCCACTGGAATCAGCCACTTCTAACACTCAATTACAGAGCATTGTCAGCTCATATGCCTCCTCTTTGAGGAGAAATTTTGATACCACCTTGCTGCTGTAGACTGACCTCGTGCTACAAGTTCACACTTTAATATTTTTTCCCTCCCTTCTACTTGTAGGGTGAAGTCTGAGGTGTGCATAAACACTTGCTGGATTTATTTGGGGAGTAAGATGCATAAATATTTGGGTTTAATTTGAGCAGATTAAGGTTGTACAAACAAAAATTGTACACGATAATAGCATTGCTATCTCAGATTTCAAGGGTCTGGAGTATAGGACTTGTCTCTCTCTTCCTTCTGCACCTAGGATGAGCTTTGTTCTTTCCAATATTGCAAAGGATCCTTCTCTATTTATTTTTCCTTCCCCCTCCCTTCTTTTTTAAGTGGGGATGTAAAATCATAATGTAATCGAACAAATATTTTAGAAGAAAATATTGAAATTAAGATTAATATTTTTTATGGAGTAGATGAATAAAATTATCTCTAGCATTTTTTTACTACCACAGGCTGAAATACACTCATTTTTAGTTGTTTACTCAAACAGAATGTAGATGAGGTGACAGCAGATGTACTTTTTTCCTTTAACATGGGAGAAAGGCCGCTCCATGGGCTCACGAGCTGCTGCATCTGTGGTACGTCAGCTTAGCCAGGGTGATGATGATGATGACTTCATTCAAGGTCTTGTATGTTTATCTTACCCATTGCATCGACCAAAACTTCAGTCCAAGCTCCGGGATGAAGATTTATTATTGATCAGGTGTCCAGTGCTGTTTGTCTCAGGATCAGCAGATGAGATGTGTGAAAAAGTGAGTACCCTTGTAAATCCTGCTGTGAAGGGGCAGTAGGGAGGAATGAGTCCCAGTGATGTCTGTACTGCTGTACACGGCTGTGACTTTGATTAACAGCCTTCTCTCTTTATATATATATATATATTCTGAAGGAAGCCTTGGGTAAGAAACTTCATTGGACATCAGGAAGCCTGGTGGTGCTTTCTGTTGCTGCTTAAAACAGCAAATACAATGGCTTTCTGCCTTGTTCTCTTGCAAAATAGTACCTGCTGTTCTTGAACAGTTCAGCTTGAATTTGGGAGCATGTGCAATTGTCATTTCCATGCTTGGGCAGTTTCTAAGGAGTCAATGCTTTCATGAGGAGTTGTCACCAAAAGAAGTCAGGCTAGCAAACAGCAGATCCTTGGAGAGCCCTCTTAATGGGGAAAGCTCTTAAGACTTTTTGAGCTGGTTCTTAGATGTGTTTGCTGAGAGAGTTGAAGGGAGTCAAGGCCAGCCTCCATATAATTATATTGCAAAGTTCTGACATTTTATTGCTGGTGCAACCCTTCGGCAGCAAGAGGGGATTCCTTCATCATTGTGAGGAGGGAGCCTGCACAGGATTGTCACTTGCAGCTTTAGAAGTTCTAGCTTCCTGCTATTCTGCTTTTGAGTAGGGGTGAACCTTTGAGCACATTCCATTAGTGAACACAGTATCATCACATCTTTTCTTTTAAGGTGTTTTTAATGTGCATGCAGATCTGTTTTGTTTTTGAGAGCTGCCTGTTGTCTGTTGCACAGGCAAAGCAGGAGACATGCAGGAGTTGCAGTATGTAGCAGCTGTGATCCTCTGACTTTTTCATTCTTACTTTCTCTGCAGCAATTGCTAGAAGGTGTGGTAAGCAAAATGAAAGCCCCTAAAAAAATCCACTGGATTGATAAAGCAAACCATGGGATGGCAGTCAAAGGACGAACAGCTGACGATGTCATGGAAGAAATAAATGCCCAAGTGTTTTCGTGGCTTAGAGAGAATATGGAACTGGAGCACAAATGATTTGCATTGTTTAAGCAATGTCTTCGCTTAATTTTTCCTTAGTGTGGCAAATTAGGTTGTTTTTTCTGAGAGGTGTATTTTTTTAAACATATGTTTTCAGAGGTCTAAGTGTAAATGCAAGTAAAATTTTTTTGCATGAATGAAAAATAATGCAGAACAATAAAGACCTTTTTAAAGGACAGAAAGTTCACAAAATATTTAAAATCAGGACAGCATTGTTTTTCATGTTTCTATGCAAATAACTGTACAACACTTAGTAAATGCAGACCACTCAGTAAATGCTTTTGACTAGTGTTTGAATATCTTAAAATCATGTAGTTCCAACCCCCCTGCCACAGGGAGGGATGCCTCACACTAGACTACATTGCCCAAGGCTCTTTCCAACCTGGCCTTGAACATTGCCAGGATGTAAGCATTCACCACTTCTTTAGGCAACCCATTCCAGTGCCTCACCACCCTCACAGTAAAGAACTTCTTCCTTATATCTAACCTGAACTTCCCCTGTTTAAGTTTGAACCCATTACCCCTTGTCCTATCACTACAGTCCCCCCCCCAGCATCCCTGTAACACCCCTTCAGATACTGGAAGGCTGCTGTGAGGTCTCCACGCAACCTTCTTTTCTCCAGGCTGAACAGCCCCAACTTTCTGAGCTCCTTCATACAGGAGGTGCTCCAGTCCCCTGATCATCCTCGTGGCCCTCCTCTGGACTTGTTCCAACAGTTCCATGTCCTTTTTATGTTGAGGACACCAGAACTGTACACAATACTCCAAGTGAGGTCTCACGAGAGCAGAACAGAGGGGCAGGATCACCTCCTTCAACTTGCTGGTCACACTCTTTGATGCAGCCCAGGATACGGTTGGTAAATATTCACTTCGGACTGGAAGCATATGCATTAACTTTAGGATTTGATAAGTTTAGACTGGACTTTAAATCCACCTATGGATCATTTTCAGATGACGTTGATATGCCCAAAAGTAACAGCTGAATTACTTAGCATCAGTGGAAAGCAGGTGTTCTAAAACCATAGTAGACTAGACTGTTGAAACAATGATCAGTTTAGTTTCAGTGGTCACTGCTCAATACTACTTAATTCTTTTCATACTGCTAAAGAGACTGGTTTCACTGACAGTAAATCTATGCAAATAACAAGCACAAGTAAGAAATATCTGCATTTCCGTGGTGTCTCAGGACAGGAACACGTGACTGATACAAACATACAGGTTTTATTAAAAAAAATTATAAAAATGCTTTGAACAAGGCCCCGCAACCATTACACAATAAAAAGGAAACAAGGGGCACTTGGTTTTCTTCCATATGTAGATCAGGTTTCTGTAAAGTTCTTTACTATCTGTTGACATTATCCACTCGCATTTTAATACAAATTTTTCTTCTTAAGAGGCAGTCTGAATGTAGGCAAATAAAAATGACTTATTTCTTTCTGTCAGAGTTCATCTTTGGCCTATGGTCAAGAAACAACAAACTTCAGTTAATTGGAAACTCAAATTTTACCTGTCTAGTCCTGCAAATGCATTAAGAAATGTTTCTGAGTTCAACAGATGCTAATGTCTGGTAACTGACACCACAAGGTGCTGAGCAACGCCTCTCCCAGCACAGCAGAAGCAGTAGTGAAAGCATCCAGCATCCTACATTTAACACTCTGTGTACTGTACCTTTTTTCTGTGGCAAGTGCATGGAAAAAGGTCATCTTCAGGCTGCTGGACTTTCTCCATCCCATCTCTGATTTTTGGCTCGCTCACTTGCAAGCTGGCATACTCCTAGTTTTAAAAGAGGAAGATATCCTTAATGTATAAACTTGTTAGACTGTACATCTGGTTGTAAAGAGTGCACCAGCTCAAATGAGTAATTCTGTAAAAACTCCAGGGCTACACAATCATTACTCCATATGCAACCAACCATATGTATACACACTCCATGTGTAACCAGCATGGTAAACAGACCCATAACTGTAGATGGGAGTCCCTTCTGGTGCCACACGGGAGCTTCGGTATCTCAGTGCTAATGCACAGGTATTTTCAGCTGTGGATCACAGCATGTGTGATCTGAGGTGGAATTCTTTGATCACTGTGGGCAACATATTCTTGCAGATTAGATCAAGATTTATGGGATCCGATTACTTCTCCCAAAGCACCAGCCTTAAGGGCTTTCATAGGAAATAACTGCATACAGTGTTCATAAACCTACTGAAGTTTCCCATTGCTGTTGCTTGCCTTGTGGCTGGACTGGCCAATTTCCAGCAGCTCCGTTGCCCTTCATTCTTTCTGTGTGATTTCTGGTTTTATGGCAGTAGCTACGAAAAATATACTAACCTGGAAAAGTTTGAAGTAGTAACAAAAAATGTGGTCTCCCATGAGATTGTTTCTTGCAAATTCTTGTCCAGATTTTGCAATATTTTTTGCCTGTCAAAGAAAATAAAAGTTGGGTTTATTTTTTTAATTCTAAAAACCCCAGTAGTTATTTCAGGCTGCCAGTATTGATTCTGGACTTAAGTGCTGGCAGTTTAGGATAACTGCTTTATTTTTATTTAAGCATTCTTACTTTTAAAAGTAAGTAATTCATATGAATATACTCATAATTTTGCAAAGTTCAACTTAATTTCAAATTAATGGATGTGTTATATACTTTTTAAAAACTTTTTCTTGTTTGTAGAGTTGATGACAATAATTTTTAAGTCCTTCTAATAGATTTTTACTGTAAAGCAATGCAATTTTTGCTCTATTTTGTCTAGAAACATTGCCGAGTACTTCTAAATGTATATTCACCTCTTCATCATGATCTTTTGCCCACTGCAGTTTTTCTAGTAGATCACTCAGATCACTTTTAAATGGGATGTAGTGTTTCCATGGCTGCAGCTCGTTATAGAAATGCTCGTAGTAGATGGAGTCTTGCTTTAGCACCACGCTGTTTCCTGCTAGTAGATAAGGCAATCTGTATGCTGCCACTGTGCCATCAATGTTAATTTGGTATTTATACTGGAAAGAAAATGAGTGTCAGTTATTAACAAACACAAGATGCCAGCAGCTTGGTTAGGTTATATTATTCTGAGGGCACTGGTATTACTGATTTGCGGATATTGAGCAATACAGGACTGGCTATGCAAGCATCAATGTTAAGTAGCTTTTAGTATTTAGTTTGGAATTCATCAGAGCGCAGGGTACACAGAGATGCCCGCTTTATCAATTAAATTCTCCAGAAATTCTCAGACTCTCATCCTCGGATGTGAGGGTAGATGTGCCACTTCATCCACCAATTTTCCCACTGTGTTAGTTATATTAGTAGTCCTGATGGCTGAATCAGGACAATGAAATAAAAAGGAACTTGAAGTTATATACATTACACAAGGTTCTACACTACCTTCAGATGTAAATCGAACATTATCGTCCCCTGTGTAAGAGCTACACATCAGTTAATCCCACTGGAGGGATACCTGTTCATGCTTGTTACTGGTGGCGTGCTGAAAATCTAAAGGTCATTTTATTATCAGTAATACCTACCAAGTTATTTGATAACGGAATACACCAATAACATAGCTCTATGAAAAATGATTAGTGGCTTACCTTAAAGAAATCAAAAAATGAAATGTGCTTAACAATGGGGCCATAGAGGCTTTCATCGTGTTTGAAAAAGAAAAAGTTTGTGAAAGCAGCATCTATGAGCTCTGGATATTTTCTGCTGAGTTTTACAAGTTCAAGCCTCTCCTTGCGGCTGTCACGTCCTCTCCAGAATGCTGTGGTATTCTTGTCTTCCCATGATGGGCCAGTATTTGCCTGCACTGACATCATGTCCAGACTGACTCTGGAGGAGAAAAAAAGTGATTTAATAGTGAAGCCTACTGGAAATTTTGTTTAGTGCAATTACTTAAAGGAGGTTACAGTACCAACAGGCAAACACCAAGGATGAAGGTAAGTCATGAACACACCTGTCTATGTACTGTATCCGCATTTTTGCAGCAATAAAACTAGATGAGGAACGTCAAGTTCAGAGGCAAAACAGCATTAGTTCAACAACAACATGGCATGTGGAAAGAGTACTTGTTAGTTGTCATTGCAAAAAGTAGCTAAAAGTGTATATGGTTGCCAGAGACAGACAAGGGTGATGCAGGGTAATGTAATTAGCTCAGTACAATATATTTCACTTCCTTAAGTACTTTGCTAAATTAAAACACATAAATTAGGTGGTGCAGGGAATTTAGAAAAAGCCTTCATAATAAAGACAAAGAACCAGAACTAAATGCGGTGAAACGATAAACAGGTTCAAAATGGATTACAAAGAACTCCCAGAGGTTGGCTTTGTAGTGTTTCAAGACAGCAATGGAGCAGTTACTAAGGCCAGTTATGGTAAGTAAGCAAAGTGGGACATGGTAAGTCCTAGGTAAAAAGAATTGCTGGAGTAGTTCGAGCGAGGATGCCTTCAACACCTGAGCGGGGGAAGCTCAGCGTCCAGGAGCTTCACCTCGGAGCAGCAACAGCCACCGAGGGAGCCTCAAATCCTCCACGGGACTTGCCCAGGAGCCGACAGCTCAGCAGACATGAGCAGGGACTCAGGGAGCAGAGCCAGGAGGGATGGCACCAGCCCTGACTGGGTAAAACCTGCCCCAGGGAGCACGGCGAATAGGGAGGGTTTGAGGCAGTTTGCGCGGGCGGGCGAGCAGGATGGTGAGCACTCGCCTTATGAGCAGGGCCCGGTCTGGGAGCTCTGCTCTGGCTGCCCCGGCGGTGGCAGCGTAGGCACCCAGACAGAGCTGATGAGAGGGGAGGATGTAGCGCAGAGCTCGGGGTGTAGAGAGCGCCTGCACTGCTCTCCTGAGGAAAAGGTGCACAATGGGCACAGCTGCACTCTCTGTGCCCTGGTGGAGGTCCTCCTGCAGCAGGGGCTGAGCTGCGAGACACCGTTAATAGGACAAAAGATGTCAGGGAAGCTGAGAGGAAGCAGCACTGCTTACTCCAGGACCAGACTGTGCAGGGACCTCAAGGGTCCCCTGTAGCTCATGGAGGGAAGAAGGAGGCCGCTAACCCAGGAAGCTGGGAAAGAGTAACAGAAAAAAACAAAAAAAGGAGGAAGAGGACAATTAAAAGAAAGGGGCTTCCTCCTACATCTGTTGTCCCCCCCCAGAACTGCTTTGCTGTCCTGCGGGGGGCTGATGGGGAAACACACTCTCACCATGAACGACTGGCTGATGCACTGGTAAGGAAGATCACTACTGGTGCTGCCAGGAAAAAGTGGCGGGCCGTAGTAGTAGGGGACTCTACTCTGAAAGGAACAGAGGCACCCATCTGTCGGCCTGACCCAGTCTCAAGGGAGGTGTGTTAGCTACCAGGCGCTCGGATCAGTGATGTTGCAGAGAGGCTGCCTGCTCTAGTCAGTCCCACTGACTATTACCCACTTCTAGTGACCCATGTGGTGCTACTGATATAGATAGCAGTAGCCTGGAGAACATAAAGAATGAGTACAGAGCTCTGGGAGAGGGGGTTAGGGGCTCTGGAGCTCAGATAATCTTCTCATCAATTCTCCAGGATAAAGAGGAGCATGTTAAAAAGGCTAGGAGGATTGGCCAGGTTAATACATGGTTAGAAGGGTGGTGCTTCTAACATAGTCAGGGGTTTGGGTACCTTGAACATGGGACTCAATTTAGGAGGCCAGGTCTACTGGGGGCTGGTGGAGCTGGTCTGACAAAGAAAGGGAAGAGTGGATTTGGTAGGAGGCTTGCCAGACTGGTCAAGGATGCTTTAAACTAGATGTGTTGGCAGAGGGGGGCATCATTCCATCCCAACACACCCAGTCAGTTGCCAGCACCTATAATAAATGTTCCAAGCAATGTAGAGATATTCCAGCTCCTCCAGTCAAAGAGTTGGCTTCAACTGGATCTCAGCTCAGATACCTCTACACAAATGCCCGTAGTATGGGGAACAAACAAGAGGAATTAGAGATGTGTGCACATCTACAGGGGTATGATGTCATAGGCATCACAGAAACATGGTGGGATGGCTCCTGTGACTGGTATGTTGGAATGGAAGGTTACAAGCTCTTTAGGAAAGACAGGCCCAGTAGGCGGGGAGGGGGAGTTGCTATTTATGTTAGGGATAGGCTGGAGGGTATGGAACTCTGTCTGGGGACGGGTGAGCAGTCAACAGAGAGTTTGTGGGTCAGGGTTAAAGGGAGAACAGCGATGGAAGACAGCACTGTAGGGATCTATTACAGATCGCCTGATCAAGAGGACTCTGTGGATGAAGCCCTCTATAGACAGATAGGAATAGCCTCATGCTCACAGGCCCTTGTTCTCATGGGGAACTTCAACCACCCTGATATCGGTTGGAGGGATTGTACGGCCCTTCACAAGCACTCCAGGAAGTTCCTCGATTGTGTGGAAGACAACTTTCTTCTGCAAGTAATAGAGGGGCCAACAAGGAGAGGTGCCATGCTTGACCTCGTCCTCACCAACAGGGAAGGGCTGGTTGGAAATGTGATGCTCCAGGGCAGCCTTGATTGCAGCAATCATGAGATGGTTGCATTTGAGTTCCTCAGGTCCAGAGGAGGGCCACAAGGATGATCAGGAGATTGGAGCACCTCCCGTATGAAGACAGGATGAGAAAGTTGGGGCTGCTCAGCCTGGAGAAGAGAAGGCTGCGGGGAGACCTCATAGCAGCCTTCCAGTATCTGAAGGGGGATTATAGGGATGCTAGGAAAGGACTATTCATTAGGGACTGTAGTGATAGGACAAGGGTAACGGGTTCAAATTTAAACAGGGGAAGTTTAGATTGGATATGAGGAAGAAATTCTTTACTGTAAGGGTGGTGAGGCACTGGAATGGGTTGCCCATGGAAGTTGTGAATGCTTCATCCCTGGTGGTGTTCAAGGCCAGGCTGGATAGAGCCTTGGGTGGCATGGTTTAGTGTGAGGTGACCCTGCCCATGGCAGGGAGGTTGGAACTAGATGATCTTAAGGTCCTTTCCAACCCTGACTATTCTATGATTCTATGAATTCTGGCTACACTGGGCTTTAAAAGATAGAGAAAAAAAGATTCTAGGAAATCGGGGAAAGAGAGACCTGCCCAGTTGTCAACATGTTCATGGGTTCGAAACACAGCACACAAACAAAATACCTCCCTTGAAGCATTCCTTCCGAGTGCTGTTTTCAATGCCTTGAACGTGTTTAGATTAATTTTTTTTTTTTTTTAAATAAAACAGTAAAATATTTTAATATGCCATTTATATCCACAATTTGGTTAATCTTAAGGTATTGGTTACACAGTTACTGCCTACCTACAGGATGCCAATGTCTCAATGAATAAATAAAACCAATATACTGTTAACACAAATATCTTTTTGGAAAATAATCCACTGTGAATTTTGTGGAAATTTTAAGCAATTTCTTACCGTCCCATAGTCTCCAAAACTGAGTCTGTTAAGTCATATGTTGGCATGACAATGTCCTTTGACTCACTGGACCCACACCACGAGAAGATAGGGTGCAGGTTCTGTGGGGACTTCTTTTTCTCTAGAGGCCAGTCCCCTAAATTAACAAAAAATTCTACATCCGGCATTTTCACCTAAATGGAAGCAAAGTGGGCACAAATGCATTTTAATATGAAGCAGTATTGTTCTGCTGGCACCTTGCATTTTGAAAACAGCCTAAGAGAAAAAATAGCCCGGTCTCTACTTGATGTACCTGTAATAAATCTCTGAAGTTTAGAAACATGTTAGAGGTACTGAGACCACAGAGTAAAAGCCTACAAGATAGTATATTTTTTCAAAGATTAAAGTCACATAAATGCTCTCTCTCCTTTTTTTTTTTTAAGGAATAGGAACACTCCAGTTCAGAGCATGGTCTCTTGTTATACTTTACATGATTGGTCACACAATCTTTGTACCAGGCTAGCACTGGGATCTAGTAAGCAATGGTAGAGTTCCTAGGAAAGGCGAACCACCTCACTGACTGTATGCAAAACTGCTGTTGGTTGGTAAATGAGTTTGCTGTAACGTGAGTGAATGGATTTGCCCTGTGTCTGCCTAAGGACTAAATCCAGCTTCTCAGTAACAGAAATAAACAGCCGTGATGGGAAGACCACATTTAGTCAGTGCTGGGATTAATTATTAAGCATAACATCCTCACTTATCTAAAATAGTTGGTAGTATGGAACCATATCTGAAATCAATGTTGTAGCCAAAAAGCAAGAAAAATACTGTTGCTGATGGCCAGGAAACGTTGTAACAACAGGACAGAGGGCATTTTTTGCTGCTGTGTGAAATTTAGATGTACTTCCATCTTGAGCATTGTGTGTGGTTCTGGCATTTGCAAACAAAGTAAGAGAAGGTACAAAGAAATGCATCCACTCTGAAAGGGACAGACCAGCTGCCTTATGAGGAGAAACTGAAAACGGTGGGGCACTCGGTTGAGAGAGCAGAAATCTGAAAGTGACATATGGCTGCATTTTATGGAACCCTGAAGCATGTATAATGTCAGTGCAGAACTGATGCCCTTATCTGTTCTTGGTTCACCCCTTTCATGATGATATTTTTTTTTAAACATCAATCTCCGCTACATTGCCGTCACTTGCCTCTTTCAAAGCAAAAGAATCTAAGTCAGCTTAGCTTGTCTTTGCATGGCCAAAGAGCCTTCTTGCTGTGTAGTTGTTTTTGAGCAGGTGAAATGAGACGTTTACCATTTTTACATGATAGGCATGTCACAGGTTTCACACTGTGACATAATCTTTCTTTCTTTTGTTTTTGTCTTCCTCATTAATAAGTCGTGGTTGGGTATTTGACCATTATGAACAACCAGTTATTATACTGGTATTTTTTGAAAACTATCTTAACACCTACATGAGAAAATATTTTATCTGAAGAAAGAACCATTGCAAATGTTAATAATTCTCAAATTAAAATATACATAACACATAAAAATAAGGGTTTAAACATATTTCTGATTCCTCAACATACATATGTATTAAAGCATTTCTCCTCTCAAATCCCTTTACTCTTCAGATCCAAATGGCTGGACAAAGGCTAACATTTCAGGATTCTTCTGTGGCCCAAACAGGTTTCATGAAGTTTCTAGTTTATCTTTATGGACAGAGATAGAAATCAGTAATTTAGCAAATATCAAAAACCCTTTTAAATGGTTGATGATACTCTTCTCTAACTTGCTGACATGGCGGAAGCCTTTGGCAGAGATATACAGAAATTCTAAAGACAAGAGACCCAAAGCAGTACTTTTTGTCTTCAGTATACAGACTGACAAAAAACTTTTTCTTGTTTACCTTCATTTCAGAGGGGTTTTGGCTACACATTCTAATCTTCAGCACTAAACTTTGTTAGTACAGTGCCATCTAATGGTTATAATGGACATGGAAAAAGCTACAAATTTTATCTACCTCAATGGCAGAATCACTCAACAGGGTCAGTCTTCTCCAACTTAATAGATCTGTTGTCTTCCAGTGACAGTGTCTTAATAGAAATTCTGAAGTATTTAATGGAGATAAGACAAACTGTGTTTTACTAGATCTGTAATCAGTTTCTGTCTTTGGAGTTAGCAAATCTTTCCCTACATTTAGCCTGAATACTTCTGATGCAATTTAATTCCATTATTTTTTGTCCAACACTGACACAGAGAACAGCTTACTTCCATCTTCCCTAGAGCAATTTTTTAGATAATTAAAGGCTACGTTCATGTCTTCCCTTAGACGATCTTTTATAATAGTTTATATTATAATATTTTATATTATGATCTTATAAAATATATAATTTTCATGTATAATTTTATTATTTTTTTAGATTATAACATTTTCTATTATAAATACCGTTTAGATGAGACAATCCCCACTTAAATGAATCTGCATTTGTATGTCTAGTCATTCTTAACCCTTTCCTGTGCAACGTCAGCAATTGAACAACCTTTCTTGAAGCTGACACCCAAAGGCAGGCACAGTAGCAGAACTGACCCATTACTAATTCGGAGTATAGGGGAAAGGTTACTTTCCACTTCTTTCATGTGTGTTTAGCTTTTCGCAACAGCATGCCACTGTTGACTCATGTTAAATTTGTGATACTGTAACCTTCACACTTTTCTGCAGAAAATAACTACTCACTCCCTATTTTCAAATAGGCGTCATAGCTGTATGATTTATCCAGCCTTTGGGTAATACTCTGCCCTTGTCACTTTATTTTATCCATTTTTCCAGACAATTTCTCTTACTTTTAAGAAATACTTTAATTACGATGCTGTACCAAGAGGCACTTGCATATCCTTTCATTTTTGGTGCCTGAAAATTCAATAAACATATTCTCTAGTCCATCATTCAGCCAAAATATAACTAGACTATTAAATGGGGACTGAATCTAGGATAAATCTCTGAAAAATAATGTTGTGACACATTTCACCTCTCTGTAAACATTGGCAACTATTGTTAAAGTAAGGCTATATAAGAGGTTATAGTAGTTTCTTCAAGGCGATTTTCCTGTCTTGTTTATAAGAACCTTGGGAGACTTGCCCCCAAAAGCCTAACCAAACTTACAATACTTGACATCCATATAGGAAGCCTATTATCTTGATACAGAAAGAAAGGATAAATCCACGCTGTTTCATACCAATTACCTTATCTTTCAGCTGTTTATAAATAATGTGTTTATTTTTTTATTCGATTTTCAAAGATTTTTCTTTTTTTAGGTGAACAACTCCATACTTCAGAAGCTACTCTCTTCTTTCTCTCCTTTTAAAAAGACAGTGTGTTGTATTTTACAGTGAAAAATAGGCATTAACTTGGATATCTTTGTATTTCTCTTACTACTTTCTTTGTGTAACATATATTTGTGATTATAGTCGTGCTATATTCTGTCACTGTATACATAATGCCAGGTATTTTTCCAAAGTTTCCCTAGGAAAGGGTCTGTATGGTGTTTTTTGCTTGTACATCAAGGGAGGTCTCCTGGGCTTTTGGTACTCTTTCTCAACCCTCTCTGTCTTTATTTCTGGCATAGAGAATTCAGTGGCGAATGATATGCATTCTCTATTTTTTTCTTCAGTCATCCTGTAAAAGGTACTAGCAGAGGCAGAATTTTATATGAGATGCTGCAGGATGATTTATTTTGTCTACGGAAAAAAACCTAAATCACAGTGTATCCAAATCTGTTGAGCTGTCCTATAAAAGCCTGCTATTCAATTAACATTTGTGCTACTCTGATGAGAGAGCATTCTAGAACATGCCAACTTCAAATAAGGAAAATCCATCTGACCTTTCCATTATTAGTCAAAGAACAAGAGCTTTTAAAGAGAAACAGCAACAAATATAATGAAGTACATTTGTTAAGCCCAGGCTTCTATAGACCATGACAATAGAATAAATGACTGTACTCACTTTTCTTGTCAAAGAAAGCAGTATGGCATCCATGAATATTCTGAAGCCAACATGTTCCCCATACGTCTTTATATAAACCTGAAAATAAACACAGATTTTACTGGTCTGGTGTTTTCATTTCAGAGAACAGCTGACACAATTTAGAGATCTTTTAATCACTTAGTAACTAGTCAGACAGATCGTATGGCTGTACAGATTCATGAATCAGCTAGGAAGCTTTAGAAAGCTCATCTCTCTAACTCCTTACAGGAAAGTGACCAAAAGAAAAGGACACACTTTGCTTGCTTTTGCAGATGTTTTAGGTCTGTCTCATGGAAACAGAAGCTGGTTGCCTCTTTCTGTTGTGTTCCACTGTTCTCATTACCATATGAAACTCTGCTGAAGTCAGTCCAGTTGTGTTAAAAAGAATTGCAGCTCTGATCCTCGGTGGAGATGAAAGTGGTATTTCTTTACCTCAGAATTATGCTCAATGTAATTTATTGGTGCATGTCAAATTAGATGATTATGACACTCCACAGCAGTATTACTTAAAGAACAGGAAACTGAATTAGCATTTAGGAGAGTTGGGTCTGCGCCCAGTACTCATATTGATTGCTTGGAAAGTAACTTGTCTTCACAGTGCTTAAGTTATAACAAGGACAAAAAGCACTTTACAAAGTAGGCCAGATACTGTTGTGCTAACATACAAGCTGCGAAGTATTCAAGAACAGAGAAGCAAACAAAGGAAGTTTCTTAAAGAACTGGCTACAAGAAGCCTTTCAACTGGTGACAGCCAGACAGCCTAGTTGTATGACTTGCACCCAACCCCTAGATGGGCTTCAGATCAACCCATTCCATACCTCATTATCTTTGATGGTGTAATGACACAAACTCTGTCTTTGTCCAAATCTCTGTGGAATTTCTTTTGCAATCTTATCTGGATCAACAATGGGAAAATTTGCTAGGTCTCTTTGAATCTGTGGAATGCTTTCAGGGCAGTTCATCTCTTCCAGCCATGCACTGCCCTCCTCCTGAGGGCAGTCACAGTTTTCATGATAAATAGGTCCTGTCAGGAACACAGTTATTTTATCTTTAATAAGTCACACCATTGAGCTGTTGAGATCACAAAAGAGAGTCAGATATGAGCATTCATTACTTAGGACCAATCTTTTGGAAACTCTAAATGGACATGTTTGAACTTTTTTTTACTCCAGTGGAGTCACACAAAGCTGTATCAGCTTCTGTGTGAGGTCTCTTCTCTATGCGTTATTTGCTAGGCCACAGCATCACAGCATTTGTTTCTTTTTATTATTTTGAAATAGTATGCACAGAACATTTATAATGAATTCATAATTCCAATGGCATTTGATAGTCTGCAGAAGTACCAAGGTCCCGCATAATACTATGCTAATCCCAGAAGATATTTTGGGACATTTTGTGAGGAAAAGCCACAACAGGAAATCTGTGTGTAGCGCTGCTTCTTACCTTTTAAAATATATGGAGACTTTGCAACATGTTTATCTCCAGTTTTGATTTCTATCTTCAGGCTGTTGTAGCTTGCATACATCCTGTATCTCACAAGGAAGGAACCATCTTTCCTGTCTAATACTTGCACACCAACCCGAGTGAACTGCTCCTCAGGAGCAGTGATCTTCACCTGGAATGCATTTTCACCTGGTGACGAAGTGAACCTGCCCAGAAAACAAGTGGGAGCTTAAAAAAGGAAACACACAACATCTTTCTTGGTCTGATCCATTCCTTTTCAAGTTGTCAGGTGACTTCAATGAGCCATGCTAGGTCTTTATGAGCACATACTGGTGTTCACAAGCAAGGCATGATTTTTCTGAAGAAAATTTTGTTAGGCTACCTAAAATGTCTCATGCTGTTAGAAGGTATCAGAAAGGTTTCACCCAAGATGCTCCTGAACAACCTCCAAAGTCACTTGGCGCCTTACATGCTGAACAGTGTTGGAAATATGGTCTTTGTATCAGAAGAGAGCCACCTTTAAAAACCCTGCATAGCTCTTGATCAGTAGCAGCTCAAAGGCAAAATAATAGAAAGGTAGAGAGTACGCAGATAAATGGATCTCAGTAGATGCATCCTGGTATCCTGTCTGTAGGGAAAGGACAAGGGCAACAGTTTTAAACTGAAATAGGGTAGATTATATTAGACATTAGGAAGAAGTTCTTCCCAGTGAGGGTGGTGACACACTGGCACAGGTTGCCCAGAGAAGTTGTGGCTACCTCATCCCTGGCAGTACTCAAGGCCAGGTTGGACGGGGCTTGGAGCAACCTCATCTGGTGGAAGATGTCTCTGCCCATGGCAAGCAGGTCTGACTAGATGACCTGTAAAAGTCTTTTCCAACCCAAACCATTCTATAATTCTACAGATATAAATGAAAAAAATAATACTAAACAAGCTTCACTTTAGCAGCTTAATAAGTCTGTTATTTTACGTACGGAAGCAAAATGTTACTTTATTTTCCTAGTACTATTTAACGAAGTAAAGAATGAAGTGAAACTTCTTCATCATTATGGCACATCATACAGGAGGAAAATAAAAAGGATATTACAAATGCCAATGTCTTGGTAGGGAAAAATATTATAGTGGGATGGTGTAAGTCAATATGTACTTATGAGATCCTGCTAGAATTCACCATGCATAGAAAAACCTCCATAAACCCAAATAAAATTTGAAAACTCATCAAGTTATCACATACCATTGACATGTGTTGACAAAGTGACATGTATTAACAAAGTTAGCACGGTCAAAATGCTGCATCTGCCAACTTTCTTCCACTTCTTTATGCAGAGTCCCAAATATGCAAGGAGAGCTTGGGATAGAGAGGAGGTGGGAACAGCTTGACTAATGGATTGTAGCCTGGCAGCCCAGCCACCTTTCCTGAGACTCTCCCAACCACACTAGAGAGCTGCCAGTTCAACTAAAGGCAGGAAATATGTACACCCCCAAATAAGCTGAATTGGCAGCTTCCAGACTCACACATGCCACAGTGTATCTAATCTGGAAAAGCACTCTGAGCTCCTATCTAGCTTGCACAGTCATGGTTTCTTTCCTGTAGAAATGGAAAGCTGTGAGTGCCCTCTTGAAAACTGAGCTTACCTGTCTCGTCCCAATCAAGTTTACTTAATGGCTTGGAGTGTAATTGCTAAATGACTATAATGATCATATGCCTATGTGTTTAGGAGAAATACTGATGTCCCTAACAGTGGAAACAGGCTGGACACCTGAGCAGGTATATCATAATTAAATATACTAGCTGCTGCCCAGGTTTTGACAAAGCTGAGAAACCTGGTGCATAAATTTAGCACACTAATTTAACACACATTTAACATGCTAGTATGTGTTTTGTTGTTGAACATTTTCCACCCCCTTCCCATCCCTTTCCCTTTTACAGTAATTGGATACTCCTAAAAAGATTAATTAGCTTTTTCCTAAGTGAGAGCCAGCGAAAGCCACGTCGGGAGCCTTCGGCCTTCCCCATCTAGATGAAAATCACAAGCACATTTCTGCTCAGAAGGCGAGGGGGGTTCAGGTGGGGCACGGGCAGGCAAGGTCAGCCTCGCTGAGGATGGGGCACCGCTGCGATTCAAGGCCGAGGGGAGCAGGGCGCTTCCCTCCCTTAAAAGAGATCCGGCCGTTACGATGCGGACCCAGGGCCGGCAAACATTCAAGTGGGGGATACCGATGCCGAGGGAAGGGCGCGGGAGAAGCTCTGCCGCCTCGCGCCTGACGCATCTCCCCTCCGGGATCGGGTGGCGGGCAGGAACCCAGGCACTTTTTAACGCATCTCTTGGATGCTTTCCTGGCCACCATCGCAGTGCTAAGCAGCCACCCCGCCGCGCTTACCTCTGCCCTTCGGCGTCCACGGCCTGCACGTAAAAGTACCGAGCGGGGAGGGTGGCCTCGGCGCGCAGCCCGGGCCCCCATACGGCGCTGCGCTCAGCGCTCAGCCGGCAGCCCGCGGCCGCTGCCGCCACGGCTCCCAGGGCAAAGCAGAGCGGCCACAGGCCACGCATTTACAGAGCTTCCCCCGGCGGAGAAACACCGCCGAGGCGCGGTGGCGCGCAGCCGGGGCCTTCCGCCTTCCCTCACCGCGGCACCCGGCAGTCCCGCCTGCGCCGCGACTGCATGGAGCGGAGCCGGGGGGATCGCGGGGCCGCTGCCGCCTTGTCCCTGCACCCGCCCCTCAGCGAACCATTCCTGCGGCGCCCGAGGGGATCGGGGCGGGCCTATCTCCCGCCGCACCCACCGGTTCTCGCGGGGCGGTGCTGCCGGCGGTCGGCTATGCTGGGACCCATTTCAGAGAAACGGGAATGGGGAAAGCCGGTTCTGTGTTCGGTGTTGCCGTTTTCTCTCCGTACTGGAACAGAGGTGAAGGGACACCTTGCCATCCCACTGCACACTGTCTCCGTGAAAAGCAACCCGTGCCCTGCGTCCCAACGCACACCTTGGGTGACCCGATGGCACTTTATCAAACGATCCAGACTCGGGTTGCAGAAAGCTAGTGCTGATGCTGTTCTTAACTACATATAGAATAATTTACGTAGGAAAAGACCCTAAAGACCATCGAGTCCAACCGTTAGCCCGGCACTGCCAAGTCCACCACTGAACCATGTCCGTCAGTGCCACATCTACAGTTCCTTTAAATACTTCCAGGGATGGTGACTCCACTACTTTTCCGGGCAGCTTGTTTCAATGCTTTACAGCCCTTTCCAGGAAGACATTTTCCCTCTTATCCAATCTAAACCATCCCTGGTGTAACCTGAGGCCATTTCCTCTTGTCCTATTGCTTACATATGTGGGAGAAGAGACCACAGCTCGCCTCTGCAACCTTCTTTCAGGTAGGCTGTACACACACATACCCAAATGCTTTTCTTTGTCATTTAGCCGCAGAAAACTCACCAAAACGAAGGCTTCTTTGTAAAAGAATTTTAATCCCAAAAGATACTTTAATTGTTCTTTATTGCTTCATTCTTGATAAAGCAATACAGAAAACTGAACATCATGAGATTTTTTATTTTGCATATTGAAATACTGCAAATATATTTATAGAAAAGTGAATGCACACACACACACACGCACGCACGCACACAAATCACTTGCTTTGAGAAAACTGCAAGCTGAGAAAGGAACACTTGGGTCAATGAATGTAGCCTTTTCCAGCCAGCAACTGCATCACAAAATGCCTTAAAATACTAGCAAGCTGCCAACTTTTGAAGCCAGATTTTTGCCACCTCCCTTCCCCTCCTCCTCCCCCCATTCCTATTGACATGATTTCTCAGGACATCCAGCAGTTAAAAGGTTTGCAATTTCCAGGCTAAAAATTCTTGCAGGCCCTACTTTATATCCATGACCCTTTAGCTTCTTTTCCTTCCCCATCTTCACTCTCCTGAAAGGCTGAAATCACACTCCTTCTCAACTTATGTCTTGCTGTATGAAACAAGCTAGCCTCTTTTGATGGAAGAGAACTTTAAAGAGAAATGTCACAGCTACAGAATTCACAGAACATCCTTCCTCTTCCTAGCAGGGCGGCACTGGCATGTTAAAAAAAGCACAACAGCAATGAAGTCAAGGTGACACGCTTCTACCCTCCTGTCATTCTATCCTCCAGCTTTTCCCCCCTACATTAAATGCATCTTGGGGAATCCATGTAGAGATCCGGCACTATTTGTTAGCACCCAAACAAGTTGTAAAATCAATCATGCAACCTAATTTTAGTCCTGGCTGGCAAAGCCAATGTTGCTGCTACCCTTATGCCTATAATTTGGCTCAAAGAGGCAGGATTGTTTAATTACTTCAAAAGCTGTTGGCCAACTAAAGCTCAACAGGCTTCCAGCTGGCAAAAACACAAGGGATGCTCTCCGTAATGAGAGGCAGGTTGCCTCGGGAAAAATCACATAAAATTTTGAACCTGATCCGAGTTTTTTCTCCCTCGTGTCCAAGGGATGGCAAACTCGGCTGTGCCCATGGCTACTGCCAGTCTTCTGCAGCTCTGCCCTGCCTAGCCACTGAACACTATCAAATAACTAACATTGGAGGATTCTTCCCATTATTTGCAGCACCTCTCTCAGAAACTGTTGAGGGGGATAGGGGCTCTGAGGGCACTACGCTGCTGTCATCACTACCACTGGATCCCCTGTCAGCAGGACAGGACACCATACAACCTTTTGATCTTCCTAGGTTTGGTCGATATTTTTCTCTGTTGTTTTTAATTCTGTAACTACGCCATTATAAAAGCAATAATTATTACAATCTGAGTATTTAAAAACAAACACATTTTGAATAATTGTGGCAGTACCAGAAGCACTCCTCATGTCTTCATTGTCACTATGTTTAATGGTGTTGAAAATATGCTGGCTGCAGTGAAGATGAGATGGGAAATACCATCAGTAGTTTTGGACCTGAAATCACCATTTGTTCTTCTTTACAGTTTTATGGAAGCACTTCTGTTACATGTATTCTTGCTACGGTCAGGGAAACCAAGAGACACCTGTGCAAACACAAGGTCCATTTACCTGCCCCTTGTTTCCCACGAGCCCAACGCTTCCTGTCATGCTCCTACACCTCAACAGGAAGGTGTCTCCACGCTAGAAGCACGATACCAAAGCTGAGCCAACACTTGCCGTGAGCAGAGCCTACTTTAACCCGACGGCAGCTCGGGCAGCAGCAACAGCTCAGGGCGGACACTCAGCTGCACTCGGAGCTTCGGGCACGGAGAGGCGGCCACCACGGGCAGACCCAGGGCGGGAAAGCCCACACAGGGGAAGCAGGGGCACTCGAACGCCCGCACCCCAAGGGGACGCGGCGAGTGAGGGGAGTGCCCCCGTTCTGCCGAAGCAGGCGTCCCCGCGGCCGGCAGCTCGGAGCCAGGCACCCGCACTGTATGGCCAGCGGCGGGCAGGCGAGACCAGGATTTTCCGCAGCCAGCACCGCAGCGAAGCTGGGGCCTCCGGAGGAACAACCCGCAGCAGCATCTCCCACTAACTCCAGACAAGCCCCACCGCCATCCCTGAGCAGCTCCTACACCTTCCGCCCCGGGGCAGCGGCGGACGAGACCATGAGGGCGCTTACGAAGGGGGGGGAACAGCCAAAGCGATGCGTCTCGCAGCGCCAGGGCGCAGCCGCAGCTCAGCAGAGTGACGCGCAGCCGGTTCCTCTGAGCCACCATGAGGGGCTGCAGGGACGGCACAGCCGCCGCTACAGCCGGACAGCCCCGCGTATCCCCCCGGCCGCCGCGGGAGTTGGTGGCGGCCGTCAGCGGCGCTGCGGAGGCGGGGGCGGTGGGGGCGCAGGTGAGCCCGCGCTGCGCCGTGTCTGTTTCCGGCGGGCTCGCGTCCCCGCTCCGCCGCGGCCGAGGGAGGCGACGCAGGTGGGCGCCGCGCCGAGCCGCGCAGGTAACCGAGCAGGAGCGGGGCCGTGCCGCCAGCAGCCGCCCTTCCCCTCCTGCTCCGCCACCGGCGCTGAAGAGCGCAGCAGGCCCATCCACCCTCCCTGCTGGCCCTGCTGCCACTGATCCGCCGCCTCTTCCCCGGCCCCCGGCTGTTTTCTCTGGATCTGACTGGCGGGGGGCGGGGCCGCCGAGCCGCGCTGAGGCCCCGATTGGCGGTGCCCCAGCCCCGCCGCCCCTCCCTGGGCTTAAGGCCGGGCGTCGTCTCGCTGCCCTGTCCCATGGGGAGCTGTGCGGGCCTTCCTAATGCGTGACCCTGCGGGGCTAGTGTGAGCGGGAGCTCCCCGGACGGATCGGGCTTGGGCGCAGATCGGCTGCTCTCACCGCTGCTGTGGTGCGAAGTGGTGCTGTGTTCCCGCGTTACCTTGCAGGGTTTCAGGTAGAGCAGGGCTTCTGGAGCCGCTCTGGCGGGGCCGGGTCTTGCGGTGCTCTGTCAGCTCGGGGAGCAGAAGTCAGTGCTGCCGGAGTGGGCTCTCGAGTGGGACTCCCGTTTCCTCCGTGCCGGGTTTCCCATCTGCGGAGTGTTTTCGCGCCGCGGGCGTGTGAAGTGCTGCGATGACAGATAACACACGCTGTCAGTTTGCTTTTCTAAAAGAGGTTGTTAAAAGCAAGCCAGGCTCCTAAATTTGGGTTTGGGAATTCTTAGCTGCTGTAAACAAACCCGCTTTTCCTACATCTTGAAGACTAGGAGGTGCATAAAAATACAAAGCCTTAACAGCCACGTGAGGAAAGCATTGAAAAAGAAGGTAGTTCTGTCAATTTGCAGTCAAGAGAGGTAGTAGTTGCTGTAATTTTCTGTAAGCTCGAGCTTCACTAGGGGCAAAAATATGCGGAATTATTCTTAAGTGATTTTAAATTGTTTTTGTGATTTGTTAATTTGTATAAATTATTTTGTGCTCTACCTATGTATTCTGACTGTAAGGAATAGAAGTGATCCACCACAACTGCAGAAATATAGGAAGATTTTTATTAAATTTTATTTTATTATTTTATCAGTAATGTGTTCATTTACATGTGTAATTACTCATGATAACTTCATCCTAGTATCATTAGGGTGTATGCTGGGCGCCTGAGAAATAATAAGTACTGTTTATAGAATCTAGAGATGCTTTGGAAGAGACATGGTGTATGTTGTGACATATCTTGAAGGATATTTCAGCTTTTATTGAACATGATTACTCAAAGGTGAGCTTTGTGTTGTTGTTGATTGTATTAACTTCTCATTTTCTTTCAGGTACATTGTTAATACCTTGCAGTGGCAATGGAGGTAATGATGCAGACTCTGTTGTAATTAAAGCATAAAGGAAAAAAAGGCATTCTTGGCTGTACGGTACTCTGTCAGTATAATTCAATGCCTAACATTTCAGAAGATGAAAAGGAGAATGGTTCTGGAAATAATGGAAACACTAAAAACAAACCTGGGAAAGAATCCCCAGAAGCTTCTCTTCATGATCCCGTGAAGCCATACTGCTTGACAGATGCCTCCACTGCATCGTTAGTGTCGAGGGGAAATGGGCATTATCCATGGGGATGTCCTGTGACTCATACACGAGAGAAATTTTATACCATCTGCTCAGACTATGCTTTTTTAAACAGAGTAACATCTATTTGTAAGAGCCCAAGTGCTTCAGTTAGTGCCTGCCTGTCAGGCAATGCTGCCTTAAATGTTGGAAATAACACCCCTAGCTTGCTCGGAATTCAAACTGGTGCTTCAGAGATAATCTACGGTGAAGATGCTAACTTGGAAAGCTTGTCTGGTGACCTTGGAAAGCTTCCCCTGGCGTGGGAAATCGACAAATCAGAGTTCAATGGCGTCACCGCCAATCTGAAGAACAAAGCAGGTGAGGTGATGTTGAAGATTCAATGGTATGTTACGAGACGCTTTGTGTTTACAACTTATTTGTGGAGGGGCCTGGTCAGCATGCCTATCTCTTGAAGAAATCCTATAGAAGAACCTGTACATCATTTTGAACAACTTGCTCTCAAACAAGCTGCTTGCTGGGAAAGGGAAGAGTGAAATGGGAGGAGTGAAAGTCAGGTGTAGCTGCCTGGGGAAGTGGCTTCAAAACAGGGCTGGCTGCTGCTTAACTGTGTGTGTGGCTTTTGGGTGTTATTTGGGATGGCTTCTGATTTTGTTTATATTTGTTTGTGTGCTCACCTGCCCACCACACCTTTGGGTTTTTGGAGTGGTTTTTTTATTTTCCTTTTAGTAGCACCTAGTGCATTGTGCGGTGTTTACTTCTACCTGATAAGTACAAGTTTGTCACTTGCAAAATGTTTCAAGTTACTTCAGAGATCTATTTTGAAATTAAAGACCTGGTTTACTGTGACAAGAGGTAAATTAAGTTATTATAGTTACCTAGGACAGCAGTTTATTTCTGTTAGAGAATTGTATTTATTTTTATTTGCTATTGTATACATTGTTAGGGAGCCCATTTCTTTGCTACCTCCTATGTTCTTTCTCTGCTTGTTCACAGATTGCAGCTGTGAATCAAGCACTTGCATACACACTTGGTTTTCTTTGTCCTGTAATCCCTCCACTTATAGGGCTGTAGATTTTTTTCTTAATGGCTTGGCTAGCTACTCAGATTGTTGCTTTCTCTACTTTAGTATGAAACCCGTTTAGCAAAACTTAAAAACATCTTTGGCAAGTTGCCTTTGCTTTTTCATGTGTACATGTAGTATCCTTTAGTAATAATAAGAAACAAATGGTAGTATCTTACAATCATTACAGGATGGTCATTTCTGTTAAAATATATGTGGTATGTTTCATTTGGAAGTGATGACTTCAGAATGGGAAAGCAATACTACTGCTCTAGCATGTGGCCGAATTCTTCATTTCCACTGCCTTAGTGGTGTACAAAAAGGAAAAGACCTTGGGGGTGTATTATTCTTACCGGATTTGCATATAATTTTTCATCAGAAAGTGTAGCTGGTTACAGAGTTTGGCTGTGGAAAACATGTGTTTCATTAAATTTTTCTGTGCATTTAATGTTAGGAGATGGGAAGTCCATGGTGATCCAGGTGTCCGTTTCTGGGGTGGCTGATTTATCAGACTAGAATAATCAGATTGACTGCTCTCTGAGCAGTCAGGGAGGTCATCATTAATGCTGTGCATGATCTGAACACGTTTACAGAGCTAATGGCAGCTTTACAAGCCTGTTGGCAATCTTGATAATGTGTTTGAGCTTTTTCCTTCAATTAATGTTTAGACGCAGTTTGCGCTAACACAACCAGCATCTCTATTCGAGGTGTATGCTATTACTAAAATATTTAAGAAGAAAGATAGGAAAGGCAAACTAGGCATTCGTTTCTGAAATCTGTTTTGCAGGCAACATGAAGAAGCAGGTGACAAAGAAAAAATCTGTAGACAAAAAAAGCAAACACCACAGGGAGTGTCCTCAGCGTTCTGCCCTCGAAGATGTGAAGGAGAGGAAAGTGTTGGACCTCCGGAGATGGTAGTGTTTATTAATTGTGTTTAAGATTATCCCCATACCTTTTGTTAGTAAACACTGTTGCTGGTTATCCAATTTCAAGCTTAATAATGTCCTCATACTACTTTTAAAGTAGAAATGGGGATGTTAAGCATACATACCCGAAATCTCTTGCTTTCTACAGGAGGAATAAGAGCTTCCCTCCCATCTGTTGAAATTCATAAAATTTTTCGTTGTAAACATATTTTTTTTCTTTCAATAGGGGAAAAATATGTGGGGATTCATTGCTGAAAAAAAACCCAACCAAGTTCGTGCTCAGGCAAAAATTAAACATAGCACTGATATGTTTTACTCCTGATTTTTCTTTTCACAGGGAAATACTTGGCTGGAATCTGTCAGTTCTGTGCAACCTATATCATATGAATATAGTTTACTAAGTTCATTTAGTTTTTGAATCCATCTGGTTTTTACTGTATGTCTGTGACATCAGTTAGACATCTGTATGCCTGTGTTAGATATCTATGTCTGTGACATCAGTTAGAGTTAGCCTATGGAATCTGCAACTTGGAATGGCGTTTGTCAGTAAATTGGTAGAAGTGGGTAGTACAAGTTCATGCATTAGAAGAGACTGGATCAAACTGTACATTACATTAGTACAGAACCATTTTTTCCTAGTGATTTGTGTGAAATAGGGTAGTAATATTTCACAGAGAAACTGGTTAACATATTTACTTTTTTTTTTTAAGACTGCATTTTTTGCATATTTATTTATTTATTTAATTTTAATACAGGTGACATAAAAACATTTAAGGTAACATGGCACACAGAAAAGTAGTTCAGGTTGCTCCTGAACTACTAAATCAAGAACACTTACTAAGGCGTTTGGGTTTTTGTTTGGTTTAGGTATTGTGTTAGCCGACCTCAATACAAGACTTCCTGTGGAATTTCATCTTTAGTGTCTTGCTGGAATTTCTTATATAGTATGCTGGGAGCTGGAAGGTGAGTCACACGTAGACCGCTTTGCCTCTAGAGACTCTAAAATACATTGCTTATTACTTAATTCAACATTTTTTTTTTTTTCTTTTTTTCTCTTCCTCCATCACTTACCAGTTTACCAGCTATTACTCAAGAAGAAGCTTTGCATATACTGGGCTTTCAGCCTCCATTTGAAGAGATTCGGTTTGGTCCCTTCACTGGTAATACAACTTTAATGAGGTCTGTTTGTTTTTTTTTATGTTAACGTATGCAAAATAACATGGAACTGAGAGATAGAACCTTTAAAAACACAGTAGTAGTTCAGGTATTAAAAAAAAAAAAGGAAGGAATGTGGCTGACAAGTTAACTTGTGGCACATGTTAGTCTTCTTATGCATAATGAAGCATACCTGGGTACTCTGACAATACCCAGAGAAACTTTGCAAAGAGTTTTTTGCACTAGCCATTTTGCATAGTGCAACGTTGCTGCACAGATCAGGTGGACATGAAATTCTGTTTGATGTTTGGTTCAGTTTGTTTAATGGCTGTAGAATACTCTAATGAATCTGCTGTCCTAGTTAGAAAACTTTTTTCTTTACCTTCATGTTCTTGTTTTTGAAAATGCATGTTAAAGCCACTGGAACAGCCTGAAAAGGCAATCGAAAGAGACTAGTAGCTTTATGTAAAACATAATTTAAGAACTGAAAATGAAATAGTGAATGCTGCATCTTTGCTGCAGTGGAGCTGTTCAGGAGATTATATAAAATAAAAAAGAAAAGGTGGGGTTGGAGTCACAGAACACTTGAATTTCAAATTCTGTTTCACTTCTGCCATTTCCTGATCTTGATGAGTTGGGTCTAAAATCTTTGTCCTTTGTTATTCTGTTTTATTAAGCTCATTAGGAGTTTTAGGATTAAACAGTAGCATATCGTACGTGAGCTTTGAACATCTTGACAAGGCTTTGGCCTGTTATCTTCTGTGAGATTTAAAAAAAAAATTGCTGTATTCTTGCCTGTTTCATGAGCTGGATTTGATCTAGCTAGTATTTTTTGAAGCCAGTGTATAGGGTTTGGCACAAAATGCGGGTGCTGGATTTGAGAATGTGGTAGCAGTCTGTTCTTTAATGGTAACATACTGGTTAGATCAGTGGAAAGTGTCATGAAAACTTCTGTTAAGAGACTTACATCCAGATTTTTTATCTCTAGGAGTATGTCAGGGTACAGTCAACCCTTATAGACCAAGCTGATAAATCTTTATATAAACAGTGTATACAAATGTTGAACTTGTAATTTGTCTTACTTTTCCCCCTTGAGTGCTCTGTGTGCTGCAGAAAAGTTACCTTATTAGTTTTTTTTTTTCTTCCTGGTTAAATCATTTGTAAGTACTCGGCAGGTTGGTAAAAAGGAGGGCTGGGAGCCAACCCCATCACCTGACATAGCTTTATAACTGAGGTATTGTCTTCAGCGTTGTGAATTTGAATCTTCTAATGTGGAAAAATTGCAGACCTGTCTTCACTTACTGCTGCTATGAGGAGTTACAGTATGAGACTTGTGTAACACTTGGGCATTGTGAAGCTTATGTGACAGAAGCCCAGCATGGTCTCACTTGAAGGGTCATGCCTTCTGGTGTCTTACAAGATTCCCTTTGTGTAGCTTACAGATTATGGCTGAAAATTGGCATCTCAGAACTTGAGTATCTTTCTAAAGTCTGAGTAATTGAAAGTTAGAGGTGACTAGACTAAACACAAATAGGACCAACATTTTGCATCCAGCTCTTTTGTTATTATGGATTCACATTGGTTCTGAAAAAGCAAAATGGAGGGAAAAGCTGTGAGTATGTATTACCTTTCTAGGATATGTTTTTTTTCTATTGGGGTACCATGGCTATCTACAGCTTATATACTAGTATGGTAGGTACTTACTAGCACTCCAAGACTTTTTTTCTAAACTGTCTAGCAGGAGAAAAGTGGGAGGAAAGAAAATTGCATTTAATTACTCTTTTGAGTTACTACAATCTTAAAGCTTATTGTTTCAGATGGTTTAGGCAAATAAACGATCACTTCCATATCAAGGGATGCTCGTATGTTCTGTATAAACCTCATGGGAAGAACAAGACAGCTGGAGAAACTGGTACGTAACTAATTCTAAAGCATTCATTTTGTAGGGTGTAAACTGAAAAAATCCTGCAATGTGTAGTGTTTGACAGGACAAAACCAGTAAGTAGTACTTCCAGTTTGAGATAAGCTTTCATATAGCTCCAAGTTGCCTGATTTTTCTGGTTTTACTTTTTCTCTTATTTTGCTAAAACTTTCATTTGTAGTTTTGATAAAATATATTCTGTTCTATATATTCTGCTGTCACAGAACTGGAATTCTAAAGTATCCAGGAAGGCACTGCACATCCAGTTCTTGTTATCCTGTGTGAGAATTCTGCCTTGTTTCAGTGCCTTTTCTAGTCTTTTCCTGAAACAGCACTACAGTCACACAGAATCACAGAATCACAGAATAGTAAGGGTTGGAAAGGACCTCAAGATCATCGAGTTCCAACCCCCCCGCCATGGGCAGGGACACCTCCCACTAAACCATGCCATCCAAGGCTATGTCCAACCCCACCTTGAACGCCGCCAGGGATGAAGCATTCACAACTTCCCTGGGCAACCCATTCCAGGGCCCCACCACCCTCACAGTAAAGAATTTCTTCCTCAGATCCAATCTAAACCTTCCCTGTTTAAGTTTAAACCCATTACCCCTTGTCCTCTCACCACAGTCCCTAATGAAGAGTCCCTCCCCAGCATCCCTATAGGCCCCCTTCAGGTATTGGAAGGCTGCTATGAGGTCTCCACGCAGCCTTCTCTTCTCCAGGCTCAACAGCCCCAACTTTCTCAGCCTATCTTCATACGAGAGGTGCTCCAGTCCCCTGATCATTTTCGTGGCCCTCCTCTGCACTTGTTCTAACACTTCCATGTCCTTTTACATTACAAAATATTGTATGCAAATGCGGAATGTGTTCCTGAGGCTAGGAAGCTCCAAGAAGGTGACAATACTAAAACATTTAAAAGCTTTTAGGGGTTTCAGTAGTATCACTGATGTGTGCTATATCTAACTTGGGGCAGTGGGACTGCATTGTGTTACAGTGTGTATTTTGTTTCTTTTTTTGCACAACAAGTAATTTTTAATGTAACTTTGATCTAAATAGAGTGCATATTTTATATTCCATTTGCCTAGTACAGATTACATGGCAGATAGTATTTAATTTCCTGCCTGCTACAAAAAAGCCCAAAACAAACAAGAAGTTTAAAATCAAAACTGTATTTTGTGCATGCCTGTCAGGTCATGTCCTCTAGCTTAAAAAGCAGTGTAACTGTTCTACATTATCAAATAGGTCTTTTTTTGCTGAATATGTTGTGCTGGATCCAAAGCTGCCTGCCCTGTAACCTGATCTTTCTTTGTTAGCTGCAGGGGCCCTTGCAAAGCTAACGCGTGGACTGAAAGACGAATCAATGGCTTACATCTACCATTGCCAAAACCATTATTTTTGCCCAATTGGATTTGAAGCAACCCCAGTAAAAGCCAGCAAAGCCTATAGGTAAGATACTGTGTTTATGTTCGTTTTAATGCAGGAAACATGCAGAAAAATTCACTACAAGTTGATACTCTTTTTATCCCTAGATAACATTTCAATGTATGTTGTAAAAGCATTTATGTCTGCACTAGCAAAACACTGCAGTGTGATTTGAAATGATTGACTTAAAATGAAACACAGCTAAGCAGACTAGATGAGAGAACTCAAACAGGAAACTATGACTGGTGCTAAGAAATTATTTAGGTTCATTTTAGCCGGGTATAGAGAGGGTGGGTAGTTATTTACCTGAAGGACCAGTGGAGGTAAGTAGTCTGAAGAATAAAACTATATGAGCTGAAAAAAGGTGTTTTCTAAAGGGAAACAAAAGAAGTAGGTGTGTGTGTATGGTGGGATTTTTCTATAGTGATAGTAATCCACTATGAAGCAGGTGTGATAAAATCTGCATTTATAGAAATGGTGTGCATGGTGAGAACAGGGGATGTGTAGGTACTGCAGGATGGTGGTTACATACTTTTTTTGCAGTGTTGACTTATAATGATGATAAACTGCAACTACTGGAGTGTAAGGCTTAGAGAACTAAAGATACCCAAATAATTTGTTACCAAGAACTGGCAGGGGGTGGGAAGAGAAGCTAGAAGACGTCTCTAGACTATCATGGTATGTTTGGCTTTTTTAAACGCTTGGAATGCTGGAGCACTTCTCAAAGACCGGGTGAAACTTAATATGCCAGTTGGTTTAGAATAAAAATATAATTACCTGAATAATTCCAGGTTTGTCAAGGTAACATCACTCAGGATAAAATAGTGGAATAGTTTATACGGGTTTCAATTAAATAGAGGTTTTAAAAGAGGATAATAGCATTGATATTCATACTGAGTTTAGGGAAAGTCTTCCATTAAACCCACAAATTTTAAATTTGAAAAACTTCATAATCTTGAGGCAATTTGTCTTTGCTGTTGTAAGGCATTTAATTTGCTGCTGTTTGATATGCTGAGGGTAGTTTGTTTTACCTCAGAATCAAACTGTTTTTCCTCTCTAAAAGTAGTGGCAAACACAGTATGTAGTGGAGGTTTCTGCTGGACTTTATCAAGGTTCAGCTGTTGGTTGGTATTTATCAGTAGTATCATTGAGCATAAGAAGGCAATCCCTGGTAAAATTAGTAGATAACCAATAGTAGGGAATGCTAAACAATGACAAGAATAGGTCACCGATGTAAAGTGAGCCTCAGTCTTGCAGTCTGCTTACCAAGCAGTCTACCTTTGGCTGTATTGAAGGTGTAGAGTCACATCACAGAGTGGAGAATGCTAAATCTGCATTTAGAGTTCAAAATGGTATTTTTTTTTAGAGGTAATAAAGCATAACCAACTGAATCTAATTTGTTCCCAGTGTGAGTATAACCATAGGGTTAATGAAAGCTTTTAGTATATGAACAAAAGAATACAGAAGCTTATTAAGACTGTATTCACTGACATGCCACATGAGTGAGAAGAGTATGGAAAATATGTCTGAAATAGAAGTCCCACTGCATTGGTCTGCTTAATTTTACTGAAAGGTTAATGTCTTCCTTGCTTGATCAGTTACTAAGAATCTTCACTGAAAGAGCAAACAAAAAAAAAGTATTTACTGATCAAAAATGCAGTTTGAGAAATAGTATGGTGCAGTATGTGGAAATCTAGTATGCCTGGTTTGAATTTATATAGTTTACCAGTGAGCAAGAACAAAACTTTTGATAACTTTACCTGTGGTTGAAAAGAATTCTCAGTTACTAGTGACGTTATTGTAAAGCAAATATTAGACTTTAATCTTAATGACAGATCTCTTCTAACAATGTAACATGATGCAGTGATTTCAGGGAGCTTTTACAGCCTCATTTTTATCTGGAGGTCTGACCAGAAGAACATCCTGTTCTTTTTATATCTTCTAATATCTTATTGGGAAAAAATATGTTTGAGAAGCACTATCAGTAGATTCTGCAGCAGTTCTTGTTTACCTGATTTTGCATTCTAAAGGAAGCCTTTTATTTAAAAATCAAGCTAAGAAATGTTAAAATCCCAAAAGAAATAGGCTGAGCTTAGGAGTCAGTTCTTAGGTCACCCACAGACTTTCTGTATAATCTTAGGTTGCTGGATTTGGACTCGGGAGACCTAGGTTCAGTTCCCAGTTCAACCACAGACTCCCAGTGTGACTTTAGGTAAGTCAGTTAATCTGTCCTGTGTCTTGGTTTCCCATCTGTACAATGATGGCATACATTTTTATTTTGCAGAGAGTTTTATAAGTAACAGATTACTATAAGAGTAAGGGTATGTGCTAATACCCTAGGCAGAAATATCTCAGCTTTTGTCACAATTGAAACTGAGGTAGTTTTTCATGGGTTAGAAACAGGAAGTCACAGAGCAGGCCTCTCTATCTCATCTGTCTGCTCTGATGTCTGTCACAAATTTTCCCTGGCAAAGTTACTTCAGGCTTTGAGTTTCTTGGAATTTACTCACAAACTTGGAACTAGTATCAGTTAAGGGTTTTGGTTTTTAATATGTGGTACTGTATCTGTAGGAGGAAGCAGTTGAAGTTAACAGTTGTTTTCTTACTGGTTACTCTACAGCTTTAGTAACAGCTGTCATCCAGGGTATAGTTCAAAAACAGTGGAGGGGCTCTTTCATGACTGTTAAACATCACAGATAGGGAGAAAGATGTTTGGATCTTATACTAGACTGCCTTTCATCCAAGAAACACTTATTTTATGAAGGTCTGTCTTTTTCCTAAATAATAAGCAATATCTTCTGTCTTGTTCCTAGTTTCTTCCAGGACTTGTGAAATAAAAAGTTTCCTTGTATGC
This sequence comes from Amazona ochrocephala, assembly GCA_039720435.1. NCBI lineage: Eukaryota > Metazoa > Chordata > Aves > Psittaciformes > Psittacidae > Amazona > Amazona ochrocephala. The sequence continues at coordinate 58,858,680 of CM077877.1, forward strand.
AATTGCAACACTGTTTATAGCACAGGAGCTGGTTTTTAGTTTGGCTGAGGAAACAATTTTAAACATTAGACAATCCTAAGAAGAGCAATAGAATGCTTATCTCTCTTTTTTTTTTAGCATGCACAATAAATCTCACTAGGATTGTATCTTCTGTTGCACAGAGGCCGTGTCTTGCAGCAAGAAGTAGAATACTGGATCTTAATTGGAGAGCCGAGCAGAAAACATCCGACAATACACTGTAAAAGGTATGTTACTTGGTAAGAATGTATACCAATATGGGTTTTTCCAGAACAATTTGTATTTCTCTACTAAGGGTCACCAAGTGACTTTTTAGTTCTTTTGAGTGAATATACTATAGTTCTAATGGAAGCGGGTGCTTGAGTGAGGAACTTTGTGTTTTGACCTCTAGGCTGACTCTGCAATTTTGTATCATGTGGCAGGATGTGTGTGAGCTGCTGAAAGCCAAAGTCCGTTTCTCTTGTTTGGGTGCGATGCAGCTTACATCAGTCAGGAAGATGCCTCAGCTGTCTGTGATCATGCCAGTTGTGACTTACAGGCTGTACGAAATTTGGAGGAGTTTATGTTTAGTTGAGGACATATATACAGGCTGCGTCTGGGGTGCGCACAGGATATTATGCTGCTACCAAGATCTCCTAGCTCAGGTGCAGGTACAGCCTGTACTCAGTTGTGTTATTAGCTTATAGAATCATAGAATAGTTAGGGTTGGAAAGGACCTTAACATCATTTAATTCCACCTCCCCTGCCATGGGCAGGGATTTTAAAAATAATAATCTATGAATTAAAACAATATATTTATGATAAGCTCTGGCTCATACAAAATCGGTGCCTCAACTAGACATACAGACTAGGAGAGCAGGAGGGTGCTACATAGAAATTACAGTGATTAGTTATATTTGTCATGATAAATTAATAGAACAGCTTTGTCAGCTTTACTTGACATGCTAGTTCATAATGCTTGATATTAATTTGTAAAATGAGAGAACAGTCAAAAGAATACTATTTCTCGAGAAACCAATTCGGTGGTTTAAAACGTAAGTTTTAGCAAATAGCTTCTCTGCCACCCCTTGAGTTAATTATGGAGTGATTTTTCTTGATGCGTTAGGAAAGGAGCTGTAGAAAAATAATAATATTGATAATAATAAGAAATCATACAGCTTCTGCTTTGCTTCCTCTTCTTTATTCCCTCATTCTTTTGAAAAACTGAAAGTGTTTATCTGACAGCTTCATAGCCAATTTGATCTAACCCAGTACTTAAACCCCAGATATTTTTGTTTCTTTCTTTTGTCAGTGATGTGACTATGTCAATAACTGTAAAAGCTGGATATTTTGGACTAATGAAATTAAGTGCAACAAAATAAAAATCACAATTACGCATGTGGTTGCTGTGCTGAGAAGTGGCATACTATACATCCCACTGACAGGATTTTGTCCTGTTGTATATAAGCTACAAATGATTACAGGAAAAGGTTTCTGAAACATACTACAAACCTTCGTAGTATTATTTCTGATTGTGGAGAGAAATTCTTCTTCCTGCTACCATCCCAATGACAGGTAGCAGACAGTTCAATTCTTAAGATAGGAGGGCAAGGATTGGGGTAGAAATGGATTTTCTGAACTTGGAGGGTGGTGTTGGAGAGAAGGTGGTAATTAGACATTTACAGAAATGAAAAAGCGAAGTGTAGGCTTAAAGAGGTGGAATATGGGGACATTTGTTTCAGTTGGACGAGAAGAAGCTGTGAAACTCTGAAGAGCTGGATGAATGGGGAATGGTTGAAATGACGTTTTGTTACAGATGGGAATTAAATACAAAGGAGGAGTGAGTTACGGTAAGAGCTGTCTGGTGAAAACAGATTTCGTGGGTGGAAAAAAAAACAGATAAGAATTTGAAAAAAATCGTATGAAAGGGTAAGAGAGGATTAAATAAGTAAAAGCTGATGTTTCTCTTTGCCTAAACCACAGTTTGCTTCTTCCTTTCACAAACTGATGAATTGGTAAGGGTGAGCTACACAACTAATAACTCATGGTGCTCCTAACTCACTTTGGAAGGTGCTTCCCAAGAGCAAGAATAATAACTGTGAATGCTTTGATTAAAAGTGACACTTTTATATATAGCTTGATGTCTCTAATACTGAGGCTTTTACATCTTTACACATTTGTTTATCTTTAAATCTCTGGTAAGACTGTTTAAAGCTACAGGTCTGTATTTGCGTGTTTGTATATGTGAGTCTTAGTGGTGCTGAGGTTTCATAGATATCAGCCGAGTGGTAATAATCTTATTCTGTAGGTGGGCAGATATTGTCACTGACCTAAACACCCAAAATCCAGAATATCTAGATATTCGTCACCTAGAGAGAGGATTGCAGCATCGAAAAACAAAGAAGGTAAGGTAAACTTACGAAAGTCGGAGGAAATACCTTGCACTGTTGAAGTATGAATAACTTCACTAAAAAAGATTAGTTACGAAGTGTTGCTGAAGGCCAAAGTCAAATGTGGGTACTTGCGTACCAGAGTTATTTATATTTACCTGCAGGACAAGACACAGAGCAGCAGTAGCCTGGCATTTACAAGGATGAACTAGGTTATCTGTGTATACAATATATTTGATCACAATATTTAACCTCATTGGCTTAAAATGTAGCTACAGCAAGTATAGAAATACTCTGCAGATAAAATACAGACCGATCCTTTTGGTACATGACCTTCTAGCTACATGTAAGAAGGAAAGAAAGTACAGTCAAGGAGGATCAAGCATAAAGGAATGCATGTGTTAGTCTTGAGCAGACTTTGTGGGTGGGGGATGTATTTTCAGTTTGCACATTGAAAGTCTATGGGAAATAATGGGTTGGAAGAGATGATTTCAAATGTGGAGACCCTATGGAAGACTGTGTCAGTAAGATGAGAAGGGACCAGAACAGATATTTGTGTGAGGGTGACTGGAGATTAAAAAAAGCAGAAGATTATAACAGCGGAAGCTGTTATACTAGCCCATGAAAGATAAAAGTGATAACTTTAAAATACAAGAAAGAAGGCAGTAATTGAACCTGGGGAACAAAACTGATTGAGCAGAGTTGTTTGTGGATATGGTTTTGTGGATTGTTTTGCTTGTTTGTGTGTGTTGTTGAGGGTTTTTTGTTTTCCTTTTTTAAGGAATTCTGTTACCCACCAAGATGTTAATTTCAAATATCCATGTATATTATAAATGTGCCTGTGTGCATTTAACAGTGAAACTTTTTACTTTGGTTAGGTCGGAGGAAATCTTCATTGCATCATTGCCTTTCAGAGACTTAGCTGGCAAAGATTTGGTCCTTGGAATTTTCCATTTGGAAATGTTAGACAGGATAAACAATCCCAAACACCAGGACAAGGAATTTCCAAATCTGAGAGTGAAGACAATATCTCTAAGAAACAACATGGACGACTGGGTCGATCATTCAGTGCTGGCTTTCATCAAGAATCTACATGGAAGAAGTCTAGTCTTCGTGAGAGGAGGAATAGTGGGTATCAGAGTTATAATGATTATGATGGAAATGATTAAAATTAACTTTAGATAATAGAGTTGATATATTAAAGTTAGTTTTAATCAAGACATATTAGGGATCTATTAGTCCTAGAATAAGTATGAATAGAAGTTATGGTACAAGATACATCTTCATAATTATTAAATCCAATTATATGATTGCAGTGGATGAGATCTGATGTATAAGCTGACAGATAAGCACAGGTTATTGTACTTTTGCAATCAAAACTAAATACGACTGCAAAATCAATCATTTCTTTTGAAATAATTGTATTATGTCCTCATCTGTGAAAACAAAAGAGCAGATTGAAATTAATCAATGTTATAAGCAGACTTCATTGAAAATACTTAGTATTCAAAAGCACGGAAATTAATGATACGACTTTATAAAAAGGATTGTTCTGCAAGTTATGTAAAGGTAAAAGCAAACATTGCCTTCCTTTTGAACACTCCATTTTATTGAGGCTGCCCATATCTAGTGAAAAGGAAAAAAAAAAAATCACAGAGGTTAGAAAACCTTGTCAGATTTACACAGTGAATGTACATTCTCCATTTAGTGCCCAATGGGTTTCTGTCAGTCAGATAATCATATTTTGTCAAGCAGGTCTCAGTTTCTTTTCCCTTAGCTGGATACCCGTTTCAGACTGAGAGGAATCGCCTGTGTTGGGGAATGTTTGAGGATGGACCTTCTATACTGCTTTTGCTTTGTGGGTACAGTGACTGAATTCTTACCCTGGAGCCTCTTGAGAGCACAGACTCACTTAACACAAGCTTACAGAATGCGGTGTTAAAAAGCTGTGTTTGCCATTAGCCAAATGAGCTAACTGAACACTGCGTTCTGTTGGCAGTTCTTTTACTTGTTCATTCGTGAAACTTCTGTCATTTTTCATTTTTATGTGAAGGGGATGCAAGTGCTGAAAGCTGCTTGCAGCCCTGATGACATAACTCTCGGCCAGCAAACAGTTCAAGTTTTTTCAGGTGTCTCTGTCCAGTCTCCTTTTTCTTTTTCCCTAATTTGAAATTTATCTGGTTGTTTTCCCAAACACGTCTCAGTGGTTGCAACTTCCTGTGTACAGACGTTCATACCTGCTCAAGGATTAATTTTTTTGACATAAAAAGATTTGTCATGGAAAGCAGGGGTTTTGTAGGTCACTGCTTTTGTTAACCAAAAAAAAAAAAGAGACTTTTGTTCATTCAATAAAATTTGTTTTCTACTTTGTTGTTTGCTTTTCATTTGTCTTAGGAATGGAGACCTAACGTTTAGTGGAGCTTTTTAGGAAGGTAGGTAAGTGAGGGATCAGGACTGCAACTCCTGCTTAGCAAAAAGTAGCCCTGGAGGTGAGATGTCTTTGCTCATAAGCCTGTGCAGCCACTGTGACTTCTAATACTTAATTTCCTAAGGTCTGCAGGCTGATGACTGAGCAAACCCCATGGCTTTTGAAAATTTATTTTGCAGATGAACTATTTTCAGACTTTACTTTTGCAAGGTGAATTTGGGCTGAGGTCTCAGATTTCTTTAGAATACTGTAGTTGTGTTCTTTAGGGGACTTCAGGCTTACGTGAGTTACACAAATGTCTCAAGTTTTGCTTTATAATCAGTTGTGCTGAGGAACAGGAAGCTCCCCTCTGACGGTAGCCTGTTACTTTATTTTGCTTTTGGGTACGCTTCATTGAAGTGCATAGGATATTTCATCCTTCCGGCATTGGCAGGATGCACGTCCGTGGGGACCGCCAGCTGGGGGCTTTCCTCGGGATACCCAGTGGGAGCCGGGTGGGGCGGAGCGGGGATAGCACAGGCGAGGGGGAAAACCATGTTCAGAGACACAAAAATACTGCGTTTTTCCCATGTGCAAGGTAGTGTGTTCCATTTCACCCTCCCCGCGGGCAGTCTCTCTGCCTGGGCTTCCCCACGGGCGGCTGCAGCCGCGGGGTCCACCCGCAAGGGCGGAGGGACTCGCTCACCCTCGGCAACTAGAAACACAGGGAATGATGCTGGGGACGGTAAGAAACTGGAACCCTCCGTCCCACTTCGCAGACAGCTCCTCACCAGCCCCCTACGGCCGCCCGCCATAGCGCATGCCCCAGTGGGGCGGGGCGAGGTGGAGCATGCGCAGGCCGCGGGCGGGTGTGCGAGGGGCTTCAAGGCTTGAGGAGGCCGCTGATGTGTATGGCTCCGGGCTCGGCGCTGGATTCTCACCTCAGGTGAGCGCTGCCTTTCTCCGCCTTCCCCAGCCCTCTCTCGGGCCGGGCCTCTCTCCCTCCCGTTGTGGCCGCTGTCCCGTGGAGTGCGTCAGTGTGCCCCCGGGCCCATGGCTGTCTGACGGCTGGCCCGCAGCAACGGTAACGCCGCGCTGGAGCGCAGTTCTAGGGGCTTTTCGCGTACCGCAAGCTGAGGGAGTCGTCCGGAACCGGCTGGAGAGGCCTTCTGGGCGACCTTCCCCTCCCCAGCCTGCCGTCTTGCCTGTGGTTGTGGTAGTAACTCGTTTGCGTAATAAGGTGTACGTGGAGCGTATAACCTTTGGGTTATGCCTTTCGTTCCTCCTAGAGTCTCTCAGAGTAGCTAAGAGAGGGCAATGGGAGTTCAAGGACTTTGGAAGCTGCTTGAATGCGCTGGGAGACCGATAAACCCTGAAGTGTTAGAAGGAAAAATTCTTGCTGTTGGTATCCTTTGAAAGTGAAGCTGAAGAACTGGATTTGTGGAGGAGAGTGTTTTAACTATTGCTGTTATTTCTGCCTCTTTACCTTATTTATGTGCTTATTTCTATTTTAAAACATGACCCTATTTTGATAAATAGGTCTTATACCTTATCATATGTGGAACACTAAGCTTTTTTTTCTTTCGTCCTTTTTTGAAATGGCTCTTTTACTAGGTTCCTTACACAAGTGTTGGGCTGTAGGATTTTGTGCTTCATCAATTAATGTGCTGCTCTCGGTAGGACTATTAAGATGAAAAAATGTGAACACTTATTGTATCACCTTTCCCATCGTATATACTTGGTTCAATACTGGAAAGATGTGGAAAGAATTTATCCTCTGTTTATTTGTAAGAATAAGTGGGGAGCTACTGCTTGCTGCACAGTTATTTCAGCTCTCATTTGTGTCCAGGGCAATAAGGGCAAGAATTCTTGCTTCTCTGAAGTTTGCAAATATTTAGGTAGTCTTGATTTCAATAAGTCAAGCCTGGAACAGTAGGCAAAACCCAATTAGTCAAATATGTGCACTTTGTAGAAACTATTAATATTCTTAAAGTTCTTAACAGTTCTTTCAAGATATCAGTATTTGGTTAAACCAAGCAATAAAGGGAGCCAGAGATCGCAGTGGTTATTCTGTACAAAATGCTCACCTCCTCACTCTGTTTCGTCGACTTTGCAAGCTGCTGTTTTTCCGGATTCGACCTGTCTTTGTTTTTGATGGAGGAGCCCCGCTTCTGAAGAGGCAAACCTTGGTAAGTGCGTTTCCCGAGTCATTGCAGTGCAAAATAGGGTGTATGTTTGCTGATACTAAGTAGCCATTTTCAGTTTCCCTGTTCTTCTTATGCACTGTGAGGATGGGGAGCTTGAAGTGCACTGCTGTGCAGTGTTCTTTGCAGTCTTACTCTTGGGTACCTGTTGGAGCATGCAGCACCTCCCTTTTGATATATTCAGGTTTGATTTGTGTAGAAACTGGGTTGCAGAGCTGTAGATGATGGTATAAGCCTAGGTCTAGCCTCAGAATGAACCTGAACGCTGTACTTGCAAGCGTTGGTACCGAAAAGCTGAAAACTGTTCCTGGGTCCCAACAGAGGAAATAAACCTAGAGAGATTTGGAGGACCTGAAGACTATGTCCCCCCTGATGTAGGATGAGTTAGGGGTTGCTTATAGGCTCAGCACACAGAATTTTAACAGCAATTTACCAGATTTGTATCTTCAGCATCCAACAAAATCTTGTTGCTGTTTATCATATTTTCACAGGCTCAGCGAAGACGAAGAAAGGAAATCGCCACCCATGATTCCAGGAAAACTGCCGAGAAACTCTTGAAAACGTTTCTGAAGAGACAAGTTATCAAAAATGCTCTTAAGGGCAAGAGGCAAGAATAAAAAGTATTTTACCCTTGTTTATAAGTGGCAGGGAGGTTTTTATATAGCTGTTAATCACTGGAGTTTTTTTCTTTCCCTAAGACATGAAGCATTTCCCAGTATTACAGAAGTTCGAAGAGAAGAAATTGATGACATATACGTATTGCCACCTTTAAAAGAAGAGGAGAAGAACAGGTAGGTAGAATTAAGAAGTATTAGCTTAAATGGCAACAATAAACTCAGATGAAAATTCAAACCACATTTTTTGATGCTGCTGAAAGACCTTTGACCCATGAGGCTCCGTAATGTATAAGGTATATCTCTTTGTTTTATTTCAGTTTCTTTTGGAGAGTTTAGTTTATAGCTCTGGGTACAGAAGCTTTCTAGTTATGGGAAAAAAACAGAAGCACCTTAGAGTCCACAGATTAAATTTTCAATTGGATTAATGTGTAAGGATGAAAGTGCTGCCTCAGTCTCTGTGGCCATGTCTGTGTGACTAAATGGAACTGACTGTTCAAACTTGAGTAGCTGGTGTGTGGCAGCTTGATTCCCTTCATTTATTAGTGCAGACATGTTCAACAGAAGTGGGCTTTGTATGAACTTGTCAAACTTATGACGTCTTCTTAAGTGATATTAGGTGGGAATGTGGAGATATCTGTTGGATTACTCTTTGCATATCTTATATATACTTTAAGCTCTGACCAAATAAGAATCGGGTAATGACTTAAGTAGTAGCAGTTGTCTCAATGTAGTTTTGACTGACATAAATCTTGCTTTCTGTTCAGATCTTTTTGGCTTTTATATGTATTTATATGTGTGCGCATGAGTGTTTGTATATGTGTACATATATTTGTATGCTAATTTTTTGTACTTTGTGAAGTGATGACTAAGGTCCTTTTGCCTAAAATAGGAACTTTATTTTCCTAGGTGAATATTTTTTTTTTTTCCTCTTTTCTCATTGTGATTTTTAGCTCAGAGGAGGAAGATGAAAAAGAATGGGAAATAAGAATGAACCAAAGAAAGATGTTGCATGTAAGTGCATCCTAATTGAATTAGTACTGTGCATAATTCTCTCATTCGTGTGTTATGCCTAAAACACAAACAAAAAGGTTAGGGGAAGGAAAAAAAAAAAGTGCTTGGGGAGGTGTAGGTCCTACTATAGTGTTAATTACCAAGCAAATAAGTCAATTTTCAGTATTCTGTGAATTCCTACTAATAAGGAGGTGCAAATGTATTTTTCTCCACAGCAGAAATGCAGAATAGGAATTTTGTGTGGTATCTTTCTTTTCTGGCTACTTTCTCTGAATATGTGGAGAAGAGATTGTTTCTTGTAATGATGTAAGTGAAATGTATGCATTTGTGCACATGTGTTTCCACACATAAGGCAGCATATTTAACAAAATTCCTGTGCTTCTTCAAATAAGAGCTGATACTGAAGCACTCCAGTCCTTGAGTTTTCACAGATAAATTCTGTATTTCCTTCTGATGTGCTTATCTCGTGAGAAAAGAAGAAGAGATGTGTGTAATCTAAGAAGATGGCACAATAGATAATGAAACTATTTCTGTTCTTCATAAAAGAAAACAAACAAACAAGAAAATCCCCAACCAAAACTCTTGAAACTTGGAAACACTGTTTATCTTTGAAGTAGTTCACATTCAGGAGAACCTCCTCGGAAGAATAAAATCAGATTACCTGAGGCTCTAGGACCTTCTTCTGTGGTTTAGACTTAATCTTTTTGTAAAAAGAATAAACCCAACTTTCTCTGTATGGAGTACATCAACAATTATGCGTTTTATTTATTAGGTAGTTATCTCAATTTTTTTTTTTGTCTTTTTCGTGTGGGTTTTTTTTTTCTTCACTGTTTTCTTCACAGTAGCAAGAAAGATTTTTGAGGGGGTGGTTGTTGTTTGAAATGATGCTCTAAATATTTTATTGTTCTTGCTGTGCTGTAATATAAAATAGGTGTTTATGTTGTTTTCCATTTTTATAGGAAGCATTATGTGAAAATCCTCAGTCTGTAGATATTGAATCAGAAGATTTCAAGAAGCTGCCTCCTGAAGTAAAATATGAGATCTTGACTGAAATGAAAGAATTTACAAAACGAAAAAGAACATTTTTTGAAGCAATGCCGGAGGTAATATTTAAAATGTTTTTTCAGCCATCAGAATGGAGCTATTGCAGTTAATGCAGATGAAGATTACATGAGAGTATCCCATCTGGAAAGTTTTACCCCTAGGCCTGTTTAATAAGAGATATTACGTTGAGAGATAAAAATCCCAATGAGATAACAACTCTTAACAGAGACTTCATGTTTATCTATTCAGGACCCTATCCTGAAGTATCCAGCAGTTCAGCACTCAGTAAAAGACAAATGTTACCTGCTTAAACCTGTTGTCTCTCCAGACCATGGTAGATGAACTTGCTTAGATGGTACAGCTACATGGAATTTTATTTAAATTGACTTGTTTGTTTGTTTGTTTTAAGGAGTCCAATGCCTTTTCCCAGTACCAGCTTAGGGGTTTGCTTAAGAAAAGCAGCCTCAGTCGGTGCATAGAAAATGTACAGAAGGAATTGAGTCAAGAGCACGTGGGTGAAATCCAAACACAATATGAAAATGAAGGTGGTTTTGTGAAAGAAGTGGAATTTAGAAAGGTAGTCTCAGAAGATACTTCTCACTGTATCCTAATAAAAGGTATGTTAGGTCTTAATTTTGTAAAACCTTTTGTTTGGTATATGCAGTCTACAGCTCTGTTTAAAAAAAGCAAGCCCTGGTTATTGTTTACAGGTGCATGTAGCCAACAGTTTATATGAAATCAGTACGTTACTGTTAGACATAATTAACTATGATCTGTACGTGTGTAGAAAACTGGTCTATTAATCTTTATACAATGATGTTCAGTCTGTAAAATGAAATATTAGTATAAAGCGTTGTTTGTTTGTTTTTTTTTTTTTTTTGTTTTGTTTTGTTTTGTTTTGTCTTCCAAAAAAAAAATCATAAAAACCACTTTCTTTTAGGCATTAAAGCAAAAGAAGCTACAAGTCAAGACTTGGAAGCTATTGCAGGGCCCTCATCAGAAATGCCTGAACTTACTAAGTTCAAAGAAATCACTGAATCTCCTGCTAATGTGCAGCTAGTTGAAACTGAGAAACTGCAGACAGAGAAAGATAACAGTGTGTCGACAGCACCACCCTCTCCTCGGACTTTGCTTGCCATCCAGGCAGCTATGCTAGAAAGCAGCTCAGAAGAAGAACTGGGGGGTGAAGATATAGGAAGACTGAACATGGACGTGTCTGTAGCAGGGGAAGGCAGTGTGTCACCAAGAACACTGCATGCAATTCAGCGAGCTCTGGGTGATGATGATGATGATGATGATGATGATGATACAAGAGAGGAAGTTGTTACTGCTAGAACTGATAGAGTGCTGCCAGAAAGATCAGAAGTGAAGGATTTGCTGCTTACTAGCTCAGATGAGGAAAACCAGATTCCTGAAGTTAAGGGGAGAAGAATACCTACATCTGCAATTAATTTGTCAAACCAGGTGGTTATGCAAGATGCTGAATTTAAACAAAAGAGTCAGGAGTTGGACAAAAATCATATTACGACCAAGGACACTATTATATCCAGACTTGAAAATTATTCTTGTATTGACAATACTAGAAAAGGCAAAGAAGATGTAGACAAAGAAGGAAATGGTTCCAAAATAGAATTAAATTGTTTGGGAGATCAGGATATAAACTTGTGCACACAGAAGCCAAACTGTTCTGTACAAACTAGTGTAGGGGCTTTGATTCATGCTGAAACAGCAGGCCTTTCTGAAAATGAGAAAAACTTGAAAATTTCTCAAAATGTAGAGGAAGAAGTGTTGCAAACAGAAGAGAATGTGTCTGAGGTACAAAAGGATATTATATTTTTCCCAGAAGCAAAAAATCCTGAGGAGGAAAAAGAAGAGATATCACAGTCTGAAGACAGTGATTCTGATGGTACGTGCTTTTTAATTGTGTAAAAACATAAGAAAATGGGACCTTACTGTATTAGTAGTCAGTTGAAGTTAACCTTTTCTCCTAATAAGAAATGCTTTAAAATACTTCTATTCCCATGTATGTAGGAGGTGAGAAGAAAATCTGAGCTGGTTTTTCCCCTTGGTATTGTGTTTTATTGTTGAAACCCCAGTATACAGTACAGTCAGGAAAGCATGTTCTTGTGTGCATTGAATTTAACTGGTGTAGGAATGATCAACCACTAGATTTCTGTAATCTCACAATCCTTATATATATTTGCTGCATATAGAAAATCACTTATGAATACTTTTTTTTTTTTTTTTTTTTTGACAAGCAATGGAAAGTTAAATTCTTTATTTTCCTTTAATAGGAAGTTTTATTGAAGTGGAAACTGAAATCAGTAGTGAGGCTGAGTTTCTTGCTAAATGTGCTGAAAAACTGAGTGATGGAACAGCACTTCCAGAAGTGGAAACAGACAGACATGATACTGTCACACAGGACTTGCTGAAGGAGTCTGAAGTGCAGTTGGCAAACAATCAAAGTGTTGAAAGAGAAGATGACGATAAAGATGCAGAGGATAAGTGGCAAGACATCAGTATGGTAACTCTTTGTTACTTGTTTTGAGCTGGTAGTGAAGTGCTGTGTCCCCAAGTAATTCTTAAGGAAGACTATTGGACAGCTTCTTACTGTTTCGTTGTATGTGCCTGTAATTCTATGGGAACTTATTTTTCTTTAAAGATGATGATTAATCATAATCTCCTTGAATTCAGAGGGAAACGTCAAGGTTTTAGCAGTCCGAGTAGACCTATCTCTGATTTTATAATTTACTGTGTTAGAGAGGCTGTGTCAACTTCCAAGTATGAATTAATGGAGCACATGCTACTAGAATAACTATAGTTGGAGACTTAGTGATTTACTTAATTAAACATACTTGAATTGTTGATATAATGAAAATCTTGTTTTGTTTTTCAGGAAGAACTGGAAGAATTAGAAAATGACCTTTCTGATGAGCAGAATAAGCTTCAGGCTCAGAAACAGCAGCAGGAACGTGTTGCTGCTTCTGTAACAGGACAGATGTGCTTGGAAAGCCAGGTAGTATTTGTTGAATCATTTTGGTTTGATACAGTATGATGTCAACTCCAGTCAAATGTTTTCTCAAAAGCTGTTAGTAATTTTGCTTAGTTATAGGTCAGCTTTTTTCCTCTTAGGAACTTTTTTCCTTCAGTCTGCTTGATTTAAAACATTACATGTATTGCGATAATATCGAATTTTAACCTATAACGTTATCGAATAATGATGTTCTAGTATGGAATTGGTGTAATCTGGATGTTAGCTAAATTCTGATTTCCCCTGTGGATTAAAAGATAAATCTTACAAGAAATCCACGTGGTAACCCAGGTTTATGCCCTGATAACTGATCTTAACTAATCTCACCAGTAATACCTGCATAAGCCTGTAACCTCTGTTTCTGTATTCCCAGTTAAGGGTTGATGCAATCTAATGCAAGGACTACTTACGACATTGTGTTAGGGTTAATCCGTAATACAGTAGACTAGTCATAGTATCTCTCACCTAATAAATTAATTATAAGAAATATAGAAATGCTTTTATTTTAGTTTAAAATGCTTGAAATTTTTGTTCCTTTGTTAAATACTTGCTCATACTCGTTTCTTCAGATGATTTGTTTTTTTTAAAGGCCAGTGCTTTTGTAGTACGATGTGCCCTATAATGGTAGATACAACATTATAGTTGTAAGTCTCTTGACCTTGTGCTTTTGCTCTTTATTTCAGTAAAAGTTTTAAGTCTTGAGATGGACTTTGTCAGGGCATAAAAGCCAGCTGCAGTGAGGAGAAAAGAAAAAGTGTGCTTATACACAGATATGTATATACATATCAAATATTTAATTGATTTATTATAGCTTAGGTTTTGCAGTGATTGTTACATCCAGCTTTGGAGCAGGAGAGTAAATGGAATTTCTGGAGATGACTTAATCCAGAATTGTGTCTCTAACCCAAGCCTGTAAAACTGGTGTGTGTAATAGCTAACTGGAGTTAAATAATATATACCATAAAAACAAATTGTCTAAAATGCATGAAAATGCCATCCAAAGGATGATTAGTCTCCTCACTGTTTCGTGCTTGATATGACTATTTCTCATAGGCTTTCATGCTATTTTCTGAAGTGATGACTTTTTATTTTTTTTTATTTAACCTGCATCTTTTTTTTTTCATGGAGGCCACACAATTGTAACACATGGTCTTTTCTCCATGATATGCAAAGCACAGTACTTAAGTATGCTTGTGCAAATAAGGTAGCAGGCTCTCAAACTGTGTAGTAATAGTGTGATCAAGTAGTGCTTGACTCACGTGACACTATCTGGCTGAGATGTGCAAGTGTGATTTTTTTCCCCTTGACTTAACTGTGCTTGGCACTTCTCAGCAGAAATTAAGATTTATTGTGAAATATTAAATACACCCCAGGTGTGAATCTAGCAGTTCTGAGGCAAGCAGAAGTATAACAGAAGCTCATTCTTCAGATGCAATATTAGAATCATAGAATCATAGAATAGTTAGGGTTGGAAAGGACCTTAAGATCATCCAGTTCCAACCCCCCTGCCATGGGCAGGGACACCTCCCACTAAACCACGCCACCCAAGGCTCTGTCCAACCTTTCCTTGAGCACCGTCAGCGATGGAGCATTCACAACTTCCCTGGGCAACCCATTCCAGTGCCTCACCACCCTTACAGTAAAGAATTTCTTCCTCATATCCAATCTAAACTTCCCCTGTTTAAGTTTGAACCCGTTACCCATTGTCCTCTCACTGCAGTCCCTAATGAAGAGTCCATCCCCAGCATCCCTATAGGCCCCCTTCAGATATTGGAAGGCTGCTATGAGGTCTCCACGCAGCCTTCTCTTCACCAGGCTCAACAGCTCCAACTTTCTCAGCCTATCTTCATACGAGAGGTGCTCCAATCTCCTGATCATCCTTGTAGCCCTCCTCTGCACTTGTTCCAAGAGTTCTATGTCGTTTTGGTGTTGAGGACAGCAGAACTGCACACAATACTCCAAGTGAGGTCTCACGAGAGCAGAGTAGAGGGGCAGGATCACCTCCGTCGACCTGCTGGTCACACTCCTTTTGATGCAGCCCAGGATACAGTTGGCTTTCTGGGCTGCAAGTGCATTAACTGTTTTTTGTCCATCCTACAGGAGCTTCTCCGTCTGTTTGGCATTCCATATATTGAAGCTCCAATGGAGGCAGAGGCGCAGTGTGCTGTATTGGACCTTACTGATCAGACCTCTGGGACAATTACGGATGATAGCGATGTTTGGTTATTTGGTGCACGACATGTTTACAAAAATTTCTTCAGCCAAAACCAATATGTGGAGTATTATCAGTATGTTGATTTTCAAAACCAGCTAGGTAAGCCTCAAGTATTGATTTGTTAAATACAGTCTTTAATAAGAAAGCACTGCCATTTGTCTTTTTGAAGTTGTAATTTCTACAAAATTTTGTATGTCTGTTACTGCAATGCCTGTTCTTTGGAGTCTGTATGGACATTCGGTTGGTTTTATTGCCATGTGATCCCTGTGAATTTTCAGGCACCTGCATTTAATACACTGAGTTAGTGTGATGAACATCAAGACTGGAGATATGAACCCTGGTACCTGTTTCTGGGTAAATGTCAGCATGACTTTTCTGATGTGGTGAGAAAATTATATTCTGATGTCATCAGATTTATAGTTTTCTGGAAATGGAAGTTAATTTCGAACATACACAATGTTTTAGGAGAGGGTCTGGCATATGTGTATGCTCCGTGAAAGGTTTTTCATTTAGTTATGCTGACAGCTTTTTTTTTTCGGATTACTCTTGTACTAGTCTAATCAAATTGTTGCTAATTACGAACTGCAAAACTTTAGTGTCACATAGTGTATTAAAGAAAATATGAGCCAATTTTAACTTCTTATGTCTTGTTTAAGCAGAACTCTTAAAATCAGTTTTGATATTTTCAAAGTTGAGAGAAGATATAGACTTTGAAATAATGTTTTAATTCCTTCAGCATGTAAAATTCCACAACGTTTTTATGTGGTGAAAAATGTCTTTGGTTTCTTCTCCCAGCAAACTGCATAAAATATTTTTGTTGCTGTACTTATACCTACTTAGGTGTGCTTCTACAGCTTAATTAAAAGATTTGCTATGGAAGCATGTGTGTGATTTTTTTTTTTTTTTTTTTTTTTAATTATTATTATTTTTTTAACTGTTATTAATGTAAATAACCAGAGCTTTCATTTATTTATTGGGGAAAAATAGTCACCATCGGTCTTCATGTAACATTCTTCTGTGGTCTTGTGCTTTTTACTCCCTTTCCATGCGTTGCGCAGTTCTTCTTTCACCACAGTTGATGGATATCCTGAGTAGCATGCTGATGGTCTTGCTTTGTGTGCTTAAGACACACGTCCTCCTTTTATGCACTGATTTTTATTTATGTTGTTCTTTAATCTAAACTCCTGAAGCCAGGCACTGGAAATCAGCCTGATTGCCTCAGATCTTGCAGCATACCAAGTTTAAGTGGTCAGTTGAGTTCTTCCTCCTTTCTCGCTGTTTCTTAGGCTCTTTTTATCCACTTAATAACTGCACTAGCAAAGGCTTCCAGTTTGGGAACGCTTTTAAGAAGTAGAGGCATTGATATTATGGACTAGAACTCAAATTGAAGTTTTTTTTTTTTTTTTATTTCTGATGCAGGTGCTACTATTGATTTCAGGTCAGCATCAGATGACAACAGGAGAGTAACTAGAGATACATATGTAAAATAGCATCTCTTAGCTCTTAGAGTTTCCCATAGTCTGTACATTGTAACATTTAATTTTGCCAAAGATGTAATTGTCAAGTTAGCGCAACTACCTGTGCTTGAGCTAACATGCTTCAGAATATAATTTAGCAAATTCTGACGTTGACTTAAATGTACTTTTACAGACTTAATGCCTTTGAGTTCCTTTTGGGTTTTGCTTTTCAGATAATATATTTTTTAATTTGTAAGGGAGTGTATGCTGGATCCTCTGTTTTTATTTGGTTTATGCACTTTCTTTTACAGGGTTGGATCGAAACAAGCTAATTAATTTGGCATACTTGCTTGGAAGTGACTACACTGAGGGTATCCCAAATGTTGGCTTTGTAACAGCGATGGAGATTTTAAATGAATTTCCTGGGCATGGCTTGGAACCTCTCTTGAAATTTGCGTATGCTTCATCATATTTTGCTTTTTTATCTTTCTATAATATGACTATTAGTGAATATGCTTTTCTACTGCGTAAGCATACAACCATCGTTAAGGAGACTAAGTTAACTGTAAAATATGTGACTCCATTATGTCACTATTTGAAATGACAGGTGAATAAGGTGGCATACTGATACAGCTATTACAGTGAGACTAAAGAAGACAGTAGAACAGCTGTAGAACTGTGTGACTGCCTCTGAATTCATTGTGAAGTTGGATCCATAGTGGAGTGGAGGTTTATTCTCCCTGTGTTTGTGAGAAGGTGCTGTAGCTCGCTCATAGACAAAAGAAACTTGATGAGTGAGGAGTGGATGACCTGGAAAGAGACAGACAGGTAGGCTGTGGGGAAGAGCAAGATTTGTAGAGGGACAAGCCAGTTTATTGGCAATGACGAGAATGATTAGAAATATTTTTATTACTGTTTTTTTTTTGTGTGTTTTTTTTTTTTTTTTCCATACCAAAAAACTTTCAAAATTATCATTGTATGTGGAACATCCTCCCTATGTATGGTTAAATTTAGGGCCTTCTGTTTAGCAGTTTATGGGGAATTCAGATGATGTTTGCTACTGTGGATTACAGCAGCTGCATTTACTGTGTATGGTTTGGCTTTTCTGCTTTCAGGTTATATGTCCTTTCGGTCATTTGGGTTTTTTCTAATCGCTTTATGTAGTAACTGAAGTAGGGAGACTAGGGCTATTGAAATTAGCATGGTGGCTCTTGATATTCCAAATTACACCTTATGGAATACTATCCTCTGTTTTTCAGTGAGTGGTGGAATGAGGCTCAGAAGAATAAGAAATTGAGACCTAATCCACGTGACACCAAAGTCAAGAAGAAGTTAAGGGACTTGCAGCTTTCCTCAGGTTTCCCAAATCCAGCAGTGGCAGAAGCATACCTGAATCCTATGGTGGATGAGACAAGGGGTTCGTTCATCTGGGGGAAGCCTGATGTAGAACAAATCAGAGAATATCCTTTTACTGTATGACAGGACTTGTCAGCTTAGAGTGCTTGGATTAAAGTTTATAAGGCTTGTGAGTCAGTAATGGAGTGTCCAGTTTTTAACATCACATTGGTGTGAGGGCGAGGGGCCCTCAGCCCCATCTGCATGTGGTATCCTACAATGGTACCAGCTCTGGAACTGAAGGGCGTGCAGCCATGCATGTGTGGCGCACAGGGTGGCTCTGCCCTCCTAAGAGAATAGGCTGCTTCACATTGCATGTGAAGAGAATCTCATGGCTGTCAGGAGTGTGCTGCACCGCTATCTTTCACAAGTATGTTTCAAAGTGTAGTCAGCAGAAATGGAGACTCAGGCTGCATTACTTACTGCATTTCTTGCAATGTCTATTTCTTGCATGCATTGCAGCTTGAGCTGCAGCAAATTGTTAAAAAATACATGACAATGCTTGCAGAGCTAATGGTATTTTGAACAGTAAATTAAACTTTCAGTGTGTGCGAGTGTAAAAATAAACTTTACTTTGTTGTATGGCAATGCTGTATAGCCAAAATGAGTTCTATCCTCATTGAGACATGCTCTTGGAAATGTTGATATTAGAGGACAAAAATCTATAACTAGTAGAGATGTATCAGCATGATTAGGATACGTAAGGTAATACTGGAAGCATAGACATAAGTCAGCTGTAATAAGAGTATTTTCTCTGGTTTCATAGTAGAAAAAGCTTTGGAGAGTAGCTTTCTTCTAGACGTTTTTTACTTGAGAAATCTTTATGTTTGCAGAATACTAATAGTAGGCACTGTGTGAAGTTCCTTAACTTTTTGCACGTTCTGTCAGAATCGCTTTGGCTGGACTAGGGTGAAGACAGATGAAATCCTTTTGCCTGTGATGAAACAGCTGAACTTGCAGCAGGTAAAATATAGAACTGTGTGTAGTCCAAGGGTAGCTAGAAAACTGTAAGAGCTGTTTTAAAATGAACAGCAAGGTTTTACTCTAAAATACATTTCTCAGAAACTGGGGTTTGGCCGTTTTTTAAAAACATTCATATGTATTATATTTAAAAATTATTAAACTTACTTCTCTGGACTTCATTTCTGTATGATTTGGGTGCCCTTTGAGGAACTCTACATAATTTCAATTGCTGGTTTAAGATTTTGTTAACTTATCCAGCACCTATTCAGCTCCACGTTGCTGTTTGTTCTGGGTGTAGCTGAAATCACAAGTACTTCAGGCACCTGTGGTACTTTTAAAAGACAACATGCTGTCTCTAAAACTTATTTATAAAAATACCTCTAAGATTTTGGTGAATGGAGACTGGCCATTTGGTATCCTCCATATTCTTTGAGGAGGGTTGCAGACTGAACTGCTGAGCCACATTAATAATATTACTGTCTTTTCCATATAAATGTTCTGTCAACTTTAATAAAACTTGAAAGTGGTGCATGCTGCTGTACTGTGAAAGTCAGTTGTAAAATTGGTCACTGAAGGTCAGATTCTTTTCTCCTTTTGCCATGAGCAAGATAGATCCTTAGTCTAAACCAGCCTTTTAGGTTTTCTCTGTTACTCAAAGGAGTGAAAGGTACCAAACCCCATAGTTAAAGCCGTTTACTGTCAGGTTGACTGGAACATCCTTTGGAAACATTGGTTCTTTTATACAATTTTAGGGACAATATAGAGAACTAGCTTAGTTTATACAGCAAGCCTAGCTGTGGTTGAGTCACACCAGCCTTTTGTGTGTGACTACTTGTAGTTCTGCTCCTAAATCTTTACACTGTAGCAACATATGTTACAATGAACTTGAGTCAAATAAGCGCTTTTTGTTGCATTAGGGTATGAAATGTAAAGTGCACTTGTACCATTCGCTTAGTACGCATTCTGTAGTTCTGACAGCTTGAAGCTAACCCTGTGTTGGTAAGGACATGCTTAAGAGCACTGCAGAGGTTCTCTGTATTAAGGTTGAAAATAGCAACAGATGTCTAATCATCAAGCACCACAATGTTCATGAAATTTCACTAGAGTTTGCTGCTTATTTAGTTTCTGTAAAGGTTCTGGTTGCAGAACTTATAATAAAGTATAGATATGTCTATCATATTGCATCTTATTGTTCACATCTATTTGTATTATTTATATTTATGTTAATTTTGTTAGTCCTTTGTCTTACTTTAATTTGGGATGCTTTATAGTATAGTTAACTGAATTCCTGTCGCAAAAGCCTCCAAAAGTATTTCTTTGTTTTATTTTTGATAGACTCAGCTTCGAATTGATTCATTCTTCAGGCTCGAACAGCATGAAAAAATAGCTATTAAAAGTCAGAGACTGCGCAGAGCTGTGACTTGCCTGAAGAGGAAGGAAAAAGAAGCAGCTGATGATATTCAGGAAATTGAACTTAAAGAGCATGAAGAAAGGAAAGGGGAAGGTACTGCAGGCTGTACAAATCATCAAGCTATGGCAACCAAAGTTCAAAATGGAAAGAGAAGAAAACATTCAGATTCTGGAAAAGAACTTGTCTGTGGAGGTGGTTTTATAGGAAACTTGCATCTTTCAGAAACTTCTAGTGACTCCTCAGAGGAATCAGAAAGCAGAGATTTAGGCAGGAGCAAAAGGAGGAAAAAGGTCTCTGCAATGGAGGCAGCAGACTCTAAAGAAAAAAAGAGGTGTAGTAGTTCAAGTGGTGAGGATGAAGAATTGGGAAAAATAATCTTGGTGACTGCCAAACCTGTGTTTGGGGGCAAAAAAAAGAAATCACAGAGTAAGAGAAGAATAAAAAAGAAAATGTCTTAAAGAAAAGAAGTCTTGAAAAAGAGAGGCTTATGTGTGGGGTTTGTGACTTAAGCTTTGTAAATATCGTGATGAATTTTTGATAAAATAATAAATTATCTCTATTTGTCATGTATTTGTCCTTCTGTAATCTGATGTACAGTGATTATTTATGTTCTGAAGTAAATGTCAAGTTCCTAGATTTGGAGTTACATGACCATGTCCAAAGACACAATCTATTTGCAAAAGTGACATTAAGAGGTTATCTACTGGTTGCAGAACTCATGTCAGATTAGTTTGTGAGAGAAACAATGTGTATTAGGCTCAGACTTCCCCACATACCCACCTCTTTTCCTCAGTGATTGTAGTATTTATAGCTCATGTAGGTTAAGGTGAAAAAGCACAGAAGCTGCCAGCCATACCTGTGTTCTTACATTACCTTTTAGTCCTTGCTGGTTTTCGTCTTCTTATTTGACATTCTGACTTCATTTCTCATTGTTTTATTGTTTGAAAATCCAAGTCCATACGATTGAGTTTCGTAGGAAACTTAAGGATGAAGAGCCGAACTGGGCTGTTTAGGACTTGGCTTTTATACTTGCAGAGAGTCTTATATTTAATGTACAGTGCTTACCGGGCAAAAATTTTGATATTACTTTTGGAAAGTATTACCATATTTTAAGCAAATTCTGAGTCTGAACAGTTTACAGTAGTGTTGTAAATCACTCATATAACTGAGTTTTGCTTTAACAGTGTAGATCAGGTCTTGGTGATTTGTTTGATGGTTTCTAAGTGGAGAGGAGATACTACTAATTTCTTCTGCCAGGTATGGTAAAGTATGGAGACCTTCAGTACTCTGAAATATTTTTATACAACCATTATTATTTTTCAGCAGCACCTAGAAACACCAATTGAGGTTGAAGTCTTAACTTTGCTAAAAGCTGTCCTGAATTTGTTACAGCCCAATTAAGAGAAGTCTTAAAGATACCAATATTTTCCTATGGCATGAATGGGTTGTGACCCGTTGAGTGAATGTACATCTTGTCTGTGCTAAGGAAGAATGTTATATGTATATTTATGCACATTAACAGCTGTTTTAGGAGGTGAAGTGTGCTAGGACTTTTGGGGGGTAGGGGGTTGTACCTTGTTACAGTTCTGTGTTCCAGTGTGAGCACAGATTTATATGTCTCTGCCCCAAATGCACCCTTGCCCCTTTGCAAATTGCCTTCTGTGCTTGGAATCACTGAGTGGTTTGGGCTGGAAGGGACCTTAAAGTTCATCCAGTTCCAGCCTTCCTGCCATAGGCCCTTTGAATCTGAAGAATGACCTTTTTGATCTTCAGTTGCTTTTGTATTGCCAGCGAGTGGTTGCTAACACTATGCTGCTACCTTACATTTGTGAAAACTACGCTGGTGTTGGTTCCTTTGTTGGTGGGTGCTCCCTTGACTGGGTGCCTGCTGCTGTTACAAAATCCGCTCCCTTACGTAAGGGACACGGTGCGTGGTGCCCACTTTGTGATCATGCCGCAGCTGTTGGGTTTTATTATTGCTTCTGCTGTGGGGATGTTGGCAACGCGTGACGCGCTTCAGAGCACACTCCTGCCCGCGGCTGCCTGTGGGGAAAGCAGCCCAGCAGATAAGGACTTCTCTGTTGTCCTACTGTCTTTGTAAAGCTTCGATAGAAACAGGTAATGTTGACTGAAACCCACTGAATGCCTGTGGCTATTTCATCTGTTTGTTTCTTTGACTCTAAATGACTTTGTATCCTTGCCTTTAAACAGTGTTACTCAGCAACTGTTTAGTTGCTTGCAGTACTGCTGAATTTGTACCTTGTAGTCAGACAGGTTTTTGTGTAGTTCAGTGTACCTTAAAGGGCATTTTTAGAAGGAAAAAAAATAAGAGGACCACAAAATGTAATATTTTAGAGTGGTCTTATACTGCGATGTTGCTTGTCCTTCAGAATGCAAAGGGGCTGATATATATATTATATAAATATATGAATATATATAAATAACTGACTGTTATTTTTATCCCCTAATGGAGGGAAAATGTGTCTTCTTATATTTCTGAGGTAGATGACAAGTTGATGGATATGTGTAACATTTACTGCTTAATGTTCCAGTAGTTTCTAATGCTGCATGTTATTCTGAACATGTGTACAAAACATTGAATCCCTTTTCTGTTTCCCATGTAATGATGTTACAATTGCTAAGTTCATAGATAGACATAGATATAAGAGTATTTTCCTATTACGGTAGTGTGTAGAAGCCTCCTAAGTTATTTTTCACCTTCGAATAGGTTAATGGCTGCTGGCACTGCGGTAGTAAAGTTGAAATGTTAAACCTGTGTGTCTCTTGTAGGGTGAAATCAAGAGAATACAGTGCATCCTTCTAACAAGACAGGGCTGTTCTATACTGTCCTCTTTTGTCTGAAGTTTTGAGAGGAAAAACTGCCTAAGACTTTGCACTGTGGGGAAGTTGTCTCCATATTTGGTTTATGGTTTTACTTTGATTATATTCATTCACTCATTGACTTATCTAGTGACCATTCCTGCAAAAATCAGTCAAATTTCCATGAAAACAGTGCAAGAGCTTTAAAAATGATCAAGTATTGATTTCTTGATTTATTTTCCTTTTTAGCTTTTCTTCCCTTCTCCTCTCCTCCCTCCCTCGCCCTGTGAACTCAGTGTTTTCCTAATTGTAAAATGTCAAGATATCAAGAACTGGAGGCTGCTGGTTGTCTGCCAGCCTTTCTGCAGGCAGCTGAATATTGTCTTGTCCTCTGTCATACTTTTCCTATTGCTTTTTTTTTTTTTCCCCAAGTCCATGTGTTCTGTGTTTGTTTATACAGGCACATGCAGAACAGAATGTGCGTGTTCTTCCTACTTACTCTCATGTGCCACTTTGCTAACAGGTTCTTTTCTCCACTTCCAAGCTGATTTTTCAAACAAGATGAGATCTTTTTGGTGCAATTTTTCTCTTCTTCACAGATTTGTTACTACCTTTCCATTTAAACGTTTATAAAACTACCAACACTGATTTTAATTTTTTCTAATTTTAAAATTTCATAGAAGTTTTAAAAGTTTATCAAAGCCCTTTTATTTATTTAAGTCTACTTGCTTTCCCCCCTCTTTCAGAGTAGAGCAGTTCAACTAATTTGCTGCTTCTGGTTCTTTCATGCTTTGAATATTGATGTTTATCTGTCTACGTGTCAATATTGCCAATAGAAGTAAATTATAGCACAATATGTGTAAAACATATATATATTTGTGAAATGTTATGTGGGGAAAAAAGAAATAGCCATTTTATTCAGGCAGGCTTGTATTTCTCTGTCCCAGGTTTTGTGGCATAGTATGGATTTGATGTCATCACAACATAATAATCTACAGAATGAACTGAAAAAAGAAAGACAAGAAGGTAAATGTTTCTTACTTCACTATGTTTTATCATTGCACTTAGGAATATTTCTAAGTATAATGAACAAGGTGTCTTGCTAACAATGAGCTATCTTCTAATTAGGTTTGTTGTTTGTGTTTTTTTTTTTTTTTTGTTTTGTTTTTTTTTCCTGAAGAGCTGTGCTTATGGCACTTATACAGAAAATGCAACAGATAGCACTGTTGTAGTATTCTAGCTATGCCATAAATACTTGCTTTATGTGTGTACTCTGGTCCCAGCAATTTCCTTCCAGTGCCTGGCATCTGTCCTTTAGCTATTTGCCTGTGACTGGTTCCAGGGAACGAAGCCATGTCTATGATCAAGAGGTTTGTTCGCAGCCTGCCAGTTAGGGAGTATTGGTTATTACAAGCCTGATTTCTATACAGACAGCCTTAAACCTAACCTTCAAATACATTTAGGGGCTTTTGGCAGCTTTTTCTAATAAGCAAGTTCATGGCTGCATGTCTTTCAAAATCCTAAAGCATCATGAATAATCCCCTTTTTAGGGGTCACCAGAAGTAGACAAGGTTTTAGGGCAAGTGTGTGTCTAGTTATGTTCTACAGGTAAATGTGAAAAAAATAAAAGGTTTTAATTATTTTTCAGTGTTTTTTTCAAAATATCAGCAGAGTCATAGAATCATAGAATAGTTAGGGTTGGAAAGGACCTTAAGATCATCTAGTTCCAACCCCCCCTGCCATGGGCGGGGACACCTAGCACTAAACCATGCCATCCAAGGCTATGTCCACCTGGCCTTGAGCACTGCCAGCGATGGAGCGTTCACAACTTCCCTGGGCAACCCATTCCAGTGCCTCACCACCCTTACAGTAAAGAATCTTTCTTCTTCATAGCTAATCTAAACTTCCCCTGTTTAAGTTTGAACCCGTTACCCCTTGTTCTGTCACTACAGTCCCTCATGAAGAGTCCATCCCCAACATCCCTAAAATCCCCCTTCAGACACTGGAAGGCTGCTATGAGGTCTGCACGCAGCCTTCTCTTCTCCAGGCTGAACAGCCCAAACTTTCTCAGCCTATATTCATATGGGAGGTGCTCCAGTCCCCTGATCATCCTCGTGGCCCTCCTTTGGACTTGCTCCAACAGTTCCATGTCCTTTTTATGCTGAGGACACCAGAACTGCACACAATACTCCAAGTGAGGTCTCACGAGAGCAGAGTAGAGGGGTAGGATCATGGTCCATATAAAGCCAGACTTTTGGGTTCAGTGTCTGGTTTTGCTTTGTTACCTGTTCAGTGTGGTAAGGTGGTACCCCAAATTGATGGCCCTCTCAGGAAAGCTGGTATTGCACAAGAAGATGGCTGGTAGGGATTGGTATAGATTGCTGTCCCACAAAGCACTGTTCAAGTGCTAGAATCTGGAGATTTTCTTTGATGCAATTCCCGTTCCTATTCCATAGTTCTCACTTGGACAAAGAGCTATGCAATGAAAGCAATGCAATGAAGTATGATTGTTGAGAGAAGAAATATTTAGAAGAATAAATATTAAAGATAGAATTACTGAAACTAAAGTATTGATGATTGTCATTAGGTATTCTGTAGTACATGAGGACTGAGATAGTTATACAGGCATTTCTATGCTTCTGCAAGATTGGTTATCTAATATTGATACTTCCCTTCATGCAGGATTCAGGGCAGGGAGGAGCAAGTCTGCATGTAATTTCTTTAGCTTTTGAATTATTAAAATAAATTGACTTTGGTACATTAGGTCAATGTATGAAAAATAAGTTCGTAGGGCACAATCTTAAGAGCAATTGCAGAAATAGAGAGCAGACTTTGGTCTCTTCAGGAACCTGCTCAGTAAGGTTGCATGGGATATAGCCTTAGAGGGCAGGGGGGCCCAAGACTGGTGATTGATATTCAAGAATCACCTGCTGCAAGCTCAGGAGTGTTGCATCCTAACTAGAAGGAAGTGCAGCAGGAGGGCCAGGAGACCTCCTTGGATGGACAAGGACCTGCTGAGGAAAACTGGAAGGAAAAAAGAGGCTTATAAAAGGTGGAAGCAAGGACAGGCGGCCTAGGAAGAATACAGGGATGTTGTTCGGGAAGCTAGGGACCAGGTTAGGAAAGCTAAGGCCCAGTTAGAATTAAACTTGGCTAGGGATGTTAAAGATAACAGGAAGGGATTCTATGGGTACGTAGTGAATAAAAGACAGACTAGGGACACCGTGGGCCCCCTCCAGAAGCTATCGGGAGAACTGGCTACCCTGGATTTGGAGAAGGCTGAGGTTCTTAATGACTTCTTTTGCCTCGGTCTTCACTGGAAAATGCTCTGACCACACCACCCAAGTCTTGGAAGGCAGACGCAGGGGCAGTGAGAATGAAGACCCTGGGCCCACTGTAGGAGAGGATCTGGTTCGAGACCATCTTAAGAATCTGAACATACAGAAGTCCATGGGACCTGATAAAATCCATCTGCGGGTCCTGAAGGAGCGGGCAAATGAAGTTGCTAAGCCACTGTCCATCATATTTGAAAAATCATGGCAGTCAGGTGAAGTTCCCGATGACTGGAAAAAGGGAAATATAGCCCTCATTTTCAAGAAGGGGAAAATGGATGAGCTGGGGAATTTACAGACCAGTCAGTCTCACCTCTGTGCCTGGCAAAATCGTGGAGCAGATTCTCCTGGAAGGCGTGCTAAGGCATACAAAAGACAACAAGGTGGTTGGTGACAGCCGTCATGGCTTCAGTAAAGGGAAATCCCACCTGATGAATTTGGTGGCCTTCTATGATAAGGCTACGGAAGTGATAGGCAGGGGAAGAGCAGTTGATGTCATCTACTTGGACTTGTGCAAAGTGTTCGACACTGTCCCACACAATATCCTTGTCTCAAAATTGGAAATATATCAATTTGATAGGTGGACCACTCGGTGGATAAAGAACTGGCTGGATGGCCACACACAAACAGTTGTGCTCAATGGCTCACTGTCCAGCTGGAGATGAGTAACGAGTGGTGTCCCTGAAGGATCGGTGTTGGGACTGGTCTTGTTCAACATCTTTGTTGGTGACATGGACAGTGGGATTGGGTGTGCCCCCAGCAAGTTTGCTGATGACACCAAGGTGTGTGGTTCAGTTGATACGCTGAACGGAAGAAATGCCATCCAGAGGGACCTTGACACACTTGTGGGGTGGGCTGATGCCAACCTGATGAAGTATAACCATGCCAAGTGCAAGATCCTATAGCTGGGTTGGAGCAATCCCAGGCATGGCTACAGGTTGGGTGGGGAAGAGATTCAGAGCAGCCCTGCGGAGAAGGACTTGGGGGTGTTGGTTGATGAGAAAATGAACATGAGCCGGCAGTGTGCGCTTGCAGCCCAGAAAGCCAACCGTATCCTGGGCTGTATCAAGAGGAGCATGACCAGCAGGTCGAGGGAGGTGATCCTGCCCCTCTACTCTGCTTTTGTGAGACCTCACTTGGAGTACTGTGTGCAGTTCTGGTGTCCTCAACATAAAAAGGACATGGAAGTGTTGGAACAAGTGCAGAGGAGGGCCACGAGGATGATCAGGGGACTGGAGCACCTCTCGTATGAAGATAGGCTGAGAAAGTTGGGGCTGTTGAGCCTGGAGAAGAGAAGGCTGCGTGGAGACCTCATAGCAGCCTTCCAATGTCTGAAGGGGGCCTATAGGCATACTGGGGATGGACTCTTCATGAGCGACCATAGTGATAGGACAATGGGTAAATCGGTTTAAACTTAAACAGGGGAAGTTGAGATTGGATGTGAGGAAGAAATTCTTTACTGTAAGGGTGGTGAGGCACTGGAATGGGCTGCCCAGGGAAGTTGTCAATGCTCCATCGCTGGCAGTGTTCAGTGCCGGGTTGGGTAGAGCCTTGGGTGGCATGGTTTAGTGGGAGGTGCCCCTGCCTATAGCAGGGGGGTTGGAACTAGATGGTCTTAAGTTCCTTTCCATCCCTAACTATTCTATGATCCTATGATTCTAAATTGGTTTCCACTTAGCTAACAGAGTAGCTGTGTTGATAGCGGTAGCTGGTGGCTCTCTTCTAGACAGTGTCTAGAAACAATAGTTTAAGAGAATGAGGAGACACGGAGAATGAGATCACTTGACAATTTCATCTGATACCAGACTTTGGCATATGAAATTCTATACCAGATTCTGGAGGTGAAGGGCACTGAACTTGCTGCACAGAGGCTTATCTGCTTGGCATCACCCTAAGCCTATTCCTTCCTTATTCACATCCTTTCCTTCTACCACCTTCCCATTCCTATTTCATTAATGGATAACTAATTAATTTCATTAATTTTCACCTATGTGGTCTCAGTCTCTGTTTCTAGGGAATTTTTTATTCTTGTTTGGTTTCTCTGCTAGTTCCAGTCTGAGTTCTTTCTATTTTTTATATGCCTTCCCCTTTCCTTCTCAATTGGCTTGTCACAAATTCTCCAGGTTAAAACTCCTTGTTCATGATTCCCATTACTACTGCTTCTCAGCTTACAAGTAGATCCTCAACCTGTCTGATCTTTCCTCTGGTGTCTTTATCCTACCAGTTCTCAACCACATCTGCATAGTTAGATGTCTCTTTTCTTTCCTGTCATGATTTCTCTTGATCATTAGTTTTAACTGTCCTTGTCTAAACTCTTCTGAGATCACGTTTTGTCACTCCCATTTTCATTTCTTGGAATATTAATTTACCACAGTTGTATTATATAGATTCACTCTAGACTAGTTTTATCTGAGACAAAAGGAAGAGAGCAAGTTTGCAAGGCAGACTTGTCCTTGGCACTCCATCGTCTCCCTTCAATTGGCCATGGCTCAGTTTTTAATCCATAAATATCTGAGAAATTGCTGACCTGGTAACCTTCACATATCTCCTGGCATTCTAGAAGGGACACACTCCTTCTACTCACCCTGCTTGACAGATGTCTTAACCGATGGCAACTAGTGCCATCATTTCAAATCTCTGCGTGGCGTCCAGAAAGGTGCCTTAAATGGAATGTATTTGGAATGGAGGCAAGTGAGGAGCGGAGTAAGTCTGTGACTTAGAAGTTAAAATGAGAAGAGGGAGTAACTTAGTGTCTCTTTCCTGTTTCCTGAGTTACTTTTAGAGATACTTCTTTCTCACTCCCTTTCTCACTGACACTTCCATTTACTTCAAAGACTTTGTTGTAAAATGTGAAAAACATCCTAGGATCAGAGTGTGGAGAGCAAATCTACCTCTTTTCATTGTGCGACTTGTAGCTGGGCTTTTGCTTGCCGCTTGTCCTCTAGCATGATTCTTGCAACCCTGCTTTCCTGATAGCCTACTTCAGACAGTAATGGAGGAAAGGGGAAGCACCTGGTTCTGTAGGGTGACTGGAACATGCTCCTTAGGTGAGTTGCGAATTTGAACCCTTCTGAGTAATGTCCAGCACCCAGTTCCTCCACTTTCTGAGTGCGTAAATTGCTGATCCATTCTTTATATAGTGGGCTCTGCTGATTAAGAAATGAGCCTATTTATACTATATATAAATTACACTTTTGCTGTCTTCTCACCACCTGCCTTCTTTCATCTTCCTCTTCTTTTGTCACTTAGCTTTGGCTTATGCCTCTCTCTTAAGCGAACAAAAACCCTTACAAACAAAACCCAAAAGAGCCAGGCAACCTATTCCATTAATTCTCATCCCAAAAACATTAACTCCCCACCCTACGCTTGTGGAAATTGCATCAGTAGCTATTATTATTAACTACCTACATTTATTTACTTTTTTTTTTTTTTCACTGCAAGATTGACCTGCGTTATCAGAACTCAAATGCTATTCCTGTTGGGCAACAAACTGTCCCCAAGCAAAACAAGCCAAAAAAGACTAAAAGGGGTAGTGTGATATAACACTTGAATATAACCCAATTACGGAGTGACTAGAGCTAAACTGCACCTTCACAGCAAATCAGAATAGTCTAAAAATACCTCTTGTCTGAATTTGCCTCTTGGTTTTCTCATAGTAACTTACCTTTCAGCTCTTTTGTTTGAAAGTTGCAACATTCATGTGCTATAGCAAACATCAGGTGTACTAATTTGAGTTAATATGTCTCAGTTCCTTTTCTTTCCCCCCAACAAGTAGACCTGCTTTTGCTGAAGACATTACTAAACTCAAATGGAAAATTCTTGTGTATAGGTAAAACAGAAGTTAGAGGCACCACTCAAATAGTCAAAACATAGATTGATTGTAGAGAGGTCTGTAACATTCTTCCCTCTCAGCCATGTGCCTGTCTTCCCTGTTTTCACATATCTCCTTGCAGTAGCTGCATTTCAACAATAAATCAAATGCTTCTCAACTGCCACACAAGAAAGGCAGTATGATCAGTGTTTCAGTGTTACTTTCAGGTCCTTCCCTCAAAGAAATATTTTAGATAGTAGTAGTAGTAGTAGTAGGGGAAAATTGGCAGGCATTTTGTTGAGTCCCTTCTGTTCTGCTGGCTATGGTATCTGGCATGTTCTGGCATGTTGCTACGAGGAAGTAAGAGCTTTCAATGGCACAAAGCTCTCTTGACAGGGCAAGGTAAGAGATGTGACAGATTAGACTAGACAATGGCTTACAGTGTCTAAATTATTCACCCAGAGCCTTCCTATCCATCAGGAAATTGGCTGTCGGCCTTTTTTTATGTACATTAGACCGTCTAATTTAAGAACATAGTCTGCTTTTGTAGTCAAAAGGAAATCATTCAGTTGTTATCTTTAGAGATTAAATAGCTGCTCAGCCAAGACCTGAAGATGTTTTCAGTGACAGACAAACATGATGAAATAAAAAGGGAAGTACTTGGCACATCTGACTTCATTATGTGTTCATGACATAATCAGATTATGGTACTCCTATTTTCAGCCTTCTAGCAGTTTTGGATGACCTGTGACTTGGATAGGGCTGCGATATCAGTGGTGTGAATTTCAAATTGAAAATGTTCCTCTTGAGCCTGAGTAAATACATAGACTGGCTATTGTGAGCATATCCGTCTCCTGTTCCTGTCTCCTTGTGCTCTGAGCTAAATGAGTCTTGTCTCATGGCTGAGAAGGGGCTGCCTGTGGGTGGCAGTTTTGTATTTCTGCATTTCACAGTATGAAGTTTCAGGTGTTATATACCCTGACGTAGTATCTTAGATCAATCAATGTAATATACCTTGTCATTGCAATCACTTCAGCAGTTTGAGCTTGTAATGAATGTACTATAATACCTACACTCAATTATGTGATCATCTCCCTTTTTTCTCACTTCATCCCTACTACAGTTGACTGTGTAGCTTAGATAAATATTGTTCCATTGCTTTGCTTTATATTCTCAGGATGGTGTAGGTTACATCTGACTTCTGGAAAGTCAAGGGCATGATTAGATTTTCTTCCTAACTCCTTTCTTTAAGGGTGCTTAAGCTGTAATGGAATATAATGAAATAGAAATAAGTGGAATGAAATAAAGATACTAAAGTGATACCACCTGGAATCTGGGGACTATTCTGTGATTTAGGATTGTGTATGTTTCCATGGAGCCATCTGTAATGGCTCCTGAGATGTCAGTAGCTCAGAACAAATTAGGAGTCTCCAGAGTCCCTTGGAACAGGACCTAATGTAGATTTGGGATGAACTTCTTCTGAACCACTGGAAATACCCAGATGGATTCACAGGGCTACCTGCTGAACAGTCCTATCAGTGTAGTGATGTAACTCTTCTCCAGTCATCTCTTATGGTTACAGAACTGGTGGCAGATCTATTCCCTTGACAACCTTTCTGCAGGTATCTTCTTGATGTTGGGATATAAAGGTATCTATTGCATAGATCTATATAAAAATATATAGAATATACATAGTCCATATTATACATATTTTTTATTTTTATACATATGCATATATATATAAAAATACATCTTAAATCTTTACTTGGATGATTCCTGTTCCATGTGTCCACAGTGGGGAGATCTGAAGAGTCCTAGCTATCATGATTCTTAGAACTTTCTCTCATGCATTACTTAATCAGTAATGTCAGCACAGGTAGTCCTCCTATGTTCATTAAACTCAGAAACAATTGCTGAGAAGTCTTTGAGGAATCATGTATGACTTCACAGCTGTTGATACATGGTTCTTAAAATACTTGTGAGTGCAAGTCTAAATGACAAATTTAAAATCTAAACTGTGCAGGTGAGAGTATACTGTTTCTGAAGAAGGGAGAATGTTGCTGTCTTTTGAATGAACTTTGTCAGGTCAAGCTCATGCTGAAGGCTTGAATTTCATTCCTTTTGCCAGCTGGAGAAGATCCATTAAAGCAGGTGAGAAGCAGAAGACAGCTGGGTCTTGTTTCCATATTAGGTCGGGCTGGGACACCATTTGACCTCAAGAGATTAAGTAGAGTCAGACCAGGACTTGAAAGAGACTAATCCGTGTTTTTTTCCTGTGTAGGTTGTTTTGATGAATTATTGGTTGAAACTATTGTTTCTGTATTAATGCTGTTTAATCCATTAGCAAAGTACTTGGAGGATGTTTTGTTACTGTGTGTTACTTGCAATTGAGTCTGAAAATGGAGATGTTGACTGCTAGTATATTCTTCACAGCTTTCACATGGAAAGGTCATTTTGCTTCAATTTTTAACCACATTTTAATTCGGGTATCTAGACAATCGTATCTATTTAAATTTTTTAACGTTATTTTAATTCAGCCCCCTTATCTTTGCTGCTTTTCCTGCATTTAAAGTGGTGCTTAACAGTGCCTGTTTCTGTTCCCTTTTTATTCAGTGGAGAATGCATTAATGTAAGCAGTATCATTAGTTATGCAGTGGGAGAATTAACATATGCTATTAATTGATTGAAGATACACAACCGAATGTTAAGTTTGCTGTTTCCTGATGGAGCTGTACACTCCCAATCATAATTTTATGTGTAAAGGGAACAGTTGATCATGTAACAAACAGGAACTATTTCTAGTCATTCTAAGAAAAATTGTGCAGATAAAGATAACCTAAGGCCCATTCCTGTTATTTGCTTCATTGTTGAAAAAAAAAAAAGATGCTGCAGTTTTCAACTTGTTCTGTTCTGGCCTGGTCTATCTCCTGCTTTTTTCCTTCTGCCTTCTCTTCTCCACCTGAAAAATTTCTCCACTCTGTCTCAGCAGAATTCACGTCTTTTTTTTTTTTTTTTTTTTCTTCCTGATTTTTTTTTCTAATATAAAACACTTCATTTGACATTTGAATGTGTCAGCAAAATCCTCTATTTCCCTCCAGGAAACTTTGCAGCTTGACACATGTTGCTCTAACAAATCTGCCACTGACTTCGTAACTACGGTCTTCCACATGATTTAGTATGTCTCTTTGAAAAGCTGTGTTCGCATTTCAGTTGTAATAACAATTGCTTTGCCTTTGAGAATGATTACACTCTTTTGTTAATGATGTGGTTGATACAGTGCAAGATGTGTGAGCAGTATATGACTTTTCTCCCTCAGCTGTGAGCTTCAAGTGAGTTCAACAAACATGCTCCAAACTTTACCTTTAAAAATACTGTAAGAAATTAGCCTATTAGGCAGAAAGTCCTTAGAAACTTAGACATTCAAATTCTATTTCAAGAAGAATTTGGGGCATCTTAGATAAGAATTTCCTTGTGGACACAAATTCAAGACCAAAGGAACACTCTGTATTTCACTAACAAAAATAATTTCAGGTTCTGTATGTTAGCTGAACAGGATCAGGCTTGTTTCATCTTGATGTAAATAAGGTTCTAGCACCTGAAGCTCCAGTGGCTAGTATGTATGTATGCTCATGCAAAGAGATGAATAGGCTGAAGAAAATAATTCTAAATCCATGCCTCTTCAAATGTGACCTACTTGGTCAAACCCAGGAAAATGAAAAAGGGAGGAACCAGCCCTAGCAGACCTTTAAGTCTGACATTTTAGTATGGGTGCTCAAGTAGTATTGCTGGAAATGCCCATCATGCACTTCCTTTCTTACAAGAATAATTGAGAGCCAGGTCAGTCAAGCCTCCTCTTTATTGTTGACCCTATTCTACTAATGAGTGAGCTCTTCTTGTCTTAAAATGTCATTAAAATCCATTCACTGAGTCATAATTCTAAGACTTGCTTCCTGAACAAGAGAATATGGATTAACACAGATAAATGCTGCTTCTGGGAGAATAATTTCCTATCAGATTTTTGCATCTGTTACCAAGAAGCTAGTTTGATCAAAGTACCAGCTGAACTTTCTCAATGTTTGCAGGTACTAAAAGACTTAATCTCACTTGGATTTTGCTTCCTCTGCTAACAATTTTCTTGTTGCTTGAAAGATTCCCCACTAGTTTGTTATTTTTCTGCTCTGACTGCTCTGAAGGCAGTTACAGAAAGAAAATAACTTTCCTCTTCTGCAGTCTCACAAGTAGTTTAGTTATTCTGAAAGATACAAAGCAGAAAATAGAGGAGTGCCTTTTGCAGTATGAACAGAAACATGTAAGGAAGCAAATCTGAGTAGAAGTCTGCACCCCTAATGTTGTCAGCGCTTTTCGTGAGAAGCATTACCATCCTGATCATGATACAATTTCTTATTAGGGTTTTGAAGCCTACCTATTGTATAATGTCTCTGATGAATCACAGACTATTTTGATTCTCTACAACAATAAGATCTTAAGCGGAAGATAAAAATATAAAAATCAATGTAAACTTCTCCAGATAACCCACCTGGGGGATTACCAAAGGTATAAGATGGCCAATGACCATCTTAGGAACCTAAATGTACAGAAGTCCATGGGACCTGATGAAATCCATCCGCGGGTCCTGAAGGAGCGGGCAAATGAAGTTGCTAAGCCACTGTCCATCATATTTGAAAAATCATGGCAGTCAGGTGAAGATCCCGACGACCGGAAAAAGGGAAATATAACCCCCATTTTTCAAGAAGGGGAAAGTGGATGAGGTGGGGAATTTACAGACCAGTCAGTCTCACCTCTGTGCCTGGCAAAATCGTGGAGCAGATTCTCCTGGAAGGCATGCTGAGGCACATAAAAAACAACAAGGTGGTTGGTGACAGCCATCATGGCTTCAGTAAAGGGAAATCCCACCTGATGAATTTGGTGGCCTTCTATGATGGGGCTATGGAAGTGATAGGCAGGGGAAGAGCAGTTGATGTCATCTACTTGGACTTGTGCAAACTGTTTGACACTCTCCCACACAGCATCCTTTCCTCAAAATTGGAGAGACTTCAATTTGATAGGTGGACCACGCAGTGGATAAAGAACTGGCTGGATGGCCGCACGCAAATAGTTGTGGTCAATGGCTCAGTGTCCGGCTGGAGACCAGTAACGAGTGGTGTCCCTGAGGGATCGGTGTTGGGACCGGTCTTGTTCAACATCTTTGTTGGTGACATGGACAGTGGGATTGAGTGCGCCCTCAGCAAGTTTGCCGATGACACCAAGCTGTGTGGTTCGGTTGATACATTGGAGGGAAGAAATGCCATCCAGAGGGACCTTGACATGCTTGTGAGGTGGGCTGATGCCAACCTGATGAAGTTTAACCATGCCAAGTGCAAGGTCCTATAGCTGGGTTGGAGCAATCCCAGGCATGGCTACAGGTTGGGTGGGGAAGAGATTCAGAGCAGCCCTGCGGAGAAGGACTTGGGGGTGTTGGTTGATGAGAAAATGAACATGAGCCAGCTTCAGTGTGTGCTCGCAGCCCAGAAAGCCAATCGTATCCTGGGCTGCATTAAGAGGAGCGTGACCAGCAGGTCGAGGGAGGTGATCCTGCCCCTCTACTCTGCTTTTGTGAGACCTCACTTGGAGTACTGTGTGCAGTTCTGGTGTCCTCAACATAAAAAGGACATGGAAGTGTTGGAACAAGTGCAGAGGAGGGCCACGAGGATGATCAGGGGACTGGAGCACCTCTCGTATGAAGATAGGCTGAGAAAGTTGGGGCTGTTGAGCCTGGAGAAGAGAAGGCTGCGTGGAGACCTCATAGCAGCCTTCCAATGTCTGAAGGGGGCCTATAGGCATACTGGGGATGGACTCTTCATGAGCGACCATAGTGATAGGACAATGGGTAAATCGGTTTAAACTTAAACAGGGGAAGTTTAGATTGGATGTGAGG
Source organism: Amazona ochrocephala (assembly GCA_039720435.1). Taxonomy (NCBI): domain Eukaryota; kingdom Metazoa; phylum Chordata; class Aves; order Psittaciformes; family Psittacidae; genus Amazona; species Amazona ochrocephala. The sequence continues at coordinate 58,894,720 of CM077877.1, forward strand.
AAGAAATTCTTTACTGTAAGGGTGGTGAGGCACTGGAATGGGCTGCCCAGGGAGGTTGTCAATGCTCCATCGCTGGCAGTGTTCAGTGCCGGGTTGGGTAGAACCTTAGATGGTATGGTTTAGTGGGAGGTGCCCCTGCCTATAGCAGGGGGGTTGGAACTAGATGGTCTTAAGTTCCTTTCCATCCCTAACTATTCTATGATCCTATGATTTTAGTGGTATTATTAATCAGCAGATTTGGGATTCTTAGTTCATGGGTGTGGACAGTTTAGCTCAGGTAGGGAGTAGTGGCTTCCAAACTTGGTTAGTGTGAGTGCTATGCAAGTTGTAAGTAGAAAGATTGCTGGTAAGGTAAGGAATAGGGGAATAGGTGGGAAATGTTTATTGAACACTAGAGGGGTAGCTGTAATACTGATGAAGTTTTATAGATCTGCTGGCAGAAGCCTTGTAAGTTAAGACATTGTAAGTTATGGTTTCTCAACAAAATTGGATTCAAAACAGATATCAAGGGAGGAAGAATCAAGAAAAATTGCTGTAACTGGGAGGTAATAGAACGAATAGCTTTTTATTTCCACAGCTAGTACTGATCATAGAACAAGATCAGACTGCTCTAAGCAATCAGAGAAGATTAAAAGCAGGCTATATCTGGTATGCCTGGAAACAGGATGATATATTAAATACACGTACAATATGTGTAATAAGATAGCTTCATATTAATTCTTCCATCTGAAAAGATTAATTTTACCCTGGAGCAGCATTTCTCTGGCACTTAACTCATGTTTGTGCAGAGTTCCCTGATTGCAGCCACAATGATGCATGTGTTTTCTCTCAACACTAGAGACTTGCAGAATATGTGAAGGGCTGCCACATGCTACTTATTTCCTAACATCTTAATATCATAGCTTCAGTGTTGACGAATTTAGTTGTTATCTTTATAAAATTATACTGTTGTGGTTGGTGCTTTGTTTCTTTCTCCTTCTACAACAATGAAGGGAGAGAAACTTTGTGAATAGGTTATGGCTATTACAGTATTGAGGCATATGGCAGAGCAAATAACACTTGAGGCAATCATGCCCTGTGACTGCAACGGTTTGAGGGGAAAGAAAATATGAAGAATCTTCAGTAGGCCAATGTGGCTTATGTGGATGAGAACATAAATGTTTTGATTTTTAATAGACATTGGACCTGCAGTTTCTTTGCAGATCCTGATCTGTGATTTTGATGGTAACTTACGGGTTTGGTACAGAAATTCTGCTTTGGATGAGGCAGTAACCCAGTTACCTATATCTCCAGCATGCTTTCTAGGAGGTGTAGCTTGTGAACATGTTTTATTCTAGCTAATTTGCAGAGGTGTCACAAGTGTCTGTGAAAGCAAATTTCCTGTGAAAACTTGGAATGATTTTAGATTTTGCTTAAGAAAATACTCAGGACAGCTTCACTTTTTTTTTCAATTTACTCTTTAAGATTGTGTTGCAGCTTTGTGTTATCCAGGGTTATGTTAGCTCTCATAAATATCCTTTGCTTAGCAACAGGGATGGCATTTGGGGTATCAAGCCAACTGGAGAGAATCCCTCTGACAGGGCTCTGTTGGGGTGGGTGGATAAGCTTTCCTGACAATACTAGTTCTTTTGCTGCTATCTGTCATAACTTGTGTTGCTAGGATCTGTTTCACAAGTTTTGTGACAGACTTATAAATGATGCTGTGTCTCCTTTTGTTTACTGTCAGAAACAAACAATGTGGAGAAAGTGAACAGTAAAAGGATATGTAAAATAATTAAAAATTTGGGCAAATAAGACCGTGAGTGTCTATACAAGGGCATCTGTTCATGAAGTGAAGAAGTTGTTAAATTTCCTTTGGATTGCTGAAATCGAGAGCAATATATTGTAACATTTAATTTCTCTACATTTTAATGAACTTGCTTTCTTCAGCAAAACAGGAAAGAAACTATTTAGTCGTAAACTGAAAACATAAATTAGAATTCAGGAGATTTCCCATGTTTAATGCTCATCATTAATGAATGTATTTTTATTCACAGATGTAATTCACATTCTTGTTTCTAAATCAGGTTTTCATTATAAATTGATAGTTTCATTACCGGTCCACTCAGCCTGCTTGACCTTTCATGCTTTTGCTTCCAGAAGAAGAAGAAGATGAACATATAGTTGCAGAAATCATGAGAAGGCGTTTTTTTCCTGCTGTTATAACTCATAAGGCCTGGGAAGGCTTTCACTTTGCTGGTCATGAGATAAGAATTACAGAAGCCATTGATTGTTACGGGGCAGTCGTCTGGCCATCGGTACAATATTTATGCACTATTGTTATTTCATAATTTTGGAGTCTTCTAGCATTTTTAATTTGTTTTGCCTGATGAATACGTTTTGTTGTATGTTGTAAACCCAAGGGAAACCTTCTGTGCTTCTCTGTCTCCTTTCTGCAAATCCCAAACCTGAATTTAGCTTGGTTTCCTCTGGATTTCTGGTTCTCAGAGCTTAAATGGTGTTTCTTATTTGTGCCCCTATCATACAAGCTGTATGATCTTGTGTCCCCTCCTCACCTACCAGTAACTTTTGATCCTATTTGATCAAATTAGAATTTGATCCAAATTAGAAGCACATTTTGAAGGAAATAAGGCAGTCTTATGATGATTATGCTTCTATACATTCTATAAATATCTGTACAGCAGGCAGAACCAGGTTGGGGAAAAAGCTGTGATACAAGTTTATATAAGGTATTAGGACTCATAGAAGCTACTCAACGTACTCATATGGGAAACATATTTACCTTATAAATATGCAGACATGGGAAAAGATTCAGTTGGAGCTTTCAGTTTCTTAAACAGCCAGAAATCTAGTGGGAGAGAACCATTGTCCTTGGCTGTTGATATAAGAACCATCAACATGCCCACCATATCCAGAGCTCTCTTCAGGGTTTTGATCTGTGCAATGCAACTGCCTGTTTCAAAATAATTAAGAATAAAAGAAACCTCGGTGTTCAGGGAGGTGCCATGATGCGCCACTGAGACTTGTGACATCCAGAGAACATACCTGAAACAGAATCATCTCCAGCACCCCCCATAGGAAGGAGAGAACTAAAACCCGGGGGGGGGGCTCCATTTCTGTCCCAGTGGTATCAGCCTCCTAGGATCTTCATAAATTTGGCCATAGTACAGCTGAGGACATTTAGCATTCTCTACTATTTCGAACTTCAAACAATTTTCCTTGTCTTAGCAGACCTGGACTAGTCATTTATTCTCTGTCTTTTAGCAGCCTCAATGCAAGCCTTTCCTGTAAGGGTTCAGCCAGTTTAGCTGTGGAAGCAAGGCAACCATTCTTTCTGTGTCTTTTCATGTTCTGCTTCTAGTTCCATCCAGCAGTATTTGAACTCTTCCAAAAAATGTCAGTCAAATTTATTGAGAGAACAGAAACTTTAAGGAAAATAAAGTTTCTGCATGTTTCATGGGAAGGAGGGCAGATTTCAAAGTTTCCATAATATAACCCACAGAAATACTGATCCTCTGGCAGGCAGTTTCTACAACAGAATATGGCAAAACTCCAAGGGAAGAAATTATAGGAATATATGGAGCTAACAGGAAATCTTAATATAATGTGGTTTTAGATGTCAGTCAAACATCAGACACAATCATTAGGTACCTGGCTTTAATTAGTCCTGGTTCTCACAGACTTATTTCTATATCAAAGCTTTGTTGAATGTGAGACATATGGAAGTTTGCATAAAAAAACCTACTCTTTATGCTCTGAATTAAGAGGTAGAAAGCAAAAAAACTTGTTTGCATTTATAGCATGTTAACATTGGATCAATAGTACTCCTGTTGCTTTCCTTCTACTTCTTAATTGGTTAAAAAAACCCTAGGCTTGTCATTTTGTTGTGCCAGACCAAGCCATTAGTAACTGCCTTTCCAAATGGTCATCTATATTTCAAGAAGGTGTGGCAACCATCATATGTATTTGTCAATAGAGACTATATGATTATTGAAGTCTGTGAAAAACTGTGGGCGACAAGCTGGAAACTATCTTTGCAAGAGCAATAAAGTTAGAAACTTCTATTTCAGCAGTGACTGAAACTCACTGCTCCATATGAGACAGGGCAGAAAAGATGAAGAAGCTTCTTAATGACAGTTTATAAATGCATATATGAGGAGTCTGTTGTAGAGGGTTCTTTGGCTTTGCTCTGAAGGTTTGCTAAGCTTAACAAGGAAAGCACGTAGAAACTGAAAACAAACTGAACTGGAAGAAAAGGGGTAAATCTATTGGTCCTTTTTGAATCATTGTGTATTTCATTATTGTTAGAAGTAGTTAACTGTTGGAAGACTTTAACACGGGTTGTGGATTTTTCTCTCACAAACAGTCCTTATATCAAGATGTCTTTGGGAAGGACATGTTTGAACTCCACCAAAAGTGCAGTTATAAGCAGGATGTGGTGACTGTAATTTTATAGCTGATGTTATGCAACATGACAGACTATTTAATCACAATTGTTCCTCCTGGCTGTAATGCTTTGTAAGCCTATACTGAGGCATGTTGTGGCACATATTTTGTAAGCCTATAGAGCTGAACAGTGCCTGAATGATTATTGCTTATTTGAACAGACAAGAATTTTTTTGCATGCTTTTAAATGACAATGCATATTCAGTGAAGGGATTGATTTCATTTACTTGTTCAGTGTGTTCATGGATTCCCTCCCCTACAGGCTCTTGTTCTATGTTATTTTTTGGAAACTAATTCTAAACAATACAATTTGGTTGACAAAAATGTGATTGAAATTGGAGCTGGAACTGGGTTGGTCTCCATAGTAGCCAGTTTACTTGGTGAGTACATGCCATTGTTATTTTGCTCTTGGAAACATCTCTCAGGTGAATACTGGATGGCAAAGGAAGTGGGTCATTTCTTCTAAAAGACTTGTTTTAAAGCTTTCAAGAGCAAGAAAAAGTAAGTTCCAAAAGGCTTTTGGAAGCCAGTCTGTAAAGTTGAGAGTGACTTTATTGATGCAATAAAGGAAGTCGCAGTAGATGATGATGTCACCAACAGTGTTAAACAAGGGACCAAAATAAGAACCTGTGACCTCTCAGGATGTTAGTAGCAACCAGATGAAGCCGGATGTAGGCTTGAGCAATACACCACCTTCCATTGTCCAAACAGTTCTTTGGTTGCCAGGTCATTTTCTTTCCATTTGTGTTCAGCATTTTCTTTCAGCAACTGATCAGCAACTTAATTTTTCTGCTACAGACACTGCTGTGTTTTCTTTTGTGGTAGCCTATTTTTCCTCAAGAGTGATCCAGTTCAGTGAGTTCTGCATTTTAACAGACTTTTAGCTTTCTGTAGTCTGAGAAAGCTGATTTGTATGTCAGAAAGAAAGAACACAAGGCAGTGCTTAAATCTCATGCTGACTTCTTGGAGTGGGTAACTGGCATTTTTCAATCCCTAGTTGCTCACTGTACTTTTAACCAATATGATATCAAGATCTAGTATCTGATTTCTCCCCACTCATCCCTAATTGCATTCAGCTGGCAATCTATAAAGTAGAACTACTGGAAACCAAATCTCTATTTTAAGCACAATGGCTAAGAGCTATTTGGATCATTTGCATTGTTCTGCTCCCATTGGAGAGCTACGTGCTAAAGGCAGTTCCTTGTGCAGGTGGCTTTCATTTATAACATATCTTTCACTCAAGCCTCGAAATATATTCAAAGTTTGTTTGTTTTCTCCCTGTCACAGGTGCATTTGTGACTGCCACTGATTTGCCAGAACTGCTTGGAAACCTCCAGCACAATGTTTTCCGAAATACAAAGATGAAATGCAAGCACCAGCCTCATGTTAAGGAATTGTCTTGGGGAGTTGATCTGGAAAAGAATTTTCCTAGGTCTTCCTGTCACTTTGACTACATTATGGCTGCTGATGTAGTTTACCACCATCCCTTCCTGGATGAACTCCTCCTAACTTTTGATCACTTGTGCAAGACTGACACTGTTATTCTGTGGGCTATGAGATTTAGGTTGGAAAAGGAGAACCAATTTGTTGGCAGATTTCAGACACTGTTTAATTTAGAGGTGCTTTCTGATTTCCCCAGTTTGAACATAACCCTGTATAAGGCAATGAGGAAAAGCAGGATGACAACCAGACCTTCCAAACTCCTGGTCTAAAAGAGAAAGAGAGGGAGGTGACAGCTTCAGCTGTTCTGCAGCATGTTCTCTTTTCTCTAGTTACCACAGCTGGTAACACCTGCATGAATGATATTTTTAGAGTTAGCTAAAACAAAACATCAGATCCCTAGTGCATCCCTAACAAATTCCTAAATTCAATTTGCTGATACATTTCTTCTGCATATGAAGCTATCTTTGATGTTTTCTTGACTTCTATGTGCCGAGCTGACAATACTAATAACTTTTGCAAGTCTTACCTTTATTGTTATGGGTTATGTAATGAATATTTTCAATAGCTTTCAATTGCAGCTTTGCATGGTGTCTTATAAGACCAATGGATCATTTAAAACCTAAGACTATGATAAATCTTTATATTTAAAAATTGTGGTGTTAAATGTGATCTTTCCCTCTTCTAGCTATTGTGTAAATCCTTCATTTGAATAGCCTTTATAGCACACTAGCTGAAAACAACCCACCACCTGGGAAATATACTGTCATAACAACGGGACAGAATGTATAAGTTACCCTTTGATTTACTGATTATGCTTTCTTCCCCTTCCATTTTTTATTTAGATTCGGGGATTTTTCAACAGACAGCTGCACACGAGGCAAGAGGGATTTAAATGTTTTGTTGCTTGAACAAAGGTCTTGGATAAGAAAAGTACACCATATCACCAGCTGCCCTTTGCAAAGGCCTTAAATTCTTGGAGGTCTGCTCCTCCAAAAATAGATGGTTATCTGGACCACAGGGAACAGCAATGGAAAAAACACAGTGGCCATCCAAAGAAGTTTTGCACTGCCGGCTGGTGGTGTCTGGAGGTAGGAAAATAAACCAGCCTGACGGGGTGTGGCTGAAGCATGGGCAGGCTTGGATGATATTTTGTTTTTGCAGTGTGAGAAAACGAAATACTTTTCTCCTAGCCAATCAATACTGTGTGTTCCTGTTTTCAGTGCTCAGATTTATGTCCTTAGAAGCCCATCAGAGAACTTTCTTTTGGAAGATTAATAAAATTATTCTTTGCACACTGCATATTTTCTGATTCTGTTCGTAATTGAGCGTGAGACACCTTCAAGTCCCCTGCAGACTAGAGAAGAAAACCTATCTCATGCGCTAATGTCCAGGTGCTAATGTAACCACCTCTGCTGCATGCAATTGCTCTAGTAACATGAGGACTCTGGGCCTTGTCAATCTTCATTGATTTAGTTCCTATTCACAGTCCCTCCAGGAATTTTTTATTTATCGTCAGATTTGAGCATATGAAATTTTTTTTTCCATGCTGTGTAATAGAAATAATTCAGTTTAAGTGAATAAAGAAGAAAACATGGATTTCTGCCATTTCAAGTTTTTTCTCTCCATGATTTCTTCCTCCTAACTCCCTTGCAACCATCAAATCCACTGCAATTGAAATTCTAATCCTTTCATCCCAAAGGGCATCTCTGTTTACAAACGTTTCATGGATAAATGGATTCGTTCTGTAATTAATGAGAAACAGCAGAAATATCCTGTGAACTCCCAAGTGATGAGGACTAAAGAGGAAAACTACAGAAAACTAGTTAAGTATGATCACTTTTAAATAGGTGCTCTGCTGATTAGCTCTCCTATTTGGGCTACAGGCTGTCCCCCTGCTGAGCTCCTGCTGAAGTCTACAGGAGATGTGTGTGTTGAATGGATTCAGGATTGGGTCCTTTAAGCCCAAGAACTTGTTAATATTTACTGTAATATAACAGTAAACATTTGTCCTCTTTCTCACAAGTCTGTCTAGCACTTCTGTGTGAAACTTCCTCAGAAAGCTCTAGTGGCTGGCTGCTTCATTGTACAGCCACCTTTTGTCCTCTGGTATGATGGGCAGGTTATTAGCCATGACCAATGGAGGGTGAGGGTGTATGTGGCATTAGCCTATAGAGCTCATTTCTGCTCTTTGAGAACAAGTGTCACATGAATGTTGAGTATCACTGACTTCTGAAGTCAGTCATAATTTTAATAATCACTTTTTGTTCTAATATTTCAAGTGGAAAATCCAGTTGTCATTCAGTGCATTATATTGCTAATACACAGAGCATTTGTACCCATAGTTTGTGAAAGGCAGAGCGAAAAAAAGGACAGTTAAATTTGTGGGTGAAAGAGCTCTAATTGTGAGGAATGCCAGAGAGGCTGCCTGAGGTGCTAGCTTTTACAGTGTCTTATAGTGTGTTATGGTAATCATATTAATTGAAGAGATAAATTAGGATGTATGATATGGGTTCAATCAATTCCTCAGATTTTCCATATTCCAACCAAAGAATAATTTATTGAGCAATAATATATTTAACTCAGCTGTATTTTTTAGATTTTTCCAGGAATGATATATTTTTCAAATGCTAGTGTTTTCAGGAAGACTTATTTTCGTACAAAGTATATATAAGATCAGTAGGGTGTTTTGGGATAATGGCTTTAAACTAGAAGAGGGTGAATTTAGATTAGATATTAGGAGGAGTTCTTTACTGTGAGGGTGGTGAGGCACTGGCACAGGTTGCCCTCAGCAAGGCCAGGCTGGATGGAGCAACCTGGTCTAGTGGAAGGTGTCCCTGCCCAAGGTAGGGGGGTTAGAACTAGGTGATATTTAAGGTCCCTTCCAACTCAGTTCTAGAATTTACTTTGCTGCTTATTTTAGAAGATCTCCATCAAGGTCTTTCACAAATCGCGGCCTTTTCCTTCTTGGGATTAAAATAACAAACACTGAGAAGATTATATAGTTTCGGCATGGTCATATTGCGTTTTTGGCTTTGTCTTGATGAATCTTGATGTTGCAGCTCTCGATGTGATTTCATTTGCATTAGTAAACTCAAGAATTTGAGCTTTTGTCTCTTGTAACAGCCATAAGAAAATCTGTAGCTGCTGAATATTTAGAAAAAGCAGTCAAATGACAGTACAGATCTACTGTGCAAACCTTGTTTTCATTTTGAAGCAGTAATGGAGGCCCAGCCTAAGAAATGCAACTGCCAAAACAATACTCAAGTAAATACCCATGGCACAAATGGCAATTGAATGATGAATAACTTAGGTTAGCTGTTACACAAGCACTAGTAAGTGTTATGTAAGCAAAGAATACTAGCTGCCACGTGTTCTCCTTAATGGTGATTGGCATTAAAGATCGTTGAGTGTGTCAGCACAGAAAACACAATCATCTGAAGAAATACTACATTTACCAAACAATAGAAGAACCTGAAAACTGAATAGATTTAGAAGACACAGATTCAGCTAATGCCTTTTGGACTCTGGAGATCTGCAAGTTAAAGGACTTTGGTTGCCTCATAGCCATTAATACTACACTGGTAATGAGATGATTTCAAGTAAGTTCAGTGACAAAGATAGAGGTTTTCAAGATGTCGTTGCTCCATGGGTATACTTCAGAAACTGATATATTCTTTCTTATAATAGCTCCGTGACTCCAGGGATATATTATTACACAGGTGCAAAGCAAAGAGGGAACTGAGCTAAATGCTGGGTAATTTAACTTCAGTCACAGTGGAAAGTCCAGTACCAAAGTTCTTGCACAGTAAAAATAACGTCTTGCGTTCTATTGTGTTTGAATTTTCTTACACTGAAGAAAATTTTAGATTAATTTTATTATTTTATTAAAAAAATATTTTTCATGTCACTCTGTAAATGCATTATAAAACTCCAGAGAGTATAAGAACTCAGTAACAGGCAAGAAGAAAACATTAAGTTTCCCTTTCACATAGTTATACCAACCAACCAAACGATATACAGACTGCATTAGCTACTGTGAACTTTCAGAATCATTCAGGTTGGAGATACCTCTGAAGGCTACCTAGTCCTACATCCTGCTCAAGTCTGGGCCAGATTCAAAGTCTGAACAGGTTACTCAGGTTCTGCAGTTGGTATATGAAAATCTCCAAGAAAGAAGATTCTACAGCATAACTGAGCAGCACATTAATTTCTGTTAATTCCCTGCCCTTTCCCCCATCCAACTGGAATTTCTCTTGCTGTATCTGGCCATCTATCTTTTGTGCTTTTGCAGTGCACCTAGGACTTCATCTTCTCACTAACACTGTGGTAGTAGAAGACAGCCATTAGATATTAGATACCTCTAATCTTCATTTCAGGTTGAACAACCCAGTACTCCCTCACTCTGCTTCCTCCAGCTGCCTTAACCATTTCAGTCATCCTCCTTTCTGGATTCTCTTTAGTTTAAGATCTCTTTCACTAGTGGCTCCACAAATGGACACAGTACAATAGGTGGGGTGTCATGATGCCATGTAGAGAGCTAATAATCACTGCGAATGATCTGTTGGCTACACAATTGCCAGTGCAGTTAGCTTGCATCAATTGCAAGGCTACACCACTGTCTTTGCTCCTGTTTCATTAGGCCCATGGCAGGGGGGTTGGAACTAGGTGATCTTAAGGTCTTTTTCAACCCTAAATATTCTGTGATTCTGTGACCTCCTGTCCTCTTTTGCAGATGTACTTTCTAGCCACCCAGCTCATGCTGGTGCCATTGCATGGTGGTGTTCTCTTTGGACTTGACGTGTTTTTTGCCAGCCTGTTTTTCAGCCTGTCAAAGTCCCACTGAGCAGCTCTGCCTTTATCCCAGTTTGGAGCCTTAGCAGCATTTAATTTCAACGTATTTAATCCATTGTCCAGGTCACTGATGGAAATGCTTAGTGACATTGGGCCCTGTTCTGACCTCACCTGCATCACTCCTCCTGTCTGCTAGCTGGGCTTTGAATTTCTACTGATTACCTTTTGAAGTCTAATGTTCCACTCATGTTTTTTAACCACTTCGTAGCCCATTCATCCAGTCTGCGTCTTTACAATTGAGCTACAGAGCCTCTATAGGTAAAAATGTGACAAACTTTACCAAAGAAAAAAGAAATAATATCCATCATGCTCTACTTATCCGAAAGAACAGTCATAACACTTAGCTTGTTCAGGTCCCTAAAAAATTTGCATTGGTTGGTTGCAAACATCTTACAGGAGGGTTTGTTGTGTAGTGTTCCTGGGGACTGGGATGAAACAAACTGGGTTGTAGTGCTCTTGAGCGTCTCTCTAATTCTTTTTGAATATGGGCCAATATTAGCCTTTTTCCAGCCACTGGGAGCTGTCTCTGACTGCTACTTTTCAGAGTTTATATATAGCAATCTTACAGTGGCATCAGCCAACTCCCGTGGCATCTTTCTTGGCAGAAACATTCTGCCCTGCCCCATGTGTACTCAGTTTGTTTAAGTGGTCCCCAACTTGATTGTCCTGCTCTACTACTATATCTTTCACCAAACTCTGCCACTGAAGAAGAGATGGAAATCCTGAGAGCTGAACTTGCCAGTAAAGACCAGGGCAAAGAAGGAAGGGATTATCTCAGCCTTTTTCATGCCCTTTGTCATCAAATTCCCTGACCCACTCAGCACTAGAGTAACATGTTCAATTGTCTTCCTTTTGCTGTTGATGTACTTATAAACCCATTCACCTCCATATCTTCTGATCTAGCTTAGCCTTGGCTTTTCTAACTCCATTACTGTGTGTTTGAGTAATGGCTCTGTGTTGCTCCTGGGTAGCCCATCCCTGCTTTTACCTTCCATTGAGTACTTCCTTTTTTTCCCTATTTACTGAGACAGGACAGATCCTTTCTCATACATGCTAGTTTTCTGCAGAACTTCCTTGATTTTCTACATGATCGCCACTTTTCACCAAGCCTTACAAGGCCATTACCATACATCTGACAAGCTCCTAAATTAAGCTACTGGTTCAGTTAGCTGTTTTTTTTCTACATTAATGACACTTCAGCTCTCTGATGCCACTTTAAATAAGCCCATGTAACAAAGTGCCCATTTAACAAGGTGGCGGCCAGTCTGGCTTTATGGAGACCTCAAAAAACAATGGTTTGGTTGCTTCAACATCTCTTGAATGCACCATGTTCAGCCACTGGGGTCAAGATTTCATCATATGGATGACTGCAGGGGAAGACACACAGGCTTGAGAGGAACTTCAGCCAGAAATCAGATGCCTGAAGCAGGAAGGGCTGCCGGATGTCTGACTCCAGGATTTCAGGCAGCTTTGTCTACCACCTACCTAGCTGTTAACTGTGTAAGCTGTCTGAGTACCAGGGCTCCATAATGCACCACAAGGAAAAAAACCCAACAAAACAAACAACTAAGAAAGAAAAAGCAAATGCAAAGTAAACATTCTCAGTTTGCAGCGTTCTTACCAAAGGAGCCACGTGCATGTCCTGCAGCACTAACATAGACTTTTCTTCTTGCACACCAAGCATTAGAGCTGATGTTTAAGATGACTTACCTGAAATCCCTGATGTGGAACAATTCTAAGGGAACTTCCCTGCTCAGCTGTGAATCTGGGCTTGGACCAGAGGAATTTGGGTCTAAATTTATCCCATATAGATGAAGAACATTGGAGCTAGTGTGTCCTCATCTTTTCCATTAGAGATCCAAAGGGCAGTGCAGGGAGCAAGTTGGGGATGTCAGTTGGAGAAATGAGAGGAAAAGTGAGAGGAAGAGAAAGGCGGCCATGAAGAGTGAGCAGCAGTCAGGAGGGGAGAGAAGGGGAGTCCATGAAGGTAGTCCATGAAGGGAGATCATGAAGGAAGAAGAGGTGTGGCCATGAGGGAAGATCATGGGAGGAGGTCAGGAAGGAGAGGAGGGGCAGACATAAGGGGAGATCAGGAGGGAGAGGAGGGGTGGCCCTCAGGGAAGATCATGAGGGAAGACGAGGTGTGACCAAGGAAGGAAAATCATGAGAAGTGATAAGGAAGGAGAGGAGGGGCAGCCATTAGGGGAGATCACGAGAGGAGAGGAGGGGTGACCATGAGGGAAGATCATGAAGGGAAAGGAGGGGTGACCATGATAGGAAATTGTGAGGGGAGAGGATGGGTGGCCATGAGGGGTCAAGGGTGGTAATGAGGGAGAGGAGGGGTGGCCATGAGGGAAGATCATGAGGAATGAGGAAGGGCAGCCATGAGGAAAGATCATGAGGAATGAGGAAGGGCAGCCATGAGGAAAGATCATGAGGGGTGAGGAATGGCAGCCATAAGGGAAGATCATGAGGGGAGACGAGGGGTAGTCATGAGGAGTGAAATGTGGTTGTGAGTAGCGGCCATTAGGGGAGATCGTGAGGGGAAAAGAGGGGTGGCCATGAGAGGAAATCATGAGGGGAGAGGAGGGGCAGCCATGGGGTGTGAGGGGTGGCCATGTACAGGTAGGTGTGGCAGCTGTACATTGTAGGCCACAGTGGGGGGCAGATGAGGGGTAACTGTGAGCAGAGGGCATGAGGGGCAGCCATGAATGGAGACCAGCTTGCCCTTAGTGACATAGGTTAGTGGTGGGCTTGACAGTCCTGAGGTAGCAGTTGGACTCGATGACCTTAATGGTCTTTTTCAACCTAGTTGATTCTATGATTCTATGGTGATGTTGATCAATCATCTTTGAAGTTGTTCCTGAAGATCAGTTAGCCTCTTGGCCCCTTTTCTTTTCAAGGAAGTCCACAATAAGATCCCATCTGCTGGTTTCTTGAGCAGACTGAAATCTCCTCTCCTGAAATGCCTGTATTCTGCTATTTGCCTTTTTCACTTTCCCTAGAATCTTTAACCGCCATCTCAGGGTTGGTGCAGCCAATGCAGCCACATGCTCTCATAGCCCTGGCTTTATTTATGAGATGCAGATTCAGGAAAGCTTTTGTCTGCCTGGCCGGACTAGCATCTACATCAAAAAAATTGACCTCGAAGCACTCCAGAAACCTTGTGAATTGTTTGCAGTGCTGGGAGTTTCCTTTCCAGCGTACATCAGGGCTGGTTAAGGTTTTTTGTGAGAACCAGTGGCTGTTTATAAAGAAGGCTTGTCCACTGTCTTGTCTCTACCAGGTGTTCTGTAGTAGAAGTCACTGCTGGTCTCCCTCTGATCTTCCCTGTAAACTCTAGTCTAGCTCATTGCCTCATCTAAAGCAGGGTGCCATGCGTTTAAACATAGAGCGCAATTCCCCCCTCCAGCTTTGTCTTCTCTTCTTGTCCTTCCTAAAGATCTGTAGATCAGAGCACTGCAGTGGTGCTAGTTATCTGAAAGACAAAGCTCTAAACTATACCACTGTCACTCCAAGGAAGAATGGTAATTGGAAATCGAAAGACAAGTAAATCAAGATTACGTACGAGATGCTGCAGACCTTTAGGAGCTACCCAGACATAAGCTCCAAAAACAATGAAATGCTGAGTGCTCATGGTCTAGGAGGCCCATAATTGAGGTTTCTGCAGAACAGTATTCATCTGTTATTAGAGATTATTAATCTGTAGTATCAGATTATTGCATTATTGGGTTGCCCAGATTATTATTATTACTACAACAAATTAGCTATAAATTATTTGTGTTATTGGTTCTACTAACATCCTTTTCAGGCTTTAAGTCAGTTCATGAAAGCAGAAAGCGTTGTTGCTCTCATGATGCTTGCGATTATAACACCCATGTGTGTAGCAGTGACTGTTGCACTCTGAGGTGCTCAGCCTCGTCAGCAGAGTAAAAGGGTCATTAGATATTGGCTGTGTTCCTGACAGGAGTCAATCAGCTCATGGTAGCATTAGCGCTGCTCTATTAATTGGTAGAAGTGTATGGGCACTCTGGACAAATGAACAGATCTCTCAACAGTGAAGATCATCTTTGTTTGGAACGCACGATTTCTCGTTATTTCTTCCACTGATCTCTCAAAAGAAAATTGTTAGCAATGTTGCCCAAGTGTTCTGAACAATCAGAAAACATGGTCCTGATGACCTTATAGCAAAACCCTGGAAGGCTCTGCCGTCATGCTGTTGTAAATGGTAAGCAAGAAATCTGGCTCCATTCCACTTTATTGAGTCATGGACAGCGTTGCTTTGATTTTCAATGAGAACACACAGACAGGGATAGATGGCAAGTCTGATTTAGAGAATCAGAGATTACAAGCATAAGGAATACTTTATTGCCTATTTCTTCCTGATACAGATGATTGTTAAGACATTTCAAAGTGCACTCCATAAGCACAGTCTGCCTCTTTCCAGGCTGGATTCCTTTATCAAAGAAAGGAAGCTTTTGGGGAGAGTTTTGGTCTGAATTAAGTTGAAAAGCCTCACAGTTTCAGGGAGTCATCTGGGATTTAGGTGGTGACAGTGAATATCTGAAGAGCCCTGTTTAGTGCCCTGACTCACAAAAATGAGTGGTACCCAATGCTAAAGCACAGGTGCCTGAAAGACCGGCTCAGAATAAATGGTGGATAGAGACTCTTCAGCTTTTGAAATCTGTTTTTCCTAGCAACATGGTAGGCAAATAATTTCAGTCAAAACATGTTCATTGGAACTGATACGTTTTGTACTACCAGTGTTTTATACTGCAAGCCAACTTTATCAGAAAAGTCCCTGCAAATTCTAATTAAGAAAATGCAGTGGGAAAAAAACGTGTTGAACAAGCTGTGCAGAAGGTTGCAGAGAGAAGAAATCATATGGAAATCTTCAATGAGCTATGTAAAGTAGCCCAGCTTTATTCAATACTTGTTGAATTCAGTCTGGTGCCCATTTTTCAGTAAACTCCTAGCAGATAGCCCATATAGTAGCCATAAACAGCTGGGTAGTAGAGGTAAGGAAAAGTTCATATAACAAAATTGTCTGTCACAGCCTGTGAAGAGGAATCTGCCTTTTACAAAGCATATAATGATGCTCACTTGTAATCCCATCACTACCAATATGGAATGTTTAGAGGTTATCCAGGGTTTTGCTGCAATTTAGTAAGGTCTAGTCAAGGAGAACAAATATCTTTTTTTAAGCCCCTCATTGTTGGTCTCACATAAGCACCAAATAGAGAAATTCTGTACTTACCCTTTCTCCGTTATCATGTTTTGACGCCAGCCAACAACTAAGCCCCACACAGCTGCTCACTCACCCCTCTGTGGGACGGGGGAGAGAATGGGAAGGATAGAAGTAAGAAGAGTCGTGGGCTGAGATAAGAACAGTTTAAAAATTGACATAAAATGTAATAATCATAATAACAAATATTTTTATTGAAAAGGAAAATAGCAAAAATGGTGAGAAATAAACTCCAAGAAAAACAAGAGATACAAATAAAAAATAACTGTTCACCACCAACTGACCAATGCCTAGCTTGTTCCCAAGCAGCAGCCCACCAGCCAGTTTTTTCCCTTTTTTGTTGCTGAGCATGGCACCATACAGTATACGGGTATCCCTTTGGTCATCTGGGATCATTATCCTTTGAAGTTGTGTTGGTTCCAAGTAGATACAGTTACCAACAATTCTATTGTTAGAACAACTTTGAAGCCTCATGTACACTGGGGAGCTGGTGTTTCTGATATCAGCATAGTTCTACTTTTTTCCGAGTGTACAGAAAAGTGTTTTGACATTCCTGAGATTTTTACTGCATTACATATAGACTTTGGCTGCATGGCAACTGCCTATTAACTAGTATTCCATACAGTGGAGTACTGCCCTGGTGGATGCAGCCAACACCTTCAGTACACATATTCGCTACTAGTGTGATACTTAAACTTTCTTGTCCTGATCACAGAATCATAGAATCATAGAATCATAGAATAGTTAGGGTTGGAAAGGACCTTAGGATCATCTAGTTCCAGCCCCCTGCCATGGGCAGGGACACCTCACACTAAACCATGCCATCCAAGGCTATGTCCAACCCTGCCTTGAACGCCGCCAGGGATGAAGCATTCACAACTTCCCTGGGCAACCCATTCCAGTGCCTCACCACCCTTACAGTAAAGAATTTCTTCCTCACATCCAATCTCAACTTCCCCTGTTTAAGTTTAAACCGATTTACCCCTTGTCCTATCACTATGGTCGCTCATGAAAAGTCCATCCCCAGTATGCCTATAGGCCCCCTTCAGACAGTGGAAGGCTGCTATGAGGTCTCCACGCAGCCTTCTCTTCTCCAGGCTCAACAGCCCCAACTTTCTCAGCCTATCTTCATACGAGAGGTGCTCCAGTCCCCTGATCATCCTCGTGGCCCTCCTCTGCACTTGTTCTAACAGTTCCATGTCCTTTTTATGTTGAGGACACCAGAACTGCACACAATACTCCAAGTGAGGTCTCACGAGAGCAGAGTAGAGGGGCAGAATCACCTCCCTTGACCTGCTGGTCACACTCCTTTTGATGCAGCCCAGGATACGGTTGGCCTTCTGGGCTGCAAGCGCACACTGCCAGCTCATGTTCATTTTTTCATCAACCCACACCCCCAAGTCCTTCTCTGCAGGGCTGCTCTGAATCTCTTCCCTGCCCAACCTGTAGCTGTGCCTGGCATTGCTCCGACCCAGCTGTAGGACCTTGCACTTGGCATGGTTAAACTTCATCAGGTTGGGATCCTTCCAGTCTTTCAAAAATGTGGCACTTACCACTCAGTTTTCAGGAAGCAGCTAATTTTCACATGAAGTAGTAGGCTTGTCCTCCAAAGAAAACTTCCACTCAATATTTGTGACTCCAGACATCCTTATTTCACTTTAGCTAACCTGATCCCTAGACTATCTCAGGTCATTTGTGTTTCCTTACCTTTGTCTTCTTTCTGAAAGCCATGAAGTTCCCACAGAGACTCATATTGCTGTGTTGCCTGAGCAACAGGTAATCTGGGTCAAAGCATTTTAATACGTCAAGAGTTGTGAACCTTCTCCCCTCTCCCTCTCTTCTTTCTTCTCCTTTCTGACACCATAATCTTATGTGTTAACATGTTTTCAAAATGCAATCATCTAGGTTTTGCTGTGCTTGAGAATAATCACAGAAGAATGCTACACCTGGTGTAGCATCCCAAGATTTCACAATGTTATTTGTGTCTCTGCTGAAACCCAAACCCTATTCTCCAGCTGCTTTTTACAGGGAATCTTCTTATGAGGGCTTGCTGAAACAGGAAGGCAAGAAGTGCAAGAAGTTTCAGTTGATCTTGTGTCAGTTTTTGGAGTTCATGTTGTTCCTTGCCATCCAGGTTGACAGTGGCAGGTGTCTCTTTCTTTAGCCAGAAAGTTCTTTCCAACTGGCTAAGAGCCTGTTCTCTCATGTGAAATTCAATCCCCATATAAATGAAGCTCTGGAAAGTAAGAAAGGGGAATTGTGACATCTTTTTTTGCGTATTCAGGGCCACTTAATAGAGGTGTATAGCATCTCCTTGGTCTGAGCCTTTTCTCCCAGGTATTCATCCTTACAGGGGACCAATGTGTTGAGCAGTGGATATGTCTGTTTCCAGTGTATTTTCCCAAAGCCAAGAGCACTGTAGTGACTGGGCTGAATGATGTATAGAAAGACTGTGATAATATCTTGCAAGCATTGACTGTTTTATGGGATTTTAATAATGGGAGAACGAGACTCTTCAGGAAGACCCTGGTTGTACCTGTCCACAGCTGAAAGACGTAGAGGGCTTGCCATTTTGGTGCAGATATAAAAAGATCCTGTGAGAATTAGAAGAAGACTTTGTTGCATTTAAACAAATTTACTGCCTCCCTTTTGGGCATTTGTGGGCTGATAATTGGAAGTTTATGTTATTACCAGAATGTCTCAGTCGGTTGCATTTGTCCTCCAGTCTTTTCTTCAACCAAGAACCCCCTCATCTCTCAGGTTTGTGTACTGCTGTGAGTCACCTGCATGGTGAATGAGTAAGTAGGCAAGCTCTTTCTTGAAGCAGAAAGAAGTAATATCTACCCCTTTTAAAGATGTAATATCTTTAGAAACTTTGATGCTTGTCCTACCAAGGCCTAGAAGGCTTTCCTGGAAACCTCAATTTGGTATTGAGATGGAGGGACATGAAATAACTGCAGGTAGTTCTGTGAGTGGCAGCCCATGTATGACCCTATAGATATTGCAGAAGAGAAATTGTGCTGCCACTGCTTGTGTGTGTGTACATGAACTCAGTGCCATCACATTGAAAGGACAAGTTAGATTTGCTTTTCCACGACTCAATTTAATCTTAAAACCACAATTTTTTCATTTATGCCTATCAGCAATTACAGTACTGACTGTATCAGTATATGTCCTTGGACACCATTAGCCTGATAGTATTTTAGTAGCTTGGAAACAATAATGAAGAGTGCCACCCACAATAATTACTACTGGGTAATGTAGTAACTCCCATCTCAAGCAAAGTCTGAGGAGGTTGAACCTGCTGGCTTGGGTGTACGTATATGGCAGCACATGGCAGGGGCTGCTAATAGAATTGGATTTGCCATGCTATGGGCTATGTAAGGCACTACACAATTACATCTCTTCTCCCATGAATGTTCATTAGTCCAGCATGGGAAAGGTTTATCACCTGATAAAAGCTGTTGCATTTATCAGAAGCTGAAATACATAAAGTTGTGGAACTGTAGTATCAGAAAATATTTAGCTGCTTAGTGTATGCTTTTCTGAGTTGTTCTGCCACACACTGGCTGTTAATTCTTCTAACCTAAATTTTGCTTTTTCATATTTTATAATATTTGATGGGTTATTTTACAGCTTGTGATGTTTTTCATGTTTGATAAGGAGGCAGGAAATTGGTCCAACTAAACTCTAAATGCAGAGATGCTGCTAGCAGAATTTATAGATAAGTAAACAAGCCTTGTTTAATTAAAGGCATACCAGCTAAATAAATGGCTAGATAATGAATTCTTTAAACTTCTCTCTTGTTACTTAATTCGAGATAACGAAGCTTCTTAGTCTTCAGCTTTGATCCAGAAGTACACGGATTCAATTTCGGTCTCCATTTCCAGCCCCAGCTGTCACACACAGATAATTATCAGGGATAGTTTTACCTTTCCGAACAGAAGTCCAGAAACGTGAAAGGCTCATGTTTGCCACTGGAGGCCACTGTAGCTCTACAAAAAAAGAAAGAGACCTTGGTTAACAACAGACGAGGGAAAGGTTTAGAGATTGAGCGTTCTGGGACTTTCCGTGTTTACTGTGTGAAAGCTGTGGGATAAAAACAATAAAACCCTACTGCAAAATGTGACATATTTTGGCACATTTGTTTTTTCTTTTTCAATTTGTACATGTTTGGGGTGTATTTTGAGCAAATAGTGTAGGAGTCCACTTCCCACATGCTCCTTCTCTACATGCTGTGAAGATCTCAAGTGTTCCGTGTGAGAGGGGAGGCTACTGCCCATCCTCTCATCTTTACATAGGGAAGGAATTTTCCCATAGAGAAGTATTTCCAGCCTCAAGTGACTGTTATCTGAAGCCTCTGCTTCCCTTAGTTGGCCACCTCTTCAGAACTAAAATGTGAGGATATGGAAAACAAATCACTGGGTTTTGTGCTTTCTTGAAATTTCACCTCATTCTTCTCTGTCTTCTCCAGAGAGCAAAGCACAACATCTGCATTTCAGCAGACACAAGACATGCTCAGCCACAGAAAGCCATGGTGTACCCAAGCTCTTGGATACAAAAGCATCTCTTGTTACTCCTGATCACTGATGCATAAGCAAGCAGTACAACTGTCTACAGCTGCTCTGACACTGAACTGCCTTCATTTAAACTTATTACCTGCTACATGTATAGAAGTGACACTGAGGAAGGCTGCAAAACCTACCTGAAAAGGTGGCTATATTTTCTGGCCTTTATCATGCCTTGAGGGTCCTTGCTGCTGCAACGGTACTGCCATCAGCTGTTGCCAGCTTAAAGCCAGCTTAGGAAAGATGGAATTTTGGCAGTAGCACACAAAGTGCTTTCCTGCAGCAAAGCACTTTAGCATATGCTCAGGCATAAGCATGTCCCTGCTTTCAAATTGTGTACTAGAACAGGGTTGGAGAATGTAAAAACTTCTTAAAAGACACAAAATTAGTCAAGTTCTTGTATGAGGATGATGATAAAGCTTACTATCTCTTGTACACTGATAGCTGTCCCTTGGAGATCTCTTACAGGAAAACACAGATCTTGCTCAAAAAAGTCTTCAGCTAAAGACAATCCGTCGACAGTTAATATGAAAAATACAAGCGAGGGTAAGTGCAGAGGGACTGAGATTCTTCTCCAGGAGTTCTACACCCACAAAGAGCACTGAGGTGGTGGTTCACCCTACCCAACTTACAAGCTTCAGTTTCCTTTTACAATTTAGCTCTGAGGGGATTCCCCCTTTCTACCTACTTTGAACAGGGCAAAAGGAAGCGCATGCATGAGTGAGGGCTGACACCTTCCTGGTACAGAAGTAGCCACCTTTAGGTGACCGTTGTGCCTAGTGGTGGGTAAGACAAGCTGTGCTATCAGCAGCAAGAGAGACTTGACTTAGAGCAATCTGTCTATTTCACTTGGAAGAGGCTTGCTGTAAGCTGGCAAACCAAATGGCAGAAAAGGTCACAAATGTGGTAGGTTTTAGAGAGAAGCTGTGGTCATTCATATCTCTTTCTCTGAGGGAGGTGGTAACAAGCCAGCTTAGTAGACAATTCATACACACTTAAGTGCTGGGTATCGTGTGTATTGATATCTGGTAATTTATGCAAATAACCCCCTTGCATGAGTCTGGACACTGATGTTGCAAAGGGTGGCTAACATGCTTGGAAAACAAATGTGTTGTGGATTAAGATAAAAGATGACCAAATCATGGAGTGGAAGCCTACAGATTCATCTGTCTGCATATATACTTATACTGCATGAAGTCACATGTCACGCCTATAATGGTCTCATGCAGAGAGCAACAGCCTTGCAAGGTATGTAGGGAAGTTATGGACTATGTCTTTTACTGTACTGCTGCTGTTGATTTTATTGCTGTACCTCAATAAAGAGGCAACTGTTTTGGAAAAGACTTGAGATTTTATGTTTTCATTTCACATCATATGTTGCCTCATTTTCCCTGGTGACAGAATGTCCAAAACACCTCTTTGTTTCCTGTTAGAGATGCTCAAACTGATTACGAATGTGATTCATGGTCATGATTCTTGAGCGTCCACCAACCCCTCCCTTTAGGAGGACTGACACTTAGGTCACGTTTTTAGGGCTCACGCTATCTGTTAGAGTTGTTTGGTGTCCCCATGGACTCACACAGCATCTCTCAGTCATCTATGGAGTTGTTAGGATGTTAATATTGACATGTTTGACTTCACTATGTGCATGTGATCAATAAGTCATTAGGATTGAGTCCTGAACTAGAGTTTGAAGTAGGATAGGGAAATGTTATTCCAGGACAGTTCATTGCATGTGTCCCATGCACAAAAGATAGCTAGGGTAAAAATGCCTATGAAGACTTTTGGGGAGAATGGGGAAATAGGAGAGTAGGCTTGTGGCTGGTGTCATTGCTGGGTATTGGTACCACAAAATGTGCAGACCTTCTGGCACAAAAGGGATACTAAATCCTTGTCTGTTGCAAGGCTTGCCTCCACAGGTTTATAGGCAGAAGGGAGAGGCTGGTACAAAGGACGCCATGAAGGTCAAGGTGCATGCTCTGCTGCTTCCAGCTGGCAGAAATTGGAGAGGTTTAAAATGCTGACTTTCAAGTTTGATCTGATTTTACTAGCACTCTGGATTTGTTTCTTTGAAAGTCAAGTGTGGGAAGAGACCTTATTTGAGAGCTACAATTTTCCTTCCACTGTGGCAGTCTGTGATTGAGTCATGTCAGAGACAAGCAGAGAGCAGTGGCACCACGTTTGCTTGGAGTGGCCCAGCAGCAGCTGCCAGGAGGAGTCTGGGCTGAATGCAAAGGCTGGTCTGAATCTGGATGATGTACCTGGGTTTCCTGGATAGACCATGAGAAGAAGAGACAAGGAAGCCTCCAGGTGCAGTGGTGATCCCTGGAGGGGGAGAGCATGTGCGTGCACATGTCCAGGATACATGTGGGGAGGCGGACGCTGATGCCCCTGCTTACTATTTAGAAACCTCCTTCATTCCTTTTCAGAGAGAAAATGGAAATCACACACTTAATGACTCATCAGCCAGCAGGGTTGTTTGCAAAATATTTTGTGTTTACATCCTTTTTCTACCGTTGAATTTGAATATGAGACAGGGAGAAGGATTTCAGAGGAAGATAAGGCAGTTTCCAAGGGATTTGCAGCAAGGATTTCACTATAGGATGACTTCTCAAAGGAAATATTTAAGAAAAGTTAACACTTGATCCTGAGCTCCAATGTAATTTGGAAAATCAGCTCTCTAGCTCCTGATTAGAAAGTGTGACTGACAACTCTATAAAAAACAGCCATGTTTTAAAGAGGAGACCTGGCATCTGAAAGACATTACCCATCAGTCTGTCCTTAACACCACATCAGGAGAAGCAGGACCAAACACAGGGCGACATAACTGGAGCTCAACTTCACTAATTAGCTGTAACTGCCTGAGTGATTCTGGGCAAGCTTCCACACCCCTGCCTCTGTTTTCCTATCAGTCAGAGATGGTTTTCCTGCTGTGTGAGTGCTGTGATGTCTGCCTTCTCTCAGGCACTCCAGTATTTCCAGTCTGTTTACCAGTTCCTCTCTCTGTTTTTCCAGGACAAATGCTTGATCTGTTACAGTATGTTTGACAGGGATATCTAACAGCTGTGGCAGAAGTTGTCTTTCCCTCTTAGATCTCCCCAAGGAGCCTATAAAGGCTATGTAGCACCTCCTGTTTGACATGGATCCATGTTCACCACAGTGGCATGTATGAGAACAATAGCTCAAACCTTCTGGATCTGTGGTTTCAACCTGCTCATGGGTTCCCTGGTCTTCCTATCAACACCAATCCTAGCAAAATGGTACCCAACCACTGGCTGGTGGGGATGAGCAGGTTAAAGTATATCATCTTTGTGTACACTTGTGAGCCTGATTAAGTGCAAAGGTTGTGCTAATATGGGTCATGAAATGGATGGGATTGGTAATGATAATGGGATGTGTTAATCTGTGCAAAAAGTTTCACCAAGGCCATTCTTGGCTCCTTCGTGGCAGGTAGCCTTTGAAAGAACAGTTTTGTCTCTGTCTCACTTTGTTTTCCGCTTTGGTAGGATCAGTCTTGTGTAACCTGTTTTGTTGCTTCTTTTTATTCATCTGAAATTTCTAAGAGTACATCTCCAACTTCATCCCATCTCCACTGGGATGGTTTTAAGGTGCCAGCAGGTTATACGGTTGTCTCTGTCATCCGAGAAAAGTCATGGTCAGAGTCCTGGTCAGCTCCAGGGATCAAGCACATCGACCACAGGGGCTGCATGAAGTCCTCTTCTTATTGAGCAAGTGAGCCTTATCTGCTGGCTGCTGCTAAAACCATTGCCAGCTTTCCAAGCCTGGCTTCCTTTCTGCTGGGACAGACATGCCAAGACAGACTGCCAGCCTCCCTGTTTTCCCTCTTCTCCCTGCTTTCTGGGACTATCCTGGGAGTCTGAGCTTTTTCTTGGCCAGTAAATGCCCTACTGCCTTTGGACCTCGAGCTGGTGGAACTTGCTTCTGCTGGGAGCTCAGAGACTTGACCATCCTCTGCCACAACTTACTCATGCCTATTTTTAACATTTTAACCAAAAGCCCCAACCACCCCCAAATGAGGAGTTTGTCAGGTCTGAGCTATCCACCAGTGAAGGCGCATCATTCTCCACCTCAGCTTGACAAGATTTGGCCATGTGACAGTGGGTGGCACAAAGACCCAGCGAGAAGGAGTAGATGGACACATGCATGCAGTCGTTCAGGTGCTTGTGTCATGTGTACCACTGCTTTGGTGGAAGCTCACTTCCCTGCTTCACTTACCTTGCATGGGCAATGGAGGTATTTTGTTTGATTGCTCATGGTGCTGTGTTTTTAAGTCACTGAGGGTGGGCAGTTAGCAGGGCTTGTTTCTAGCTGTTGGGATATTTTGATTGCAACATGCACAATTTTGGACATGCTTCTGGAAGATCCTTTCTTGCAACTAAAAGACCACAAAGGAATGACATCTTTTATTCTCAAAAACAAGCAAAAGAGATCTTTCCATGTTTGTAAAAATTTTGCTGTGGGCCATATCTTGGACTGCTATTCTCACTTCCCTGTGGTGGATACTACAGTAAAATATGATCGTACATATCTAGCCCATCTTTCACTACATATTGTACGTGGTGAATAATAATGTCTGACTGTGGACCACAGGTTAGAGAACATAAAGTTGGGCAATTTGCAGTAAAATGTGGATTTAGACACATTACTGCTAGTCTCCATCATTCCCAGTATAACAGACGGTGGAAAAAGGCATTAAAATAATAAATTGTCTTCTGAAAAAGCTGTAAATCCTGACTGCTATGAATTTAGCAGCGCGGGACTGCCTTAATGAGCCATGGGCTGCCACCTACTGACATGCTGTTCTGCAGGAGACTGAAAGCAAGAAGGCTGTAATGTTAGAAATGTTATGGGATTCTCTGGTGAGCTACAGAGGTATGAAGAAATAGGTAAGGAGGAAAATCATTGGTCTATTCGTGTTCAGAGCAGGAAATAACAGCTGCTGCTCAGGGAGGTGGTGGTGTCATACAGTAACTGCTTAAACATCACTTAACTTTGTGGTAGGATTTTTTTTCTTAGGGTTTATTTGCACCTGCCCTTCACCGTGCAAAATGGGCATGATATTTAGTTGGTGCTGTCACACCAGAGGAGTGGGTACTGCAAAAAAAAAGGAGTCAGGTAAAGGAGGCCGGTTGGCATTCATTTGACTCAGTACCACTTGAAAAAGTTCATGTCTGAGTTAGTATGCTCAAAAGCAGAAAGCAAGAGCCACTACTTTTGCTTTTCAGACAAGTCTCAAGATTGTGAGGGTTTGATTTAGCACTGCTGAAAGCTTCAAATTATCAATACTGCAACTTTTCTAGCAATTAAGATGCAGCTAGAATTGCTGAAGAAATTATACTCTGAGCTGGGAATCAGAAGTATATATATTACTAGGGGAATTGTTATTATTTAACAATAGAGATGTAATTACCTTAATAAAGTAATAATTATAAAATATACAATACCATTTTGTTATTAAGAAACATTTAGTTTTTCATATTTAGACATTAAAAGAAATGCAAAATTCCCCTGTTGAGTGGGCAGTTTAAAGAATTACTCTGGTTATACTAGCAGGGGAGTACATCTTCTGCATGAATGAACTAAAGCTTTATACTGCACAGCAGAGGGTTTTAAAATGAATGCAAAGGTAAATTATTTTTCACTTCCATTTTGTGTCTCCCATTACGGGAGGTACAGATGAATGTATATTTCCCAAAACTTTTGCACAGTGCATGCAGGAAAGGGCTAGATCACTATCTCTGGACTCTGGACTGGGATTTATCTTGTGTAGTTTCAGACACTTATATTGTTATCTTCTACATTTACTGCTAGATAGCAGACTTCCTGAGCACTTTGAAATAGAGGCTTGAAAATGCAGTTCACCTCTTCTGCTTTAAATGTCTACCTAAGGATGAGATGAGTCATGTTCCCCATCTACGGTGATGAAGGGACCTGACACAGCAAGTTCAGGCAAGCCCACCTCATCACTCATTTGAGTCCCCAGAGAGCAGACACAGTTGGAAACGGCAGCAAAATATTTCCCAAGTACCATACCGCTTCCTGCTGCCCTTGAGTTAGAAAAGCTAAGCAGAAGGGGAGAAAGGGAGATTGGAGATTCAGTTTCTCTAACAAGGTCTACACAATCTCTGACAAACAGGTGTGAAAGCATTTGCCAGACAAGGTGCCTGTGGGTGCCTAAAAGCTTTGCCTACTTTCAGGCATGCAGCCTGCAGGCAGCTCATCGGGGTGAAGGGGATCTCACAGTTTGTTCTTCTCATGGGGTGCCCTTTGCTTGGAGCTTGGAGCCCGGCAGCGCTGGCAGCTCCTGCCCAGGCAGACTTCGGCTTTTGGTTTAGCATGGCAGTGGGCCAGCTCTCAAACACTGTACAGACATATTTCTCTTTCCAATTCTTGCTTTTCTGTTGTCAGAAGAATCAAAGAAGGCCAGCTGGATTGATAGTTCTTGTGAAGAGGGCACACAGCCACCAATATCCAGACTGAAACAAGCAATTATTACCCAGGTGAGAACATTTCAGTCCAAACTGCGTTAGGATAAGAGAGCAATAGAAGCAGAGTAGGGGACACTGTCCATCTTGATGAGACTATGCTTCAGAAACTTGTGAACTTCAATGAAAAACTAATGAAAATTTAGCCTTGTTTTTTTTCCTTATAACCAGCCCCCTCTCATCTTACAGATGATGAATAATTTGCTTTGACATCTGAGTTGCAAGAAGAAGGGGGAAAAGGGAAAACTCATGGCAATATGCCACCTAATTATATCTACAACACAAAATCACTGCTTCAGCTGTACCTGACAAACATCAGGGAAGCTTTAAACCTAGCTATGCATGAAATTTCTAACAGACTTACCACATGTGTGAAAATCTCCTGCAAAACATTTAAAAGGATAAACTCTACACTTTATTATGTTCTAATTAAAGAGACAATGAGGCACCGTATCTATTATTAAAGCTTTAGATTCTTGCATATCTCATTATAATAATTAACAATACCACTGCAAGTGAAAATCAGTTTTGAGAGAGCTGATGCCCAAGTTGTCATGAAAGAGAATAGTGAGGAGAATTGCTTTCTACTTAGAGAAAAGCAAGCTGTGAGATTTCAAAAATAATTATCATGACTGTGAAAAATCTGCTTGGCAGCTCATTTCATTTGTGTCTCAGGGTTGCCATTCTTTCTTTTCAATGACTTCTTGCTAGGTCTAAATACAGACCTCCAGTCTGAAGTTAATTTCCCCCTTCAATTTTTAAACTCACTTTTGAAGAGAACTGGGAAAGAATTATGTTTGGTGATTTTCATGATACTTGGCGTTTAACTGCACTTCATTTTCATTCCTGGATCAAGACTTCAAAGTGCCACAGAGCTATTAACCCACCCTCCAGTGTTTGCCATTTATTCCTACTGTAAGTTCTTGTTTTGCTGTAGTTTGCTTGTTTTGCTGTAGATATGAGAAAATGCAGGCTAGCCTTAGCAGGGGCATCAGGAACATATATCCAAGGACTTCACAGTCTGAGGTCTTGCTTTTGTGGCTGTTTGTGCAAATGCTTAATTTTACTCTCCTTACTAGTCCCAACGTATGCATTAAGGTATATTATTTTTTAATAAAAACGAAAAAATGAGGAACCCTTATAAACAGTTTCAAATGTTAAGCGTAGTCATAAAGAAACCCTCAATACTTAACAATGTAGAAACAGCACTGTTGACCACATATAGTGCTTACCTAGTTTGTTTTTAATGTGCTGCTATGGGAGTGTCAAGGGTACTCCTATAATGGGAACTGGAATGAGAATTATTCCTATAAGGGGTATTTATTATGGGCTCCCGTTAGGACTAAGCACTTGAAACAAAACTAAACTATGCTCTGTTACATTTTGTCTTGGATCTGCTCGCTGGGAAAAAAAAAAAAGAAAGGAACAAAAACCACGGAGGATTATAATTTCCAAAAAAGAATGGGATAAAATGGAGGTGTTGCTGGTATTTTTCTAATATCAGACATTTCGGGCAAGTGCTCACACTGCCAGGCAGTATTACAAAATGAGGTCACTGATCCTTCCCCCCTTTCCCTGTTCCTGATGGACTCCGTGAGGCTGAGGCAAAGTGTAGGGTTGGCTGTCCTCAGCTGTTAGGTCCGTATTTCTCCCTAGTGCCCTAGGACTATTCTGTACCAAGTTACATGGATGGTGACACGACAGCTGCTGTTTTGAAGCAAAACACATTAAATGTCACAGAGAGCAACATTCTCTGAAGAAAACTTTTTATTCCAATGGATGCAACCTAATTGCTTGCTAGTGTACATGAATGTAATGGAAAGAGACCCTGCTTATAACTTCTGAAGGATGAAAACATCATCCCTGGTACTCAAACTGCACTGAAACACGGTTTCCCCTGCTTACAGTTCTGAAGTATTCTCCTCTCCTGCAAATGTTTAATTGAGACTACTCCATTATTTAGCACAGCAAATTGGGAGGAAGTTTTTAATGAAAAATTCTATTAAAGATACAATTTATTGTAGTATCAAACTGTACATTGTAACCCAAATGTTGCTACTGGTAAATCAACAACAAACCCAAGTGATGATTTGTACATTCTGCTCTCACCCTCAGAAAATGATTTTTGCTCTTTAAGTGTTATACATTAATTTTCCTCCTCATCACAAGCTAGTCAAAAGTAGCAGACCAGAAAGTCACCGCCATTTCTTTCTGTGTACATTAGAGAAAAACTCATATACCTATGTACTCCTGTGCAAAGCATATATTCAGGCATTAATGGCCATTACATCAGATTGACTGATCCCTCAATGACTCCATTTGTGGAAAGCAGAGCTGTCTCCATCTCTCCTGCCATAGCTCGGGCGCACCTCTTACTTAGATGTTAGTCACCCCATACCATTCACAGTCTTTGGTCACAGGAGTCTGTCATCTTAAGTAAGTCCAGGAAAACTCTGAAGTGATGGACAAAGAAAACGCACTTCTGATTCCAGCTGTTTTGCATATGTCCTCTACCAGCAAAAACAAAATGATTTTTCTATAACAGCTTTCAGTATTATCAATACTTTAGCCAAGGATTTTGCCACACTGTAAAAATTAGAAAAATAAATATATTTGTTATCCATGATTTTAAAAATACATTTCAGGGAAGAGGAAAAAGTCTTTTCAGATACTGCTGAAAAAAAATAATGTTAAAGGACCATTTTGGTGTTTTTACCACAAAACTTTTAGTTTCCTTGCGAGCCTATAGACATTGTTTGACCACTAAGTATCTGTTTATTACTTTTATTTCCCCTACAGCCAGACTGGATAATGCTGCCCCCACTTTTGCTGCCTCAGCTACTGCTCTGCTAGTGTGGAGTGCTGCTGAGCCCTGGGCCAGCTCTGCACAGTTGACTGTGCTGGTCTTATACTCACTGTATAGCTACCCAGAGGCCTCCTCAGATCCTCCAGCTCTGCTACTCAGATTCCAGTGTCTGGACTTCAAGTATTTGCATCTAAAATGCACTGTCTTTCAGTCCTTACAGGAATGGGATAAACAGATACACAGTTAGGTTCTGAGTTTGAGACTGAAACACTTTTAGCAGTCTAAGCTATAAATCCTTGGACTGGATGAAAGGAGAGTTTATCAGGGGAAAGATTAAGTTTAAACCCAGCATTTCCATGTTGATAAGAGCATTATTATTGCCATCAAGTGCATGCACCGCCTATCTCACTAATAAGTAGCTCTAGCACATCATTCAGCTTCAAGGGTTGTTCAAAGGATTTTTTGCTGTGCTCTTGTTAGCTTTGGATTGACCTTGCTTTCTTCCCCTTAATGTTTTGTTTGTCTGACGGACAAGTTTTAGAATAATTTTATAAGTATTTACAGAGACAAAACTAAATCTACTTAAGCAATCTTACAACAAGGTACACAAATACTCCAGCCAAAAGTTATATTATGCAGTTTAATTTTAACTATATATATGTATTTCTACATGTACATTTCATCAAATAATATTTAATATTTGGTTTGTCTTATTTAGGTGTGGCTGTTGCAAGGGGAAGAGCATCTATGTTCTTGCTGGTTGAAACTTCATTGCAAGCAGATGCCTCCACATTCACTTATACTTTCTCTTAGCCTCTGCATTTAACCTGGTCCAGTTGCCCATGGTGTTTCTTGGTGATGAGCCAAGGCCCTGGGGTGAGTAGTTTGGGTTCTGCCCAATGTGTTTGGAAGATTCGTGGTTGCACATGCAAAGAATATTTGAAAAACCTCTCTTTATTTCCAATTATACAGTCTGACATCTTCAAGAATTTATGTCACGTCCTCTTTTCTGGCTTCCAAGTATTGCTCTTTCTGATACTTCTCAACAATGTCTCTCTCCCTCATCCTTGTCAATGGTGAAACTCTTTCTTAGACCTACCAGCAGTGTCTGGTGTTCAAGACCAATTGTGTGCGGCAGCAGTTTCTTTTATCACATGCTGAAGTTTGAAATGACTGAACCTCTACAAACCCATTGTTCTTTGGCTAATTCCACAAATTGCACCTGGTCAACATCACACACAAATGATCTTCTGCTTGTTCAATATCATGCACAAACAATTTTCCATGCACCTCCTGATTAAAGAACATTCACCTTCAGCAGCTGCATAGCGGCCGTAACAAGTAGACCATGCTGAAGCATGTTGAATGATGAAGTGGTTTTAAACAAAATACCTGGGTAGTGTTTTGGTGTTCCTAAGCATAGAAGACCAAAACAATAGTACATTTGCATAAAGCAAATGAATGAAAATCTTTGCAGTCCACCTTAATTTCTAGTCAGTCTTAGCTGGTCTTGTTACAGGGATTGAAGGATATTGGCACAGATCTCAGCACCTTGGGTTTTTTTATTCTGGCATCCTTAAATGGCATACTATATACTTCTAAATTGTTATCCTTCCTTATTTGTAGCCCTCCAGTCATTTCCTACCAGTATTTCAGTATTAGCACTCTGTCCACCTCTTGCTCAGCCTCAGAATTACACAGAGTAGGAATATTCCAGGATCTGATTTCAGGCATCTGCTATAGGTGTCCAAACTAGGAATTAGCATAGAGAGTCCACGGAAAGAGTTCAGATGCTGCTTCTATGTGCAGGCAGCCTAGGTTTCCAGGTCAAGAACCTGCCTTAGACTCCTTAAACTGGATTGTGTTGGAGCAGGATGGTGCTGTTCACTGTATGCTTTAAAACTATTCGGTGGTTAAACATGTTCAACTATGCATCATTTGCTGAGTGTAAATTGGTTCAATGGTTTTCAGTCATGCAAGCAATCTGTCCTATCTTTTACATTTGTTTAAATGAAAACCTGCAAATAGGATGCATTTTGCTTGGTAAAGTCTTGGTGATAAACTCTGGTGGCCAGTGTTACAAATATAATTTTGGTCATATAAAATCATAAATTACCACTTGCATTGAAACTCCATTTGCTGACTGATTGTTCTTCAATACATAGGACTTCAGATAGTCTGGTAAATGGACTAAAATTTCTCTTGGTTGTACAACAAAATTGATCCTCATAAGATGGAAAACCTCTTACATCTCCTTTTAAAAGCCTAGTATGTTGCCATAAAACGAATTGTTTCATATGAATGTCTTAGTTCCATGATTAATGACAAAACTGAATAATTTTTTTATGATACAAGAAACTGTTTAGCTCTGTGCAGAAGAAAACATGAAAGGATAAGTGGGAAGCTCACCAAACAAGCAAGAAAATTTGAGAGAGAAGAATTTTTTGGTGACCAAAGGTTACAGTTTTGCAATTTCTGGCTTTAGCTTTGATTGCTTGTCTCTCTAAGTGTAATTTGTGTAACTGTGGTAATGTCATTAGGTGTAGAATAAAAAATGCTGCACAAGTGTCTTATTTGTATGTCTGTATGTGTGATGGCTCCATGACTTCACATATGGTGGGGGTGGGTTCAGGCAAAAAGTTTGACACATAAGCTTTATAACAATAGTGTCTGAGCAATCCCCTCGTGACACTGTAGTGCTTCACTCAGGATCAAATGAAGCTCTAAACTCCTGGCTTGCTTTATGGCAGCTCTCTTATTCCTTGGCTAACTCTTAGTCAAGCCATGGCTTCAGTCTCTGCTGCTCCTGCTACTCTTCACTTATGGCTACAGTAGTGCTCAGCAGCACAGGCTTGCCTTTTATGACTTCAGGCCATACTGAAGCATGTAGGAATGGCTAAGGTGCATTTCATAGGTACCATTTGGGATTCTCCAGGGTACTAAAGACACCTGCCTGGTCCTGGCAGACATGCCATAGGACTTGGGGGAGATCTGTGCTCTTCCAAGCGGGCAGGTGTAGGCCAGGTGTGTACTGTGGGGTATGTGAACACTATAGTGCTGGCTACCAGTGCTCAGGTGACCAAATCACACTTTCAGAACTTCTCTGTAATCAAAGGGGAGCAATAATAATTTTTACAGGATAGTTCAAGACACTAGGTAAGTTGAATCATGCTTCTATTTCTTTTTCTGTTGACTGCAGAAGTCTCTTCAGATGATAATGTTCGCAATGCTAAGCGTCTCAGTTTGATTAGATCTGGGTTTGTACATCTAGCTGTTCCAGATGACATGGTAACTATGCAAAAGGCATATGCTGATTCTAATTAGTTTCTGATTAGACCCAGGCAAAGTGTTTTTCTCTGAATAACATATTTACAAAAAAATCCCTACAGTTTCAAGGTGGCTGAAAATAATTTATGATATTTGCCTCAGTTTTGCCAAAAGACTGGGCTGCATTAAAGTGACAGCAAGCTGTAAGGAAAAGTCTGAGGAGTTTGCTTTGATCTTTTTTGAAATGCTTGTTCCCACATTTGTCTGCTGGGTGAGGTTCTTATACCAACAGGAGAAAAAGGGGACAGATCCCACCTTGCCACAGGAGGAAAAACATACTGCCTCTTTTTCCTCATACGAAGTTCTCTTTACTCTTCAAATCCTGATTAGAAGCCTGTTTGTCTTTGACAATTGGTAGGTTGGCTGGTAAACTGAAGCTGCGGCACCTCATGCTCCTCTTTGCTGCTTTGTTTTTATTCACTTGCTGCCTTGGAGCAGATGTCAGCTTGCTGTAGGCAGGGCTGACCACCCTGCACTGGGGCTGCACCCCTGCCTCACTCCGTTTGCTGTAGACAAGGGTTCACCTTCTTCACCTGCTTAAAGATTGTTTCTTCTTTTCCTTCCCAGGAATGTGGAGTGAATGTGATGTTCCTCTGACAACGTTGCCTCAGCCTTTTCTGCCGATGCCAATACCTTTGTAAATGTAAACCAAGAAAGACCTGGATTAGAGAGGGGATTAAGTCTTAAATTTCCCTCAAAGCAGAATGAGAATGATTTTACTGATTCATTCTCATTCTGTCTTGAGAATTTCAGGATATTACACAAAGCAGAGAAGCATTGAAGAGAGGGATTATGACACCATCAAGAGTAGCCCATAACTTGGTCCTTAGAAAGCCTTCCTGAAGCCGGGCAATCCCATATGTGGAAGCCAATATCCCTAATGTGGGTGCTGTAAACATAGGGCTGCTGGCCACAAGACGTGCTGCCTCCTTCAGCAGGCTTGCAAGTCTAGTCATTTGGTTTTCATTCCCTTTCCCCTCTTTTTTTCCTCCGGAAAGCAAATGTCAGGATGACAGCACATTTTTCAGGGATATTGTTTTGCTGGCTTGTTTTGACACGGATTGGCGCATAGCACGGCTCCATCCCTGGGAATGTGTCTGTGTGTGAAATAATGAGCAGCAGTCATTGCAGAGCTTTCCAACTCTGCACACAAAAAGCAGAAGTAACCTGAGAGATCTCAGCTTAAGCAGCCAGAACTGCCAAGGCTTTAAGAAAAACCTAATTCTCTCCATTAGCCACACAGGGAATAAACAACGAGTCTGGTGGGGAAGGACTGGTTCCCTCAGTGCTGATCCTATCTAGCTGCAAGATGAGCATCTAAGGGAGGAGGGCCAAATGCTCTCCCCTCATCCTGATTGCATGCATGGGGAAACACTAGAAAAAGCAGATGAGTGACATTAAAATATAGTAATAGAATACTAGTGCGAGACATTGGGAATTCAATTTACTTGGGAACTTGAGTAAATTACCTTTTAAAGGCTTTCTGTGTATCAACAGGGATTGCTGTAGAGAGAATGCTTAATTTATTTACATGCCGTATTAAATTGGATAATTTACACAAATTATCAGCCATAAATTGGCCATGGAAGAAATCAACCTGATCTCTATGAATTAGTTTATCTGTGACCTGTTTTAAGCTACCTGATAGGATTTTGATGCATACTTAATTAATTAAACAAGACAAAGACACTGAATGAGGTTCTAGCTTATTCATCTTATGAATCATAGCTGTAGGGGTTCACCTTTTGGGCTGTGCATTACTCCTTGATATACTCCTCCTCTGAAAGACTACTTTCTCTCTCAAAAAATCTATAAAATACTTTATTTGGTACCCATCGACACAGTTGCTTATTTCTATACTGCTGAACTAATTTCCTCTGAGGTAATTGAGTCAATCAGTTCCTCGTTATTTAGCTGAGCCAGCTTTAGCATTTAATTTTAGATGTTCAATAATTTCTGGTCTATCAGCTTCTTTGATGTACACATCTCTTTATGACTATACATTAACAATTTCCTTATTATTAATTTTGATCCAGTTGATATTTTATTACTAAGAACACCTAACCATTACTTGTGAAATTACCCTGTGTTTTGAATTATTTTTATAATGGATTTATTATTAATACATATAAATAATATGAAATGTGAAATAGATGTGCAGACATCTATATACAAAATTATAGACACTAAAACTCAGATTGGTGGAAAGCTGAAATGGCTATTTGGTGGTTGTTTCAGCTAAAGAATAGTCAGCTATTTAAATATCTATATTACAAAGACATTTACAGAATTATTAGTAATATTAACACATGTATTCAGCAGCCAGAAGAGGAGCAGATATCTAACAAAAAGGAGATAAAATAATAATAAACAATATATATTTTATAATTTTAGACATAAATTGATAAGCATATGTAAGAAGTTGGTATGAAAGAAAGAAAAAGAAGAGAAAAACATTCCTACCACACAGTGTCCTAATTTTCCAGAAGACTTTCCCTTCATCAAGGAAGTTGTCCTGCCTCTTTTTTTTCTTCTCCATTTAACTGTGGAAACTTTCAGAGTGGAATCCCAGAAAATCCCTTTGTAAGTCTGTATAAAAAGTCGTTTATTTGCAGCAGGTATAGAATGTCACTTTTGAGTTCCCTGGCTTTTGCCACTTTAACCCCCTTGTCTTCAAGGATGTGCCTGGGATAAATTAACACTGAAAAGATAACTTTCAAGGAAACCTTGAACTAGTGCCAGCTTGCTAACTTGGGCCATGAAGCCATCCTTTAGCTGGAACTATACGGAGTTAGAGCACTCTGCTTGGAAGCTGCTTCATGGATATTTGTGGTATAGACACTTTTTTATTCATGCACTTAGATCATGGTGGTGTCCTTAAGACATAGTTATCTGTGACTTTGGTATTGTTGGCCAGCCTGCATGTGTGACGTAGTCATATGCGGATCTCACACTGACTGGGAGGTACATGCAAACTACTGCTCCTTTACTATAGTGTCCTGAGAAAGGAAACCCCTTCCTGTTCTCTAGCAAGCAGCATCCTCATGACTGCAATGTTCTGGGAGCTGAGCCTTGCCCTGGCCTGACACAGCCCCAAGATGAAGGGTGTTGAGGTAGACATTGCCCACTGAGGTTCTGTCTACATGGCTTGTCTGTTCCACTGAACTGCAATCATTTATTGACTTTATCAGACAACTCAATGTTCATGTTTTACCCTTCTGAGTGCTAAGATAATGCCTGTGAATTTAATGCAGGGTGCGAGTCTGCTGCTGGAACCAGAGAAGTGGTGAAAAATACATCTACAGCATGAAGAAACAGAAAATCAAGGAGGTAG
Source organism: Amazona ochrocephala (assembly GCA_039720435.1). Lineage (NCBI taxonomy): Eukaryota > Metazoa > Chordata > Aves > Psittaciformes > Psittacidae > Amazona > Amazona ochrocephala. The sequence continues at coordinate 58,931,246 of CM077877.1, forward strand.
TGACAACAGGCCATGCCACGCCAACAAGTCAAGCCAGCTTCTAGGAAAGGTCAGTTCCATGCTTAGAAAAGGGGAAGAAACCTTGGGCCAATGAGCTTGCATAAATTAACTTCTGGCATTCCATGCTCTCTTGGGACTTTAAACACTGTAAGGCTAGCAAAATGTAGACAAAAGCTTCAGTTCATGCTCTCTTCGTTTGAAAAAAGAAAAAGTTGAAGAGAGAAAAAGACCTCCCAGAGTGCATAAAAGGGAAGAGATAATGACTGCTGAGGAATTATTTTCTGTCTCTATTCTCTCTTGTGTATTGTGTGCTGGGATGAAATTTCACCTAGGCAAGCCACGCTTTCTTGTCACAGGCTTTACTTTGATTCCAATACCCATGAAGACAGCCTCTATGGATGAGAATCTGATAGAATATCTTCTGCAGAAAGAGGACACCATTCCTAGACAAAATCTCCTGCGCTGCTGTTCTTCAGACTTAATGATTTATATGATCATCAAACCCTTCCCTGAGTCCTCTCAGGGCAATTTCTGCCCTTGCAAAATGTCACTTACCTTCGAGCTGTCTGATTCAACATAATGCAGGTGTTGCCTCCCCTGATTTTCTGCAGTTCTTATCTGCAGTAGTGAGTACCCAGGTAGTGCTAACACCAGTAGTACTAATAAGTAGAAGTATGTAGTAATATCTAGTAAATGTACCTAGTATGGAAGTAAATCATGAACTTCAGGTCTACAAACCAACTCTCAGCGCTTGGAAATTCTAGAAATTATTTCTAATTCTAGAAATGGAAAAGTCTCTTATTCATATGTATGGCTGTTTTTGTTGGTGAGCATAAGACACATCAATTAGTGGGCACTACCAGAGTGCTCTTCTTCTACTTGTTAAGGAACTAGGCAAATAAAAAGTTAAATTGAGTTTCATGTACTGTGTATTAATATATCAGTTTTCACCTAGTACCAGAAGAACAGAGACAGCACTCAGATTGTTTGTTAATGTGTTTCTAATATGAGTTAGCTAATACAATGTGACATTGTACTTAAAAGTGATCTGAAAGCCATTTAGAGAAAATTTAGGCATAAAAATGCAGATTGTGTATAAATATTTCCATGTTTGTTAAGAAGATGAAACTCAGCACTAATTTTAGCACTGTGGTAACACCAAAGAGGGCAGGATAGTTTTATTAGTTATTCTGAACTTTGAGTGAACATATGGTAGGCATACTGAGCTCTAGGTCCTCCACTGTCCTTGGAGATTCTATATGTAAAGATGAAATCTGTGACCCTGTAAACTACTCTGCACTGACAGACTGTGTCACTAGCAAGTTATTGCCAATGACCCAAGATGAAATGTCTTTCCAAATTGCCATTCTCTCTGTGCTTTGCATAGTTTGAAGATACTGCCTGTGAGAAGGCAAGAATGAAAAATTAAAACGTACAGGGTAACTTAAATCCAGCGTCATGAGGGGATCCTCATGTCAACTATCAGGTTCCTAAGGTCAACTTCTTTTGCAGGGAACAGGGAGGAACAAACATCTCCAGGCTGAACAAGGAAGGAAGAAGCATTTTGCGTCCTAAACAAGATGTCAAGCATAGATCAGACAAAGCATACTTGAAAATACATCTGCTAACTAGGCACTTGGGATGACTAGCTTAGAGGTGGATTGTGACACTGGAAAAATCATGTGAGGATGAATCCTGCTACGCCTGACTTCTTGTTTTTCAGAGTATTTTACATTATGGCAATTCTTATTGCTCTAGGAGCTTTTGATCAGTCCAAAAAGTTATTTGCTTCTGGTGCTATCTTTTCCGCTGAGGTAAGCATATGTGTGTAGCTTTTCTGTTTTGAGTGCAATTTAAGTAGATAAATGTTGCACCGTTCTGGTGTTGTTCCTTACTGCATTAAAATTTGTCACTTTCCTTGAGGAGAGAACTGAGCACACAGTGTAGAATTTCATTTCATTACACTTCTAGATATGTTTATCAGCAAAAGCTTGTGTTATAAAGCATGCTTTATGCAGAGCTGAGGGTCATGAAATATGAGATAGTTTAGCATTTCACTTGAAACCGTATACCACGTTTGCCATGTCATTATGCTGTTGAAGGAGAATAAGAGAAATTAGTTCACCTACTTACTGTTTATCAGGTGCTCAAATGCTGTACTCTTTACTGCTTTTCTGATCAAGATAAATGTTTCTGCACCTTTAGAGGAAAAAACTGATTGAATCTTACTGAAACATTTTAGATTCTCAAGTCAGGTGAAATGTGGGTTTGTGGCAAGCTACAGAAACATAATTAGAGGAGTAAATATATAACCTTACTAGAAAGTTAAGATCCTTCTGCTACAAAGGCATGCATTTTTATAACAATAGACAAATCTCTTTGTAATAGAGCAGCGCAGTCTCAAAACAATTTAGGTACATGTCCGTAGCAATGGTAGAAAGATCATATGGCCTGACCGATTTTTGTCACATGCAAGATATCAGAGCATTTTCACCCAAGGTGAAATAAGTTGTTTCATGTTGTATATCATCAATGCCATGCAACCTATCAGTCTCAGTGTTTCATATTTTCCAGCACCAATTATGTGAGGACTCCAAAGCTTAAGTCTCTATTATTTCCCAGAAGCAAGAAGATTGGCAAGAAAATTAAGAGATCTATCATAAGCCTACATAGCTCTATCTGGTTCCTGCATTACCCTGCGTGTGAACAGGGGCCTTGAACTCCTGACAGCATTCTGAAGCAATGTTCATCAGTTCCTTGCTCTGGGCAGCACTTGTTTTGCTAACTTGAGTCACCTCAAAGTTAAATTCCTGGACGCCCTTTCCAGTTAATGAGAAATCACCACTTTCATGGTGTGATTCATCTCTGCTAGTTTGGACGTTTTGACTGGGGCTTGCACTCCACCCTACTGTTTCTATGGGGTCTGTGGCTAAACAAAAGCCATCAGTGTTCTCATGTGTATGAATGGCTCCTCTGCAGCCTTTCATGAAGAATAAATGCTCACCAAAAAATTAAGAGAAAGGGAGAAACTTTTTTATTTGAGTGGGAGAAAAAGAACATCCTTTTCAAAACTGAGAAAAAAAAAGGCATAAGAATCAGTATGTGAGAAAGAGTGAAGATGGCTAAAGTGAAGAAAAAGTAACTATTGCCTAACATATTAGACAGCAATCTCACTCTGGATCTGCTTCCGTTTAATTTAACGGCAGCATTCCTGCCTACTTCGCGGAATAGAATAAAGCCAAACACGAAGACACCATGGCAAATGAACATATATCTATAGGGAAGTTAAAGATCACTGTGATAGTGTTTAGAAGACTGAAACATAGGAGTGTTTAGAAGACTGAAAAATCAGGCCAACTTTAGACATTAAAATTTAAATTTACTAAATTAATTAACATAATGCTTCCAGATAATGGTTAAATCTTCCACAATATTAGTCATCACCATTTTGTATAGAAACCTGTTAGTTTTTAATACTTATCCTGAATTAGCTATGTGTATGCAATATAAAGGAGCTCATGTTGTTTAGTTAGAATGGATGGCTATGGTTCCTGATGGTCCTTTTCCTTTGTCACCAAGGTTGAAGTGATCAGGCTTGAGAGTTCACCCATGAGAGATGTTAGGGCTGAAGTGGGCTATCTTCTACAGTGTACCCTGCTTACACCTCGTGTTTTTCTGCTATTGCCCTCTCCCTTCTCTCAGAAAGGGGCCTTCTCTGCTCCTGGTACTGTTTATCTTGGTTTTGATTTTGCCAGTCATTCTTCTTGTGTATCTGGGAGGATGTCCTGCCTACTTGCTGTCCCTCGTCCTATCAGCGAGCGTCAAATAGGCATCAATTACAGTTAGGTGTTGTTACTGTGTTAATAAAAAACATAGCGATGAAAAAATCAGAGCTCAAGCATTGAGATGTCTGTTTTATTAGCCAAAATTATTGTCTGAGTATCTGGGTTCAAAATAAAGTCAAGAAAGTTGCAAGAAGGAGTATTAAGGCCTTGTAGGAACAGAGAAGTTTCCAATGTACACTAAGGTTGCTTACTCTGGTCCAAAGGAAAACTCAGAGTCCTGACTCCTTAGCAAATCAGAGATGCCTTGGACAGTCCACACAGTTTTCTGTAAAACATTAGATCTAATACAAAATCTGAGTTTTTATTTTGAAGGAGCATAGAAGCTCACTTCTACACCTACCAGATTCTCAGTTAAGGACTATGGTTAATAAGCAGGAGAATGATTTCCCTAGAAAATCCAGATCATCTCATTTAAGACTTATGCAACGGTGACTTTCTTTACTTAGTAATTTGGAAGTACTATAATATTACAGACTTCTTGTTAGTTCCTCTTGATGTACACTGGTGTACCTGCAACCAGCTGAACACCCAGCACCATGATTACTTGGAAACACAGAGCTTGTCACCTATTCCTTGTTCTGCTCCAAGCTGAAATAAACATTAGCTGTGTCTAAACAAATCCACACAACAAAATGTTAGTTTTCATCCCATGGGCTGATGCATCAGATTCCTGAACTCAAGGGTATGAAAGCCAACAATTGAGGTAGGACTGCTCTTTTAAAGTAGTTCATTTAAGCACCTTTTGATGAAGTGAGGGCACTGGGGTGCTTTGTTCATTACTACCTGGTGTGCAGTGAGGCTAAATTAAGATTCTCATTCCTTTTAACTACTCACCCCTGTGAACAGTACAAATTGATACAGTCCCTAAGTGTTTTATTTGCATCAAAAGCAATGCTTGTAATGTATCTGAGAATGTAAACCTTGGACAGTTCTGACCTCTAAATTCTCTAAATTTCAATGAACAGTAGCTATAGTGCTATTTTATTTCATGATGTAGTACTCATTGATCCATGATTATCTTGACCTTTATCCCTTTTTGATTTTATAGTTAACAGTTGAGGAAATCAGGATAGTACAGAGCAGGCTGTGTTGCTGGAACTCATGTAATGATTAGCTTGACAATATATCCTTAAAGTGAAAGCAGGATTTTTTTTCACGCATCTGTGAGAGAAAGAAATAATAAAAAGTAAAGAATAATTTTGTGAAATGAAGCTTCAAATTAATTCTGTACTTTCTCTCTATAATTTCTAACTGAGCTATGAAAATGTCTCTTGAAACTCAGGGATAGTTCACACTTTCTAACTTTGGATACTAAAACTTTCGATACTCAGCCTAATTTAGGTAGTAATCTGGCTCTAATTCTAAATACAAACTCCCTTTAGAGAGAGAGAGAGAGGCTACTTTAAGGGGTGATTTCAAGTAGAAACATAATTTTGAGTCATCTGAGGTTGTATACAGGAATAAAGCTGTCTCATGGTATCTTGCTGTGTCTTGCCTCAGAAGGGGAGCCACTTGGCACGTACAGAAGCAAACCCTGTGGTGGTGAGTAATGCAGGTATTGCTCCTGTCAGTTAGGGCTCTGGAGTGAAACAGGAAGAGCTTCTACATGTTGATACCTTTATCTTCCCCTTGTGCATACAGGGAGCTTAGGAAAGCTACCAGGTTTGGTTGGAAATGCTAAGTGCTAAGTGGAAATATTAAGCCTAACAACCTGTTCTGCTTCTGGGTTCACAGCCTTTATAATATCATTCCAGGAAGGTAGTTGTGGGCTTTCATACAGATAAAGCTTTCACTCTATACTCTATAGTAAGTGATGCAGTTCTCCCTTTTAGCTGTTTTTTTTTTTTTTTTTTTTTTTTTATTTTGTTGTTTGAGGTAAGAACAGTTTAATAATTTAAATGAAGATAACAATAGCAATAGCAGTAATGAAAAATAAAAAATAACCAAGAGATATAAGTGATGAACACTACAATTGCTCAACACCTGCTGACTGATGACCCTCTAGTCCATGAAGAGCAATAGGTGACTACCCCAGTTTATATGCTGGACATGGCATACTGTGGTATGGAATATCCCTTTGGCTAGTTTGGGTCAGGAGTCCTGTCACTGCTTCCCCCTGGCTTCTTGTGCCCCTCCTCACTGGCAGAGAATGAGAGACTGAAAAGTCCTTGATCAGGGTAAGTGCTCTTTAGCAACAACCAAAACATTGGTGTGTTATCAGACTAAAGCTGTTCTCCGATTAAAATCAAAACACAGCACTGCACCAGCTACTAAGAAGTAAAATAGACTATCCCAGCTGAAACCTGGACACTCTGCCTGTCTTATTCTGGTAATATGTTTTTAGATTTACAACCGGAAATTTCTAATCGGTTACCTAAATTTCATGAATTGAAGTTTCTATTTGTTGCTATTTAAACATTCAACTTGCATTTACATGTGTAAATGCCTCTTCATATATGATCAGCACATTTTTAAAAATTATCAGTGTTTTGCATGGTTACAATATACCCTCTTATTGCCAGTAGTTAGGTGTCAAACAGTAGAATTAAACTTGAATATTTTATAGGAATTACTCTGATGCTTGTTTTTCTCTCTGTAGTTTTCTTTATGGGTTAGTTTTTAGACTGTTTATAGTCAAAAAGGCACACAAAGGAAAAGTCTGAGTAGATAAAGACCATAAGCCCTCACAATTCATATTGTACCAGCTATTAAAAATATCTCCACGCCTTCTAGGCTTCAAAAAAATGGTTATTTCATTCAGTAAAAAATGCAGACTAGACATGCTCTTTCTCGCAGTGAACACAGAATTTTAAAGATACCTGTTAACTGTGAAATTCCAGAGCGGTGACAAAAGGACTTGAACAAAGTAAGACACAAGTAATATTAATTTATAGAAATTATTTCAAAAAGAAATCTACTACAGAATTCCTAACCAGCCTCATTTGAGGAATACAAGCAGAAACAGGCCCATCTACTGGGACTGTCTTCCCTAACCCTCGCCAGAGGTGGATATTTTTAAGAGTTTTCTTTTAATCTGAATGTTGCACTAGAAAATTGTTCTTTAAAAAAAAAAAAAAAAAAAGTCTTATTCAACTCTTTACTATGATAAAACAATTCTTCACAATCATAGAATCATAGAATAGTAAGGGTTGGAAAGGACCTTAAGATCATCTAGTTCCAACCCCCTTGTCATGGGCAGGGGCACCTCCCAATAAACCATGCCACTCAAGGCTATATCCAACCTGGCTTTGAGCACAGCCAGCGATGGAGCATTCACAACTTCCCTGGGCAACCCATTCCAGTGCCTCACCACCCTTACAGGAAAGAATTTCTTCCTCATATCTGATCTAAACTTCCCCTGTTTAAGTTTGAACCTGTTACCCCTTGTCTTCTCACTACAGTCCCTCATGGAGAGTCCCTCCCCAGCATCCCTATCGGCCCCCTTCAGATACCAGGTCTCCACACAGCCTTGTCTTCTCCAGGCTCAACAGCCCCAATTTTCTCAGCCTATCTTCATACGGGAGGTGCTCCAGTCCCCTGATCATCCTCGTGGCCCTCCTCTGCACTTGTTCTAACAGTTCCATGTCCTTTTGATGTTGAGGACACCAGAACTGCACACAATACTCCATGTGGGGTCTCACGAGAGCAGAGTAGAGGGGCAGAATCTCCTCCCTCGACCTGCTGGTCACACTCCTTTTGATGCAGCCCAGGATAAGGTTGGCTTTCTGGGCTGCAAGCGCACACTGCCGGCTCATGTTCATTTTCTCATTGACCACCACCCCCAAGTCCTTCTGTGCAGGGCTGCTCTGAATCTCTTCTCTGCCCAACCTGTAGCTGTGCCTGGCATTGCTCTGACACAGGTGTAGGACCTTGCACTTGGCATGGTTAAACTTCATGAGGTTGGCATCAGCCCACCTCACAAGCATGTCAAGGTCCCTCTGGATGGCATTCCTTCCCTCCAACGTATCAACCGAACTGCACAGCTTGGTGTCATTGTCAAACTTGCTGAGGGTGCACTGAATCCCACTGTCCATATCACCGACAAAGATGTTGAACAAGACCGGTCCCAACACCAATCCCTGGGGGACACCACTCGTTACTCATCTCCAGCTGGACAGTGAGTCATAGTGACAGTGTCAAAAGCTTTGCAGAAGTCCAGGTAGATGACATCAACTGCTCTACGCCTGTCTATCAGTTCCGTAGCTCCATCATAGAAGGCCAACAGACTGGTCAGGCAGAATTTCCCCTTAGTGAAGCCATGATGGCTGTCACCAAGCACCTTGTTGGTTTTCATGTGCCTTAGCATGCCTTCCAGGAGAATCTGCTCCACGATTTTGCCAGGCACAGAGGTGAGACTGACTGGTCTGTAATTCCCCGGCTCATCCATTTTCCCCTTCTTAAAAATGGGGGTTATATTTCCCTTTTTCCAGTCATCGGCAACTTCACCTGACCACCATGATTTTTCAAATATGATGGACAGTGGCTTAGCAACTTCATTTGCCCGCTCCTTCAGGACCCACGAATGGATTTCATCAGGTCCTGTGGATTTGTATAAGTTCAGGTTCCTAAGGTGGTCTCGAGCCAGATCCTCTCCTATAGTGGGCCCAAGGTCTTCATTCTCATAGTCCCTGTGTCTGCCTTCCAAGACTTGGGTGGTATGGTCAGAGCATTTTCTGGTGAAGACTGAGGCAATGAAGTCATTAAGAACCTCAGCCTTCTCCAAATCCAGGGTAGCCAGCTCTCCTGATAGCTTCCAGAGGAGGCCCACATTGTTCCTAGTCTGTCTTTTATTTGCAATGTGCCTAAAGAATCCCTTCCTGTTATCTTTAACATCCCTAGCCAACTTTAGTTCTATGTGCCCTTAACTTTCCTAACCTGGTCCCTAGCTTCCCTGCATTCTTCCCAGGCTGCCTGTCCTTGCTTCCACCTTTTATAGGGCTCTTTTTTCCTTTGAATTTTCCTCAGCAGCTCCTTATCCACCCAAGGAGGTCTCCTGGCCCTCCTGCTGAACTTCCTTCTAGTTGGGATGCATCGCTCCTGAGCTTGCAGCAGGTGATTCTTGAATATCAACCAACAGTCTTGGGCCCCCCTGCCCTCTAGGGCTATATCCCATGGAACCTTACTGAGCAGGTTCCTGAAGAGGCCAAAGTCTGCTCTCTTGAAGTCCAGGGCAGTGAGCTTACTGCACGCCCTTCTCACTGTCCTGAGGATCCCGAATTCAATCATCTCATGATCGCTGCAACCAAGGCTGCCCTGAAGTGTTACATTTCCAACCAGCGCTTCCCTGTTGGTGAGGACGAGGTCAAGCATGGCACCTCTCCTTGTCGGCTCCTCTATTACTTGCAGAAGGAAGTTGTCTTCCACACAATCGAGGAACTTTCTGGATTGCTTGTGCCGGGCCGTACCATCCCTCCAACAGATATCAGGGTGGTTGAAGTCCCCCATGCGAACAAGAGCCTGTCACAATGAGGGTGGTGAGGCAGTGGCATAGGTTGCCTAGAGAAGCTGTGGCTGGCCCATCCCTGGCAGTTTTCAAGGTTGGATGGGTTTTGAGCAACCTGGTTAGCTGGAGGTGTCCCTGCCCATGGCAGGGGATTGGAACTGAATGATCTGTTGAGGCCCCTTCCAACCCAAACTTGTCTATGATTCTATGATTTTGAAAGTCTTAAACTGGAAATGAAAAATGAGCTTGTTGTTGTGTAAAAGCTTAAGCGTGTTACTCCAGATGAATGACGAGCAGAAAAGTCCTCAAATTTTACAATCTTAACAACTTATTTTGGACTACGTGGAAGAGGATTCTGTGAAAAGCGTTAAGTATTTGGTTAGAAAATGTAAACAAATCTCTTATTTTCATACAAAGAAAAGGACAGATGTTTTGATATAAATAAGTGATTCAAATAGAGCTGAAAGTGTTTTGTTGTTTTTGTTAATAAATAAAATAACAAAATATATAATAATGGATGAAACAATTTAGGAATCCTGTTTGGTTTTAATTCAAGACTGGTGCAGATTTTCTGCAAAATCTTACAGAATTAAATGTTTTCCAATACATCGAAGACGGTGTGTTTGTACGCCGTATATTGCATTTGCTTGGTAGGAAATCCCTGGAGAATTTGCAATTACTAGGTTACTAACTCGGGAGATTATTTTAAAACATCTTTTGGACTCAGTGTTTCAAAGGTGCAGTATGACAAGCTAAACTGTTTATTAAACAATTTGATACAATGAACTTGACTTAAAAAATGTCCTCAATGTTTCAAAAGAACTGTGAGAATACTGCAGAGCAATTCAGGATGATTTATTAGGATCACTAGTTCTAAAGCTTATGGGCAGAAAGATAAAAACTTCAGCACTGACACCTTGAAAGCCTTCTGAGACAGAGACAATTAGCCCTGCAAAAGTTATAAAAAGAAACATGGGTCAGGAAAATGCTTTGATGAGAATGCTGCCCAGTCATCTTCTTTTGAAGACAGAGAAAATGCCAGCTTTGAAAATGGATGCGCTGGAACTATCGTTGTTTCCTCTACTTAAAGGTTACATGCTGTGGCCTTGCTAACTATAGTGGAAGAAAGAGGACACTTGTAGAAGAAAGTGGAAACAGCTGAACACAACCAGGAATGACATTGTCTTTCTTGAGGTCAGAGAGAATGCTTTGGCAAAGGGAGCTAACTTCCCCTCGGGCTGCTGGGAATACAAGATCCAGAAAGTGCTAGTGCAGCTCCGTGTGGGAAACGTACAGCCAGCTGCAAGAGGAATCTGGTAGAGAACAAAATATGGAGGTATAAGAAAGCCATAGTGTTTCAGTGGAAAGTCATAGTGTTTCAGAAGTAGGACGCAATGAGAAATTTCTTAACAACAGATGGAACAGGGAATTCTTACCAAAACTAAGAATTGTTGGAATACTTTACCTGGACACCATTCATTTATGCCAATTTTTAAAAATGCTGTGTTCATTTTCAGATCTTCTCTGTTTTGGCTGCTGATCCATTAAAAAAACAAACCAAACCAAACCAACCCCCCAAAATTCAGTAGCTATCATAGCAAAAAGATAATGATATCTTCCATATATGACTTATCTTGGAATTAGGTCCAGGAAAAAAAAAGAGGCTTTGCCTTGTGAAACATTTATAGAATAAGTTAGCTGAAAAAGAGTATGAAGAATCTCTCTATAGTGTGGGAATTGTGGCTTGCTCGCTACTCATGCTCTGCAAACTATCAACAATGTGATAGAAATGACACTGTGAGCTGTGAATGACTTTTGTTATCTCAGGGCAGAAGTTTATGCTTCTGAGTATAAGTGGTCTGATTTTCAGATACATTTAACATGTGTACTGTGCATTTGCTTTTCAAAATCAGTGATAATTACCTAAATTCTGCTCAGAGAAACCAATGGAAGCTGTGGATGGGTGCTAAGTATCAGTTAAAAAACAAGTCAGTTTTTCAAGGAGGCTTTCATACTTGGTGTGGGCCTTCATTCTGGATACCCAGGTTTCAGAATATTGAGTTTAATATACATTTGTGAAGGAAATCAGACAGTGAATAATTTATGCTTCTCACTGCTTTTTGTTGCTGTTGCTAAGGGAAAGCAGCGCCAATTGTCTCTCTAAGCAGATAAGATTATGATAAGCTGCGGTAGTTTAGTAAATTCTTTCTCACTCATTTTATAACATACAATAAAGCATGTATGGCAATATTTTATAGGATTGTTATAGGTCAAGGATTGTCATTAAAATTGACAGAAGGTAAGGGACCAAATTATTCTGTTAATTGCACATATGCAAGCTTGCAAAGGACAGTGATGATTTAAGGCTGCAGTTAAGATGAAAATGTGTCCATTTATCTATCTATAAATGCATTTTAGGCAGATTAAGAACAAGAGATATCTGTCGTGTATATAATCAGTTGCAGATGGTTTTATAAAAGCTCAGAGCTCTTGGTATCTTTGACAAGAGGCCTTTGGACACAGACTTGCTCCAGCTTATCATATATTTTTTCATATATATTATTTTGGCTAAATTATAAATCACAGATCTGCTAATAAAAAAAAAAGGTTAAATTAGGTGTATATAATGTAAAAATCAACTTGTTATTTAACATATATTCTGAACATTTATTCTGAACATGATATCTTGAAAGATATTATTCAAGATGTACAGTTAAACAGGCATTTAGCAGTTATCAATATGTAAGCTTTCCACCTCCCATTCCCCAGGCTTTGCACCAATAACACTACAGCAATGGCACACAGTTGTAGCTGAACTTGGGATTTGACTGAACACAAAGGAGGGTGAGACCAGTATTTCTGACAGGTGAGGAATAGAGAGACAAAATTCTCTTGCAAGTGTCTGTGCAAGACAACTGGCATTCACTGGGAGTTCTGCCTTGAGTCCTGACACTTGCCATGCTCTCCAGTTAACCAGATAGAAAATACCTTGAGTGTCAATATGCGTCTGGTTTAGAGGCTAGCAATTCAGGGACACTGAGGGAATAGAGGCTCACTGAAAATGCAGGGGGAGCAAAGTCTGAATACACGTCACCATAAGAAATACAGGGCAGAGTGTTAGTTGTTGAAGTCCTCATTTCTGATTTATCCAACACAGAACCAAATATATAAGGGTTTAGTGGATTTTGGGGCACGTTAATCCCATGGTGTGCAAAGAGGCAATGATAAGAACTGTAGGGAATTGCATGCATTAAAATATTAACATAAATTAGAATAAAATAGTAACAATGAAATAAAATATTTACACTGTTATAGTGTCTCCTGTTACAACTTCCATGTCCTGACAGCATTGTGAGCTGCCTCTTGCATGGATTCCATGGCTCTGCCTCATGGTCGAGGATAACTCAAAGCCTATATATATTTCAAATACCACTAGCTTAATTGCATAAGACCTTCAGTCACTCAGGTAATCACAAGTAGGGGAGCTTCTTCCACTGGAAATCTGACCACAATACTGCAACAGAAGTCTCCGCCTGCTGAAAACTGTCTCATCACAGGGAAGTGGAGTGTGAAATTTCCTCAATCTCTCTCAGGTGCCACCATACAAGCACAGAGTTCTGAATACCTGAAGCTGCTAAATCATGACACAACTTAATTGTGAACTTCTTGAAAGTTAAGGAAAAAAGAATTAAGGCTCCGGGGGAGCTCCGCCATGTTACGTGCTGAAATCCCTCAGCTATCTTTTATACGCAGTGGGAGCATGAGAGACCCCAGAGAGCATTTCTGATTTTAAAAAAACATTTCTGCCTGGAGTCATGCTTCAGGCTGTTTCATCCTGATGAATTAGGTAAAGCAGCCTCAACTCAGGTACCTGCAGTAGACAAATTCATGTGACTTCCTCTCTAACAGATTAGGTGTTCAGGCTGAGATAGTAATCTCTCTCTCAAATCAATAAGTCCGCTGGATTTGCTTCAGTATGTCCTTCCCTTTCTTGTAATGGGGACTCTCCAGACTGGATGCAGCTCTTCAGCTGTGATTTCACTAGTACCAAAAAGTCCTTCCCTGGATCCGTTGTCTGCGCTTTTATAGCCAGGATACCAGTGCCGTTTGCTGCAGCTGCTGATGCCTGTTCCACTTGTCCATTCTGACATCCTAGCTGAAATTAAACCATATGACTAAGATCATTATCCAGATGCTCCTTGGACTCTGACAGGGTTGGTGTTGTGAATACTTCCCTGGAAAACCTGTTCCAGTGTCCGACCATCCTCTCAGTGAAGAACCTTTTGACTAAGATCATTATCCAGATGCTCCTTGGACTCTGACAGGTTTGGTGCTGTGAGCGCTTCCCTGGAAAGCCTGTTCCAGTGTCTGACCATCCTCTCAGTGAAGAAACTTTTCTTAATGTCTAATCTGAACTTCCCCTAATGCAGCTTCATTCCATTTCTTTGTGTCCTAATACTGGTTATCAGAGAGAGGAGATCAGCATCTCTCCCTCTGATGCCCTCCTTGAGGAAGTTGTGGGTTGCAATGAGGTCACCCCTCAACCTTCTCTTCCCAAGTTGAACTAACCAAGTGACCACAGCTGCTCTTTGTAAGTTTTGCTCTCAAGGCCTCTTTACATCTCAGTTGCTCTCCTCTGGACACATTATGGTAGTCTTATGTTCTTTTTGTACTGAGGTGTTCAAAACTGTACCCAGTACTCAAGGTGGGGCCGCATCAGTGCAGCATAGAATGAGTCAGTCACCTCCCTCGACCCACCAGCTATGCTATGATAGATGTCCCCTAGGAAACAGTTGACCCATTTGGCTGCCAGAGGACCTTGTTGAGTCACATTCAACTTGCCATTAGCCCAAGCCCTCAGATTTCTTTCCATGAGGCTGCTCTCCAGACTCTCGTCCTCCACTTTGCACAATAACCAGGATTATCCTGCCCCAACTGGAGAATCTTGCACTCGCTCTTGTTAAATTTCCCACAGTTGGTGACTGCCCTGTTCTCTAACCTACCCAGCTGTCTCTGCAAGGCCTCTTTACCCTTAAAGGAGTCCAGAGCTACTTGTTTAGTGTCACTGGTAAACAACATACAGTCAATTCCTGCATCCAGATAATTTATAAAACTGTTGAAAGTTTTGCTGACTTTCACAATTCCTGTCAGCCTGTTTTTCCAGCTTGTTTAGGTCCCTCTGATTAGCAATGTATTGACTGTACCTCCACATTTTCTGTCATCTGCAGACATGCAGAGGGTATACTTCTATTCATGCTATTAAGGCACTAAACACTGTTGGACCTGGTATTCATCCCTGTTGGATGTCACTATCAGCAGGCTGCCAGCTGGACTTTGCACCACTGAGCACAGTTCTTGGAGCCCAGCAGTCCAGTCAATTTCCCACCCACATTATTGTTCTCACATCCAGCCTATATCTTACCAATTTGGTGATACTGAGACTATGAAGACTGTGTCAAAGACCTTGTTAAATTCAAGGTATGTGGCATTACCTGCCCTCTTCCTTATCTACAGTACCAGCCACCTCATCACAGAAAACAATCAGATTGATCACGCATGATTTGCCCTTGGTATATTTGCATTGTTTGCTTTTAGCCACCTTATCCTTCATAGGACCAGGACAGTTTTGGAAGAGGATTTGATCCATCGTCTTCCCAGCGACTGAAGTGAGGCTGGCTGGCCTGTAGTTCCTGGATTGTTACCAATGAAAATTGAAACAAAAAAAGGAATTGAGGTTTTTCCTTGTTACCTGTCTGTCCTGGTTTCAGCTGGAATAGAGTTAATTTTCTTCTCCAAAACAGAGGTACAGTGCTGTGTTTTGGACTTGGTATGAAAATAATGCTGATAATACATTGACATTTCAGCTGTTGCTAAGTAGTGCTTACCCTAAGCAGTGCAACCTTTCCTGTTGCCTTTTTCTTTCTTTTTTTTTCTTTCCTGTTGCCTTTTTCTTTCTTTTTTTTTTTTTTATTTCCCTGAAGATCTATCCACATTTTCTATAAAATAACCAGACCCCGAATCTCTTTTGCCCCATGTGCTTTTCCCAGAGGAGAAACATCAAGACAGATCATGACCGTATAGATGATTTGCTATAGGATATAGTGAGTGCCATCTAAGGATGTCTGGGATTCTCTCACCACAGAGAGGTCCTTAGGTGGGTGAACAATGATCACAGCAGGATCTCTGCAGCCTGCTTTCCTTAATACTGTCTTCAACATAAACTAGCATAAACCGGGAGCAATGACCATCAGTGCAGTGAACTATCCGGTATATTTGAAAAACAAAACAAAAAAAATAGGGGCTGGAGTTTAACCAGCTGTGGTAGAATTCTATAAAGGTGGTTATTTTTATACTAGTAGCTATGCTGAAAACATTCATGTGCTTCATAAAATCCTGTAGTATCAACAAGAATAAACTTCTGTAAATAAATGTTTTAACTGCTGTATCAGATGTAAGTATTCTTTCTGCAAAGTTGTCTTTCAAGTAGTAACTTTTGCTCAGAGTTTATTGGGTAATAAATTCCAAGCATTATATTTACAGAGTTATATGCACGGCCAGCATTATGCTTTGCAGTTTCTGTAGTTACATCTGCATCAGCCATGTGGGGTGATGCGGGACCCATGCCATGCAGTGCACAATGACTCATGTCCCTATGCCTCAAGGCTGGCCCTACCCAGGATTTGTTTCTTGCATTCACAGCTGCTTGACCTTAGCCCTTACTGTGTTACAATATCAACATCATCATCTTTATATGATTTTTCAGTTCAATGTCGCTGAAATAATGCAAGTGGTTGTGTTGCAGCCCATTAGGATAGTGATTTTACAGCATGCAATGGAATATCTATGTTTCACAAGCACATGGGCACTCGTGAAAATAGTTTACAAGCTGCATGACAGTGGATGAGTAGGTATGAAATTAGCGTGGAAATGTAGATCCTTAATGATAAATATGTTTTTAATTTTTTTAAATCAAACTTTGTTTTAATTAGCAAAAATTACCAGATCCTTATATTTTTCACCTGACTCCAGCTCTATTTTCATTTTAAATGTAGTTTATGAAATCCTTTTACAGCTCTTACTAGTGACGAGAGTTTTCAAATGCCAAAACCGGCTTAATGCTAAATGTGTTTTCTGATGTCTTTAACCTTAGAGGTTGTCAGGTTAGATGTTTATTCCCAAAAGGGGGAAAAAGAAAAGGAAAATTTGCCTGGCTGTTGTTAAGAGTATATACTAAGACTGTTCTAACAAGGTTTGCATTCAGGCATGATCTGTCATTACCTAAGAAATTGCAAAGGTACTATTAGGTATTACTTTTACATTATTACTAGAGTATGAATCTTTGAAAAATATTATTAGTTTTCAGAAATTGAAACAATGTTCCATTAAATTACTGCCTCATCCACGGCACAGCTCGAAGACACTAAAGTCTTCAGAATTTGCTGAAAACAGCAAACTTTTCTCTCCATACAAACTTTGGGAAAAATGTTTGTACATAACCATAGTGATACGAATAACATATTGATGTAGTCCTGGAAGTCTGGAAAAAGCTGCAAACCTGCATGAAAGTAGTATCTACTTTCCACCTGGAAGCTGTATAAGGCCTGTTTATTTAAGTATATACAAGTATCTCTGATTGTGGATTTAGTGACCCTAAAGATTTGCTTATGTTTTTTCCTTCAGCTTTCTTTACAAATATTTTATTGTAATGTACTTGTAAATAAAGTATTTCTACAGTAGTAAGAAACCCACCAGTTCTGACTGACCAGTGCTTTTCTGACAAGAAGGCAGAATGTTGTGTAGCAAGTATTCACTTCAGATCTGTGGGAATCTCCCACAGAGACCTTGCCAAGCAATGGGAACAGATAATTTATGTTCTGTTTTATTTTTAATTTCTTCACAGAAAGTTGAAACCATCCAAGTACATTGTTGACAGAAAGGGATTTCCAGAAGATGCTTGCCTTTGATCTCCTGCCATACTGTGCTATCGAAGTTATCAAGTATTCTCAGAGCTGTTAGAGCAAAATTTGCCCTCTAAATGCTCTTATCCATCAGAGCTGTGTCCCTTATCTCCAACAGCTGTCACAGTTTTCTCACAGAGTTATCTCCATCTGAAGGGGAGCAGGTGTTATTTCTAGCACTCCTTCACGGCCTGGCATCAGCAGTCTCTCGCTGTCACTGCAGGACCATGGCAGTGCTCCAAGCTACACATCTCCCGCAAACACTGGATGGTGGTGATGTAGGGATTAAAGAGAGGGCTCATACCTCATTTTCTTCTATAAAACTATAGCATGCAGGTTTCTTTCACCTACCTCCATTCTTTTTATTTCTAATTATATTAGAGGAGTATTAGAGTTCAAATGACTATCATTCTGAGGGCAGTGCATCCCATTTTTACTTGCTTTGGGCATACATACATGAAAATCATGCCCTTAGCTACATGAAAAAAAATGCTTCCTTTTCAACACCTTTCTCAAATACGCCAAACAGATGGATCTCTCCATGTTTCATGACTGTCACCACTAGAAGTATCTTCAGTGTTTGAATTTGACACATTCAAGGGCACTGCTCTCTGCTTAAACATATCTTCCATATTTTGAAGGTATTTAGGGATGCTACAAGACACCAGTTCTCAGCAGCTGCTTTGGCTAAGGTAGCCCTATAATGTAGCCTCTGTAAGATCAAAAAAAATCCAATTACTATTATGGAGAATACCATGCTTAAGGGCAGTTATACATCCGTATTTCCTGGTTGTCCATTCATGAAAAGTGACTGTCAAAAAGGAAGAACTGTCTCTATTTCACCTCTCTTGCTCAACTGAATAAATCAGAACACTATTTAGGTTTATGACACCTTTCTGCTAGCCAGAGCAAAATCACATAGGGGGACCTGATTCTTCAGATAACTCTAGAGAGCTCCAGATAACTTAGCTTGCCTGTCTGAAGTTCTTATTTATCTATTTTTGATGATGATATTTTTCAGGTAAAAGCATAGCTTAGCCTGAAAGAGAAACTTCTAGACAATCTGAAACAATCAATGTTGGACTCATGAGCCTAAGAAACTCCACAGTTTTTTACTTTTGGATTGTTTCTTTAGCTCCTACTTGTGCTCCAAACTGTGGCTTGCTAATTTTGGAGATTCTTAATGAATGAGAGACATTTATCAAAAGACCTTGAGCAGCGTAAATAGTACTTTCTATACTTAATTATTTTCATCAATCAAGTTTGTTTTTTAAAGATTACAGAGTAAGATTTTTAAAAAATGAAAGATGAGTAGTAAAATTACCTCAGTTTTCTGTTAATATCATATAGTAACATTTCCCAAAATATTTTCATGGAAGCTTACACTGCTGGTTTTCCACACTGAAGTCAATTAGAGCCTTAATGGTAACTTAAATGGTAACGTTCTGTACCCTAAGTCAAAAAATGAATAAGTATGGAGGTGACTCACAAATTCAGCACGTAAATTGGAGAGCCCCTGCAGTGACATACTCTTACATACAAAACCTTAGAAAAAAAGGCAGAATCTTTATAAGTCATCATTATGATTTTGAGTTGCAGAAAAGAAAAACACTAAACCTATTTGGAATGCTTATTATTTATTTCTTTTCCTCCAGTAACTTTTCTTCCTCGACTTCATGAACAGCTAAAGGAAAAGACTATTTTAGCTATTGTGCAGAAGATGAACGACAGCAGTGTTATCATCTTCTCTTTAGCTATATTTAAAATGTTGAGTATCTTAATAGCCAATTACATAACTATGAAGATTAAATGTAGGCTGGTCTTTGTGTCCATGAGTCTTATTTCCACATTCCAACAACTTTGGATCCATTCCTTTTTCCACTCAATTGGAGCTTGCTAGCTTATGTTAACTTGCCACTTCCTTCTTTGCTCAAGAAGCTGTTGCTGTGAATCCCTCTCTCAGCTGCCTTTCTCTTCCTCTGTGTCATACGTGGAGTTCAGGCAGTGACCTTTGCATGCCCATCTTCCTGAGCTGGACATCATTTGTTTGTGGGTGTAGTCCTAAATGGCTTGCCAGGTTATCCCAGAAAACATTTGACAAAGCAGTAGATTGAACCCAGCTTCTAAACTGTCCTTCAAACCCTTCTCCTAATGTCTACTTGTCTTTGCATAAAATATCCAGGCAGATCACATTGCCACATCAGCCTTTTTTCAAAGAAGCTTGAGATGGTTGAGACTGTACATATATCAACTAGCGATATATGTTTCTATTTGAAATGCCATGCATTAGGTTGAGTACTGCAATGGTGCACCTAAACAAGTAATCAATATCTGAAGCTGCCTGTAACTGGATATTCTACTGATAGTAAGGATTAAAAATGATGATATGGACAATGAAATAAAACATGATGAAAGTTAATGAAACCTTGCACTTTGTTTTACTCACTTTCTTTTGCTATATTCAACAGAACTAAAACTCAGGCTGACGAGTCTGCTGCTTGTAGGCTGTGATATCACCCAAACATTACATGCCTTTCAAAGAGACAGAAGAATACTGACTCAGCATTAAAACATAATACTGATTTTGTGGAGAAAACCCATTTTGCAATGGTGCTTTCATAGCTTATGTTGAAGAGTTGTCAGTGACATGGACAGCGGGATTGAGTATGCCCTCAGCAAGTTTGCCGATGATACCAAGCTGTGCGGTTCGGTTGATAAGTTGGAGGGAAAGAATGCCATCCAGAGGGACCTTGACACGCTTGTGAGGTGGGCTGATGCCAACCTGATGAAGTTTAACCATGCCAAGTGCAAGGTCCTATAGCTGGGTTGGAGCAATGCCAGGCACAGCTACAGGTTGGGCAGAGAAGAGATTCAGAGCAGCCCTGCACAGAAGGACTTGGGGGTGGTGGTCGATGAGAAAATGAACATGAGTCGGCAGTGTGCGCTTGCAGCCCAGAAAGCCAACCTTATCCTGGGCTGCATCAAAAGGAACGTGACCAGCAGGTCGACGGAGGTGATCCTGCCCTTCTACGCTGCTCTCGTGAGACCTCACTTGGAGTATTGTGTGCAGTTCTGGTGTCCTCAACATAAAAAGGACATGGAACTGTTGGAATAAGTGCAGAGGAGGGTCACGAGGATGATCAGGGAACTGGAGCACCTCCCATATGAAGATAGGATGAGAAAGTTGAGGCTGTTGAGCCTGGAGAAGAGAAGGCTGCATGGAGACCTCATAGAAACCTTCCAGTATCTGAAGGGGGCCTATAGGGATGTTGGGGAGGGACTCTTCATGAGGGACTGTAGTGAGAGGACAAGGGGTAATGGGTTTAAACTTAAGCAGGGGAAGTTTAGATTGGATCTGAGGAAGAAATTCTTTCCTGTAAGGGTGGTGAGGCACTGGAATGGGCTGCCCAGGGAAGTTGTGAATGCTCCATTGCTGGTGGTGTTCAAGGCCAGGCTGGACTGAGCCTTAAGTGGCATGGTTTAGTGGGAAGTGTCCCTGCCTATGGCAGGCAGGTTGGAGCTAGATGGTCTTAAGGTCCTTTCGAACCCTAACTATTCGATGATTCTATGATTCTAATGCAACAGTTACATAGAAGAGATTAATAGGGCAGCAAGTAGTGAAGGAGCTCACTTCAAATTAGCTTCTTTTACAACTTGCAGTAGTCTCATCAACTTGTAATCTGCCTTCTAATGTCAATGCAATTGGTGGGAGAAGGTGGGGAAGTAAAACTTAACTTTCTAATCTGATGTATAATAAAGTAATAGCCCATTCTGGGAACGAACACTTTCTAGACCAGAACGGCCCAAACAGTTTTTTGTTTCTCCCAGAAAACACATATCTTCTCAGCCCTTTAATCCATTTCTCCTTTCTTGTATCTCATTCATTTAAATCTATGGAGGGAAATGGTTCATTTGTTCTTTCTTTCTTTGTATTATCTGAAAAGGGTGGCTCTTAGGAGAGAAAAGTGCTCCTTTAGATATCAGAGTGTTGAAGTGATTTAATTTCAGCTCTCATGGTTAAGGATGTACTGTTCAAAATTTGAGGTTAAATGAGATTGGCATTCTAGAAAAACTTGATACAGATCAACTCAGGTCCAATTATTTTCTTATTCTTATCCTAGACAAGAGCACCTGGCCTGCAAAATCAAAGTAGTGGTAAAGGTTCCTTGCATATACCAGCAAAAGTCAAGAGATAAACTAAAAAGAGAGAGGTTCTAATCTCAGTCATGCCAATGCTAGGGATGGATTTACAAGAAGGATTTAATCCCATCGCTGTTTTTTAGCCTTGATCATCTGAGTTCCTATAATGGAGAGCAGCTGTACAATGCCTACCTTAGCCCTACAGAGTGACCTCATCCAAACTTTAGCATACTCCCATCAATCTGTTAAGGAGATATCATGAAAATGAGCACCTCTGAAAACCCCAGTGCTCTTTATTTACTGATTTATTTGAACCGTTGATGGACAAACCCCAAAGGAATTGCCAGATAACAAAAATAACAAGTAACGCCAAACAAGATCTCTTTCTAGAAGACTTCATTGCGCTTCTCTCTTTTCTTGGACGATCTGGGGGGTTAAAAACTTGTTTGAAGAAAACCAGTTCCCCCGGGACTAAAAATCTGAATATAGCTTATGTGCCAAAACTAGGAAAATTTTACCCACTCCATGTGAATTTTCAGTGACATCTAATAGATTAATATATTTTATGTGTGTCTATATATATGAATATTATGTACACACATATGGCAATATCTAATTAATGTGAAGAAAAAATCCTCTTTAGAAAAGATGTTGAGCCATATAAAGGTGCGATATATGTATCAAGAGCCAAGATAGAAAGGACTTTGCCATTTAAATGGCCAAGTTAAATATGGCACAATTGAAGCAAACCTGTCCCTCCAGGCATTCGTAAGTCTACGCTTGGGAGCTCTTAGAGGCTAACTTAGCACCAATTGTATCTTATTTAACTTGGCCGTCTAAATGGCTAATCTTTTAGTAACTTGGCTCACACTGATCATATCACACCTTTACATGACTGACCTTCCCCTCTCAACTTTCCCTCATTTGGTGCATGCAAAATGTTTTTGAGCAGATCTGATTTATGTTATTTCGGCCAATTAGTGTGAAAGACAAAAACAAAATCTCTGAAAGACATGCCTGCAAACATAAAATATAATTGGATGGAAATGGACCTGTTCACATTCTTTTTGCCTTAGCTCAGTGTTTGAGTGTTAAGTGCTAGCTGCCTGTTTTTGCTGACCATCTGTGCCACCCTACAAGGAGCTCTCTTCAAAGTCCTGTAGTTGAACCCCCTGTGCTCTTGCACAGGGCTCATACACCACACTAGAAGCAATTTTAACCTACTCTGAGAGAGGACCTGGGTTGGATGTAATTAAAATTGGCATGGCAAATGAAGAGGGCAGCTGATGTATTACTGAAGACTTCTGTTTTCATATGTCAGGGCATACATGTGCTAGAGCCAGATGATACTGTTAAAAGTGCAAAGAAGTTCAGGTCTTGTTTCTGGTAAATACATGCCTGAAAGAGACTAAATTAGGGTATGCGTGTCCTGTGGTAAAGTGTCAGTTGTGGCTACCACAATGAAGAAAGAAGGATCCAGTAAAGAAAGGAATTTGTTTTAACATCAAAATTCAGTTGTCATGTATGGCACAGGAAATTGAACTTCTTCTGATCTCAGGTCATGTATATATTTAAAGACACTCCCAGGTAGACTTCTATCATTCAAGTCAGCAAAATCGGAACTAATGACAATGCAATCTGATAGAAACATTGTGTTGCAATCTTTGTAGATTATTACCTATGATAATTAAATGCTTGCAAGTAGTAGTAATGAGAGCAATATAAAGGGTCGGACTGATTAGATAGAAAGAACACAAAATGACTTCCCTGAGGTGTGTACGTCATCAGATACATGAATTCATATCATCTTAGGATCTAGCATGAAATTCTAGGTTATGTAATAAAGCCTCTCCATTCTAGGTGATGTGTGGATGGAGCTGTGGGGGGAACAAAGGAAATGGGGTCATATATGGCTCCCAGGAGCACTGGGGTGTATAAAGATGGATTTAGTGGTGGGATGAGAAGGGAATGAGTGTGTCATCTGTCTTCTTGGTGATAGTGAGTGTGTAAGAGACACAGTGTGTAGCACCCATTATGCTGTTTTCTGCCAGCATATAGCCCTCCAATAATAAAATTTGCGCATGGATGAGTGGAAAAAATAATGTACAATAAGATTCGCTAGCCATGAGATGCAATTTAGAATAAATTGAAGTGATGCTTCATATTCCTGTCTTCACCAAGCCTCTCATATTAATTTAGGCTTTGACTACATGTGACTTGTCCTGATGTGAAATGAGAGATGGGCCTAAGGTCTCAAGGGTTCTCACTTCTTCTTAACCATGTTGTGTGGAATTTGTGGCATTTTTTTTTTTTTCCATCTTAAGGGGTTATAATGACTAGTTACAGTTCAAAACATTATTAAAATCAATGAGTAATATAATAAGAAAAAACAATAATACTCTTGTACTAATTGACCTCTATCTTCTCTTATCCTCTTCTGTTTTCTTCCCTGAAATCAGGTAAAGTATTTATCAGCTGACAAGTTATAACAGCATAGGACTGGAAGTGACTATCTCTTGATTAACACCTGCCTTGCATTGTAAAAAGAGGTGTTTTGTGAGCTCTTTCAAAACATCAACCTGAAATGCCACTGTGCTTTATTACACATATCATACATCACAGCCTGTGAGCAGAAGAGATAAGAAAAATACTAATGATGTGAGTCCCTGTAATTAATAAAGGAAATTTATTTAATCAAACGCTGGGCTACAAGGTAGCCTAAAAAGTCCAGCAGTTCCTCCCAATCTTAGCTGGGGAGAAAAAAGAAATATTCCTCCTGTCACCAAATCTTTCAACATGAGGTACCAAAGAGATGAATAAGATCAATACCACCACGAATTAACAAGGTACAGTTCTACACCAGGTTTCTAGCTATTGCCAATCTCCACTGATAAAGAGGTACATGAAAAAAGAGTTGCAGAAGGAATAATTTATACAGCTGTTATTAGATCAGTTGAAGATGAGTAGCTGAGAATCATAGAAAATATTGCACTTCTTGAACTAAGTAAAATCTACAAACTTTGGAGCTGGTCAAATGAGGATGTCTCCCATCAAACTTGTACGTACAAGCCTAGACTTGTGTCTCTGCTCAGTGGGGAGAAATAGGAATCCCATTATTCCCAGCTTCAAGATGCTTGTAATAGATCAGATAAACTATGTTTTGATGGTTGTAATTTTTCTCCCTTGATTAAAAAATGAAGTCTAAGGAAAGTAGGCCAAATATCGACCATTAAATTTAGGAGAGGGAAACCTCAGTCTAAGTAAGAAGGTTGTACCTTTTTCAGAAGGGTAACAATGAAGACTTATTCTTGCCTTTGCCCTGTGTCAGGGCTTTGGAATATATTAATAAAACCAAAAACACAATTACAGAGAAAATTCAGAAAAATGGAAAATATGAACAGAAGTATTAATTGAAATAAACAGAGTCTACATTCTCATTTTCTCTGAGATGTATTTACATTATAACAACTTTAGTCATCACCATCTTCCCTCTTTCACAGAGTCCTTTCTATGAGTCACACCCTGTAATCCAAATAAACAAGAGTGGTTTTAGGGCATCATTATGTACAAATGTTTTGAAAGAAGCAATGTCTGAAACTTTCATCATCAGTTTAGTAAAGCTACTTAAATGCTAAATAAGCTCTGTCTGGGTCTGTTTTTATGTAAAAATGCAGATAAGGGTACAGGCTGGAGACACCCTTCATTAGAGCTATTTACCAAAGCTGCAGCAGTTAGAAGTGTGACCCTGGAGTCTTAAGAGACTGACAGCCTAAACACCAAACAGGTTTGAAACAGTCTTTATTGTGGGATGGAATGAAAGAACATTTACAGCAGTGGAAAAGTGGC
The DNA here is from genome assembly GCA_039720435.1 of Amazona ochrocephala. Lineage (NCBI taxonomy): Eukaryota > Metazoa > Chordata > Aves > Psittaciformes > Psittacidae > Amazona > Amazona ochrocephala. Next base: position 58,956,478 of record CM077877.1, read on the forward strand.
ACAAAATCCAACTGACTAAAGTCCAAGAAGGAATATAAATACAGCATGTGCATTTTTGGGAAAAATACACTGAATTTTGTGCAAACGTGCTCTTTCTTTTCAAGACTGCTCAAGAATTAGTTCACTTTTTAATACCAAACACTGCTTTCTGCCGTTGAAGAGCTGCAGCCTGTGAAGGTGGTTTGCGCTGCTCCCTGTGACATGAGAAAAGGATGATGAGAAGGCTGGATGACCACAGGGTGTGAGGATGTAGAGCAAGTGCAGAGGCCAGGGGAGGTATCCCTTTTCTGGACATGAACTGTTTTTATAATAAATAATAGTTTTGACTCTGATGTTACAGAACATCCCACCTGTGAGCTGAGCGGGAGGGGATTCAGCAGCTCCAGCGGCATGGTGGGACAGGGGTAGTGGGTCCCACTAGGCAACGCTGGTTGGCAGAAGGGCTTTCCTTCCACCCTGCTATATGCATGCAAGCCACTGAGACGCCATTTTAATGACTGAGGGTAAGCCAGGAACCTGGGTTTCAGGTTTGAATTAGAAATATTTAAGAGCACAGACAGGTATGTAGGACTTGACCGCTCCATTTCAGAGGAGAAAAATGTTAACAGTGTGAGCATGTGCTGTGACATGCCAGGTATAAGTCTCTGAAAATTGGCCCCGCACCAGCTTACTTAACACTATATAGTCAGGCTATGGTCCTGTTTCCAGTTAAGGCCAAGGAAATGGTGTCTCCTGCAAGAATCACATAATCGTAGAATCACAGAATTCCAGGTTGGAAGGGACCTCAAGGAGAAGAATGAGAAGGACCTTTCCCTGTGCACTGTATGTAGACACTCTGCAGGAATCTTGGCTATGTAGGGTGAGCACACCACGGGCTCTGCAAATGAGTAGGATGACATCTTGTGATAAAGGACATTTTTGTCTGAATCAAAAAACGGGCCAAAACAGATGACCAAGGACATATCCAGGAGGCTAATAACACACTGAATATTTGTTTCCTCTTGGTCTCTGGGTTAGTGTTTTCACTGAGCTGGGTGAAAGACTCTTTAATAGAAGCACGTGTAGCTTGACAGCATGCCATCAGTGCAGCCTATGTTTATGTTGTTTAGAGCTAAAAATTAAACCTATTAAGGTCTGTTTTTATGCTTCACCTTGGTATCTCACTATATCTGATGTCAGTTTTCGAGAACAAGATATGGAAAGAAGCAATAACTTTTCCACACATTTTGTAGTAGATGATATTTATGGTCTTCTGTTCTTTTTATTTGAACACACTGTGCTGACGTGTGCTGCTGTGCAATGAAACCATGTGATCGCAGGGACTGATTATGCAAAATGAAACTCCGGATCTCAGCTCTCTTACTTCCATTATGTGTCATTAAATGCTGATATTTTCACATTTCTGTGTAAATATTTCATATAATTTCAGAAGTTTAGCTTCAGGACATAGAGCTAAAAATAAGAGACAAGACGAAATAATTAAAATAATTTAGGCTAGTTGGGAGGAAGGAAGAACAAATGTAGTAGGATGGTAATCCTTTTTTCTTTTTTTTTTCAGTTAAAATAGTAATTGAAAGATCTGAAATGACCTGTGAGCTTAAATCAACTGTTCCCTGGGTATTTTAAGACTATTGAGTTAATTTAGTTTGATGGATTGGGCATGGAATTCACCCCACAATTCCTGCAGCCAAAACCTCCTGTTGTGAAAAGAAAGCAAGCTTTTATTACAGTGCTTCAAGAGAATGAGTACTCACTATCATCCAGGCCAGTGTTTCAAGGGATTGATTAAAATCAATATAAACTACAATAAAGAATTTCAGTTTTCTGTGTTAAAACCTAAAAGCAGTCTAAAATCTGAATTCACAAATTCCAGTCATCTCTGCAGAACCTTTCTCCACACAAAAGCAAGATCTACCTGCATGGGCTCAATATCTGAGTTAGGAAAGAGAATCAGTTTGTGCTGGCTACTACTTAATAACAACACAGTAAAATGGTGTAGAAATATTTTGCTTGTTTAGGCTGCTTTCTAAGCTTTGCCCAAAGAATACATAGATTATATTTGCTGCAATTACAGTACACCACGACTTATGACACAGTGGCAGTAGAGAACAATACTGCTATTTTCACAAGCTGATTTCTGTGGAAGCTCAGTTGTGGCATAAATTCAATGTAATAGTGCATTACATGAAACTGTTTAATGCAATCACACTTTTTCTGACTCAAACCAACCAATCAAATCAATGCAGGCTGAGAAGATAGGGCCTGTACTACAGCCATGAAAACTGAAGCCTGCTTGAAAGTTACAGAGCAAACCTGACTGAAAATCAGGCAAATGTTTGTATATTTAGCAGGGTACAGATTGAATGGGAAAATACATTTTTTTTCCTTTTGATTCTTTGCAGTTTAGAAGTTTTCCATTGCTCACTTGCTAATCCAAAGTGCATATCTTTTAGTTGAACTCCTGTCTCCTATCTCCTGAAACTTATCTGATAAGAAGAGCCATTTTTATCTTTCAAAGATAAAAAGAACTTGAAGTTGTAAAGATGAGACTTGCTGGTAAAAGTGTACGGCACACCCTATTTGATTCATCATGTAGTTAAAGACAGAAGGAACATTAAACTTTGTGTTCTTATAGGAAATCTTGGAGCTGTTACATAGTCAATAATTTTGTTCTCTAACATTTAAAGGTATATTCGCAGAAAGAAAAGCAGGAATATTGAAAACTGTTCCTTCTTTGTCAGCTTTTGATGTCAATAAGAAAGGCAATCACAAACTCTTTTTCTTCAGAAACTGTTCCTACTACTTCTAACCCCCCTTTCCAGTTTTATTTCAGAGGAATTCTTGTTTGGATTGTGATACTGCAATCTACATTTCTATTCATCCTTGTGCTATACCTGCTTCTGTTTATTCATGCTCAGGCTTTTGCTGTAGTCGATAATCACTGTAACTGCACAGTTTTTACCCACCCTTCTTGCGTTATCTGTCCACCTCATTTCTTTCCTTTCCTTATAGCGTCCTCTATGCATATAGTTACTCATGCATTTAAATTACATGTGTATTCCTGGAATAGATAAAGCCTTTTTTTGACAGCTCTCTGCTACTGATCTAGCCAATATGCCTGTAGTAGGACACAGGAGCTCTCCTATAAGAAGCCAGCCTTCACCTCTCCAGCTGTGTCTAGACTTACCATCTGTTGTTGCAATGCAGTATGTGGCATTATCTACCAAAGACTGATAAAGGGCTGGCGTGTACAGTGGTGGCATTTTGTATAAAGGGTTTACCTCCTGTAGAAATCAGAGCAAGCTCTGCCCATGACAGGACTAGCACATGCCTAGGCAACATCTCAGACAGAAGCCGGGGTACCTCTACACGATCAGAAGGAAGACTGCCTTGTTATATGTATGTTCTTAAAGGAAAGAGGACCAGGACCTCATTTATGCCCATACTGCTGGGGAACTGGCCTCGGCTGTTACCAATGGGTATTGCAGAATCAAATAGCAGCATGGATGAAGTAAAATCCTGTGCTCAGACTTGCTTCCTGGCCACCCTGTAATTTAGCAGCATAATTTTGTGCACATGGTAACATTCACCAACAAACTGCAGCATGTAAGAGGTGAAGGGTCAGAGCAGATACTGGTTGCTGCTGACACATATCGCTCTGGGATGCTGTTGTGCTGATCACTCTTGGTTTGAGTGACCCTCTACTTCAATGAACCACCTGGACTGTGCTCATGGTTACCTTCCTTATGGCTGAAGAACTCCTGTGGGCAGCCCCAGGGGCAGGGTATGGTGCCTGTTCTGTCTCTTAGGCATCTTGCAGTCTTGAGGTACTGCACTGTTGATGTACTTCACAGTTGAAGTGTTCTTCTAAGGGGCTAAAACACATACCCCCATATGAAATTTTGTGATGAAAGTGAAAATTCACATATTTTGCTAGCCCCTTTCAGCTATTTTGTTTTGGAGTCTGGAAGCTGTACTCTACTGTATGGTGCTCCGTGTGCGCGCCCTTGTCTATAAACTAATATCTGTGCTCTTGGATTATTTTCATTTTACCCTTCAACAGAAAAACAGGAATATAAGCACCTGTGTTACCTCCAGGGAAAGTCATTATGCTGCTCAGAGGACAGGACTTCTGCTTTTGAGAGCCACCAGTCCCTCAAAGATGTGACAGAGTGAAAGCCAGTCAAGAGCAGAGCTACAAGGACAGCTTGGCATACAGGTTGTGTACTAAGGATGCTGAGATATGCTGAGCAGAAGTTAATAGAAAGAATTAAGTGGTTGAGCTTTCTTTAGGGAATTGGGAAATGTGATTTAAATCTCCTTAGGTAGAAGAGGAAATTGAACTCTGTCCTCCCAGCAGCAAGGGTGATTTGGCTAATGTACACTGAGAGGAAGAGGACAAGGGAGTAGAAAATGGGTCAACAACAGCTGCATATATAAACCTACTTGAGTAGGTTTGCTCAGAACAAGGCTGTGAGACTAAGCCAAGAAAAGAAGCTAGTGGGGGAACAACTTGTTTTAGGGCCTAGGTCGGCTTTGGAGTAAACTTGTTTCTGACCTTCATGCTGTTACAAGGCTTTTTCAGAGCCTGCATGCATGTGTTACTTAAACAGTCTGAAGAACTCCTGGGTAAAACTGTAAGGCGTCTCTGGAGTTCAGGCATCTTTGCTCAGTATGCTAACATTAAGTACAAGAAACAGTTTTGAGCATTTGCAAAGGTGTTTATGTATCTGACTGAGTAGCCTTGCAGCACTAATCCTCCTCCTCCCACGCTTTCAAGATGTCCTTTCTTATCATGTAGAAAATGAAGAAATGACTCTTTATCACTGTATACATTTGAGTCACAAGCTTTTGAAAAGCATGCCTAAAGGCAGCACATCACCTCCTAACCTGGCCCTGTAGTTCTCTGCAGTTAAATGCAAATCACTCATGCAATGCAATTGGCCTTCATAACATAGAATAAAGTAGAAATTCTCCTTTGAAAACTTAAACCCAGGGATCACTTTCATTCCGTTTCATAGTCATTTGCTTATTAACAATAAAAATACATAATGTTCAAAGTAGAATATAAATGATACCAAGATCAAATTGTTAATGAAAACAAAAGGAACATTACACCAAAGATATAGTATTCTTTTGGGATGAATATGCTCTTTTTTTCTATAAGTGGAGGATCGTTCCCACAGAAGCAGAAATTGCTCTAACTGAAGAGATAAATAACTTTATCTATTTCGTTAAAGCTTAATCTACGATTAACAGCGTGAGTCAGAGCTACCATAGGTCTACAAGGAAACAATAGGGGAAAATATGTGGTCTTTACCCTGAATTCTCCAGTCTCACTAAAGCTAGACAGTTTTGAGTGTTTGAAGAAAAAAATGGGTTTGGACATGTACTGTTGCATCTTATACCAGTAAATAACCAAGGGGAGCGCACTGGCTTGAGGACTGTCTCATGACTGTTTGCACCCTTCCTGGCACAGCTTCAGCTCTTGTGACCTGACACTCTTGTGTGGTGCCAGGCTAGGGCTGATGGCGCAGACTGTTTCCAGAAGGGAGCTTGAAATGTGTCCCTGCTGCTCATGGGGAAAGAGATATGAGCTTTGTGCATGTGAGATGGATAATACCACTTGGCTCTGGGGTTAGAGACTGCCTCCTGTTTAATTTTATTAGCAAAGGTATAGCCTGAACATGCATCTCTGCTGCCATGTGTAGCTTGGACTTATGCCTGAGACAAGCCTATTCTTCTGTCCACACAAGTCTGATTGGTGGTTTGTGGTCTGGCTCTAGTCTGGAGGGAACCAAGTGGGAAAACTGAGCACAGAGAGTGGGACTAGCTCATCCTCTTGCTCTGCCCTCATGGGTGGTATGAGCACAGCTTTCACAGTGCAGCAGTTGGCTGTGGAATGCAGGTGAAACAGTGCTCTATGCTCCCCACTGCCTGACCTCAGCTTCCTCTCCCAACCATCCTTGACTCCTCACCACCCAAATCATGCAGCTGAAGCCCCTCTGCCTTTAGTAGCGCCACAGTGTTTCTAGGTAGGTGCCTGCAAAGACCTCAAGGAGGATTTGCTGTTTCTGAGTGAATGAATTGCAGGGACTAATTTGATCATATTCCATTGATGTTCCAAATACCAAAAGTGATGCTGGTGTTGCAAAGAACCCCCAGCTGGTTTATGTTTTCTGACTGTGGGAAGTTTTTATTTTATGTACCAAATTGTTTCTGTGGAAAAATTCTGAAAAACACAACAGAATGGGCAAAGTGACACAGAATAGAAAGAAAATAATCAATGCGATGACCAGTCCCTTTGTGGACAGCTAACTGTGTCTTCATAAAATGATTTTATCTGAACTTTCTCCTGTCTCCCCTCTCACTCCATTGTTCATTTCAGTATTCTGTCCTTCCACTTAGATGTTATTTCCCTTTCAATAGGCAAAATAATTGAAAGTAGCTTGTGTTTTTCCTTGGGTTTAATGAGTAGTGGAAATGACTGCACAAACAGACAAAGAACCTTAGTTAGCTTGGCAGTGACAGAAACAGGTCAAGGAAAGAGTGTAAGAGACAGGCACATATTTCTGCAGCTTCCAGCAAATAACTGTTGAAGGACTTTCTGAGCCAAAACGTGTACCTTGAGCATCATATTCAATTGCCAGCAATTAATTAGTCCATAAAATAGTCTTTTTTCCAGCTCATCTTTAAACACACCTTTTAGGTATTTTGCATCAATTTAATATTTTATTTATTTTTATATATATATTTTTTTAATCATCATTGGATATCTTAAACCTGAAATATGTCTTCATCTGTGTAAGCTGCATATTTTGCTCTGATTTCTCAGCAGGTGTACTTTTATAGAAAATTGGCCAATATCAGCTATGGGTTATTTTATGAATTCAAGGTATATTTTTAAAGAAAAAGACTTGCATGGAAAGAATTTGTGTTCTACATACAGAAGATTTACTATTGACATTAGAAACACATCACCAGCACAACCTGTAACCCTGATATTTTCGTTAATCCCTTGCAATTAATTCCACTTGTGGGGAATTAATTGTACCACCAAATTATTTAAACAGAGCCTTACCATCTCAACATGACCTCCTTACATCTATTTTGAATTTAGATGGGGGAAAGTGGCTTTTAAAAGCTGTGATGAAATCTCCCAAATGAGTAATGCATAAAGGCAGTGTAGAAGGAGACAGAAGGTCTGAAGTTGTATTTAAAAGGATGTATCAGATTACCTTAATGATATCTGGTCAGTATATCTAATCATTATATCTGAAGCAATTCAGTTACATCTATAAAATATGAAGCAATGTTAAATTTGTGTGAGGTGGAAACTCTGGGTTTGTAATTGCTAATGCTTCTCATGGTCAGGAACAATTGCAGTGAATGAGAAACTGTAAGCTTTGTGAGCTCTAAGGAAAACCAACTAGATTCTGTTTGTCTGGAACAAAAATTATTCCTTTTCATAACAACATCTAAACTATGTAGTAACCAGGGGATATACCACTTAAAGACCTGTTCAACTCCCTGTTGCAGTAAATAAGAGTTTTCTTCAGCGATGAGTTTTCTTTCCTTTTCTTTGTTTTTTTTTTTTTCTTTAAAGTAAATGCAGTGATTGCAAAAGATTTATCAATTGATGTGTTATTATAAAGTCAAAAGCCCATTTCTTAGAAATGAATCCCCAAATAATTAAAGTCCAAAAGATTAAAATCTTAATTTCAAGTTATTATTTCTAAAGTCTCATATTTTCTTAAAACCTTCTCTGAGGGAGAAGGCTGATTTATAATCTTTCAAGTCTTACTGGCAATTGATTGATTCATTAAGTCCATTATGAGCAAGCAGAGATATCACTAATATGTTTTTATGTGTTCTTTGTTTACATAGACATTGTTTGGAGTGTCCTCACCAAATATTGTTCCAAGCCCTTTTAAAGTCCCATATAATTCTGTGTAGAGACGCAGGGCTGCGAGAAATTTGTTAAGAAGGCATACTTTTGGTTAGTTCAAAGAGGCAGCTGGAAGTGCTGCCTTTTTGTTATTTAATTTGTTTATTTGTCTAAATTCTGAGATATTTTACAATATATTGCAAAGGTCTTCCTACGGACTTGCAAGTATCTCATACAGAGTGCTGGTCCTTCATCTGACTGCAGAGGAGTTTGTATAGATCAGGGGAAACCCCGCAAATAAGGATGGCTTGCACAGAAGTTATAGGGAGGATTAGGCTGCCTAAAAAAGTCTCCAGTGCCATTTTAGATGCTGTAGGGCTATGGTAGGTGTAGCCAAGAGACAGGACCTACAGAATACCTGTGACTTCCTAGACTGGCAGCGGAAAACCAGGCAGAACACCCCAGGGCATATCATGTCACACTAGATACCTAAGTTCAAGCAACCAAATTTCACACTGAATTGTGTATAATCTTTTTGTTTCCTTTCAGAATTCCTCCCACCCTAAACCAGGTGCCTGAGGGGTGTGACGGCTTGCTTTCCAGAGGTATCTGTCTTTTCCTATTGTCAGTGCTGACTGCTTGTTTTCAGGGAAGGATGAAAGTCAATGTGGAAAACTTATTTGTAGATGGATAAATTTAATGGAAATTAAATGGAGACAGTACTATCATTCCATAGCAGATATCTATTCGTGAAAACATATTAGTACTCCTTCAGGGTCTTCAATTATCCATCTTCTGCAATTCCAGTTCGAAGACTGACAAATATTCTGGCAAGCAACAGTTATTTTTACATTTGATATTTTAAGTTAATTTAGTGCTCAGTTTAACTGCAGTATTAGTACTTCTGTAGCAGAATGCATATTCTTTATGAAAGAGAAGCAGAGTTTTATTTTTACTTTCCTTCAGACTTGGGTAGGAAAATCCAGCTAGGTTTGCTGGGTGGCCATTTTGTTGTGATAATGTTATGCTATGTTTGCTTTCATTCTCGACATGAGCAAGCAATACAATTATCTGGGGAAAGAAGGAGCATTCTTGTCAAATACCAAACAGCGGAGGTCTGTGCCTTGGGGGATAGGGAGTACTGATTGTTGTGTTAGATTTGCATCAACCCTGCAGTATGTTAATTGGTTGGACCACAAAACAGTAAGTTCACTTTTCCTTTCTGAGGCTGACAAAAATAATACTGATTGGCAGAGATTACAATAGTGGTTTTTGAGCATCATAACCTAATTAGTTTGAGACAACAAACTCATTAAACATAAACTGGAAATCAATTTGCTTAATTCTATTCAAATTGCACTCTTTTCTAACTAACACAGCACACTATATGACAGAACCAGTTCTTCTACATGTCTTTTGTCCCATTGAGAAATTAGTTATATGTTCATAAGAGATTAGAATCATAATGCAGAACTTTTTTTGTTTGGTTTTCTTTATCTAAGTTACAAAGACCTATCATCCTGGTCAAAGGAAACATACTGGGTGCTCAGAGATTTTATGCAGAAAAATAAAGACAAAAAGAAGTATTTATTTTCAACAAGTGTTTGGGGTTTTATTTTTTTCTTTCTTTCTTTCTTTTTTTTTTAATTTTTCTCTCTGAGAGTAAAAAAGTTAAATATTTGGTGTAAATGAGTCCACCTAAATCTACTTTATAGAGACAGAAAATTCCAGAGGACAACTCATCCTGTAACAGGAGTTTAAGACAGTGAGCACAATTAACTCCATGGTGGTACATCTCTTTCTCTTTGCTGACTAGGGAACATGTCTTTATACCCAGATTTATAGCCATAGACTTAGGTTTGGCAAGTATGATTGTCACATCGGTGCAGCCCTTATACTGCAGAACTTAGGGAAAGCTAGGATTTAACAGCTGTCATTTAAAATTTTAAGGTATGTCTATCCTTAGACATACTTCAGCTCATTTTGCCTACAATGGTTTTAGAATCAACAGTGCAGCAGAGTTAAGACTCGGGGACTACCCAAGCTCTCTGGACATGAATTGTAATCTAAAAGTAAACAAGATATGTTAACCTAGAGCCGGCTAAGGAATCTGTATAATTTCTTAGGCTGCACTGGTAAATCCATGATTACCAGTATGTGTAAGAGTTAATTACATTTGGTATCTGTTCGCCTGAGCATGATGCTTTTAGATTGCATATCCTGCAATGTCTCATCCACAGACTGTTTCAATGGATGGATGATTACTTAAACAGCAGTGGCGACTAGGTGATACTGCCTTTTTTTCAGAAGATGTTCATTCTGGAGGACATGAGAGACGACATTGAGTGGGTTAAACAAGCTGATCTTTGCAAGCCGGGGATTTTTGTTTGATAATTGCAAGACAACTGCAACTGCAAGGCTGGAGGCTACCAGCCTCCCTCAACTGAGAAGCCCATATGTCAGGATTGGTATGGCTAACAGCTAAAGAAACAGAGCATCTTTTTGGAGGCCTCTGGGGAGAGGACACAGATTCCCCAGGCGTCCCTTATGCTGCCGTGAGACAACCCACTCACTCCAGCTTCACCAGTGATGGATGGACATTGATGCTGCCCAGACTTCTACTGCTGGAGATTTAACAGCTGTCTTGTCAACAGAAGCCTGTGTCTGTCGACATTAAACTGTGTTTTTCTGTTTTAGGTTTGATGTGCTCTGGACATGTTGGTTAAGACCTTTGAGATGGCTTTGCTTCACATAAAGCTTGGAACATAACGGCCCTTGTTAGATGTAATTGTAATGGCTGCAGCAGCGGCAGCCTCAGTCCCTCACCTGGAGTTCTAAGTGAGTATATGCATTAAAAAATGTGTACCAAATATGGCATCAGACATCCCATATTCCTTTTAGTCTTCATCAGGTTGCCCAGAGAGGTGGTAGGTGCCCCATCTCTGGAAAGATTCAAGGTCAGGTTGGAAGGAGCCCCGAGCAACCTGATGTAGTTAAAGATGTCAGTTGTAGGGGGGTTGGACTAGGTGACCTTTAAAGGTCCATTCTGACTCAAACCATCGTATGATTCAATGATTGATTATTAAACATATTCATTTTACACATAATCTGAGGTATTTTTGTTACATCTTAAAGCCATAAACTTTGTCTGAATGTTAGGTTTCAGTCTCAATTCTTTCCACCTTAAATTACTCCAGTGGGCAAAATTATAAATAGCTTCTGACTTTATTCAGTTCAGTGTTTATACAGTTGCTTTAAATACACACACACATACTATGAGCAAGACAAACTATTATTCTTCAATACACTTTCAAAATGTGCTGAAAATATGCGTGGAAGCACTGAAGTTCAGCATGGGGAAAGAGTAGCAGCTTGGTGTGTGAGAAAGGCATGATCCTAACTAACTTTTGCTGCCCGTTTTTTTGATGGATGCAGGATAAAGACAATAGTTTTTTTACTACAGATGCTAGAAACAGCAACTTATCCTTTTCTCTATGAATGCGCTGTTGCACATTTATGATTCTTCCATAACAGTCTGCACTATATTTTCCTGTTTAATCTTTATTCTATAAAACATAGTATGCCTCATTATGTGCTACCTCCCGCCAAGTGCTAAACTCTTCCTTGGAGGTTATGACCACTCTCAGCTCCCCCCAGAAGCAAAGCAGCTTCAAGCCTCCCAGAACTCAGGAACATTTTGAGACCCTTTCCCCCACATATGGTAGGTAGAAATAATTTATTCTTTGTTTAATACTGGGCACATTTCTGCAGCCGTGGAAAGCTGCATGTAGGGAACTTAAATTCCACCATTTCAGTTGTGTTTGTAAAAAACCTGCCACATTAATTCACAACACCTTGGAAGGTCCACTTGAATATGAAAAAGAGGTGTATAGTTTCCATGTGTTGATAGTTGGCTCATTCTTGAATATTTTGGTCAGCTAATCTCTCACGCATTCATCTGAAGTTCTCTGGGTGTTTACATAAAAACTACAGGACTAATGTTTCTGAATGTATCCATAAAAAATTACAGCTGCAAAAAGTTTAGTTTTGGTACTGCTTTGTGCTGTTTCTCCTAGAATTATAGCTCATTTTCTCCACATACTTAAGACTGCTTTCCATATGTACTCTTGAATTTTCAGAGACAAATAAGGTATGTGTACATCCAATTATTTCTGTCTGTGGTTCATATAGTTAAAATCTTAAAGTTATCAACTACACCAGTGTCTACAAGTTGCAGAGACCTGGTAATTCAAATTTATTGAGTTCATGGAATAACAAAAATATATAACTCTCTACAAACATTATTGTCTCCTGTTAACAGTGGTGAAACCCCTGGGCAAATCAGGGACAATTTTGTTCTGTTTTCAAATGCCCCCCTTTCAGTGCAGAAGTTGATAATTTCTTATACTTCCAAAATCGCTGCCTGCTTGTTTTCATGCAGCTGTGTCACTAAAATTGCTCTAGGGTTGTCCTCAGCTTTATCTCTCTGTTCATGTTTCCAGCACCTGGAATACCCAGACTGAAGATTCAGAGCTGTTACTTTCTATTACTTTGGGGAAGAAAAATAGTAGTAAGGTACCTTGCGCTTGTTAAAATCATAGCTTTAGTGCAAATTAATGCTTCAACCAATTAGTATAGTGTAATGACTTTAGTCTGCCCAGGCTGACCTACATGAAACTTTATTTCATTAGTAGCTTGTTCCAATTTCATGGTTAATTCATGTCCAGCGAAAGTCCTCCAGCCTTATCAGATCTTCCACATCAAATCCTGCTGCTGCTTAGGGCACTTTTACAAGATTTCTCTTTGCTGTGTGAGCTAACACTAGGAGACGGATTTGCAGGATCATGGCTGGAGTTGGTAATGCAAATATCTGCTTGTTTATTTTAGCAATAGCCCACCTTTATTCTGCCTTTCTTTAAGTAAGTCATAAAAATGCCATTAAATATCTTTTTTAGGGAATTAAGTTCAAAGCCAGATTCAACAATTGTGGCAGAAACCATGTTAAAAATCAAAGTAATCTTTCATAAGTTAATAATTTTAAAGTCTTACTGTACAATATCAGCAGAACTTCTCTTTCTGTTAAATATTTCCATAAAGCAATGGCATGTGAAAAAATAGTTTTAAGTAAACCATATATCTTTTAGCTGGTGAGAACAGAGGTAATTGTCTATTTTTCTTCATTTGGTACAAATCCTCCATTTACTTTAGCGTGTGATGACGTTGATTTTGAATCCTCTTTCTCCTCTGTTTTCTCGATATCTGTCTTTGTTTTGACCCGATGTCTTCTGTAAAGACGGTAGCCTGGGGATTGGCATATATTTAGCATTAAATAAAGAAATTACAAAAATTGCCTGAAAAGGACACTGTAGTAACATGTACCCATGCAGCATTTGCCTTTCTTACACTGCTAAAACAAACAGTTTCTTTAAAGCTATGTTTAACTATTTTATGTCAACAGCACTCATTGCTGGAAAAGTACTTTTAGAAAATAACAAGGAAAACATTTTAGGCCCCGTGTTTGGTGTTTGAATGCTTTGTGCTCCTGTTGTGTGCTGTGACTTTTTAAAGCATTACCTGTCTCCCTTGGGAAGTCTTTGGGCTCTTGGCTGGGTCTGTGGGACTGACTTTTACGTCCATGTGAGTTCTGTTTGGCAGGATCTGGGACAAAGTGGTTTGTCTGTCCCCACACCATTGCCTGATAGAGAGGTTGGAGTTGGGGCTGCACCTCACAGGCTGTGTCGTTGGGACAGTACTCTGGTGTTGGGTAAGATGGCTGGTTTGGGAGTGGGAGCTCAATAATCAACAGCTGGTATCAGGTGTGAGCAACAGGGACAAGGTCTCGGCCCTCGATAGGTTAGTTGTAGTAGCACCAGTGCAACTCATGACAGGTGTATGTGGGAGTAAAAAGGGACCTTTGCCTCTAAGGGATGATATTTTCTCACATTAGCTGTGAAACTAAAGCCTGTTGCCTCAACATCTGGTAGGAAGGGGAGTTTGTGCACATGGCCCATGGCCCTGCTGAGCAGCGGTACACCCAGGCAAGCTGGAGCAGTGGAAGAAGATGCATTTGGCCTTCCTTTGCTAAAGGTAATAACAAGTCTGTGCTCAATGCAGTTCATGTGCCCAGTTGTAGGTGGTGGAGATCCCCTCCCTTGTGCTGCAAAAAAGGTGTCTTCCAAATTTTGAACTGAGAGTTGTATATTCCTGGTTATGTAATGGGAACAGCACAATGGTGGTGCTTAGTAACAATTTACTTAACTATTTTCCATTTGATTATTTTTATCCCTTATTTTCTCCATATTCACGAAAAGTGGGACTGATAATAATCATAATTACGACTCTGTCATAGAAAATAGATATACTTTACCTCCTAAAATTAGTAGTGCAAACAACAGCTGGAAAATGCTGTAGATGAGTGGGAAAGTAAACATCAGTTCAAGTTGTGCAGGAGTGAATGAGAGCTGTACTATAGTTGAACATAGCTGAGTGTTTTGCATGCCTGTTTCCAGAGACACTGTACGACATCTAAAGAGAATAATACAGAGACAGTTGTGAAACAGCAGCCTTATGCTTTGCAATAATCTAGATAAGCAGGAAACATACAGTAATGGATAACTAAGAAAATGGTACCTTTCAGCTCATGTAGTCAACAAAACACTCCTCAAGTCATATGGCTGTTACCACCAGAGCATGACAATTTATGGCAGTTCAGCAACTGCAAGGGACCATGATCCACCTTGAAGCCACATGTGTGACACTACCTCCCTCTCTTTTAATGATGTTCTAGACTGGAAGCTGCTGCATCTTCATGAGAAAATTTACTGCATTCCAAACCCACTTATAAGTCAGGTCTGTTTCACTTATTTGAAGTGCAGGGCGTGGGAACACAAGGGAAGATGTATGAACATCTGGAGGAAATAGTATAGTCAGAATCTGTGTATAAATATATGCACAAGTAAAGTTTTATCCTAGGAACATATTTGGCGAATGAGTGACCCTGAGCATAGCTAATGTTTAGGGAAGATTCTCAGCATTTATTAATCATTAAACTTTTTTTCACGGTTGAAAAATGCTACAGGTCTTTGTCATGGAGAATTCCATACCTGTTCCAAGACAAACCAGCTAAACGGGCCAGAAAGAATCCCAGGGAATAGCCAGCTGCTGGAAATATGGTGCCAATGATCCATAATTTGGGTGAGATAATCCAGGAGCCTTTGTAGAGTATTCCCCCAACCACAGCAATGAGCACGATGAGGATTGCTCCCACAATGGAACCGACCTGTCAGAGAAAAGAGGAAGGACTGTGTGAATCATCAAATCATAGAATCATAGAATAGTGAGGGTTGGAAAGGACCTTAAGATCATCTAGTTCCAACCCCCCTGCCATGGGCAGGGACACCTCCCACTAAACCATGCCACTCAAGGCTATGTCCAACCTGGCCTTGAGCACCGACAGCGATGGAGCATTCTTAACTTCCCTGGGCAACCCATTCCAGTGCCTCACCACCCTCACAGTAAAGAACTTCCTCCTTACGTCCAATCTAAACTTCCCCTGTTTAAGTTTGAACCCATTACCCCTTGTCCTCTCACTACTGTCCCTCATGAAAAGTCCATCCCCAGCATGCCTATAGGCCCCCTTCAGGTATTGGAAGGCTGCTACGAGGTCTCCATGCAGCCTTCTCTTCTCCAGGCTCAACAGCCTCAACTTTCTCATCCTATCTTCATACGGGAGGTGCTCCAGTCCCCTGATCATCCTTGTAGCCCTCCTCTGCACTTGTTCCAACAGTTCCATGTCCTTTTTATGTTGAGGACACCAGAACTGCACACAATACTCCAAGTGAGGTCTCACAAGAGCAGAGTAGAGGGGCAGGATCACCTCCCTCGAACACTCCTTTTGATGCAGCCCAGGATACGGTTGGCTTTCTGGGCTGCAAGCGCACACTGCCGGCTCATGTTCATTTTTTCATCGACCACCACCCCCAAGTCCTTCTGTGCAGGGCTGCTCTGAATCTCTTCTCTGCCCAACCTGTAGCTGTGCCTGGCATTGCTCCAACCCAGGTATAGGACCTTGCACTTGGCATGGTTAAACTTCATCAGGTTGGCATCAGCCCACCTCACAAGCGTGTCAAGATCCCTCTGGGTAGCATTCCTTCCCTCCAACGTATCAACTGAACCACACAGCTTGGTGTCATCAGCAAACTTGCTGAGGGTGCACTCAATCCCACTGTCCATGTCACCAACAAAGATGTTGAATAAGACCGGTCCCAACACCGATCCCTGGGGGACACCACTCGTTACTCATCTCCAGCTGGACATTGAGCCATTGAGCTCAACTCTTTGCGTGCGGCCATCCAGCCAGTTCTTTATCCACCAAGTGGTCCACTTATCAAATTGATGTCTCTCCAACTTAGAGAATAAGAGACTCCAACAAAATTCAATGGCATCAAACCTGGTGTCAAACATGCGAGTGTCTCTGAGTCACTGCATCTTATTATTAAACATAAACCCCTGAAGTTTACAGCAATGTAATTCACAGCAGGTAGACAGATTAGATAGCTGCCTTTTTTCCCAGAGAGGTTCAGTCTGGAGAAGAGAAGGCTTCGTGGAGACCTCCTAGCAGCCTTCCAATACCTGAAGGGGGCCTATAGGGATGCTGGGGAGGGACTCTTCATTAGGGACTGTAGTGAGAGGACAAGGGGTAATGGGTTCAAACTTAAACAGGGGAAGTTTAGATTGGATATGAGGAAGAAATTCTTTACTGTAAGGGTGGTGAGGCCCTGGAATGGGTTGCCCAGGGAAGTTGTGAATGCTTCATCTCTGGCGGCATTCAAGGTGGGGTTGGACATAGCCTTGGATGGCATGGTTTAGTGGGAGGTGTCCCTGCCCATGTCAGGGGGGTTGGAACTCTATGATCTTGAAGTCCTTTCCAACCCTAACTATTCTATGATTCTATGATTCTATGATGTACTTCAATGTGTTGCTATGCATAAAGATCAAGGCACAGCTATAAGAGATATATACAGCAGGTACCTGTAAAGCTAGTCTCTTGAAGCCTTGGCTATAATTGTACTTAGAACTGGAGATTAAAATTAATTTCATAGGTGTGACGTGAGCAAGGAATGGTTCACACATTAGAAAAATTTCTCCAGAGTTGTTGGGAAGCTAGCAACCTCGTAGCTGGCAGAATGCACTTTTCCTCCCCACTTCTTGGGCAGTTACGCTCTAGTGCTTAGTATAACGTATGCTAACTATATCCTAGACTATTAGTGAAAGCAAATGATTTTCCAGGTGGAGGGTAAATATTCAACGTGGCTGAAAATTTGTGTTTGAAAACTGTGGGTTTGTATAGCATTTCTACATAGATGTAGTCACTGAATTGATCTTATTTCCTGTGGCTGAATATGCCAAGATCTTCACTGTTGATTGATTGCCAAAAAAAGTTGCAACTCAGTCTCTTAATAGCCAAGAGAAACGTCTGCCTTTATGTCATATGTTGCCAAGGCATCTTACTGGCAGACTTTTGGGGCTAAGCTTAGGATAATCCATTTCTCAGCTAAATGTGTATTTCCGTTAAAGTGGTTTTATCAGTCTTTGGCTGAAGCCTCTTTAAGAGCACTGATCAAACAAGCACTTTTGTTTGACTGAGCTATTAACCACATGCACCTAGGAAGAAGGAACATGGTCTGGCCTGACAAGCTCTTTTCTTTCACCTGGCACACTGTCCTTGTGCTCTTATCTCCATTTCTCACTATACAGACCTTAATCTGACAGATATGGCTCAATTGCTCTTGATGCTTCATTGTCC
This sequence comes from Amazona ochrocephala, assembly GCA_039720435.1. Lineage (NCBI taxonomy): Eukaryota > Metazoa > Chordata > Aves > Psittaciformes > Psittacidae > Amazona > Amazona ochrocephala. The sequence goes on from CM077877.1 coordinate 58,974,171, forward strand.
TGCATAAAGCAGACTGTCAGTGGACCCTGCTGTGGGTTGCTCACCCACTTGGTAGGAAAGAGGATGAAACAGTGTTTTGCTGAGAGAGCAAGTAGTTTCTTTTCATGTGAGTTTAAGTCCATGTTTTTCCCTTAACTGATTAAACAGGAACAGAACAGTTTTGACACCAGCACTCAATAGTATCCAAGTTCATAAGTACTGTGAGAACATTTAAAAATACAACAAAATAAGCTAAGAATTTAAGAAAATTAATTAACTTAAAAGAATCTTATTTGTGCTCCTGAGCTGACAGAAGAGACATGGTAACAAAGCATGGGTAGAATAACAAGTTTCCAGAGTAGTTTTCTTCAAGAAAATTTAGAAAATATATGTGTTAAGTAAGAATGGTTAACAAATACCAAGGGTACTCAGAACATCTGACAGGCACTTTCAGCCTAAACCTCCTGATAAGTATGATTAATTTGCTGTTAACACTGAAATTAGCTGTAAACACTAAACAGCTATTTTAACAAAAATATTAATAAAAATAACAGTAAATAATGTACTTTATATAATAATGTAAAATGCATATGAAATATATTTCCATAATTGTATATTATGATATAATTATATATAATTTCTTATAATCATTATTATTTTTGAGAACAATTTTTAAAAATATCATTTTTTGATGCATCTGAAACTATCTTGCAAAGATATTTGAATTTTCTGAAGAGTATTGTTAGATTTTTTAACAGTTGGAACATTTTCAAAATTTTTCAAATAAAAATTGACTTTACACTCAGAATTGCCCACATAAATCAATAAACTGGTTTTAAAGTAGAAAGTTGTAGCTTTTTTTAATCCAGAATTTTTTCAGGTTTTGTTACCTTGCAGAGTAAAAACTGCTTCCAGTTGACCTGAATGATTTTCATTCAATTTCAGTTTACATTATGAACTGAACTCAATTACTATCACTGTTGTAGCCAAAGACAAAAGTAGTCTCTTTGGATAATCATGGTTTCTAATAATGTATGCAACTCATGCATGTTTGTACAGGGAAAAGCAGTGCCTTTCTGCAGCATCTAATTTGTTTTCTGCTGAAAACTTCCCTGCTCTTATGAAGTCAGACACTAATGTTATGAATAGCAATGTACTGCCACTGATTCTGTAATTTGTCCATAAATACTAATGCTTCTGTCTTATATATATCTTACCTTAAGTATGATTTTTGCTTTTCTAGGCCATTTGTGGTTAACATATATTCCAAGTGAAACAGGAACTACAAGAGCTACCAGTGAAATTCCTTTAAAAAAAGAAGAGAGAAGTTAAGCCCAAGTATTATGCAGAAATTCACATCTGGGGGTACAGAGCAAACCTTCAGAGGATGTTCCTGGTATGTGCACCCCAGAGCACTCATCCATGCTCTACCCACACCTGCCTATTTGCTTTTCTATGGAGTCTGTTACTTTTGGCAGCCTGTGGAAGTAATTGCCATTCTGCTGAGCTACGTGCTCATTCACCTGCATCAGAAAAGCAGACAGAAATTTATGTGTGCTAATCATCACTATCCTGTGATATGAGTAGCTATATTAAATGTTCATTTTGTCTGCAGGTGTTTTGCTACTGTACCATATCAACAAATGGTTTAGAGCTTCTTTTGTCTTGTCCTTCCCCCTCCAGTATTTATTTTGAAAGCACGAGCAATATATGTGATATTTTTTTCTCCCCCAGAACAATAGGAAATGAAATTGAAGAATATGAAAGTGATTCTGTTGGCTTTTAAGATTAGCACAACATGGAACCACACTTGATAAACACTAGAGCCACAGCTCTGCAAAGCACTGGAGCATGTATTTCCAAACTCTTTGACTATTTTGTCTTTGTAGCAGGATGAGATTTTTGACAGGCTGTCAAATGAAGCCGCTTCTGGCGGCGTAGATTGCAGCTTTTCAAAGAGACTCAGCAGTTTTAATCACTTGCTTAATTATCCACATGTGCTTAAGTACTTTGCCAGATTATGGCCTCAACACTTGCACTTCTCAGGATTGTGCTTTAAAGCTGTTACACACACTTTCACCCAGGGGAAGCAACTATTTGTATACAAATGATTCTATATTCTTAACCCAGTACATTGCAGGTCTCTGAACCATTTGGAAATTAAAACATACATGATCTTGTGACAAATATTTGTACAATATTTATAATGACTTCAAGTCTTTGTTCTGCAGAGCCGTGGATGACGTGAAGTGACTGAGGTGCCTAATTCCCATGGAAGCTATTAGAAAGTAGGAGGGTAAATATTTTTTGAAATCTGGGGTAATTTCTTCATGACTGTGCAGGATGATGGTATAAAGAAGAAGGGAAAGTGCTGCTTCACTGGACTCACCAATGCTTTGGTAGGGGAGTACAATTGCACTCGCACTAGTCCACATCTTAGAGTAAATAAAGAGGCAAAGTGGCATCATTCCCATTGCAAGTAGTGTGGAGCAAGTTGTCATGCTGATGCTGCAAAGAAATTGGGTAGATGGACAATTCATCTCATGCTAGTCTACAGTCTTCCTAATTTTCTTATTATGACTTCACAGCTTATGAAATGTTGGGCAGGAAATGTTGCTGTATACAGTCTATTTAACCTTTATATGAGGTTAGAAAAAGGCTCTCTGAAAGGAATAGCTTCTGCTGAAAAGAGAGGAACATAAAATATCAGCGTGTTCTGCAGCCACAGGACAATAACTTGCAGTGTAAATGAGGCAGTCAGACAGGCGTCCATCAGGAAGGTCTATTGGCCAGTCTGTCTGCATGCTGCCTGTCCAACTAGCTTCTAAGAGGGTGGCAATCTGGACAGGGTCAGGTCGACATTGAATGGAGTTTTCCATTATACCAGCATTTCTGGAGTGTTAAAATTTCACTCCAAAGTCAACAACATAAAAAAAAAAAAAGAAAATAAAAAAATCACTGTCTAGGTTGTGTGTTGTAATAAAATTCCCTTTTCTGGCTCGTTTTGCTCTAGGCCAAAGAGTAGGTGACAAGAATTACCCAGTGAAACTGAGCATAAGTATTGCTGCTTCTTTTGTTTGTGCAAAGACATTTCTGTTTTAAAATATAAAGTCTTGAAACCATCAGGCCTGAAACACCTTGTACTGACAGATGCAGTCTGAGACAGGAATGAAGAAGGAGGAAAAGGGAAGATAGCTAAAATAAGGAGGAAATTCTCAGAATCTTAGCAGAATAGATAAAATTATGTCTACAAATCACAGTCCTCTGACATAAAAATAATGAGAGGGGGTTCTAGTTAAGGGAACTTGGAAACTTCCTTTTGAGTCTCACTTCTGATTTCTCTTTTATGTTACTGGTCCTCAGAAAAGGAACTGCTGACCCTGTGCACAAACTGAGCAGGTGCCGAGAAGTCTAGAACAATTAATACAGAAACCACAGGAATATCAGCATTCATTTTTGTCCCTTTAACTCTCTGTTTCAGAGTCATTGCATAGAACTTTGTAGGAGCCTCAAGCAAGAAAGTTTGTACAGACAGAGAAAAAAGAGAAATGTTGGCTATAATTAAGATAAAATAGATAAAGGAGCTTATATTTCCCTACCTACAGATTTCCTACATTTTCATACTGTCCTTGTATATGTATCCTGTTCCAGTCTGCACATTGTCTGACCCTAGTCCCTGTGCTCACAGAAGCTCCCAGGGGATTGGATAAAAAGGGTGAAAGATTATTTTTCCTACCTCCAGATTTCCTACATCTTCATACTGTCCCTGTATCCTGCTCCAAAGTTTGCAGGTTCCCTAACCCCAGTCCCTCTTCTCACAGACACTCCCAGGGGAGCTGCGGAGGAGGTGGTGTTTCAGAATCAGTTGTTTTTGTGAAATATCAAAAGATGTTAAAACCATATTTCCCTATGGGAACCTGGGTCTGAGTTACTGAAAAAAGTATAAAAAAAAAATCATCCTTCATCTCCTGTGATTATATGAGCAGCAGAAAACAAACTCCTGCTCTAACTTGTGATCTGCTTGCTTTGGGAAGTTTTGAAGCAAAACTGTAGACAATTCTAGTGGGTTGTTATGTATAAATATAAAATATCAGCTAAAACCAAATCTTTGTCTGCTCTGGTAGGCGAGCTTTCTATCATAATGTGCTGGCTCCAGAAACCAGCCAAGCTACTTATATTGTTATTCTTCTATCAAGAGCTGAAGACACTCGCATTGCCATTTCTGCTGTAGGTCACATATTCCCTGGTCCCTGCGTTATTGTCACAAAGGTACTGACCAAAAGCCTTTGACTTGTTAAGGTAAATGTCTTTACTTGAAGAACAACCTTTTATAGGTATTTTCAATTTACTTCACCCTCTGCCAGCATCCTGGCATATAAACCTTACTCATGTTTATGTTTATCATTGATTCTCACTTTTACCGTTGGTTTCAGCAGGGTGACTTTGAACATACAGAGCTGGGAAAGCACAGTTTAGGTCAGTACTTTCTTCTAAGGAAAGACTAGACCAGGATTTCAGACTTGGGCTGGATATCTTTCCATCTGTGGTCTCTTAGACCTGTATTTATGGAAATTAGGTGTCTAACACCTCCTAATATCATAGGTCTTTTCTCCACAGTGAGGAAGTTGGTGATTAGCAGAGCTGACCTCATGCATAGCTCAAAAGCTGGTACTACATCAACACCTGCATATGACAGAAAAGCTCACTATTTTCAAAGGATGGAAAAAATGCCTTATTAAAGCTACAAATATTAACTTAGTCTATTTGCCCTAGCTCCACATCTTTCTTACTTCTATTTTTTTTTCCATTTCTAGTTCAGACTGGAGTATGATAAATTGGAGGAATGCTGCAATTTATGTTACTCTGTGGGAAACACAAATTATCTTGTTTTAGATTTTTTTGTTTTTTTGGTTTTTTTTTACAGCAAAGTAATCAGGATATAAAAATCAAAAGATGGCTCATTTTTAAAGGCTATTAGATTTAATGAACCCCCCATGGAATTTGCATCAAAAGTAGGGTTCACTTCTCCTGCGTGTTTGATGTCCTAGGCCATGCCATGTGCCTGACATATCTGTTTCTGAGTTCAAAGCACCCTGTCTTTGAGACCATCAGACTTTGTCACAAAGGTTTTTTTCATTGCCTCCCATATACAGAGCTGCCCTAGTCAGTGCCTTCTAGCTTGTAAAACTGGCCTTCGTTTTGAGGGCTTTGCAGAAAATGCCAGGAGCAAATAGAATGACTGCAAGTGATTTTCATTTGTATTAGTTCCCAAAAAGATAATCTATGCCTGCCTATTCATCTTTTCCCACAAAAGGAGGGAAAATATCTGTCTGCAGGTGGTCTTTCTCAAGAAACATTGCTTCAAGAACTATTGCACAGCCACTATTTAGTACAGAGGATTCAGATCCTAAAATCCTCTGTTACACATTTCTTTTTTCTTTTTTTTTTTATGCCCAAGATGATGAGAGAAACAAAAAAAAAATCACAAAAGTGGTTCTAACTTGGATAAAGATTTCATAACCCTTGGTATCTTAGTGGTCTTCATAAATGCTATTTTCTGCAGGATCTGAAGATTTACAATAGAGGCATTTTCTAATGTACACAATTCTGTTGTGGTATTTTCCTCATGAATTCTCACTGAACCAAGGATATTTGCTGTTCTGTTTATATTTACTACTATTACAGTAACTTAACATCTTTACAAGAAAAAAGGTCCACTATGCATAGGCCAGGAAACTAAGAAAAAAACCTCAGAGAGTCTTTCTCAGTATAAAGTAACACAAAAAGCCAGATGAACTGCTTAGGGAATGGCTGGTCTTACCTGAGGTCCATGTCTCCATCCACCCAGTAGGCGATGATATTAGAGGCTGTGCCTCCTGGACAGCAACCCATGATCAGCACCACAACAGCTTGAATAGGAAGCACGTTAAAGGCCAGAGCCAGCAAGAAGCCTGTGAGAGGCATAATCCCAAACTGGCAAAGGAAACCCACAAAAATACCCCAGGGTCTTTTTATGTGGCACCAGAATTTCTTAATTTCCACATTGCAACCCATGGAGAACATCACCAAAGCCAGCATGATTGTTAGAACAGTACTTAAAACTGTACTCAAAGTTGCATTTAAATTTTCTTCTTGTAGCACACAAGATGTGCCATTGCAAACAGTAGCATTTGCTGGACAAGCCGTGGAGTTTTCTGCCAAAGACCTGGTGTTAAATTGCTGGGAAAGCAGATATGCCTGCATTTTGAAATACAGAGCCACTCAGTACATCCAAGGCAAACTTCAAGCCTGTGTAAATGGTTGTTTCTCAGTGACTGCTTTTAAATGATCCGGGAAGCAATAAAGTGCAATAAATACTTGAACACTCTTACTATTCTTGCAGGGTTTGGCACAGTGCTGATTCATATAGTTATAAAAGTTGCACTTGCTGGATGCAGTGGCAATTAATCATTTATTCATATGATAATGAGGAATCCCACATCAAGAGAATAGCTGTGTTAATCTTTCAGGGTGCAAAGGAGGCTTGCAGTGTGGTTGAGCACATGAAAGGAGAATCACAGGAGGAAGACAACATTTACACTTCATTCTTTGAATTTCTTGCATGCCTCTGGGAGAGCCATTCATGCATGCACTGTCACTGGCATTACAGGGGTCTGTGGGGTGAGAGATCAAGACACAGGAAACCACAAGTAGAGGTCCTGAGCTACGATTCGAAGCTGCAGTCCTTGCTAAGTTATGCAGCATTCACTGTGACACACAGGCTTGTTTAAATGTGGTGGGATCCTCATTTGGTTATATTTCTAGAAGTTACTACTGGTGTACAGTGATAACTCTACCACAGGACTGTGTGCACGTTTGCGTTACTTTTGGCTCCTAAATGTAACTGTTCGGTAATCTTTCTGATTCCTTCTCAGCTTCCATGGAATCCTGAAGATGGTGAAGATCCCTGGCTACAAAATTTCCCATAAAGCAGTCTGCTAAGACGCTGCCTGTACATGGCTTTGACACCTGGAGAACCTCTGGTGCCCTGATATCTCCACCTCCCTCCAGCCTGGGCAAGGGGTGACCACCTGATGACAGCTCTTCCCTGCTTGCATCTTGTATTGCTTCTGACCATGTCCACCTCCACACTAACGAACTGTGGAAGAGAGGAGGGGGGACGGAAGGGCGGGGAACTGCCTAAGTAATAACATGGTCTGTGCTCATTCGGGCAGGGTGGAGATTTACGGTCATCCTGGCACTTCTGCAGGTGCAGCTGGTGCAGTTATGCTTTGCTCCAGCTTGGGCTTGAAACAGTGGGTGGTGAGAGGAGGAGCATGGGGTGACAAGGGCGGAGGAGGAAGGAGACAGTTTTCCTGTGCCAAGCATGGGGTGTGGGGAGCAAGGTAGTGGGGCTGGTGTGCTGCTGTGGTACCCAGCCAGAGTTGACTGGATCCCTGTTAGCATGGCAACCTGTTAAGCATCCACAGGGGGAGCTAGGGTGCAGGTCACCTTTTTTTGCTGGTGTGGCACAAAGGTCAGGAGACAGGTTTCTTGTGCCTGGCTTCAGTGCGGCTTGTTGTTCTGTCTCACGCCCATGGCTCAAAGGGATGAGGGGTTGAGGCAGGGCAGCTTCCCTGGGACCTCTTTGGGGTCTTATAGCTCTAAGATGGGCACTGAACATGGTGTATGATGTAGCTAACACCCCTTTTGTGCATGGGACCAGAGGAATTTCACAACATCCTCAGTGAATTTGTGTCCTGCTGAGTGTCTCTGTTCTTCCTCCCCTGCCTTGATTCATGTCCTCTGCTCATGTATGCTTTCCTGTAGGAAAATATCATGCGTCAGACACAGCTTAGATATCTTTACTGTGTTTTTCTCCCTACTAGGTGAATGTGGTGCCAAGATTCATGCTTTGGATAGCAAAATAACTTTGTGCCACTGATATTCTGTAAACAAAAGGAGGTACAAGAGCAGCCAGATGGGCTCTTCATGAATACAACAGCAGCAACATTAACAACAAAACACTAGAAAGCTGTAATAATTTTGACTATACAGCATACCTGAATCTCAGTCTCAACTTCTCAAAAGCTTACCAAAGCCTTTGTTTTGTTTGTTTTTTTGTTGGTTTTTAATTGGGCAAAAGTTTACCCCTCAGGATTCCTCCACAACTGGAAACACTGTGAAGTGAAGAATTTTGATGCTTCTTTATGCTTACACAAGCTTTGAGTCAGAAGCAGCTTCCAGTGCATATCTTAGGCTAAAATCAAGTCCAAAACTTACAGTGCAAATGATGCCCTCCCCAGGATTGTTAATTTTCAACACAGAAATATTTTTCACTAGGGTAACGTACTAAGCCGTAATTATCTTCAGCAAGCCAGGCTCCCACTGAAAGCAGCAGCGTTTTCTGCCCAACCTCAGTGTTCAGAATGAGGGGTGTTGCTATTTTTTTCAGCTTTAAGCCATGAACCGTTGTGGGGAAGCTGACTGCATTAGAAAGGATTTCCCAGCATGCTCAGAGGGCACCTGTTTCTTTACAAAGGTGTCAGCTAAGTTGATGTATCTCCTAAGTCACTGTTGGGTACCTGATGGGATAATGTCAGAGTAGCTTTATCCTCCCAGGCAGCTGGCAACTCCTACCCTGTGATTACTGCCACATCTGTGTGACTGTGATATGTCTAATAGAACCACAATCAAGGTAATAAGGAGTAGATGAAAGGAAGAGAAGGCTTACTAGATCTTGGTTTGGCAGAAAACTTATTCTCCTTATTATGCCTACTTTCAAATAGAATGTTTTAGAAGCTTCTATTTTTTCAATCCAAATCTTTTAAAGGGCTAGTTAGGTCTTAAAAGCATGCCTGCAGTAACTTTTTTGTATAAAACCTGTGTCAGAGCATGGATTTGCACTTGAACTTGTTTCTAGTTGAAACTGAAACTTTTGACTAGAGCGTGTTGAAATCTCCAACAAGCCTCATGGCCATGGGTTACTTTCCCAGGCCTGTAAATATCTGTAAACGAGGGTGAGTGATTCGGGAGAGGACGTAAGGGTTCTCCAACTCAGAGTGGTTGTTTCTCAGGCAGGGGTTTGCTTTCACCTCCTCCCTCCTCCTGCCAAGCACATCTGAGCTGCGAAGGGGTGCTCGATGCTGTCCCTCAGAAATAGCAAGGGAGTGTCCCTACTTTCGGTCTCTAGCCTCTTTTGAGACATATGAGTGTCCAGGTCTCATTTTGGAGTTTGACTTCTGGAAATAGAGTGGAGGGGGAGACCTTCCTGGTCTGGGTTTGGGCTTGACTGAGGGCAAACAAGCCATCAGCTGCTCGTCTGCATTTCCTTATGGGTTAACAGGTTGTGTAAACATAGCCTGTACTTACAGCTAGGTTTGCCTTCTCTTTTTCTCCTCTACTGTAAAAAATGGTGTTTCCAAGTCATTAGCTCATCAGCTAATTGTATAAAACCTAGAACACAAAAAATCCTTTCTGGAACCAGAACTGAGCTCTTCTGAATTCAACTGATTATTGGGCCCAAAATGCCACAGTTTAGTACAGATGTTAATATCTATTTCAAGAAATCTTCATGTGTTGTTAGGGAACTAAAACCGTACCCAAGACATTGAAATATTTGCAGGCACAGTTAAAAACTTGGCATGCTGTAAGAGGTACAGTATTATTAAGTAGGCAGGCAGCTCTCTCAGGAGTGCTGGATTTCAAACATTCCTCTAGTCTGTTTTGGTTTTTACTCTGTGATTCTGGGATTTAATCCACATGCAGGCTAGTGGGAGAAAATAGATCAACAACCCCATATTTGGCTGCTCTCTATAAGTTTTCCTGAGATCCTCAGGGAAAGCAGCATCTCAAAGATGGCTGTCAGAGGTACTGAGCTGTACAGCTTCTGTTTTATTGCCTGTTTTTCACTCAGGTTATGGTGCTTAACTGGTGAGATGGACTATGTACTGCTCTGTGAACCTAAATGACATCTTTTGCCTATTCCCACTGCATGTGTTATTCAGTGTGATTTTAAGCATTTGCCACTGACATTTGGAGAGGAAAATGACAGTGAGCCTGATGGTATTTTGGTGATGATTAACATGCCAGGTCTGATTCTGGACACTGTCTGTCAGCATAGCTCAAAAATGAAAACAATCAATACTCAATAGAGAAATACCAGCCTAACTGTATTTTTGCACCCCAAATTACCAAATCACTGTATTCTGAATTGTCTTCTTCAATTTTTGTGGTGATAAGGCTGCCGTCTTATGCCAGTGAGTTTAGTGTCATGTGAGCAAACAAATCCAGGCAGATGAAACCTGTAAGGATCTGTGCTGACAATTAGATAATTGATTTATCCATTAACTTAAGCAGTTATAAAACATGAATAGCAGTAATGTATACAGAGCCCTATGCTGGGAGAGACAATTTAACAGTTTGTCTTTTATGGCTGTCTGGTGCTTATTTCTGTGATGCTTCTCTTAATGAGACTTATGAATCTTCCCTGTCTGCTTAATTCAGACTCTGAGATGCTTCTTAGTGTATTTATGTCTTAGAAGAATCTTTTCTTTCAGATAATTAATTTCCTAAAGCCAATTACTTGCTTCTTACCACCATCATTAAAAGAGCAGTTATACCTAGTTTTGGTGACCTTGTTTATAACTTTAAACTTTAGTATAAGTATAGGTGGAAGATTGTTTTGCTTGCATGTTTGGAAAAAGTGGTACTACATAATTGGAAGTTTGCAGAGATCATTAAGAAAAGAAAATCATGCAGTAGCAGGAGAGAAACATTAAAATACATCTAGCTCAGGATAGCTTCCTAAAGAATGCTGTGAAGTCAGCTATAAAGCTGACTTACTGAGTCTTTACATTTACATTTTTACATTTCACTGTCTGGAGCATATATCTACATTTTGCCTGCCAGACTCTTGAGCTGAGTCTCAAATGAAACATAGAGGACATAGGTGCTCCCTTGTTTGGCTGTTGATGAGCTCAGCTGGGAAAAGAACCTGATGTGTGATGAACTTGGATTGCAGGCAAATTTAGCTTGCTAACGTACTAGCCCCGAGAGATGTACCTTGCACCCATGGCTGAACTCCTGTACATACTAAATAGTTGGTTTGGGGGGGGTATGATTCTGCGGTGATTCATCAGAACTTGACTGACAAAGATAGTGCGTGCAATAACAAATGCATAGTGCATTTATGTTTTCTGATACGTTTAGCCTTTCCTATCTAAATCGTGACAGAAAGTTTAATCTTTCAGTGTACCCATCTTCAGTAACCAAACGCAAGCACTTTCAATAGAACAGGATATCTCATCCCACTAGTGCATAGTTACTATGCAACTGCAGGTAAGAGCATGCAAAAGCCTTAGACTTTAAAGAGCTTCAATCTTTTTTTGATATGTGTATGAGGGGAAATTTGAACTTCCATGCTGTTCAGCGAGGACTGTCTGCTGCGAGACAAATAGTGAAAGTCTTCCAAAAGAGTAAGCCAGACTTTTGGCTGCCAAACTGTAAGGGTGACCTCTGACATTAATCAAAAAGTTGAAAAGCAGATAATTTCATAATAAATCAAAGAAATGTGTGATACATATGCCTATAAAAGTGTATACCTAGCACCTATAAATGTCTAAATTTTTGAATAATTCCATCGTGTTGGAATCCCTTAATAAAAGTGTGTTTTTTATCTTCCTTGCTCAGCAAGGATTAGCTTCAGACTTCAAGGGATCATACACTAGGTAATTATTTTACTGCCTTTACCTGTCCTTTCGAAGTTGTGATTTTAATTAGTAATAATACTTAATTTCAGATAAGTGGCCAAAAAAATAGTTGATGGATATTTAATTTCTAGATCAAAGATCTGATTGATTATAAAGTTTGCGAAGTTAAAGAAAAATTAAGCATTATCAAAGTTTTTATTCTGTTGAGAGCTAAATTGACTCTTCTAATTTCCATTAGAAGGGAAAATGACTTATACTGTTTCTTATTTGCTGTTGTGTTGTTTTATGACTTTTATCTTCTGGCAAGTAGCAGGAAACTGGTGGTTTTGCCTGCAGTTCCAGTGCTTGTTTCTACCACTATCCAAGCCTGGAACCTGGCTGCGCCTTCTAAAATTTTTATTTTTGTAATTGATAAATGAATTTTATAATTGAAATTTATAACTGATTGACTGAAATAACAATAATAAAATATTTTAAGTGTCCTATCTCTTATTGTGAGAGATAAAGGTAGAGCACAGAAGTCACAGAATTAAAGCAAAATAAAACCGACAGTAAGTGAATAATGGGTGAATAATGGCCATGCATTTATTCACTCATCAGTAGATGGGACACAGCTTATCAAGGAACTAAGTTAGCCCGGCAGAAGCAAATCAGTAGTTCAAAGCATCTGGTGCTGAGGACTTTAAAATTTCCCTATGTGTAATTTGGGTATTTTATTTCAGAATAGGTTTAGTCTGGTCCACAGTCTACGTGTCCCTAACACGTGTGCCTTAAAATGGTCTGAAGGAGCAGTTATAGGTCTGTATCTGTTTTGTCCCTATTAAATGTTGGAGCACATCTGCAGATGTGCAGTGGGCTTTTGGCTCAGTTATAACCTGTTAAGAGAAACCTATTTGCATATATCAAAACTGCCTTGCAAATCATAAATGGGAACAGTTAGGGATTTACTTAAATGCTGCTCTAGTGCTTCAGGCCAAAACTTCACAAGAAGTGCTGCCTTAAGGTAACCACATCACCCACACTGGGCTGGCTGATGTGCCATAGGCTATGGGAGTTTTGTGTCCTGCAGGAGAGGTTGCCAGGTGGAATATCCTAGGGCATCAAAATTATCATTAGGCACCTACGTTTAGATAGCTGAATCACAAGCTGGGTAGCTGTGCTGGAGAAGGTGAATTGTGCCCTGATGTGCCTGAGGCTCCCTGCTGAGAATAAAGTAAGCCTCAAGTGAACAGCTCTGAAGCAGACAGGTAAACTGAGGATGTTGAGAACCAGGTTTTAAAGAGCACATCCTTTAGTGAGCACAGGTACAAGAAATTTGGAGGAGAAGATGTATTACTAAGTTCCTGCTTTTAGTTTGCCCAGGGAGTTCAATAGAAGAAGAAAGCTATGCAGCTAGAGTTGCTTCAGGTAAGCACTGAGCAGCACTGCTGGGAATGGGAATAGCAAGTGGAGAGGAAATGCAAAAGTACAGCTGCAGGTGTTTTTATGTTTTGTTTTGTAGGTTTGCTTTGTTGTGTTTCGTTTGTTTTTTCCTGTTTGGTTTGGTTTTCTTCTCATTCCTAAAGAGATGTTTTGCTTTGAATTAAGGCGTAATGAATGAAAGCAATCAGATTCATTAAGGCTACGTCCATTCTCAAAGCTGGGCTGGTCTCTGTGAATGTGGTATAGGTACTTCTTAGTTTTTTTTAGTTTTCTGCGTTAATTTTATTTAATTCTATTTATTTAATTCTATTCCTATAAATTCTATTTAATTTTCTGTTTTAAATGCAGAAATTTGAATTCAGGCCTTCCACATAGCATGTGGGGAGGTGCTGGTCTCAGACTGTTTTCAGAGGAGCAACTACCTGTACAAGTGGGCAGACCTGACACCCATATATGTCTTCTCTTATGTTGGTACCCTAATTGCAGTGTAAATGAAAACTGTTTAGCTGAGGTAAAAGGTGATAAAATTTAACTAATAATGATTCTAGAGCTTTTTGATTGTATCTGATGCGGTGTGAGGGAGGGGAATCAGATAATGGCAGCTGTTACAAGCTTAAGATCCCATTTGTGCTAGAATCTGCGCAGGGCCATAGTATACAGCTCTTGCAGCCACTTGTGTTTTTAGTTCTAGTATTTCTCATCTTACTTCAGTATATGGAAAATACCAACACTACAGGCACAGAAATGGAGATAAATCAAAATGCAAAAGAGTATCCATTGCATATGTAAGTGACTTATAAGAAGACATCTGTTCCGAAAATTCAGTCTAAAACCATTACCCTCTCCTCAGGGAAAAAATATTTGTCTGCACATCCACCTTCTTATCTGAATTTTAATTTGTTTAGAACAACCATCTTCATTACAATGGGTAATATGGGCTGGGACTGCATAAGGTTTCTAGACGTTTAAAATGTTTGGATCTTGATAAGACCAATTACAGTGCCTTGCTTGGCAAGGTTTGTTTTAGAATACCTTTTATTACCAGGAGACCCTATTTCGGAGTTCTTTATGATTTGACTTAATAGCTACATGGTAAAATATGACCATAAAACTCTCAAGAATGCTATGTATGTGGAAACTTATCTGGTAGATGGTGGTGTCTCAGCACTTTGGATATTTGAGCCACCTACCTGGATATTGGAAATTTACTTAGGAAAGCACTTTTGGAAATTCAGACAAGTGGTTCTTTGGTTGTGGGAGTTGAAAATGTGGAGGACGTGGTGCCCTTGATCTGGTGTACCATAGTGTTGACGCAGTTGATGATAGGACTGGTACAGTCACTGTGTGATGTGGGTGTGATTCTTGATTGATACTTGGAGCTATACAAATGAAATATATGACAGTAATGAAGTTTCATTATTTAACAGAACCTGAGTGCTTTGATCCTTCTGTTAGCTATTTGTGTTCTTATTTGGGTGCACAGTGATGAAGGTGCAAAAGCTTAACACCATGGCACCTGTAGGCTTTGGGACTTGGGAAAATCCATGCTTAGATGCTTGGTATCTTCCTGCAACATTCATCAAAATGGATGGTCCCACAAAAACAGTACAGTGGGGTGGGAGTCATGTGCAGCAATCAGTCATAAATCCCAGGGGACAGGTCTCTGACCTGCACCCACTCCCCATCTCCACTGCTTTTTAAAATGCAACTGGAACAAGACCCAGAGCCCAGCTCCCTTTTCCCACGAGCCCTGTTTGCTCATGACCCCTCTCTGTCCTAGGGAATATTGGATTATACTGCATCATTCCTGCATCCAAGCTGAGGGATCGCTGGCCTGCAGCATCCCGCCGGCTGTGCCCAGAGCACTTTGCAGATGGGTCACATGGGATCTGGCTGATGTAAGCTCAGGTTCCTTCTAGCATTTTTAATTCTGCTCTCACTTTAGCTCACATGAGTTCTTTAACCAGTGGGCCTTGGGTAGAAAAGAGAGCAGAGTTGCTAGACATGCTTTTTGCATGTTAGCACACCTTGCCTGTGCCTTATGCCTATTTGGAATGCCTGCAGAGGTGGGGTACAGTCAAGCATAAAAGACAGCTCAGTGAAAGCCTGAAGATCTCACCTGGTGTCAGGCTCCTGCAGTGGCAGCCTGTTAATACTTGCAGCAATTCTTGAAGCATGCATGCCTGCTAGTGCAGATAACTGTTTTGAAAATGCTTATCAAAATAATTTCCATCAGTTCTGTTTTGAAATTATTTCCATGAAATTATAAGCTGTGTCATCACTCTAGTTTCTGACACAGCTGAATGTCCTTCTATTTGGAGTGTAATGAATCAAAAAGGTCGATTCATTCCATCCTTACAAGAAAAGGGATTCTGTATGAATATGTGAACATAAACATATATAACCCACTACATATATGCATTTATAGATAAATTGCATGCAACATACACTCCAGGGCAGCCTTGATTGCAGCGATCATGAGATGGTTGAGTTTGAGATCCTCAGGACAGTGACAAGAGCGTGCAGCAAGCTCACTGCCCTGGACTTCAAGAGAGCAGATTTTGGCCTCTTCAGGAACCTGCTCAGTAAGGTTCCATGGGATACAACCCTAGAGGGCAGGGGGGCCCAATACTGTTGGTTGATATTCAAGGCTCACCTGCTGCAAGCTCAGGAGCGATGCATCCCAACTAGAAGGAAGTTCAGCAGGAGGGCCAGGAGACCTCCTTGGATGGATAAGGAGCTGCTGAGCAAAATTCGAAGGAAAAAAGAGGCTTATAAAAGGTGGAAGCAAGGTCAGGCGGCCTGGGAAGAATACAGGGATGTTGTCCGGGAAGCTAGGGACCAGGTTAGGAAAGCTAAGGCCCACTTAGAATTAAACTTGGCTAGGGATGTTAAGGATAACAGGAAGGGATTTTATAGGTACATTGCCAATAAAAGACAGGTTAGGGACACCGTGGGCCCTCTCCAGAAGCTATCGGGAGAACTGGCTACCCTGGATTTGGAGAAGGCTGAGGTTCTTAATGACTTCTTTGCCTCAGTCTTCACCGGCAAATGCTCTGACCACACCACCCAAGACTTGGAAGGCAGACGCGGGGACGGTGAGGGTGGGGACCCTGGGCCCACTGTGGGGGAGGATCTTGTTCGGGACCATCTTAGGAACCTGAATGTATACAAGTCAATTGGACCAGATGAAATCCATCCACGGGTCCTGAAGGAGCTGGCAAATGAAGTTGCTAAGCCACTGTCCATCATATTTGAAAAATCATGGCAGTCAGGTGAAGCTCCCGATGACTGGAAAAAGGGAAATATAACCCCCATTTTTAAGAAGGGAAAAATGGATGAGCCAGGGAATTACAGACCAGTCAGCCTCACCTCTGTGCCTGGCAAAATCTTGGAGCGGATTATCCTGGAAGGCATGCTAAGGCACATGAAAACCAACAAGGTGGTTGGTGACAGCCAGCATGGCTTCACTAAGGGGAAATCCTGCCTGACCAATCTGGTGACCTTCTATGAAGGGGCTACGGAACTGATGGACAGGGGCAGAGCGGTTGATGTCATCTACGTGGACTTGTGTAAAGCCTTTGACACTGTATCGCATGACATCCTTCCCTCTAAGTTGGAGAGACATCAATTTGATAGGTGGACCACTCGGTGGATAAAGAACTGGCTGGATGGCCGCACGCAAAGAGTAGTGCTCAGTGGCTCAGTGTCCAGCTGGAGACCAGTAATGAGTGGTGTCCCCCAGGGATCGGTGTTGAGACTGGTCTTGTTCAACATCTTTGTCAGTGACATGGACAGTGGGATTGAGTGCGCCCTCAGCAAGTTCGCCGATGACACCAAGCTGTGTGGTTCGGTTGATACATTGGAGGGAAGGAATGCCATCCAGAGGGACCTTGACACGCTTGTGAGGCGGGCTGATGCCAACCTGATGAAGTTTAACCATGCTAAATGCAAGGTCCTCCACCTGGGTCGGCGCAATGCCAGGCACAGCTACAGATTGGGCAGGGAGGAGATTCAGAGCAGCCCTGCACAGAAGGACTTGGGGGTGTGGGTTGATGAAAAAATGAACATGAGCCGGCAGTGTGCGCTTGCAGCCCAGAAGGCCAACCGTATTCTGGGCTGCATCAAAAGGAGTGTGACCAGCAGGTCGAGGGAGGTGCTCCTGCCCCTTTACTCTGCTCTCGTGAGACCTCACTTGGAGTATTGCGTGCAGTTCTGGTGTCCTCAACATAAAAAGGACATGGAACTGTTAGAACAAGTGCAGAGGAGGGCCACGAAGATGATCAGGGGACTGGAGCACCTCTCGTATGAAGATAGGCTGAGAAAATTGGGGCTGTTGAGCCTGGAGAAGAGAAGGCTGCATGGAGACCTCATAGCAGCCTTCCAATACCTGAAGGGGGCCTATAGGGATGCTGGGGAGGGACTCTTCCTTAGGGACTGTGGTGAGAGGACAAGGGATAATGGGTTTAAACTTAAGCAGGGGAGGTTTAGATTGGATCTGAGGAAGAAATTCTTTACTGTGAGGGTGGTGGGGCCCTGGAATGGGTTGCCCAGGGAAGTTGTGAATGCTTCATCCCTGGCGGCGTTGAAGGTGGGGTTGGACATAGCCTTGGATGGCATGGTTTAGTGGGAGGTGTCCCTGCCCATGGCGGGGGGGTTGGAACTCGATGATCTTGAAGTCCTTTCCAACCCTTACTCTTCTATGATTCTATGAACATGGTTAGTGATTAAATATAGGCTGAGAGGTGTTTTTTGTTTTGGAAAGAATACCTGTGCTTTCCAAGAATTTCCATGTGACTGAAGTGACTTCTAAAAGCTTCCCTGGCCTCCTTCAGTAAATGGCAATATGCTTAAGAAACTGTTATTTTTTTTCTGCTGCTGAAATAAGTATAGGAAGTATTAGGTTTCTGTATTTTAAGATCTTCTGTAGATATTTCAGTAACATGTATTATCTGATCATGAGGACTCTGGGGTCAGTCAAAAACCTGGTGACCTACTGTTAAGAAGCATTAATTAAGAAAAAAAAAAAAACCATGTTGTTCTGAATACACTTATCAGAAATGGGGACAAGTAATTTCCAAACCATGTTTTTATGCTCTTAATGATTCTTCTGTGATTCAGTGAGGTTTATCTACCCCTTTGCCCTCTATGCCTCATTTTGCACATCTAAATATATGCTTATTTACAAGCACAGTACTTCAGTTCAGAAAGTTTGAAACATGTTTGAATGCTTTTGAAAACTTTAGGTACTAACTGTAGGAACTTGCTTTCTTTGTCTTCCGATGCCTGGATGCTTACATTTTACTTTAGTGTTGTTTTTGAGCTCCTCTTCATGAAGTCTGGAAATGATCTTAAATTGAGAAGTTGGATGCTCAGGCATGGAAAAAAAGCCATCACTGTAGGTTTTCAATGAAATTTATAAGTTGATGTCAAAACCCAGTTCACAGTATTATCTGTAAAAACCTTTCCAATTAGTTTTAAATAAAAGTTCACTGGCACAAAATACTAATGTAGATGTGGCTTTGCAACAGTCAGGAATATAAAATTGATGAGTGGGACTCGTTATAAGAAAATAGGACAGCACAACACTAAGCAATGTATTAGAATTTTAAAAATTTATTAACCGTCTTTTAAAGCAGTTCATGTAACTTAAGTCAAATAACCAAGTTATGGTCCAAAAATTTTTCATTTAGATGTCTAAATGTGTGGGTTTAACTTTCACCTCTTTTGGGTTATTTTTTTATGATATGACCTGGAGGTATCTTGCAGTGAAAATAAAATTATTGAGAAAGGAAGACTTAAGAGTACAAGGTAGATCCTTGGAGACTGAAGTAATACCATTAGTGGACAAGCTGAAATAAAAAAGCAGCTCCGATTTAGACACGAAACCTGGTGAAGTCCATTTATATTATGAAATATTTGTCAGAACTACATATCTTTTTAAATAGGAAAAGGAAAATCCAAAGTCCCACAGTAAATGGAAGCAAAAAGTCTGACTTTTTTAGGTCACCTAAGAATATGGTTTGAAAAGAAAAAAAAAGAATAACTCAGATTTAGTACCAGCATCTGAACTAACTCCTCTTACTTCTTCCTCTTTGCAGAAAAGCTGCTATTTCTGGAGACACAGAAACTGGAGAGGAGGTGCCCTGTCCTGGTCCCTCAGCCAGGCATGGGTGACGCATTTTGAAGGTATTGCAAGCTGCAGTGATGCTGCGAAACAGACTGCACTCTGAGGAGGACAGTAAAGAGAAGATCACCAAAACACTGCACAGGCTTCACAGCTCAAAGCTTTTCTTTGGCGTAGGCTGAATTTCTGCATGTACTTTTTGTTAGCTACACATTGACCTTGATATTTGATATATACTGAGCATGTGGGGGAGGTAGACCTTTTATCTCTTTAACCTGCCTTATCTTATGTATTTCTTTTGGTATCTAACTCCTCCTTCTCTGTTCACTAGCAAGAATGAAGAAAACCCTTTATTAGCTTTGTAGATTCCTAAAACCAAGCTTTTAAACACAGACTTTAAGTAGGAGGTAGATAAATTCATGTTTGTACATACAGTAAAAATATCACCATGGGAAACAAGATTTGTAAGATGGAATTCTCAGCATTAAAATGTAAATGCAACTAGGCTTTAGGTACACCTGTGCTTGCCAAAACTTGTGTATCTTGATAATGTAAACAACAGGAGACAAAACTTCAGGGGAAAGATGTTTCCGTGTGAATGGTATAGCCTATGTTCAGGTAAGCCTAGGTGAAAGAGAGACCATGACATCTCAAATAACAGACTTGCTAGTGCAGACTTGCTAGCAATAGCATTATGTGGAAATTGGGAAATATTTATCCAACTGAAAGACAAAATACTTTCTAAAAAGGAAGCTTTCTTTCTACAGGCCATCAATGGTTCTTAGGCAGTATTAATTTTCTCCTGATTTTGTGACTGGGTGAATTAATCTGAAGGTCTCCTTTTGTTTTCAGAGCTGCTTGCACTTGTGTTATCAGCACTGAGCATACCTGAGCAAATGGGGCTTGGTGAGATGCTTGATAGACAGAACTTTTAAGGAATACAATGGAATCCTCTGCATTTGCCCTTGGTGGGACAATAGTGGCAAAGACAGGCAGTCAGTGATTAATGCCTCATCCCCCAAGCCCTTTCTCCTTCTGAAGCCTCCTGTTGTCTCTCGCCCAGGTTATTTTTGCGGAGTGGAGAGAGGAGGAGTGAAATGGGAAGAGATGACTTCACATCTGAATGAGACATTTTCGCTTTCTGATCCCTGGAAACAAAACCTCTCTGAGTAGCTGCAGCTCCATACGTGGTTAACTGGACTCCCGAGAACAGCTGCAGGAGTGGGAAGCTCTCTGACCTAGGGTTTGTTCTCACGTCCTCTACAGGCTTTCCAGGTCATTGCTGGAAACTGCATAAGGAGAAGAATTTAAGCCCCTGGTTTTGGCAGTTTGATAAGAAAGCTGGCAAGCCATCTTGTACTTTTTAAATTTTTTTTGCATGACAGGAGGACCTCTGGCATTGGCAAGAATGTGCTGTAAGTGCAATGGGTAAGCTTCAGATTGGGCTGAAGCATAGGAGTGAAAACATGTTGGTGAAATTAAACTACTTGGGGTAAAGGTAATGTGGAAGGGTTTTCTGGAGGGACATGGAAGCTTTCCTTCTCAGGCTTAAGGGGGGGCATACACAGTGAGCAAGAGAAATAAATTGTTAATGACAAGGATTTTCTTTTAAAAATGGTTTTTACTCTATCTAAATATAAGTAATGACAGAATCAGATTTTTTTTTTTTAATCAAAAATCTGATAAGTTAGCTGTTTCTTCTGTTTTAAGACTGTCTTTTCTCATCTCAGACATGAATATGAACAGCCGGTTCATACAGCGTTCATCAGTTCTTCAGCAAGTAAATTGAAATGGGTATGTATCTTCATGCTGTCATTATTCAGCAATGGAGAGTTGTTTTTTACCTCTGGTGAAAGAATGGAGTATACTTGAAAGCCTTCTATTAGCCTGTCATCATCCATAACTTCTGATTCTTATCGTTCACTCACAAGCTTTTTTCACCCCATGAAGCACATGTGCTTTTCTGATTTCTACAGTAACATGAGTTCTTTTAACGAAGTTCAGACCTGCAGCTCTCTTGCTCTTTCAAAACTGTTGACACATTTCCAGAACTGCGATGACCTCCTTCCTTCAACCTAGGATGATTAGCACACAAGAAATTAAAGAAATAAACTTTAAATTCCTCAGAAAGTTACATCAAACATATGGAAGATAACTGCAGAGAGCTGTTGATGAGCCAGCTCAAACCATGGGTATGCTCAGACTTTCCTTGCGGGGGAAACTACTTAGACCAAAGCTGTGTAAGGAAGTATGGTGAGTGGAAATATTTACAAACTAGGGAAAGAAAAGAAAATGCATTTGTTAATATGTTGGTGCAGAATGTTAACAAATATGTAGTCAAGCTTAGGAGACTCAGACTTAATCTCCTAAGTTGTAGGTAAGAATACATGAACAGCATCCCTATAGGTAATTATCCATTACCTATTTCACAACTGGGCAATGTAGGACTAAATTGCTTCTAAGGTAGGGCAAACACAGTTCTTTGACTTTTTAATAGATACTTATTATTTTTGGCCCCTGTGATAACTGCAAATGACACAAATATCAAGCCTAAATGATGTTTGAATTAAGCTCCATGACATGCCTGCAGCAGTCCATCAAACCTAAGAAGGCAAGTGATTACCAGCAATAGTTTGACATTTGGTTTTCTTATTGAACAATGATGAACAGCAAGAAATGGTGAAAATGCAAGCTGTGATCAAATAGTGTGGTGATGAGAGACACTGTTCAGTCCCAAAGCCTGCATCAAAGACTGTGCCAGAAGGCTTACACCCTGTGGGGCGAGGCCAGATGAGCACTTTCAGCAGGAAGAAATTCCAGGTTTTAGTTTAGTAACATGACGTCCATTGGTAAGAATTGTGGTGGAAACATCCATAGGTGTAACTTGCAGACTGTGTTACTGTCTTCAAGGCAATTCACATGTAATTAAAATAATATTTTGCTAATGGTGGTTCTCCATCTTCTGCGACTGGGATAATTAGTCCAGAAGCCTGGAACACCTGAACATACCATGTGCATAACTTGAGGTAAAAAAGGTGTGGCTGACAGTAAAAGAATCCCACTAGTTTCGTTTATGACAAAATTTAGAAAGTTATCAGCAGTACAAATGAAGACACAAAGCAGAATGACTACACCACCACTTAGGCTGGGAAAGATAAACGCTTGACCTGCCTCCTTTCACATTCCCTTGTCATAAAAAGGTAATGTTACCTCTGAGTTAGTAGTAGCTTCCCTGAATCTCTTCAAAGCAGTTCATCTGCTCTGAGAATGGCAGGTAGAAAACTACAGCTCTGCAGCGAAGCACTTTACCTCCTGGGAGATATAAATTCACATATTGCAACCATAGATGATGAAGTTCCTCTCCCCACATTCTCAGGTGTGGCAGAGTGCAAGAAAACTTTTTCAAGGGCCCGCTTCACTGAGATAAAATAAACTGTATAAAACCCTCTCCTGCTTGTGAGGACAGAGAGAGATGCATTCAGATCTTCAATTATTTTGATGATTTTACTGAAAACTACTAGGAAATGTGAGGCAGTAGCAAATGTGTATATATATAGCTGTCATTGAATGCGTATGTTAGTGTCTCTTCCTATGCATTGACTGTATCTTTTACATTATTTTTTATAATGCAGTTTTTAAATTTTGAAATTATTCCTTCTACTGCATGCATTTGTCCACCTCTGAGTCAGAGGCTCCTTGTCATCACAGGCCTTGTTGATATAGAATCATAGAATCACAGAATGGTTAGGGTTGGAAAAAACCTTAACATCATCTAATTCCAACTCCCCAGCCATGGGCAGGGACACCTTGCACTAAACCATGTCATCCAAAACTCCATTCAACCTGGCCTGAGCTCTGCCAGGGATGGAGCATTCACAACTTCCTTGGACAGCATATTCCAGTGCCTCACCACCCCCACAGTAAAGAACTTCTTCCTTATACCTAACCGAGTCTTCCCCTGTTTAAGTTTGAACCCATTACCCCTTGTCCTGTCACTATGAAGATGCACATAGCCATGAGAAATCTGGAAACAGACCATGGTAATAGAAGATAAGTACTTTATGAATAAGTGGAATTTGTAGAGGTAGCAAATGTAACAGGAAGCTTGGCTGGGGTCTTTTTCATCTTGGGAACTTGTCACCTCACACAGTACGAAGACAGTGAGCTGCTGGTGTCACTGAGCTGTGGAGGAACAGAAGAAAGAGCAGACTTACGAGACCTGGAGACTCTTATAGCATCTTGCCTACTCACACAGCTGAGCCAGTACCTCTGCTGTCTATTGTGTTCTGCCCCAATGGGGATTCACTCTTCTTTTTCACTTTGTCACATTAATGATAGCTATGAAATGAAGTTAGTTAGTTAAGCATCTAACAGTTATTTTTTTAATCCATGTGAAGTACTGCTTTCTGTCTAGTTTCTGATGTAGGTACTTTCCCCTCCCGTCTGCTGCAGCAAAAAGGCTCTACATATTCACCAATGACTTCTAAGTTATTAAAGTCAAAATTTTAGCTCAGGAAAGGAAGAAAAAAGTAAAAGCGTAAAAGTGAATGAAATTGAACAGCATTGGTCATGCTTTTCGGTTATAAAAGATTCTTCTAGTGAGAAATTATGATTTAATTGAAAAATAATGAGATCAGACTTTGGATTTGCTCATCCCACTGTCCCACATAGATACTTCCTGTGGAGATGTTCAGCAATGGAGGAAAATGACACCTCCCACAAGTGGGAACAAGAATCCCCTTGCTGCCTGGATTATGCATCTTCACAGAAACTCATTAAAGTGTTTGTGGCACTTCTGATATGAAATCAGCATTTTATCATGGAGGGTAAATTTCTACAATAAAAGATGGCATCACTAACTTCCAATCTTTTTCTGCATTGTATTTCCCCTCTCTACAAATCCTGTCTCCATTTTTCTCAGCTTCAGGTGAAGTCCAAAGTGTTACAGAAACATGCTTATTCTATGGGCACTGAGATGAAACTGGGATTCCTCGATAATGTGTTTCAAATTAATTTCTGGCAATAGTTTCTACATATAATAATTCTGATTCCAAATGCTATGAGAAAGTTTCAGGGAAATTATTCAGTCTGCTTTTCAATTTATGAACTCCATCATTTCTGCTGCTGTATGCTACTTTCATAAAACTTTAATTATGGCCAAGCCTGTACAGTGACCAGACACTTGATCTTGCATTTTGTTACGTTGGGAATTATTTTACAGTTTCTTTAAATTTTTCTATATGATAGATCCGTAATGCCTGACTACAAAATTGTCTATCAATATTTTCACATTTCTTGTTAATTAAAAATGAACATGATCGTCCTACATATTTGATTTGATTATTCTCATTGCATAAAATGGCTGAATTTAATTTAAGACTCAAAGGACACATGAAAGGCAACTTAGTTTTACAAAATGTAGAAGTTTTACTTTTTTCGTTTCTATTCCATTATCCAACAATATGTTTAAAGATTATTAAACAATTGCTGGTCATTACAAATTAGAAACCAGCATTGCTTTCAAAAATATCTATTACGAAATAGATAACCAGAAGGGCAAAAAAAAAAAATATTTTATTTGCAAGTGAAATCAAAAGCATATTTCAACCTGACATGCAAGAATTTATGCCTATTAATGATTCTGTTGAGCTTCATGAAGTATATTTTTGGTAATGATGACAAAAAGAAAAACTAATGCAAGTTTATGTCAAGTGCTCTCTGGAACTGCTGAATTGTTTTTCCCCGCTCAAAAACAGAGACCTGAGACCTTTTATCTGTATAAAATTTTGAAACAATCAATCATGGAAACAGCATCTGATTGCAGAAAACATGATTTCAAAATCAATTTTTCATGCTCCTATATGGATTTAATGCCTTCATTGTTTCGACATTTCTCATTTGCTAAATGAAGGAATGCTACTGTAATTTCTCTATGCTGTGTTACAAATTAGAGGCTAGAATGCAAAAAGTTTTTTCTTTTTTTTTTTTTTTTTTTTTTTCCCCGTATAGATTTCTTCTGTGATGCCTTGGAAGCTACGCTGCCCGATTTCCATCTGAAAATCATTTGTGATGCCCAGTTCCCATCACAAAAAGTCCTTTGATTTTGACAATATGATTGGCTTTTAAGACCTGCTTGCTGAGAAGAAATATACTGATGCTTCTTCTAATGTAAAATTTCACAAAGGGGAAGATTGGATTTGATGCTTCTCTCTGTAGTTATTGCACCTAAAGACATGCTGATTTCTTAGCCTTTTAAAAAGTATTTATTTGGGATAAAATGCTTTATAACACAAATGTAAATGGTGAGCTGGTTATAAGTTTCTTTGAAGGAGATATGCAATGTTGTCATATATGTAAGCAATATGCCTGTGGTCACCATATTCTCAGAAAGGCTCAGCTTTTACTTACTAATCAGTGCTGACATGTACTGTATAACTTTGAGATAGTAAAAGATACTAATGTTGAATAATGTGTCTGTTTTGTACAGCTTAAGCTTTAAAAATTTTTCTAACAAGAATATCTAATGGTAGAAACTGAGATACTCAGATTTTCTTTTTCTTCAAAGGTGCATGGACATTGTTTGCAACTAACCTTGAGGTGTGTCTGGCACTATTTCAAACAGTGTTACCATCTACATCATTCATCCACAATTTGGAGCCATGTTCTTGGGAAAAGTTTGCTAAAGACAGTTTAGATTTGGCATGGATGTAACCTAAATCTTTATCAAAACTTGTTCACAGCTGTCTGTTTCTGTTTGTGTTTTTTTTTTGTTTTGTTTATATGTTTGCATGCTGAGAAACCCTTTGCAGTTGTTATTATTTATTGTAATTTAGAAATACCTCAAGTGAACTCTTCTTTCTAAGCACTCTGTCAGAAATTTTGCAAAATCACTATGTGCTGCTAAGACTTTTTAAATCTTCTTTGTGGAAGGGTGAGATAACTGGTGACCAAAAGAATTGAGAAACACCTCCACCTCCCAAACGGTAATTTTCCTTTTTCTCTGGCTCAGTCCAGTAGCACACAGGCTTTCAGAATGCCTTCCAGATAACACAAAGGAGGGGTTGTGGTGAGACATATGCTTAGAAAATTAATAAGGATAGCTTTAGGTTTGATTTTAGGTAACTTTTGCTTAGCTGCCTGGATGAATCAGCTAAATTTCTGAGTGAAATTAAACTCCAAGCAATCTGTTTTGGACTCCATCCCAGGCAGACCAATTCAGCCATCCACTTAATTGCTACTGTATCTTCATTTATGTACCTCCATTGATTTTAATCTGAGATGATTTATACAACACCATAAGCAGGTAACAAGCCAAACCAATGGCATTTCACTGGAGATGAAGGTACTTATAAAATATCTTAATTTGTCCAAAATCTGCTCGTATATACAAGGCACCTCTTGTGGTTGTGTGCTTAAAGTTCGTATTTATGGTTTCTCAGCTAAACTTCTGTTCTCTTTCCCACTAGAAGTTTACAGACTGTTTTCTTGTATTTTAAAAATGAAGTACATTTCCATTTGACTCCAAGCTATCCCATTGCCTTCTGCCAGAGTTCCCTGATATTTGTTTTTCATTTTAGCCCTTTGTTATTGATACACTTATGCCTGAATGAGTGTAGAACCAATTTGGCTTGAATTCAGATGCCAGTATGAAAAGGACCTTTACGTAGTTGTGAGTAATGAGCCATCAATGGCTTAATTCATAAACACAGAGAGAAATTAAGCAATTTCAGAGTAAGATTCATTTGACATCTTTAGAGCTTTTCTTCAGTATGAAATAAGTCCTAGACAATGTTTTTGCCTAGAAAATGGTTCCTGAGATCTCTCTGTAACAGGGAATTAAGGTTGAATATGCTCTTAGAAGCCCAGAGCTGCTAAGATTCTGCTACCTGAATTTCCTGGAGCGGGATTAGATCTCAACTCAAATGTTCCTGCATATGTCTGTAGCACTCCTCAAATAGCTATTTTAAACAGCTGTAGACTAATGTCTGCAATTGGTTCTTATGCTTGCATATTAACATGAATAACACTGCAATCAAAACAAGGGAGATTAACATTGTACAGATGAGCTGTCTGTCCTTTAGGTGTCTAAGCAGTCCATTAACATAATACTTTGTGTTTTGTGACTTTATTGCTAAGTATTATGTGATCTAAAAGAAAAGTGCGAATGAGAGAAATCATCCTTGTTAAATGAATCCCATCCTATTTTAATTTTCCACTTCAAATCACAATTAGTATGTATTATTCACACCTTTTCATTTCTCTGGATATATTATATTAAAGTAGAACAGATGCTTTGTGCAGACTGTCCAAGACATAGAAACATATTATTCATGTTTTTCAGTTGTCCTTCACTGTGGGCAATAATAGTATAACAGAAGGGACTCAGTTATTGAAATCCCCATAAGTTAGCAATTTTAGGAGGCAGTTCGCAGAGAAGGTTTAGCCATTTCTTTCTGCAGTTACCACTTGTGTCATATCAGACTCCTTGTCTTGGGTAGCAGGAGGAGGAAACAGTGGATTCAGGTGAGAAGCACCTCAGGAAAGGAAGGTCTCTATCACTTAGGCTAGAGATTTGTGATTCAGGTTCTGGTGTTTTATCTGCAACCGCATTGGCTACAGTGTACCGAAAGGTACTGAGGTCTCGAATGAGTCTGGGCATATCTTGCACCAAACAGAGGTCTTTGTGACAGAACTCATGAAGTTCATAATTTTAACTTACCTTACTTCTGTAAGAGTTATTAGGACCTTAAATATGAGGTAATTTTTAAATCAAGAAGTCTATGAATTATAATTTTTTTGAGGAGAAAAGAACCAGCATCACTTTTGTCTGTAGCTGCTCTCTAGTTTTGAAGGCTAGTACACGCCACAGCCCAGCACCTGGGGAACGGCAAAGCTTAAGCAAAACAACTGATACAACTCAACCTATGGTCTCAGGGGATTAGCTCTAGACTGAATTAATTCTTGTGAAAAGTAGGAAGAAATTCTTTACTGCGAGGGTGGTGAGGCACTGGAATGGGTCACCCAGGGAAGTTGTGAATGCTCTGTCGCTGGCAGTGTTCAAGGCCGGGTTGGACAGAGCCTTGGGTGGCATGGTTTAGTGGGAGGTGTCCCTGCCCATGGCAGTGGGATTGGAACTAGATGATCTTGAGGTCCTTTCCAACCCTAACTATTCTATGATTCTATGATTCTATATATCTCTATAATACGTTCAGACTGCTTAAGGCCACAGAAACTACCTGCACAGAATGAAGCTTATTCAGAACTGATTAGGGCAGTGTTTCTCATAGTAGCACAATTATGCTATTTTTGAAATAAACTATGGAAGAGTGTGAACAAACATTTATCTAAGAATGTCAAAGGTGAGATGCTATCCCGTAAATGCTATGGGACTACTGAGAATTCTGAAAATGTTTAAAAATTTGCCTGAAAATATTAGTATGTTATAGATCTGCTGTTTCATTATGATGTTTCATAATTACGCATAGCATCAAGTATCTTATTGAATCTGTGGTAGAAGTGAAAATACATTTACAGTAAAGGTAGAAAAACAGAATCTTCAGAAAAATATAAACCATGCAGCCTCTCAATTCTTAATCTGAATTGAAAATTGAATTATACAAACTGAAATTACCCCTTGCTCTCTATGAGCTCAATGCAGATTATCTTACAGAATAGCTATATTAAATTGAAAATCATTATCATAAATCTTTGTTGTCAAAATGTACATATGGTTGACTGTGAAAATCAGGTAAGTTACATTAATATGTGTTGTTCAGGAAACATATTATGTCCTTAGCTTTGAAAAAGTAATAGGCTGTTTTTATCTCTGATATACAAGGGTCATCTTCAAGAGACATAAATGTGTGAAAAGCCACAGAAGAGAGTTTTTTTTAAGACATCTTCTGAAGGAGTCTTTCTACAAGGAAGGAAAGACTCTTTTAGAAGTTAAGGTTTCAAGACAAACTGGAATAAAGTTATTTCAGAAAAAGAAATAATAAAGAAAAGAGATAATGCTATGCTCCCATATGATGCTGTTCTTTTGTTCACTTTTTTAACAGTGTAGTGGTGTTTTTGGCTTCTCTGTGTATCTGTCTTCTTTGTGCTGTCCTATATACTATATATACCTCTCATCCTCCAATGCTAAATGCCTTATTGAAAGTACTCAAAATATTTCAAATAAAACCTTATTGTAGAAGTCACCCTCACTTTCTAAAGCTCTGACTTGTAGTGCTAGGTGGTGAATACAACTAGTTCTCATATCCCAGTTGGGGACATTGAAATGTGAAAAATGGCACTTCCCTAATCTAAATTAGCACCTTTTAGTTTAAGCACTTCACGTTTTGTGATCCTCCCTCAACTGTTTTCCAGATCTTTCCAGACCTATGTTGAAGCAGTTTTTCAGTTTTCTCAGATTCTAATTGGTCTTAGCTCCCTTTTACCCCCTGGAAAGAAAAAGGTTACTCAGTATATTTTATGAATTACCACATGGTTCTGGATTGTCTGAAAAAAGTGCAGGTTGCTAGTCTTCGATTAGAATTCAAACTGTTTCTCTAAACAGGACAAATTTGGATCTAAGAATATACTTAACACTTCGCTGAACTGAGTTAACTGATAGGTGTTACTTCTTCCTTGTTGATGTTATTTAAATTGTGAGATAAATTTTCAAAGAAAAATAAAATGAAAGAAAATCAGTCTCTTCCTGCCAACATGAAAATGAAATTCTGCATTGAATAAAGCAGGAAAGCTATGTTACTCTTTTCTCAGGTTCTCAGTGGCTTAATGAAACCCAACTCAATGGCTTAATGAAATGAATAAGGCTTTACTTGAGCTTTTGAGCACATAACTCATCTGATCACAGCTGAAATCCCTACACTATCAGCTTGACCTCATTATTTTGGAAAGCCCTGAGATTTCTCAGTCTTCTTGGTACTTTATAACATTAACACTAACATTTTTGGATGAGAAGCAGCTTGTGAAATACTTATTTTTATTTGCCTGCTGGTGTGTTGCTGCTTAAAATTGCACTGTATAACTAATTATAGCCTTAGCAGTGGTACTGATTTTAAGAAGAATAGTATAAAAGACACCTGCATGCCATCTTTTAACTTTGTACCTAGCCTATTAATCAAGGAACAATAGAGTTGGAGTCTGAGAATTATAGCATTGTTATTTTTAGATCAAGCCTAGCTCTGGTGTCCCTTGTGTGTTTGTACAGCATATAATATAGTGAGGTCCTTGGCTGCCTTTAGGACTCAAACGCAATGCAAATAAATGCACAGAGACTGTCTGTACAGCTAGTGTTAAGGCTGTCTCTCTTCCACTAGTGGAAAGAGATTATTCCGAGGCTTGCAGAGAAAAACCTCTCCAACAAGCTTCTTCTGGGTATTTACACCACTCATCGCTACCATAGTGGAGTGCTTTAATAAGAGTTGTGAGCACAGTGAAAGGAGAATATACTCATTAGTGTCTAATGTATTGTTCAAGGTTATACACAGGATATAGAAGTTTAATGAGAACTTAATGAGACTTCTACTACTACTGATTAAGTGTATATATCATTTTGAGGATGTGGGTAAAATTGCTTAACATTGTAAAGTTAAGGAAAAATGAATGCCTAGTATGTCTCTCCCTTCTGCCATTAATCATGTTCATTAGCTGCATTCCAGCTACAAGATTCCGACCCATTACTAGCGCAGTACTGGGAGAACCACTACCAGTGGCCTGCTGATTTAAATAGTAATTAATCATATTAACTACTCTGAATGTTTTTGTTCTTTCTGTCATATATGGCTTGTAGATTAAGCTAACTATGACAAAAGTGAGAGTCCAATACTTTGTTGTAAATGTATCATCTGCAGTGGATTGCTGAAATCTTAGTTCCAGAGCTGCTGGGGGGAGAATCAGCACATCATTGCTCCATTTTAGAGGGGTTGGGGGAGGCGGTTACCCCAGGAAGGAAATCTACATCTGTAGGAACCTGTCAGTTACTACATCCAAAAATAGTGATTTATTAAGTGTCTTTTTAATAGCTAACTGTTCTCTCTTGGCTCAGGGGGCGAAAAAGGCATGACCAATTATCCTTTCTTTTACAATACACTTTATAAAGTTAGGAATGGTATTTTTGATATGCTTTTTACCAAGCAGATTTTGTCCAGTGTCTTGTTGACATGTTTTTTTGTCATGAGACACCATACCTCTAGGAATGGAAACACTGCATTAATATTTGAGAGATTGGGGTAGAAGAACTAAGTTCAGATCACCAGATATTCCAAACACAGAACAGAATTATTTCTTCTGTGTTCAATTGCAAACCAAACAAAATCTGGCAGTTGCCTTTGCAAATCAGCATATGCTAACTTCAAGTTAATTTACAATGTTGCTTTACTTATAAGAGGAAAGTATTTCTGTATGTTTTTGAAGGCACTGAGGAGCTCACGCTCCATAAACTGCAGTTATTTTGGAGGCTGCTGATGTCCTTAACATGAACTTGAAAAATCCCCAGGCATGACAAAAATGGTAGGTCTCCCTGGGGTGCCCTACATCCCACAGTTTTCCCAAGAATTTTGCTACTATACTGGGGCTTGCAAAGTGCTTCCTCTGGTGGAAGACAAGCTGCTGACTTGTGCATGCCCTGCAGAAAATGTGTCCTCCAGGACACCTGACCTTGCTCTAGTCCTTTTACCCTGTGTTGAGGTTTTGACTGTAACCACCAAATAGACTTTGTGCTTTGGCATCTTCTCTAACTTGCAGGAACATGTTGATTTTTTGTTTTGCTTAATTATTTTTTTTCCTAACTTGTGATAATCAGTAGGCAGAAAGCATACTAAATGTATATGCCTTGCATGAACGTAGAGAAGCATTCTAACTGTAGACAATAAGGTTAATATATTTTGAACTAAACCACGAGTATAATGACCCTGTAAATACTGTTTAAAGGAAATAAAAGAAAAAGGAAAGGAAAGAAAAGAAAAGATGTTACCCAGCTTGTTCTTGCTCAAGATGCACTTACAGGATTACTGATGCTCTACTATGTGCCTTATTCCTAAATGTTGCAGATTTAAGTAAAGGTTTGTTTACAGGGGAAGAGAGTACTTGAATATTGACTCTGAAAGATGTTTCATGTTTGATTGTAGCTCATTCATTCCTAGCTCATATATGTTTTTTTAATTCACTTGCTGAAGGCAGTTACATAATTCTTCCTTGCTCAGGGCTTTTATTGAATTAAATTAGTAACTATTAGTAACTATGTAATTTTATATAATTGACATGGATTTGTATGAAACATGATTTGTCTACTGGAAGTTCTATGAATCGTTGTGGCTGTTAGATTAAGGCAGATTAATTATAATCCACACCCTTAACAGTAAGTATAAATGATGAGCTCATTATATTGCAGTATTAATATTTATTTCTTGTTTTCGTCTTGCTGATTTTGTTTGACTCCAGCATTTGGTTTACAAGACTTCTATAACAAGCCTGTTGAGTGATATCTTGCAGATATTTTTCCCTTTTACTGATGGAGAAACATCACTGAACAAACAGCCTTTAAGGGGCAACGTTGAGACTATTTGTCCTAAAAGCTAGCGTACTTTGAATGTTTTTCTAGGTTGTTAGTCTCAGCTCAAGCATTTTAGAGCAATTATTTCTGTGGAGTGTGGAGCAACATACACAGTTATGGATACCTAAGTGCTCTCTTTTTAAAGAGGTTTTCCCGTTACTACTAATTATCTGAAATGATAGCTATGTGAACTTACTTTTTTCCTTTATATTCTGTCTTGCCTGGAAGCTGTTTATTAAGTTCAACCAAATTCCTTCAGGCACTTTCAGCAGTCAACTTGATAAAGCAATTAAAGCCTTTCAAAATTTATGTACGCTTAGTGCTTTTCTGTGGCCCTTCTTTTGGAAAAATTCTAGACATATAGGAGTCCGGAAGGCTATAAAAACTTTTAAATTGCAGGGAGTGTTTGTGCTCATATGACTATATTTTTATGCTCAGATTTTGTGTCTTTAAGAAAGATAAGTCATTCATCTTTAGTTCTGGATCACCTCTTATCTGTTGGGTTTTGTTTATTTCTCTACTTGTTTTCTGCATCTTTATAATGAGATCAAATATATTTAGATTTGATTAGTTTTAATATGCAGCCTGGAGGACATGCTCACTTCAAAGCTAATCAGGTGGCTGCATTAACTTTCCCTTTCACCAGCTGCTCCAGGCAGCCCTGACCACTTGGGCATAGAGAATTTGAGCATTACGTGATATGAAAATGGCACCTGTCACCTAAAAGCCTTTGCCTTCAAGTCCAATTCTGCCTTTTCAGAAACTCTGGTAGGCTAAGTGTCTCATTTCTAGAGCCTCAGCCTCATGAGCACTTTGCAGTAGTGTTTCTTATTAAGTACTCTTCTCCCATGTTTTTAAGGGCTTAAAAAAAAATCTTTTTATTTTATTTTTTTTTTTTTTTAACTTCATTTTTCTTTTTGAGTAGTTTTAATTTTCTCATATGTGACCTCTGAGTCTTGAAGTTGGCGCTGTTTACTCCAGCCTCTACCTGCAGAAGCAAAATGGGATTCCTCTACCAGAAAAGCGTTTCACCCACCTTTTGTGTTTGAACTACTTGCATTTGGGCTTCTTGACCTACCCCTCGAGCTTTTAAATAGATATACATGCATCATGAGCTAATCCCCAGCAAGTCTAGCTGATCTTGTTTTAAAGAGGTGGGGACACCTCCAGCTGTATTTTAATCTTGCTGCAGCAGGAGCCAATGGACTCCTGAACAAATAGCAGCTACATTTGTCATGCTTGAAAGCACCTTTCCTCTTGATGCACAGCATGATCGCTCATGCTCTCAGAAGCACAAGGTGCAGTTTGGATGCAGCTGTCACAGTGCAATTTGCTTCAGGCTTTTTGCTTCAAGCTTTACTTCTGTGTTCATTTCCATAACCTCTGTGGTTTCAAAGACCCAGCTGTATGCCTGACTTCCTTCTCCTGTTCCTGGGGAAAATTATGCTGCTCCAAGTGCCCTACCTATGAGCAAAGTTATCTGGATTTATTATTTTCTTTTTCCTATTCTTATTGTACTTGTTATTCTATTAGTGGACTGTATTAGGATGTTTTTTATAACTGAAGCTATAGGTTTAGTGATTTTATCTCATCCCCATCTTAGGAGATAATATATCTTTAAAAAGTGCTCAGTGATACAAAAATTCAGAATGTCAACTCTCTGGAGCATAGATGGGCTTCCCACACTGCTGCAGTCATAAAGGCTTTTAAAAATTACTAGTATTTTCTTGTTAGTAAGGAGAAAGGCAAAATATCCAGGGCATAGGCGATCTAAGTAGCCATTTGGAAGAGCCCAACTTTCACTGTGGATGCTAGAAAGAACATTAAATATCTGCTTTTCCAACTTCGGTGCATCACTCAGGAGTCTGAAGCTGGATAGAGCGACTGCCACAGGCTGCTGAAATTTTAAAAAGGCTCTTTAAAAGCCTGGGTCTGATAGCCACTAAAACAAACCTCAAGGTTGGGTACGTAAAATTAGATGGATAGACCTTGACATCATTTGATTAAAACATCTTTAACATTAATTTAGCTGACTCTATTAGACTATCTGTAATGTTTGGGGCTTAATGCCCTCCACGGCTTTAAAAAAATCTAATAGCTTTCATTAGGCTTCCATTAGCAGTGCTAGACAAAACAGAAAGATACACATGCAGAAAGGCAATGATTTGTTTTGTTGCTTGATATGTACCATAGTGGATGAAAGTGCTCGTATACACTGCCCATGAAATCAGAGGGCCATTACACTGCAGATTCCTCTTGCATGTTCTTTGTTCTCATAGATACAGGTTCAGAATTCAGGTTTAATAGCTTTCTAAGATTAATTTCATTTGTAAAATAAAACAACTGTCCTCCCTTTCAGCCCTATCTTAAATGAAGTTCAGTGATGTTCACATATGCCCTTCATAAGTTTGAGTCTACACCCTGTTTACTTTTGCTCTCCGTATTTTACTACTTAGTCATGCATAGCAGGAGACCTGTAAGTGTGTCTTGATGTACCTGCAGGGGAAGAATGGGATATATACTACACATTAAGTGGTTTTCACAAAAGTTTTGAAAAAGACCCTGTATTTCACATGACTCATACAATAATATATTTTTATGGAAATGAATGACAAATTTTAATTAAATAATTCTGACAACTATTTTCTAGGAAATAAAGACAATGAAGATAAACTTCATTTCCAAACCATACCTGTAAAAATTGATGCTTTATGTGCCACAGTTTTCTGTATCCATAAACTGAGGAGACTGCATGTGCAAATCTGTTTTGTTGCTATAGGATCAGTTTTTGACCGTGGTGGAAGGCCAAGAGTTTAGACACTTTGAAGTTAATTTAGGTTACAGTTTACTTTGTTATTGGAAAGTGCAGTGCTATTGGGACTGGCAGAGGCTTGTATGGAAACAAAAAACTTTCCATATACAGAAAACTAGGGATCTGGGAAAATTTCTTAACTATCCTTTACCTAATCTTTATTTTGTCCTTAAGGACACCACCATTTCTGATATGTTTTCAGTGGCTCTCTTTTCTACCTAAATAAAAAAATGATGTTTTAACTAAACTTGCAGGTTTTCCGACTGTGTTAGTGAGTGCATAACACTATGAACTGCTTGCTTGGTGCTGAAGAAATCACAGACTCTGATTTTTTTTTTTTCCCCGAGAGATGATTACAGAATTCATCTTAATATCTTCTGGGTACAAAAAGTGTTCCAGTAGACAGCAGGACATCAATTGAAGATGTGAAGCATGCTTGTAGGCATATGGGTCTTATGTTAGCAGCCTGTTCAAAGAATTAAGTAGTGAGGAATCAAGAGAGTCCAGATGTTAGAAATTCTATCAGTGGTCACTGTGGCATGAAATCTTATGTGAGTTTCATTTCTTGGAAACATTCAAGGTGAGTTATATAACAAACTTCATAAATTATTATTATTATCAGGACAGGTTTAATGAGTGATTAGCAGGGAAATTGAAGGATTAATTAACTTGAAATGTTCTTGAGAAGAAGCAAATAGTTTGAGCTTTTATTATGTGAAAAGGTCTTGGCTTTTGTACAAGTGGTCATCCTACTTCTTCAATGACCTAATTGTGCTTTTCAGTTCTCACTGGAGAACAGAATCATTAAAGCAGTGTATAACTCTTGGGAAAAAATTGTTCCTTAAGCACTTTGCTCTTAAATTTTTAGCTATATTTTGCCTAAAGGCAGCTGTTAAAACTGATGTTCAAAGTCCAAGTAAATTAGTGAGGTTTTTTCGTTCTGAATTAAAAAAATATAAAATAGGAGTACGCTGAGTCCCTAATTCTCTAGATCTAATTCAGAATTGCTAGCACTTCTATAAAAAAACACTTTTCAAGGTCTGGGGAAACATTTGAATGTTACAGATTTGCAATTTTCTTGTCTGGGAGCATATTTTTTTCTTGTCTCCTACAACGGGTGAGAAACATGATGGAAATGAATATCTACTGATGCTTAGCAAAGGTGACTAACTCACTGTTACTATAAATACTCTTTGTAAACATTCCAAGGCCAGTCACTGAAATACAGAATATAATGTCAAACCAATTAAAATAGAAATTAGGAGTTAAAACTGCAGATTCTGGGGATTTTTAATTTTTTTTTCTAACTTTGTCTCTATTGCAACATAAGGTTCAGAACAACAAAGCTTGAATGATCTAGTAGAAGGTATGGTTGGTTCATGACTTAAGAAAAGTAAGAGAATAAAGCACTGGAAAATCAAGAAAGATTGCTTTAATATCTTTTGCTCTTTGTACCTGTAGTAGTGACAGAGAGAAGAAAGGAAAGACATGATGCTGTGGTTGATATTTCCTGTTAAAACAAACACATACCAGATATGCAAGACTACTAAATGCTGCAAAATATATAAACACTATAATCATTCCAGAAGCTTTTGAAGCTTTTAACATATCCTTGTGATAAAAGTATATTTTTCGAGCCTATGCTAAGCAACACTTGCAATGTTTTTTTGGACCAAGTGTTAGCTGTGATACTCTCTCCTTTTCTTTCCTTTGCAGAAATAGGGGATGAAGACTATATGGGGCACTTGGATGTTAAATGGGTTTAGCCTGTGCCCCACATTGAAGGCAAATCTTTGCTGAAATTCAGTCCAGTACTTTAACTCACTAGCTGTGCATACAATATCAAAAGAAATATCTCTCCTATACTCAAACCTAGATATTATTTGCAAAGCTAATAGAAGTTTCCCCCTTGTAAAGAGAATATTTTCAGTTTGCTGGATGAACTAAACCCAAGAAGATAATTCAAACAGCAAAAGAATGGAGAGACTGAAAGACATCTCTGGTTTTTTGGACTTAACAGGAGTCTAAAGTCTTTGCAGAGGGTTGAACAAAAAGATTCAATTTTTCATTTTCAAGAGATTTATTACTTTCTAAAAATATATAAATATAAAACTTTTTTATTAACTCATTTTTATGAGCTCAACATTAATGTACCAATGCCTCAGCCTATAACTGTATAATTTAAGGAAAAAAAAAGACTCTAGAAGAAAAAAATCCCTTCCAAGTACAGCAAGATTGCAGTTCTGCAAGGATTTGAAGGTTTACAAAAATTTTGCATATGAGAAGTGGGGTACTCATAACTGCTTACAAATTCAAGGCCTACGTGAGGAATAAACAGTTAATTGAAATGTGGGTTTGAATGTAAATCCATTTTTAATTCTGGAATTCTATTGCTTTTTCTTGTTCATAGAGCTTTTATCAGCATAGTCCTGATTAAATAAACAATAGCTAAAATGAATCATATTAAGTACTTTGAAAACATTTTCTAATAATTATTTTTGTTTCTGTAGTTCATTAAATAAAGCTATAATAGCTTTTTGCTCCAGATCTTTTTTTTTTTCACTAGCCGCATATTTGGCCGTACATCTTTTTTTTTATTGAGATTTCTCACAACAGTAATATCTGAATTTGGACATGTTAAAATAGTGCAAGAAGAAAGTCAGTGTGCTCCTGAAGACTTATGCTTAATGATAAACTTGCTACTTGTCACTTTTGAAAGTTGCAAAAATCCTTCCTGTTTGTTTCTTCTGAATGTTTTCATTAAATTAGTCTTCTACTTATACACAGGCAAGTAAAGTTTAGTTTACAGAGCTGAACTAAGCAAAGTGTTTTAATTTTCTGTCTTATTTTTTTAACATTCTCAAGTCTTACAATGTAATAAATCCCCATTCTGCTGCAATAAATACTGAAATCAAATGCTGATCCTATTATAAAACATATTGATATGAAAATGCATAAGATTATGTGGTAATATTTCCAAAGGTTGCTATCAAAACAACACATGGACTTGTGAAAAGCTTAATTAACCTTTGGTGTTTGAAAGGTTAATACTTAGCCACAATGAGGAGATTATCTGGCAAGAAAAATGCAAAGCTGATGATCTGAACACAGGCGTGCAATTATTCTCACTGGCAGATTATGTGCTGATGGGATCAAACTATATGCCAACCAAGCCTCTCTGAATCATCAAAGAAGAAATGTTAAAAATTCCCTTGGCTCACAAGCATGATCTCTACCACCATATGTGGTTTTCTGACTAATGCAGGTCCCTGGAAGACGTTTCTCATCCTTGCATTACCACCTCTCAGAACATCCTAAATGATTAAGCTACTTCTTTGGAGTGTATGCATTGCTATGTTTGCAACCACCAAATTATTCTAGTAGCCTGTTTTATTTAAAGATTACCATACTGTAGGGATGGAATAATCTGATGTTAGCTAATGACATTGAAAGCATTTTCTATGCAAATCAAAGACAGTTGTAAGGAACAGGAGTTAAACATCTGACACACATGAGAGAATTATGACTGTTCATAAAGATGCAGGGGAAAAGTTCAGCTTAATCTACAAATTCCAAGATGTGAGCTGAAAACTTTTCTCTTTGCCTCACTGTTTACGTCTTGTTGGCTTGCAGGACTGTTTTGAAAGTGGCTGACAGCTCAGCCCTATTAATGTGCCTTGTGTGAATCTGCAGAAGAGATGCTGAGTCAGAGTGGGATACTCATATTGTCTGAGATTTTGACCTTTCTTTCAAGCCTGAATTGAGCCTGTCAAGATTGTGGGTTCCTTCCAATACAAACTATTCTATGATTCTGTGATTTTTGTTTGTTCATGGATGTTTAACCTCCTCTTTTTGGAGTATTAACTGCCCCTTGCTACTTCTGATTTGTTTTGAATTGTTAGGATTAAGGCAGGAGAGATGCAGATAACTCCCATATTTGCAAACTGAAGAACTATTGCTTCTCCAGGGATATTTTCCATGTCTGGGAAGGTAATGAACCATTTCTGTATGAAACATTTGCATAAATTGTTCCTTATTGTTTCACATAAATATATGACTACTGTTATTTGTCAATGCATTAATGACTGTACAAACAGGTACATAAAGACTAATGCCCTTGAATGCTGAACGAGACCACCTCATCTCCCTTTTGGAGTGACTGATATCTTACTCCTATAACATTCCCTTTGACAAGTGCTGCCACAAGCTGTTACGTACAGAATTAGAAATTGACAGTGATTTGAGGTAGTAGGATCTGACCCTCATTTGATCTTGTTCAATTGTGTCTCTTAGTATCACACAAAAAAAAGAAATACTGAAAATGAGTACTACACAGAAAAGATCCTAGAATGTTAACATTAATAAAAAGAATACATTTATTTTTAAGGTAAAGTCAGTTTGCATTGTTGGACAGAAATGAATCTGCTCTGCTTCCTATCAGGAAATTGTTGTCAGGCCCAACCAGCAGATAAAATTCACTGACTGTCAGTATCTAAGGGGGAGTGTGTTTCCTTTGTTATTATTCCCATATTTAAGATTACAGTTTTATGTTTAAGACATTAATATCAAAGTTTGGTAGGTTTTTATTCTTATAAAGCTTGGAGCCTTGCAAGATCAACAACTTCGAAAGCTGCTGGGGAAGCTATGCTTTGAGACCTTCACTAGAAAGTCAGAACATCCACTGTACAGGTTACAGTTTTGGTCCACGTATGTGTATGTATGAATATATGCCTATATTGTGTACTACATCTATTTTTTAAATAACAGCATTTTCCTGACTGGTTGAACATTCAGAAGAATCAAGCACAATGTACATATCAGCATGGCTGTGAGGAATTCCAGCCTTTAATTTGAAGGTATTTGAGAGGAAGGTTAGCAATATAGATAATAGAAGTTTCAGTTGAGTCAAATTTTCATAAAGATGTCTTTCCTTTCTTCTCTCTATTGCGGACTTTGGATCCGCTCCAGATTTTCCCTTCTTGTTTTGATATCCTTAGACAGAATCTGAAGCCTTCGGAGGACAGAAAGGAAATGTTGGTGGCTGGACACAGACCGTGTGGAAACCTATTGTTCTTGCCTATGATGCTGAAGAGCGAGAACTATATCCTGACTGACTGTAGACTACACTGGAAAAGCAGGTATTTTTGTCAAGCTGTCTTTAATTAAAAAAATATAGAGATATGAATACATACAATCCTGAATTTTCTAAACCTATGATATAGACTGTAGCGAAAGTCACTTTAATTTCATATGTACAAATAAGAACAAAAGAGCTTGATTCATTCTTGTTCTAACTTTCTTGATTTAATCAGCATTAGACCATGCATTAATTTGTCTAAATATTGTTTATGTATACATTGCAAACCAAGCAGTTGTAATATATATGCATATCACCTGGAACATATAAAGTAATAGCAGGACATTAGGAAATCCGAGGTTCAAATGCTTTGAGTTTCCTGATTAATAATATAAAAAGTCAAAATAAGAATTCAGTTCATGCTTAAAAAAACAAAATTATGGAAACAACATCTGTTATTTGCAAGCTCATATTTGCAGGCAGCATGTTTTTAATGACATTCTGATCTAATAAAAATAGAGGATTTTTTTATACACTATATAAATTGCAGGTTCATCTGTTAATAACAACTTCACTTATGCTACAAGCATATATTTAAAGCAATAGTATAATCAGATTTTTAGTGTTCTGGGCAGTCACACTGGAAGTTATGAATTGAAACGTAATGCTGTAATTTTTGTTTATGTTTATTCCTTCAGAGGTTGAGGGATCTCATAGGGTGCCATTAAGAAGTTAGATCCTATCAGGAGTTAACCACGTGATGGCTGTTGAGGAATTAGAGGACAACCCCAATGATTGGAGTACTGCAGTGCATTAACTGCTAAACAAGTGATAAATGTTCATCTGCTCCATCTGTTTCCCCAAATGCTCATGTGTAGGCATTGGAATCCTCATCTTGATTATGCTTCCTGGGTGCTAAAATAATGCAAACAAATTACACAAAAGAAAAAATAATGCTGGTAAAATTCTGTGCTTTAAAAGTCAGTCTTTGTTCATTATGTGTGTTCTTGAAATACCCATTATCTTCAGACTGCTGCTCACAAACAGAGAGGTTATATGGGGTCCAGCTACCCCGGATATTTGTCCTACTCCTCTCACAGAAGTTCCCACCCATCCCAAGTTGTT
This sequence comes from Amazona ochrocephala, assembly GCA_039720435.1. NCBI lineage: Eukaryota > Metazoa > Chordata > Aves > Psittaciformes > Psittacidae > Amazona > Amazona ochrocephala. Next base: position 59,015,961 of record CM077877.1, read on the forward strand.
TAAAGTAATCACAGCATTTCTACACTGAACAGTTCAGCGTTTTTTTAACCTGTTAGTGGTGTAAGTTTGTATCTTTAAATGTAAACTAGCTATCAGTAATATCTGTTTAATTGTTTCTCTAGCAGCTCAGTTATCTCTACAGTGGTACAGTGAACTTCCTGTGTGTGGGAACATCCTATAGGTATGGCATGCAAAGGAGATGGTAATAATCATCTCCTTCTGTCAATCAGAGTCTTTATTTCATAACATTTTAGATACAGTGCTATAGGAAGGTGAACCACTCTGATCACCTCATGTGGATTAAAACAAAATCCTGTTTGCTTCATCTATTTGAATAAAGGATTTTTCCAAATATGCAGCCTATTACTCAGTTAAAATGGTTCTTCCTTGCCTTGTTTTCATTGTGAGATTTATAAAAGCTTAAGACCCTTTCTCATCAATTCCAAGCTTTCCTTCAGGCAATCCTTGTCTATCAGTAATCACAATTAGTGTTGCTTGTTTACTTAATGACAAGCTAGCAGTTTAAAATAAGCTGTCTCATAATTCTTGCTCCAGAGTAAGAATAACAAAGCTAAAACAATCAACCTGTTTCATCCCAGGTCCAGGCAGAGAGAAATTACTTCCTTTTGAAACCTGTAATGGCCGGTGGGCGATTAAGAGAGCTTTTTGAATGACTTTTGCGGTTGAGTGTCTCACAAACTCTAGGATCCCTTCATGAATTTTCCTCATACAGCAACGCTATGTGAAGAATTTGGGAGGTGAATGCAAGATTTGGAACTGAAGAATATAAAGGAAAAAAGAAATAAAAATCTTATTTAAAGCCTTTATTGTAGTCTCTTAAGTACCTGCATGTCTCAGCTTCTCTAGTCTGAGCACCTTGTCACCTCTCTTCAGTCTGAGACTAGAGAAAATGTAAAAAATTGACTTCCTTTGCCTAAGTCATGATGGACATGTCTAGATGGGATCTGAGACTACTTCTAAGACTCTGGTGCCACAGGCAAGACAGAGTGAAGGAGAACCCACAGTGAATTTAGATTCTAAGATTAAGAGCTACTGACATGAGAGTTTTACATTGCTTGATTACCTGAGGCACTCACTCCCTTGCTGCCCCCAGTGCTATGGTCACTGTATCTTGCCATTCTTTCCTGACAGGGAGGTCACTGCTAGCCTAGGATGGCTGATCAGAAAACTGGGTTTGGTTCCTACCATGCTGCTGATCAACTGTTAGCGGTCTCGAGGGCCAAGGTCAGTCAGCATCCCTCTGCATTCATCTCTATACAACTCTGGTCTCCAGGAACTTCTCCCACTCTTCAGTCAAAATCTTCACCTTCTTTTCAGCCCCCAAAAGCCCTCAGTTTTTCCTACCTAAACAGTCTATGTGGAGAAAGAATGTTGCATGGGCAGTGTCCTAAGTGTGGGTTTTGGTTCACATCTCTTTATTAACTGGAGGATTCAAGATGTGTCACTTTTATTTAGTCCAGGTGTTATTAAAGATTATAGGCTACTGCACTGGTTGCAGACAGAAAGTAGCAGATTTCTGCATGAAAGCTCAGTTCAGCTTAGGACAATCCCCCTCCTCTCCCAACCCAATTTTCTGCCACCTGTTTACATTCACAATTTGAGCTATTTTTTTTTTAGTTCTTTACCCTGTATACATTTTAACTCTTCACTTGGGTGATGTGTCATGACAGTAGCATCATCAACACATAAATCCCAAAAAACCTGAGCTTTCAGGAGTGATCCAGGATTCCAATCACATATCATAGGTGACATCTACACCACGTGGCTCACTTTGGACACTTCTTGAGGTCTCTTAACTGACCTGTAAAGCCTAAACTCCTAATAATCTTGTAGCATGTTCCAAAGACAATGAGCTAAACACCCACCAGGTCTTGTTTACTGCTTGTTTCCTGATTTTCTCCACTTTCAGATACCTTTCATTAGTTTCTGATGCAGGCAGCACCACAATTAATGTGTCACATAGCTTGAGCTTGGAGACTTCTGATGAATTTTTAGTAGCAGTACTGACTTCCAGTGGGGCTCACCCTGTCCCTCTGTAACTCAGTTTCACCCTTGCCAAACCTGTGTAACACTCTTTTCTGTTAAAGGACTTCAGTACACGTATGGGAGGAAATTAGAAAGGACAGAAAACATAAGCATATTTTGGGGTTTCTTTTTGGGTTTTATTGCAGCATTCTGAAGAAATATTTAGCATATTTTATTGTTATCCTTTCGTAGAGAGTACCTGAAAACAATATTAGCAAGTAAACATGTTTAGAAGTGCCTACTTTCTTTGGGGAGGGCTTATAAAGCAGCTTGTTATGCTTAGATCCTCTCTTCCAGCTCCCCTGATATCTTTGTATCTTCGCTGTGCTCCAAATACCATCTGCTGCTGCTTATGTACCTCATCACTGAAATGTAAACTGAAATTCCTCCACATTGGCACAAGTGTACACTGAAGAAATATCTTCCTCTGTTGGTGAAAAACAAAACCAGATCCACATCACCATAGCAGCTACAGGATGTAAATATTCATGGTGACCTGTGAGGTCCTAGAAGTTCTTTTCTAAACTTAGTAATGCAGTAAATACAGCACCCATTTGTTTTGCTTCGGCTAATTCACTCTTATGGCTTCCATAAACTGGGTGGAATAAATCTTAACAGGGGAAATTCAGTGCAATGAACGCATTAACTCTGCTTTTTCCTAAAGATTAAATACAATTTCTCTCATGACCAGGAAGAATGCTTTATTTGTAGAATGTTTCTGCACTCTCCTACTGCTGGGAACTTCCTCCATGTAGCAGAACAGAGGGCCAAGCAGGTTCATTTTTCTGGGCTCCAAGTGCTATCTACCTTCAGGATCCATGAAGCGCAAAATGCCTAAAATGCAGGTTGATATTGAGGTGAATCTAAGTGGAAGATTTCAATTAGTTCTGTAAACATTTTGATTACTGTCAAGTGTTTTGGTTTTGATTAAAAATGCCAGGAAGAGATCTTCTAGTGCTTGGGAAATGATGACTTTGAAGCTGGCTGAACTGTAAATCAGCATTGTATAAGTGCAACCAGGACATGAGTATGGTTTTGTGCTGCTGAAAGACCACCATTTCTGTGACCAGATGAGCTAGCTAGAATGGGGAAGGTGGTCCAGGACTGTGCTGGATCACTTCAGTCATTCCTCAGGTGCTGGAAGCTTCTGGTGTCTAACAGGTTGAGGATGTATCAGTGTTTACTCATTGGTGGCACAGAATATTTAAAATGAGGTTTACAAATTTATAAGAAAATATTAAGTACTGAAAATTAAATATAAGTGAAGAAGCGGGAGTCTCTTTTCTGCTGACATCTTTTGGGGTTCTCGTTTACGGTCTTTAAGCTTTTATCTGTATTTTTATGAGGTAAGACTCTAACTTTTTAATTGTAGCAGAAATGTTTTGGCGTTATAAAACTCTGGATATATAAAGTTGAATAAAATAACAAGTAAGGTGAAAAACAACAATGGTGAAATACCCAGCCAATTAAACTTGGGATTCTCTAATGTATGGATCTACTGGCTTTTGTTTGGATGAAGATCGCGGGACATGTGTAAGTTGATCTGAACAGGAAAGTGATACCCACTGTTGCCATTTTTGCTTATTCTTCTGTAGAAATGTCTTAACCTAGTTTCACTAAAAGCTTCCTAAAACTTTATTGGCTAAACTACATTTAGTGGATTGGAGCTGGGATAGTACCCTCCCATACCTAAGGAATGTTACATTGATAAAATAATGTCAAGTCTTCTTATTTTATTCCCTATATCGTAATGTGAAATTGGCAGCATAATTAGATAATTTGAAAATTGAATAGAACTTTTGTCCTTGAATTAACACAGACAGATCCCAATGACAACTCTGAGTCAGGACATGAAATAGAGAAAAGGTGGTCTAAACTGCATAGAGTCACTATATAACATCCATTTTCAGTGTTCTTCTGATAGGCATTGTCTAATAATTATACATTGCCTAAGGAAATTTCATCAGCTTGATATAACAAATAATAAAGCACATTATCATGATAAGTGCATGAATTAAGTTAGAATCTCAAAAAGCATAGAAGTTCAATAATTCTAAGAAACTCAATCTGCATTAATAATTTCACCAAAATGAGGACATGTAATAGGTCCCTTATTGCAGAATAATGGAATTGTCTTCAATAAAATATAGAGGTTTGATTGTAGAGTGAGATGATAGAGTTTCATTGTTGTGGCTGTAATAAAGACAGATGCATGATGTTATGTATTTAAAAACACCACTTTTTACTCACTAAAGCAATACACATTATATATGATATACATAGCAGCAGACTGATAGATTGCTGGGAAGAGAGAAAGAATGTCAGTTTGCGTTAAGTTAATAGTGGTACTTCAAATGGCTCCTGCTAGTGTAAATGAAATAATAATCCTGGCTCTCAATCTACTATATTTAAGATAAAAGGATACATTTCTTCTCTTATATACACTACAGTCAATGGGTCAAACTGCTCTTGAACACAGTTGCCCAACCCCATCTATTTCAGTGTAGCAATGGCAGAATTTAATCCACTGGTTTGTTTAATGCAGTGACTTCCCTGCCGTTTGCAGACCAGATGAGCTGACACGTCCATTAGACCTATTGCTGTTACAGTTGTACAGCGATCCATAATTCTTTTGATCAATTAAGACAGAAAAGTGCTTCTGAAATTAAATTTGCTGTATCTTTGTAGGGTTTTTTTTGCAGTATAATGAATCCTGAGTAGTGTAATTATCTTTAGAAAAGGCACTAAATAAAGCTACCAATTTAAAACATTAACAAAATATAGATTTGTGGGCAAAATGTAGTTCGTGTAAAGAATTACTCTATTTATCTCCCTTGGTGTCTCATGAAAATGCCACCTGTCCCTTAGGAGTGTGTATTATGATGTTCTTCAAATTTCTTATCCATTAAAAGAAAGAGATTCTCATTACAAAATGTTAAATGGAAGCATCTTGCATTACAGAAAGTTAAAACAACTCTTTTATGAATGGAAATAAACATGCATGCACATTCAGTCAACAATTACTATGTGCAGTTGTTTAGAATACTGACCAGAACTGGACTTGTTAAAATATAATTAATGTTATAAAGATTATAAAGATAAAAGGTTGGTGTTTCCCATCCAATCAGTCTTAAGAGATGGCTTTGCCATTTTAAGAAAATTTTACATTTAAAATATGGTAGTTCTTGATCAGTATTTGAAGAGTGAGGTAAGTAGTTAAAGTGAACAAAGGTTGTTCTGTGGTTGCTGTACAGACTTCTGAATTACTCTTCCTGGTTTCCAGTTCTGGTTATGCTACCAATTTTCCACAGCATCTAGGGAAATTCTGAATTAATTTGCTAACCATACCCATAAGTAACCCATGTAGATCTTTATTTGGAAAGAAATCAAATGTCTTGGGAAGCATGTATGTAATACTGAATTTTTCAAAAGTACTTCAGCCCCTAATTTCATCCTTAGGTGCCCTAAATATCTCTAAAATGCAGTTCTGAGAAATCAAGTCCCATTAAATTTAAATGATACGCAGATTATATGTGCACTGATAGTGCTTTCCTGGTATAGAAATATTGATATTGTAATGCAGATAAGTACTCCAAAAGGAAATTCAGTAGGAACTATAAAGGGATGCATATTAAGTCAGCACCAGTCCATTAAATGACCCTCTGAGTGGAACAAGCTAAATTGGTCAAATTCCAGATATAGTGGTCAAGCAGCATTGCTGAAGTAGCATGTCAGTCAGACATAGTAGCACTTAGTACCCTGCATTAACTTAACTATATCAATAGAAATCCATGAAGAAGAGCTGTCCTTAGTTTCCAAATAACATGTGAAGTTAGACTTCAACTCCGAAGCCATGTAAGCACTTTTGGAAGGGTGAATTTTTTTCCTAAACACTCCCTTACAAATGCCGTCTGTTCAAAGTTATGAAAGAGTTTTTAGAAAATATCTTCTCTAGACCTAAGAATTGTGTTTTCTAGATGCAACAAAAAGTGTGGGGATGTTGTGGTCCAGATGCCTTTGCAGCTCCAAGCCTAGGGCCTCCTCTTGAGATAAGGGCTCAAGACATCTTAGCTGAGAATTAAGTTGGAACATAAGTCTCCCATTTTATCTCATTCATAGAATCATAGAATCGTTTGGGTTGGAAAGCACCGTAAAGATCTTCTACTACCAAACTTGCCATTCCATCCTTCCTACTTTCCACTAGACCAGGTTACCTAAAGCCCCGTCCAACCTAGCCTTGAATACTTCCAGGGATGGGGCAGCTGCAGCTTCTCTGGGAAACCTGTTCCAGTGTCTCACCCCCTCACAGCAAATAATTCCTTCTCAATATCTAATCTAAATCTCCCCTTTTTAGCTTAAAGTCATTCCCCCTTCTCCAATCACCGCATGCCCTTGTAAAAAGGCATGGAAAGACTGCGACAAGGTCTCCTCAGAGCCTTCTTGTCTCCAGGCTGAAGAAATCCATCCCTTTCAGACTGCCTTTCTAGGAAGGGTGCTGCAGCCATTTGGTCACATTTGTGGCCCTCCTTTGGACTTGCTTAAACATGTCCACATCCTTTTTGTGTTGGGAACCCAGAGCAGGACACAGTACTGCAGGTGGGATCTCATGAGAGCGGAGTAGAGGGGAAGAATCACCTCCCTCGACTTGCTGGTCACACTTTTTTTCATGCAGCCCTGGATACGGTTGGCTTTCTGGCCTGCAACTTCACATTGCCAGGTCATGTTGAACTTCTGGTCAAATGACATTGTCTTCTCCACAGGGCTGTTCTCACAGACCTTTAGATAGAAAGTGGACAGAATCCTACCAAGGCATGAAGGTATGGTTTCCTTGTTTTCTCTTGCTGTTCCTCTTGGAGTTCTTGGTTAAAAGTCCTTGAGGAGTTGAAATTGCAGTGCACAGTATGTACAGATACCAGATTTGTGTTAGAAATATTGCCATAATTTGATAGTGAAGAGTCTACTGAGACAAAGTAGAGATAATTAACTTTGGTACTTGACTGTCTATTTCAACTAGATATTATTTCACCAATTTACATGACAGACTAAAAGGACATAAAGTTTTGGGTTTTTTTTTAAGAAAAAAATTGAATCTATAGAATTAGGAGGAAGGTCCTGGTGTCCTGCCAAAGTACAACTGCATGAAACCTTGCTTATAGAGTGCTTTGAAGTCTTAGGAGAAAAGTGCTATAAGACTACAGGTCATTCTTATGAAATAGAGACTTCCTCCCCCAAATTTTCCTCTTGCATTGTTCATCACTATCATCTAATTTCATTTTTGGCTTCCATCCCTTATTCTTTCTGATACAATTGCCTGTTGGTAAAACTGCTTTACACACTGAAGCAACAGTTTTCATCCAGACAGCGATTGAACATCAAACCTCCTCATATATCACAGAAGTTTTTTCATATTTTTAGAGCTGTGGCAACATTTAAAAATGTAGGTCTTCATGGGAATGCTATGCAGCCCCTTTGTAATTACCTTTGACCTTCTGTCACATTTTAGTACATGTTCTACAAGCTTATGGGTATTCCTGGTTTTATCTGAATTGATGCTCTCTGAGATGGAAAAGATCCTGAATTCTCTGCTTCTAACAGCTGAGGGGATTTCACACCTCACTGTGGCTGAGACACTGGGATGGTAGTAATGTTGCATTCTGATTACCTAAACACAATTTAAACTACACAGCTTAATGTTTAAAACAATTGTCTTTATGTGCTCCTAAGTGAACTAAATACTTTTCTTTCCTGTTCTTTACACTAAACCTCATTCAGTCCTGAAGCAGTGATGGGAAAAGTACTTAATTTTCACTAGAAATATTTTAAATACTTTGGGAGCTTGTTTCTCTGTGATGCAGTGCTGCATGCAGGTACTTACTCTAACCCCTACTGAGTGCTTCGAAGTCATCTTTATGTTAAGATATTCCTGTACCCAGCTGTTGCTCTGTCCCCTGACGTTGCTATACCTCCCTTAACGTTCCTTTTGCAAGCTTGGCTGCTGGGGATCATGCGGGCATTCTGCTTGGGATCCTGAGCTCAGCTTTGCGCCACAAGCACAGCCACCAGAGAGCTGCCTGGGAGCTCTGCTTACACCCAGTGCTGCCAAAACCCCTCCATCAGTCTTGAACTTTGAGCATGGCCCATTCACTTTAGCTGGGCATTTCAGCTGGGGAAAACCTGACTGAATATTTCCTATAAATAATGCAGAACAGCACATGTTTTACCCAATTTATTATACAGTTTCACCTTCCCCTTGTTCACTTGTCACTGAGTCGCAGGTAAATAAGATGATAGCAATTACTGAAAGCCCTGTAGTTTGTGCAGCATTAGATTTTTCTATAATGAGACGTCACTATGATTTGGGAGAAGCTTGCTTTGCTTGAATGGTTCATCAGAGGTATGGTGTCTGTCAATTTTTTCTTGTTGTTGATTTGGTTGTTTGTTTTTTTTCCTCCTTTCTTAATTTTTATTCTCTGTTTTGTTTGGTTTACAAGAGAGAGGCATTTTTTTGTTTATCTAATACTGTAATTAAACTATTCTACAGTCTTATTCAAGCATATCACTGTTGGTATTAAATAACAGAAACAAATTGCCAGCTGCAGGACAAAAGTCAGGGACATGTTTTGAAGGAAGCTATGCAGTGTTACTGATGCAAATTTGTATTGATTCGCTGCAAATACACAGTAGTGTTTTGGCACTGGGAGGAAGAATTTTCTCCAGTGTAGTTGGTACAGCTGTGGGATGAAGACACCCAGTGAAAAAAGGCATCTTGTGTTTGCAGCACTTGTGTTTCTGTTTCTTCAGTAAGGTGTCAGAATACAGCCCTGCAGATATCAGGAGATATACATAGAAGCATAGAATAATTAGGGTTGGAAAGGACCTCAAGATCATCTAGTTCCAACCCCCCTGCCACAGGCAGCGACACCTCACACTAAACCATGTCACCCAAAGCTCTCTCCAACCTGGCCTTGAACGCCACCAGCAATGGAGCATTCACGACTTCCCTGGGCAACACATTCCAGTGCCTCAACACCCCTACAGTAAAGAACTTCTTCCTTATATCGAATCTAAACTTCCTCTGTTTAAGTTTGAACCCATTACCCCTTGTCCTACCACTACAGCCCCTAATGAATAGTCCCTCCCCAGCATCCCTATAGCCCCCCTTCAGATACTGGAAGGCTGCTATGAGGTCTCCACACAGCCTTCTCTTCTCCAGACTGAGCAGCCCCAACTTTCTCAGCCTATCTTCATACAGGAGGTGCTCCAGTCCCCTGATCATCCTCGTGACCCTCCTCTGGACTTGTTCCAACAGTTCTGTGTCCTTTTTATGTTGAGGGCACCAGAGCTGCACACAATACTCCAAGTGAGGTCTCCCGAGAGCAGAGTAGAGCCTCACCCCCCTGGGAAGGAATGTTCTTTATTCTTAGACTGAACTTTGTAAATCAATTGCCTTAGCATCCTATGGTCATATAATGCACAACTGATTTAGCAGGGCAATACAAACCTGCTGTAAATGATTACTGGAAAATGTCAACACCATAAGTGTTGTCAGCTCCAAAGCCTGGAGCCCTAATTCTGTTCTTGTCCCTGATTTGTGTGGCCTCAGTCAAATCACTCAAGCCAAAGCATAGAGGTTTTTACAGTTCTGCAGATGCATGCTGCTGTTTTGAGGGTTAAGAACCATGGCAGTTTCTATACATGTTATTAATTTGAATTTGGTGACTAGCTTTCATGTGTATGCTAAGGAGCCAAATATATTTGAAATACCTGGTTATTGCTATAATTTCCTCTTCAAGCTGGCCAGTTCGTGCCTGGTGGGCTTGCTATTGTGAGTAGACAAAGTAGCTGGTGAGTGTGCCTGAAGATACATACATATTTAAAAAGAGTTTAATAGTCCTCCATGACTTATTTTTCCTGTTGTCTCAACACTGCACAGCATGCTAACAACAAAATATTTTTTGTAACACAGGTAGTGTGTGGTTTAATGTATTTAGAGGCACTGCAGCCATGAGGACTGAAATATGTGGTATGACTGATCTAAGCTGTTCATAGGAATGTCTGTTACTTCACCTCGTTGCATGCTTTTATATTCCTAACAGACCAGAATATTTCTAAAATAGAGAGGATTTCTTAAAATAACAGGCAGGGCTCACTGGATTTTACCCATTTTAATGGTACTCATTACTTGAATAATTCAATGTACATGTAGCTTCCAGTTAAACAACTTGAATTCTAAAACTAGTTCATGTATGCCCAATAATTCTCAGTGAGTCACTGAAGGTTTTACATTTTTAAAGCATAACCTCCAACCAGTGGAGGAGAATAAAAAAATAAAAAGTGTAATGGATGTGCACAGAAAAGAAAACAGGGGATGTGAGCTCTGCATAAGGTCTGAAAGTTTATAGTTATAGATTAGAATTTAATCCATATTTATACTCCATATTTTTCTTCAATTTAAGCCAGCTAAATTGGATAGGAAGAGTGTCAAAAATGCAGTGTGCAGTGATTGCACTTTTGTCTGCATTCATTCTGAAAGAAACCTGCTCCAGTGGAAACCTGAGGCACAAATATTATCAGTTATGATTTCTTTCTAATACACAGAAATTAGTATAACTTTAAAGCATGTAATAAGAGTGAGTAAGGCGCATGGGAACCAAGGTCCTGCAGAGGTAGGCACTGGCTGAAGATCTCTGCAGTTTGCCGGGGATGTGAGCACCCTCAGACTTCCTTGCTGGCACCTTGTCACTCCATCCTTGGGCAAACAGACCAATGCCATGTGGCACACTGGCAGGGTGTCGCAGATGAAAAGACAGGTGTCCAAAGGAGTCACAAAGAAACAGTGCTTTCTGCAGCAAGATGCATCTCATTGCCAGCATGTGCAGGGCTATTGCATGCCTGGGCTTCCTCGAAGTGGCTTCACTGCTGCCTTTAGACTTTGTACAAGTGCAATTTTAGGATGAGGGGGTGGCTACTCAGGATTTCCGAGTACCTGGCAATGTGGCAGGGGATACCACTGGGTGTTTGCAATGTGCGCATGCATGAGTTTTACAGCTGGAGTGTGCTGGGTGTGATGTGCACCATGCTTGCTGTGCACCATGCATGCACACTGGGCACAGCGTGTTACCCTTAAGAATGTGGGTGCAGTACTAGGAGGTCTTCGCCATCCCTTTTGGTTCAGGAGATCCAGACAAGTGGGATTTCTTAGTCCTGCATGTATGTGCAACTGCCTGATCCCATCTGAATGAGCTTTGACTATGGATGGATAAAAACTTTTCTTCTGAATCACAGATTAAGTCAGACAATGAGTTTCTCAAGCAGTGCTTTCAAAGGAAAACTTAACATTGTATGTGATAAAACAATCTCTGCTTTAGAATGTAAATAGCTTAACAGTTGAGCTCTGTACCTAAATTGCATTTTCTGCAATATCAAGCCATTGCTACAAAAAAGAAAGCAGGAAGAAAATGATAACAAATCATACTGAAGCACTAAGCAGCACAGAGGGTAAGAATGAAAAAACACATTATCATTTCTTACCACTTCTTTTAATCTCTCATGAAAATTGTTTGTATGACCTTTAGCCATTTTTACTTAATGATATATGGTGTAGTATTCTTGGGCAGAGAGTAAGTCTGTTAATCTTTCTGTCAGGGGGGTACTCTTGCTTTTCACATGGTAGCTAGAATTAGAATCTAGTGAAGCTACAGACGAGACATCATGTTCTGGAGCAAGGAGGCTTATTAATTTTACCCATGCTGGTGCTCCAGATTTGACCATCTGGTTCTGTAAATAGCAAAATTAATTTACATGTTGACCAACTAACAGCAGTTTCTATTATGCTAAACACCTGTTATCACTTAAAGTCAGTTTACTGGCTATGATGCATTAGCTGCATATTATTGGTGATAAGGATGCATATAAAAATATGTCATCCACTTACATAATTCAGGTGTTGCTTAAACAGTCTATTGAATTTGCTGAACAGCTTATACAAGGAACAATTGTATTTAGGAGGATCACCAGACAGCATCCTTAATTATCTTAAACAGTTCTGATTACTGCATTCAAAATACACACTCCTGTTTGTCATGGTAGAGGATGTGTGTGGGAATGATTATATGTTGTATTCCAGTGTCTCTTCCTTTTAAATTCAGGCTTTTGTTCAATAGCTTAGGCTAAATATATGTTAGTATTATCATATTCTTATTACTGGACAGTGAAAGAAGATCCAGGGAAAACTGGTAGAATTTGCCGGCAAACGCCACCAGAGAGATTTTACTATAGTTTCTCATTTGGAGAGTGAGAAGCTCGTAGTCTTTCAGGAAATGGTTTGTGTTGCAATGACATTTTAGTTCCTAAAGATCTGTGGATTTTAAATATCGTTGCATAGTGTTCCATGAAGGAAAAAATTCTTCAGACAGCAGGAAAAATCTTTCAGATGACGTAAAACTTGATTTATGCTTTATTACCTGTTCTGTAGCTTGAACTGGAGACTAGAAACTTCCCGGAAAAATAGTACTTACTATGGACTGAAATTTCAGGAAGGTGGGATCTCTCTGACTAGTTTGCCCTTAGACAGCTTCATGCCCACAATTATAACATTTTGTGTAGCACAGTGCTCTTCATCTCCTAATTTGTCCCAGATTGGGTAATCAGCAAGCCTCTTGCATGAGATCTAGACAGGAATCCAACGTAAAAATAAGAGACAGCAAAATTATCGGTTTCGAAAAGAGGCACTTGACTGAGTTCCAGCTACATTTTTTTATATATTTTTAGATCTTTCTGTATCTTTTTCACTGGCAATTTGCTTTTCATATTTACTTCAAAGAGCAACACAGTTTTCCTTTCCTTTCAGTGCTTTCAGACTCACTTCAATATATGTGAAAAGTTTGGTGTGATCATTCAGGTTCAAGGTAGTGTTAATTTTGTTCGGGGGACCTGTGTTTTGTAGTCCTGGCAGGATGTGCATAGGTTAGATTTATATAATGAAAGTATATAATGAATTGAAGTAGAAAATTTCTTCCCATAATTATAGTACAGCTGTTGATTATAATGTACTATTTTATAAACATCCCTGAATATTTTCTAGGAGGGTGTACAAGTGGTTTTGGCAAAGCTAAAGGGCAGTCACATTCCCCTTCAATATACCCTCAAATGATTTTACAGGTTTAAAGATCTCAGCTCATAGTAAAACAAGCTAACACCATGTAGGTCAGTTGCTGTATATGAAAGAATCCTTTGAAGTTTACGGTTTCATCCAGAAAAAAAGAAGCTAAGGTTATGTGCCCAAATGCAATAAGGACTTTAGAAGTGATTGCTTAGTGAGGAGGTATTCCTCTTTAAGTGACTGTTCATGAGGATCCTCAGTCCATTTCAAATACAACAAGCAGGAACATGAGTAGAAAGTAGGAATAACAAAGAAGGAAGTCAAGCATGAACACAGACTGGCAAATAAAACTTTTCAATTAGTCAAATACTTAATTGCTCACCTCCCTCTTGGGTACGACAGAATGACAAGAGAACGCAGAGGGCCCTGAATTTTAAATTTGCTCATGTGTGACACTTCAGTCTCTCTAGACATTCACAAAATACTGTTTAAAACTTGTAATATTAAATGAACTTTAATGTTGATCAATTCAGATTGATACACCTTTCAGGGTTTGAGATATTAAAATGTAATAATGACTAGTGTATACTGGTAGCAGAAAAAGTTATGTTGGAAGGGACATCTGGAAATTACCTAATTCAGCCTTGATGCTGCTGACATGAACTTCTGTTGACATGGCATGACCTCATGTAGGATAGTGAAAACATATTAGAGAGAAATTAAAATAAAATTCAAATGGAATTCCAGAAACAAACACACATAATTTTTGAAATCAAACTAGTTAGAGAATTTATTTTATAGCAGGCTCAGATTTTTTTTACAAATCAAAATAAACAGAAAAATACATTTCAAAGTTTCCCATTGTAAATAAGATACTTTCCTTTACAACTAGTAGTATCTTAATTGTTAGGCATTCTCCTGCCAAAAAGGACAAAACTGTTCAGGAGCAAACCTTTATTTTTTTGGCTGAAGAATCTGGCAATTATCTTGCAAACATTGTCAACACTAGGAGTGTGGGAAGTACAATATAGGCACAGCTGTCATTTCCCACTCACTTCAATCAATAGGGACGAAGAGGAATTGCAAAAGTGTGATCCAGTGTCCTGGGTTCAGCAGTAGCAGTCATTTTTTCTTTTTTCCCTTCTTGGTAGCTGCTGCAGCGCTGTGTTTTTGATTTTGGACCTGGGAACAGTGCTGATAACACCAGTGTTTTCAGTTACTGCTTGGTGATGCTTAGGCTGGCCAAGGACTTGCTGAGTCTCATGCTCTGCCAGGGAAGGGTGGAAGCCGGGGGGAAGCAGAAACAGGACACCTGATCCAAACTGACCAAAGAGGTTATTCCATACCACAGCATGTCATGTCCAGGATGAAAAAGAACTGGGGGGCCGGAACCCGGAAGAGGGGTGGATTTAGTTCACAACTCGGTCGTCGATTGGTGAGCAGTTCTGTCCTCTTCCCTTGTATTTCTCTCGTTATTGTTATTGTTGGTGGTGCTAGCAGTGGTTTGTGTTGTGCCTTGATTGCTGGGCTGTTTTTGTCCCGACCCGTGGGAGTTGCGTTCTTTCTATTCTTCTTCCCCCCCCCCACCCCCCAGAGTGGGGGGGGAAGAAAAAACTCTTCCCTTGTCTTTTTCTCTTGTCATTATTATTATTGGTGGTAGCAGTGGTGGTTTGTGTTACACCTTAGTTGCTGGACTGTTCTTATCTCAACCTGTGGGAGTTGCATTCTTTCGATTTTCCTTCCCATCCCTCCAGGAGCGGAGGGAAGAAAGAGGGGGAAGTGAGTGAGTGAGCAAAATTGTTTGTGGCTGAGAAGCCTAAACCACGACATCCAGGCATTAGCTAGCCTTATTCCTCTTCCGAAGGTACATACCTCTACTGACTTCAGAATTAGGCATGGTGACCCTGCAGTAAAGGCCTACATGTTTAGCAAATGGATCAAAAAGAAGTTGTACCCTGAAAATGCCTTTTCCTGTCTCGTAAGTTTAAACAGAGTCTGAGATGACCAGCTCAGACAAAAATGTTTACATCTGGCTGAAAGAACCCATCCCAGAAGTGAAGTAGTGTTGACATCCAGCTGAGGGATAAAAGCTAGTTATTACTTTACAGTAATGGCAATATTTGATGAACATTGACTGCTGACATTGTATTGGCAACAAGCATTGCCTACAAACTCTTTTCTTTTTAATATAAAAGCCTGTGCATACACAGAGAAGAATCTACAGGACATCTTGAAGAAGGAAGTTACAAGTGAAATAACTATTCTTTTTCCACATGATTTTGCAATGAAGTTTGTTATAAAAATGATAAAAAGTGGTACTGTGGTATACATTTGTCATAACTTTTCCTCAAGGAGAAGGTGTCCATACAGACAAATAAAAAAAAAAAAAAAGATGTGGACAAGTTGCATCTCTGAACGTTGAAAATAAAGAGAGTACTCCTGAAAATGCCAGTGACGCTGGATGTCTCTTTTGGAGGCATTGGATGTTTAATTAGCCACACAGACTCTTGTAGCAGACCAGAGGTAAGTAAAACTGTCATCCATTTCTCCTGGCTTTGGACTGATTTAGGAGTAAGACATTTGCCCTTGGGAAGCGAGGCATTGAGTCTGCAGAGCGCTGAACAAATGTTTTTTAATTAATAATTTATTCAGCTCATGCGTTTCTTTGTCTGTGTGTAACAGAACACCCCTGGGAAGATCACTGAGAGCATAAGCTGAACTTGGGACCTTGAATCTGAAACCATGAATGTCTATTGCCAAAAGCCTCATCTTTGTCTAACAAAGCTACTTCAGCATCATAACCCTGTAATGGGGTCCCTACATTCTAGAGTATGTTGTTTCCCTGGATATCAGTCAATCACTGTTTAACTGGCTCTCTGACACTTAGCCAAATTCAATCTTTTATGAAGTAATTCATTAAATTTATTAAATTACATGGAGCCCATTTGGGTGACCCAAATTAGCATAACACTAATACTATACCATGTTTAACAGAAGAAATACAAGATGCAGCTTTTTCTGCCAAGTTTCTGGTACAGTTTCTCACTGGGGTTAGTGTGCTAGTCTTGGAGCAGTGATTTCCAGCCTCTTTGCCTCTCGAAGCAGCTTGCATTCATGTCATGGGAGCCAAACTCTACTGCAGTTAACCCAGAAGAGCAGGACAATTTTAGTTAGTGATCAGTTTGAAGGAGAGGAATTTCCCCTTCTGTCCTGTGACCCACTGATGCTTTGAGCTACCTTGCTCAGATATTGCTGGGATTTTTAAGAAATCCTTATTAACATATGTAGAAAGAAAGAGAAACTATGCTGAGCAAGGCCAAAGACTAGCTCTGTTGGAGAATGGTTAACAGCACAAGGTAACGGGTCACTGGTGGAGCTCTGCGAACAATCGCCTGTGTGAGTGTGATAACATCTGTTCCAGCTTGTTGTTGTGGTACATCAAGAAACCATTATCAGAAGATGTAACCATGGTAATAATGATCTAGAGAACCAATAATGGACAAGGACAGTTTCTCCCTGAGCCTTGGGGAAGGTACCTAGGAAGATGGTATCAGGTAGAAGAATGAAGAGAAGACTGATAAGCAGACCAACTGGGAAGGACTTGGCAAGATTGTGTTGTATGGTAACCAATCATGTTATAGCACGCTGCAACATGCATCCAATCAATGTATACGACGTGTATTACAATCAGAGTAAAACATATATAAAGCGATGATTTTTGCTAATAAAGGAGAAGCTTGCTTTATCAACCATATTGGTTCGTCCGCTTGCTTCCCCCACGGTCGCAAGTGGTGCCCGAACAGGGACCCCCAATCCCTGTTTCCACCGGACCGTGGGATCGGAAAGGCACCGACAGCAGCGGTCGGGGGGCAAAAGACTGCACATGCTGGATATGTGCCGTCCGTGCCTGAGCCCAAGAGAAGAAGATAATAAGGATAAGGCCAAAAGATAATAAGGATAAGGCCGAAACAAAATAAAGGAGGCTCGCCACGCCGATACTGTTGCTACCCAAGTGAGAAGGCTGCAATCAATAAGTCGCGCGCAATGGAGAAAGAGGTAGCAATATCTTTGTTATAACGCTTTTTAGAAAAGCGGGGGGTATGTCCTAAGGATATTAGTTTAAAAGAATTATTGGGTCTAGTCGACCTAGAAATATCAAAGGAATTTTTTAAACAGTCAGACCTATTGTTTGAAATCACTGAATGGAGAGCGTACGGTGATTGCCTGCGGGACATGGTAATAGACGATGATAAATCTGCGAAAAAGTTAATGAAAACTTGGAGGGAAGTTATTAACTGTTTAAAGAAATATAAGGAAGAAAAACGTATAGCTGCTGTAGCACAAGAAAAATTAGATGATGTTAAAACAAATTCCCATGCTGACAATGACAGGGGAAATACCCTGCAACCAGCCAGCGACCTGCACCCAGCGACCAGAGGGTGCCTCAGTTTGGACTTGGCAACCGCAGTAGAAATTATTTTAACTGATAATCATCCTCGAAAAATTCCTACTGGCATCAAAGGACCACTTATTATTAATGACCAACCACACGGAGCCCTATTATTAGGACGTTCTTCGGCTAGCATAAAAGGACTGTTTGTATTACCAGGACTGATTGATAGTGACTATACCGGAGAAATACAAATAATAGTTCAAACGCATTTTCCACCAATGGTTGTGAAAAAGGGAAGCAAAATTGCTCAATTAATACCCTTGTCACAACTAACAGCATCTATGACTGCAGAAACTACTCCTTTTCGGGGTAATTTTGGATTTGGATCCACAGGAGACATAGCTTTGTTAACTATGTCAATGAATCAACGACCAATTGTTTCTGTGACAATTATACATGAAGGTGAACAATTGCAACTGCTGGCTCTGTTAGACACTGGAGCAGACATCACCATTCTCTCTAGCACACAGTGGCCATCTCACTGGCCATTGCGAGCTATGATGAAAGGTGTAGAAGGCGTTGGTGGCACGGCCTCAGTCCAACGCAGTCTAAACAGAGTTCAGATTGTTTTAGATCAACGAACTGTGTTCACCCATGTCACAGTAATGTCACTACCTGCAAATGTAAATATGCTTATTGGTCGAGACGTTTTGAACTGTTTGGGCTTGATTTTAACAGATAAACCTTTTTAATTACAGTCACTGCAGAATGGACTTTCCCGATCCAACTCACATGGACTGTTCAAGATCCCGTGTGGATCGAGCAGTGGCCGTTGAAAAAGGAAAGTCTAGAACAAGCTCATTTGTTAGTCATGGAACAGTTACAACAAGGACATGTACAACCATCTACAAGTCCATGGAATACTCCAATTTTTGTCATCAAGAAAAAATCAGGAAACTTTCGCTTACTACATGATTTAAGAGCTGTAAATGCTCAAATGCAAACAATGGGAGCGCTTCAACCTGGACTTCCCAACCCGGCAATGTTACCACAAGATTGGCATTTACTGATAATTGACTTGAAAGACTGCTTTTTCGCTATTAAGTTACACCCTAAAGATACTCAACGTTTTGCCTTTACCCTACCTGCAATCAATCGAGATGCTCCTGCACAACGCTTTGAATGGACAGTTTTACCACAAGGCATGAAAAATAGTCCAACACTGTGTCAACTCTTTGTGGACAATGCCTTGTTACCAATTCGCCAACAATGGCCTCACACAATTATATATCACTATATGGATGATATTTTGTTGGCACAAAAATCTGCCTTCACAAGTCAGCAAGAACAACATCTCGCAGTTACACTGTCAAACAAAGGCCTAATAATTGCACCAGAAAAGATTCAACAATCACGAGAAGTACCCTTTTTTGTACAATATAAAGATCCAGCCATGGGTATTTGGAAAGGCCCAGCAGAAGTTAAATATTTAGGGCGAGGATATATGCGTGTACTTACACCTACAGGTCCCTAATGGATACCATCGAAATGGACCAAACCTGCTCCTGCTCCTGACGGCACTCACTCTACAGACAACTTTGAGTCAACATCTCCCAAAGGAACTGATTGATGGTCATAATACGGGGAATGTCTGGACAAAGAGGGCTCACGAAGCGGGGGTAGACAACTTTTGTTTATCTTTGCATCAAGTTGGTAATCCATTTAAAACCTGTTTGATAGGAAGCCCTGTTGTTAATCTCTCTGATTTTACAGATAAATGGGTAAAGTTGTCAATCCCTTTAAATGTTACGGTTATTAGACAAGCCGCTAACCTTACCTCTTGGAATTTTATGTCTACTTTGAATGCTTTATTAATCAGAAACTCAACAAAGGTAATCTTACCTCCACAAGAATTAAGTTTGTTGAGTTCAGAACCAGCAGAAGGATGTGTTAAGTTTAGTCCTACATCCAATGGAAAAGGACCAGTTGAAACTGTTGTATCACCCTTAGATGTGAAATACAATAACCAATCATATTGTTCAATGCAAGAGGTCAAATATCCAGAAACCAGGGCCAAGGCACTACCTCCAGGATATTTTTTGATATGAGGAGATAGGGCCTGGCCAGGTATTCCATGCAAACCTTTCGGTGGACCATGTTATATAGGGAAATTAACATTGATAACACCCAAGAAACATCAACTGTTGCAACTTTCTCAGTTGAATCAAGAGCAACATCAATCAAAAAGAGCATTGCAAGTTTTGGATGATAATTGCTCTGATACAGTAACCTTATGGGACATTGCAGCAACAGTTGCATCTGCTATATTTTTGCCATCTCTTAGCTCAATACGCAATGCTTTAGTGATTAAAGCCCTAACTTGTTGGGCAGAAAAACAAATCAATATAACTTCTAAAATTTTGTATGATCTTGCTACAGAAGCTGATAGTATAAGAAAAGCTACCTTGCAAAATCGCGCCGCTATTGATTTTTTATTGCTTGCTCATGGTCATGGCTGTGAAGAATTTGATGGAATGTGTTGTTTTAACCTTACTGATAAATCCCAGTCCATTCATGACAAGATCAGACAGTTGAATGATAATATGAAAAAATTGCAAGAATGGCAAAGTCCACTAGACACGTTATTAAATGGATGGGGTCTATCAGGATGGTTAAGAGAGTTAGTCAAGCAAGGATTTATTATTTTAATTGTGCTTATAATAGGATTATTGATTATTGGGTGTATTATATCTTGTGTGAAGACTATGGCCATGGAGGCCATGAATAATGTGCTCTTAGCACAAAAAGAAAAAGGGGGAATTGTTGGAGAATGGTTAACAGCACAAGGTAACGGGTCACTGGTGGAGCTCTGCGAACAATCGCCTGTGTGAGTGTGATAACATCTGTTCCAGCTTGTTGTTGTGGTACATCAAGAAACCATTATCAGAAGATGTAACCATGGTAATAATGATCTAGAGAACCAATAATGGACAAGGACAGTTTCTCCCTGAGCCTTGGGGAAGGTACCTAGGAAGATGGTATCAGGTAGAAGAATGAAGAGAAGACTGATAAGCAGACCAACTGGGAAGGACTTGGCAAGATTGTGTTGTATGGTAACCAATCATGTTATAGCACGCTGCAACATGCATCCAATCAATGTATACGACGTGTATTACAATCAGAGTAAAACATATATAAAGCGATGATTTTTGCTAATAAAGGAGAAGCTTGCTTTATCAACCATATTGGTTCGTCCGCTTGCTTCCCCCACGGTCGCATAGCTCAGCCTCCTGCCCTTGATAGGGGAGGGCAACAAATACCTGGGGAGAGGGCGTGAGAACAGAGACAACCATCAAGCCATGCTTCTGCTCCCCGCAGGAACTTTCAGGCTTGGCAGAGTTCCCAGCCCAGGCACTGCCCACAGGCTGTATCCATTCAAACTGATCAAAGTTCAATGAAAAGTTAATTACAGCTTTTGGCTCCTTGTGCTGACATCAGCGAAGCAGCAGAGATTTCTGGGAAGTTAGGTACGCTGTTATTGCGTACTTGTATAATTATAGTGTGTCAGTGCTGCTTGTTCGCCAGGAGCTGCATGAGCAAGGTCACGCCACGACAACAGAGCTAGCTGTGTACCTTGTCCGCAGATGGAGAGGGACTTTCTTGAGCATCTTAGCTATAATAAATCATTGCCAGAATGATTTCAGAGAAATATTCTCCTGGAAGCATTTACAAGCATTATGCTATGAACACATATGGAGAGACAGTACAGCTCTTTCCAGCCTAGCCTGACATATCGAGCAATGTCATTTGTTTCTGCTGCCACACTGGATGAGCAGTAGCTGTGCTTCCAGTGGGACAGCCAGTATTTATGGATATTATGGTTTCTGATAGCAATCCCTCCAGTCACACTCATTTGTTTAAACTGTTCACAGAAGATAAACTCAGAATGGCCACAAGTTCAGCTAGATTATTAATTCACATATTTTTATGCAGACCTTCTCTGCCTCCCCGACCAAACTAAGCACAACAGCCTCAGCGGCACAATGTACAGGAATGCAATAAGTGCTGGGGTCTTGCTACATATATAAAAAGACAGCCATCACCCCCTAGTATTAGTACTGTGAGGCATCCTGTTGTAAAACACTGGCCAGTAAAAGCTGCTGGCGGTGCTCTGTACAGATCAACCAAATGGCAGCTGCCAGTCTTCTAAATTCAGCACAGTAAAAGGAGCTTCTTTCTCCTCCTCCTTCCTGGTGCACCACAGCAGGAGTACCTTTCACTCTTTGAATGAATTGATTCAATCCCCAAGATCTAAAGCCAGATTAATTGTTTTGGGGCAGTAACAATTATACTAATCTGTCTGGATTTTTGTTTGGTGCAGGCTCCTTGCCAATATGATCTTTGTCAGCTAGTGCTTTTATGGGAAGGGTTGGATTTTTCAAAGGCAGTGAAGTAATTTAGGAGCACAGATGCTAGTGGATCTGTTCATTTTGTGCTTCCAAATAACACAGAGCTAGTATCATAAATACATTTAGGCATGATTTTTGGTTTCCCCTGCTGAAGTCTCCTACATGCCTGAGGTTTTGCTGCAGAGTGTGAATGAAGTCAAAATAAGATCCTGGAGACCTAAGAAATTCAGCACACAGGATACTCAAAATACTTTGCACATGTCTCTGGAGACACTTAACCCGTTACAACCTGTGCAACAGGGGTGGTATCACCCAAAAGAGGTGCAAAGAGAAATGTATAGGGACCTCCTCCCTCTCCACACTCTATGTCAGGGAAATCAGAGACTCAAGTTTGGAACTCTCCACTGTTTAGTTTACAGCAAGGACTGGGAACACCATCTTCTTTCTCTGACAGGTCTTTTAAATACTTTTCCAGGTGCGCTGGAGCCTTGAAGTTCTCATCTAGATCTTTTTTCCTGCAAACAGGAAGGTGTTGAGGACCTGGTCTTTATTCTGCCCTGCAGGGGAGCTGCTGTTGTTATGGATCCTACCATGCTCCTACGAACTTCCCTTGTGCCCTGGAGATGTCAAAGCCAATAATTTTATGCATTTGCTCAGGTGTCACCTTTTGCGTATGTAAGGCTCAGCAATGTCAATTGCTATAGCTTTATTCACAGCAAGTTGACAACACAGAAAAGCCACCTCTGAAGTTGGGATCCTCTTTTTGACTTGACCTGAGTGATTTTTCCTCAAGAATATAGTGAAATAAGCCATAAAGTACTTCAGAAATTCTGGGAGTCCCTGGGGCAGAGCAATATCTCTAGAAAATGCGTTTAGCTGAGGATGTACAAAATGACATAGATGGCTTAATAGAAAATGTCCTGAGCTTCAGTTTTGTAAATGTGCTAGTGCAGAGATGTGGTAATAAATATTAATTTTATTTTGACATTTGAAAAAGACATTTCAATGCTGCATATGTTCAGTGCAGAATGATTAAAAATTCTTGTGGTGTATGAAATTTATGTTTTAGCTAGCGTGATTACATCCTAAAAATGTGCAAGGCTATAATCTTTTAAAATTGTTTTTGCAGTAGAGAAATTAAAATTCAGTGAAGCACTTCATATATTTTTAAACAATCATGTTAATTTGGAAATGAATAGCATTCATTCTATTTTAAACATAAGTCAAAATGATCCATGTTCAAAATCCTTGTTTCCAATAAAAATAACCATGTCCACAAAGGTTTCAGCAAAAAAAGTTGCTTTCTTATACCATGAGCCACCATAGAGGTGACACTAGCTGGCTTGGTTTAGAACAGACATGTCAGAAAGATTAAATGTATTTCCACACCAGATCAGCCCTTCATTTCAGAATATGGGATAGTTTTTCATCCACCTTTGCCTCCTTCCATAACCCTGCTCTCAGTCTGAGTGCCTGCCCTGGAATTTCCCTGGTGTGGCAGTGAACAATTTGCTGCAGGCTGGGATTAGAAACACAGCATCTGAAAGCCTGTGTGGGCGCAGTTCTGCTGCGTTTACTTTACCGATAAGGATCTTGCATCAGGGCTGTACTGCTGAGGGTCAAATTAGAATCGGAATGTAACGAGAATGAAGTTGGTGTGATTCTGAATGGAAGAAAAATACAAAAATTAAATGGATATTTAAATCTCTAGAAATGCATAGCATAGCTCCTTATTGATTGGTGTGAGTCAGTCTGTGTCCTCATGTTCAGCGATCACTCTTCTTTTCAGTACTGGATTTCTCTCCATTGAAGGTTAAAAGGCATTTATAACTCTTCTGGATAATGGGGTACCCACATATTATGTGGACTACAGTGAGAGATGCCAGTCTTGAACCTATGTTTTTTTGTCTTCTGGTAGGACTACTGTGGTTCCTTCTCCATTACTCAGCATTGACTTTTATCCTTACTGTATTCTGGGCTTTCCAAGGCCTTTACAAAGCCAGTGTGTACACATTGTTATTTCAGTGGCAAGCACAGATATTACACATTTCTAATGCCCATGGACCTATACAATCCATGTATCCTGATCTGTAATGGAATACTGGGTGAGGCAGGCTGCTGTCTTGTGTCTTATAGTCTTGATTTATTGGGTGGACCCCCTAGATGGGCCTCAGGGAGCTGACTCACTACAGCCTCATCCAGGACACTCAGCTGAGCCTTCACTGTTGCTGTCCCGGCACTGTGCAGGTGTTTGAGACTGTGCCCTGCCAGGGGGCACTGCCATGCCTGTGTGAGATCCAGTGCCTCAGATCCCTGCTTGTTTCCCCAGATCCATTCTGATGGTGTAGGTGGAACATATCTGTCTATCCCAGCAGAACAGGACGGACACAAAGCTTCAGTTATTTGGCGGCAATGGTGAAACTAATTGCAAAAGATAGGGGTTTCACTGAAAGACTTGAAATTGCATGTTGGCTAATGCTGCTGTGTGCTGACTGAAGGAACTCTGCTGGAGAAATGTCTGTAGGACAGACCTTTCGGTAGAGCATATTTTGACAAACTGTATGACTTGTCCATTAAAAATAACTACAATAAGAGAAATTAAAGATGCAGGATAGAAAAAATATCCGAAGAATTATTCATCGTATAATGTGGGTGAAAGCACTCTCTTTTGATACCTTAAAGGTCCTTGGTGTTCCAGAATGTGCTTACAAAAAGGAGGTGAATTCCAGGTGATGCTTTCAGGCTATCTTGGTGAGATGCTTTTAAAGGGAAGATTCTCCCCTTTTCTTCCACCTGACCTTAAGGGAAAAAATGCATTAAGGAAGAATCATTCTGAGAATGTGAGTGTACCTTGCATTGCATGACAAGGCTCCTTCTTCACTTGACTTTAAACTCCAGTCATGACAGTTAACTCCTAAAGTAATGCTTTGAAGAGAGTTACCAATTTCTATTAAAACTGAATTCATCTGTGTTACTCTCTTGACTTAGATAAAGCAGTTTGTGACCATACTTTTTTGTGTATTGTAGACATACCCAAAATCATAAATCCCTGTGGAACTTGGAAGACACCCGTAAATCACCATTTTTCATTCCTTCTAGATAGAGTAAAACTATAAAGTCTGATGGCACTGAACACCGCCAGGGATGAAGCATTCACAACTTCCCTGGGCAACCCATTCCAGGGCCTCACCACCCTTACAGTAAAGAATTTCTTCCTCATATCCAATCTAAACTTCCCCTGTTTAAGTTTAAACCCATTACCCCTTGTCCTCTCACCACAGTCCCTAATGAAGAGTCCCTCCCCAGCACCCCTATAGGCCCCCTTCAGGTATTGGAAGGCTGCTATCAGGTCTCCACGCAGCCTTCTCTTCTCCAGGCTCAACAGCCCCGACTTTCTCACTCTATCTTCATATGGGCGGTGCTCCAGTCCCCTGATCATCCTCGTGGCCCTCCTCTGGACTTGTTCTAACAGTTCCATGCCCTTTTTATGTTGAGGACACCAGAACTGCACACAATACTCCAAGTGAGGTCTCACGAGAGCATGGCATGGTTTAGTGGGAGGTGTCCCTGCCCATGGCAGGGTGGTTGGAACTCGATGATCTTGAGGTCCTTTCCAACCCTAGCTATTCTATGATTCTATGATTCTATGATTCTATGACCCCTATCTAGCTGAGAAAATACTACTTATTTGCCAAAATCAGAGCTTGCATGTGCAGGAAACTTGCAAGTTGCTACTTGGTGGCAGAGGGATGAACAGTAGCAATATCAAGACCATGCACTTGTTAAATAAACAACAGAAGCACCAAAGAAAATGTAGATCAGTCACACTGTTCAAATCCAGGAGCAGCTTTAGGTACCAACTACTGATCTGACTATATTGTCCCGTGACTTGTCAGTCACAGTACAGGACAGGGAGAACTGCAGTAAAGTGAGTGTAAAACTATTTCTGAAAAATGTATGGCATTCGACATCCAGTTTTTACTTGTAAAAATTACCTATAAAAATGAAAAAGCTGGCAGATGAGTTTAATTGTTTCTGGAAAAAATACTGGAATAAAATTGTTGCTAATGGTGTTGGCATACACAAGACGTTTTGAATTTCAGTTTGCATGTTGGTTCTGAAGTGCCATATTTTGCTCCATAGTCATTACTGGTCATGGCAGAAAGTCCATTCTGGAGTGTGCTCATGTAAACTGCTTTACATGTAAACTGGTAAATCTAATTAAATTTTTTAATGAAATAATAGACATGAGAAATGGGGGTCAACTTTTCAGTTTAAAGCTATATTTCAAGAGCTTCTGCTTCTCTTTTCTGTTAAGAGATGTCAAGTAAATGTTGCTGAGCACTGTAACTTTTCCTCCTTAAAATCACTTTAGTTCATCCATGGTATAAGCCATATTAAACATACAGCACAAGAACCATTACCCACATACTGAAATGTGTACAATACTGTGTACAAAGTGTGACAAAAAAAAAGCGATACAACAGGACCACGTCAGCTCTGTCTTCTAAAGTCAGAAGTATTTGTTCTGACAGAGTTCTAATTCAAAACGTTTTCTTTCTGAATTGCTCTGAAAATTCAGCTCCTTATCTGTCACTGAGTGCCTTGATTTGTCCCTCTTTTGGTTATGGGAGCCCATAACAGGGTTACCTCTGGAGGAACTGGCCAGGAAAACGTTTCTGCGCTGGCATGCTGACAGGGGAGGAAAATCTGAAGCAAAGGGGGATGCATCAGTTCTAATCTCATCTAATCATAGACCATTCTGCTAAAAACTTTAAGAAGATTATCATCTATGCTGATATTTGTGGTGTGAACAAATCTCTCATATTTGGAAGATAAATAAAGTAATTGGATTTGAAAACTAAACTTATGTTCAATATACTGAATGTTCCCAATATTATTAGAGGAGTCACAACAGGACTTTCAGGCCTCTAATGGCTTGAACCTGAGCTTAAGTTCCGGAGATGAAAAGCTCTGCATACCATTACTTATTCCCTGAGCCATACTATGTTGCTAATATATCTCTGAGTATTTTGGCTTTTGAAAAAAATTTAGGCAAAAGGAAACTGTATTTCTGCAACTCTGGGTGGAAGCTAACACTGACAGAATATGATGTCATAGATGTAGCCTTTCTATAGTTATATAAAGCTTTCTCTAGATACTTATATAGATATCCTTGCATATATATATATATATATATATATATAAATGCAGTTTTGGATCAATTTATCTCAGTCTCCAGTCTGGAGTCCTCCAACGGTCTGCTGCAGACTCGCTGCCTGAATTTTTATGGATACATTTTTTGTTTCCAGCTGTTACAAAGCTTTAGAAAGTTAAAAGAACTTGACCTTACTATGAGTAAAAAGATGCTGTGGTTACAGAAACGTTATTAGGTGGTCAGCAACAGGAGTGAAGATGATTTCTGTACTGTCAGTGGAAACATAGTAAAATTCTTCAAAATCTTATTCACATTAGGGACAACTATGGGAACTTGTGAATATTGAGGGAATATAACATGATGAATGGAAGCAGTCACTTTAGAACAACTACCTGAAAAGAAACCTGACTGCGGCAGTAAAGAAAAACATGACTCCTGCTCACATTCATTTTCCATCTGTTTTATCCCAGCAGAGATTACTACTTTTTTCACTACCAAGCTAAGACCTGGTCTTTGAAAGTACTCACTGACAAAAGAATAGATGAAAGAAAATTTCCATTTTTCAGGAACCTGCTTAGTAAGATTCCATGGGATACAGCCCTAGAGGGAAGGGGGGCACAAGACTGTTAGTTGATAGTCAAGAATCACCTGCTGCAAGCTCAGAAGGGATACATCCCAACTAGAAGGAAGTGCTGCAGGAGGGCCAGGAGACCTCCTTGGATGGATAAGGACCTGCTGAGCAAAATTCGAAGGAAAAAAGAGGCTTATAAAAGGTGGAAGCCAGGATAGGCAGCCTGGGAAGAATACAGGGATGTTGTTCAGGAAGCTAGGGACCAGGTTAGGAAAGCTAAGGCCCACTTAGAATTAAACTTGGCTAGGGATGTTAAGGATAATAGGAAGGGATTTTATAGGTACACTGCAAATAAAAGATAGGTTAGGGACACCGTGAGCCCTCTCCAGAAGCTATCGGGAGAACTGGCTACCCTAGATTTGCAGAAAGCTGAGGTTCTTAATGACTTCTTTGCCTCAGTCTTCACCAGAAAATGCTCTGACCACACCACCCAAGTCTTGGAAGGCAGATGCAGGGACTGTGAGAATGAAGACCCTGGGCCCACTGTGGGGGAGGCTCTGGTTTGAGACCGTCTTAGGAACCTGAATGTACACAAGTCCAAGGGACCTGATGAAATCCATCCACGGGTCCTGAAGGAGCTGGCAAATGAAGTTGCTAAGCCACTGTCCATCATATTTGAAAAATCATGGCAGTCAGGTGAAGTTCCCGATGACTGGAAAAAGGGAAATATAACCCCCATTTTTAAGAAGGGAAAAATGGATGAGCCAGGGAATTACAGACCAGTCAGCCTCACCTCTGTGCCTGGCAATACCTTGGAGCAGATTCTCCTGGAAGGCATGC
This sequence comes from Amazona ochrocephala, assembly GCA_039720435.1. Classification (NCBI taxonomy): domain Eukaryota; kingdom Metazoa; phylum Chordata; class Aves; order Psittaciformes; family Psittacidae; genus Amazona; species Amazona ochrocephala. Next base: position 59,044,479 of record CM077877.1, read on the forward strand.
TAAGGCATACAAAAGACAACAAGGCGCTTGGCGACAGCCAGCATGGCTTCACTAAGGGGAAATCCTGCCTGACCAATCTGGTGACCTTCTATGAAGGGGCTACGGAACTGATGGACAGGGGCAGAGCGGTTGATGTCATCTACGTGGACTTGTGTAAAGCCTTTGACACTGTATCGCATGACATCCTTCCCTCTAAGTTGGAGAGACATCAATTTGATAGGTGGACCACTCGGTGGATAAAGAACTGGCTGGATGGCCGCACGCAAAGAGTAGTGCTCAGTGGCTCAGTGTCCAGCTGGAGACCAGTAATGAGTGGTGTCCCCCAGGGATCGGTGTTGAGACTGGTCTTGTTCAACATCTTTGTCAGTGACATGGACAGTGGGATTGAGTGCGCCCTCAGCAAGTTCGCCGATGACACCAAGCTGTGTGGTTCGGTTGATACATTGGAGGGAAGGAATGCCATCCAGAGGGACCTTGACACGCTTGTGAGGCGGGCTGATGCCAACCTGATGAAGTTTAACCATGCTAAATGCAAGGTCCTCCACCTGGGTCGGCGCAATGCCAGGCACAGCTACAGATTGGGCAGGGAGGAGATTCAGAGCAGCCCTGCACAGAAGGACTTGGGGGTGTGGGTTGATGAAAAAATGAACATGAGCCGGCAGTGTGCGCTTGCAGCCCAGAAGGCCAACCGTATTCTGGGCTGCATCAAAAGGAGTGTGACCAGCAGGTCGAGGGAGGTGCTCCTGCCCCTTTACTCTGCTCTCGTGAGACCTCACTTGGAGTATTGCGTGCAGTTCTGGTGTCCTCAACATAAAAAGGACATGGAACTGTTAGAACAAGTGCAGAGGAGGGCCACGAAGATGATCAGGGGACTGGAGCACCTCTCGTATGAAGATAGGCTGAGAAAATTGGGGCTGTTGAGCCTGGAGAAGAGAAGGCTGCATGGAGACCTCATAGCAGCCTTCCAATACCTGAAGGGGGCCTATAGGGATTCTGGGGATGGACTCTTCATGAGGGACTGTGGTGATAGGACAAGAGGTAACAGGTTCAAACTTAAGCAGGGGAAGTTTAGATTGGATATGAGGAAGAAATTCTTTCCTGTAAGGGTGGTGAGGCCCTGGAATGGGTTGCCCAGGGAGGTTGTGAATGCTCCATCGCTGGCAGTGTTCAAGGCCGGGTTCAATATAGCCTTGGATGGCATGGTTTAGTGGGAGGTGTCCCTGCCCATGGCAGGGGGGTTGGAACTAGATGATCTTAAGGTCCTTTCCAACCCTAACTATTCTATGCTTCTATGATTCTATGATAAGCTTACTGGTGTAAAGCATTCCATACTGGGTAAGAATGTGTAAGGGCAACTCTCCATGCCATGGAAATGCTCTGTTATTTTGAAGATTAAGGTCACTAAATAGAAAGCAGGTTACTTATGACAGACAGACTTTCTGCAAAGGTTCATGACTCACAGGAGGGAGCTACCAATTGCCTGAAAGACCTGAAGAGGCATTAAAAGTCAGAGAGCTCCTTCCCAGTGGCACACTTAACAAAGAGCTATCCTTCCTTCTTTGTGACATGGTGACTTTACTTCTTTAATCCACTATAACTGCTCTTTGATGAAAAGGAGAATATTGAATGCTTTTCCGACTGTTATTCAGGAGAAACTGCATGTGTTTGGAGAAAGTCAGAGGCCTGAGGTTTTGAAGGCATAAAGCCCAGAGGTGAAATTGTCTCCCAGAAGTTCTCAAAGTGTTCCCAAATCTGTCCACATGATAATAGTATAATATGAGAGAGGTAATTTTATTTCTGTTATGAATAATTCTTCTTTGGTTGTGAGTAGAAAAACATACTGATGGTATTTATCGACAATGGAATAACACTTTCTAGCCACTTATTCCCTTAAAACATCACAAACCCATTATGATTTGTTAAAACAACTTTTTCCCTGTATTCTTATTTAACACCGTCACCTGCATTTCATTTGTGTTTTCAAAAAAAAAATGCAAGCATGTTGCTTATTCTCCAACTTTGCCTTGCATGTTCGGTTTCTACTACTCCCTGTTCTCCCCTTGTGTTTTGAAGCAAGTACATTTTGGAGACAAAATGATACTTTCAATGCATTGGTCTGATTCTGAAGTAGAGTCAGGATTAGTTGTTAAGAATCAGGTGGTTTGGTCGGAAATTATATTTTTTAGCATTTCTTGTGAGGATATGGGGGATCGCTGTTTGAAGAAAGTTATTTTTATGATCTTTTGGAGGATCAATTTTAAAAAGTTCAGTTTGGCACATCAGGTGATAGTTCTTCCAGCAGAGGGCAAGAAAGTACAACAGATGAAAACGGTGCTATTTTCCTGGACAGCCACAGCGGAAATGTTAAGCAGTATAGCCTGAGGAAGGAATGTGAAAGCTAATAACCGTCCCCCTTCTAGGTCATAATAGCTTTTAAACAGCCTTTTGCTCTTCAAGGATAGCCATAGAAAGACAAGGTAGAAAAGAAGCAGAGGAGACCACCAGAGCTGCCGACTGGCATATGTTGCTTCATCAGCACAAGCTCCTTCAGCTGAGATCCGATTTCTGTGACATGGGAGGGAAAGCTGCACATGGTATCTTTTCAAACCAGTGCCTGCATTGACATACAGATGCTCACTAGATGTTTAGACTAGCTGTAGGATGAAAATGCACACAGCTGCCTGTCTGATGCATGGCTCCTATCCTGCGCAGTCACTTTGGCTTTGAGTTCAAGGCTGTGAAACAGGCTAGATGCCTCCCCAAGGGGCAAACAAAACTCTTGTTGGCTCCAAATGTTAGAAGCTTGAGCTGATGCTCAGGAATAAACAACTGGGATTTTGCATCCAACATGAATAAAGTTTGCTTATTGCCATATATGTCTTATTGTGCTGAGCATTAGTGTGTTAAAGAGACACACATGGAAACATCCAGATATTTCAACTGTTTCAATGAATGAGTTTGCAGCATTTTAAATTCAAGACTGCAGACTTCATTTGTTCTGCAGCAGTATGTATTTATGAAGGTATTTCTTAATTTTCTTCAAATTCTTGCAATGAGGTAAAAAATGCTATATAGTCTATTTCAACTAGAAAAACCTCAGTTTCTGATACAGCCCTTCTGTTAAGGTCCAAGCTTTGGTTGTGATACTGTTGTCTGCTGATAATGGCTTCTTTGGAATCAAAAGCATGGGATTTGGACAAAAAGTGCATCCATTTGTTTTCCCTCTTTGAGTTTTACTAATTTTATTCTAGTAAATTATATAGCTTATAAATAGGTAAACTCATACCCTTATTTTGCTGTCACCAATGGGGCAAATAATTTTATTTCAAATGACAGTGGAAACAGAATCCAAAGAAATAAAATGAGCCTTGGTTATTGCAGTTGATCAGTACCCAGTGCAGCCTCTCAAAAAAACGGACCAAGAAGTGTTTCTTTAAGGGGATGCCATATATAATTTTTTGTGATTGTTAGTTATGACTATACTACATTCAAAAGTTTCTAAAAGGAGATTCTGTTCATGGAGGCAGAAATACATATTTCACAATAAAACTGACATAACAGTACATGTTATTTTGTAGCTCTGGTCAACATAAAAGGCTATGTAATTGTGACCACTGAATGGTTGTTTTTCTTTTTTTCAATATGGGATAGTCATATTTCACATTAAAAATACCAAGATCTGTACTTTGAGTTTTATTTTCGTTTGGTTCATGTGCTGTCTTGAGTACTTTTGATTTGTTTATCCTAGTAAGATAAAATAATTAATTTATGGCTAAAGGCTTGTTAAATTTTTAGTATGAAAAAAGGTACTAGTATTTTGAAAAGTGGCTATGGACAGAAAAAAGTATTCTATAAAATATTATCCTTACACTGTGTAATGTTTGCGCCCAATGCTGTTTTTTCCAAGTTATTGTAGCATAGATGATATAAACCCACATTTTTAAATGTCATAACACATAACCAACCTCTTAAAAGACAGATTTTTCATACAGAAATCCATTGAGCTGCAGAGATGCTTTTCTGATATACAATAAATCGGATATTTCACATATTCCTGATATACATGACACAATTCTTAATTTGGAACCATGCAGAACTGTCAGTAGTGGCCTCGGTGACTGTAGTGAGCAGAAAAGTCAACTTACTCTGCTGTCACTCACCAGTGAATGATCAGAAATGGAAACTGCTTTCTCTAATGTCAGCCACCAGTCTTTTAAGGAGGTTGCAAAGGGTGGCTTGTAGGAAGAGGAGCAACCTGGAAACTGCAATGAGCATTTGAGATGCTGAAAATAAATGTACAAACCGTAGGCAGCTGTTTGATAGCTCTGGCAGAGGATCCTCAGCATCACCTCCCACTACCAGCTGAGGCATTTGTATTTTATGTGCTGAAATGAGGATGAGATGGATTGTGTCTAAGAGTGACTGTTCCCTCCAATTACTATAGGCAGCCTTTGTCACCTTCAGACTTACAGTCCTGCTTCAGACCTCTGTGATGGATCAAATGAATCCCAGTTTAGGAGACTCTTAACAGACTGACTCTCTCAGACATTGTGTTATAAAATCGTTTATATTGGGTATATAACAGTAGTCTCAAAAAACTATTTTGTTCCATCCATTTTTCTGCCAGAATGTTCTTGTACACCATTTTTACCTTTTAGCTAGAATTTAATTTCCAGAAGTGTCTTCTAAGTAGAGGTTTATGAAAACTCACGTGAAATCCAGTTCTTAGAGTACTTACAATCAAAAATTGTAAAATGTACACGCACGAACTATCACAGCAAAAGGAAAGAAGCTTCTTTTTCTTAAACTGCACTTAAAACTCTTTTAGGATTCTGTCAGGAAAAAACAAAAGGAATTTTCTCCCATCTTCTCTTGCAGTCCTGTCCTCCTTTCTCCTCTAAACATCTTTCTTTTTTTTTTTTAACTTTTCTTTCCCTAAAACCCAGATTACTTTGTCCAAGAATCAAAGCTGCGTCTTTTTTTTGGTCAAAATTCCTGGTTTTCTGTTTCCTGACATTCAATATCCAAACTAATTTTAAATTGAATGTTTCTTGTCAAAATTTCACTTTTAATAAAAAGAAAATACATGTAATTTTCTTTTGTTTAAATATTTTGGTTGAAAAATTTGAAAGAAATGTTCCTGTAAAGCACCTCAGATTTCTCCTAAGTGGAAAGAAAATCTTGAAAAAATTAATGGCCAAAGTCGCAATACTAATACATTTACACTATACTAATAGTTATGTCCAGTGTTTAGTGGATAATCGATAACTAAAATTGCGCAGTTGAATTTTATTCTCATTGAACATTGCATAGAGCTAGAATAATGTCATTGAATTTCCTGATGGAAACTGAGGATGCAATTTAAATTAAAGAGCAATGAAAATAGTTTTCAATTGCTGGTTCTTGAAGTACCATGGAATGAAATACACATCCCTAACTCAGCCAATACTGTGAAATGAAAGACAGATATTCTTAACTCAGCCAAATGTCTATTTTAAAAAAGGTTATTATTCTGCTTGCATAAAATAGATAAAGTTTTCTCTGAAAAAATTGCAGTAGGTCCATTTTGTCTTTCATAACCATTGTATCATAATAGTTCTCAAAAACAATTGGGTGAATGGTAGTTGTCTTGCCATTTTCTGATCTGTCAATACCTGATTTGTCACTTGGAGCATTATACTATCTGTGTTGCTACGATTTAGAGTGCTTATCAGGAATGGAGAACGGGGTACACAGCACTTTTTTTTCCTGTAAGATGATAGTGTGTACCATATGTTTTCTCTACATTTTTGTAAATACATTATGAGAACATATGCATATTATTCTCTAGTTCTTTTATGCCAACACTTGTCTGAGATGTCTGTAAAGGATGCTACGTCTTGTGACAGCATAAAGATCCTTTGAATGCAATTAAAATGATTCTTAATGTTTTGGGGTGTTTTAAACAGAACTTTATGCACTATTTAGAACCGCTTCCCAGGGCTGTTTTTTCATTCTTGACGATTTTGCTAAAATCAGAGTGTCTACAGATCACAAGTCATCATATATAGCTGACGTTTAAGTATCCAGGATGCATGAACTTTGGAGAAGTCTGTCATCACATTTGTAGTGAGATTTTAGTACTGTAATTAGGTCTATATAGTGGATATGTAACACTAATCTTACTCCTTTGCTCTTGAGCATATAATTTTAGATGTGATGTTAAGAACCTGTTGAGATATTTCTCATATTTTGACTGCATTTTTATGAAAAGCTGAAGAATTTAAACATATGTCTCACAAAAATGTTCTTCAATGAATGCTGGGCACCAAGTTCCTTTGCATTTTCCTTGAAAATCTCAGCCTTTGTGATCTCTTAATTAAAATGAAAAAGAAAAAGGAATATTTGTGTTTTCAAATGCTGATAAAAACATTCAAAAAGTTTGAATGGATAGCAGCAACAGTCAAACTTCAGCAGGATCTTCTGAACTTGGGACTGTGGTTAAATGCATTAAAAAAAAACCAAGTCCCTTATTTTACAGTTACAAACTTAGTGAATTCAGTAACAATACACAAATTAGGGTGTTTGAATATACAAAGGTTTTCAAGGAGAGCAGTAGTTCTGCTGTGTTCTGCATGCAACAAAATGGCTGTGAATACTTAAATGCTGAAGGCTCATCTGCTGCATTAGGGGGTGTGACATAGACAAAAGTTTTCATGTTTTTAGAAGATTTGACTGACAGATTTAAGTCTTAGGAATCCAAACCATGGCCAGAGTGCTTCAGGTTATGAACCCACACAAACAAACAGGCATGTGGAAGGCGTCAGTCATGTAAAGCTGGTGATCCTTCCCTGAGTGCTGTAAATTTCAAACTGTGGACAGAAGCTTGCATCTCAAACACCAATTGGTATAATGGAGAGCCATTTAAATTAAACAGTAGCTGACAGATTTGTGTGAGCAACCTTTTGTAATGCCTCTTTAGAAAGGAGATCCTAATTGTTTCTCTTTGATGCTCTTTCCTATCAAGGTTTGCCTCTGTTGATGTTTGTACTGGCAAGGGTAATTCACTATTTATGGTATGCAGAATTCATTAATATTAGTTGCTGTACTATGTTTTTTAATCACCAGCAACATGTGTTACAGGGTACAAATTTGCATGTTATGCCTATCATTCTGAAGTGAGTTAGTGACTATGACACTTTTTTAAAAAGTTAAAGCAAGACTGATTTAAGTGATGATGTACCACACCCAGAGACACATTCCGCTGGCCACAAGAGTGTATTCACTGGGAAACCTTTACTGGTCTTTTCAGTCTGTCTCATATTTGGCTAATACACACATCAGAGTTTTGATTGGCAATGTAACAGGGCTAAAAATCAAGAGGAACAGGAGTAGGTCTCTAGGCAGCTTTGACCAACTGTTAGAACCATTACTATTCCCTAAACTGAGTAGAATTCTATCTTTTTGTGATCAAAAGAATTTCAGAAAAAGACGAATTTAGTATTGTTTGATTTTTTTTTTTTTCTATGCATGTTTTTAGAGTCTGCTTTGGTAGTAGCTTGACAAGAAAACGCAGCTGATGCAGAAATTGTTTGACATGATTTTTGTTGTTTTGATAGAATCACGGAATAATTTAGAAGGGAAATAGCCTCTGAAAGTACACTAGTCTAACATCCTTGTGAAAACAGGACTGATTTTGAAGTTAGATCAGGCTGCTCAGGGCTTTTGTCCAGGCAAAATTAAAATATTTCCCAGGATGGAGGTCCCCGAGCATCTCTGTGCAACCCATTCCAGGGCCTGATCACTCTCAGGGGGTGAAGTCTTTCCTAAGAGCCAATAAGAATTTCTGTGGTTGCAGCTTGTGTCTGCTGCCCCATGTCATGCCACTGCGCATCTCCTGGAAGACTGTCTCTTCATATACTCCCATCAGGCAGTGGCATACAACAATACACAACTGCTAATGGAGCCCAGAAGACTGGGGCCCTTCGTTGCTGCAAAGGGTGGTTTGCTGGTTCATGTTTAACCTGTTGTCCCCCAGGACTCTCAGGAGTAAAATGTATTTCTATTTGTTTTACTGTGTGCAGTAGAAAAACATAGTGAGAGGAAAAGGTGGAATTAGGATTTCATGTTTAGGTAACTAAGTCTGTGAGCTAATTAAGCAGGCAGACTTTTCACTGTCTTTCTAGAGAGAGGATCCTGCTCTGTACTATCCTTTGGAAAAGCCTCTCCAGTATAAAGACAGGTTGAGCAGAAACTCTACTTAACAGTGACAATGGAGATAGATGCCTAAAGCTGGATGGTTGATGAAACAGACTTCATATCATGTTGAAATGAAACAGATTATGAAAGCGCATTGATGTTTGCTTTTTAAAGGTAGTGTGATCATACATTAGGTTCATCTGTAAGATTTAGAGGCTCGGAGTTACAACTTCAAATCAGAAATGTTTTGGGTTTTATTTCTGGCAGACTTGAAGCGTCTAGTAAAAGTGCACTGGAATACTATATTTATAAGGTTTGTTTTATAGGATCATTTCTTTCCCTACTTTTGTTGGATTTGGAAGCAATATTTTTTATTTTCCATTAGGTGTTTTAACTAAAACTAAGCCTGGAAATTTGACAAATAAAATAAAGTATATAAAAAAATCTTGTTTTAAAAAAATCAAGCTAGATTGTATTCAGGAAAAAAAAAAAACGCTTAGACTGAAAAAGACTCTAGGTATCAAAACACTATTTAGAGTCCAAAGTATACAGAAGAAAAGGTGTTTTAAATGAGTATTTAATGAATAATAAGCTGCTGAAGCACTAGTTATTGCTGGCATTAGCTGCAAGGAAATGAAAACTAAGCGCTAAAAGCAGAAAGATATCTCTTTAATGAATGATGGTGTTTTGAGAAGAATAGTGTTAAAATCCAAAACCTTGATTGTAAAATAATGTATAGAAGCATGAGACTTTACAGGCCCTTTCTATATCAATTAATGCCTGCACATTTCAGAAAAACTGGTGTCTTTTAACTGTCAAACTGCATGGTAAACATTTCAGAGCTGATCCCTTGAAGGAATTTGGCTTAGGTTTTACTCTTCTTTTACAGTTTGGAGTGATGTTACTCCTCTGATAATTTTTTCTTTTACTTGCTAGTAAATTTCCTTTGGTAATACTTGGTCTTCATTGTCCTTTTCTTCCCCTCTTACTATTATAAAGCTTTCTCATGGGCCACAAAAGCTAGATGTTTCTTCTCAAACCTGTGAAATATTATCATTGAATGATAAAATCATAGAATGGTTTGGGTTGGAACGGACCTTAAGATCATTTAGTTCCATCCCCTCTGCCATGGGCAAGGACGCCTCACACTAGACCATGTCATACAAGGCTCTGTCCAACCTGGCCTTGAACACTGCCGGGGATGGAGCATTTACCACTTCTTTGGGCAACTCATCCCAGTGCCTCACCACCTTCACAGTAAAGAGCTCCTTCCTTATATCTAACCTGAACTTCCCCCGTTTAAGCTTAAACCCATTACCCTTTTTGCTATTGCTACAGTCCCTGATGAAGAGTCCTTCTTTGGCGTCCTTGTAGGCCTCCTCTCAGGCATTAGAAGGCCTTCTCTACTCCATGTTGCATTGTGACCTCATCATTATAGTAAATGTTTATTCATTCAGAACAATTCTTTCCTCTTCAGTTGTCATATGCACTGGGAAGATGTATCAATAATGAAAGGAAGTGAAACAAGGTTAGTCCAGCAAGCAGTTCCTGACCCAAGTGATAGGCCAACAAGGGCAGGTGTTCTACTGAACCTCAGACCAACAAAAAAAGCTTGTTGATGTGAATGTCAAAGGTTACTCTGACTGCTGTGACCAAAAGATGGCTGAGTTCAGGATCCTGAGGGGAGGAAAGAAAGTAAAAATTAAGCTCATATCCTTGGACTTCAGGATAGCAGTCCTTGGACTCTTCAAAGATCTGATTGGAAGAGTCCCATGGGATAAGGATCTGGAGGAAAGAGAGATTCAAGAAAGCTGGTTAGTATTTAAGGATCTCCTCCTTCATGTAATCGGTAGCAAGCCAGGCAAAAATGCCAAGAGCCCTTTGCAGATGAATAAGTTGCCTCTGGCCAAACTCAAACAAAAAAGGAGGCATACAGAAGGTGGAAGCAAGGATGGGTAACCTGGGAGGAATACATAGACATTGTCTGAGCACACAGAGATAAGGTTAGGAAAAGTCAAAGCCCAAATGAAACTGAACCTGGCAAGAGGTGTTAAAAAAACACCAGAAGAGCTTCTATAAGTATGGAGGTGACAAAAAGAACTGAGGAAAATGTGGGCCCATTGCTCAATCAGATGGGTGACCTGGTTACACAGGATTTGGAAAAGGTTGAGGTACTGAATGCATTTTTTGCCTTAATCTTTGTAAGCAGGACCAGCCTTAAGGAATCACAGTTCCCAGAGACCAGGGGGAAAACCTGGAGCTTTTCAGTAGTGCCCAGTGACAGGACAAGAGGCAATGGCTGCAGACAGAATCTCAGGATATTCCCTCTGAGCATCAGGAAACACTTTTTTACTGTGAAGATGACCCATCACTAGCACACGTTACTCAGGGAGGTGATGGACTCTCCATCTTTGGAGATATTCAAAAACCATATGGACATGGTCCTATGCAACCAGCTTTAGAGGGTCCTATTTGAACAGAATGGGGGGACCAGATGACCTCTAGGGTGCCTTCAAACCTCAGCAATTCTGTGATTCTGTGACATGTAGGTTGTAGTCTTGGTGTAACAATTCCAGTTCTAGGCATTCATAATAAATATGTATAGCAGCTAAAAGTTTGCTCTTAAGCAAAACCATAAGCTGCTCCCATGGCATAGCATGTTCATCTATATAGGATATTTGGGGAAATTTACTCACATTTTACTTCCTGAACTCTGAGCAGAATCAATAAGTTTAATAAGGGAAATGCATAAAGATTTCAGATTGTGGTTATACATTTTTCAGAGCCACTTTCTGTGGACTGTGTTGCGTGGATCCATCAGCATTCAAAATGGTTTGTTCTGTTCTCAGCATGTCTGGACCACAACAGCAAGTTCTCTGTGATCTTCATAGCAAGCAGCAGCCCAGCTTTGAGGTCAAGGTCCCTGATTCACTCCAGTGAGAAGGAGGCAGGATTGTCAAGAGTGTGGAAACATCATTTGCCAATACCATCTTATATGATCAGAGTTCATGTTTTGCACCAGGCAGTTGCCTTCCCAGCCTGGGTAAACCCATCACATCCAGAAACCTGTATCTAGGTAGAAAGTCATACAGCCAAAAAGATCAGCACGTAAAATACTTCTTCCTGACTCTGTATCTGTGCTATACATGCCTTTAAAAATAAGCTAGTTTTTGATCATATACCCTTAAAAGGAGACTAGTTTTGATCACTTTATAACTTGGACACCCAGATGTAGAAGGCAGGGCAGGGTATGGTATATAAAATCTATAGCATATATGTTTGCTGCAACTGTTTTGATTTTAGAATCTGTTAATTTTGGGTTTCAACTGCATAATCCTAATTGGTACTCATACAAAATGCTCAGTTGCTAAATGATGGCACTAAATTTCTGCCTGAAGTTGCTTTCTGACCTGTTGCCTCCTATTTTTGAAAGTTTCCTATACTGTATCTTTTAAAAAATACTTTAATGTATGTAGAAACCATCTCGCTGCAGAAAAGCCTAAGTCAGTGGTGTCACCATAGAACTTAGAGTCCTGGGGCCTGAATTATTTAAAAATTGGAAGTTAGACCTTCAAAGTTGTTTATACAGTTTTGACTGTTTTTTTCTTGTAGCTTAAGCATTCTTTTGTATGGCTGAAGAGGAGAACATGTCCACAAGTAAATGCTATAGATATTATCCCAGAAATAGCCATGTGATTTGCTCTTCCTGCATTTCAATTAGCTAACCTAAATATATTCTACCAGTAAATTGTGAAAGCTGTGTAGGCGGAATGCATAGGGAGTTTTGTCACAGCTTGACAACAAGCGTGTTTAAAAGAAAAATGCAAAAATTGCCCGTATTTAACAGGTAATAACAAAACACTGAGTTTTAAAGTAGCATGTCCCTGCCCATGGCAGTGGGGTTGGAACTAGATGATCTTAAGGTCCTTCCCAACCCTAACTATTCTATGATTCTATGATTCTGTGTGCCTGCCTTCTTCCTCCTATAGGTTAATAACATGACAATTTCTAATATAGAAATAGGTACCTCTCACTGCAGAATATTTTTTCCCAAATCTCACAATGTTAATAAGGAAGTTTTTAATGTGTGACTTCTGAGTAGTATTGATCTGAGATTGTGGAAGGTGAAGATTGTGTTTGATGTGATTTTTTTTTTTTTTTAGTGAACTGTAAATTTTTCTGAACAGAGACCTTTAAACAGACAGATAAAATGTTATGCTTCCTATTAGACAGAATTTATCTTTGACAAGACTTAAATATGGTTTTTGGAATTATGTTGGAGTGAATTCGGCAGATTACTTTGAATAGCTCCAGAAGAAACACTATCCATCTCTTTCCAGATATAAATGTGTTGTGACAAATATTGTGAAGAAGAAAGTGCCTGCCATTGTTAATGGCTTTTCAACTGAAGTCTGACAAGATCCCCTCTGACGGTATCTTGGGGTAAGATAGCAAGACTGGTTTTATTGCTTCCACATTTTGTAGGATAGCAAGCAGTTTCCTAGGTAGACTATAATGATCAATAACTGAAATTGTTAAATTTATTGTTCCAATATACTAAAAGTCTCACTGCCATGCTATCACATGAATTTTTAATTACAGAGCAGTAATAATGCATACAAGCTTGCTTCCTATTTATATCATATTCCCTTAAGTTGCATCCTATTTCTGATATGTAACCACAGCATTTTCAGAAATCATTTCTTCTTGCCACAGACTTTCATCTTTCTAAATTTTATGTGTGGGCTACAGATGGAGAGAATATATTTATTGGCTCCCTGCAAATGAAGCTAGAATCATGTCCTTTATTTGTGTCACATGAAAATTGGTGCATTTTCTAACTGCAATATCTGAGTCATTTATCTACTTTGCAGAAAGATGGATGTTTTCCACTATAGTTAGTATCATTAGAAGATGGAAAAGATCTAGGAATTGTACATGAGCTAAAGAATGTGATATTTGGATTGGAATCTCCAGAGAAAATGGAAATACATCAGAGTTAATTCACAGAAGCTGCTTTTCCTTTAAGTGGTATTGTAAGCTTTTAGCCAAAATCAGCAAATTTGTCTGTAAGATAAAGGAAAAAAATAGATTTGATCACTGGTGTTCACTAAACTGATAATCTATTTAAATAGATAAATAAAGAACATTTCTTATCAGTTAGCCTGACCTTCTGTATTCTCAGGACTATAGAACTTCATTCCTTTCCTGCATTAAGTTCGCAACTTCTATAAAGCAAGTCTTTTAGAAACAGTCCTTTATAAGCAGCAAGGAAATCCAAGGTAAGCTCATTTCCCCAACACCCCGCCCCTTTCATCCTCCCATTTTAATAAAATTCTCCCCAAGGCATGAGTTGTGTTCATTCAAGATTGACAACCTGCTTTCAAACATATTCTTCATATCTTTTGAGCAATGTGTTCTTAAACAAAAATTGCTATCAGTGATTGGACAAGCCAGTAAAACAAAGTATAATTTTGTTTTCCCGAATGAATATAATAATGAATTCTTCTTTAGTTAATATTTTACTTATCTCAGAAGGTTATATTCCTGCCAAAAGCATACGTACATCAGAACTAGTATTTAAAATATGTATCAGAACTTGTAGTTACAGTACATATTTGTCTTCATATGGAAGAATTATGACTCTTGTATTGTAAGACCCTCCTGTACATATTGGGATGTGGGGTACTAGGAAGCAGTGAGAAAAATAAGGTTTATTTAATACTACTTTGTGGATAACCAAGTTCCTTTGCACTGCAGTACTAACAAATGAGTAGAATTACATTAATACATAGAATCAATCCTTGGATTTGAACCAGTTGGTGTAATTTGTTCTATCTTGTGCTTTACTCCAACCCAGTGATTTTTCTTTATCATCTATTTACTCTGGATATTACCACTCTCTGATGAAGAGAAGCTGCATGCCCCACACTAAAGCAGTATAGCAAACAGAAGTGATGATTTTCCTAACCAGCCTGAAAAGCACTCTCTGCTCAGAGTTCCACTGATGCAAAAAGGAATTGTGAATATATTCATTCTGCTGGGTGTGCAGCAAAAGCTCTGAATACAAATACAGTATAAAATACCAAAAGAGAAAATTCCCCAGGGAATAGAGCTATGGAAGTTGAAGGGCAGAAACACGTTTTCAGGAAGTACTTTTCCATCAGAATTGCTGTGAGTTTCTAAAAGCAGGTTTGATGGCACTCACTGAAGAGATGGAGGCATACATGAATTGAAACCCACTCTGTGAATCTGCCTGTGGTACTAAGAATTAATTACATGACCTTTATGAAACTCTCCTAGCTTGCAGCAGTGAATCAACCCGTGCAGTAAACTCCAGAATTTGTTCAGTGTAGCACTGGTGCAACACCTAGCTTGGACAAATATTAAGATTTTAGGACTATAGTCTCAATCAAACTGGAGTGATTCATTCCTCCTTAACTTCAGATACAAGATGACAGTGCATAATTTTGGGTCAAACTCACTTTGCAGTCAGCAAAGGTACCATTACTTCCAGAAGGTAATTTTAGCTCGTTTTTCTCTTTCTATTGATATGAAGGAAATTTAGTGGGGTCAGACTACCCTCAAATTACATGCCATAGTGAAGTGTTTGAAGTTAAGTGGGATAAATCTGGTTGTGATCAGTTAATCCAGCTATGACCAGCCAAGATCAGCCTAAGATATTGCAGGAGTATAATGAAATTCAATTTTGTTGCTCTTAGGATGAGGTAAAATAATAGTGTCATTGGGGATTTTTAAATAAGATTCATGTTTATAGCAGAGATCTATAAAACATGGCTACGTGTCCAGCCTGTATTTGCACTGTGAGACAATATTCCCTTGTCACTCCATGTGCAAGTATTAAATGAGTAGCTCAGCCCTGCTACGGGGATATTTATTGCCCTACCTCTGCACCTCACTCCAGTTTGTGGCCTCCTGTGCCTGTGCCAGTCAGTCTCTGATAGCCCAATCAGCCATAGAGCTAGGGGAAACACCTTTTCCTCTAAGACCACCTCAATGGTCTGCCTTCTCTGTATAATTGCCCATGTAGGGGTGGAGGCTTTGGGCTGAGAGTTTTGTCTGTCTTTTCCTAGGCAATGTGTGTTGTTGGAGTACTGAAGTTGGGCACATGGGGCCCTGCTGGGTCCCAGGAACCAGCAGAAGGGGTTGGGCACAAAACTGACAGCCAGAGTGGGAGCCTACCCTCACCATGCCTCAGGTGCCAAGATTTTGCTGTCCTGTTCCACTGTCTAGGGTGATTGCCAGCTTTGCCTATGACTCAAGTCAGTCCCAAATCATAATTAGTGAAGTGAGGGCGCAAATAGTGAGATCTGTTACAGACCTTACCTTCCAGGCAAATTTCAGGCTCAATAAAACAGAGTGGCTACTGAACTAAAAAAGTTTGAGTAAGAGATGTGTGGGGTTTTCTAGGTATCTAATTTTGATCAATAATGCAGTGGCCAGAAAGAGAACAGTGACATATCTACAAAAAGTACATTATGGTATTTTTGCCTGCTTGAAACCTAGAGATTTCTTCACTATGAACAGCGCGCTGCTGCCTGTACCAAATAGGAGGATTTATTTTTGGGCAGAACCAGTACTGACCACACTGAATACTAAAGATGCCATCAGAGACACTACTATCCCAAATACGAAATAGAAAGAAATTGATCAATGCACTGGAAGAAGAGTTCTTGAGAGGAGGCAGAGCAGCTCAAGGCCATTTGAGACAAGAGCACTAAGTAACATTCGGGTTTGTTTGGCACTGGTTTGAGTGAAAGGACGACAGAACTGGCGAAGTGTATTTCTGGTGGTGTTTTTGTGGTGTCATCCTAACCTTTTCACATTGCAATACAACCTCATCTGGCTTTTCCTTGTACTGGTCCATGCCTTTAGCTGGCAGAGAAGAATTCACAGTAAGCCAGTCTGGTGTAGATATGCCAGTATTTTCAAAGCAGGTTTGGGTAGCTCCACATAGAGCTGCACTGCATAATACAGACTTATTCCCCTTGGTATACATGTAGCCATTATGACTGTTTATATAGGCAGAAATATAACCAATTGCCTGAGTGTTTGTGTCCCTCGTCCAAAATAAAGCCGTTAAAAATAAGGACAGGGAGACTGATTATATGCCCAAATTAGTTAGATTTTTTCAGTGCTCCTGTAGGATGAAATATAAATATGGCACATTTTGCTATGTCCCAATCAAATTATCCATACGAAGATGCATGTAGCCTTTGTAATAAAACAGCTCAACAGTGCAGAAATTCCTGACAGCTATTAAGATTACAAGAAGCTAATATAAATCTCAGAAGTGCAAGCCTGATGGGCTGTTTCATCACAATCTAGAAAAGATACAGCAAAAAAAAGACAGATAGCTGTACATAACGTTATGTAAGTCTCTGTTTTTTCATCTGTTACATTTTCTGAGGCAAGAATGTTAAATAAAACTTTCACAAAATTAGATTTTTCAATAGTTTTGAGTTAAAATGTATAAAAATATCCAGAGTTTATCAGCATGTTCTGTCCTCCTGTAAAATCTAAACATGGCAAGCTTTCTGAATTTAATATCTAATATATGCTTTTTAAAAAGGAGAGGTATTGCCAAAATAGCAGTTGAAGGAAGAGAATAATAGTTTATTTCCTATCCATGAAGTAATTATTGCACATTTCTCCAAAGAATGCAGTCAGCAGTAACTTTCTGAAAGGCTTGAATGGGTCACTGCATTGAATGAAAACAAATTTTGGAATTCCTTATGGTATTGTCAGATGTTTGCGCATGTAATGACAGTGTTATGAACTGCCACAATAGTAAATACACAGCATCACTGCCAAATCATACAGAATTTAAACCTGCCATAATAATGTTTTCATAATAGAGGAATGTGTGGTGGCCTGTGGAAAGAAAGCTGAAACTGATGACACTGAATGATTTGTTTATACTTAACTGCGATGTTACCAGTTCCTTTTCTTTCTATTCTCTTTATCTGCTACTTGATGATTTGTTCATTTAGCTATACTTACACTTGGTGTCATTGGGGCCCACTGATGGGCACACAGCTCCTGCTCAGGAGCTGAACTCCCATATTAGATATCTCTCAAGCAGACAGTTTAATAGTCTGATGAACCTGACAAATCTGAATATAGTAGCTGAGATAAAAATTAGCCAGTTTCATAAGAAGTCAACTATTTGAGATGACAAATGTCAATGCGTTAGATTTTAATGGATCAAAGGATTCAACTCCTTTACTTTTTAAGGCTTTGGTGTTTGTGGCTTTGAGGAAAAATGTATCATGGTGATAAACTCTATGTATCTATGACCTAATTAAAATAGATCCAGAAACAACAAGCTTATTCTCTGCAAATTGTATTAGAAATTTTGTCCTTTAATCTCAATGTTCCAAATAACAAATGTGCCAGATGAAAGAGACCAAAGCAGTAGTTACTTTTATGTATCCTAGAAAATATTTTTACTTAGCTGATTGTTTGTTGAACTATACTTTCAAGATTGTCTGTATTATTTTAGTATAATTGGCTTGCTTTTTTACTAGTTACTGTTTAATCCCCTGGAAGATGTTTGCCTTAATTCTATAGTATATTTCTACCTCTGAAAAGAGAAGGAAAATCTATTGTAAACACATTTAACTTTTTTCTCATACGCATGGTTTTCCCTTTTCTCCTAAAATCTATCATAAGCACTGAAAGTTGGGGATTTTTGGTATTGTTGTTCTTGTAGGTCACACATTATATTCCTGACATGTAAGCATCAATATGTCTTTGAGTTTTAAGACTTCCTTATATGAAGAATTTTTAGCAAAAGAAGCCCCTCAAAAAACAAAACCTTGAATTCAAACACTATCCTCTGCATTAATCAATCTTCTTACTTTGTATGCTACAAATGTTTTAGGAACTGCATGTGCCTTTTTAGGATCCATAGCTGCAAAACTGCTATCTTTCCAATAAACAAACTGGAATATTTGGTGTTCAGATTTTTTTTCCTGGATGAAACAGAATGTGCTAGTAAGAAACTTTCATTGGGTTCCTGTTCATGCTGTTCTTTCAGCCTTCTTGACAAATAACTTTGTCTTTCATTGGTATATTTGAAGTCCTGAAGGAATAACGATAGAAAAGTGTTCAACCCAAAATGCACCATGGTATTTTCTAAATCCTTAAGCAGATGTCTGGGCTAATAATAATAATAATAATAATAATAATAATAATAATAATAATAATAATAACACCCCCATTCTTCCTTAATGCTTTCAGGAAAGACAGTTTTCTGAACCTGTTCCTGCATGTTGGAACAGAGTGAAAAATGTGAATAACTATTTTATACAATCATTTGGGTGAGTCATAGAGGATTTTTCGGCTGTTCTACTGTCTTCCTCCATATCCTCTGGACATATGGAAGAGATTATACTAAGAAGTTATTTCAAAATCAAATTTGCATGATAGCAACTTGGTTTATGGTTGGTTAACTTACATTTTATGTTAATCTCTGAATGCCATATAAACTGGGATAGCAACATTTGGTTGTCTGCGGATTGCGTGGCTTGCTTTCCAGAACTGTTAGGCTAAATACTCATTTATATGGAACAGAAATTATTGCAGCTGCTTTTATTACATATATTGCAAATCATACTGAATAATGTCCTGTACTCAATGCTCAGAAAACTTGCATTTCGGAGGTGTAGATGTTGCGTATGCATGTGAGTGACTTCTTTTGATGACTTCTTTTGGGCGCTTTGTGGTCAGACTTGTGCTGTGCACCTGTGTGACTCAACAGGAGAAAAGAATTGGCAAGGCTGCCTCAGGGTCTGCACACAGCATCTCCCAGTCTGTTACAAGAAACACTGGTCTGGCAAACAGAAGTGAAAACCTTACAAAACCACAAAGCACATTTGTAAAGTCTGGGTGTTTTTTTCTTCAAAATAGAAGTTGTTCTCAATATTTTAGGGACTTCATGTGATGAAGCCATAACAAGAACCTCCTTGGCTGGCAGCGAAGTTAGGAAAAGAACAGAGACGGAAAGTGGAAAGAAAATCCAATTTTTACAAGAGCAATTAGCCACTGGAACAGACTATCAAGGGAAGGAGGGAATTCATCATTCCTTGGAGTCTTTGTGAAAAACAACTGCTTTAAAAAACCACGTTTGCTGTGCCTGTGATTTTCACAATGTGTCTTGTGATGCTTGGTGGATTCTATGTAAAGCCAGCTCCTGTGTTTATTTGAAATGCTCAGATTTTGTTTCACAAAGCAACATGCCCTCTGCTCTTGCCAAAAAGTTTGTATGGCCCAGGTGAAGCTTAATGCCTTCATAAGGAAAAGGCAAATAAAGATACTCAAATGTTTTTAAAGAATCTCAGTGTTTTTAAGTCAATCTCATAATTTATAATTCTTCTATCTTTGGGGTTGTCAGTATTATAAAAAAAAGGTTTTCTGTAGTTCTCTAGCATCTGAAGGGAAGCAAGCTTAGAAACATGCACTAGAACTGCAGCAAATGCAGTTTCTCCATGAAATCTTTCTCCCGAAGTCTCCTGACTACAGTATCTTTTTGTTCATCTATTTTTTTTTTCTTGGTCTTAAAATTCTTCAGTTTAAAAGCCATGAGTTATAACAGAAAATTCAATGTCTTCTTTGCTAGGAACTAATTGAAAACTGTAATTAACACACAAAATTGCCAGTGCTGCTATATGCTTGAAAAAACATATTTGTTCTCATTTCTGCCTCACTGTCAGACATTGTTTAGTATTTGTTATCCACCCTGCATCTTAAACCTCAGATGTATTGATGTTAGACTATTTAGGATTGATGTTTTGTCACATTTTCCCGTTGAGCTTTAACATTCAAGCATGTATCTTGGTATCTTACTGTTTGCTAGAGACCTCCCAGCCTCCCACCAGCCATCACCTGAAGACAGCTGGGAACTTCCTGACACCTCTGTTGCCTACTCTCTACTCTGCTTTTGAAGCTCACATGGAAACCTAATTTGTTTCCATTTGGATAAAATTTGCTACAGACCTGTGAAACTTGTTGAAAACTGAGTTGTTTTTATCCAGATTTTCCTTTTTCTTTTTTTTTTTTAATCATACTTAATTCAAAACAGGTTAAAACAGGCAATTATTTATAAATTATAAATAAATGTCAGAAACAGACAGCACAGTCACAGATGTTCATAGCAAAAATAGTTCAAGAAATAAAAGAAAAGCTATGTTTAGTTTACTTCACTAGGATTAGGTCAAAAAGGTCTCCCTTTCCCTCTTTAAACAGAATTGTTTTTCCTCTTGTTAAAATCGTATTAGAGTTTCAGGCTTTATACTACAACCTCTCTCCTGTGGTGGAATACTCTAGCTTTTTATCCATTTTTTCAATCATATCTTCCAGGGGTCCAGACCATGCTCTTTTTTTTTCTTTCATCTGCAGCGGCTTCTGTTTTATCCTTTAGGAGATACAGTCGGGCTTCCCACCAAATTTCAAAGCAAAAAAAAGAGAAGTTATTCTTTTCCATAGTTTTACAAATATTTTTCTTTTGTCTACTGGGACTCATCCTCTGCTCCTAATTGACTAGTAAACAGCAATTTGCTTCAATGAGGAGCATAACTGTCTTCTTTCCTTTGATGAGTGTTTCTAATTCTTCAGTAAGTAATGTTTTTAGATGTTATTATCAACTGTTACATTAAAATATACATGAAAAGCCAAAAGTTTTAACTATATACAGCTTATTACTAGCTTTTGACTGAGACCATACATGATGCCATAGAAGTTCTCTGGGTTGGGGGGGCGGTCACTGGTGACTATCCCACTATTTCTTCCTTTTAGGCATGTTATAATATTGTACATAAGATATATTTCCCTTGAAAGTAGATATCTTTATGTCATTTTATTTCCTAATTCAGTAACTGGAAATGAAAGTATTCTACCTGCAGTCCATTTAATTTTGCCAGAACATACGGATGTGTAACTCAGATCTGTAAACAGCTGTTGGCGGGAGCTGGCTGAAAATATTCCATAATGCTGTTTTCTTTTAGCTGTTGTTTTTTGTTTACTTAGAAAGAAAATTTTTGTTTTTTTTCAAGTTACATTTTTATGAATGCTTTGTGACCTCTAACAGTGGCAGAAGCCCTAAAATAAGGCTTCATAATTTGCTAGGACAATTCTAAGGTGTCCTTATGGGGAAGTCCCATTTTACGCTTAGAACATTGAAGAAGTAAAAATGCCTGAAAAAAACCCTCCATACTCCAGTATAAAATAGGTTAAAAATATCAGGTTATGAAATATGGAATATCTGAAGCAAAGGCCCTCAACTCGATCTCCCCTAAAGCACTGTTGCTCCCTTTTCTCTCATAGAATCATAAAATGGTTTCTAACAAAAAAAAAGATGACCTGGTTCAAACCCCCCTGGCCATGAGCAGGGATGCCTCACACTAGACCAGGTTACTCAAAGCCACATCCTTGAGCACTGCCAGGGATAGGGCATCCACAACTTCTTTGGGCAACCTGTTGCAGTGTCTCTCCACCCTCACAGTAAAGACTTTCTTCCTTGCATCTAAATTTGCCTTCTTTCAGTTTAAAGCATTAACCTTGTCCTGTCACTGCATTCCGTTGTAAAAAGTCCTCCAGCTTTCTTGCTTAGTCCTTCCAGACTGTGAAGTACTTAGGAGTGTATTAGTAAACTAATGTAGGAAAAATTCTCTTGTGTAACACTTGGTGGTTTAGAAGTCAGTTTCAGAGGAAGAAATAGCTCTGAAAACGGATATGTAATCCCATAAATCTGCACTGACACTGAAGACAGCACTTCAGACGTGAGGACTGTTCTGACAGACAGGAGGGTTTATATCTTGCAAAATATAGGTATCTCCTGCTATGGGCCCTTCGTTTGTGGACCCTAAGATCATACCTAAAAGCAGCGAACAGACCAGAGGACTTCGATTCAACTTTTTGTTCTCTACTAGTCTTCCTGCCTGCAATTTCCAGTGAAAGAACTATAAAAACATTTCCCTTCTACTTTTTATACAATTGTAATCATCATAGCATCATGCATTTCAGGCACTAATTTATATTTTCGGCAGCTTTATTAGGTAAGGAATTGTTATTTCTGTCTTACAGGTGGAGAACCAATGTAGAAGGACATTCACAGAGAAAGGTTGGGACTAAGCTGCAACAGCAAACCAGAAATTTCACCTATCATCACAAATATATCTGCATGTACCCACATAATCTAAAAGCTTGACCATCCTGTTTGGAAGCATGTGAAAAAATTAATTTCAGCAGTCTTATTCTCCTTACTGTGCTGGAAACATGGAAAAGTACAGAAATCTATAAAATGTATGATTTATTGTCTCTGGATGATGAATACCTGTTTCATTAACTAGTAGCAACTGATATGGAGCTCTGTAATCATCAAATGCAGCCCACCTGTATTTCAGGCAGGCACTTCATATCATCCTTTTCGTGATCAATCCAGTGCTGTTTTAGTATGTGAAAAGTATGAGTAATAGTTGAGTTAAAACCCAGGAACATGTGTTTTGGCTTGAGGAGGGGACAACTGAAGCCAGGGTATCAGTGAACTACAAATGAATAAGCCAATTTTGAGGTAGGAAAAGTGAGAGGAGTACAGGCCTTAACTATACTCACTAGATATAAATTTAAATTTTAAATTCTGGCTTTACTGAAGATTTTGTCATTGTGCTGAAGCCAAGCAATTATTCATTACTTCCAAGTGAATACTTAACCATTATAAAGGTTGTTTCAATGTAAGTTATTTAATAAGCCTCTGTTCAGGTATTTATATTTATTCAATTATTTCTTTGTTTTATCACTGAGGCAACCATTCTGCATATGTTCTGTGGGTTTTGCCTTAGAAAAGGGCTCTTGAAATTCATGCTACATTATACTTTAATTCTAGTTAGACAAATCTTTAGTACAAGAATATTTTTCATTCTCAAACTGGAGCTTAAAGAAACCAAAGGAATGTATCACACTGCATTTTAGACCAGATTCTATTTAACTGTTTCTTCAGATATTGACCGTTTGCACTGCAGGTGTTGGTGCTGATTTTTTTTCCTTCCAGGTAGCGTAAATTTTCATTTCTCATTGAACTGAGACAAGGAACATTTTTGGTGTCACTAAATACCTAAAAAGTCTGTGGGTGTGTGTCTGTGTGTGCATATGTATGTGCATGTGTGTGTTGTTCGCTTATAATAAGTGCTGTAGGGTGAGTACAGGCAAGCTATGGACTCTTAATTGGAACTTTCCTAAACTTTGTGAACCTCCTGTGTCTGCAGAATTTCATGGAAAATCTCATATGATGAAGCTGACTTGTGGTATTTTGACACTTTCATCTCCAGAGCTCAAAGAGCTGAAACACCAAAATAATTCAAAGCAAAGTTAGCCAAAGGCTTTGAACCTTAGGGCTGTTGTACAAGTTTAGTTTGGATTTAGAGCAAATACTCTCAGTGGATCTTATTTTATTTTAACTTCTTTATCCACACTACTTATTAGTGGTTCATCCTGAAGGTTGTTTAGTAATTAGAGTCTAGGAATTCAAAATATGGAACCAGGTACAGAGTGAACCAGCAGCAATGACAGTGGCAGTAGTGGAGGTCGGGATTTAATACACAGGTATATGACCCTCAAATGGGTCAAATTCCAAAAGCTCTACACATTGATGGGCTGATTACTGATCACACTAACCCATAATAGATATCGTGTTCTGAAATAATTTCCCATCTTGTAGCAGCATTATCACCCTGTTCATGGGTGAGTTTAAAGATGATTTCTTGGAAGGTTAAATCCCTATTTTATGACAGTTTAAAAGGATAATTAAATTTAAATTATTCTTTTTATTCTTCTAAAATAGGAAATAACTAACCTGGGTGAAAGCACATGGATCATTGTGACTTCAGCTGTTATAGAAAATCTATAACTATGGTCATTGATATAGCCTTTGTTATACAATACAATTACTTTGTAGTAGTTTTATTAAAGGCAAACTCTATTTAGTTCATTTTTTTTTTTTAAAAAGAAGATTACAAAAGCTCTTTCATTTAAGATCTAATTGATTTGTTGGAGGTCAGTCCCCTTCTTAAGCCCCTTTTGACTGATTTGCTGAAAAGAATTTTTCAAATAGGAAGTAAAGAAGCAGGGAGAAAATTGTCAGCCTGGCTAACATTGAAAAAATACAGTATTCTGATAGGCATAACTCTGGACAAGGTCACTGTCCTGTTAGGTCAGATGCCCTTGTTCTTGCAGTCTGGTGTTTTAGCACACATACTTCTAGTGGACTTGCGTACGTTGACAAGTCCTGGAGATCTTTGCAGGCCAATGTCCTGGTGACTGTTTTCTGATGCACAGTTTAGCTATGCACATGTAATTCTCTTTCCTCCATCACCTGTGGCACTCAGGCATATGGTCTGAGGAGGCACAATAGCATATTCTTCTGATATAGAAAACCACAGGACCAGAGACAAGCTCCCGCAAACATGGTGGCACTCACTGTTGTTTGATTGATACAGTACTGCAAAGTACTTGAAACCGAGGGAAGAGATATACAATATTAGTCCTTCAGTTAAACATTTTTACCCGAAATCTCACCTCCTGCAAAATCAACAGGATTTTTTACATTGACTTCAAGAACCAGTGAATCTACCTCTTGCTCTGCTTCTGAATTACAGGACTTCTATTTAAAAATATTTTTCATGCTAAATAGAAAATCATTTTACTTCAAAACCATACAAATGAAAATATAATTGATCTCCATCATCTGAAGACACTTTGGCTGTGTGAGTTTAGTTTAATATAATTTGAGCAAAATGAAATAAAATATTAACATTAAATCCAGGAGTTAAAATATGTAAAGATGTATTTTCCTGGCCATGCATTGTCAAATTTCCTGTTATATTTAAGTTACATAATTAGAAATATATATATATGTGTAGTTTGGTGCAGGCCAGGGACATTGTTGTACTACAGTAGGAATGGTCCAGAAAATGAATGGTTCCTCCAGCCCTCCAATTTGTCTCTACACATCTGCATAGGCAAAATGTACAATTTGCGTGACTGGCATTATGGGTAGGTAGGAAGTTCTGAAAGTATAATTCCAGCTTCTCTGTGATATGATTTCTAATTGCTGTATCCAGATAATTTTGTAAATTAGTTCTTGACTTATCAGAAGTTATTCACAAACTGCATTTTATTCATGAGTCTCTGGTCATTTGGGACTATTACTATCTCTAGGGGGGTACCTATACCTATATAAAGCATAGGAAGGGAAAAGTAAAAAGTAGCCCTTAAATCGCACAATAAAAGGTAATAAGGTGTGCTCACCTGAGATAACAGCACTGAGAGAGGTATACAAACAGAAAGCAGTTTATAAAATGGACCTGTTAGTAAGAAGCAGTAAAATGCGCAGAAGAAGGTCTGGAGGAATCTGTCAGCAGTTGGAATCCACGTTGTTTGCCCTGAATTATCACATAACATGATATGAGCAGTCATAATCTAATTTTAACAAACACATAACATGCTTTTTCTGGTTTTGGGGTGGTTTTGGGGTTTGTTCTTTGTTTGTGGGTTTTTTTTGGTTTTAGGTTTTTTTATATGCAGTGGCTACCAATGAGATCAGTAAGGCAGCAGCAGCTGCAGACAGATGTAGCTGCAAATAATTTACATTTTCAATTAAGACAGTAGCCTTATACAGATAATTTAATGATGGACTACAACCCCTTTTGCTGCTCGGGTATTTTGTCTGGGGTAGTTAACAATTTCCTCAATTTTGTTTATTTCTTAAGAAAACAAAGCATTTGTTTTTTTTTTTTCTTTTTTTTTTCTTTGTTTTTTTCATAATCTATATTATATTTCTTGTAGGGTTTATTCAGCTTGTGTTTCTCAATGTCAGGAACTTGCAAATGCACCTCTCTACACCTGATGAGTTCAGTTCTGCCTAAAATACTCCCAGTAATTCCAATATTCTTTATTCCATCGTTGCTAATATTACATTTTAAAGTTAATATTTTTCCCTACTTTTCATATTCAGCTCTCTTTTATGTTTCTTCCATAAACATGACTTAAAATTTTTGAAAGAAATCACTCCAGTAAAATCATTCCAGTAAAGGACATGGTCTTTCTGGCTTCCTTTACCTTCAGTCCTTCAAAAAAGCATTTTTTCTGGAAAGGCAATTGGGAAACAGTGAGTAGAAATTAAAATAATAATTCCTGCTTAGCTTAAACTTTTCATACTTAGATTAACCCGCACTTCAGTTTTAATAAAAATTGTTCCTGGACTGTTTTTTTTTCCCCTTTTTCCCCTGAATATGCCACCCTAGCAGAATAATTTCCAATATTAGTATTTCTTATTAGAAGATGTTGAAATACAGTTCAGAAATATTTTGCTCAGATAATTATTAAGTCATTATTTTCCATTCTTGTTCATATCTCCTTTCCTTTTAGAAAGTAATGGTAGCAATCAGAATAAAACTATTAAAAAAAAATAAATAAAGTGTTTGGGTCTTTCCCAGACTTGACCTCCTCCAAATTTTTTTCAGTTTATGTAATCTTACTGACTTCAAGTTATTCCACTCACTTCCGGCACCATCTCTGAACAAACTCTGACCTCTGTGGGATCTTAGCCTTTACATGACTAACATTACCTGAGATTCCTTTCTTGTTTCATCACTTTGTGTCTCATAACAAAGTTTGGGTGGCATTGTGACTTTGACGCGTATTTGGGAGAGGTTCATTACTAGAAATCCACAGCTGAGGGATATGTCTTTCTTCCCCGGGCTTTCATGCCTCACTTGTGTGGATTGCCTCCTTTATTTCTGAACGGCTATGCAAGGCAAAGAATCAGAGTTCTTCATTCGCCATGTCCCTCAGCCTTAGATGTGACCTGAATGCACTACTTTTTCATAAACAGCATGAAGCAAGGCAGAAAAATGAAGTTATGAACAATTAACTTATAACCAGCAGAATATCTTCATGCTCTCCATAGATTTATGTCTGTCTGTATCACAGAGCTGACTCATTTCTCTTTTGTCGTCAAGTGCTGGTGGGTCCCTTTCAGCTTTACTGCTGCCTCAGTCCTAATATTTGTAACTGAGGATTTGCATTTCAAATTTCCACAGCTATCAGTTTCTAATAAATCCAAGCTCTCTAGCTCTTCTCTGCCTAGATATATTGTTCTAAGCTAACATTTTGTGAACTGTTGGAATCCACTTGGAGCTAGTCTTATTAAAGCTCATTTTAATTCATTTCAGATTTAAGACTTCACAGGTTTCTAATACTCCATAACTCACTACAACACAGTTTATCCTGCTGCTTGTTGTCTTCCTACAGCTTTGCTCAAGCTTTATTTTCTGTGCCTTTCTTTTCTTTCCTTATGATGGGTTTTCCCTGATGTTTTTTTTCCTTCCCAGGCTTTGCCCTCAACTTGTATTTAATGTAATACAATGTAAGATGTAATAAAGCCGAATATTCTAATATCTACGTAACAATATTTTTTTTTAAATTGTGGTATCTGCATGCCTTTCAGAGAGTGCTGCTAGTACGCAGTGTTCTCCCATATGGGTCTCACCTTCCTGTAAGGTTGGAGACTCTTTTGTGCAACAGCTGTGTCTCCTGGGCAGGGTATAGCTCAAAGGGTATGGCATTTCTGAGAACTGAAAGATGAATTGCCATTACTATTACTAACAAAGGACAAGGTTGCGACTTTGGTAGTCTGTTTCTTATGGAAAAATAGTGGATGCATTTCTGTAAGAATCCTGGGCACTGCTGTCTTCTTAAAATACTGCTTGCAAGAAGCTGGAAACCTGTATCGTGGTGATCATGATGTGTTGCTCTATCATATGCATATCCCTGTCTGATTCATGACACTGTAGACAGACCTTGGATCTGACATGGTATGTTGGCTCTTTAGGTCATTCAGCTTGAAGTGCTGACAATTTTTGAATGCTTTTCTCATTTCTTTCCTGAAAATGGGTGCTACAAACTGCAGCCTCCAGAAGAGCTCATTTAGAGACCCCAGTTAATCCTTGCACCTGGGTGATAAAGTAATGTCATACTAACCTTGCCCTTGTCTGAGAAAGCAGCTTAGCTCAAATTCAAATAATAATATTTTATTTTGTTCCCCTGTAGTAGCTAATTCTGTAATTCTATGCAAATGACAAGTGTTTTGAGCAGCGCCACTAAAAGCTGACATTTGTGGCACACTATATATTTGCTGTCTTTTTTCTGCTTTTCTCAGTATTCATTCTTTTGCTGTGTTCCTGAATGCCCCAGTAGGTTGTTTTAAATATAGCATTTTAAAATTCTTATCTAATACTTCTGGATAGCATTCAGCATTTTTATGGAGAATGTGAATTACACACTATGTGAGCCAATAAAGATTTCATTCAAAATCTTAAGAAGAGCATTTTTAGAAGCACTGGAAAATAAGACAATAAAATTGAGAATAAAAACAAAATAGCATTCTGGTGAATGTTGCTTATCATTAACCAGAAGATTTTGCTGACTAACCCATGTGGGTAATGGATGACAAACTTTTCCTGAAATCTGTCAGTC
The DNA here is from genome assembly GCA_039720435.1 of Amazona ochrocephala. Classification (NCBI taxonomy): domain Eukaryota; kingdom Metazoa; phylum Chordata; class Aves; order Psittaciformes; family Psittacidae; genus Amazona; species Amazona ochrocephala. Next base: position 59,073,210 of record CM077877.1, read on the forward strand.
CTGCCATTTTCTGCATGACTGCAGAGTAAATCATAGACAATAAGACGAGCATCTTGTTCAGTAAATCACTACAGCACTTCCCAAGCACTGCAGTAAATGGACAAGAAACAAGTCTGTAACATGTCACTTTACATCCAGTGTTTGGACAACAGTCAATTAGATTTTACAGCATGCAGTTACACTGAAGCTTTACTGCTCTGTTGGCAATGGGCTGCCAAACAGAGAAGGTGGTTATTTTAACTGCTAGGCGATAAAAGGAAAATACTATTATTACAGATTTTTCTCCCTGTTTCTTTTAGAGCTCAGCTGCATTCTGGTTTCATGTCAGCTTTGATATGATGTGTGTCAACACTGGCAGAAAAGGTACACAGCACCTGCAAGGCAGACCTGCTGGTCGAGTAGGTGTGTTCGATATCAGTGCCATGATGGTCTGCATCTGGTCTTGGCTGCTTCTGAATTTGCAATGTTGTTTGACATTTTATTAATTTTATCATTTTAATGTTTATTTATTTCCAGAAATAGCTTAAAAAGTATAATCCTTATGTGGTCTGTGCAAACTGGAAAGTCATTTTAGCTCCTAGAGTATATTTTGGCTTTTTGGTAATGAAATATGGCATAGTCCAGAAGTTTAAGTCTGTGAGGGAGATGCAAAATTGTCAAGGTGCTTCTTAAAAGGCTAGATCTCAGGTTTGCTGAGTGGGGCATGGCCTCATCCTGGCAGGTTTGTCACTGTGAAAGTGGCAACACTTATGAAACAGAAGTAGGGAAAATTATGATTCATGTTTGGAGCAGGAATGTGAGCTTCTTCCCTAGCAATAAGGTGAAAGACATGATCACTGATTCAGCAGAAAGGCAGAAAGAGCAGCAGAGCAGAGATGAGATTCCATCAGAGAAGCTCATGTAGGGAAAGGGGGATGTCCTGGACCTGTGCTGTAACAAGTCAATAAATGCTCTGAAAGGTAACACACATGACTGGGGAAACTCACAGCAGTCTATCCAGGACTTCTGGCAGAACATGTCCTTCTCTTTTTAAGCATGGCCTCATTTTGTACTTTTGCTGATTATTCAGCAAGCTTTTCACATGTGAATATAATTATTATGCCATTCCTTATCTCTGGATGGGCCCTTGTAGTCTGCTGAGTAGCAAGGAGACCATTATTTTAAGTAAGCTTTAAAAAACTGGGATAATCTTACCTATACTTTTCTATGGAAGGCACATTAAAGAGATCTTAAGCCATAATATATTTATCATTTTTATGGCTTTTCAAGATTGGAGGAGTCCAGAAAGTATTGAACTGCCTTTGTGGGCCATGATTGAAGACAACTCTAATTGCAGTATCTCTCCTTTCTTCAGACTGTGAGCTTGCCCCTGCTATTCAAGGTAAATGTCTGTGCATGTGCTGCAAAGAAGGAAACATGGCCATGTCACCTTCATTGTGGTTGCCTGACCATGGAATGAAGTATGTACCAGACTGTCTGAACTGTGAGACCCATTCCATCTGGGTTCTTCCCCTCTCCTGCCATGCTGCCTGTGCCAGGTCTGCCTGCAGGAGAAAGCCCAGACTTACCAGCACAAAGGACGCCCTGGTGGGCTCCACCAGATTCCCTCATCTAGAAGCTTAGGGGAGCAGGACTGACCTTATTTGGTTTTAATTGGACTGCTAATGAACTGGAAATCTCAAGAGCTGCTGTTTTTCTTCCCTGAATGGAAAGAGCTTGTAGAATTTAATAACAGCTAAATTGCAGGGTTCTATTAAAACGAAACATGATCCGGTACACATTATCCTGCAAAGGTATACATAAAAAGCTACTTGAAAGCTGAAGTATTTATATGAAAGAAGTCTTGCACGCAGCAGAACTTAATTTCTCTCCTTGAAATGACAGAAACTTGATAGTGGTGGAGTATTTCTTGGTTAGAACAAAATTATTGAAAAAATTACTGAAAAGCTTTTCATTTTCATGAATGTATTCACACTCTGTTGTAAAGGATTTTTTAAATGTAGTGGGTTGCTTTGAAAAGATACCTATAATAAAAATAACAAAAAAATCTGTTATCAGAGATATTGCAACTGTGTTATTGTTATTATTTCTCTTTTTTAAAACTAGCTGGTTTAATTACTTGATTTGGTATCTCTGTAGGACACTGGAGTCACTTGATTATGACAGAAACTAATGGCACATTTACATGGCTTTAAATCAGGACTAGGTATTGTGCCAGTAAAAGAAAGAAATAAGGTATCACTAAACCGGCTATAAAAAATACTAATTTGAACTTGTTAAGAAATGGCTGTAGTACTGTTTATAAACAATACATTTTTAAATGTATTTTATTCTGTCATAGCGTCTATATGCAGCAAGCTCCCAGCAAGCTTTTTGCTCAGTGTTGTTTAGAGGAAACAGCTCAGGTGTTGCTCAGTTTACAGGGTGCTAAAAGCCATTCAGCTGCTTACTCTGATTTGGAGGGAAAAGCTGTTTTACCAGTGAACAGTGTGAGGCTCCAAGCTGATCGGCGCCCGTAGTCCTTGGATAAAATCAGTAAGGCACAACACTTCCAAATAGGACCCTGGCCCAATGAGTGCTCTGTCTTTCACTGCTTCCCCTCTGACTGATATAAACCAAGGTGCTTTTCTCCAATGGGTATGTTAATTTCTGTTCTAGCCTGAAGACCAAAACTCACTTTTGTGGTTTGTGGAGTCCTTTTTCCTCTTTTCAGAGATTCTTATCTGTCTTTCATTCAGATATTTTCCTCACTAAGAAGTCAACATCAGTATTTTACCCTCCTTGATGCACAGTGGATTTTTATTCCTAGAATTTTTAAAGCAGATTAAAAGGTCAAATGCATGGATGCAACTGCTTGTGTAAATGCATGCTTGCCTGAAGAAACAGAGTGCTGCACTCTGCTTTTTATACCAGTTCCTAATTTTTCTGATTTCATTAAAAATCAAGGAGAGAGTCTTTGTTATATTAATGTCAAAGCAGAATTACTCTAAGGGAGCTCCTTTGACAGAATCACTCTGAACTTACACCATATAGTAAAGTTCAGGATTTCTATTCCATGTCTTCACAGATGAAAAGAGTAAGAAATCAATATTAATTTTTTAAGGCACTTTTACAAAGACGTTCTTACTTGCTATTTATAGCTCTGCTTTTAGATATTAAACTGTGACAGAAATAATGAAAAGAATGAGGAATATTTATGTTTGGCTGAAACTTTTAGCCAAAGTAATAGTTACCAGAAATCAGTATGTTTTTCAGCTTGAACTGTCAGACTTTGATTTATCTATAGAGCGATGGGATCAAATAGTTTCTGTAATTACACTTCATAATTCTGGTATAATAGTAGCTAAATCTCATAACACTAGAGAAAAATAATAGAAAACCTACTTTAAAAAATCTCATTCTCATCTTGCTCAAAACAGTAAGTTAGAAAGTGAGAGAGCTAGTTACATTAACTTAAGGCTTATTGTAATTAAGAACTTTACACAAATGCATTTGCCAAGGCACCACCACAAAGAGACAGAAATAGAAACAGAGCTTTGTAGTACCTTTTTACATCCAAAAAAAAGAGCACACGCTGTATCAGTTCTTTGAATGCAGTGCTGTCTGACAGGCTGCAGCTACTCTGGCATTCGGGTTTGGGCCAAACATGCACTGCTGAAGTGAATCCCCAGATGTCCCATTTTAACATGCTTTGGTTTGGTTTTTGGGGAGGTTTGAGTTAGCAACATTCTTTCTGGAGAGGCTACACTGGAAGTTGCCACCCCATTGTGTACTAAGTACCTCCAAACCTCAGTGAGGACCCAACATCAGATCTGACGTCTGTTCTGATAGACAGCATCATGCAATGTGTGCACTAGGCTTCTCAGCCTGGGTAGCTGGGTTATACCTGTTGTATAGTAACAGTCCTGAGCTGTTACCCGGTGAAGACGTAGGATCCTCATATACTACTTCTCCTGTATTGTTCTGTATTACTTGCTGTTGTAGACATAGCTTCAAATTTACACTAGTAGGTTGCTAATATGTTTTGAAAGCATCAAAATGAAACCCAGGTTGAAAACTTCAGCTTTGTTGACTTTCAGTGGGATCCAAATGCTCTTCATGTGTTTCTTTACCTTCCTTCCCAAGCAGTTAAAAAATCTACATACCTTTATTAAGCCTCTGAATAGGGAAACTGAGGCAGAGATTCGGAATATGTAAAGAGACTTCTATTGACATTAACATGCAGCCACCATAGAATGAATCTCAGCAGCTGCTTAGTGGTGCACAGCAGCTTACTCAGCAATTTGTACCATGAAGTGGAAAAAGAATCTAAAAAGCCATCTCACTTTAATGGGAATTTAGCCAGGACATAAGAATTAATGCTGAAGTTAACAATCCTAATCTAAGGAGACCTGCTACAGAAATTTTTATAAGCATCAGGAGCATTCTGGTTTTCTATTTCATCTGGGAGGGATACCAATGCTGCAAAAATAACCCATGGATCTTGAGATGATCCAACTGAGGAAGCCTGCTGACCTTGCCTGAATCTAGCTCACTTTGTAAAATCTCAGAGAGCAGCAGGCCAGGTGGCCCAGGGAAACACATGGGTGTATTTACATGTACATCGTGTGTATTCTTCCAGACAAGATGTAAAGTCACAGAATGTGTTATGCATTTCAGATATATTCAGGGAAAAACAAAAACCAGATGTGTAGCAACCTGGACTCGCTGTCCTGAAAAGACAAAAAATCCTTTTGACTTAAGCAAAACCAAGATTTAAATAAACTTCTCAGTGATTTCCACTTTTATTTAGGAAACATTAATTTGCTCAATCTTAAACACACTAGCTTGTTAAACAAAGCTCCATTTGACATCTTTGGCAACATGATCTGGCCACAGTTTTGCTACTTTGGGTGATTCCTATTTTAACTCTCTGAGTAATTCATTTGAATCTTGCTTTTCTCTACTAGGCATAATTGGCAAGTGTACAATAAACAGGATGCATAAAAGCTGATACTTTAATGCAGTGACTGTAATTTGATTAAGTTACATCCTACTCTGAAAAAAAACCACTTATTATCTAGCAGTAAAAACAAATTTCGGTATGGGCTGTACTACTTACCCTCAGTAAATAACATGCAGTAACATCTGAACATACGAAGCCTGCCACATATAGCTGACTGGGAAGTGCTTTCTCTGTCCTTTTCCTGTTTCTCTTCCCTCTTCCCCTTCTTCTATTTTCTTCTTTTATTCCCTCTTTTTTTATTTTTATTTTACTTTCTCTTTCTCTCTTTCATTTTAAAACCGCATTATGATAGTGGTGGATTGGCAAGAAGCATATATAATTTCATACTATAGTTATCAAAAATAAAATATTTTGACTGTACATTGTCATGCTATTCTAATGTGTTAAAGTATACCTCTTACATAAGCAAAATTGTAAAAAAGATAGGATGTGTATGTACATTTTTTGATCTAACGTTTATTATTGAATCTCTAAAGAAGGACTGCTGAATCCACAATGTTAAGTAGTGGATTTTTATACCTAGAATAAAGAATAAGTCTATTTCTTATTTTGATCTTACTGCTTGACTACAGGCTGTAGACCTTAGAAGCAGAGACTAAAATGAAGAGAGGGTGTTAAACAGGTGGATAAAACGGGGAGGAGAAAGAGATTGAGCCTTTATGCTCAAAACACCATCAGTCTGTGGATAAGCCGTATTATTATTATTTCTGCTAAATTTTTAGTTATATTTGGCAAATGCGTATTAATCCCCTTTTTTTTGGTCCTTACACCAACATGCTCTTTAAATTTTGCTGATCCTTCCTAAATAATGTTTCTCAGTTTTGGGTTTTCTTATTCATTCCAGAGCTAAACCACATCACAGGGCCTTGATCAACTCCCCTCTCAATTGCTGCAGCCTCCTCTTCCCTTGACAAAAGCAGTCTTGCCCCAGCACTACAGCAGAGATTTTTCTCTGTGTCTCTTGCATTGACCATGCAGCCCCTCTTCTTGATTCCCTTCACATGCTTTCGCTTCTGCATATCAAATGTAAGCTGCTTGTCTTCACTTCCAAGGATTTTTATGGCCTATTCCCACTGTCATCTCTCATTGTGACAGACTGAACTACCACATAGGTGGAAAAAACACCAAGCAGCTGGCTGCAATTAACCACCTATCTTTTTAAGAGCTGGTGAGAGCAAGGAGAGATCTAAGTGCCATATAATCAGACCCAGCTCATTCTGAGAATACCTCCTGTCGTGAAGAAGGGTAGATATTGAAGGCATATCAAAGGGAAAACAGCTCAGGAAAAGGAGGAAGGAAGAAAGGCAAGAACTCAGTGAATTAAAATAAAAGAAGGACTGGAACTGAAAGTAATTTGCGACCCAGCGATCCCACAACTGAGTGCAATGCAATGCAGTGATGAGACACAGATGAAAGTGCTCAAGAACTGTTTGCCGCAGCTCTCTTCCCATTGTTGAGCCCGTGTTTTATTGGACTTAATCTGCCTTAAACACTGGGTGTGACCCTTCTGGGGAGAGCACTGCAAGGCCTGATAGGCAATCTGTCAGAAAACCTACTGCATATGTGAGGGTTAATTATAATTACATGTTTTATGTAGTGAATTCATACCTCTATGGGACCCAAAGTATGAAGAAATTCTTGCCCAGGAGTCACAAAGTCTAAATTCACACTGTTATCTTCCAGGGCAACTTGGCCAGGATGAAGAGGGGTCCTGCTTAACTGTGCTCACCTTCCTTTAAATATCCTCAAACTTCCTTTTCTCTCAACATGACAATCTCTATGAGGAAATTGCAAGTGTGCTTACCTACAACCCTTAATTGGGCTGCTTATCATTGTGAAGGCCACCAAAAGCTTAGTTTAGTCAAACTATGTTAGTAAGTGTCCCTTTTAGTAGAATATAATAGTCATTTGGGATTTATGGCTTAGCATCTTGCCCTTTTACTCTTTGCAAGGATTCTCAAGGATGACTGTAATCAAAGATCTTTCTCTGCAAGTCGTTGTAATAAATCTTTCATCCCAGTTGGTAGATGTTTCACTTTCTTGCACCTTGTGCTCAGTATTTAATTATCTTTTGTTGTTTAAGGGCATGAATAAAGACAAAAGCAGAAAGCAGGACTCACAGCATCCTTCTATTGTGAAAGTCTTTTCGTACTAGGTTGGCTAAAGTAATTCAATGTTTTTTACCATTTCTTGTATATTTTTAGCACAGGGTGACATTAGCAATTTTGCTTTTGGACAAGAAGAAAGAAGGGTGTTTGCACAAAGGCTTGTTTTCTAGGCTGGATTCAAAATTTTAGCAAATGCATCTGCATTGTTACAAGGGTGAATTTTTCCATTGAACTTGGCATTTGCACATTCTTTAGCTAGCCACTTTGAAGCCTTTGGCATTGCAAGCCTGCTGGGTCCCTCAGCCCCTCTTCTGTATTTCCAAACATGAAATAAAATTTTACAGTATTAATTTTAGCAGTTGAAGGGACATTGTTTACCTTACAAAGAAGATGAAGACTCCCTTTCTACAAGATGTGGCATGGAAAAGATGAGGGGTAAATGGGTACAAGCTACTCACAAGGAGATTCCAGTTGGACACTAGGGGAAAATTGCTCTCAATGAGAACTGTAGAGCACATAGGCTTTTATGTGAAGTCCCAACTGCTCAGGCTTTATCAGTTACCTTTCCTAAAGACAGTTTCCAAAGTCCCTGTCCACTGTTACACAAACATGCTGCATTAAACCGATTTTGATTTATATGGTTTTTCAGGACTGATTCAAGTAAGGAAGTTCAGATAAACAAAAGTTTTCCAAAACAATTTAGCTCAGCTAGCATTTAAAATTTTCTCAGAAATACCCTTTTTTTCTTATCGAAAGACTTTAACCTTCAGTCTCATTTTTAAAATGTCATGTATATTTCTTGTATAAAACTAACAATAACCAGTACAATAAAAGTCAAGTGGCTTAATTTTAAAACTGCTTTAATTTCTATAACTCTCTTGCCATGAAAAGAAATGTCATGTGTAAAAAATATAAGACTGTTCATCTATCACTACCCCTAACATGCTATCAAGGATGTCCCTTTAACTTTAATTGTTCTTCACTGAAGCATTCAATTTCCTGTTCTCTGTTCTTGTGGTGCTTCTGTCTTTGCTCAAAAACTGAATTCTTTTTAACATTGAAATTGCCTGAAACGCATTTGTTAAGCAGTATGATTCTAAAGTTTTCAAATATGGATGGAAAGTCAATATATTTTGCCTGAGAGCAGTGTGCTCTGTTTTTAATTTTTGCAAACAGAATTTTTTAGGAGCTTTACCAAACTTTGACAAAGTGCTGTATTTGTTATTTATATAATGGCTTTAATGAATGAACTATAGATCATACTTAATCATGATGTCAAAAAAAGACAAGAACTGAAAAAAACCCATATATGGTGAAGTATTTGACCTTTTGTAATTAGAGAAGGAAGCACAACACAGGTGTCTTTTTGTAGTTAGCAGTAATACTCCTGAGAAAGTACCTACATTGCAAGTTGCAATGTGTTTCTACTCAAAACCAGTTCAAGTAAAATGGAAACATAACTTCACAGCGCAGTCTTTATTCAAAGTATAGATTGGTGTTTATAATCACTAGCACACCAAAACATGGGCCATGTTGTCTTTGATGCTGGAATAGACAATTTAATTGGCTTCTGTAGGGTTTGGCTAACAGGAGAGAGAAGAACTAAATGTGCAGCTTAATGTATTACCTGTCAGGTTAGGGTACTGATGATTATCTTTGTTAGGATCAAAGTGAAAGCCGTCAGAAATGGAAGACCAGAAAAATCACTGACTCCTTAAAAAAAGGGCAGGTATCAGTATTTTTTTTTTCCCCTTTTGCCTTTTCTTAGCTCAGTTTTCTTATTCTTTTTTTTTTTTTGCAATCACCAAGAAGCTGTGAACTTCCCAGTAGCCTCAAATGATCTTTCTTTTGGATAATGCTTACTTCATAATTCATGTATTGTGTCTTATTTGTCAAAACACAACATTGCTTTTGGTAAGCATTGCTTTTTTGGTAAAATGACTTTTTTACATAGGATTTGAAAGCAAAAATGCTTTTTTGGATATCCAACTATATTTTGACTTACGATTTTTCTCCAAGATGCCTCATGCTTCTGATCCCACCTTTTCTTTCTCTGAATGCATCAGTTTTCAGGCTTTAGCTGTTTTTGGAAGGAGCCTTGCATCTCAAAGTGGCCATTGTAGAAGTTCCTTATATATCAGCATTGGTGAAGAATAGCCCTCCACCCACCTTATCTGCCCTCTTCGGGATTTCGTAAATCTTTCCGTGGTTTCCCCTCAGGCATCTCTCCTCGAACTCAAACCTGCTTAACCTTTTTGCACAAAACAGCTGCTCCATCTCTTCAATCATTTTCATTGTACTTCTCTGTGCCCTTTCCAGCAACAGTCCTATCAGAGATGTGGGGGCTGAAACTGCCCATAGTAACAGTTAACTGATTTAAGCCTCAGTTCTTAACTATTGATTTAGTCTTCCATATAGAATTCTGGTAGTTCAAAGTATGGATTTTCTTGAGCGTGGCTGGTATAATGTTATGCTAATGATTAGGTCACTTAAAACTGCTTTGAAAACAGTATTTTTTTTTTAAAGCTGCATTATTCTTTGACCAGCAAGGTGCCCTGGAAGTCAAGCACAGGGAAACTCAACATTACTATCCCTAGCCCTTGCCTGGAAGCCTGAGTCCCAGGCTGAAAACCTGACACAGATGCACATGAACCTGTGTAGTACCTAGCAAGGTGTGGGTGCCTCAAAATGGGGTTTGCAATAGGCAGCATACTGACACTTCACCAGCAGAAAGTACAAGTGAAGAAAGATACAGTCTCATCCAGATTTAGACCAATATCTTGAAGCCAGAACTGGCATTCTGGTATTTCCTCCCCATACTCTCGTATTGTTCCAAGATCCTTTCTCCCTAAAACCACTGATGATGATAGACGAGACGAGGATCTTAACCTCCTTTTAACCTGCAAACCTGTAGTCAAACAAATGGGAGGGAGGTAGCCCTGTTGTTTCAGTTTGTATGCTCTGGACTTGGTGGAACACAGGGCAAAACCGCAGAGACTTGCAAACTCAGTGCACAAGGTATTGAGCATATCCCTGCTGCCACTGCTCACAGGGCTTCGGTATGAACGCTACTGGACTCACACTAGTGCAAAAGAAAGGATCTTATTTCTCCTGTTTACTTGGCAATAAAAGGCATAAGTGGCATGCCAAACATCTCCCTGCTCCTTCTGGAATTGCAGAGGCTTTAATCATTCACACAGTCTTCCAGAACACTTTTTCCCCCCTCCTCTCTCTTAAATGCCTTGAAAGCCTCCTCATGAGCAGTGTAGAAAATGGGGCATAGATTAGCTTAAATGTTTCCATCTGGAGGGAATGTAGCTGTAAATTAGTGGACTCAAAGAAAGTAGTTAAATGCACATAAAAATGAAGTCCTCCCAAAACACAGCTCTGCTAATGACATGACATTTAGTTATGTGTTCATAGACAGGCTCTAACCAGTGCCAGTGGTGAAGGTAGGCATTTAGCTTTGCTTAGAAAGCCTGAAGTACCTGCTTGTAGAAGATATCAGTTATCAAAGGAGAACAGTTCTTTTCGACGTGTGTATAATTGCTGTTATCAATTTCAAAGCTTTGGGGTATTAAGTAGCTGACATTTTGTATTGGTTTGTGTGACATACGAGTTGCTGTGTGTTTAGGTAACCTGCATGGTTTAAAAAATTATACTTAAATATTAGGCTTAGTGTTGCCCTAAAAAACCCAGGGGTTTTGTTGCTGCTGCTGTTGTTTGTTGTTATTTGTTTGGTCTGGTTCTTTTTCTGCAAAGAAACAACATACACAAAATGATACTGAAATTGTTTCCTTGAGCTGGGAATCAGGACAAATCCCTGAAGAATACTTAATGACTTAATAAGTTATAACTGGCCAGATATTTGATAAAACATTTTTACTAGAAAACACTATTTTGTAGAACTAAATAGCCACAGAGAAGACAGACTTACTTTTTTTAACAGTATATTCATATAAAAATATAGAAGTTGTTGGTGCTGCACATCCAACATGTACAAATAACAATGTCAGGATTTCTATAATTAAATTGACTCTACTTTTGAAATTAAAACTGTAAATATATACATATATACATCAGAAAGGAAGAAAAACCCTGGGAAAGAGAACAGCCCAAATCTGAGCAAAATATTATACTATAGGAGATTGACCTATAAAAATGTAAGGATACTTTTGCACAGTTAATTGGCTAAAGTGACTCACTGAAAGACCAGGCAATTTTCTGACCCTGCAGACTGGAACAAGTGAAAGCAGGAAGACTCTTTTCCAGTAGCAGTGAGCTTTTAGGTCTGCTTAGATATATGCAAATATGTCATCAATTTGCTATGCTGAATTTTGAGGAGAGTGTGTGCGTACATTAAGAGGCTCAGGGCTACTCCATCTTAGTTTGGCAGTAGGAGGTAGGTTGAGATCCTGCTCATTCTGAACTCTTCCTGCATACAAATCCAGTTCATCCCAAGTGAGATGGAGGGGATCTTCCTCTAGAGATCTTTCAAAAAGTTTCCCCATTCTTATGATGATACTAGAAACTCATGCATGTAAAAACCCTAGTTTACAAGGGCTTAAGCAGTGGAGGGGAAGCAAATGTTAGGACTAGAACCTACTGTATTTAAATCTGTACAGATTTCTTATGAGTAATTAATATTGCTATGACACTCTTCCTCCTGATTTATTTCCAGAGTTTTTGCACACTTAACAAAGAAAATAATAAATAATTACTATGAAGTTTCAGAAACATAATGGGTTTTTTGGAAGCTCACATAGGAATCCCAGCTACACTGAAAAAGAGACTTCACATCTTCTTTTCCCCTCATGATTTGTAAAGTAGAGTTACTTTAAGTGATACAGGAAATTAAGAAAAATCCTCGAAAGATCTTAAAAATCATAGGAGGATTCTGTAGGCTAAAACACTCTGCAGTTAACTATAAAACTTGGAACAGGTCTAAACACCCATGATGGCATTTCTGCAGCTGTAATTTCCAATAACGCTTGGGACCTTAATAGAAACATAATCCAAACCAAAAACCCTCTTCATGTTTAACATTACTTTCTTATATATGATTAGCTTGTGCTTGTATTCTTATGAACATAGGGAAGATTGCTGTGATGGTCTTTCCTGTACTTCCAATGTAAGTGCAGACTAGGTTCAGTTCTATTCCTTTTGTCGGAGCTGGTAGGTATACAAGGAAATGGATAAAAAACACCCAGGCTTAAAGTCTACTGACATTTGATGGCTGTGTTTGTGAGTCAGATGAGTGCATTTAATGGTGTAAACCACTATTCTATCTCCCAGATTATCTACTCTCTGGGACCTTTCAGAGTACAGCTTGACTCTTCTCCAAGAAAATACAAGGATGCACAGAAGAGACAGAGGCAGTGGAAGAATGTCACGGTTGAGACGGCCAAAATTCACATACACACGCATTTTCAGTGACTTGGTAGGAAGAACAAATAGAGAGGTGCTTTATTACTACAAACCAATACTCATATACCTTTTCTAACACACGTGTCTTTTTCGCCATTGGTTAATATTAGTTAGCAATGGCACATTATTGGATGACCCTTTACTACATTACTAAAGTCCATTGTAAGGGTGGTGAGGCACTGGAATGGGTTGCCCAGGGAAGTTGTGAATGCTTCATCGCTGGCTGTGTTCAAGGCCGGGTTGGACATAGCCTTGGATGGCATGGTTTAGTGGGAGGTGTCCCTGCCCATGGCAAGGGGGTTGGAACTAGATGATCTTAAGGTCCTTTCCAACCCTAATTATTCTATGATTCTATGATTGTTTTGCCAAGTTCTTTCTTTGTAGCTAGTTACTTCTCTTATCTGACTCGCTCCTCCAGATGCCTTTTGCTTTCCCATTCAGATACCTTCTGCTTTCCCACTTGGGTGCCTTCTGCTTTCCCACTCAGATACCTTCGGTGCCTCATTTCTTATGGATGCACTTTAACACCTCCGAGACTCAGTTCTAACTTCATGTTTTCAGTCAGGGAATCCATGGGCCTGCTGTAGCCCCCGACCACAGGAGAAGAGTTTTTTACCAGGTCTCAGTGCAAAGCAGTAATATGCTATAGCATCAGTGCAGATTGAAAAACAGTATATCATATATTCATGGTGTCCTTATTTATGTTTCTGTAAAGCTATGGTATTAATCCTAAAATCCCCTTTTCTGATATTAGTTTAAAATTTCAGGTGAAGTGGAAGCTGCAATTCTGAGCACCATCTAGGTGATGAGAGCAGGAAAAAAATGTGCTGCAACTGTATGGATTTTTTTGTTGTTCACTCTCAACTATTAACTGGTCAGCTCAGAACCATGCCTTTGCACAAAGCACTGGTAGTGACAGCAAGCTATTAGCTTACAGCACCTTGGGCACAAGGGGAAAGAGAGAATAGTATAGAAAAGCATTTTCAACAGACTTGGATATAACATTCAATCAGACCTGCTATGTGCATACAGATTCTCTCTGAAAATTCTCAGTGTTTCACTTGATGTGTGTGTGTGCAGGGCACGAGCGAACATGAAGCAAATCTCCTGATAAAAAGGCTCAGAATGGTATATATGACACTTTTGCAATAAGTAACGGAAAGATAACACTTGAAAAAACATTTAATTGATGCTTCACATTGTGATTTCTGTGATCACAAACATAGTTTAAGAAGGTCCTAGTCCCTTCTGTTTGCAGCTGCTTTCCTCTCATAAATCACTGTCTCCTTTGTTGTGCCAATGCAATTGTTTATACAGGGCTTTTTCTCTGGGAAGTATGGCTCATATTAACTAGAGCTCATACCCTCTTCCTGGTTTTAATCCTAAATCCTTTTTCACTGATCTGGCTGACAGCATACCCCCACAACAAATTAAATCCCATAATGAAGGATTATGTTGCTCACTACTGTCCAGCCTAACTAAACCTACTGCTAATCCAATGAACTTGTTGATTTGTCTCTACTTTTGCACTTGTGAAGACCAAATAACTGATTCTGGGAGACAGACCAGCAAGAAAAAATAACACTCTAAACAACCAGCTCAAAACACACATCCTTCCGTGTTGGTTTGGGACTCCTGACTGGCTCACAATGGGGCCAGCGTAGGTGTAAGTGCTTGATTTGCTCAACTACAATATGAAGCAGCTCCTGTAAGGAGCAGTAGTGTGGCATGTGGGTTAGAACTCTCTTGAGATGAATAATTCAATGGCTGCTGGAAACCAGTACTGTAAGATACAGCTTTGGCGTAAACCCCAAATGGGGTACTGCCATGGGAATCACGTGCTATTCATGTGCTTCTGTTGGGTGAAGGTGCTTACTTTATGTGCAGTGGCTGAAAGCTCCTGATTCAAGATTCAGGAAAGTCTTCTTCATTAGATCTTCATTTATGTCCTTTTTTAGAGGGGATTTTTTTCTTTTGCCATTCATCACGTCAAAGCTGTACTAACAGCAATCGGTATTATATTGCTTCCCAAGAGCCTGATTTTGCCACCATAATTTGCACAAATAATTTCAACTTGTTTAACAAGTCCCAGTGGGAATATCTTCTTTGGAACTACATGGGCAGATAAGTAGCACATTCAGGGATTAAGTTCTAAATTTACTGTAAAACTACCTGTTTCTGGGCACTTCTTGTAAGGTCATGGTGCACATATTCCTGTTATATATTAGCTGCTACAAATCTCTGACTGACTTTACTTTTGTAATGCAGTTCGATAGTAAATACTTTTGTGTTAAAAATATCTTATGGCACAAGTTTTTGTGTCTGTTGCCAACTTTGTGTTTTGTTTTCTTTTTCTTTCTTTTCCACAGTGTAAAGAAGAAAAAAGAAATGGTTTATAAGAATACAGTTAATAATGTTCATATCATTGACTGTCATATAAGGTAGATGCAATATCTATTCCAAGCAGATGGAAGAGGTAGAAAGAGGTGTAATTGTTCAGATGGTCATAAACTACGGATATTCTAAAGAAGTAGGGATAGCTGGAATTTGAGTAGTTTTACTTTCATTGTTTTTATCCTTATAAGTCTTTTAGTTTCTTGGATTAACACTACAGAGATAATTGACTAGGTCTGCCGTGACACTGCCAAGAGTGCTAATGCTTCATTTCATAAAATATTTGTTTTGAGTTTTATGGTTTTAGAATGCACATAACCAAGCAGAATCTTGTTCCGAAGTTTGCTATATGAATTCAAATGTTCTTGCAAGGTAAAGGACTGTTCATTTATAGTTCCCATATTTCCACCAATTAAAAGCGTGCTCAGTTTGTCTTCCTGCACATTTGATCAGCTGTGCCCTGTCTCCCAGACCTTGGTAAAAATTCCAGACAAGCAGCATTAAAAATATACATATGCGTTTACAAACAATACATACATCAATTAGTTTTACTTGGTTTTATTAGTGTGTTGATGGGTATGAAGTAGATAATCCTTCATGCTCCTTTCCAGCTCCTCTTATTACTATACCAGCATCAATAAATAAGCAGAGCTCTGTTTTTCAGTGGTCTGGCTGTGGTTAACTCTCTCATTCTTTCTAAGCAATGTTTGGCATGAATTGTGGAAGGTATTTTTCTAAAAAATCTATGTAATTTTTGTAGCTATGAATGGTTAATCAATTAAGGCAAAACAAAGTCTAGTTCTGAAAAGAAGTCAGGTTGTGCTTTTTGCGCTTCTCACAACCTGTGTCATTTCAAAAATACCAGAGATCTCTTAACTGTGTTTGCTAATCACCTCTCTCTTCCTTCACAATGGTGCTTAACCATTTTCTGATGGGCTTATTATTTCTGCATAAAAACAAATGTAGAAGGTGAGGTCTCTTCTACCTTGTAGAAAATACACTCTTCATACAGAGGCTTGATCCAAATTGGTCTCCTTGATTTTTGCATATAGAAGGCCCTGATTTATTACACTGCAGCACAAATTATTTTCTCCAACATTTGATTTTGCTCTACTCCAGAGCCCCCTTTAGTTTGAGAATAATGTTGCAAAGGAAAGATGGTTTTGTCATAAGGAAAATTATTTCATGTCAAAGCCCAAACTGAATAGTTTAAATTTTCCAGTTTTGTAAGTGGGTTCTTTTTAATTCCCACCTATCCAAATTCTCTGAACATCCATTATACTTTCTTTATATTTGTATATCAAATGGAGATTTCAGTTTAAACCTCATACACTGCATTTTTTTTACTCACTCTTCTAAATGTGTTACTTTTATGTATATGTAGGATGCATGAAAACTTTTTTTCAATCTCTTAAGAATCCTTTAAGACCTAGCTAATCTATGTAAACTGACATTTAATCAATTTCTTTATTTACATTCTGACCTTAACTGTAATGCTTGAAATCACCTTACAGAGAAAAACTAGTGTATATATTTAACTGTAAAACAAAAGAGTGAATATAAAGCCTCATCAAAGAGATGAGATAACAAATTGATTTATTCCAATAAATAGTAAATGAGTCAAGAGAATTCAGCTATTGTGGAACTGAGTGAGAATAGAAAAAAAATTGTATAAAATGGCTAAATATCTAAGGCTTCCTAAAGAAGGTTCACCCACTAGCTGAAGGAGGATGCAAGTATATGTTCTATATAAAATTACTCAGTATGACTGTACTAGTGCTAAAAGCCTCATGATTTATATTTTCTGTTGACTGTGGTATTTTTAGGAATTTTCAAGTGTAGTGATTCCAGAACACCTCCATGCTTCCCTAGACACGATCTTTGCCGTGAAAATTGTGCACATAGGAGGCTTATGTATCAGAACTACTGTCATATTCCCATGTTTCTTTTTTTTGTTGAATAAACAATTTCAAAGTTGGACAAATACAGATGTTTCTGCTAACTTTTGGTTGAGACAGTCTTTGCAGGACTGGGTACTGATATTCCTAACTAGCTAGTAGAAAAAGTCTTCTATAACCTCTTTGTGGGCTTTCTGTGGGCACTTTGTTTCCATGAGTCATCACATGGTACTTGAAAATTAAGCCTAAACTGATGAAAGAGTATAAAACCATAGTCATGCAGTACACTGAAAGGTGATTTTTTTCTTCTTTATTGAGTCTTCACTATATGGCCAGAGCCAAATACCTTTTTATTAATGTGTTAAAATACATTATACCTTTATTATATCCCTTTTTTTTGTCAGTGCCTAACTCTAAAATATTCTTTACAATACGCCTCTTTATTGATGCTCTGTGGAGTGGCTAGGTAGATTATTTCCGACTAGAGTATTGTGTGGTCAACAGAAAACATCAGAAAAGGTTTTATAATAAATGAGTAACTTAGGTGAACAAACTGCTGTCATACCTAAGAAGATGCTCAGCAGAAACAGTCAGCATCTGAAATACAGCTAGAGGTATCTGTTGCTCCATGAATTATGAATATACATGTGGTAGTAGATAGGCATGTCTGTAATACCTATATATTCCCCAGCATGGCCTGGCTGAAATGCTCTGCATGCTTTGTACTTTCCGTCTGCTGCGCTGAGTGCCTGCAGGCACAATAATGCTCTGCTGCTTCTGCTGGCACAAGCAGTCACTGGTGAGCTTCTGCAGCCTCTCTGCAGTGTTACCAGCCTACACACAGAGCTTTAGTCGGACCACCTCAGGCTGATGCTGTGTGGCAGCTGGGGGGAAGATTTTATTTGGTCAGGTAGCTAATCATGTGTGAACCTCAGCTCCAGGAAGGACTCTTTGGTCACCAAATGGCTGTAATAACCTTGTGATACACCAGGCATTTGATAACTTTACCCATACTTGCACTTTTTACCATTTGGAAAACAAGTGTCCATTTGAAATTTATCATGATGCACATTAAGAAGTACTAGACATCCTCAGCTGCCTATGGCGCTCTCATAGTTACAAAGTCTACAGATGGTTGACTTTTGAAATTATTTCTGAATAAGTTCACATGCTTCGGATAACAATATAGTTGCACTGAATTTTAAAACCCCCTTAACGGTGTAATGCCAACTGAAATATGAGCAGGCTGCCAACCTTTTCCCTGGCCTTTACATGCTAGACGGATTATTACACCTAGACATATAAAATCTGTGCATTAAAATATGAATTCTATCATTTTGCTGTATAACTTACTGCATTATTAGTGATTTTTATTGATCCCATGAAAAAGCGAATAAGCTCTGCAGGCCTTGCTGGACAGCTATCACTGTTCCTAACTCCTCACTGTAGTCGTGCTGTCTCAGTGTGAGAGTGCTCTGAATATCTGTTAGCTGCTTCCCAGGATGAATCAGTATGATTTCTGAGGCTAGGCTGCATCATTCATGTTAAATTACCTGGAAATTTTCAAAGATTTTGGGTAGTCAATTACCTGTCCGTTTGGGACTGGTGAATTGAAAGACTGTGAAGACCACGCATGCTGTTTTCTTATGTTTTTGGTTGCTTGGCTGTTATAGTGAATTTACCCTTGGGCCAGTAGGACAGATTTGCCCAGATGACATTCTGTCACTAGCAACAAAGCCCACTGTATCCCCATGAGCATTAGAAATAATTGATGAGGAAGTCTGACTTTCATCACCTGCTCAGCATGTGAGCTGGCTCTGCTTTTGTTTTGCAGCTTCACAAACCAGATTAGGTTGTCCTTGGGCATAAGATGGAGTATGATGAAAAAAAAAACATAGGTTGGAGGTTTTTAAATGGTCATGTAAGTATGAATAAATAAAAAACCCCAGGATCTCCAATTTGTGAAACACCACATAACTTATAGCAAAGATTTTAAGCTCATAAACATTTTTCTGACTTCATGAGACACACAGATGTTAATAACATATTATTGTGAGTTTCAAGGTTGGCAGCTCTTGCTTTCATTTGTCAAACCATTCTGTTGATTGAAGGGACTGGCCTGAAGTGTGCTGTGGGCACTTTTGTTGTTTTTATGAGTTATAATCTGCCAATTGAGATTTTTAAAGTTATCTGTCAGAGTACCCTTAGCCATTAGGTGATTTCTCTTTGTTGCTGGTTAGACAAAATAAATATTCAGCTGCTGACCCTTTTCTCCTTTCA
The DNA here is from genome assembly GCA_039720435.1 of Amazona ochrocephala. Taxonomy (NCBI): domain Eukaryota; kingdom Metazoa; phylum Chordata; class Aves; order Psittaciformes; family Psittacidae; genus Amazona; species Amazona ochrocephala. The sequence goes on from CM077877.1 coordinate 59,092,322, forward strand.
GGTGCAAGAGACAATTGGGAATATCAATGGTGATGTTAAGAGTAGGAAACCCTGTGACAGAATCCTCTCAAATTGTCTTTGTTGCCTGTCAGCAATTTACAACTGGCACTGTGTGCTGACAGATGTAGTGATTCATTAGTAAAAGCATTTGGAGAAAAAGAATTCAGGAATTTCACAACTGTCATCTGAACATAAATTTAAGCTGCATTTTTCTCCTTTTTATGAAATTTGGAAGACAAATCTGTTAGTGTTCATGCCGTAGTGTTCCAGCTTTTGTATCACGATTTAACTCTATAGAAGCAATATAATTTATGAACGTATTTTTTCATGTTAAAAAAAGTGTAGCTGTTCTTTTTTTTTTTTTTTTTGCAGGAAATAATAAGGGTTAGAAGAATATACATTTCCGTAAGGGCATCCAAGGAAGATACTGAATTGCTTGCTTGTTTGTTTCTATGAAAAATGCCAGGGGAAAAATTGCATTGACATGCCAATGAAAGGCTACAATCTAATCCTGTATGAAAGCTTAGGTAGAGTTAAGATGAATATATTGGTAATACTGGCACAACAATTTTTGTTCCTTAGCTTGGACAATTTAAAACTGACGCAGGTCTCAGCTGGTTCAGAATACAGTCTCCACTGACTGAAGAGCAGAGACCCAAACACGTAGTTTTGTAGAGTATTCTATTGCTGCATTGTCTTGTCATTAATTGGAAGAAAAAATATAGCTCATTCTCTAGGAGAAGAGGCAGTCTTTTTATTATATAATGTCTTCTTTCTCTGACCACAACAATGAATATAGCTTCATCTTCAGAAGTGATATGATATGTTTGAGGAGATCATGTAATTTCACCCTTTATACACGTTTTTGATACAGAGTATGAAAGTTTGCTTGTGAATTAGGTACACATGGATTAGTAAGGACCACTTATGATTTTGGGCTCCTTTCAAGAACTTAAAAAGTCCCTGGGAATACAAAAACCATGACAGATTGCTGAAAGTTTGCAGTAAACACTGGTTTGAAAAGCTTGTAACAATCTCCATCTGTTCATTGCACACTTGAAAAGGCTCACAGAGCCTATGCAGTAATACAAAGATTCCTGTGATGGCAGATCTTTTCTTGGGAGGATTGTTTAATTTCACTTGTGCTGTTTGGGGACAAGAAACTTCCTAAATGCTTATTAACAAGCTTTCTGTTTTGTTTTCAGTGAAGACCATAATTCAAAAGATTTTCATTCCAGAGTCTTTTTTATACTGATATGTATCATAACTCTCCCTTCTCAAAAGTTCATCAACAAGCAAACAAGGAATCATAGAATCATAGAATAGTTAGGGTTGGAAAGGACCTTAAGATCATCTAGTTCCAACCCCCCTGCCATGGGCAGGGACACCTCCCACTAAACCATGCCATCCAAGGCTATGTCCAACCCCACCTTGAACGCCGCCAGGGATGAAGCATTCACAACTTCCCTGTCCTTAAGCATTAATTGCATCAGCTTTCTGAACTATCTGGCAGTAGTGATTCACGTAAGTCTATGATCTAGTAAAGATGCACATACTGGACTTCAGTCACAGTGCTGCATAGAGGCCAGTGCTTGCAAATTGGCAAGCACCTACTTCGTCCTGGCATCAGGACTTTATGTAGTAAGTTGAAGTAATAGTTAATCAATAGGATTTTTAAATAATTGACATACATTATGAGAATCTGATTAGTTATTGTAAGCCTGGATGCTGTCTGTCTTTTACAGTTTTTTCCCCTCTTGTATATAGCAGCAAAATTTTGGAGGGCTACACCTTACAAAGTTTTTTTTTGCGACACATCTATTTAATCTACTGGATAAGGGTAAAAAAATTAGAATGATATCATGTTTCTTTGTAAAGTTGCTTTCCTTCATAATTCACTACTTAAAGTTTTTTGTGGAATATACACAGATACAGATTCTCAGAAATGAAACGACTTAGAAATAATGTAAGAGCAATTACAATTCTTTGTATAATGACAGAAATGTTAAACACGCTAGAAATTACTTCTGTGTTAGAGTCACAGTTTCAGAATTTTGCCATGTTAAAACATTCAGATAGCACGTATTGTAACAATCAGCAGCTTCCTGATATTTTGCTTTTCTGATAGCCAAATAAATTTCTGTTTGATGTGAAGAAAAAATTTACTTTTTTCTTATTAGCCTACACATGCTGTCATGCAATGAAAATGCCTGGCTTTCAGTAAGTAGGAATTTTAACTAGTGTTAAAATGCAACAGCCTATTCAGTTACAAATCGTAAACTGCTGACTGTGTCACCAGCATTTTGATTTTAGTGTGACAGTAACTTTATCATCTCATGGGAGGCAAAATCCTAGAAAAAATCCCTGCAAAATCCTACAAAAAGAATTTACAAAATCTACACCAGAGAAATTCTTATTCTTCTTGATAGTAACTGTACCCACCCAAAAAGAGTTTGTACCTAAGGGAATTACTGCATTGAGCCAGTGCTTGTTTACTTTGTCATGTGTAACATGATATACCTATCATCTCCTGATACTTAAGCCCCTGCCATGAGTTCTGGAGCATGCCTGACTTGGACAGTGTGAATGCTGGAAGACTGCACTCACCTCTCCTAATAAGATGTTGGCCAAATGCAGGCACAACTTCTAAGTTACGTATGCAGTTGATTAGATTGATTCTACTATCACTTTAAGCTTCTATGTGTCTAAATGTGAGCAAAGCATGGTGAGCTCTCCATATGGTGCTTAGAAAGAAGTCGATCAAATGAACACTCTGATGGGGGATCTTGGATGACTTTCAAAATGAGGTATCTGTTGATTCAATGTCTTTAGAAAGAGCCTGAGGTGACTGAGTGGGATTTAGCTTTGTAATGAATCTCACCTGAGGTTACTCTGCTTGCATAGAGAGTTGCAGTAATGTGTTATACAAATAAGTATTGCCATTTCAGGAAAATGCATTTGTAAATTTTTAGCTATTCAGCAGGTATGTGGAAAGACCTGATTTAATGTTTCTTTGCATATACCATTGGTACATTTTAATGAACAGAGGATTGAATAATGGTTTTCTGATGTAGGTGATAAGGATTCATTTCAAGAATTAGTCTGTGTGGTGGTTTAAGCCTCTCACACAAGTTTGCTCGTTCACTCCTCCCTCTTTCTTCCCCCACAGCTCCCGGGGGGATGGGGAGGAGAATCAAAAGAATGCAACTCCCACAGGTTGAGATAAGAACAGTTCAGTAACTGACGTATAACACAAACCACTGCTGCTGCCACCAATAATGATAATGACAAGGGAAACAACAAGGGAAGAGAATACAACTGCTCACCACCGATACCCAGCCCGATCAAGCAGTGAAACCTGTCTTCCGGGTCCCTGACCTCAGTTTTACATCCTGGGCATGACATGCTTTGGTATGGAATAACCTCTTTGGTTAGTTTGGGTCAGGTGTCCTGTCTCTGCTTCCTCCTGGCTTCCCCTCCTCCCTGGCAGAACATGAGGCCCAGAAAGTCCTTGGTCAGACCAAAACATTTTTAGCAATAACTGAAAACACTGGTGTTATCAGCTCTGTTCCCAGGCCGAAAGTCAAAACCACAGCACTGCACCAGCTACTAAGAAGGAGAAAAATTACTGCTACTGCTGAACCCAGGACAGTCTGTCACATTAAATTCCTACCTTGTTGAATTCTAAAAATACTGGGTTTTCAAAAGAGAAATCCTGATTATTCATTCAAGCAATAGGCAGCTGCTTCTTGCGGAGGTAGTTGAGCGGCTGGAAGAGAATAGTGCTTGAGCACTATATAACTCCAGCAAACCCACAAGATCTGCTGCTTCCAAACATTTTGCTCACCTTTCTGCATCTTCTCTTTGAGCCCCTGTATTCATTTAAGTGATGTTTCCTTAAGCTGCTGAAAAGCTTCTGCAAAGTGGTTTTGTGGTAGCTGTTTGACAGAAAAGGAAAAGATTTCTTTCCCCGTAAAGTGAGTCAGGCCATTGCTGCCTTAAAAATTTAGACCAAGGTTTCATTCTGAGTGGTAACGGTAAGATTATTGTCTCCTGGATTTAGATTTCTGCAATTAAGAAAGATAAAAAGACACTGCTATGACAATTTAAAGGATTTCTTTATGATGGCTTAGGCAAACATCTTCCTTAAATAAGACATCCATAACTAATCCAACATTTTTATATCTGGAGGGATTAGCTGACTTTTGAGGTCTTGCTTATTTCTGCGAGTCTATGACAACTCAGTTTCTGTTAGCATTAATTTAGGCTGCTGTTTAAACAGCCATAACTCAGTGTTTTGATCATGGCTACTTGAGTTCCTCACAGATGTTTGAAATTACTTGATTATTTATTATATACAGCTCCAGAAATTCTAACTGTGGTATTTTGACTCCTTAAACATTTCTGATCTAGCTTGATAGCCGAGGGGGTTGAAGGAATATGTTAAACTGTTGGCAGATAAAGACATACCACGGGCACAGACAGAAGACCCATATGTGGTCTCCAGGTGGAAGCCAGGCTTGTCCCGTATCTGTTTTCCTCTCTAATAATCTTGCCTGAAGTAGCTAAAAAAACCAAAATACTGGTGACACTAGAATTTAGTAGAACAATGGGCTTAGATGTACTAAATGGAGGTTAAGGCTTCATTCTGTAGGCAATGAGGAATATAATGGGATTGAAAAAATGACAAAAGTACATAAACTTCAGAAGCAGGGAAAGAAAGCGGAAATGTGTTGTTTTGCTAGAGTTAAGTGTATAATATACACACTGTACCTTTTAACACAAATTTTCTTGTAAGTATTTCCTCTTTAATTGTAATCTCGGAATTCCTTTTCAAAAATCAAAATACTTGTAATGGAACCTGCATATTAAGAATGGTCTGAAGTCACTAAAAGTACATATAATAAATACTGTCTAAAAATGACTTAATAATATGTGCTGTTCTTCAGGAGTAGAAAAATATGAAGTTAAAATCCATTCATGTACAGGAACTATACTTCAAATGCAGAGTGAAAAACATCAGTCCCTAGCTACACCCCACATCTTTACAGATGATCCACAACCTTTATGGCACAATAGCATGCAATGTATGACAAATATTTGTCAGTGGGAATGAAAGACCACAGAAGTCAGTGAGGTATTTTAGCTCAACTTTGATTTTTTTTTCATTAGTAGGGAGGAAAAATTACTCCAGACAAGCAATTCTTGAAAGATATTTGATATCGCTGCAACATCAGCCAGATACGCTAATGCAGTGCTCTGTAATAACTCAGGACTTTTTTTTTTTTTTACAGATAATTGCCTGGAATTGTTTATTTAAACTTAAAACCTGAAAAGAGCTCTGGCTCCATAGACATTATCACTATCTTTGTGCCCTGCATGCACCCTGTAGACAGAGGTTGCTAAGATTATTAAGCACTTAATTCATCCCTTGGGGCAGAGTGATTAATTTGCCTTCCAAAATGTGCTATCCCAGAATCTTAAAATATACATTCACCCCTTTACATATACTTAGTGGCCACATGTGTTGAATGCTTGTTCTGCATAAAATTAACTTCCTCTGGTTTCATTGTTTTTGAATGACTAAAACTTTATTCCTAGCTCTTTTTTTCACTCAGCACTAGATGTGTACCTCTTTCTTTTGACCATTACTAATGACAAATTAAAAAAGAAAGCAAAAAAATAAAACAGAGCCATTTCGTGTTTCTCACGTGAAATAGTAATTTTTTAGTTTATTTTTTTTTCCTAGATTGAGACTGCTGTACGCAATTTTTTCTGATTATTAGAAATATCAAATTGCTTTATAAAAATTCAAAACTGTGGGCCTTTGTTAATCCATATTTAAATAACAAGTGTATTCTACCTCCCATATTTTATAGGCATTCAACATTTTGCCAACAGTGTATTGGATCTATATTTTCACCTATAAAACAGATGCCATTTTATTACAGGAGATGCTTATTTTGGACCTGACTTTTTTTACTCTATAAGATCCACCCCCCAAATTTCTTAATCCTTTACCCAGGAGATTCGCTTCCCATGAATAAATTTAAAGTTTTTACTTTTTTAATTTGTATAGGCATTGTTATATTATTTAAAATCCCAGTAAATTTGATTCAGTCTAATAAATGTAACTGCATTTCTCTTATTTTCACTTGGTCCAGAAAAAAAATGATGGAAACGTTCCATTACTATCAAATAACTTCTTAAACTGCTTAAATTTACTCTGCCTTATTTTTCAGTAGACTTTTATTATTTTTAACCTCAGAACTGGTGGAGATAAAGAAAATTGTATGATGTAAAACCCAAATAAGGTTCAGACTAAGAAATCTGTTCTCAAGAGCAGTTGCCTCAAAACTGTAATTACTTATATCATGTATACATTCAAAAGAAAGCAAAACACCCCCTTAAGAGGTACAGCTAATTACTGTATAGTTTCAGTATACCTGAATGTCATAACATTACAGTAGAGGTAGCAGACAGGAGTTTGAAATGTGTTTCTTTGCTGGTATTGTTAGGACACAATTTCCAAATAGGCAGTAATGTTTCCTACCACAGTAGTGTCACTGTGAAAAATAAGAATTGATCATGATCTAACACAGCAATGTCACTCAGAAAAGAGAGTGAACAGATGTTGTGTTCAGTGAGTTTAATACAAAAGCATTTTTTATCTCCCCCCTGAGTTTGACAGGGAGAATAAAGTAGGTGAAACAAATTAAATGTTTGATCTTAGGCTTAATATTATCTGTTGCTGAAGAAAATCATAAAAGAGAAAGAAGTACATAGTTATAAGCAGAAGGCATTTAAGCACCAGCTGTGTGCTCACTCTTCAGTTTATGTCAGAGGATTTTAGCAGAACAAGGTGGCAGTTTTCAAGTCCTTGCAGTACATTCAGGCTTCTAATTCTTTCAGGTGTGACCAATTCTTGCTTAGTCTAGTTCAAATGTTTATCTTCAGTATAGCTCATCTTCTTGTCACCCTCAGTCCTTCCCAGCCCATGCAGCCAGGAACTGGAAAATTGCTTAAAAACTTGCAATTTTGGTAGCTCTGGGAAGAATAATTTGAAATTTTTACTTTACATTAATGAGAAGAAGGAACTACAGACCTCTTGACATTCAAGTAGAAACACCACTTCAACCACTTCAACTCCAACCTCTCTAACCTGTTATTGAATGAGGATGTGAATGATAATGTAATTTTTTTTGCATTATTTCCAATTTGATAAACTTTCATTATCTAATCTGCCTAAGAGCAACAAAGGTTTTGTATATCATCATCATCATATAAGGTATGTATTATCTGCGTATATCATACAGTAAATACACTACACATAGATGTTGTATATAGTTAAAAGACTATGCTCATTCAATCATTTGAAGTGAGATTTGGAAATGAATTGGAAGATTTTTATGAGAATTCAAAGAGCACGTGGCTCTGACTGTATGTTTACTGTTGGAATAAGGAAGTCCAGAACACTTTGGACTATTTCAAAATGCAGAGTTAATAAGGATGCTCATACTGATGCCAGTATCAATATCTGGGAGTTCTGAGTTAGTATCAACATGTGGATTTATTTAAAATATAGTTAGCTATGGTGAATGCAGTGAAGATGTCTAAATCCTGTTATACATAACATAGGCTATGCTGTGGTTTTGTAATAGAATCCAGCCCAGAAGACCATCTGCAATTTTCATGTTAATTTTTAATTTAAAAAACTTCTTATATTCCAGGAAAATTGGCATAGAAACAAGGTGGAACAAGAACAGGAGTAAAAAATCCAAAGGAAAATCAATGCATCATAAGACTTTTCTGAGGACTTTATCCGTAAATGTTAGTCCTGACCCACAAGACTGGTATTCCGCTTTTGAACAGCAACTTCCTGTAGTTCCATGTTGTTTTGTTTTTTTTTTGGTACTTACAATCAGTGCATTGGACATCTCAGTAAAATTCTGGAGCTTTGGCAAGAATTCTCAGAAGAGAAAGCCTTCAATGTGCAAGCTGAAAGAAGGGCATCAGTAACCAAATCACTCAGTAATAAAATTTGCCTCATTGCTTTTAAGAACTAGCAGATGGTTTCAACTTTATCTCCCACTGGAGACAAGCTGATTGAATTCGCTCCTTGGTTAATGGCTGCTATTTGTGCAAATGAAGATAAAGGAACTAAGCTAGAGAGGGGCTATTCCTGCCTAGCCAGGTAGCAGAAAAGGTTCTGCATGTGTGACCAGTAGTCTCATTTGTAAAACTGCTTTTTTCATACCTTTGATGACTGGCAGTAAGTGATGCCTTCTCACAATGTGCAGGTAAGAGAGTACAGTGGTTTCCTACCTCACTGATTACAGTCAGGTTCAGGCATAACTCGGATGAAAAAAAAGGACATTAAACAACAGATACACAAAGCCCTCTTGGTCCTTAGCTCTAATACAGGCACCTAAGAGGCTGTTGAAATAAATCATTCAAAAGAAATTAGGCTCTGGCACAATCTTATAAATGTGAAACATACTACAGGAACCAAATTTACTGGGGCTATGGTGTGCACCAGAGTTGGTTAAATGAACCACGTGCCAGTAGAAATATACAGGGAAACTCCCCATTGTGGGCTACACTCTGTTGCATGAAATACAGAGTGACAATGTCGGAAAAGTTTTAGGTTATCTGTCTCTGGAGTGTTTGTACTGGGAAATGGTTACTACAAGTTTCTTCTCTTATTGTTACCAACAGCCTATTCTTAGCATATGGACCTAGTTGTCAGACCTAGATAAAGTCTAACCAATGAGAAGATTCTTTTTTATGAGGCAGACTCAAGATCCTTTGGTGGTTTAAAAGTGTAAAATCATAACTGCAAACACTTTGCTGAGAGATCACAGTTTGGAAGCAGAGATCTCAACTTCTCCCATGCCCAGCCACCACGGTGGGTGGCCAGCCGAGGGCTGAAATTTGCAGAGCCTTCCTGGCTGCTGGACAGAGGACCCAGATGATGAATTAGGACTCTAGAATTAGGCCTCGGTCCCCTTTTCACTGAAAATTTTGCAACTTATTATTTTCATTTTGAACTGGATTCAAATGTAAGAGTGCCTATGTAAAACTGGACTTACCCACAACATGTTTCCGTGGTACAGTAGAGACAAGATGCAAGGTTACAACAGCATTATGATTCAGGTACAATAGCAGGAAATTTACACACACAGAAACACTTTCATTTATATCATTAATCACACAGAAGCACACAGTATGTTGGTAGAAAGGACAAATAGAGAGAAGACAGTATCAATTACTTACATTTTATAAATGTGTATGTATGTCCTCCCATGCATAACAGCAATTAGCTCTCCTAAGTAAACCCAATTTAGATAGGCAACAGCATGGCCAAATGAAATAAAAACATATTTTTAATTGTTATTTGTACAGTGCTCTCACTGTGTGAAGCACTGCATGGCACAGCACCTTTCATCTGAATAACTTCAAGACCCATACAAAATCTTGGTTATGGAAATGCTTGAAATCATCCTGACATTGTGCATGGCTGGACATAGGACTATGAACTACAGTTAAGCACTTGCATGGCTGCACAGTTAGTCTTGCCAAGGGTCTGGGCTTTATCTAGGCATTTTGGAATTTGATTAGATGCCCACAAAAGAGTGCAGACTGAACTGGTGAATGTTCTGGTTGCCCAGGACTGCAGGACACACACTGTACCTACATGGTGCAGGGTACATATCAAGAGGAGTGAAGATTAAAGGTTGTCTGAGTCCAGATAGGTCAGGCAAGACTTTGCACAGTACATCTACGGTTAAGCCTGGAGATCATGTCTCTTTGTTTTGAAGCAATTGTGTCTCAGAGAGTCTGTTCCAGCCTAGAGGTCCAGAACACTCAATGTGTGTCTGTATACATGGGTGTTAGCATTATCTTTGCTTCCAGGAAAAGAGAATATTAGTTAAATTATGGGGTTGTGCTCTCACAGCTATGAGACTGATGGGCAGGAGCTGGCTCCCTTATCTTCAGTCTCCAGGAGCACAGTCCAGAAAACTTGATGCCTATTCTATATATTTGGTAGTCTTAATAAGTTAGTCTACCTATAGTCAGTAAAATTGTTGCGTCCTTTGTAAGTGAAAGTAGTCACATTTTCTCTTTATTTGCTGGTGCCCTAGCACCACGTTATGAAAATGAATTCTTATGAGTACTCATGCATTAACTGGGGAACAGAAATAATGTAGGAAGAAATCAGAAATATGGAAAAATGTCATATCTGTGAGAGAATTCTCTTAAAATATGTTTTTACGGAGGGAGTTGTCAATTGGGTGGGTATTTAATCTTTTGCCCTCAAGCAGAAGCCAGTGTGAGACATACAGCATTCAGAATGTCTTCAGGTGTTTTCAAAGCAATGTCATTCTTTCAAGGAGCAAAGATGGGGGGAGGAACACTGGGAGACACAAAGCCCGTCAAAGGTGGGGTAATGAAAGGAGAAATGTTTGAAAAACAGTAAAATGCTCACGAGCTGCAAAGAGGTTGAACAACTGCCAAACTGATCCAAGGGAAGACATCTAATCCTATTAATCTTTTGCTTCATCAGGGAAAAATGCTGGACAACAGGAAACATTTTCTGTGTAGTAGAACATGGTAAACACTCCAGTAAGAGCTCTGCTCCAGGCTACATGCTGAATGGTGACCTACTGAAATTATTTAAACTAAGAACCGTGACAAGAATTTCACACTTTATCTGTCTAGGAAAACAGCTTTATCACGCACATGATCTAAAATGTGCTGAAGTATTTATTTTTTGTACATGGTCTTATTTTTTCCAAGATTTATATGTTTTTCTCCACCACATGTTACTTTTGGAAATGTGAATCACTATTTATGCACTTGATAGAAAACATCCTTATTTTAACTCTTTGATTCCTTTCTTCTTAGGAGATCTTCTGTGACAAAATCAATCATATTAAGTTTTTCTGCTGTTGGCAGATATGGCTGTAACTTTTAACAAAAAAAGTTCTGTCATACTATCAGAAAAATGCTAGTCTAATGAATTTAAGCAGATACTCGGCACTGTGATATGTATCATAAGAATATAGACAGTCCAATGCTGCCCTTGTTAACAGAAGAAGGAGAAGGAGATTACAGTTTTGCACTGTTATGCTTTAAAGATTCTGTAGGGCCTCTAACATACTCAACAGGATTGTTCCCATGTGAACTGAAGAGTTCATGTTAAAAAATTTGAGTATGCTTTAAAAGCATGACACCTCAGTGGACAAGGATGCCCAAAGCAGAGGCAGCTTAGCAGTCACTGGCAAAAGCCTGTGACTGGTAGTGACTGGACAAAACTGACCAGCCCAGAAGAAAATTGGGAAACAGAGTTGTGGATGGCTAGAGAATTTATGCATTTCATGTTTGAGTTTGTTTGTTTTTTTGTTTGTTTTTTTTTTTGGTTTTGTTTTGGTTTTTTTTGTGTGTGGTTTTTTTGGTTTTTTTTTTTTTTTTTGTTTTTTTTTTTTTTTGTATAATGTGCCGTGATTTTGCAGCCTATTGTAATAGTAGGAAGAAAGATGGAAAGATGCAGAAACCATGTTAAAGATTTCTATAAGCAGTTCTGTTTCTTTCAAGCTAATAAACACAAAATTTACACATGCCATGAATTATGCTTTATTGCCTAGAACACAAGACCACAGCGGGATTTCATAATAAGGATTTAACCTATAAAATTCAATAGAAATATAATAGGTATCCGTAGAACTGACTTCAAAATTGTGTAGATTTTAAGGGTGAATTATCTCTTCTGTATGTATTCAGGTCTGTAGTATCCCATAGCAAGCATGACATTTTCACTGAATTTGAACATAGACAAAATCTGATAGAAATGTTGTAGTTCTAAAGTTTTTTCCTGAAGAACTACATATCTGGAAAAGGTAAGTCAGTATGGCAGGATGCTATATTGCTCTTGATCTCAGCTTTGAAAACCAGCAAGGATAGTATAGTTTGCAGGAAGAATGAATGCTTAAATATTAAATGCTCTGTTGAGAACGTGGGAGTGCACTATGATAGACATACCATGGAGGAGTGGAGGGAGGATGTGGGGAACATTGTATACTCCAGGGAGATTAATATCATGAAATGGGGAGTTAGTCTAGAATTTTTAGGAGAGAGAACTTGAGAAGAAAGTATATTGAAATAGGTAACTCAGAAGGAGAAATATTAATTACAAAGAGAATCTTGAATCAGAAATGGCTCATTAGAGATATTGGTTCTCAGAACTAAATATTTTGCTCTATAGATCAATTCCTACTTTGACACTCTCGTTAATGAAGATGTAACTGCAAAGTAATTTAAAGGGAGAATGAAGAACTGTAGAGCTCCTTCTACTCTGTAAAGAAGGCATTTTTTTTTATTTTGCTTGAAGAATAAATTATGCAATCTGTAGTTCCTCAATGCGAAGGAGAAAATGGAACTGTGAAAAAGTGTAGGATAAATGCTGAAGAAAAAAAGCATTGACCTGCTTGCATGAAGAAATTCTTGCAAGTCAGTGCTGCTGTATTAATTGCCTATATAGCACTGCACACGTTTACTAGAGCAGATAAAAATAATGGCTGAAGACAACTTGCAATTTCCAGAATCTTATCTGATGATCAGTTTAAAATAATTCTTTCTGGCCTTGCAGACTTCGTTTTAGGAATGTGGTTTTGCATGTACTTTCCCTCTCTCCAGAGTGAATTGTTTACTAAAGTTCGTAAATGCACGCTATTTCAACCTTTATTTTGATAAATATACATCTTGAAAAGTCTGTGTTAAACATAAGCTTGATCTTGCAATCCTTTACTGTGAAAATGTATTCCACAGAGTATTAAAGTGTTGTGATAAAAAGCTATCTGATAAAATAAGCAATGAAATTGAAATTTCAGCTTAAACTACTTTTTCAAGAAATAAGCTAAGGCTCGTGTTTGAGCTAGCTGCTATTACTTGTGTGTAGCAGACATTTCCTTATTGAAAGCCTATACTTATTTAAGCTAAAGTTGGGGTTGAATTTCTTGGTACAGTTACAGATACCATTAAAAAAAAAGAGATTCAATGTTATTACTTAAATTTTACAGTTTGGGGTTTCATAGGCAGCAAGTAAAAAAGAATATTACATGTCATTTCATTTTGAATAATATTCAACATCTTAGTTTTGTGTAGCTCTGCCTAGACTAGAAATGAAAATGGTTTATTTTACACTGTCTAATCCTGTCCTAAATCAATTTTAGTTTTAAATCAAGGTTTGAAACATGTCCGGTAATTAAAGCATTGACTTTAGCACAGGTGACTGTGTTGATTCTGCAGTTCTTTATTATCTCACTTGAAAAACTTCCAGCTAAACATATATGAATACAATTATAGGGCAGATACAACCTTTTTATGTGCCTGAGGTAAGAAATATCAACTGGTGATGCAACATACACATAAAGTAAAGCTTCTGCACTGCCATTCTTCCAGTACATTAGTATTCCAGTATTCTTTACATTTCAGCATGTGGCTGAATTGGGCTGAATTAATTTTGTTTGCTAAAGTCAAGGGAAGGTGAACAAGAAAAATTCTGCTGAACATATTCTTTCAGAAATTTAAGAATGTCTTTGATCACATGTGTTTTATGTCACCATACGAGGATATCCAGGATTAGTGAAGTCTTTCTTGAACCATCCAGTTTAAGTATTAGCTATAGATATTAGCTTTCAGATCTAACCTTGAACCATTTAATAGGGGAAAATATATTATGCTATAACTGTTATTCAAAGAGTGGCACTATATGTAGGTAGCCTGATACTATTCATTATAAGAGATCTCTGCATCTTTTGCAAAAGACATTATTTCCTTTACTTGACACAGTCTAGAGCTAATACTCAAGGTACCATTTGCGACCAAAGGTCTGTAAGAAGCAAGGATAGGCTCCATATGCTAGCCACCTTGCTTAGATCTCCTGGCCAATTTGATGCACCCTTTTCCTGGAAACTTCCCAAGGAATTGAGTTGACCCTTCACGTTAAATCACAGAAGTCTGTTCATAGTTCTGCAGGTCCAAAGCTTGCTCCCTTTTGGAGAGTAATAGACAGAGAAATAAGCGAAATGAAAACTTGAATTAAGACTTCAGTGAAATAGCGCTGACTTCCCTCCTGGGCTGTTCTGAGGGATCTTTTACTACAAAAAAAATACATGCATGTAAATTTTATGCTTTGGGTGTGGGAATGTGTGCAAGAAGAGGGAAATTCCTGTAATTCTACAGTGGTCTACATCTTTAACTTCATATGCGTCTTTCTCAATAGATCTGAAAGCATCACCTTAACCTTTGGCCTGTACACATGCTAAATTTGAAGCATGTGTGCTTATAATCTGCTGTAAAATTTAATTTGTGTGGTAGTTAAAGGAACTAGAAGCAGACAAACCGGAGAAGGAACATGGGAAACATGGATAGGAGTAAGTAGGGTAGGCTGTTCTTCTAATGACCTTGGAGTCTCATCTTGGCAGGACAGATACAGAAAAGAATGTACATTTTCCATAATTAGTGACCTTTTCATTTTCTCCTATCTGTCATGGGTTCAGCAGCAGCAGTCATTTTTTTCTCCTTCATAGTAGCTGGTGCAGTGCTGTGTTTTCGACTTTCGGTCTGGGAACAGCACTGATAACGCCTATGTTTATAGTTACGGCTTAGAATGTTTTGTCCTGACCAAGGACTTTCTGAGCCTCATGCTCTGCCAGGGAGGAGGGGAAGCCAAGAGGAAGCAGAAACAGGACACCTGACTCAGACTGACCAAAGGTGTTATTCCATACCCCAGCACATCATGTCCAGGAGGTAGAAACAGAGGGCAGAGACCCAGAAGGGTGGTGAGGGTGCACTGGTGGGGGGTGCACTGGTGGGGGTGCACTGCATGGTCGGGCTTGGTATTGGATGGTGAGACAATTGTATTCTTTTCCCTTGTATTTCTCTTGTCATTATTATTATTGGCGGTGGCAGTAGTGATTTGTGTTATACCTTAGTTACTAAACCGTTCTTAACCTGCGGGAGTTGCATTCTTTTGATTCTCCTTCCCATCCTTCCAGGAGCGGAGGGAAGAAAGAGTGGGGAGTGAGTGAGAGAGCGGCTGCATAGGTTTATAGAAGCTTAAACCTCGACACTATCATATTGCCTAAAACATGTCTTTATGTGGACCTGCACTGTAGATTTCCCATAATAGATTTTCCCAGTTTTGTTCAACATCTTTGTCGGTGACATGGACAGTGGGATTGAGTGCACCCACAGCAAGTTTGCCAATGACACCAAGCTGTGTGGTTCGGTTGATAAGCTGGAGGGAAGGAATGCCATCCAGAGGGACCTTGACACGCTTGTGAGGTGGGCTGATGCCAACTTCATGAAGTTTAACCTTGCCAAGTGCAAGGTCCTACACCTGGGTTGGAGCAATCCCAGGCACAACTGCAGGTTGGGCGGGGAGGAGACTCGGAGCAGCCCTGTGCAGAAGGACTTGGGGGTGTTGGTTGATGAGAAAATGAACATGAGCCGGCTTCAGTGTGCACTCGCATCCCAGAAAGCCAACCATATCCTGGGCTGCATCAAAAGGAGCGTGACCAGCAGGTCGAAGGAGGTGATCCTGCCCCTCTACTCTGCTCTTGTGAGACCTCACTTGGAGTATTGTGTACAGTTCTGGTGTCCTCAACATAAAAAGGACATGGAAGTGTTGGAACAAGTGCAGAGGAGGGCCACGAAGATGATCAGGGGACTGGAGCACCACCCGTATGAAGATAGGCTGAGAAAGTTGAGGCTGTTGAGCCTGGAGAAGAGAAGGCTGCGTGGAGACCTCATAGCAGCCTTCCAGTATCTGAAGGGGGGCTATAGGGTTGTTGGGGATGGACTATTCATTAGGGACTGTAGTGATAGGACAAGGGGTAATGGGTTCAAACTTAAACAGGGGAAGTTTAGATTGGATATAAGGAAGAAGTTCTTTACTGTGAGGGTGTTGAGGCACTGGAATGGGTTGCCCAGGGAATCTGTGAATGCTCCATCGCTGTCGGTGCTCAAGGACAGGTTGGACATAGCCTTGGATGGCATGGTTTAGTGAGAGGTGTCCCTGCCCATGGCAGGTGGGTTGGAACTAGATGATCTTAAGGTTGTTTCCAACCCTAACTGTTCTATGATTCTATTATCCTATAACTGGTATTTTGCAGAGGAAAGAATGACTAAAATGTAGCTAAGGAGAACAGAGAGATGTTTTACTTTTAAACTAGTGGCTAAATATTAAAGACTCTGGAAGCAAATAATAATAATTATGATTTGCACTATATTTCATTTATTGTCCCTTTTGTTTAATCTTTGGCTGGTTTTGGTTGTTTTCAGTGAGGATGAAATAGTTATATACATATATTTCAATACAGATGAAACGTATTTTTCTCTTATATAAATTTCATATATAACACTGCATGTTGTTTCTAATTTTGCAATTTGAAGGTAGAAATGGCCTTAATAACAGATCTGGTGCTTGATCCTAATTTTTATTTTTTTTATATTATGACAGGGATTGTTATGGCAAACTTCTGAAAAAAGTGTCAAATTCTCATGAAATACAGTGCTGTTTTCCTCTGTGCTAGCTGCATACCATGTAGTTTAGGAAAACACACTCCTCTTTTAAGCCACAGGTAATACTGAAGTTACACGCTGTGCCAGTTCCACTAGGCCAGCACATTGTCCCAGTCAGTTTCTAATCCCAGATGTTTCAGCAATGGACAACTATTAAATATCTATGACCACAGAGGAAGCTTCTTACCTCCCAGGCAGCTAGTTAGTAGCGCTTTACTGTGGAAGCATGAAGGTTTAGCCCCCCTATAAATTTTAATCCTTTCTAACATAAAGACACATTTTAACAAACTGGAAATTGAAACACTGAGTTCTAGTTTCATTCTGGAAGATGAATTTATGTTGTCATTTAAAATATATTCATGAAAAATTACAGCAAACAAGTGTGTATTTGTACGATGTGCATTTGCTCTCATTAGCTGGGGAGAGGAGCTGAGCTTTCTAAAAACTACATGAGATACCATATGAGATTCTGAGAAACATCTTTCTGCAAAATGGGACTGGTGATAGGTGAATTACTGGTAGGATGTATATAGTAACCTATAGACAGGAAAATAATTGCAAAAGAAGATCCTACTTTTTTTTACAGGCACAAAATGGAGAGAGTAATAAGGCTTGCAATGGTGTTACAACTTTTTTGTCTTTGGTTTGTTATTTTTCAGTCAGAGCTATTTCAGGGAACTGTAATGCAACATTGCTCTACACAGCATGGTTTACAAATTGTTTGCAGAATCACATCTCTTGTTAGAGTTCCTGTTTGCTATCTAATTCAGGTGCATGAATCATCAGCTCAGGGTTACCTACTTTCCTGGGGTCTATTGTGCATTGCACCTTTCCTTTTCCTTTCTACTTCCCTAAGTCTCTTTTTATGCACCATTTCACACCATTTTCAAAAGCAGAATCCAACTACTAAACTGTTAAAGACAGAACATGGTACAGAACTGCTCTGGGATGAAATCAAAGCCTATAAATTCAGTAGGCAAGCTTAGATGTTTTTTTTAATCCTTTGGTAAGGTGCTGTTGGTCTTCATCTTTACCTGGATAAATTTTTGTTCCACATTTTTATTCTTCAACTATGAAAGTAGACAATAAATAATGCATATAATGTATTACTTGTATCTCTATCACCTGAAAACCCTTTGAACCTCCAAGACACCTTCTCCCTGTTGTACATGGGGCTTTTATCTGACAAACACTGAAAAATGGATTTGTTTCAAATACAGAATTAGTGTCATTGAAAGATAGCTTAGAATATTCCTTACAAATGGCAATATCAAAGGCCTAAATCCTTTGCTGGCTAATTTTGCGTTTCTATTCAGAAGATGTCACAATTTCACATGAATGTCCATTGATTTACTGGTAGAGATTGAGTTGGTGGAAGCTGATAATCTGCTGGTGTTGACAAAAATTACGAGGGAAGAGCTAACCTGCCATTTTAATGCAGAAAATTTGAATATTTAAACTGACTATAGTTTATCTCTGTGTCTAAGTTTTTATCAGTAAATAAGGGTCAGCCATCTGGCAGTGATAGATTTGGCTGGAATGGATTCCATCTGCTAAAATATGATGTAAAAATATTCTGCTTTTCCATGGCACTGGATAGATATGACAGTTGGGATTAGACAAAATAAAGTTGGAAGGACTGACAAAATTATTTCCCTTCTGAGGAACTGGAGAGCTATCACTGAGGGTGGGACTAATGACAGGCCTGTAACTGGGGTTTATATGTTTGCAGACAAGTATTTTCCAGAAGTTAATGTTAATTCAGAAGTTAAAATGCGGAGTTCAGCCTTCTTCTCCAATTTCCCTCTACCATTAACTGAAGTTATTAAGTAGATTTATGGCAAAAGGAATCACCTATCCATATGCATAAAAATTTAGGACTTTTATGTGGACAAGGAATTCCGTATTACCTGGCATTCAGCAGTTTACTGATGTTCATCTTGGTTTCCCAGCAGACTTGGAAGAATAAGAAAGCCTGGAAACTATCGATCAAGGGAAAGCTAAGAGGCTTTGCACTGCTTTACTTACAAGCTAAAGAAGGTAGTTTCTATTTTGATGGACTGTTGCAAATATACCACAATAGAGGTTCTAAGGATCCTATTGTTTAAGGAATTTGAAATTCCTCGAATTCAGGAGCTGAATTTACCTGAAAATGAAGAGGTATGCTGTGGTGGGGGGCTACGGTAGGCCCGTGGATTCCCTGACTGAAGGCATGAAGTTAGAACTCAGTCTTGAAGATGTTAAAGTGTATCCTTGAGAAATGAGGTACCAAAGGCATATGAGTGGGAAAACAGAAGATATACTAGTGGGAAAGTAGAAGGCATCCGAATGGGAAAGTAAAGGGAGTCTGGAGGAGCGAGCCAGATAAGGGGAGCAACTAGCAACAAAGGAAGAACTTGGCAAAACAATGGACTTATGTAATGCGGTAAAGGGTTATTGTTGCTAACTAATGTTAACCAATGGCTAAAAGACACGTGTGTTAGAAAAGGTATATAAGTAGTGGTTTGTAGTAATAAAGCACTTGCCTATTTTTTCTTCTTATGAAGTCACTGAAAATACGTGTGTGTGTGATTTTTGGCTATCTCGAATACAGTATGCCATAGAGCTGATGACAGAACTTCTTTCTCTGTCTTTCCAGTCTGCTGAGACATGGTGTTTTGTCAACAAAATTTAAGATCTACTTAGATTCCATTCATAGTGGCTGATATGTTTTCTAGTCTATTATTTTTGGTGCTGCAAAAAAAGATTACAAATACGTCATCTGTGACTATCAACTCCTAATAGCAAGATAAATATTACTCTGAGAAGTGTCTTAGCATATTTTGCCTCTTCATTGTGCAAGTCTTGAAAGCTGAAAGTGTTATATGCTCTCAGGTTACAGAGGAATTCTAAGGGATTTAGAGAAAAAGTTTAGGTCTTTCACATGGGAGCAGCTCCTCCAGGAAGCCCGCATCCTCATAGATGCTGTTACCAAAATACAGCTTTCAGTTTAATTTGAAGACTTCACTGTAAATTAAGAAAACATTTTTAAGGAATGACATAAGGAAGACTGAGCATAATTTTTTTTTCCTGGGGCAAAGCAAGCTGCTTTCTAAATTGTCATGTCCCAGAGACGACAGATGTGAAAATAAGGTTCTGCATTTGACCCTGTCCTGAAGGCTGGAATTGTAATGAATCCCACAAAATTACTCAACAGACACCATGTTAATGTGAGGTTGCTTTTATAAATCTAGACAGTGGTATGCCAACATATATTCCCCAATGGCTGCTGTAATGTGAACCAATAGGCATTTAGTTTTAGAGTACCACGTACAAGAGTTAGTTTTCAAAAGTCAATCCAAAGTAATTGCTTTAATAGTTAATAATGACTGACTACTATGGTGCAGTAAAGAAGCTATTACATCCATTAGAACGTCTGTATGTGCGAATAATGTTCATTTGTGACCACAGCCAAGAGAAAGGTTTTAACAAATTTTCTGCTTTATTTTTATCAGAAGGCACTTAAGCAAGAAGTTTGTTCAGGTTGGAATGTTTTATTAGATACACCTTCTCCATTCTTTTTTGTTGTTGTAGGCAGTCATATAGTTGCTTTGTGAGTAGGCAAATCTCACATAAATGCATTAAATGCAGTTCAGCAAGAATTGCTGAGCTCGAGAAACATTGGAAAGTAATATAGGATTCAAGTTAATGCAAGGAGGCTTTGACTGGATATCCATTTTTGTGTGTTTAAAAAATAGCATATTTTTTAAAAAATCTGGGTAATTTTAAAACAATCAAAAGCAAATAGAATGAATAGAATTTTAAGGCTGAGGGCTCCTGGGAGAGGGATTTAGCTGTTATTTTCTTACATTTCAGTAAGGAGCACATGTGCTTAGATTGGGCAGTTGCTTACTTGTTTTGCTGACTCACAGCCTCAGTAAAAACACTGCTATGTAAAATTTTCAAACCCATTTTTTAAATGGATGTAGATATTTAGTTTCACAGAATTTGCCCTTTTGTCATTAAATACCATATATTCTCACCAATACTGAAGAGAATTTCTTTCCACCACCACCACCCTTGTTTTAAAGCACTATTTATGTGCATGTATCTAAATATTGTGCTTGATTTCTTCTTCTAGTTTAGGGTGACTTCTCTTACTATTCCCAAAGCTTCCTTTCAGTTTATAGCTTCTTTGTGTTGAGGTTTTGATATGTAAAAAGTCACCGTTAACTCACATTTAAGCACTTATAAAATACTGATTCCTCGGTTAACCCTGCAAATTACATTTATCCCCCAAAGAAATTTATTTGAATACAAGTAAACTCACAGAAAAAAGACAAAAACAAAAACAAAAACAAAAAACAAAACCAAAAAGATTTAAAAGTTTGCTTAGTGTCAGAACAAGCATATAATTCTTCCCCCCCCCCTTCTTTTATTTTAAAGAAAATGCTAAGCATGTACTTCAACATTTACTGAATTGCAATGAACGTACGTAGTTGTGTAGAATCCCTACTTAAATTGTGATCTAAAAAGCTAAATATGATTAATACAAAGGACATCAACACTCTATTGTAAGATGCTGGTGCTCAGCAAGTAATGTTCATTTCAGAACTTAACACCACAGCGTCTTATAACCTAGTTGTTTCCCTCACTTATTTTTGCTCTTTGATGCTAATATTGCAGTCTATGTTGTATAGCCTGATATAAATATCAGACTAATATGAAGGCATTACTAGATATAGACCTTTATATAACAATGAGCAAATTGAAAACAAATTTGGTGCCTTGACTCTTCCCAGTGTTGCTTCATTTCAAATAGTTGCATTATGAGTAGAACAAAAACTACATCAAATATTACTTCATCCTTGCCTGCTAGCAGCTTAAATTCCATTTAATTTCTTTTGTGTTAGCAAGTTGAATTTACGGGTAACTTTTGCTTTTGTTACTGGTCTCAATTTGCTGAAGTAGCTGAATATGGTCCAATTGAGAAAATAAATCATAAAGAAAGCTTATTAGGAAATGTTTATGTTGTTGAATTAGAGCACATTACATGGTATTTGTTAGGACAGATAAACTGTACATTGCTGTCTTTTAGGGAAACTAAAAACTGAATAAAATCTTTACCTTGGACACTCAAGTTTTTCTCCAAAGTTTAAGCTGATACAGCAGTTACTTCTTTAATTATTTATGGATGAGACATGCGAAACGCCTGCTAAAGTTAGAAGAGAGAAAATAATGGCTAGTATTAAACATTTGACCTTGAAAGCAGCTCTGATTGAAAATAATTACCCCAAGTTTTAAAACCTTTATTTCGTGTTCTGGTAGCAATGTCCTTCTTAAGCTATAATAAATTGCCCAATCATTTTAACATCAGATTAACTTGACTCAAGTGTTTATTTCACATTAAGCTTCAGCATTACTGATGCACTACGTAAAAGTGATATTAATTATCTTTAGGTTGTTTGGGTTTTGTTGGTTTTGTTTTTTTTTTAATCCTGATTTCTTTGGTGGTATAAATTTTCATTGAGTTTGCCCTCAATGTTCCACTGAGGCCAGATGTCATTTCAACTTATCAAAATTTTAAAATTAACTCTGAGTTTCCTGCTGACCTCTGTAATGTTTTGGTATTGAGCAGGTGCAAATGAATTCTCTTAGACTTCTCTGTCATGTCTATCTATGTTGTCAATCTAGTTTACATTAACATCTGGAAAATGGATATAGGAAAATTATTGGTCTTGTTAATTATAATTAGCTGTCAGTCTTCTCAATGAGAGGTATTTTGATTGTTCAGTGAATAATATTGGTTCATGAATATTCCATCATGGAATAGATACTTAAAAATGTATTGTAAAATTTTTGCTTTCAAACATAACAATTCTGCCACAACCACTGTGTGCAAATTTATGTGGGGTTTGTGTGTTGGCAAACATTTTGCCTCAAGGAGACCAGGTGTAGCTTTTAAGGTCCTTTGATTAATAAGTGCCTAGTAACATCACTGGTTGCTTTGGGCAAACTGTTCTATAAAAGAAAACCTTGCTGACATGGAAAGAAAATTGCAACTCTGGTGTGCCATGAGATTTTAATTACAACAAACAACAATTAAGCAGATTGTTACAACAGTGCAATTATTACTTTAAAGTTGACATTGTGTCAGCATAGTATTTCCATTGGTTCTGTAATCAGTCTGTAGAATTTGCCTTGAGGTAGAATAGAAGCTATTTTGAAAGACAACAAAACCAAACTTATTTATTTTTG
This sequence comes from Amazona ochrocephala, assembly GCA_039720435.1. Taxonomy (NCBI): domain Eukaryota; kingdom Metazoa; phylum Chordata; class Aves; order Psittaciformes; family Psittacidae; genus Amazona; species Amazona ochrocephala. The sequence goes on from CM077877.1 coordinate 59,115,146, forward strand.
TAATTTTTTTAATCACTGGTCAGATTTTCTCAATTTTCTTTCTGTTTCTTACATTTTTGGTCACAAAGCCATCAAAAAATGTTTTGTAGCTACCTGGTTCATAACAAGCAAATCCTGTTGTTTTTATGCAGTAAGCTTCCCTCTGACTGTGAATTAATTGTGCATTACTGGTCTGCTGTAGTGTCTGCTCTAAATGCAACAATGCCTTGTGAGAAAACTATCAGAAAATATTTTTAAAAAACTCTGAAGTGTTCTTAGTGATTCACAGTTCATGTCCAACTCGTCTGGGTGTCAGAGATAGCTAGTGGAGACTGCATCAGTCCGAAGAAAACACATCCCTCCTGCTGCCCATATTTATCTTTAAATAGCAGTGACAATAGCAAGAGGATTTTCTGGGGATTACAGCTGACAATACAGTTGGTAAATGTAATCAAGAAGTCAGGTTTTCTGGACCTTTCTTTCTTCTGTGTATCCACTTCTTGCTTTAAAAAGGCAGAACTGGCAATATAATTGATGGAGAGGTTATAACATTTCTAAATGAATAATAGAACTTTGGTAGGATTTGAACTAAATGCTTTTGAATACAGACACATTTTCCGCTCTCCTGCATGGTACTTTGCAGTAATTGAGCAAATTTTATGGGGCCGAAATTGGTCACAAGAGAACTCTTTGTATTACTCTCTGAAAGCAGTGGAAGCACAATGAGAGTTTTGAGGGAAAAAAAGAAAAATACTAAAGGAAAAAAATTAATTAAGGAAAGAATATATCTGGGGACTAGCTTAGCTTGATGTTCTTCAGCGTTTGAGCTTACCTGCATGATGACTGCAGTGAAACTAAACCTGCAAACTGTCTCCCAGTCCCTGGAGCCCAACTGGGATATGCCTTTGGCAAAAAGGCAAAAAAAATAAGGGATCTGCAAAGCTCTGACTGTGAACTGTGTCATCTGCTGTAGGAGAAACTACCTAAGAGATGGAGAGAGCCTGCAGGTTTCCACACTTTTCCTAGGAAACTTCTGTTTGAGAAATGCGGGAGGCACTTATTTGGAGGCATTCCTTCACACCAACAGAGGCAAACCAGGCCAGAGGATGCTTTTCTGTCACACTTAGGAGAGACTCCACAGAGCTTGTCAAAACTGAGGTTTTTATTGTATCTCATCATCAGTAAGTAGACCCCAAAGAATTCAGAACACCGAGGAAAGTCGCCTAAGCCTGCCCCTCAACACACCAAGAGTGTCAGCTGCTTAACTGAGATAAAGAGGAACAAAAGGTTTCTTTCAGTGCTTTGGCTATATTTTTAATTTTATCTGGTCCTTATATGGATATGATGGAGCAGCAGCCACTCTAACTGTAGGCAAGAAACAAACATAAAGACATGTATTCATATTTCTAGTCATCACATCTGCGAAATGTCCACCTCCAGGACTGCGGCGCTTTGCTTAATTTTCTGGCATTCTGATGTTACACCACCAAATGAAATGCTCTACTGATTGGGATGTGTACATATAAATGGTTGTCAAAAGAGAAAAGGCTACTCATCTTAGAGTAATGGGAGTTCTCTTAGGTACGCTGGCTTTATTTACTTCGTACAGCTAATACAGTATCCATTCCTGCCTTATAGCCTTGCACGTTTCCATGCCTAGGGTCAGTGGGCAACTGGGGTGTAAGTTGTAAGTCTTTCTCATCGAATACAAAGATTTTACATGCATGTGCACAGAAAGTATACTACCAATCTTAAATCATCAGCCTCTCTTCCAAGAGGTACATATGCATTAGCAACAAAATGTATGAACAATAAATCTTATAAAGCTCCCATTAATGCAAAGTATTTTTGTTAGATAAGTATAGTTATGTTGGGTATTATGCAGTTATGAACATATGGGGTCTGACATATTTCCATCCATGAATATAGCTATAAACATATAACAATGTAGAACTCTACGTGTAGCATGAATTTATTTAAGGTGCTATAGATACTCATGAAACTCAATACTTTTTTCTTTACTTGAACTTAATGGAGCCTAGCTAAAACTATGGTCAGCAGTCTGACTTAGTGTTACTTGGGCTCTAAATATTTTAATGTAAGTAAAGCTCATCATAATGAAGGTTTGGTGTGATAAAATAAATAATCGTTCTTCAAAATATAAGTTTTCCATGCCAAAGGTGTTGCCTAAAATTGGAATCATTAAAACAAGAATTGTTAAATTTATTTTAACTTTTGTTATTTTACTGGATAACTAAGGGGCCATTATTATTCTGTTTACTGCATAATACTATATCTGGTTGAAATTCTTGCTTGGAAGTGGTTAATTTATTAAGTGCTTTCTGGCTATATTATGGTTTAGTTTTGTTGTGTTGTTTTTTTTTAAACATTTGAACACCATTCTACAGTTCACTTTTGTACACATGGTTTGTCTGCATGTATTGTCATCATTCTTTCATATCTGCTATTCTTCATTTATAATGGAGAAAGTGATGTTTTAATTTCCACATAATTTCATTGTAAAACAATTAAAGTTACTAAAGCAATCCATTTAATTTTATCAAAAAACAGAAAAAACAATTACAATTCTGTAGCAAGTCATAATTTTCTCTTCTGAGATGTTGTTTAATATGGGGAAATCAGTTTCTATTTCTCTGTATATTAACTGGCAGTACCACGCTGACCTTGGCACCCAATTTCAGAATTTTTACATTAATGCTGGAAAAAGAATTTGCAACTACAAATTCTTCTAAAGCATAGATGCCTTTTTATTATTATTATTTCTTACTAAGCATACCACACTTTTTCTGCTCATGAAATATTTCTGAATTGCATAATTTATTTTGTTTTTCTGTGGCAGAAATAGGTATTAATTACAGCGATTTGACTCTCCATTTTTCCTGTACTTTGTTCTGAGAGACTTCATTTTGGCTTCTTGTACTGTTTATCTGCAATTTAATTTTCTGGACTCCATTCCTGACACTTAAGGACATACTTACCTAATAACAACGTTGCTTCTCTTCAACATCGCTGTTGTGGGTGGAAGTTTTATGGCTGTGGAATGGATACATAGTGATTGACTCTTTATCATTAAGTTTTAGTTAAAAGCATCAAAAAAATTTTCACTTCAGAGAGCAAAGAGAGCTTGAAAGATGAAAAAAGCTTTTGCCCATGTTAAAAAAAAAGTCTGCACTTCTGTTTTCTGATCTCCAATGTACTCAGTGTTTCAGATTAAATTTGACATATTCAGTCTTTGCATTCTAAGGTCCTTGAGTTTTCTGCAATAAGTATTTAAAATATGACAGTGAACAGTGTTATTTTTAGAAAACACGATATCAGTCTTTTCTAATTATTAGTGGCTAATGACACTCAGGAACAATGGGATTGATTTGTTATTGTATGGTTCCCAGTTGCAAGTGCCAACATCTCTGAAAGAAAACAAAATGAACAAGCTACCCAACATTAATCATTTAATGATACTATCAGATTTACATATGAGGGATATTCTGTCTTTCCCCCATTAATTTTCTGTAATGATCATTATTTCGTGTTTCACTGTGTTTTGATTGCCTCCCTCCTACCTGTCCAAGAGCTGATCCAAGCAGCTAAGCTAGGCTGGATCATGGGTCAGGGATGATTAATGGCAAAGGTCATTCAAGTCAGTGGCCAAAACCATCTACACTGCCTCCAATCCAGCTTCCACTGAAAGACACGCAACAATAATCAACCTCTCAGCTTGTGACCCTTTCATGATCTCACCAATGTTTTGTCCTGGAGGAACAGAGCAAAAGCTCTCCAGGTCTCCTGAAGGGTTTGCAGCTTTTGAGATGTGCATAGTGGGCTTACTGTGCAGAGCAGGGTTACAAGTGGAGGCAGAACAGGGATACTGCATTGCTTCATGTAGGAAAGCAGTAGTTGCTTTGTTAGTAATATGTTATATTAAAGGAAAATAATCAAGCACCCTTTAAGTTTTGTGTTGATTGAGTCCTATGTCTGTGTACACTATGTGTTTTGGGTTATTTTCTGAGTAAACTTTTATATATAACATCATCTGTCAAAAGATAAACTTGAACCAGTAAAAAAACATGCCAGAATGATCTGTGTGGATTTATATACATTTCAACTTCCAAACTTTGTTAGCACATAGCAGTTGATGACAGAAAACACTGAAAGAGCATCTAGAATCACCTTTATAAATTGCTGTATATGTATGTTAAGATATAAACATACTGGAACAGGAAAAGCAAGAATAATTAATGAAGGGCATTTCCAGTTCTCCCATGAGCAATAGCCTTTGTAAATAAATAAATGATTACATAAATGATTACAGCTTTCAACTGGTTTTCATCCTTAATCAAGTTTGTGAACTCTAGTTAGTTAGCTAGTGGTGGTCTAATAAAATCTAACTACAGTTGCTCTAGGCAACTGGAAAGAACACAGACACAGAAGATAAGAAAAAGAATTAAATTTATATGTGGATGAAGTTTGGTTGTCATCTTTCCTACTGCTGTTTAATGTTCACTAGTTTTCCAATGTATATCTTTATTCAAACAGTATGATGTTGTATCACCTCTTCTATGAAAACAGGCTGAGAGAGCTGTATTTGTTCAGCCTGGAGAAGAGAAAGCTCTGGGGAGACCTTAGAGCAGCTTCCAGTGCCTAAAAGGGCTTACAAGATATCTGGAGAGGTACTGTTTTTAAGGGTGTGTAGTGACAGAACAAGGGGGAATGGCTTTAAACTGTAAGAGAGTATATTTAGATTACACAATAGGAAGGAATTCTTCACAATGAGGGTAGTGAGACATTGGCACAGGTTGCCAGGAGAAGCTGTGGCTGCCGCAGTCCTGGCAATTCAAGGCCAGGCTGGATGTGGCTGTGAGCAACCTGGTCTAGTGGAAGGTGTACCTACCCATGGAAGGAGGTTTGGAACTAGATGATTTTCAAGGTGTTTTCCAGCCCAAACCATCCTGTGATTCTATGTTGGTGTTTGGCTGGTTCATAATTTGCTACCATCATATTAAAAAAAAAAAAAAAAAGAAAAGAAAAGAAAAGAAAAGAAAAGAAAAGAAAAGAAAAGAAAAGAAAAGAAAAGAAAAGAAAAGAGATAAATTATGGCATGTAATCATTGCTTAAGAAACACATCACACTAAATTTCATTGATGTCCAAAGCATATGAGCTGTCTCACAGTTTGCTTAAAAGCTTTCAGAAAACCTAAATCCTTGAAGCAAGAAGGGAACTGCAAGTTAAATCTTACAAGGTCCTTGCATATTGACGCTGGAATCTAAAGATATTCAAGCATAACCGGTTTTGTAAATAGTAGCAAGTTTTAGTGCCTATGGTACTCTCCTACAAACAAGCTTTCTAAATGCAGTAACAACAAATCCACTGCTAAATCTGTCAATCAGGTGTTAATGTATGAATTTTCCGCATAATTTTTAATCACCATTATGCTAAAAAAAAAAAAAAAAACTATAGAAAGTTAATCTAAATACATATTTAAAATTTCAATTTGTTGCTTTAAGGTCACTGTATGAATACACAGCTTTTTGTTGCCATCCCCTTGTGACACTGCATCTCGCTAAAATGAACATTTAAGGAGCTGATTGATATGACTTCTGAACTTTAGACTTGGAGCTGTATCTGAATCCTGGCTGCATCAGGCAATGAAATTAATTAGTGTACCACTCTGCCTCTCTGTAAGATCTATTTCTATAATGATAATTATAATGGTACTGTTATGCTATTATGGTTGAGGTGCTGTCACCAATTCCATTATTAAAACAGGGACTGGATTTTAAGGGGTTGATAATTCATCTATAAGAATGATATTTATGCCATAGTAGTGTAGTCAAGGGTGGATACAATAAAGCGAAGACTAACTCTTTCAGCTGAGCACTGTTGGGGTGCTCTTCCTAACTTAGAAGTCTTTTCCCTTATGAAGCCCTCTATGAAGGGAAGAACATGCTTCTATGCATGATGCCATGCTGGGGCTCTGCAGGACTTCAGAAGATCATTCTGTCTCCATACAGTTTCCTGAATAACCCTTTGTAGACCTCCCATGGTACCTACACTTTCCCTCTGACTGCAGGGGTAATGTAAGAAGCATGCTCAGGGCTTCATACTTGCATACCTCAGAACATTTTTGTTACTTAAAGCTTACATATAGAATACTTAAAGCATTTTGATCCTGAAATATTCCATTGTTTATTTAGGCTTATTTAGGGAGGTGGGATTTATCTTCTCTAATTTTAGTTGTCTGAAACGTCGCCATTAAATCTAAGCAAATCGCTTAAACTCTCTATAGTCAATAGAAGTCTATTGGTTTTTCTCTTCTTAGATATGTATTTTCAGATGGGAATGAATGTTTTCCAGAGGTGTCTTTTTCCCTCCAGTAATAAAAGGCACAGTCATAATAATTCAAAAGAAGTGTACATGACTATCCTTAATTCAGACATCTAACCTACAGTCCCATACACTAGGGCAAACAATTTCTTGTACTATGAAGTTACTTCTTTAACTAAGAAGTTATCCAGTTTGGAGGTTTTAGTTTTCACTGCTAAAGAACATTACAACACTTTTATACATATATGCGTAAGTTAAACAAAAAAATTCTTATGCCAGGCAAGAACCAGAATGGTTCCAGCCCACAAGCAGTAGCATCATTGTGCAAAGGGGTAAAGTTTTTTTTTAAATGACTGAGGTATGTATGTATACATGCAGCAGCACAGACATGGGATAATAGGTAAGCTTGAGTAAATGTTTTGATACTTTGACTGTGTTTTCTGCCTCAGGATGATAAAGCTGCAACCCTGTTTTCATATGAACCAGGAATCTGATGTTTCATAATGTGTGAAGATAATTATCAAGCTCTTCAGGTCACATTTAAATTTGTGATTGTCCATACTATATTGTGATTGCTCTTCATTAATATGCATAATTACATACTTATTTATTCATTATTTATTTTTGCTCCGTATTTATTTTTGCAGGTGGCTGTTAGTTACTATTTAATTATTTGATTGCAATTGTTAAAGGAAGTCTATTAGATGTAGGGGCTGCATGTTGCTAAGTGCATTGAGTAAATTGTGAATGGCACATGCAAAAAGCACTAGTCAAGGGCTTCACATTCTTTTATTCCTCTTTCAGGAGGCTGAGGTGCCTGGTTTAATGGCAGAGGAGGTATTTTAGCATACTCTCCCTCTCGCTAAATGGAGTGCCACTCTCTTGTAGTTTTGAAATAGTTCTGACATGAAATGGTTGTATTCCTTGTGATCTCTCTTCCTTCATGCCAAACTTATGTTTGCAAATTTCTTGAACAGCAGGGATGAAAAAAGCATTCTTCTTTGTGAATTCTAATCCTATGTAAATTCACTTCTAGCTAAAAGTCTTTACCCCACTGAGTGTCTGAATTCTGTCTAAATATAATAAAGCATACGCAAAGTAAGAAGTAATATATTTTTGCCATCTCTGTATTAACTAAGCAGTAATTTGCTTTTGGTCTAGCAAATTTTGTACAGTGGATAAAGTAATATATTCATAGTCAGCTGTGTTGGATCCTGTTGGAATAGTGATTTTGATTAGTGACATACATCTTGAAACACTGTTGTCTCACACATCCAGGAAAGACAGAGAATTATTTCTTACCAAATGTAAGTAGAATTTTACTTGAATAAAAATTCAAAATTTAGTAAAACAACCCAAGGAAACTGCTGTAAAAAATACAATTACAATTCTATGCTTTTAACCAAGTTGCCATGACTGAGGTGGCCATAAACTGCCTTATTTTTTTTTTTTTTAATTTGTTTTGATTAACTGTTAATATAGTAAAGTGCAAATCAATTTGTAAGAGTACATTAAAACTCACAGTATTCTTTTTTTACAGAAAAACTTCTAAAGAGATGTCATATTTTAGAACAGTTTTAATGTAACAAAAAGAATGTTTTACAGCTGATGCAAAATTAATGCATTAGTCAGAATGAAAATAATATTTTGGACAGACTATTTGAAGATATTAATGCAATTTCGAAGTATTTTAGTGAGCACACTGAATATATGCATTCATTTATCCTTGATTGCTAGCTCATAGTGGCAATTCTTTATGAAAGCAATTTTTGTAGAGTAAGTTATTATTTTGCATAAACTAATGGTGCAATAAATTTTTTCAGTACCATAACAAACTGGTTTTAGCTATTAAAAAATTCATACAGCACACAGAATGATTCTTCACCCTCTTCTGGTGTCTCATTTAACAGATATGGAGGGTTTCCTTGATCTCGCTAATATTTTCTTGGCTTCTCAGGAGAAAACACCATAAAGTTCTCTGCACGTAACAGTAGCTATTCTTCATTATTTCAGGAAAAATTTCTGAACCAAAACATTTCTTTCAAAACTAGTTTCTGAGCCTAGAATTCAAGCTTTTAACCTTGGTCATTCTTTGGGAGGTTGTTTGCCCTAGTTTCCCATTGTGATGAAGAGAGAAATAAAAGCTCCAAAGGGTGATTTAGATCGTAATTGGGCCAAATTACCCCTCGAGATGGATAACTTTGTACTGCCTACATAGCTCTTGACTTATAATCTGTTTACCACTGATAATTTGTGAAACTTTTGCTGCTGGACCACAGAAATTTTAATGTTGCCTAGGTAATAAATTACCTTCTTGTTTCCAGATGGAAAATTGCATTTTAAGATAATTAAATATGTCATATACGCAATCTTATACCTGATCTAATCTTAGAAAGTCTCTTGAGCTAATAAAGCAAATGAATATGTTCAAAGACCTAACTTCTGTGGTGATATACAATTCATACCTGAGAAATGTTTGAAACCCCCTGATCCTTATGGTACTCTATAGTCAAAATCTGCCAAAGTTGGCTGCTTTGGCAGCATTTCTGGTGAAATTTTAAATATGTGAAATAGCAAATACCAAATTGGAGGTAAATTCTGCAACTCATGGAATACATTTGGGAAAGGGGCACTGAAATACACTTTAAAATAAATATTTTTAAAATCAGGTCTCTACAGAAAGAAGAGTTTGTAGTAGGTTTAGTTTTTTTGTACACAGAATTCCCACAAATTTGTTTAGTCCCAAGTGCAACCCATTTTATCCTCTCATTAGGCTTCTGATGTCACCTTGGGCTGGATGCATTTTGCTCAGCTTTCACCATGTAACACTCAGATGTCTAAGTTTAAGCTTAACATTTGACTTATTTTTGTCTGGTTTTGGATAAAGTACTTTCTACTTCTGTCTGGTTTGTCCATTATAGAAGTGTTCAGAGTAGAGTTAAATATCTAATTTTTAAGAGAGTGAATTAGGAAAAAAATGGTGCTTCATATCTTGCATTTATAACAATGAAATACAAAGAAAAAGAAGTCAAGGTTTGGAACTTGAAATTTCTGGGATAGGCTGAGTTTAATTTTGAACCTTGGAGATTGTTCATACATGTGAACATATATGAAATAAAAAGATTGGGGTTTCTACACCTTAATCTGGTATTGCTTCTACTTAAACAGGCTTCAAAAATGACAAAAAGGAAGAAAAGCTGGGGTGTGATAATAATTGCACAGGGTAAGTTTACTTAATTTTCTTATTTCAAAATGAAGCCAGTTGTTCCCTCCTCTTATTTTAGTTTGTCTATTACCAAGGGAAATGATTTGAGAAATATTTCACAGAGCTAGTCATTTGTATTGTGCCGAAGTCTTTGTTAACTTTTCCCTTGGTATGGCCTTTAATGTGGAATGATTTTCAATGTAGTAAACACAGTCAGCACTGAGGAAATAAATTGGAAGGGATCATGGGATAGTTTATTAAGGCTGACAATTCTTTTTATTCTTCATATAAATTCTGCATATGCTGCAGGGCGGATTATATGTAATTTATGGTCAATAGAAATTTTGTGAAAGTTAAATCTGGATATTAATTTAAAGTATCTCTTCTTTCCTTTAACCTTGTTCTCTCATTGATCTTGATGGCTAGAGATTCCTCAGTACTTCAGAGTTACAGAGACCTGGGTCTACTATGATAGTTTTACCTTATGACTGGCTTTTCTTAATTCTTCATGATCTTGGAAACAGAAGCAATATCTAAATGAAGGATTTGGTTCTGTTTTGCATTAGTGTTTCTAATAGTGTTTCTAGGCTTTCTTGTTCCACTAGTTGTTGCCATTATTGTTTGGTTCTAATTTGTGAAGAATGTGACAACACCTGAAAAAACTGCAGGAAAAATTTCTGATATTAGATACTTTTTGGGTACAGAATGTTTTAAACTATAAAACATAGTTCCAGATTTTTTATTTTCAGATATTTTTTCTGGATCTGTTTTTTGCATAACAAGCCCAGCATCTGTATGCAAGAGTCTCTCAGATGTTTCTCTTAGGTCTGATCAAAAGATGACTTGCTTACCATTCTATGATAATTTTTTTTTCAGATGCAACATTTGGGAAATAGTTTCTGATAACTTAAATCAAAGTGTGTTATTTCTTTTTTCCAGATTGCATTGACTTCTTCAAGGCAGGCAAAAAATAACTGCCAGAAAAGAAGTTATTGGAATATAGCTGCCAGTGTATGTAACACTTGCCATATCTTTCTACTTCTATTAAACTAATAAACTTGTCAGACAGTACAAGTTGCTAACAGAGACATAGGTTTCTAAAAGCAGTCCTTTTTCAAAATTTCTATAAGGCTATCCTGGCAATTTCTAGATGAGAATATGATGGACAGTTTATTCATACTCCATGTACATTCGTATCCTGTTTTTTTTTGTTGTTTTTTTTTTTTTTCTGTTTTTTAAATTGCAACAAATCTGGGGTGCATTTGCAATAACAAACATATTTATTTCTTCATTTGAAACTGTAGATTTGTTTTGGACTTTAGTGACCATTTTCCAGGTACTTTTAATTTTCTATTTATTTTTTTAATGATCATGTGATTACAGTTTTAGGATCAAAACAAACATTGGTGATATTGGAATTATCTCTTAGCTCTTTTTGCAATTATTATCCCGAATGTGATTTATAAAGGACAGTTTAATGTTCTTTTTAGGCTTGCTTTTTTTTTCTTTCCATCAGGCTAAGCATTTTTAATGTGAAAAACTCTTGTATTTCATAAATGGAAGAATTGAGAGTTGGACTGCTTTGATCTTTGCACTGCTACGTCATTTGGCTGACTGTTTAAGGCTATTTACAGACTACAGCCTGTTTGTTGAAATGCAGGAAGGGATGGAGCATTCGGTCAACCAGCATAAAGAAAGCTACAGGGTCAAAACCCCCCTATTCGTTCTACTTATTTTGGTATACATTTTAATTTTTAATATTTTAGTTGATAATTATTAAAATCCATCTGGAATTTTTAATATTCATACATTCCATAACTCAAATCAATAGAATTTATATTAAACATGAAAAATGAAATAACATATTCATACATTAGTTCTTACAACAAATGTTTTATGTATCAAGAATAGATTTGATTTATTTTTACCCACTCTGATTGGACTTATTACTATCAAGTGGTATGTTACCATAATTTTTTTTTTACATGACCCATGCATAATTGATCTTATGATATACATGCACACCAAAAAGAGCCAGAATATGCAGAATAAAATGGCTGTCAAAGTTGCACTTCCAAATGTGCAAAGAAATTTCTACAGCCTGTTCTCTTGTGAAAAATATGCCAAGCTAACCAGTTTGTTGCATGTATGTTATGGACGGGGTTTCTGGTGGTGTTTTCCCCAGGTTATATTGCTACCTCTGAATTTCTGTGCCCTGAAATCGCACTTTTCTTTTTTCTTTTTCCTCTAAGCTCTGAAATGAATTTTGCTTAGGTTGTGATGGCTATTTTGAGGAGCCTATTTTGTGTACAAATTCAATACATTCTTGCAAACTAGAGACATACTATGTCAGTAGTTGAATACATCATGGTGATTGGTCCCTACCTTGTTTTGTTCCTACCCAAGTTTTAAAGAATTCTATCACAGGTGAACTTTAAAGCTAAACTGTAGTTAAAGTTACATTTCAAGGTGCTATTACTGCAAGGTGAGGCACTGCATCACTTCTCCAGTGCCCTTGGCTTTGTGTTCTGTTTTTCTTTGTATAATGTAGGCTGTTCAGTGAGCCAGAGGGTGAGGCTGAGCTGCCCATGTTGCCTTTGCAGAGCTGTCCAGTTCATAAATGCCTGTAGTTATTTAACCCAGGGACTGGTGTGGGGCAGAAATAAGTGACTCTAGTAAGGACATGAAAAAGGGGAACAGACACTGAGTTTTTCGATAACTTCAACAGTGTCAATTTAACTTTTGTGTTAAATTGTGTCCTGAAGGATTTCTGAGTAGCTAATTTTGTAGAGAGACTAACTTCAGACAGGAGTTCAGATTATTAATTTTTAATTATTTTGTCAAAGAACAAGAACATGAAAATTCTAATTATGAGGATGTTTAATCTGGCACAATGAATGCCTTAAAAATTAGCATATAGTTATGGAGCCTTTCGCCTTCATTTTAATTCCTCAGATTATATTTGTGCTGGTAATGACTGAAAGTTGTAGATCTATGATGGCTGTTTGTGATAAATGAGTAGAAGATCTGAGCTTAACAAAAAAAAAAAAAAAAACAAACAAAACAACTGGTTTGGAAGCCCAACAACCCCTTCACCTTTAGTAGCAATCCCGACAGATAGATGGCTATGCTTATTCACAGGGCAGTCTGGGAAAACCAGTGCTTGCACTGCTGAGCTCTTCAGGGGCTTAAGTCCCCATGCAGTACCCCTAGTCTTGAAAAGACACTGTACTTGCGTGTGGAAAAAAAAACCCCTTTGAACTCCTACAGCCCAATGTTGGTTGAGGTTTCTTCAGGAGACACCAGATTGCTTATACGAGTGAAACCCCTTCAGAGACCTATCTAACCTCCTTAGGTCAGGCTGCTCTTGTACTAGGCAAGCTGAACCTATGAAACACATTTGTGCATTTGCAATGAATACTGAGGAGATAATTTTTACTGATAGAAAATTTAATTTTTCCTTCTCAGCTTGTCAGCATTCTCCATTTTACAAGTACAGACTGAGCAAACAACACAGACTAAAACTGGTTACCAGCTCTAGAATCTTCTTTCATCCACATGGCTAATGTTTTGGGCATCATTCCATTCAGATCATGGTGTGTGAGAAAGATAACAACTCTCATTCTGCGTAGTTTTCCCAGATGTTTTTTTGCCAAAGGGAACAGCTGCCATTGTCACAGTTGCAAGCTCAGTGCTTGACAGCACCTTATGTCGGGCTCTGGAATGGAATTTTATGGGTTTTGTTATTTTTCCTTCATGACAAAGTAGTGCTCTAACTTTAGGATGCAGAGCATTACATCATTTGGCTGACAAATGCAATCCCTATGAGAAATTATGGCAGTATACCAACCCCCGTATGTATCATTTTAAATTTTGCTTTAGACTTTAATTTAAGATTTTTTACAAGTCTATTCATGTGAATCATCCTTTTTTTGCATCTTAAGGACTTGAGCAGGTTATAGGTTTTCCCAGTGCTCCTAAGTAGACAGATGCACTGCAATACATTATAAACCAAGGTATGGATAAGTAGGCTTCAAAGCCAAAGCAATCTGAGAGGAATTAATATCTGGGACTTGTATTTTCCTTAAATAGTTCATGTTTAAAGAAACAAAGGACTTTGAGCATGCTACTGATACACGCCTATGAAATGCTGTCCTACAATCTCTCTCTAGATGTTACTCAGTATGAATTATGATATGAAAACAGATGTCTGACATGATGTTACGTAAAGTATTTCTGGTCTATTAGTGCCTAATAAGGTTTATTTAAACTGAAGTTGCAAATCTTGAGATTAGAAAGCTATTTTGAATTTTATAACATGCATAATGAAAATTCAGGGAAAAAAAAAGACAGAATATGGATTTTGAAATCTTCCTGTATCAGCCAAAGAAGTCAATGTATACATTATAACTCTTTGTAAAACCATAAAACTATATGGTGGATTTTTCCATTTTTTTTCTTTTAAATGTGATGTACCTGGGAGAATAGGAGGTGGGAGAATAAACTATACATGTCAGATGTTATCACAGTACCTACCCACTGACTGAAATGACAACGCATATTACAGAGATGTTAATGATATTAGGTATAGAACCCACACAAAATAGAAGAGCACTAGAGAAGAATAAACTGGCTGAAAGAGCTGGGCCTGTTGAGCCTGGAAAAGAGAAGGCTCTGGGAAGACCTTAAAGCAGCTTCCAGTGCATAAAGAGCACAGAAGAAATCTTAGGAGGGATTGTTTTTACAAGGACATATAGTGATAGGACAGGAAGTAATGGCTTTAAACTGAAAGAGGGGAGACTTAGATATTGGGAAGAAGAGGCACTGGCACAGGTTACCCCGAGAAGCTGTGGATGCCCCATCCCTGGAAGTGTTCAAGGCCAGGTTGGATGTGGCTTTGAGTAACGTGGTCTAGTGTAAGGTGTCCCTGCCCATGGCAGGGGAGTTGGAACTAGATGACCTTTGTGGTCCCTTCCAACCCAAAACCATTCTATGATTCTATGAAACTGGTGAAAAGAGAAAATGTGTCCTGTGGATGAAAAATTGTTGAACTAATATTAACTTTTTTTTCCCCTGCTGCTTACAAATTTTGAAAAGCTTGAAAGAAAATATTTGAAATCTCACTATATAGTTTGATTTGTGCTTTAGCTGGAGTTTTCTTCTGTCACCAACTTTTTTTTCTGAAAACGGAACAATTTGTTGGTATATACTCTACACAGAAAGGAGCAGATTTTGCTTTCAGAGATGCAGGAAATGCCTAAAATGATCAGAGATAGTATTTTCTGCCTTTCCCTGCAGGTTTATATGATGGAGACAAGTTGAGGTATGGAGAAGATGAGAAGGCTGTAGGTATCACATTAACACTACCAGATGTAATGCACGTCTTAAAGATTTTGTAGCCTGTCTGTGCTGCTGTTGCCAGTGGCTAAGGCCTAATCAAAAGGTGGATCTTTCAGAAACGGGATCTTTTGGAGAGGAGCTCAGTTTAGATTGCAGAGTTTTCTGAGTGATAGCAAATGCATCAAAAATCTGTATGCTTAACAAATATGACTTCCACATGTGTATTATTTGCATACATGTTGTATTGAATAACTTCTGAATCAGCATGAGATGAGTGAGAGAAAGGGAGGGATTCAGAGGCATGAAGGCCAGAATATACTACCTGGAAAGTTCAAGGTGAAAAAACATGACTTGTACTTAGGAGAGGCTGTGTTTCCCTCAAGGCTTGTTCTCTTATGAGCTCAGATCAGGAGTGGAGACACGACAAAAAACTCTTTGCAGGAGATATTAGTATCCCAACACCAGACTGCATATACAGATTTGGTAGTTTGCGGTTTTTTCCCCCAAATGTTCTTGTCCTTCATCTCTTACCTGTGGCTTGAATAAAAGTCAGGTTTTATTTTGCTTTGGATACTACACCTGATGTTATTTTGAAGACTGGGAATATTTTCACTCCCTGGCTGGTAGAAATGGGGAAGTGGAAGAAATGGACAAGAAAATTGGAGTCACAAGCTGAATCATAAGGTTCTGTGACTGGTTTTTATGAAAATGTTTTTTCCAAGTGTGTTCATAGCCTATGATACCCCCAGAAAAAGAGCCTTATAAAAAGGTGCCCATCAACACGATGCAATACAACTCCTGGTCTTGGGCTCATACCTCCAGACTCTAACTTAGGTGTTCATGTGTGGCCATCTTAGGTGGCATGGACAGAAGGAAGAATGTGGCACTTTCAGTTCTTCTAAGAGATGACTTAACAGTGAGAGTTTCTCTCTTTTGGCTAGACATGGAGCCCAGGCACCTAACTTAGGTACTTCAGATGAGGTCTTAAGGTTAATATTGCTCTAGACCCTGAGGGCTGGCTCAGCAAAGAGGGGAGAAACAGTCCTAGCAGAGGACAAAGGACTAGCTCTGAAGCAGGCCTTGGGGGAGAGGGATGTTAGGAGTTATCATCAGTCATCCTCAGAGAGGTGGATAAAAAGGAAATTACTGCCTCTGTTATATGAAGAAAGGACTGATAATTGCATGAAGAGTTTAATTCATAGAGTTGTGACTCGTTTAAGCCATCTCTTCACATCTCATTGCTCCTTATGCGTGTCTGGAACAAAAGGCCAATAATATTTCTATAGTGTGATCTCTGATGCAATGTAAATCAAAGCACCTTACCATGATTCCTGCATTGTACCTATAATTTTGGGTTGAACCTCAACATATCTTGGTTATAGATAGAATACCTGCTTAATGGACCATCAAAAAGCAATGAAAAATCACAGCCTATACCTTCTACTCATCTAGGTAAGAGAAATATTTTTCTAGTGCCAAGAATGCTCTGATTTATATTCTGGAACTTCTTCAGTGGAAATGGAATATATCCAGGTGATTTAGTGGAAATATTAACATCACACTCTTAATAAATTCTCTCTTAAAATTGTATTTCAGTATCCTACAAAAGTCTGAAATCAGGCTAAGTAGTCTTGTATTACTACATGTTCAGTGTGTATATTACTGTATTTTTCACTTGAACGTGGGTAAAATGCATTTTTTATTGAGTCAGTCTAGAGCTCACAGCTAGGAGTAAACGAGCACATTATTTTATTATAACTTTATCATTACCTGTACACAATGCTTTTGCAATAGTTGAACTGTGCCAAACATTCAGATCAGTGCTTTGGAGGGCTTGTATCCTGAAGGCAAAAGAGTTTCAATATAACACCACAAATCAGCCACTGACAGTAGTATAGTGCAATGTATAATGCACTTCCAAAGCGCCTTATAAATATAAAAAGCAAAGTGCAAAGTAAGGAAGAATGTTTGCCTTTAAGCTACTCCTCTACAGCTTGCAAATATAATCTCATGGGTTTCTTCATGCACCGTCTTCTGGCGTCGTTCAGTTCATTTCCCATTATTTATGCAAAGGACTTCATCTGGCTGCCCTGCACTCAAGGGCCTCTTCTTATCTTCAGAGAAACAAAATAACGAGACCATAAAAGCAATGGAATCTGCAGTTCTTTGTTCCTGTTTGAGAGACTCTCACTTCAATTCATCCTCTCCTACACCAAGGAAGGCATCATTGCTGTCTTGAGAATTTTCCTGTGCATGAATATACACATACATGAAGCAAGGAAAAGATATCTGTTATCTCAAATAGGTATAGAAGCAAATGCTATTAATTCACAACTCAATTTTAGGACTCTCTTCCTTTCCTCTACACCAATTATTTGCAGTTATTCAGAGTACAAAGAGTCAGTTGAAATGAAGACATTGTGAAGCTGGATTGTTTATTTTGCTGCATACATGTATTCTGTAGAAAAATATGCACTATATTCTTCTGATGCCTTGTCTTTCCTATGGTTCTTTCACTCAGAACTATATAGAAGTGCTATAATGTATGAAGTAAATCGTTGTTTGACATTGCTGATGGATTTAAAAACAGAGTTTACATGTAAACTGGAATCTGAGACATGGGAGGGCTGGTCTCACAGTTAAACAATGTAAAGAACCACTACGTTTATTTTCAGTTGTTTAGTTTGGAAGCAGTCTAGACTACAAATGTAACCTCTTGAACATAACATGATTAGCTAAGCCAAAGGTCTTTCCAGTCTATAAAATACTGAGGCCAATCAGATGTTTGTTATCCACAGCCCTCATGCATTTAGAAAACTGAAAAATGACTGATGGTAGAATTAAAAAAATAAGTTGTCTTTCATTTGTAAAATATACATCTCAATAAATGTCATTAGCAGCTTCTGGAACTGCTTTTCAGAAGCGTGTTTATCATGTGCTGAATATGGAATTAACTGTCATCTGCAGTCTATCTAGGACTTCAGTTTAATTTATGGAGGATTGTATTCTGGAGAAAGTGAAAGTAGAAGCAAAAAAAAGGAAAAGACAGGAAAAATAATTTGCATGTGTCAATTCAAAGGTAAAGAAAAAATCTAACAGCACTGTAACTTTCATAAGGGCTTCTTCCTTCTGGAGTTATACCCTTCAGTCCTTTTTTTTGCAATGAAAAAATAAAATTATTTGGGAAAAAAAATCTACAAAATTAAATAAAAAATAATTTCAAACCTGCTAAGGGAAATCTTGTTCTTAATGCTTCCAATAGACAATGTTCATCCTGGAAACAACATTTTCTGATAACGGAAGGAGCCATGAGAAGCAATTGGTGTATTATGAATCAGGACTTTCTCCTCGTGAAGACTCCTGTGCCTCTGACCAACACACATATTCAAATTGTTGCTTAAGTAATTAATGTCGTCGAAATATTCAGTTTCCACCATAGCAACCTCTAAGCAGTCAGTTTGCTCCATGGCAACTGCTATGAAGTGTCACAGTAGTTTTCACCAGGGCCAATCCCTAAAAGACACAATGTCCTGATGTTTATTATCTTTGCTGAGTTAAGTCTGCAGGGTGAGACAAGGAGACTGAGTATATATCATTTCCACTGACCTGCTCTTCCCCTGATTCATACGCTGCTGTTTTCTCTGCTGTATGTAAGTCCCTGAAACAAAAATAAGTATTTATGTGGTTTGGAAGAAAGGAATGGTGCTGTTTCAGCTGCTTTTCTAAATCAGGTTAATCAGCAAGAATGACTAATAATAATAAAAGTTTAGTAGCTTGGTTTTTTCCATATGTAACTCTCTAAATATGTTATTTGTTTTACTCTAGAGAGACAGTCTATTAGAACAAATGCCATACCATGATGAATGCCATGTCTAATTGATACGAATCTCCATCATCACCATTCATATGTAATGATGTTACTCCACCTAGTTTCTACTTATTTTCCTAGGCTACCAGATCAGCACAATGCAAAGAGAGAAAAATATCTAGCAAATCAAATGTTCTCTAACTTCCATTTATTTTTGGTTTCAATAAACAAAACAAGAAACTTTGTAGGAGAAATAGTCCTTTTCATACAATTTCACTGTGTATCCAAATGGGTGGATTGATGGCTTTTCATTCATCATAAACACATTTCAAAATACGGTATCCCACAGTAGCAGCTTGTCAATGTGTGGCCTAGCTATGATAATACCTTCAGAAGTATTTCAAATAGGGGCACAAAAACTCTTGTTTTTTCATTTCCAATGCAATACCAAGTAATAAGTCTTGTCTAAATATGCTGATTTACAGGTCCTTCAATTTGCTTGCAACTTTAGAAGATCTTATAGCATCATAATTTTAAAATGACCTACCCCTTGAATATTAGAATGAAAGAAGGATTGGCTTCACAGAGTAAGAGAACTAACCCGTTACAGTCTGCTCATGCTAATAGTCCGGCTGTTACCATTTCTGCTCTTCCAAAAAATGCTGTACCAAAACCTACATGTGTTGATGCCAACACAGACTTCCAAGAGGGAGGTCAAACACTGTACTCTGAGCATTTATTTATATATATAAAGAACATTTTTTCAATTAGCTATCCTGGGCTTTGGGAATTCTTAACCATCATAAAAAAAAATCCAGCAGGTAAATTAATAAATATTGCAAGCAGTCCCTTTTCTACTAGGCCAACTACACACAAATCAGGTATCAGTGTTCAGCAGCAGAACCAATATCAGATACAGGGAACAGCAAATACTGATCCTAAGAAAAAGGTTCTCAAATTTCTTCTCAAATTATATGGAGAAGCTGCTTTGAATTCTCTAGTAGTATTAATTAATGATAATTTGTTTTTATAGAAATAGATGTTATATTTACCAAAGAACAAGGCTGCAATAAATAATATTTTTAAAGTAGAAATGAATCCCTGGGTCTAATTTTAATTTTTATTTCCATAGTCTGAAATAATTAAAAAAATAAAAAATAGTCTTTCAGGCTATAGAGTTTTGTGATAATGATAAATTAAATCTTATTGACCAGAAGTTGCAGAGGGCAAAAGGTATCCCTTTGATTATGATATGCATTTTTAGAAGTTATATTTTCTGACAAGACCACCCACTAGTGAGTTGGGTCCCAATTATACCAGTCCAACATTAAATTCTTTCACAAAGTTTTAAGTTGAAAGCAGTGTTATGCAATATTTTCCAAAGTAAAGAAAAACGAGATTTACAGTATGTTTATTTTTATTATAGAGTGATTGGCTCCATATGTGCATTTGATAATTAGTGCTATATTCCATTAAAATTACCTCTTTTCTTTAAAGAAAGAATTCTGCTAGGTATTTCCAGATGTGATTAGGTACTTAAACTGTAAAGATCTTTCTGTTAACATCTGCTTGCTCTTTGTCACCAAAACTGAAAAAAAAAAAATAAATGCGCTCTTTTGCTCCTGTTAGTTTTGTAAGCATTTCTCAGAAATGCCTCCCTACTTATTTTAAATTTCATGAACTTAATACAAATTAAATATTGTATGATTTCCTCAAGCAAATCTCTGGTTAGAATGCTTAAATGCAAAAGAATTTATGTGGATTATTCTTAGATCCTTTCAGCACAAATAGTAAATCCATGAAGTGTTCAAATTGTTCACCTGTCATTCAAAATTTCTGATGTTTCTTATATTATGGATGTTACCATAATAATTTCATAACCATAAGTTTATTTAGATTCTGATTACCTAAAAATTGAACTGGTTGCAACTAGTTTGAAAAATGAGGGAAGGAAAGAGAATCTGGCTGTGTTGTAAGACATCTATTCGTGTCATCTCTCAAAGAGGAAAAAAAAAGAATCAAACTTTTTCTTGTTTTTTTCTTTCTTTTGTTGATTTTCATTTGAAAGGTCTGAAACAGTGGTCTTATAATGTCATAGAACTAGATCAAGCCTTTTCCTACAAAAAGAGCGTTACTGATTGGCTATTTGCAAATGAATGTGACTAAGTAACAAATTTCTCATACTGGTGAGCTATAAATTATTTGTTATCCATTACTAGCTGCAAAAATCTTTGTATCCAAACATCATGCTGTAAAAGAAAAAAACAAACAAACAAACAAACAATTCACTTTATTTATGAGATAATTGTGCTAGATTATCCACAAGTACTATATAATATTCTTAGAGGAGGAACTATTTCTAATCTGTAATAAATACTGTTCTGAATGGAAACCCCACTAAGATAATGTCTGTCAACTGCAATATACTCTAGTGACTTCTAAAGCATCTAAACTCAAAATTGAGCAGTTATAACAGTTAATAATAGATTTACACAAACTTGTTTTCAGCCTTGTTTCTACAATTAAGTTTAAATATTTAACTACTGAAAAGTTATAATGGAGGCATGAATCATCATTGTTGGCAAAATATTAAATACCTCTCACTAGAGCAAGAAAATTCTATCTTTTCAACAGTTAATTTTGGAGGATCTGAAAGTATTTTCAGTTTTATTACATGTATGTTAGCACGGATGATGTTCATGAGGAATTAAATTTACTCTAAATCTGGAGAATGTGCTTAAAGTTTCATGGGAACTTTATGTTTGCAGCTGCATATAATTTCTGTCACTTAGATGCTGGCTATGATATAAATTGACAACATTTAGATTTTAAAGATCTAAAATGTAATTTTCTAACTCATCAGATGTAAAAATTCTTTACTGTGAAGCCATTTTTCTTCTGTTTCCACTAATGCAACACATCCCTTAACAACTGAAAAATAATTTAGTAGAAAAGAAACCCAGAAAAAGTAGGAACATTTGACTTGTATATTTTTTCCAATATTAGACACTGACCTGCATAATGCATTGTGTGAACCACTACTAACTACTGAACCACCTTTACTTTCTAAGAAAATACAGTTCTTTTGTAGGTGAAATAGACTATATGCTTTCTCTGTTCAGTCTACTTCTGTTTACAAATTAGGAAGGTATTAAAGAGAAATCTGTATAGATTTCCATAGTATGAAGGCCAAGAAATTATATGTGCAGCAGAGAAAATATCTTTGTAAGTTTCTAGGGTGGTGCATACTCAATTATGCCAACTGTGATTCTGGATTGAGTTAATTAATTACATTTAAATGCTCATCAATGTACAACATTTTTTCTCTACTCTGAAATTGATATTATAAAATAATACTATATAATAAATATAGTGAAATAATATATATAACAAATAATAAATAATAAATATACTGAATTTCTGGTTGCTTAAGAGCTTTATATTGCCTGACAAGAAATTCATTGTGAAAGCTGGATGAAACAGAAACTGCATTCTCTTGCTTCCTTTCATAAGTTCAATATAGGTCTTCAGGGTATTCACTTTCTGTTATTGAGTTCTGCAAAGAGTACACTGCATCTTGGTTGCTCATAAAGAAGGAGCCATTATTCTTTGAATTCAGAAATATTCCCCCTTCTTTGAAGAAGGCATTGGTGGCAGCAATAAACACTCATTTTATTACACAGTGAGAATGAAATATTCAGACCTAGGCAGGTTATGACAGAGGTATGTACTCCTACTTTCCTATTCACCATTGTACAGCTGTTTGCAGGTTGAAGCAAAACTCGCAAACTTAAGATTACACGGAGAAAATATGAAAAACAACAAATTAGTTAGATCGCTTGTGGCCAACCACACAAGTAAATATCTTTGTATAAGCTATTAATAAAAAATATTGAGAGCTGAACATAGCTATTAAAATCTAATCATGTGCAAACAACAGAGAGTAATATATATTTTCTGTGGTGAATAAATTGTCTAACTTCAGAAAAGCAGAATAAACAGATTAAATGATAACTGGAATCACTTGTTACATGTATCAGATAAGAATACATGCAGAAAAGGAAATCCATTTTCTTGTTTTGCTCTCACCATATTTTCATGCACATGGAACTACTAAATGTAGACTGCTAGGGGCATCATAGGCATGATCGATTTTCCTGCTATCTGGAATTCAGACAGTATGTTTATGCAGTATGTTTATGTTTACTCCACTGTCAGGAGACCCCACCTTGACTACTGCATCCAGTTCTGGGGTTGCTGGTATAAGAAGGACATAGACCTCTTAGAGCAATTCCAGGGCCTCAGAAAATAGTCAGAGAGCTGGAACACCTCTCCTATGTAGAAAGGCTGAGAGTTGCAGTTGTTTAGCCTGGAGAAGGGAGGCTCTGGGGATACCTTATCGAGGCATTGTGAAGTTCAAAGAGGTCTTGCAAGGCAGATAGAGAAAGGCTTTTTTACCAGGGCCCATAGTGACAGGAAAAAGGACGGTGGCTTTAAGCTGAAAGAGGGGAGGTTTAGACTGGACATAAAGAATAATTTTTTCATGATAAGTGCTGGGATACTTGAACAGATTGCTCAGAGAAATTGTGTATGATCATTGGAAGTGTTCAGGGTCAGGCTGGACAGGGCTTCGAGCAACCAGGTCTCGTGGAAGATATCCCTGTCCATGGCAGGAAGGTTGAATAGGTGAACTTTAAAGATCTCTTCCAGTCCCCACCATTCTATGGTTCTATGATTCTTAGCTGAGTAGCTGTAGCTGGATGTCATGCTGCAGCCTATGCTACAAGGAGTACCAGTAGCTTCACTGAGAGAAATACAGTGAAAAAGGCTACTTAGTGTGCATGCTCTCTGAAGGTAAACATTTGTGGATATTAATAAAAAAATGCTAAGTAGCTAAAATACATCAGAAAAGAAAGAAGAAAGAAAACACATGCAAACTGAAAGTCTTTAGCATCAGTGACAATCTTATTTAGAAGTTTAATTTTAGTCTGCCCTTTTTTAATGATCCATTTTTGTTCAAAATTTTTCAAAATCAAGAGGAAAAGAGATAATACAATAAGGAACTTGGCCAGACTGAAAAACATTTGTTACAATCAACTAAATATATTATACCATTGAGAAACAATAGTCATGGGCTGGGACTACTATTATTCATTTCCATACTAAGAACAAGAGTGAAATAGACCTTGAGGATGTCACTTCCTCCAATTGGCTGCCATAAGCAAGACAGAGCTGGCACTGAATGGGAAGCTTCTTTTGAAACAATTTGCATTCCTGGCACCCTCTGTAGGAGCAGCTCTTTTTCTTACAGATAAGTCAAATGCAATTTTTGGTATTTTATAGGGAAATAATAGGTTATTCAATATAAATTTTGTGGCCAGTCTGATACATGTTGGGGGAAGGAGCCATGCCAGAGGTAAGCTGCCATGAAGGTTTCAGAAAAACGAGTATTGCATTTTCCAGTGTTAATTCCTGAGTGCTTGGTGAAGTGTAGCAGAATTACAGTACCAAGCATAGATCAGGTCACTGAGTGGAGATGGAGGGCAAAAAACTGCCTGCAATAGGCAGCTGGTCAGAGGGTCAATTTATTCCTTTATAAAGATTAGAAAGCATCTTCTGTGAGGCTGGGTTTTCTGTATGCATTTGCAAACTGAAACAGGGAAGGGCAGACATATTTTCTGAAACTCTAAGAAATAAAATCAAAGCCTGGATCATGTGATAGCTTTGACTATAGAACAGCTTGTTAAAATAGCAGGAAAGTTGCATGGATTTGCCAACCAAGGTGTCCCTGGGGGAAGGAAAATGGCAAGGTGACTGCAGTGGGAAAAAGGGGAGTGCTCAGCTTCAGCTAAAGTGATGGAGGAAAAAACCAAATCTCAGGATCATCTAAACAAGAAATCTGCAAATAATACGTAGTATCAAGGAGCTGAAAAGATGTTTTTTCTTCTGCTTGAAAGCACTGTGTTTTGAGCACCTCATCGGCTCATAGGGTAAAATCACCATGAATTTGGAATGCTTAGATACTGAGCAGTACTTAGGTAACTCAGTGTCATTCTGTCTACAATTTATTGTACCTTTTACTCTCTGATGTACATTTATACAGCACCCTTCTCTACCAGCAAACAGGAAGTCACATCCACAGCCAGGCTGTGAGCATCATACACTGCTTCAATTCTGCGGCTATCAGAGAAGGATGCAGACAACGGCTATAATAAGTCATGATTACTATGCACTCATCTAGTTGTAGTTTGCTCTGTGAGTACAAGAGACTAATTCTAAAAAGTGCAAACAGCATGCAGCCTGGAGGTGGACAGTGTGGTCAGGGTGCTCTGCATTCTATGCTCATACTCTAAGCCCAGTCATTTGGAAATTTTACCTTAGTCAAGTGAGGTCTCCAAGTCTCCCTTGCAGATTCTCTGGAGGTGCTGTGGATATAAAAAATTTAGCAAGTTGAAAAGGCAGAGGACAAGCTCATGAACTTAGAGGTGGGTAAGGAAATGATTCTTTAGAAACAGGGAGACAGAGAGAAACAGGGCAGCATTGCCCACACTGTGCTTATCAGATTGCATGGGAAGGCACTGCTCTTGGTCTCAGGAGAGATAGATGCGGGTGCAAATTGAATGTTCTGTTAACAACTTTGCCTGTTATGTTTCCTTTTTCTTGTTGAGTTTCTTGTTTCACCTAAGAGTTAAACATGTTTCAGCCATTGAATGCCCTTCTTGAGATAGGGCAGAGGACTAAGTTGGGTCTCGTTTTCCTTCCCATCCTGTCTGGTGAGCCTGTCAGTGTTTCTTCTGTGTTAATAGTGTAGTTAGAATGAAACAACAGATAAACAGCATCTTTCATTTTTCAGTTCTTCTCTAAGAATATCTTTCAGAGTTTAAATCCTTGATGAGTGATTTCTGATGGATCTTTCTGTGTTAAGTGACTGGCATGGTGATGGGTGCTGTGATGGAGATCTTTTTTTGTATTTGTCTCAAAACAACAACTCAAACAATAGAAGGAACTGGCAGCTCGTTATCGCTTAGGCAACCGACAGGGCGGCACAGCTGGGATAGTCCTCCGGGAAGGTGGGGGATGCTTCCTCGTGTTGTCTGCCCTGAGGCCGCGACCATCAACTGCCCCGGCAGCAGCCTGCCCACAGACAGCAGCATAGACACTGTGGAGCCTGTCTGGGCACAACGTGAACTGAGTCTGGGGCCCACCAGACCCTGTGCATGAGTCTGCACCTGTAGGAGGGTTCCAAGAGCTCCTAATCCTATAAAAAAAGGCAGCAGTCCTTCAGCTGTGTGGAGGATGATCATCCATCCTCGATTCCAGTAAAAGGACCAAAAGGGTTACAACCGAAAGGATTTCCACTCTCTGACTGAGAAAACGTCTCTGGATCTACGGGGTGGTGAGCCTATTTCTCTGTTTTCTTTCCTTCTTTTTGCTTTCTCCTTTTCTTCTCCTACTTCTTATCTTTTAGAAGAATAAGACTCTGCCAAGGCTTTTGCTCCTCCTAACGCAGTTTTAGGGAAGTTTACAGTCAAATCAATTGTTGTTTCGCTTTTCAACCTCTGGAGGGCCCGTGGTTTCTCCTGTGAACCTCGCAGAGTATGGTAAAATATTAGCTCCCCGCAGCAGCCGGGGGGACGGGGGTAAAAAATGCACTGTTAACAACAGAAAACTGAGTTTCCAACAGTAGTTAAACAGAATCACCTGTGTTGCCAAAGCAATGCTGAAAACTGGTACAGCGGTCATTAGCAGAAGCACGTGGTTATTACATTATAAAAAGTTATCTGTGGATGGCTTAGCTCTTTGCAAGAAGTAGTTGTTCAGGTGTTAAGTCTTTTCCGAGGCTAGATGGATTAACGTTTCAATCGTTGATCCTGTAGTCTCCTACTGTGGATGCCTATCATTTCTAAGGTATGAAAGAACGTTAAGCCCGCTGCAGAGATGCTTTTTCTGTCTGACATGAATGTGAAAGATACATGACATTTATTATCAGTAGGCTAAAGAGGAAGATCTTTGAAAGTGCAGATGAAGTTGGATGATAATTCTAAATATCTCTTTGAATGACTTTCAGACCACATTACAAGAAAGTTTTTGTCTCCATTATGACATAAATGTAAGGCAAGATTACTTTTGAGATGGTTGCAATGATTTCTAGCCATATAGATGAAGATAGCTCTGAATTCTTTATGTTGTTCAGATGTATAATTGTCATAAGATGCCCTTCATATTCTATTTAAAGCTCTAAAAGGTTGGCTTTTTTTTTTTTATTTTTTATTTTTTTTTAAGTTAGACGAACTACTTTTTTTATGTTGAGCTTTCCTTATCAAAGTGGTCTGGTCTCCAGCAACTGGATGAATAGCAAAAGCTTTCAAAGCCCCTTTAGAGTTTGCACAGCACTGCTCACTGTCATCTCAGATGGGGCTACGTGTTCCATCAAACCAAGAAAAAAGCTGCTGTAACCTGCTGAATTATTTTGGTGGTGGTGGTCTTTTTTTTATTTGTTTTTTATTTTTTAATTCCTGCATACAATTTCCTTACTTCTCCAAAACTTGTTCTGAGAAATCTTTTTCAGGATTTAATTCTTCTGTAAGTCTGTCCATCTTCTTTCAGACTGAAGAATTTTTCTGCTTACACAAACGCTGATTGTTTTCCACACACTTGCCCAGATCTTCCCCACACACATATATAAAGGCCATGTCCTGAAAAATAGGCCTCTCAGATGACTTTTTTGTTTAAACCAGTCTGTTGCTTATGTCTCTTAGGCAGTTGTCACACAAAACAATATGCAGTTATTCTCAAGCTGTCCTTGGGTGAGGACGCAGCCGGGCTGTGGTAGTAATGTGATAAGAAAATGGCTAATCAGCTATGGGCAGAACATATTGATAAGAAGCACACCATTGCCCCTAAAATTGCCATGAACTCCAGCAATGCTACCTGTCCAAGCCTGTCTGACTTCATGTCTGCTATCTACATTAACTGAGATGTTCCGTCATCAGCTGTCTCAAGATAGTTCTCCATCATTGTTTGCAGTTTTGTGACTTGTCTATTTTTGAAAACAAACAAAACCCATTAAATCTTCCACTCATTCAGGAACCTCCAGAAAAGTTCATAAGCTTTAATTAAGCTTCTCTCTTTTTTTTTTTTTTAATAAGAAAAATTCGTTATTTTTCTATGCACTTTCATTAAAGTTTCTAGATGTAGGGACAAAAAAGATAAATCTTGGCTATTTCTTCAAATGCAAGTGAGTTTTTCATATTTCAGTTTTTTGCTGAAATGGCCACTTTTGAGAGAGGGATTATTTCTGGTTTGAGTTACAGCTGGGGATTTTTGTTTCTAAACAAAGATTAAATGTGAACTAAACCAAGCCATTTCCCAGGCAGTACTGAATACTGGAGTAGGGGTAGATGGATGAATATATTTACGCATAGGTACTCCAAGTTTTTGTCAGCACAAGTTTCCAAGGCTTAATGTAAATCCTGGGAAAAACCTGTTAAAACGATGAGGTCATTTTTTGCCCCAGTTTTATTCCCCAAATCATTTATGCATTTCTCACATATGTTTGTGAAAATTTCTCAAGTCAATGTGCTGATTTTCCTTTTTTAGGTTATTAACCTGTGTGCTTTGGGTCAGTATGTTTCAAATGTAACTCTCAATGGATACGGTCCAGAAGCAAAACTGAAATACCTTGATTTTCAAAGTTTCAATTAATTTATAGTATATTTTTATTACACCCTTTGTGCTGCTCTACTTTATAATTTCCTTTCGTTCAAGGTTAAAAACACAAGCCTGAACATGGTGAAAAGGAAAAACAATGCTTCATTGACATTCAAGAAGGTTATTTTCAACTGTTTTCATTTGAGTGGATGAAAAAAACCTGTGAATTATAGGAGGACCAGTAGGGATTGATGAAAGGACTCTGAGACTGAAAGTTTGCCTGCTTTTTCAACCATGTCAGCTGGTTTAATAAAAGATATTACCTCTTCCTACCAGCCATAATTCCCTAGAGTTTAAACTATATAGAAGTTTCTATTTTAACATTCTCTTGGCACTCATTTATTGGGTGTTCCTGTGGGCTTACTTTCACCAGAAGTCATGTCAATTACTGCACTCAGGGTACCGCAGGCAGCCTTGCTTTCTGGGATTAAAATGCTCCCTCTGCAGTGGGAAGCACTAGCCTTATTCAAGCATGTGTGTGAGTATATAGATGATCTTCCAGTGTTCATGCAGCCCTGGAAACTCATTGCAGCTGTGAATTTCTCAGGCTCATGCAGGCATGTTTTTTATTTTTAGGCTTTTTTTTTTGTTTTGTTGTTGTTTCTTAAAAAAGATATTAAACACATGAAGGTTCCTTCTGTTGCCCTTCTGCCTCGTCTGAACTGTCTTTGTGTCTTTTGGCAGTGTGAGCTGTTGGCTTAGGAGCTTCTTGTAAAACCTTGTTTTTACTTTGTCTGAAGCTTAATCTCCAAGGAAGTCCCAGATTTACCTATGAATACTAATGTCTGAAGTGTTGACATTGATGTATCTGTCATTTTGGACACAGGAGACATCTACTGGGAATGAGATGTTTTATAAGGCCTTTTTTTCTTAACTGATTGTTGCTATGTAATGGCTGTTGCAAGACAGCACCTAAAAGGGATGAATGCTGGAATTCATGGACTCGTGTCCATGAAATGGAAGCTAACTTTGAATGCGGGTGCTTGAAGATGAAAGCAGAATAGCATATGAGAAGACATACAAAAGAAAAATAAAGATGAAAAATGTCATTGCTGAGCCTAATGTAATTTGCAAATTAAATCCTGAAGACAGGCAGTTTTATTAGCTCCTATAAAATCTGGCAGACTGGTACGAATATCAGCATGTAGACGTTGCTGTTAATGTTGCTGCAGAACTGTATGTCTTCTCTGCTTAAACCAGGTTCTTTCTGAATAGATGACAAGACAAATAGGTAGTCTATACTTTCCTAGGTTAGTAACCATAGCAATGTAGGTCTTCCTGGCCTCTAGGCTATGTGGCAAAATTTGCTTATTCTAGGCTTAATGACCCTTTAAAGACCTCAGAAGTTGGCATCAGTTGATCAGAGAAATTTCTTTGTTTCCTTTTTTTAACAATTCCGGTTAACAAAAGTAGCTAGTACCTTAGACCATATGAACTGTCATGTACATTGATTGCCAGTACACAGAGTGCTTATGGAGAAGGTGGTTTCAGAGCAGTCTCATCCAGGCATTCACACTTCTTGGAGTCACTCAGAGGTTGCACCTTCATCTCCATTGAAACAAGTTTTTTAATCTTAATAATCCTAACTCAGATTTACGCTCTCATGCCTTTGAAGCTTTGCCCACAGAGGTGGGGGTTGGAAGCTGTGAGGACATAAATCTCTTAAAGCTCCAACTAGATATTGAGAGGTTGGCTTTCCTTCTGCAAAGTATTCCAGTCTGAGTTCAGCCCATACATTGCAGTCTCACCTTGGCAGCAAAAGTAGCAGTGAAAGAGTGAAGAATATAAATATTCCTTGGCTACTTCTACAGCTCAGTAACTATATCTCCTGGTGTTTCTGCAACTGAATTTCAAATTAGCACATTTAATAAATAGAAACTTTTTCTATTTTGAAGTATTTTAACTGAACTAGTCAGTTTTGCCCAAAATTCTTTGGTTTTGGTGCAAACTCTTCTTTGCTTAAATTTTTGATGAATTGAACTGGTAACTGGGGGAAAAACAACCAACCAAACAAAAAAGGTAACTCTCCCTCATATTGCACCTGGTGTTAAGCTGTTGCAACAACTTTAAATAGACTGGCACTATGATTTTAAACTCTTGTAGTTGGTCAAAGTTCATTTGAAATAGATATTGTGTTTCAAGGATTCCACAAACTGGCAAACGAAAGCAACAACTTCTAAAAAAGTGTTGCCATGCTTTTGAGTCAGGATTTTCCCTTTGGAAGGAAAAACATTGCATGAAAGGTTTCCTCAGCTTTAGGACATTTTTTGTCCATCTACTAGGTGTGTGCCTTTGCCGTTCATTATTATTCATATTGATGTGTTAAGATACTTAAGCCACATTTTGCAGTGCATGTTCAAGCTTAACGCAGGAATAAGCTCTGTTATGATCATTGCAGTACACTGGCCATGAGATCTGAAGTTGATTTGTAAAAAATTTCTTTAAACTATTCTCATGAAAAAGAGTATATAGCAAAACCCAGAAAATATTTGTTGGCATATCCAGGCCATGTAAAATTAAGAACATATTTACTTACATGTTGCTTACATACATATACTGCTCCACATCTGAATTGCTTCCATGGAAAACTCTGCTGTTGACTGAAAGAAAACCCAAACCAAAAACTCAAGACATGTCAGAATTTAAAAGGAAAAAAAAAAAAAAGTTAAAAAATAACTAACTTAGCTTTTCTCTGATTATTAAAAAAAAAAAAACAAACCAAAAACAAAACAAAAAAAAAATCAAAATAAATCTAACCTTTTTCTTCTTGCTTTTCAGTTACCTACATTTATTAACAGCTTAATTTCCCTTTCCTCTCTTAATACTGAAGACTTTTTCCTATAGCAACAGTCAGGGTACTGAGAGTCCAAGAGATTAAATGCTTTGTAGATATTCCCATTCCTGACTTCCAAAGAGGTTGTGTTACACTGCCCAGGACCAATTCAGCAGTGATTACAGGCATGTTCCAGTAACACAGCTCTTGTCTTCCTGCATCTGCCCAGCTCATTGTGAACACTGTTACACAACCGTCAAGGCCAGATGTAGGCCTTTCTTAACTTTAGGCATCTTAACTGCAGGATTAAGAATTAAGAACTGACAAGCACAGTTACCCAAGTTTTCCTTGCAATTAATGGAAATAGAGTGGTATCTTCTGTGAATGATGAATATTTTGCTGCAATTAATATGTCAAGTCTCTGAAAAAATTATTTTGTTGAAGCATTTTAGCAGGGTACATAAAGTACAGTTTAAGAAACTGGGAGTAAGTGAATAAAGACATGCTTGTTGCAAATCATGTACTGGAAAATTAATTTAAAACCAAAATAATTCCTTTCCATAAGAAAACAAAAAATGAAGCCTTTCCTAACAAGGCAAAGTACTTATATACAAAAGTAAAGTTCCAGAAATAAAATCATATAATCATAGAATAGTTAGGGTTGAAAAGGACCTTAAGATCATCTACTTCCAACCCACCTGCCATGGGCAGGGACACCTTCCACTAAACCATGCCATCTAAGGCTCTGTCCAACCCAGCCTTGAACACTGCCAGCAATGGAGCATTCACAACTTCCCTGGGCAACCCATTCCAGTACCTCACCACCCTTACAGTAAAGAATTTCTTCCTCAGATCCAATCTAAACTTCACCTGTTTAAGTTTGAACCTGTTACCCTTTGTCCTCTCACTACAGTCCCTCATGAAGAGTCCCTCCCCAGCATCCCTATAGGTCCCCTTCAGGTATTGGAAGGCTGCTATGAGGTCTCCACGCAGCCTCTTCTCCAGGCTGAACAGCCCCAATTTTCTCAGCCTATCTTCATACAGGAGGTGCTCCAGTTGCCTGATCATCCTCGTGGCCCTCCTCTGCACTTGTTCCAATAGTTCCATGTTTTTTTATGTTGAGGACACCAGAACTGTACACAATACTCCAAGTGAGGTCTCACGAGAGCAGAGTAAAGGGGCAGGATCTCCTCCCTCCACCTGCTGGTCACGCTCCTTTTGATGCAGCCCAGGATACGGTTGGCTTTCTGGGCTGCGAGCGCACACTGCCGGCTCATGTTCATTTTCTCATCAACCAACACCCCAAGTCCTTCTGCACAGGGCTGCTCTGAGTCTCCTCCCCGCCCGACCTGCAGTTGTGCCTGGGATTGCTCCGACCCAGGTGTAGGACCTTGCACTTGGTATGGTTAAACTTCATCAAGTTGGCATCAGCCCACCTCACAAACCTGTCAAGGTCCCTCTGGATGGCATTCCTTCCCTCCAGCATATCAACCGAACTACACAGCTTGGTGGCATCGGCAAACTTGCTGAGGGTGCACTCAATCCCACTGTCCATGTCACCAACAAAGATGTTGAACAAGACCGGTCCCAACACTGATCCCTGAGGGGCACAACTCATAAATGAGAAAATATTGAGTGGATGATGTTACTGAATAACATGCAGTACCTTGTAGCAGGAAAGGATGTGCTGTCTACTGGAAAGTTAGATATTTAATTAGATGCTCATTTTTACAAAGAGTCATATTTAAGTACAAATAAAACCTTTTTAAATGTACTTATGAAGCATTTAAAGGTTAGTCTGGAATTGTTTTAAGTACTGTATGGTATCATTAGATGGAAGGTGGAACCCATGTCTCCCCTTCCAATAGGGAGCCATCCAATCACTATACTGAGAGGTTTCCTCATTTTAGAGAAATGGATGCTTACTTGTCCTATGTAAGTGCAGGAGCTGTAGCAGCAAGGACTGTGAAAGCTGTGGCCAAAATACTATGTATTAAACACATGTGTTTGTGGCTCTGAGCACCCAATGAACCAGAAAACTGGAAAGTTCTCTTTTCAGGA
Organism: Amazona ochrocephala; assembly: GCA_039720435.1. NCBI lineage: Eukaryota > Metazoa > Chordata > Aves > Psittaciformes > Psittacidae > Amazona > Amazona ochrocephala. Next base: position 59,148,366 of record CM077877.1, read on the forward strand.
TTTTCATAGCTATTATTTTTCTTGAAGCTGGAGGTCTTGGGAATGGCCATATCTTAGAAATTAATAACCCCTCTCTTCTTTGTAGCACTTCAAGCACACGCCATTACCTAGCCCTTAATTCTTTGTAGTGCAATTTAGAACTCCTGTAAAATATTGGAAGAAAAGAGATGAAAAATAATCATTAAAGTGATAATATATCTTAAAGGTCATGACCTGCATGAATTTATAGAATGTACACCTTGCTTATGGAAGTTACATATCTTTTTGAACCTTTTCCAGTCATTGTAACTACTGGGGGGGTAATCTGAGTTTTATAGTAAGAATTCAGAGGGACTTTGAGGGTGTGTTTTTGATATTTGGAGTTCTATCTTGCAATTTAAATTGTGTGTATGTGTCTTTGAGCCTTATTTTATAGAACATTAGTGACACCATATTATTTTAGATTATTCTTGTGATAAATACCCTACTTAGCAAATATTAATAGATCCTAGGGAATGCAAATCCTCAGTGCAGCATAGGCAGTAATTTGTCCTGGAGTATGGGCATGAAGACTGTGTTGCTGACAGCTAGGTAATAGAATCAGGAGCTCTTCACCTCAAGGTAACCCTTTCCAATCTAACCCCAGGCCAGAGGTATCTGAAAATTGTTTCCATCTGCTATGGTTGTTCATTCCTTGACGGTCTCATGATGAAATGGGACTGACTGCATTATACATTTTCTACAATAAATGGCATTAATGCACATCCTTGTTGTCAGCATCAGCCAAAATCTGACTGGCAAATTGAGGAGGTGGTCTGCTGAGTATAGAGAGTAGCCTTTTAGTCCAAAGCATACTCTTTGGATAAAACTAAAGCACACTGCGACACAAGGACCATTGTAGGACTACACTGAGTAACCTATGTCATACAAATTCAATTAGTTAAGGAAGGGCATTCAGGCTCCATGTCTTTAAGTGCAGTATTTTTTTAACTTGCAGTAGAATCCAATTAAAAAAAAAAAATAAAAGAAATTCAAAACCAGAATTCCATGATTAAAAGTGATGCAATTCTATTTGCACTTTTTTTCTGACTCTTCTTACTACATACTCAGCAGTAACACAAAGCCTGTACTGAAACTGTACTGTTCAGTGTCCACAGTATTTTCATGCTGTAAAACATAGTACAAAATAAATATGAATAGACTCTATAATGTTATATAGAAAGTCATAATTCCAAAAGAATGCATTTTTTCCCTAAATAATTTAAAGTAATATGGAAAAATCAATGTTTAATCTTTCCAATACTATTATACACTGGGGGAAGAACTGGATATATGGTTCAGAATGACAAAATTTTAGAACAACTATACACACAGTGCAGTCTGCTGCAGGGTCTTGAATAGTTGCATATGAATTACAATGAAATGAGGAAGTGGTCCTTATGCTGGAAACTCGGGAGGTTTAGGATTTTTTTTTTTTTTTTTTTTTTTAGGAGGCTAGAATATAGTGGTAGAAACAAGAGAAGATGTCATTCATCTAGAAACAGATAAATGATATTGTGGAGAGAAATAGACTCTCAAGTGGTTTAAATCAGCTTAAATCTGTTGGCCTCCCTTGAGTTATACTGATTTGTCCAGGTGTAAAACTGGGTCCATATGCAGAGCACAACAAGGGAGATAATGGTGGAGATCATGAATTACTATAATGTTTGGAAACATTCAAAGAGTGTTAGCTGTGGGAGTAAGATGTTTAAGTACTACAGTAAACAACAGATCCATAGCTATTAGATAGCTTTTCTGAATCCATCAGGTCATATGAAGGCTGAACATGTTAATTAGTTTTTATGAAGATCTCTACCAATGTTTCTAGCCATATGCTAATTTGTAAAGTGAAAGTGTGAAGTTTCATCAAAGCTATTCCCAAGGCCTGTGGTTAACAAGAGTCTTCATAATAGCAGCCCACAGGGCTGCTGGTAATTGATGCATTATTTGGAGTTTTGAGGATAAAGTTACTAGGACTGCCTTGGAAGCAGTCAGGTGCTATGACTGATCCTGACCCATGTCTTGCTCTAATGGGACATCTGGAGTAAATCCTGTTGTCTGAATGTTCACAAGTGCTTCTTAAAAGAGCATGTGATTTAGGAGATCCATTGAGGAAGTTTTTATTTTACCATTTAAAGAAACACAGTACAGTGAAGTACAGTAATGATATATAATTGAAGTGGAATTATGCCTTGCTGTCATTTTAATCAGTCCATTGACAGAAATATCTATCTCGAAGAGTTGATGCTGGTAAATTAAGATTCTCAGTGCCAAATAATTTTTATCCATGACAGCATTTTTTTAGCATGCTAAATAGAATGGAATAGAAAGATATTTTTTATTATTTGGTAGACAGAATAGTAAAGTGAACTATAAAAAGGTATACTGTGTGTACTCTTTCCATGGGTTAGTACGTAGATCCCTTTGTCTTTCAGTAACGTTGGATTACATGAAAATACACCAGTACCAGTGGCAGAATATCTTGGGTGAATGTTGATTCTTCACCTGAAAGTTATAGCCACTCAGGCTTATGTACACATGCTGGTGGTTTCTTTCCCTTCTTTGCCACAAGCACACTTATCCTGTCACAGCAAATAGACATAACCCCAGCTAAATCCTTTTATCTCTACGTAGGAATCACAGCAGATGGGCTGGGACAGGAAGGCACATCAGTGGCCTCGTGGCCTTCATTCACCTTTTGCCTAACCTTTGACAGTGTACATGCTTTTGACCTGTGAGAGGGAAATGACCATACAACAGCAGAGCATTTTTATCCATCAGCATAAGACAGCCTTTCCTGGGGCTGGAGTACTTGTGCACCCATTTATAATGCAAGTGCAGCTAATTAGGTTGGAATGAATATCTGTTATGTGCTGCTTCTTAAAGTTCTGTGAAACATTTTTAAGTAGAAACCAGTAGACTTCAGAAAACTACTTTCAGGCAGGATATTTTGGAAACTATTATACACAGACCCCTAAAAGAAAAAATGGGTTCTGAACGTTGTAGTGGAGCCCCCTGCCCCCCCACTTTGCTGATTATTTTGGGTAGCTTTATTACTGTGAGTGCAGAACTCCCTATAAAAAAAAAAAAAAAATCAAAAAAACCAAAAGGTAAATAGCATTGTATAAAGGTCTGCACATTTTTTTTCTAAAAATACTATTCTGTTGTTTTTTTTTTTTTTTTTTTCATTTAGCCCCATCTTACAATTATACACTGGCAGAGGGTAGAACTACTGAACATTGCACAGATTCTGTGTGTAACTGTTATGAGTGTATGTCTAGCAGAGACTTCCATAGATAAAATGTTAATTTAAGATGATAGACTCACTGCTTCTAGTGTCTTTCATATTTTCTGTTAAAATCAGAGCAAGCCACTGCTGATGAAATGCCTTTCTTTAAGGGAAGGTGGTTTGTAATTTTCAAGTGAAAAAAGCACTAAAGTGCGTAGGAGATTGTGGTTTTCTAGACAATTTTTTGACTTTTGGTAGCAAGAACCTTAAATTCTAGTTCAGAGACAGCACATTGTTATTTTGCTCTAAACAAGTATTTCTCTCATTTTTAATTTCTAGAGTTGTGTGATATTATGGTCTTTTGGAGGAGGGCATTTTAGGAAACAAGTACTTTTGTAAGAAAGAAGGTAGAACTGAGTCACCGCTGACTTTGTCTTCATGATGCTGCTCCTGCTACTCAATCTAAGTACATCTGCGCATATCTAATTCATGTAACCAGGCAAGATATTTATAATTTGCTCAACTTTTTTATGATGCAGACATCAGGTAAGAGTCTGCAAGTGGAAAACTAATAAGCCTGTTTTACCATGATGAACTTCTCTTCAGAAACACATTCCAGGGCATTAGCTCTGCCTGCATCTGCACTTAATTGTGTTGGAGTGTACCAATACCCACAATGTAGCTCTTTTTTTTTTTTTTTTTTTTTTTTTTTCTTTTGTGGAAAATAATGTGTGGAAGTGGTAGCTAAAGGGGTCTCACTCTTTTGTGGGACTGAAACGTGACTGGGGCTTACACCAACAGTAAGGAGTAAGGAAGTCCTTCCATGGGTTAGCTGTAGCCCATCTATCCAACCGAAGGAAAAGAAAAAATACTCAGTCTCAGAATAGGTTGAAGGAATAATTACATCTTTCAGATCTCTACAAAGACAAGTGGTTAAAGCTACAGGGGAGTTAGGGCTACTGAGTGCTTTAAAACTGATCACTTCCTCAGACTGCTATGCAATGGAGCGGGTGTTATCCTCACTTTCCTTGCTTGTTATCTCGGGACAGTATAGAAAGGACAGTCCTTGGCTTTTCCTGCTAACAGGATATCCTTTGTTACCCCTCACTGAATTTAAAAAGCATGCGCTTTCCTTCCTCTGCACCTGTCCTCATAAATAAAACCTCTGCGGTACTTAGGTCTAGGTGAATGTATGTTCTATGTATATCTATGCAATAACTAAAGGACAAATACTCTTTCATTTTTATTTCTGCAATTTCAAATAAAGGAATAGGGTTGTGTTATGCCAAGTGAGGAAGGAATGCTGTCACTGCTGAGCCACAGAATGGCAGCTAGGAAACATTTATCTTACAATGCAACCCTTGACTACACAGTAGTTTGAATCGTCTTGCATACATGGAGAGTGACAAAGATATAATTCTTGAATTTTTTTCTTTCCCTAGACAGGTTATGCTCCTCAGTTAAAAATAATATAACTCCTCTCTCTTCTGTCTCCAGTCATAATTTTATAACAAGGAATGACCTTTAATATGCTATCTTGAAGGACATTGGAAATAATAAGTGTGTGACATAAAGCAATAAAAAGTTCTGCATGTTACGGGCAAGGGAGAGAACAGAATCAAATTTCCTGCCACATATTTCTACTAATTCTAACCTAACAAACCTTAACTCTCATCTATTAAGATTCATTATATTTTGAAGACAACCCTAGAGTTTCAGGATCAGTTCTTTGGGTTATCGAAAAAATTTACAATATTAAGACATCAATAATGTAATATTAATATGTCTAAAATGCTTTGAAGCATATTTGAAAGAAAAAATCTCAAGGAATTATAATTTACTGTTTACATAAATAAGTTTCTTTAAGAAAAGGTATTAGAATATACATAGAACACAGAACGCCAACAGTGGTCAGCGGTGTGCCATCCTGCCTTCTGCAGGAACAGAGCCAGGTTGGTATTTCATGCTTCTAAAACACGTGCTGTTTACTGGCTGAAGCAGTCTGGATGCATGCTGTTTGCCTGCTGAATGTTGATGTGCTGTGAGAACCTCACAGGGAATGAAGGGAGAATTAGTCTCACTCATGTTTTTGTCCACAAAGCTGATGAGATGCAGCTGAGGCACAACTGAAATTGCAGATCTGTGGTTGACCTATGGGCAGATGTAACATGTACCTTTGAAGGTATGCCAGGGCCAGCTTGGCATTTGTGTTCTCTCTGTGTAACATTCAATTTTCAGTGGGGTCATGAAGGGCATATAGTAACAGTTAACTTGACTCTTCCTTTTCATTCGAAGGTTTCTGAACCCAAGAGGACATAGGATTATTTTTTGGTGTGTTTTTATACTTTTATAGTTGTATCGTAGCATTGAATGCCATGAGGTCTTATGAACCTGTAAAAGTATTCCGTCAGTGCTCTGTGATGTTTTACCAAGAGTTCATTGCAAACATATGTAAGTCCAAGTACAGAGTGGAAGACAAGCACCTGTCTTATTTCAGTGCTTAACCTGAAGGTAAATAGGGCAAGAAGGTGTCTCATTCATCTTCTGCTCTGTATAAAGCTTGGTAATCGTACACAGATTGGGGCAAATCTCAGAGCAGGACAGGTCCTGAAGGCCAAAACCAGCAGTAAATAAACTATGTGATTAGTATGACAGCGTGTATTCTAGGGTAAGAAACTTTGCCCCAATCTTAAAATGAGTGTGTAATGTTAATAAACATCCTGCCAGGAGGTTCAAAGGAGTTTGACTTAGACCCTACATACTTTAGAATGCGTCCCAGCTGGGGTCTGTAGTCAGAGGAATATGTACATACCCTGCCTAATTTTTAACAAAATATTTACTAGTCTAGCATGTGCATATGATGTAACTCATCATAATTTCTGTGAATATCACTTTTGTGCTTTATCACAGTACTTTTGGGTACATATTTTGTCACTTTGAGCCACAGAAGCTATGCTTAAGCCATAGATCAAATGATGCCAAGAAATGTTTCCAGGCACTAGAATGTTCTCTCCCACACTTCTGCTTTGTGCAAAGCACTTGATGCTTGTGGCATCAAGAGCAATTACTAGTTATATTTTTTGAGTTATCCCAATGACTTACTTGGAACAGACATATGGTCACCTGTTTTAAAGACTAAGAGAGCTCGATGGTAGGGATGAAGCCAAACCATGCTGACTGGTCTCAGGGCCAGAGGATGCTGGCATTATATAATCACTAATGTATTTGCAGCCAGATTGTCTGATGGAACATTTACTGCTCAAAGGGGAGTTTTGTTGGAACTCAATCTGTTAATTGTTTCAGTCTTTGTAGTGTAAGATTTGCTGTCAGCAACACCAGGTTTCTGAGTCCATTGGCAAAGTCTGCGGCTGTGAAGGCTTATCCTTGTTTCATTTGGACAAACTGGGTATGATATACTCAAGTCTATTGGACAATGGACACACCCACAAATGCTGAAGGAGCTGGACAGTGTCATTCAGAGGCAACTCTTGATTAGTTCTGAAAGCTAATGGAGATCCGAGGAGGTCCCTGAGGACTGGAAGAAAGCAACAGCCACTCTGTTTTCAGGACAGCAAGAAGGAGGATTCAGGAAATAGCAGACTAGTCATTCCCATCTTGTGAAACTGGTGTAACAACTAATCTGGAATCAGATCTTTAGTCAAGGGCAAGCTTTGAGTTGTGTAGTAAAAGAGAGATTTGTATAAATTCAGGGATGTAGTAGCTAAATGTGATCTGCAGCCATTTGAACTGCAGTTTTTGCAGTTCTTGCAGCAGTAGGTTATCTCACTGCCTTGAAGAAAAGGGAGCAGGAGGGACCTGTGTGATTAAAATGTGCTTGTGTTAGAGAATAGAGAAGAAAGTGTTATTAAAGATGGTCATTTTGCGACAGAACTTTGTGAATTAGAGTTTTAGGGCTTAAGTTGTCCAAACAAGCAAAATTTCTGATTCATAGATAATTATAATTTTTAAATTTTGATATTTATGTAAGTTTGTGTAGAATAATTAAATTGCTCAGGAGCAAGGAAAACCTTGGATCCTGGTTGGAAAATTTTATGTTTAAATTTATGTCCCATAGCAGATTTTTTTAGGTTGTGGGTATATCTGTTAGAAAGCAGTTTTAAGATAAACCTGCAGGTTTCAGAACGGGAACACTCTTATTCCTGAGGTCTTTGTGCTTAAGGCAGACATACTTGGAATCCACTGTGAGTTTCTTCAATCCTTCGGATCCTGCCTTCAGTTCCACAAAAGTCTTTTGAATGATTGTTGTTTATGAAATAGTTTGTGTTTACTGACCACATTTTTCCAAGAAAATGTCCCTTGGTAGAATTTTTTGGTCAGCTTTCTTTGGGGGGAGTAATAATAAAGTGATGAAAAAGAAAGGATTCCCAAGCAAAGACATTCAAGGAGGCTTTCAACATGGACATATATTAGTCAGGGCTTTAAATATAAGTAAAAACTTGGATAAAAACACCTGATTGTTTTTTATAATCAGAAATCTTCTGTGTATAGGAAGTGGAAGATCAAGGCTGTTTTTCTGAACAGAAACACAGGAAATCATATTTCTTATAATTTGTTCATTTCAGCCTTTCTGAAATGAACAAATTGCAAATATTTTTGATAGAAAATTTTAAAGCTATATTTACCAGTATATAAATACCTTACCTTTAGAGACGTGAAGTCTTTCAACAAGAAAAATGTGGTAAAATATTTTTTGGGTGACTTAATTAAACAGTTAAAGCTGTGAATCTGTGCTGGGTTTGTGTAGCCAAGGTATTGGGGAGGAGCTACAGGAGTGGCAGCCATCATGAGAAGCTGCTCGAAGCTTGACCCATGTTTGGTAGAGCCAATTCCAGCCAGCTCCAAAATGGACCTGCCATTGATTGAGCCCATCAGCAAGGTGGTAGTACCTCAGGGATAACATATATAAGGAGGGGAAAGAAAAGCTGTGAAACAGCCACGGAGGGGGAGAGAAAAGAATATGTGACAGAAACAACTGTAGACACCAGGATCAGTGGAGGATCTCCCGGTGCTGGAGCAGAGATTCCCCTGCAGCCCGTGGTGCAGCCCATGGTGAGGCAGGCTGAGTTCCTGCAGCCCATGGAGGTCCATGGTGGAGCAGATCTCCACCTGCTGCTCAGAGAGGTCCCCATGCTGGAGCAGGGGGATGCCTAAAGAAGGCTGCGACCCTGTGAAAACTCCACACTGGAGCAGGCTCCTGGCAGGACCTGCGGCCTGGTGGAGAGAGGAGCCCACACTGGAGCAGGTTTGCTGCAGGACTTGTGACCTTATAGGAGACCCATGCTGGAGCCCATGCTGGGAAAGACCCACACTGGAGAAGTTCATGGAGGATGTATTCCAATAGGAAGCCTCCCATGCTGGTACAGGGGAAGAGTGTGAGGAGGAGGAATTAGCAGAGACAAAGTGTGATGAATCAGCTGCAACCCCATTCCCCATCCCCCTGTGCTGCTCAGGGGGAAGTGGTGGACAAATCAAGAGTGAAGTTGAGCCCAGGTAGGGGTGTGGGGGGAAGGTGTTCTTAAGATTTGGTTTTATTTCTCATCAACCTACTCTGATTTATTTGGTAATAAATTAAACTAATATCCCCAAGTTGAGTCTGTTTTTCCTGTGATGGTAATTGGCAAATGATGAGTGATGTCTCACTGTCCTTATTTTGACCCATGAGACTTGTATTTTCTTTCCCCTGGGGGGAGTGATAAGAGTGGCTTGTTAGTTGTATAAGTTAGGTGCCTGATATCTTGCTAAGGTCTTGCTAACCTACCACAGAATTTTGTAGAAGAAAATTGGCTTAAAAATTGAGACAATTTCTCCAAAGTGTATATATCTGCCAAGAGTCCTGCTCACTCTAACATAAACCTATAGGCTAATGATTCCTGACTGGATTACTGGTAGTTCCCTAGCTGATTTCTCAGTTGTACAATTCTAGGTAGAAAGAGAAAAGACTGTTTCATGAAAGAAGAAACAAATTAGGAGTTCCGTGCTTCTCAGTTGTGAAGCAGAGATGGGCCAAGGAGGGCCTGGTGGCTTTTACACATTTCTTTTGGGGATCACATATATTATTTAATTGTTTAAGTAGAATCATGGAATCATAGAATAGTTAAAGTTGTAAGGGACCTTAACATCATCTAGTTCCAAACCCCCTGCCATGGGAAGGGACACCTCCCACTAAACCATGCCGCCCAAGGCTCTGTCCAACCTGGCCTTGAACATCACCAGCGATGGAGCATTCACAACTTCCCTGGGCAACCCATTCCAGTGCCTTACCACCCTTACAGTAAAGATCTTCCTTCTTATATCCAATCTAAACTTCCCTTGTTTAAGTTTGAACCAGTTGCCCCTTGTCCTATCACTGCAGTTCCTAATGTGGAGTCCCTCCCCAGCATCCCTATAGGCCCCACTTAAGATACTGGAAGGCTGCTATGAAGTCTCCATGCAGCCTTCTCTTCTCCAGGCTCAACAGCCCCAACTTTCTCAACCTGTCTTCATATGGGAGGTGCTTCCGTCTTCTGATCATCCTCGTGGCCCTCCTCTGCACTTGTTCCAGTAGTTCCATGTCCTTTTTCTGTTGAGGACACCAGAACTGCACACAGTACTCCAAGTGAGGTCTCACAAGAGCAGAGTAGAGAGGCAGGATCACCTCCCTCGACCTGCTTGTCACACTCCTTTTGATGCAGCCCAGGATACAGTTGGCTTTCTGGGCTGCAAGCGCACACTGCCGGCTCATGTTCATTTTCTCATCAACCAACACCCTCAAGTCCTTCTCTGCAGGGCTGCTCTGAATCTCCTCCCCGCCCAACCTGGAGCTGTGCCTGGCATTGCTCCGACCCAGGTGTAGGACCTTGCACTTGGCATGGTTAAACTTCATCAGGTTGGCATCAGCCCACCTCACAAGCGTGTCAAGGTCCCTCTGGATGGCATTTCTTCCCTCCAGCATATCAACTGAACCACACAGCTGGGTGACATCGGCAAGCTTGCTCAGAGTGCACTCAATCCCACTGTCCATGTCACCAACAAAGATGTCGAACAAGACCGGTCCCAACACCGATCCCTGAGGGACACCACTCTTTACTGGTCTCCAGCTGGATATTGAGCCATTGAGCACAATACTTTGTGTGCGGCCATCCAGCCAGTTCTTTAATCACTGAGTGGTCCACCTATCAAATTGATGTCTCTCCAACTTAGGGACAAGGATGTCATGTGGAACAGTGTCAAATGCTTTGCACAAGTCCATGTAGATTATGTCAACTGCTCTACCCCTGTCCATCAGTTCCGTAGTCCCATCATAGAAGGCCACCAGACAGGTCAAGCAAGATTTCCCCTTAGTGAAGCCATGCTGGCTGTCACCAACCACCTTGTTGTTTTTCATGTGCCTTAGCATGGCTTCCAGGAGAATCTGCTCCAAGATTTTGCCAGGCACAGAGGTGAGGCTGACTGGTCTGTATTTCACCGGGTCATCCATTTTCCCCTTCTTAAAAATGAGGGTTATATTTTAATTTTTCCAGTCATTGAGAACTTTACCTGACTGCCATGATTTTTCAAATATGATGGACAGTGGCTTAGCAACTTCATTTGCCAGCTCCTTCAGGACCCGCGGATGGATTTCATCAGGTCCCATGGACTTGTGTACATTCAGGTTCTTAAGACGGTCTCAAACCAGATCCTCTCTTAGTGTCTTAATTCTCACAGTCACTGCGCCTGCCTTCCAAGACTTGGGTGGTGTGGTCAGAGCATTTGCCGGTGAAGACTGAGGCAAAGAAGTCATTAAGAACCTCAGCCTTCTCCAAATCCAGGGTAGCCAGTTCTGATAGCTTCCAGAGGAGGCCTGTGTTGTCCCTAGTTTGTCTTTTATTTGCAATGTAACTATAAAGTCCCTTCCTGTTATCCTTAACATCCCTAGCCAAGTTTAATTCTAAGTGGGCCTTAGCTTTCCTAACCTGGTCCCTAGCTTACCGGACAACATCCCTGCATTCTTCTCAGGCCACCTGTCCTTGCTTCCACCTTTTATAAGCCTCTTTTTTCCTTTGAATTTTCCTCAGCAGGATGTTATCCATCCAAGGAGGTCTTCTGGTCTTCCTGCAGCACTTTCTTCTAGTTGGGATTCAACACGCCTGAGCTTGTAGAGTAATCTCTGTAGCTGGCTGAAGGATATGGAACAGATGGAATTCAGTGGAAATTTAAAATCAAATGAAGGCTAAAACTAGATTTAGAAAGCCTTTAATGATGAAAGGCTTCTTTTCTTTTATGTCAGGCATATAAAGCAAGGAGAATGTAGAGGGACATAGTAGGAGTATGCCACCATATTTGGGGACAGGCCTGTAGGGACCCTGCTGGCACACTGAGTGTAGCTCAGAAAAGCTACAAGCTAGCTCTTTCAGGAATAAATCATTCTTTCTGTTCAACAACAAAAAACCTGCAGGCCTTCAAGCTTTGGTAAATGAGAAACAGGATTTGCTTGGGAAACTAGAAAAAAAAGATGGATGTTCATTTAGCTTTTCTGTCAGTGAGAAAGGGAATTTTCCCTGGGGATGGGAGGAAAGCTGAAGAATTTTATCAGAGGTTCATTGATGCCCTTTCTGTAAAGTTTTCAAGGGCTTTCAATGATATGTTGAGTGAAAGAGTGTTAGGAACTTTACCATATAAAGGCCTTTGCATTGCTTTCTTAGGTAAAAATAAAGATTTACAGAATACTAGGTATCAGAGACTTATTGCCTATTTGAAATACATTAGAAAATTTTGATGCTGTTATAGCTGTGAGATGTGGAAAGAAAATAGCAAGGCAATTATTACCTATATCTTTAAAGGTCACATACTGACAGGCACTTTATGTAGTTTGTGGGAATTCTTCGAAATTGCGGAAGACAAAAATATACTAGACTTGAATCTAACCGAAGCTTTTAGACAGAGTGAAAATGATCTCACATATCTCAAGGCTGGATTGTCGTATAGCTTGTGAACTTGCATTGCAAACAACTTATGCCTTAATGAAATGTGTTCTTTTACATTTGTTAGTAGTTTTCTTTGATTCTTTTGTTGCATGGGAAGGGTGGTTTTAAGGGGATTTCAGGGTTTAGTTGCTTAGCTGAGAGAGAGGTTTGTAACGTTCCTGAAAATTGTCGCATTTACAAAAGATGCTATAATAATGGGAGGCTATGCAAGGTAGTCTTATGTATGTATATGTACACATATATAGACATACATGTTCATATATATACATATTAGTTATTCAACGCTAACATTCATAGATCGTACAGAGAAAAGACAGTGTTTGATGTGCGTAGGAGTGTGACACCGGGATGTTTATTGTGGGAAATTCCTTCACAACTCCGGAAGCCTTAAGGTCAGGCGAGCCTTATTTCAGGGAAGGAGGGGGAAGGCCTGTTTGCTTTGGGGTTTGTTTTCTTAAGACTAACTGATTTTCAGCGATGATTCAGTATCTGAACTGAAAGGGGAGAAACTTTGCCTCCTGTCAGGTAAAAGTGATGAGATGAAATAGATGAGCCTTGACTTCTGTAGGAAAAGGGATATTATCTAAACACTTCACTCTTACTTTTTGAATTTGTATGACATATATGTATCCTCCCTTTGCAGATTCCTCTATTACAGGGTTTGAGTCACTCCAGATGCTTCGAGGCAAGAAATACAACTTAGTGCAGAAGCAGATTTTGAGACCTAAGTCTAGTAGATAAGGTTTCCCTTGGATTTCCATTGCTGACCATGCCAGGAAATGACCGACTTTAAATGTATGGCATAATTGCAAAGCAAAGTGACTAATTTAGATAGCTTGTTCATCATCCATCACTGGTCAGTTCTGGAAAGGTTAGTGACAAGGAGAGCAAATGTTCTCTTGATAATCCTATTTGATTTTGTAATTTTCCGTATTCTTGCATAACTGAAAATCTTGGCTTTTATAGAGCTTGTTTTTTGCATTCTTCCTGTCGTAGGTTTTAGTACTAATACCATAGGTGTTGCTCAAGTGGAGAAAAAAGACAAAAGAAAACTGACTTTAAACTGAAGTTCAGATGGTTTATAAAATGATCCAGTCCTGAACAGTGGCTGAGAAAATTCAGAAAACGTTTGGGATACAACCGCTAGACTCCATGTCTGTGGAATTTAATGGAAATAAAATTTTACAGTTCAATAAATTAGGGTATTAAAAATCTATGTGTTTTCCTGTAATTCAATTAATTAATGACACATGTCTCTCTTTTGAAGTCTTAGTAATAAAGCTAGGAAGGGGCATGAAGATGAAGGAAGGGGGCATGCGCCCATTAGAGTAAAGGTCTGATAGTGAGAGTTACCACTCAGCTGGGACATGGAATATCCTTCCCTGTGTCTTTGGTGCTTTTTCTTTAAAAATTTTGAAACATTCTGGTTTTGTCTTAAAACTGTTTGTATTTTGAAGTTCTGTTGATCAGCTGGAGAGCGTGCTTTAGGGTTAGTAGGTTTATTTACGTCCATCTCTTTGGAAATTTACATTATGTTATTTCTGGGCACCTTGCAAAGAAAACTCTTAAATTAACTTGAGGCTTTATTAAGATCTTTTACAGTAGGTGCCAAAGTAACTCTCAGAAATATTTGCAGGTCTGAGACCAAAAGATGAGAATTTCAATCATCTGCTTCTTAGGTTTAAGAGACTCACTTCAAGTACAGACAGTAGAGCTCATCTTCTCTGCTTAAATTAGGAAACTATAGTGATAATCTGAATACAAGTTTTTTTTTTTTTTTGTGTTTTTTTTTTTTTTAATGATGTCTTTATCCTCTTTTGAAATATCACACAAAAGAGAATAATGAAATGTACCTTTTGCCTGTCAAACTGCCACTACGAGACTCTTGACTTTCTCAATATTTAGCAGAGATCTAGGCTGACATTCAACAATTCTTGCTGCCTAGAAGGTCACAGGGAGTTTTTTGCCAGAAATTAACTTTAATAACAGTATCTGAAGCAGCTGCATTCATTGTCGACATCTTAATGGAATAAGGTCACCTGTGCTGGAAGAAGAACAAGAGAAGAAAGCTGTAGGATTGTGCTGTATTTCTGCAGTTTAAAATTAAGTAGTGTCATGTCCTTGGCCACTGAACCATAAACCTGTAGGTCTCTAGTGGATGGAGAGTGCAGGTGCACTGTCAATCATGACCTGTGAGGCCTATCTCACTATTGTCTGGCTTTATATGCAAACACTATCTTTTAATGAGATCTTAGCTATTAGAAATCCTTCCAGGTTGTGCTAGGATTCTAGTTCTTCAGGCATTCAACTTTTTTGATTACTTTAGCATCTATCAGCATATTGGATTTTTGGTGTTACATGGAAGAGCTCCTTGGTAAAGGAAAGATGTGACCAGAGCGCTGCAGTCAGCCCCATGTCTCAGCCACTTCTTCTTCTCTGTGAATGGAAAATTGTGACCTTCCTACTGCTTTCGTGCAGTCTGGATATTATGATGTGAAATTTATTGCATCCCAAAATATTACTTGACTTTAGCTACAGCGTAAAGCTGTGTTAAAGTAGCACCCAGAAGTCCCTGCTATTGCCCTGTTGTTGGACTGCCATACCTGCAGGCAATAAGAGACAACTTCTTTGCTCTGGCAACTTGCTAGTAGATAGACAAGATAGTTTCCTTATGCCTCAACAGTACAGTGCTTTTTTCACACTTTTATGGGTTAGCCCAGGGTCGATCAGGGTTTCTGTGAGAAGAGCTAAGTGCTGAACCCAGATTTGCTGAGTCCTCATTTAGCATCTTAAACACAGTGCTATGTCTTTCCTTTCACAGCCAGTGTTTTTGCTTTTCATTTTTCAGAGGCTGCTTTAAAGACAGGCTAAATTATTAACTAAAGGCACTAACATTTGGAAAACAAAGAGCTCAAGGACACACATAGTAGCTCGGTATGTTGGTGGTGGGGATGTTTTTGA
Organism: Amazona ochrocephala; assembly: GCA_039720435.1. Taxonomy (NCBI): domain Eukaryota; kingdom Metazoa; phylum Chordata; class Aves; order Psittaciformes; family Psittacidae; genus Amazona; species Amazona ochrocephala. Next base: position 59,163,537 of record CM077877.1, read on the forward strand.
CTGATACTGTAAGTGCAGAATTAGCATAATCAGCTATCATTACTCCAAAATCTCTGGACTTCTTGATGTTCTTGGTGTGAGTAGAATGTTCTCCACTGTGCTGAGCTTCAGCCACTGAGAAAATGAAGGATTCAGAGAGACCACAGATTAATGATCTCCAGTTGGCCAGTTTCACTTGTGTAGGTAACAGCAGGTAGGTTGAAGCTGAGGAAAAGTTCCAGTTCATGTATTTGAGTTATAAAGGGAATATCTGTCCTTCGAATGTATGCTAGTATAATCCCTTCTGCTGTGTAGAAGACTGCTATTAATGAAATGACTGCTGGCTTTTTATATTTTACTGCTGTTGACATTTTTGCAGCTGTTAGAGAAATGACTCAAGGCCTATAAGTTCTGGGTCATTTTTCATTTATGGGATTTTTTTCTCCTCTGCATACTCAATTCTGATTTTTATTTTTATTAATTTCTTATTGCACCTGAGGATCAGAGTGATATTTAATAGGATTTTTATAACCTTGCACAGAGATAAGGTTATTATCTGAAACTGCCTTTACCAATCTGACATCTACTTAGGGCCAAATTCTGACATCCTGCAGTGAGCAGACCCTCTAGTGTTTGAGGCATTTTGCTTGATGTCTCCAAAATTTAAAATTTTTGGTTTCTTGAATTTATATGGCAGATCTAGAGCTTATGGTGTGTACTAGCAGTCTGAGTAACTGTGTTAGAAATGGAATGCACAGTCAATTACAAATAGTGACATTTTGCATATACCATTTTTGGGCCTTGACCTTCACAATATAAACTGATAATTAAATACAGCTTCTGCTTTAAAATCTTCATGAGCTGTAGCAGAAGCATCTGTTTTTGAATAGTGTCAATGACATTGAATAGTGTCAATGACATGAAGGCGACCCTTAAATATAAGTGGAAGAATACATTTAATAACCTTTAAATAACCTCAGTATCTCTGTTTTGAAATAATGGAATAATATGACTTACTTGTAATCAATCAAAAATTATTTTTGTTGATTCAGTTTCCTCAGTGATTTGGCAAGATTCTTGAAGTTGGCAGTGCTAAGAAATTACAGTCTGCTTTGAGATTAACAGTAGTTTGGTATTGCCTGATAATTTTTGGCCTGTCCAGACAGTATGTTCTACCTTTCCTTAGTAATTATGATATAATTCCACACACATCAGGTTAGAATAGTTAATAGAACTAAATGGATCATTTCCCTTTTTTCTTCATTTAATCTCCAAGGTTTATTACACCAAGTAGTGAGAGAGAAGGATGCCCATTGCAAGAAATTTTCCGCAGTGTTTTCAAATGAGATTGCATGGAGGCGTATAGATTTTTGCTCAAATTTTCATCTACATTTTTCTTGCTAACTCATATTACTTGTGCTGCTTTTGATCTCACTAACAGCATTGTTTTAAAGGATGAGAACCACTTTAAAATGCTTGCTTTCTGAATCAATGCACATAGACATGATTGAATGAAAAATGCGTATTTTCTCCATCCTTGCATTCTCTAAATCAATGCGAGCATGATTTTGGCTATGCCAGTGCTACTAAAGCCCCTGCCTGGGGATTGATTTTCTTAGGTCCCAGGCTGGCTGGTGCAGGATGAGTCACCTCCCAGTATGACCTCCTTCTCCAGTAGGCTGGACACATCAATATTATACATCAGCTGACCCAGCTCTCTTCTGCAGCCCTATGACCCAACAGGCCTTTAATGGCATTTTGTTTTGAAATACATAAAGACAGAGATGTCACAGGCTGCTTAAAATGTATTTATAGGGATCTTGACACGCTTGTGAGGTGGGCTGATGCCAACCTAATGAAGTTTAACCATGCTAAGTGCAAAGTCCTACACCTGGGTCGGAGCAATGCCAGGCACAGCTACAGGTTGGGCGGGGAGGAGATTCAGAGCAGCCCTGCAGAGAAGGACTTGGGGGTGTTGGCTGACGAAAAAATGAACATGAGCCGGCAGTGTGCGCTTGCAGCCCAGAAGGCCAACCATATCCTGGGCTGCATCAAAAGGAGTGTGACCAGCAGGTCAAGGGAGGTGCTCCTGCCCCTTTACTCTGCTCTCGTGAGACCTCACTTGGAGTATTGTGTGCAGTTCTGGTGTCCTCAACAGAAAAAGGACATGGAACTGTTAGAACAAGTGCAGAGGAGGGCCACGAGGATGATCAGGGGACTGGAGCACCTCCTGTATGAAGATAGGCTGAGAAAATTGGGGTTGTTCAGCCTGGAGAAGAGAAGGCTGCGTGGAGACCTCATAGCAGCTTTCCAATACCTGAAAGGGGCCTATAGGGATGCTGGGGAGGGACTCTTCATTAGGGACTGTGGTGAGAGGACAAAGGGTAACGGGTTCAAACTTAAACAGGGGAAGTTTAGATTGGATCTGAGGAAGAAATTCTTTACTGTGAGGGTGGTGGGGCCCTGGAATGGGTTGCCCAGGGAGGTTGTGGGTGCTTCATCCCTGGCGGCGTTCAAGGTGGGGTTGGGCATAGCCTTGGATGGCATGGTTTAGTGTGAGGTCCCTGCCCATGGCAGGGGGGTTGGAACTTGATGATCTTGAGGTCCTTTCCAACCCTTACTATTCTATGATTCTATGATTCTATATGTGCCTTGTGTGCTCCCTGGTGGAGGTCCTCCTGGAGCAGGTGCCTGAGATGCGGGACGCTGTTACTAGGCTGAAAGATGTCAGGGAAGCTGAGAGGAAGCAGCACTGCTTGCTCCAGGACCAGACTGTGCAGGGGCCTCAAGCGTCCACTGTTGCCCATGCAGGAAAGGAGGCTGCTAACCCAGGAAGCTGGGAAACAGTGACAGAAAAAAACTACAAAAAAAGGAGGAAGAGGACAATTAAAAGAAAGGGGCTTCCTCCTACATCTGCTGTCCCCACCCAGAACTGCTCTGCTGTCCTGCAGGGGGCTGATGAGAAAACACACTCTCACCATGAACGACTGGCTGATGCACTGGTAAGGAAGATCACTACTGGTGCTGCCAGGAAAAAGTGGCGGGCCGTAGTAGTAGGGGACCCTATGCTGAAAGGAACAGAGGCACCCATCTGTTGGCCTCACCAAGTCTCAAGGGAGGTGTGTTGGCTACCAGGGGCTCGGATCAGGGATGCTGCAGAGAGGCTGCCTGCTCTAGTCAGTCCCACTGACTATTACCCACTTCTAGTGATCCATGCAGGTGCTACTGATAAAGATAGCAGTAGCCCGGAGAACAAAAAGAAGGACTACAGAGCTCTGGGAGAGGTGGTTACGGGCTCTGGAGCTCAGATTGTCTTTTCGTCAGTTCTCCAGGATACAGGGCAGGACCTGAAAATGCTAGGAGGATTGGGCAGGTTAATAAATGGTTAGAAGGGTGGTGCTATAGTAGTCAGGGTTTTGGGTACCTTGAACATGGGACTCAATTTAGTAGGCCAGGTCTACTGGGGAATGATGGAGCTGGTCTGACAAAGAAGGGGAAGAGTGGATTTGGTAGGAGGCTTGCCAGGCTGGTCAAGGATGCTTTAAACTAGATGTGTTGGCAGAGGGGGACATCATTCCATCCCAACACACCCAGTCGGTTGCCAGCACCTATAATAAATGCTTGGAGCAATGTAGAGATATTCCAGCTGCTCCAGCCAATGAGCCAGCTTCATTTGGAGCTGTGCTCAGGTGACTCTATACAAATGCCCGTAGCATGGGGAACAAACAAGAGGAATTAGAGATGTGTGCACCTTTATGGGAGTATGATATAATAGACACCACAGAAACATGGTGGGATGGCTCCTATGACTGGAGTGTTGGAATGGAAGGTTACAGGCTCTTTAGGAAAGACAGGCCCGGTAGGCGGGGAGGGGGAGTTGCTATTTATGTTAGGGATAGACTGGAGAGTATGGAACTCTGTCTGGGGACAGGTGAGCAGCCAACAGAGAGTTTGTGGGCCAGGGTTAAAGGGAGAACAGCGATGGGTGACATTATTGTGGGGATCTGTTACAGACCGCCTGACCAAGGGGCCTCGGTGGATGAAGCACTCTATAGACAGATAAAAACAGCTTCACTCTCGCAGGCCCTTGTTCTCATGGGGGACTTCAACCACCCTGATATCTGTTGGAGGGAGGGTACAGCCCAGCACAAGCAATCCAGGAAGTTCCTCCGTTGCGTGGAAGACAACTTCCTTCTGCAAGTAATAGAGGAGCCGACAAGGAGAGGAGCCATGCTTGACCTCGTCCTCACCAGCAGGGAAGGGCTGGTTAGAAATCTGATGCTCCAGGCAGCCAAAACAACAAGGTGGTTGGTGACAGCCAGCATGATTTCACTAAGGGGAAGTCCTGCCTGACCTATCTGTTGGCTTTCTATGACAGGGACACAGAAGGGATGGACAGGGGTAGAGCAGTTGATGTCATCTACCTGGACTTGTGTAAAGCCTTTGACACTGTCTCACATGACATCCTTGTCCCTAAGTTGGAGAGACATCAATTTGATAGGTGGACCACTCGATAGATAAAGAACTGGTTGGATGGCCGCATGCAAAGAGTTCTGGTCAATGGCTCAATATCCAGCTGGAGACCAGTAATGAGTGTTGGGACCGGTCTTGTTCAACATCTTTGTTGGTGGCATGGACAGTGGGATTCAGTGTGCCCTCAGCAAGTTTGCCGATGCCACCAACCTGTGTGGTTCGGTTGATATGCTGGAGGGAAGGAATGCCATCCAGAAGGACCTTGACATGCTTGTGAGGTGGGCTGATGCCAACCTGATGAAGTTTAACCATGCCAAGTGCAAGGTCCTACAGCTGAGTTGGAGCAGTCTCAGGCAGAGCTGAAGGTTGGGCAGAGAAGAGATTCAGAGCAGCCCTGCAGAGAAGGACTTGGGGGTGCTGGTCCATGAGCAGGCAGTGTGCACTCGCAGCCCAGAAAGCCAACCGTATCCTGGACTGCATCAAAAGGAGTGTGACAAGCAGGTCAAAGAAGGTGATCCTGCCCCTCTACTCTGCTCGTGTGAGGCCTCACTTGGAGTATTGTGCGCAGTTCTGGTGTCCTCAATATAAAAAGGACATGGAACTGTTGGAAGAAGTCCAGAGGAGGGCCACGAGGATGATCAGGGACTGGAGCACCTCCCGTATGAAGACAGGTTGAGAAAGTTGGGGCTGTTGAACCTGGAGAAGAGAAGGCTGCATGGAGACCTCATAGCAGCCTTCCAGTATCTTAAGTGGGGCCTATAGGGATGCTGGGGAGGGACTCTTCATTAGGGACTGTGGTGAGAGGACAAGGGGTAATGGGTTCAAACTTAAACAGGGGAAATTTAGATTGGATATGAGGAAGAAATTCTTTACTGTGAGGGTGGTGAGGCCCTGGAATGGGTTGCCCAAGGAAGTTGTGAATGCTTCATCGCTGGAGGTGTTCAAGGTGGGGTTGGACATAGCCTTGGATGGCATGGTTTAGTGGGAGGTGTCCCTTCCCATGGCAGGGGGTTTGGAACTAGATGATGTTAAGGTCCTTCCCCACCCTAACTATTCTATGATTCTGTGAGTCTATGTGTGGTATGATGGCATGTGAGACTGAAGATAGAAAGGTACCTCTGATAGTCTTGGAGGACTGCAGAGGTGTGAAACAAAGCAAACCTTTAATTATCTTATCACAAAAAGCTGCAGCCCTCTGGACTACACCAAACTATCCTTCAACCGTACCTGGTTTTATCTCAAAGGAACTGCTGAGTGCAAAGACATCAGTCAGCGGCAGTCAGGCTAAGCCATCAATCTGGGAGCACACTTGATCATTATACATGCTACATAGAATCATAGAATAGTTAGGGTTGGAAAGGACCTTAAGATCATCTACTTTCACCCCCCGTGCCATGGGCAGAGACACCTCCCACTAAACAATGCCATCCAAGGCTATGTCCAACCCCACGTCACAGTGTCTTTGAAAAAAGGATAGTCTGTAATAGCTATTTAGATCATAAGACATTTCCTATCTTGAGCTTGGATAGCCATATGACTTTTCATAATATGGGTAAATCTTGGTGTGTAATATTTTTCATTATATGACTATTATAACTTCCCTGAACACTGATAATTTTGGCATAAGATGTCTGCATCTTGAGTAGTTATTATTTTAATATTTCAGTAAAAATGTCTCAGTAATTTAAAATGAAAATTAAGAGGAAAATCTTTTGAAAACACTGCTACAATTTGCTTCTTTGAAGTGCTCTAATGCCTTTTGGCTTAGGAGCAGGAGCACTGCATTTGTCAGGGTGCTTTTCTTACATTCTTATGAAAATGAAGTTAGTTTGGATCAAATTATTAGTCTCCGAAAAGCCACAGGTTCATATACAGTGATACAAGTTGTCAAGAAGCCTGCTGTTGAATTTTCTGCACCCTGCACTCTCTGGGAACTGTGTAGAGCAAGCTCCCAAGCCTCATAGATCTTGATCTATGGATAAAGTACAGCAGCTGAAACCATGTCTTTGGCACAGAGGCAGCATGGCTGGGCTGAGAGATAGGTGTTTCAGGTCTTTCTTGTGGTTTTGTTAACAATTCTGGATGCATCACTCCAACACCTACTTCAGACGGGATGGTTGAGCAGTTTCGGATATTTGGTCTGTCTTCTCCTTCCCCCCTCATTGCCTGGAAGTTGATTCAGTTGAAGAATAATTTGTCTCTATCAACTATACTTTTCATCAAAAGTTTTTGGTCTAGGCTGCTGGTTTAGAAGACCTGAATTAAAATCTGTTGACTTATAATGTCATGCTGAACTGTGGGGTTATTGGCTTTTCTGAAAGGGGTTTTTCTTTTTAAGTTTCCTTTTATTTTGGAAGCTATTTCATCTCCATAGCTGAGATGAAATATATTGTTCTATTTCAGCCTTTGTGTATGTGCATTCTGATAATCTACTAATTGTCCTCATTATATTTTTGTATCTTTTATTCAGTGCACAACCTGGATGCTGAATGAAAAACAGAGCAGTAATAAACGCAGATATGATTTGTAGTTGAGATGAAAGCTATCTAACCTTTCTGGATTTGTTACCATTTTCTACATAATTTTATTTAGGAACTTATAATAAATGCAAAGATACTGAACTGAAGCTGCAAAGGGGGCTTCATTCTGTCATTTCCTATTTTCTATGTCCTTGACTTTGTGGTTGTGGTGAGCCATGAAGTATTTCATTTAATAATTACTTTTAAAAGCAAGTTAATTATACGGAGCTACACAGTACTACACATGCATTTAATTGTCAAAATTGCTGAACAAAACATCTGCCAGGAAAAGCTTTACTATTACAATTTTCACACTTCAACAGCAATTATGTAAATAGCAGACTCTGAACCCAAATATTACTTCTTTTCCAATAATTATGAGTTTTGTAGCTAATAATTTTATTGATCATGTCATACCCTCCTACCAGTATGAAAAGTTAAACTTCTGAATAGGATACTTGGCAAGACAGGGATCTCTCAGTGGAAATCCAGTTGTTGAAGTGACATTCTCATACATTCTCAGCAATATTATAAAATATGCTCAGCCACATCATATTTTTAAGATACATTGATCTTTCTGCATTTGGATGTGAAGGCAATATTTTAAACAATTAGTAATATCTACTATAAGTTACTAAGTAGCGTATCCTTGCACTGTGACAAGTAAGTATGTTGTTAGCTAACACGGATAGGGCAATCACATTGTGGAAGTTAAATGACGAGATTAAATAGTCCATGAATTGGAAATGTGGGTTACAGTTCCTTAGGTATTATAGACTATATCACTAATGAAGCAATTTGTTCTGTGTCCACTCACATTTCATTTGCTCCCATCAACAATTAAGAGATGTGGTAGTAAGGTCATTCCAGATTAACACCTTGTCTTTGCAAAGATCTCATTAAAACAGAGAGAAATTCTAATTTCTAGCCAAGATAATGTTAATTCAATGGGAGAATAAATATTGTGGAAGCAATTTGTGAAAGAGAAATTAATGTTAGAGATATAGCTCTCTTTTTACTAGAAGAAGTAATTCTTACATGGAAAGACACTGTGAAAATAGTAGCTAGTCATGTTACTGTAGGAATTGGCTGGGTACCTTGGCCTGGTTAAGGAAGCGTGTCTTGTCTGAGCTTTGCACAGATGTGCAGACCCTTAAATAAATTGAACAGAAAATAAGATTTCTTCCTTTTCTGATTGCCAGTATTACAGCTAAACTACAAAGTAAGTAATTTCTCCAACCATCATGCATTTACTTCTCAGTCACCCTTGGAAACTTGTAACAGTGAAGAGCATTGTAATTGACACTTCATTCTAACATATTGGCTCCTTGCCTGAATTCTGACTGGCTGATGAAGCTTGCAAAAATCCAGAGTCTCATCATGTCCTGAACAATTTCAGTCCAGCCCTGTGGCAATCTAAGCATTAATCAGCAAAATAGGAAAGACAATATTTTGGGATTCTACTTTAAAAAATGCACAAGAGCACAGTAACTGAACCTTATGGTTATCCTTGTATCATGCAGCTAGTTTTCAACTTGCAAAGCAGAATGAAGGAAATATTTAAAAGAATATACATGTCAGTTTAAGTAAATACAGAGACATGAATTAATCTCAACTATAACTTCATTGAAGTTTCGGATAAGTTTCATCATAATATCACATTTTCTAAAGGAGAAAAAAAATCAGTGATCTCGTCCATGGATTTTGCATTATATGCCAGTTACGTAAAAAAAAAATATGATGCATATCAACCCATTCTTCAGGTCATACTTTCTTAAATAGATATGGATAATATTACACAGACTAAGGTCTTGATCTGCCAGGTCCTCCAAAAATTAAGTGTCATGTCTTGCAATTTGTTCTCCTTTAGCATTCCATGATCTTATTCACATGGGCTTCTTTTCTTGAGAATTCATTACTTATATAATGAGCTTTACTTCATCTTAAGTCTCTGAAAAATGCTCTTTTATTCAGCTTGTGTTCACTATGCATATATATTATACCTGAAGTTCAAGCAGAATTTTTTCGGACATGATTTATTATGCAGATGTAAAGACTTTTGCTGGGTTTTTTTGTCTTTTTTTTTTTTTTTTTTTTTAGTTGCATAAATGCTGTGGGTTTTGGATTTCCTCCTCCCCTCAGTGTTGCTGAGTGTCAAAATCCATGCTAACCTTGTCAATAATGCCATGATCACTGGACAGCTTTCCCAGTCTACAAAATACCCCCAGCCACAGAATTTTCACATACTTCTTTTTTTGTTGTTAGGCAAATAAAGAGGGATCATAAAGCCATCTCATTCCTAGAAGAAGCAGGAAACTCTCATAATCATTAAGCCACCAAAACTTTCAAAACAACCCTGCCTACCAAACTCCTGGAGCCAGGATTACTCACCAGGTCCTGTGTTTCTATGTCTATCTATCTCAAAAGTGTCTTGAAAGTCTAGCTGTCAAGCAGATCACTGTGGAGGTGAGTGTAGGGCCAGGGTTTACCGCAGGCTTTGTGTTGTTTGCTACAGAGCTGAGAATTATGAAACTGTAGTGTCAGAGCTCCCTGCTCATGGGCATGGCTCAGGCGAGTGTGGTAAACAAGGACACAGCTTTGCCTTGTCATTCCTCTATAGGTCTCTGAGTATCAATGCCTGTTGGTAAACTAAAGGCACTCCATGCCATTCTTTAGCTCCTGCTCTGCAAGCAGGTCTATTAGAGGTCTCTTACCCATCCTAACACCTGAACTGTGTCTAGAAACTGTTTTGAAGCATGCTAATTTACCCAGAGAACAGGCCAGGGATGGTTGCAGGGAGCTGATAGCATAGACAGCCAAGATCCACTGCCTGGGGAATGTGTCCTTCATTTTTGTATAATACAGGAGCGTATGCTTAGCCCTGAAGCTTTAGAACTTTGATTCTTATATGAAGTCACCCTTAGAAACTGGTTGCTCTCAAATGACATTTCTATTAGTGTGGCCTGTGCATAATTAAAAAAAATTAAAGTATATTTTATTTTAAGAAAGGAAGATCTGCTATAGCCTGTCTTAATTACTTGTAAGAACATTGCTCTGTCTCTCAGTCCTGTAACTTGTGTGTCACCTTGAACTCTCATTTCCTTAAGGGACATATAATATCTACATTTTATTGAAAGCTTAATGCATGACAAACAATTTCAGGGGAAAACACTGCTGCTCTGCTACATTTGAGCTGCTCAGAGGTAACGGTCCATGTACATGCCTTACCTTGTAGAACGCTGCTGGGAATCAGAAGTTATTCTGATGAGCACACTCTTGTGTGAAACACAGATAAATATCTAATATTTATCTTGGAGTTTGGAGGTGAAGAAAATGCGTACAGATAGTATGATGTATACTGGAAAAAAATTACCATAAGGACAGGTGTTATCATGTGTGTGATCACTGTGAAGTAACTCTTCATATCCTTATTTTCAGAGTCCTGGGACAAGTGCAAATGACTAGCTCCTAAAAATAAACTTTATTTTAAAGACTAAGCAGGTTCTCGGATGCATATAGGACACTGCAAAACCCAAAACAACTGCCTGCAAGTTTTCAGTGTTGTCCTGTGAAGATTAAATATTCTTCCAGACACTAAGAAGGGTAGCTTGGGAAACAATGTAGAGCTTTATTGACCTAATTTTCCAGAGCTTTGTGTGGGAAGAGGTGTCCTCAGCTCACTATAGCCTAGAAGCTAAGATCAATAACAGGTCTTGAAGATAAACCTGGTATGGTTGTTATTGCTGCTGTAGTTGATACACATGAAAAAGTATGTATACAGATGTGTATGTATGTGAGCACATGCGTATACATATACATGTGCATTGACACACACAGGTCTATGGGCCAGATGGGATGCACCCAAGGGTACTGAGGGAGCTGGTAGAAGAGCTCACCAAGGCACTTCCCATCATTTATCAGCGGCCCTGGGTAATTGGGGAAGTTAGCAAATGTGATGTCCATCTAGATGAAGGGATGGAAGGAAGATCTGAGCAGATCTCAAGTCTGTCAGTCTGACGTCAGTGCCAGGAAAGGTAATGGAGCAGATCTGCTCCACAACCTTCCCAGCTTACGTGAGATCACAAAGCACATGCAGGAAAACAGGGGGATCAGGCCCAGTCTGCATGGGTTTATGTAAGACAGGTACTGCTTGACCAACCTGATTTCCTTGTGTAACAAGGTTTACTGGATAAGGGAAAGGCCATGGATGTTGTCTACCTAGACTTTAGTAAGGCATTTTACATGTTTTCCCACTGAATTCTACTGGAGAAATGGGCTGCTCATGGCTTGGGTGGGTTTACTCTTAACTGGGTAAAAAACTGGGTGGATGGGACCAAAGGAGTGGTGGTGAATGGAGTTAAATTCAGTTGGGGCTGGTCGCAAGTGGTGTTCCCCAGGGCTCAGTATTGGAGCCAGTTCTGGTTAATATTTTATTAATTATCTGGATGAGGGGATCCAGTGCATCTTCAGTAGTTTTGGAGATGACACGAAGTTGGGCAAGAGTGTTGATCTGCTTGAGGGTACAAAGGCTCTACAGACAGATTAGAGCAGGCTGGATCAACCGGCCAAGGCCAGTTGCATGAGGTTTAGCAAGACAAAGTGCCAGGTCCTGCACTTGGATCACAACAACCCCATCCAAGGCTACAGACTTGGGGAAGAGTGGCTGGAAAGCTGTCCAATGGAAAAGGACCTGAGTGGTGGTCAACAGCAGCTGAATATGACCCCGCTTGTGCCCAGTCAGCCAAGAAGGGCAATGATATCCTGGCCTGTATCAGCAATAGTGTGGCCAGCAGGGCCAGGGCAGTGATCATCCCCCTGTACTCAGCACTGGAGAGGCCTCACCTGGAATTCTGTGTTCAGTTCTGGGCCCCTCACTACAGGAAAGACACTGGGGTGCTGGAGAGTGTCCAAGGAGCAACAAAGCTGATGAAGACTTGTGCTCCAGGCACTTATGAGGAGCGGCTGAGGGAACTGGGATTGTTTAGTCAGGAGAAAAGGAGGCTTAAGGCCTCATAGCTCCCTAGAACTACCTCAGAAGAGGTTGTTGTAGTGAGGTTGGTACTGGTTTCTTTTCCGAAGTAACAAGTGATAGCATGAGAGGAAATGGCCTCAAGTTGCACTAAGGGAGATTTAGATTGGATATGAGTAAAAATCTCTTCCCTGAAAGGGTTGTCTAGCATTGGAACAGGCTACCCAGGGAAGTGGCTGAAGTCACTTCTTTTGCTCAGATTTTGTAGGTCGCAATCACAAGGTTTGATTCTTAAAGCCCCTTTCCCTATAATACAATAACAATTATTATTAATTAATAATAATATTAGTAACATCTAAACAGATGGAAAGACACATAAAGATATATATAGTCCTGAAAGTGAAGCTGTATCAAGGAAAATAGTTTGCTGCTATGGTGAGAAACTGTCAACTTTCACACAAAAAGTCATTAACTTTTTTCACTTTTGAATTATAATTTTGGCACTTTCATATAACACCAAGGTAATAGATTTTCATTATATCCAGACTGCAAAATACTGGCTGTGGAAAAAGCAACAGGGCTCAGATTAATAGAAGCCGACAAGCTGACCAAAGAGGAAGTGGCAGCATTGCTGGCACCGTGGCTCAGTGGTTGTGACAGGCAATTAGTGAACAGAGCAGAACAGATGTAACAGGAGGCAGCAACAATTTACTGAAGCACTAGGTTGCTCACTCTGTAGTGCAAAGCACTGATACTGTTTGCTGATACAAATAAATACTAATATGATATGGGAGGGGAAAAGAGGCAGTGTGCACAGGCATCTTAGAGGATTGAAAAAACTTGCCGCAATCCAACAACAAAAATAAACTTAGGAAGACTTAAGGGGATGTGGGGGGGAATCAAAAGATATCAAAATAGTATTTGGTGCTTTTGAATTCAAGATCAAGATTCTTGCCTCATTACTGGGTTGTAACAGGCTTTGAAAAAATAGCATACTATAGTGATCTTGTAATAGCATGTTCATATTTCACAGCCCTCAGAGAGGATGCACGTTAATATTCTTTCCCCCCTGTTGTTCTGTGACAGACTTACATTATTGCAGCTCCTTGAAGTTGCTGCTGGTTGGTGTGTGATGTGGAGAGAGAAGTCTGCTATGTACCTACATACATAAGGACGTGCATATTTCCTTATGTATTCAGAAGAGAGAATAACGGTCATGTAGGAGGTTTTTGTGGTTACTAGTTTTGCCTTTTAAGTTTTAAAACCCAACAACCAAATTTGTACCTTGCTTTTAAGACTGTTTTTAAAGATGACATGGATCTCACGGTGCGCTAAATTAAATGAATCTGTCTCTGAGAACTTACAAGTTGTGGTTCCAAAAGACTTTGGGTAGATGTTTTCAGTCTCAGAGGATGAAGTTTCTGAGATACGTACAGGGAAGCTGAGACTGAATGCATTACCATTTTCTATTATATTAAGAATTGTGCGGGTTTTTTTTTCCACAGTTTTCAAATCTGTTCCTCCAATCAGATTTGTTCTAATAAGCTATACCTCATTTCACTGTTAGGGCCACATCTGTTTGGGTCCTGAATTTTCTGCCTCGCTCTGCCGCCCTTCATCAAGAGTGTTCCTTTCTTTTTATTTCTATTTTGGATACCAGAGAGGGACACTTTGTCAGGGACTGTAGCTATAGGAAAAGGGGTAATGGGTTTAAACTTAAACAGGGGAAGTTCAGGTTAGATATAAGGAAGAAGTTCTTTACTGTAAGGATGGTGAGGCACTGGAACAGGTTGCCCAAAGAAGTGAATACTCCATCCCTGGCAGAGTTCAAGGCCAGGCTGAATGGAGTCTTAGGTGACATGGTCTACTGTGAGGTGTCCCTGCCCATGGCAGGGGAGTTGGAATTAGATGATCTTAAGGTCCTTTCCAACCCTAACCATTCTATGTTTCTATTTCCAGCTATTTCTTCAAGAGCTGCATTTGCCTTCTGAAACAGGAAGCCTTGTATTGTGGCAACTTTCTTCCTGTGGCTTCCTACAGCAGTCATGAAAAACTTGTGACTCAACAGCACTGGATAACTTTAACTGCCTTGTAAAAACAAGAGCAGCAGCAAGTAGCAGCAGCCTGGCACCTGAAGTAGCAGAGCCATGGGAAGGTTTCACAGAAGTGTATAAAGAAACAAAGAACTGCGTAGGGAAATCCATTTGTGGTGAATAATCACCAGCTAAGATGAGGACGGAAAAGGGTGTTTGACTCCTTCAGTTTGTAAGACAGAAAAGTAAGTGATGTGATGGCTTTTGGAATTTTGTGCTGATGCCTAAAGGAGCTGACTAGCTTACCTGAATAATTCTTATGCCAGATACCTCAAGGCAGTTCGATTTGGGACCCTGGGCATATAAGCCTCTTCTACTTCATCATCTCTCTTATTAGAAGTTCTGCTTCCCTCTTCTATTCAGTCAGTGGAGGGGCTGTCCACGCATCCAGCTTCCCCTGGACATGTGCCCTTCATGGCCTGGTAATGAGATCTGGTACCATGCACTGCTACAAACTTGTTTCATGGCAATTGGTAGATAGATTAAACTGCTTCTCTTGCTCTATTTTCTCCCTAGCTACATGTCCAAGACTGGTTACAGTTATAGTCTTCTGGAGTTTCTAATTTCGTTCTGATCCCCTAAGTCACAGCTTACTTTTCTAAAGGCCGAAGATATTGTATGAAAATTACATCTCTATTTTTGTAAATAACCTGTTCTTTAACTTAATATATTGGAATTATTAGAAAAAACAGCGATTGTGGCTAGTGACTCCAAGGTTAGACCAGAAGTTCTTTCTTCTGTGCCAGGCTTCAGATACAAGTATTTTCAGAGGTCATAGATCTCATAGACCCATCTAGAGTTGCTGACCAGAAAGAATTCTTGTTACCTATGAAAGAGTCAGAATTTATCAGTAGGATGTAGCTTGGAGACACAGCAAGAATATGATTTGTATTTGTGAAAGTACTCTCAGACAGAGTTGCCACCTGGTAGAATTTTTTTGTTTTAAACATTTTGTAGTTTGTGATCATGGAAAGATCACTTGACACTAATAAAACCCCAATGAATAAATAACAATTCTGTGGGAGAGAAAATCGAAAGGCACATGATAAAATATTCTGAAAGTGTTCATATACATTTCAAGTCATAGATCTGCACTGTGAAGTGTATCAGTGGCATTTATAGTACAACTGAGAAGTATAGAAGAATTGCAGTGCAGTAGCCCAGAAAAGAGTTTCAGGTTTTCTTGGTTTAATCAAAGTAGATTAAAAAGCAAAACTTGCATTACAAAAGATTATTAAGATTGCGAAGTCAGTCTTAATGAGATTTAAGACTGGTTTCATTTGATTACGTTGTATATATGAGTTCCTTTGTAGTAATAACCTTGTGATAGCTATCAGCTAATAGATGATAGCCTTGAGTTCCCTGATGATAATGGGATAATATATAGTTTCATTCTAAAGGACTCTAATGCAATTCTGTATTTAGAATAGATAGGGCTCTCAATAATTTGATTTTATACTGTTCTTATTTGTGACTGTAGGTCTTATTTACAGTAAAATACTAATTTTCTCAAATGCTTTTCTGTAACACTAAACCTTACCTATATTTTTGAGCTTCAGAAGCTATAAGACACTTTCAAGTATTGTAGATGGGATAAAGGTATTGAAAATACCTAAGGCCCAGTTAGAATTAAAGTTGGCTAGGGATGTAAAAGATAACAGGAAGGGATTTTATAGTTACATTGCAAATAAAAGACAGAGTAGGGACAAAGCAGGCCTTCTGCAGAATCTAGCAGGAGAACTGGCTACCCTGGATTTGGAGAAGGCTGAGGTTCTTAATGACTTCTTTGCCTCGGTCTTCACTGGCTGTAGTGGTTTAAATCTTTATAAACTCATGCAGTCGCTCTCTCACTCACTCCCCACTCTTTCTTTCCTCCGCTCCTGGAGGGATGGGAAGAAGAATCGAAAGAATGCAACTCCCACAGGTTAAGATAAGAACAGTTTAGTAACTAAGGTATAACACAAACCACTACTACTACCACCAATAATAATAATGACAAGAGAAAATACAAGGGAAGAGTCTTTCTTCCCCCCACTCCAAAGGGGGGGGCGGGAGGGGAGAAGAATCAAAAGAATGTAACTCCCACGGGTTAAGATCAGAACAGTCCAGTAACTAAGGTATAGCACAAACCACTGCTGCTACCACCAATAATAATAATAACAAGAGAAATACAAGGGAAGAGGATACAACTGCTCACCACCTGAGGACCGAGCTGTGAACTCAAACTCTTCCGGGTTCCGGCCCCAGTTTTTTTTTTTTACATCCTGGACATGACATGCCGTGGCATGGAATAACCTCTTTGGTTAGTCTGGGTCAGGTATCCTGTTTCTGTTTCCTCTCGGCTTCCCCTCCTCCCTGGCAGAACATGAGACTCAGAAAGTCCTTGGTGAGACCAAAACATTCTAAGCCGTAACTATAAACATCGGTGTTATCAGCGCTGTTCCCAGACTGAAAGTCGAAAACACAGCACTGCACCAGCTACTATGAAGAAGAAAAAAAAAAATGACTGCTGCTGCTGAACCCATGACACAGTCAAATGCTCTGGCCATATCACCCAAGTCTTGGAAGGCAGACACAGGGACTGTGAGAATTAAGACCCTGGCCCACTGTAGGAGAGGATCTGGTTTGAGACCATCTTAAGAACCTGAGCGTACACAAGTCCATGGGATCTGATGAAATCCATCCACGGCCCTGAAGGTGCTGGCAAATGAAGTTGCTAAGCCACTGTGCATCGTATTTGAAAAGTCCTGGCAGTCAGGTGAAGTTCCCAGTGACTGGAGAAAGGGAAATATAACACCCATTTTCAAGAAGGGGAAAATGGATGAGCTGGGGAAGTGCAGACCAGTCAGCCTCACCTCTGTGCCTGGCAAAATCTTGGAGCAGATTCTCCTGGAAGGCATGCTAGGGCACATGAAAAGCAGCAAGGTGGTTGGTGACAGCCAGCATGGCTTCACTAAGGGGAAATCCTGCCTGACCTATCTGGTGGCCTTCTATGTTGGTGCCATGGAACTGATGGGCCGGGGTAGAGCAGTTGATGTCATCTACCTGGACTTGTGCAAAGCATTCGATACTGTCCTGCACGACTTAGAACCATAGAAGTTAGGGTTGGAAAGGCACTTAAGATCATCTACTTCCAAACCCCCTGCCATGGGCAGGGACACTTCACACTAAACCATGTCACCCAAGGCTATGTCCAACCTGGACTTGAACACCGCCAGCAATAGAGCATTCACAGCTTCCCTGGACAACCCATTCCAGTGCCTCACCACCCTTACAGTAAAGAACTTCTTCCTCATACCCAATCTAAACTTCCCCTGTTTAAGTTTGAACCTGTTGCCACTTGTCCTATCACTACAGTTGTTAATGAAGTGTCCTTTCCCAGCACCCCTATAACTCCCCTTCAGATACTGGAAGGCTGCTTCGAGGTCTCCCCGCAGCCTTCTCTTCTCGAGGCTCAACAGCCCCAACTTTCTCAGCCCGTGTTCATATGGGAGGTGCTCCCGTCATCTGATCATCCTCGTGGCCCTCCTCTGGACTTGTTCCAACACTTCCATGTCCTTTTTGTGTTGAGGACACCAGAACTGCACACAGTACTTCAAGTGAGGTCTCACAAGAGCAGAATAGATGAGCAGGATCACCTCCTGCTGGTCACGCTCCTTTTGATGCAGCCCAGGATATGCTTGGCTTTCTGGGGTACAAGCACACACTGCAGGCTTATGTTAAGTTTCTCATTGACCAGCACCCCCTAGTCCTTCTCTGCAGGGCTGCATGGAGACCTCATCGTGTTCTTCCAGTGTCTGAAGAGGGCCTATAAGGATGCTGGGGAGGGACTCTTAGTTAAGGACTGTAGTGATAGGACATAGGGTAACGGGTTAAATCTTAAACAGGGGTAGTGTGAGGTGTCCCTGCCCATGGCAGGGGGATTGGAACTTGATGGTCTTCAGATCTTTTCCAACCCTAAATATTCTATGATTTTATGATTCTAAAAAGGATTCAAAACACCCCTTAATTTTGTTGATCTAGATGAAGATGTTGCAGGGGTAGTCTTTGAAAGTATTTAGCACTGACCCCTTTTCTCTTTTTGAACAATTTGCAGCGAGGCAATACGTGCTGCCTGAAGGGCGAGTGGCTGTGGTCTACCTGTGGCCATGCCTGCTAAAGGAAAGCCAGCAGTGAGAAATGCAGGTACAGTTGGGATGCACAGTTCTGGGGAGTTCCTCATCCAGCTTCACAGAAGCAGATACCTCCCCACAGAGCTCAAATCCTCATGCAAGGGTGATAGCCACAGCAAAAGCCCAGGTTTCTTTATTTTTCAACTGCTACATTCAGAAGTCTTAATTCTGGCAAAGGGGAGCATACAATATGCATGTAGACACAGGATTTCACCCCTGGCCTAATTACACAGTTTAATCAAAATACAATAAAGGGTAATTCTTAGTCCAGTTACCATAGTCCTGTGATTCATAGTTCAATAACATGTTTAAGTAGTTATAAAGAAAACCCTCACTAGTCACTACCCCTTTTGTCTGGTGCTGTGCTCTCCCTCCAAGACTCCCTGAGCTTTTCTCCGGGAAGATTTTGATGCTGATTATAGGGATCCTTCTTCGGTCTTGGAGTCTGCTTGGGTTTGTGTACATTTTTTTAACGTAAATCTGACATTAAGATGCAATCCCGTGGCTGCAGATACAGTGCAGGTGTTCCTGTTTGTGCTTTGCCTGCCACATCTATATGGGATCATCTCCCTTCTCAGTACCCTCATGCATCAGGTGTCCACTGTCAAACAGAGGAGATACCTAGAGGTTCTTTCTGAAACCTGGTATGTGCCATCTGCAAACAGCTTGAATTCAGGTTCAAGTAATTTTGCCTGGGAAAGCGCTATGGAGGAGTAGAGTCAGATCTGGGAAATACTGCACACTTTATTTAGAATTTAGGCACTTTCATACTGGGGAGTCCATATGTTTCAGTTTGGACTATTTAAACGTATTAAATGACTTAAGCCCAGTAGCCCTGAAGTCTTTTAAAGACCATTCTAAGTATAAGTTCTGTAGTTTGGACTCATTTCTATCTTAGCTCAACTCCATCTGCTCACCATTTTAATAACCCTCTGGTATCTGTTTAATAGCTGCCAATTTTTGAAATTCTGTTTGTATGATAAACTTTGTGTTTAGCACACAGCAATCAGGATAGGTCTTTAGAAACTGTTTCTTAGGAGCTTTTCTGCATTCTGTTGGAAGCCTGTTTTGTTTTACATTATTTTAATTGGGGTTTTATTTTGGTGTCTCAGGGACTTCTTGGGGCAAGCTTGTCTAACAGACTGCAGACACAGGCTCTCATGGGTATCATCTAAATGGAGAGAGGTGTAACAAATTAAATTGTCATTGATTTGCTCTCAATTTAGCTGAGAAATATATAAATATAAATTGATGATCATGGTAAATAGACTTGCAGTTCTTGGAATAGTAGGAGTGCTGGACTTATCCTATTGAGTCTGAAGTTCTGAAGTACAGAATTGTTACTTTACACTGTACGCTACTTTTCCAGGGATTCTGTATCCAGTTAACTACTGCTTTCACTTTATTTTGTCAAAAAGAACTAGTACTCCACCAAACTAAAATGCACTGTCACAGAAGTGATAATATACATGATGCATTATCTTTAAATAGTGCCTTTTACCTTAAAAAAAATGATTCCCAGAACAAGAATGAACATGGAAACACATGCATACACTTTTTGGTGAATTAGGTCTAATATACATTCCATTGGAATCAATGATTAAAATTCAGATGAAAATTAGGCTGCTGTAGATAAAGGGAAGAGATAGATGAAGGAGAAAGGGACACTCAGGCACAGCTCTGGCCTAAATTTTCACATATAGACCCTTTTGAGTTCATTCACTATTTCCACTGACTGTAGAGGAAGTCTAGACAACCCGCTTTAAGCCAAATGCCTGACTTTCAAATGGCTGAACTTAGGTAAGATTCCATGCTTAACTTCTTTAATTTTCTTCTTCCTAAAAGCATACACATTAGAAATTCAAAATGGCTATACTTGTTTTTAACAAAGGTCTCCCAATAGTTGTCATTAGTGCATGCCAAGAAAAGGATATGTGATCAGGGGAACAACCCTACCGTTCCCTATACATTTAAAGTATTCAGTCATCTGGCACTAAGTCTGATTCCTGGTTTTGGCTCTGACTCCCCTGCCACATTCTGTTTTCTGATATGAAAGCATGAGTGATCTAATACAATCTTTGTCTACCAGATAGAGATCGAACGTTCAGGGGGCCGGTTTTGTTTATGGCTATCAAAGACGCAAGGGCATCTCATGTGAATGCAAAACACTGCTTCAGACAGTGTTTACTGCTAAAAAAGGAGTGCTTTTAGCCCAAGAAAGCTAAATCAAGATTGTGATCTCCATGTAAAATCTGAACAGAGACAAGCTAGTTTTAACCTCAGACCACTATCTGAGATAAACCTCAAGAAGGACATAAAAAAACTGAGGACATAAAAAAACTGACCTTCACTGGCCGTATCAAGGTAGAAGCATAGATGGCAATCTTATTGAGACATCCTCTTGCTTTGTTTTAGTAAAAGCAAAACATTTCTGTCCTTGATTTCCCCTTACTTCTGTGGTACAGTATGGCTGCTTTTCCAGTTCAGAGGTAACAGCTTTTATGTGCAGAAAGGAATTTGGTTGTATTTTTCTGCTGGGATCTGTATAGGAAAATTGTTGTCATCTTGGAAAGTCTGCTGTTATGGAGCTGATGTGGTAAGTTTATATTAAAAATTATTGTAGCTTTCAAGTTAGTAGCATCTCTTCTGTAAGCTTCATTTCATGCTAATTTGTTCGCATGCAAACTGGCACATTTTAAAGCTTCCTGTTTTTCTGATAGAAAGCAATGCTGTGGTTACCAGGTGCAAAGGTGCTTTGAAAGTTATATTGCCTCATTTCAGTGATTGAATAACAGGGTCAGAGTTACCTGAGGGAATGTGTTTTGCCTCTCTTCTAGAGGTTACATTCCCCAATTACAAGAGCACTGTCCTTCATTTAGAGAGACAACAGTGGAATGAGATACTCTGCAGGATATTTATAACTGTCTATTCTCAGCCTGCTGCATTGTGGCTAGTTAGAAGTGTAACATATGGCACTGGTGAGAAAATAATTATTACTCTTTGATAACTTACTTAGGGGCAGTTATTCTAGATGAGTTGCTTGACAGACTCTTAAAAAACTGTCCTGTAAAGTTACCAACACAGTAATGCAGGGAAGACATTTATTTTCTCGCAGTTTTCAGTGCACTTAATACCTTTTAATGTGTTTTTAAACTTCCCAATATTTATCTATTGGTGGCATTTGCAAAAATCTCAAAAGTAGTAACTTTGACCTATATTTAGATTAGTTGTAATTTATGACTAATTTACTGTGGACCAAAGTTCAAGAGAACGGTAACTGCATCAGACTACCTCCTACCTAGAGCTGATGAATTTGGGGTTCCAAAATAGTCTGTCAAAAGAAATGGTCATGGGAACCAAGTTAGGGAGCATTAGTGAACATAGTGCCCTTTATGGCAGAGCTTTATTAGAAAATGAAAACCAGTCTTAGCTCAAAACCCAGCTCATTTTATTTCTGGTTTTGTTTAATAAATCCTGTCTACAACAGTTTTAGATTCCATTTTATTGGAATATTATCCCCACTTTTACATGATGCTGTGTTAATTTAGAAAATTTGCATTTGAACACTGATCGTAGTACATATTTTATCGTGTTTTAACCAGTCTCGGGCCCATAAGAAGAAAGGGAGGAAGTTGACTGACAATTTTGTAGTTTTACAGGATGGCAAAGAAAAAGGAAAGCTTCTTAAATGCAAGGCAAGAGACTATAATAGCTGCTTGGACTATAGGTTTAGTTTGTGATAGCACAGGGGATATTGCTCTGGGACTTGCTGTTGAACTGGGGGTTGAAAGTCATTCTATGCTTTTTCAAGTATAATTACCTGGTCTTTAAGTAACTGCAGTGAATTTTGCCCCTGAGAAGGATCATTATCTTGAATGACTCCATTTGACTTTTGATTCGGGCTCAAAGAAACAGCAAACAAGGATAAAAAGATAATTTCCTTGTCATCCTAAATTACATTTCTTATATTTGTGGCTAGTTTATTAGAAATATAGAAAGATAGACCTTTATACAATGTTTTCTTTTTCAGAAATGTATGAAAGACAAGAATTTACACCTGACAGTTCAGGAAGAAAGTACTGTACCTCTTCCAGCTAGCCAAAGGAAGACAAAGTTCAGAGTTAAAGGATCACCTGTAGGCCTCCTGGATGAGGGGAATCAGTCTGTTTTTCATATATGTCACCACGATCAGTGGGTCTTTAGTGCTGTGTTCAAAATATTGCTCACAGACAAAGAAGCAGCATACTTTGTATTTCTTTACCTACTCATTGGTGAATGATTTATACTTGTGAGATTTCCCATAGCTATCTTGTGCCATATCTTTGATCAGCCCATGCCTGTGCTCCCTTACCCACATCCCCTGTCTCCTGTTCTTCAGATTTCTTGTGCCAGGCCTGCCTTTCTCTACAGTACATTGTGACAGAGTCATAAATACCTCATTCTACATAGAATAATTTCTCAGTACTGTTATCTGTATTTGAGATTTATTTGTATTATGAGTTTTATACTGCACAAAGTTAGCAGAAATAAAACAAATTAGCTCTGGGCACCTGGTCAATTAAAGAAATAGCTGTCACAGCTAAACCAAGTCAGATAGAGCAGCAAGCAGGTCAAGAAAAGCTCAGTCAGAGAATACCTGACAAACATCAGTCCTGAGGCCTCACAGACTCAGTAGGAAGCTTACATCCCCTTACTAGCAATGGCAGTACCATGTTACAAGGCTGAGCAGCTTTACTAGTCTCAGCCGCACAGCTGAAACCTTGTACAGTCTCTTAAGACCTACGCACAAACACAGCACCTCAGTGCCTTTAGTTCCCCTGCTGCATTGCTGTGGGAACCCCACTTAGCAGACGGCAGGCTGGATAACCTCCTTTGGCCTCCTTTACTTGGGAACAAGCTATCTGAAGTGGTGGTCCCACAACTCTATTAACACCTCATTTACAATGGGTGAAGATGTGTGGTATTGCAATATGAATAAATAAAGTTCATTTTAATAAATCCAGGTCATAAGTCACTGAAGACACTTAATAGCCCACCTGTAGAATAGGAATGCAAAAACTATGTATGAGATAAAAAATTTAAAAGATAATTCACTTTTTCCCCCCTCCAAACTCTTTTATATAACTGCATGTAAGATAATATACCTAATGTGATTATTAAGTTTTCATATTCAAGCATTTAAATTCCAGGAAATGTCACCAAGAAGACTGCCCCAAAACTCTGGATATCTGCAAACCAATATTTCCTATGCCACCTCATGATACATGCTATATTTAGCACACAGAAGGAAACTTCTGTTAAATCATTTTTAGGAAGATTTTTGTAGAAATTAAGTACGGTGATCTTTTTACATCTACAGAGTACAGGAACTGAAACATCTCAGCAACATTTGCCCAATCTTCTGAAAAATAGCAGAACTTGTATCTTGAAATTCCTTTTCTAATAATATTGATAATAATAATGGTAGAAATTCTGATAATAATGATGCTTTCAGCCCAAGGTTATATTTTGGCAAAGATATATGGAATGGAATGGAATGGAAAATTGGGTTTTAAAATAGAAGTCATCAGGCAGTCTTAACTCTAGAAATTGCTACATTCTCTGCCTCTAATATGTGATATGATGTTGTGCATTCTAATATCTGATTAAAATATTTTCCATGCCTTTTTTACAATGAACTGCTGTGAACACAAGCAGACACACAGACGAAACAAACAGAAAAAGACGTAAAAATACACAGCACACGTTTAAAATAAATTGTAATCTGCGATCTAGTTGCTCCAGAGAAAACCTCATCTGCCATAGAATATTTTAGAACCTGCTCTACTGGAGCACATTATTCTTCTCCCCTTAGGTTGTCCAGTTGCACTTTAGAAAACTCAGCAGTTTGTACGATGATTTCTTTTAGACTTTAGGCTATGAAAAATAATTTCTGATTAAACTGACTTGAGAAGTGAATTGCAGTTGATTAAATATAGGTCTAAAAGTACACATTTGACTCTCATGTGTCTGTGTACTTCCTAGCTTCTTAAGCTATCCCCATACTACTACCTCTTAAATAATTTTACCCTTGTCCTGTTTTACTTCCATGTCCTGTTTTGCTTCCATCTATAAGTATGTTGAGATATTATGTTAATTAACATTATTCTAAGTCTTCACTCCTTGACTTACATCAAATTTGCATTGATAAATATTGTATTATGGAATCATAGAATGGTTTGCGTTGGAAGGATAGAATTACCTTGCAAAGTATTATTTGAACAGCAACAATACCGTTGTTCATGTATGTATTCATACATTGGTTTCCTTGTTTATTTGTGTTTCATTGATATATTCAAATATAAGGGTCCTATTGGGCAAGGTGCTATAAAGAATGCAGCATCTGAAGACAGCTTTAATACAGGTACTATCTTGTTTATTTTTGTCCCAACATATAAGAAACTTAGATGTATATCTAAGTTTTCCAGAAATTAAAATAACTAAGATAGCATACAACAAAGTAAGTATTTAAGGAATGGGTCTAAATAGTCTGAATAATTGTTGTCATATCTTACAAAATTATTAAGTAATTTGTTTATTCTTCATCATTACATTATTTCATTTCACAACAATATGTTGTTTTAGGTTTCTTATAGTTTTACAGTTGCTTCATGCTGAGTATCAGGTTTTTAAATATCACATATTACATATAATTTCTTATGTCCTATTGGGTGCATTCACATATTTATTGTCATTCATAAAGGAAGCTCCTGGTAATTACCAAAAGATATGAGAGTCCCTGTGTACAACAATGACTGTGACTTAAGGTGTTATAGTCTGGTGCAACTTGTCTTAACTTTTCTTTATATAATACTTTAGGGTCTTATTTGTATTTAGTATTTTCTCACCTATTTCTAAGGAAATAATTGAAGTAGGCAAATCTCAGTATCTAGTCCTACAAAGAAAACTGTACAAAAATCAAAACACATATAATGTGTTGAAAATTTAGTATGAAACACTTCAAGATTGAAAGAAAACAAAGGGGCTTGTCCTTTTAAAAACACTTATCTTTGACTTTAACTTTTGCTGTTCATACACATCCTGCGTATGAGTTCAAACCTCTTAGAAATACTGCAGTTGATCACCAGACAGAGCTTTTCAAAGGCGCCTGTAAAATCTGTGAAATCCTCATAGTGATACTCTGTTAACTAATAGGTACATATGTTACCCGAGAAATATATCCCTTTACAATGTTGACAGGCTATATATGTACTCTTTGCATAAGCAAGGCTGCTTTGTTTGTGCCCATCGTTGCTCATAAAGAGGCAAAGATGGAGTTATGAGAGTCCCTTTCTTAAGTGAGTGGTAAATGCTCTCTTAGTTCAGTTTCTGTGAGTTTCCAAACACAGTTGTCAATATGTACTCCACAAATAGTATGGCGAGGGAGGGGAAAATGTTACTTGGTACAGCTCTGCAGATGTTTTGTCATAGACTAGCGTTGCTGGAATCCCATAAAACATTTTTTATTGTCTTGGCAGCTTCTGCTGTATGCTATTTCTCCATCCAGCTGAACTATGCGTTCCTCCATTTGTGTTACCACACTGTTTGGGTATGGTTTCCTGCAGACCTTCTTCTGCTTGCTCGTGTTGCTTTTTACCACAAGTAGTCCATGCCAGTGGCAACATGAGCATTTCAACTGTCCCCCAGATAAACTTGTGGCTGTGTTTATTATTACTGGTGCTGGAGACCAAGGTCTTTCTGTAGGCAAATTTTGGCCAGCTGTAAATATGTTTTTAAATATACAGGCAGGTGTCACCATACTGGAGCAGTAGGGGTTAAGTATCACACTAAATACCTATCTGCTTTGTTAGTATTGAAATATATTTTTGTCTATTTATTTTTATGGTTCACAAAGATGCAGCCTTATCTGCTACTTTGTACACATCATATTCTTGTTTCTTTCCTCTAAAGAAGATGCAATTGCAGTAATATCTAAAGGTAGAATTTTAAAAATAATAGATTTAAGATAATCAGTCTCTCCCTGGAAGAAAGGACAGCAGCCTTTTGCTACCAGAAAATAAATCAGGTCTCCAGAAAGAAGCTTCTTGCTGTTACTGAGACAGTGTGGTGCTTTAGAAGCCTTTCTCCTGTTTAAAAATATTTATTTTTTTTTTTTAAAAAAAGGTCTGTCTCATGTAGAATTTTCTCACATTCAGTATTTACTGAAACCTTCATCCTGTACAATCCTTGTGTAACCTCAATTCCAAATGAAAAATGAAGAGAGTGAGCCAAGTGTTTGTTTCATTATAACACCTCCTGCTATATTGCCAGTTTGTGACAAAGCCCAAACTAGTAACCAAAGCAGACCTTCAGACATGATATTTTTAGTCTTAAACGAAGAATCATGACAAGGGTTGTCTTACAGACATATTCCCTGTATCCAAAACCAGGCAATGATTTTGCATAAGTTAGCTGCTGCATCTGCCCTTTCCAACAGAAGAAAAGAGACATTTTCTCTGTCATATATTAACAGCAAGACTAGCTTAATATGTTTCGTGATACACTTTATAGAGAGAACACAATATTTTATGTAGACAAAACATACTCAAGGGCAAGGGCTGATTATATCCATACAATTAAGGGAAAGACATTCATGCTGTGCAGAATTGCCTGCCTGTCAGTGGCACTGTGTGACAAGGATGGCTCCATGCTCAGCAGCTGCTTTGAACAAGCTGCTTTGCTGAAATGCAGATTTTCTAAAACCACTGCTTGCCTGGCTCCTTCACCTGTGTAATAAGATTAGCACTTGAAGGACAGAAAAGCTTTGCCAGTCAAGTGGAGATTAGCATCTTTTACACTGGCGAACACTTAAATTAGACAAACATTTTCTGAAAGGTGCACAAGACATACACAACATTAGAAACAAACCAAATTCTTCAGTATCTGTGAGTTCCTGATTTTCACTGGGATTGTTCAGTTAATAGGAAATGCTGTCAACAAAGACTGCTTGAACTTTAGCAACTTGTGAATAGTTAATATTTAAACTTAGTTGAACCTCAAGATTCAAGTCAAGAAGAACTACTCCAAAATGTCTCAGTTAGCAAGCAAGATAAGTAGAGAACTGCTCTCTAAAGCTATTTCTGCCATAAGCCTCCAGGAGCGAAATCACAAAACAACAAAGCAGACTTTCCCAGTACTGGAAAATGAAAGAGACCTTGGAACACTGCAGATAAAATAAAGGTACAATAGGTACAATCAAGAATAAAAGTAACAAAACAGTCTCAATACAAAGCTAGGTGACATCAGCTGCATTTTTTTTTAATGAATAGCAGAATACACTTTATGCCAGTGTCAAAAGTAACAAAAGCTAAAAGAGAGCAGAAGTATGCGTCTTTCATGAGCGTGTCTTAAAGAAATTTGCTCTTATTATGTTAGCATGACTTTACTGAAATCAACTGGAGTGCCAAGAGACTTTAAAAACAAGGAAAATACAGTGAGTTGTGGTCACTGAGTACAGTTTTCAGGGTCTTGTCAGTCAGTAATTTTTCTGCTTACACTTGTGCTAAGTATTGGCAAACACTATTAGCTTTCTCTCTTAAGTTATGCTAGATCAGGTCAGTAGTGACCTGCAATGCACTTTCCCTGTCCAGCGTTTCTCCTGAGCAAAGCTTGCCAATCACACAGAATTACTTAGTGGCTTTGGGACCCAGACATACATAGACAAGGGAATAAATGGAGACTATGACCAAGCTAATGTTTAGCAAAATCAGAAGTGAAAGTCTCCTGGGGGAAAAAAATGCCTGGTGTATTAAAACAGATACTTTTGATCTTCATTTTTCTTAACATGAAGTATTTCCTAACCACCTTTAATGTGAAACTGAAAGATACACTACTAAAATTCACACCATTCTTTCTACCCATACATTCTGAGCAAATGTGGGGCTTCAGTGCTGTCCTAGATGTGGATATGTGATCATATGACAATGTTCAAAAATCCTAATGAGTGCAGAGCCACTCTTGTCTTTAAATAGTTTTCTTTTGCACACAAGGAGACTGGGTTGGTTTTTTAATAGTTTCCATATTTTTAACTCCAGCTGATATGGGAGACACCTAAAGACTATATGTACCTTTGCCCCTGAGTTGACCATAGAATCATAGAATCATAGAATAGTTAGGGTTGGAAAGGACCTTAACGTCATCTAGGTGCAACCCCCCTGCCGTGGGCAGGGACACCTCACACTAAACCATGCCACCTAAGGCTCTGTCCAGCCTGGCCTTGAACACCACCAGCGATGGAGCATTCACAACTTCCCTGGGCAACCCATTCCAGTGCCTCACCACCCTTACAGCAAAGAATTTCTTCCTCATATCCAATCTGAACTTCCCCTGTTTAAGTTTGAACTCGTTACCCCTTGTCCTATCACTACAGTCATGCACCTATGTGAGTGAGAGACCTGCTGAGGTTAATGGAATTGTCAATCTAATGCTACCATTCCAAGATTTATGATATCTGCTTGTAATTAGCTACAAATTGCCTTTATTATAAAAGATCTAACTTCTTAATAACAAATTTAATAGAGCCATGCAATCACACTTATATACATATTTAACTTTCAAATTGTATTGATCTTTTATTTTAATTGACTCACTGCTACAGGCTTTTTTTTTTTTTTTTTAATTAATGCTTGGCTATGTTTCAAACAGCTTCAATGCTTGTGAACTTTGGCCAATCTAAATATAATGTCTTCGTTTGCATAATGGTTTATTTGAATTTGGTTCTATGGATTTTATCAGGATGCAGTTCTTGTCATATTAGAGATACCACTTGAATGAAAGAAAAATAAATAATCCTCTGTATCATACTCAGTTCACAATCTCTGTGAAGTGCTGGTGCTAAAGATAGTTTTATGTTGTTCAGAATGGAATACTAGCACAGTAGTAATGAAAAAGATTAATTTTTTTTTTCAATTACTACACATAGGGTAGCCTCACTAACTAAATACTTTTGGTGTTGATAACATTTTTGATTGACGTTTATTCCTTCTTTATTGCAGATGTGGGCAACAGCCAAAACTTACACTTTATGAAATGATAGAATGAAGATAAGAATACTGGAAAAAAAAAAAAAAAAGACAATTATATCATCCACCACTGAGCTTACAAAAACTGTGTCAGTGCCTACAGGACCACACTGAGCAGTCACAGTGAATCCATACAGCTAGTAGTGCCTGTTTCTGTGGATTGTTCCTTGTCACTGTAGCCCTGGAGTCACATTCAGTCTGAATCCTCCTCTCAGATGTCCTTTGTCTGAAAGGTGCAAATCTACCAGGTCCTGAAACAGATGTGGTGAAGCATTTAATTTCCTCTTCTCTACTCCCAGAATCATATGTTTTCTTGGTATGATACCATCAAAGTCATGGTCTCTATGGGCTAGGTGACTAAATGCTATCTACAAGAGATTACTCAGATGTGGATATTTTTGCCATGACTTCAGGTATGTAAAAGCTGAATATTTAAGGTTGGTTTGTGGGTTTTTGTTGTTTTTTTTCTTTGTCTTTATGCAGTATATGTCCAACGTTGAAGAGCAGGGTGATTCAGAGGATGACTCAGAATGCCTGAAATGGAGCAGCTATTTTTTTTGCAGCTGAACCCAGGACACTGTGTCATTTTGGATACAAAAAGTCCTGTCAGAGCATCAGTTAGTTAAGGAAAAGAGGGGACTTTCTGTAGGAAAGCTCTGTAGAAGACAGACTTCTGCCATTCTGGTTAAAACATGACGGTAACAGTCATCTAATTCTTCACTTACAATTAAGATACTAGGGATCACCCACAAGATACTCCTTCACATAATTCCCCAGAAGTAGCTAACATTTTAAAAGTTCTCTGAGCTATGACTATGTAAATTGGAAACTGAGTCAGAATTCTGATGGTTTTTTTAATGTAGACTTTAGTTAAGCAGCCTTTCTCAGCTTATATTGGAGGAAGAAATAAAATTCTTCATTTCAGGCTGTGTCTTAGTGAGCAATATTGACTAATAGACCTCATGAATATTCAGGGGAGGAGGTGAAGAGGCTGTTTGTTACTGCCATGGCTGATGAGCTGAAGCCATTTTACTGTAGATATATCTGAAAAACTAGGTTGAATTGTTGTGAGGAATTATAAGCATATTGTCCAGAGAAATGCAATCCTGGCTAATAAAACTCTCCTAAGAGGGACATCATTAAATAGCCAAGATATCTGAACAACAAATAGTTCTTAACAGGTGCTATAGCAGTTCCAGAGCAGAAAAATTCTTGCCAAACTAGAAAAATGTTGTGAAATTTCCAAATTAAGACTTCTGGGAACTTATTTTAGTAATGAAAAAAATTATTCATATTTTAAATTTTTACTCCATTTTTTTGTGGAGGAAAACTTACTTTGAATAATTTGTGGTTAGTTATTGTTTCTTAACTGACTTCTATCATGTTGCTCTTAGAAAACTTTACAAAGGAAGGGAGGCATTGTTGCTGGCATTGCACTGACGGGGAAATTGAAAGCTGATTTGAAATGCATTACCTAAAGTCAAACAAGGTTATTGTAATGACCAATGGGGAAATTACAAAAGCTTGCAAAAGTTTAGAGACATTTTTGTTAGGGCATCTGTGTATTGAAACATTCTACACCTCTTAGTTAAAATAAAATTGAATTACATAACCTGAGTGATTTCAGGAGTTAGTAAGTGCATGATTTTCTGTTCTCTTGATAAGCAATAATTCATGCACACTGACTGAAATTTTACTGTGCTACTGAAATGGGAGAACAGTGAAATATTGTTTTAGACTTTTTACAAGTCAGAATGACAGCATAAGGGGAAAAATATTATACAGGAGGATAGTATTCAACATACAATAATATTGTATTCAGTCTTTTGAAATATACAATATTAAAGAAATTGGTGGGAAAAAAAAGGCCACTAGTTTCATATACGTGGAAAGAAAGTAGGCATTAATATCCCAGCTGTGCCCAGATCAGCAATTTTATGAAGAAATATATGGACAGAAAACACCTGACATCAAAGACATTTATAATTACTGAATGGTTCACATTTTATCAGAAATACATGGGAGGGGAGAAGGAGCTAAGAAAAATTAAGACATATTAAAAGTTTTAGCAAATGCAAAGACAGTTTTGCCAGTTTGTTCTTTTTCTAAAAGCATTTTTCCTGGAACAGATTTGTGTATAGCTTGAATTCTTATGAAATGCAGGTATCAACGCTTGCTGAAACAAACTTTACGTTCCAAAATACTATTGACGTCACTCTCAGCAAAATGCAACTGAAAGAAAAAAATAAAAATGCAAGGCCCTAATTTAGCACATAAAATGAAAACGTCTTGGAAGCTTTAATTTTCTGATGGAAAACCAACCTATGGTGTTATGCACACGATGATATATATATTGCGTCACAATCATCAGAAGAATGAGTTCTGTAATTATTTATGCAGCAGAAATTACAGGAAACGTGTCTTCCTCTTGATAGGATCTGAGAACCCAGTAAGCCTGTTTCAGAGAAGTATTTCTCATCTAATTTTAAACACAACGTGGAAATCCAGATCTGAGCTAATCACCTTAGGCACATTTAAGGTTTTCCTGGCTCGTATTGGATGTCTACTTTAAGATGAGATGAAGTCTGAATATAAACCCAAAAGAGTATTTGAAGATAGAAGTAAAAGCATGCACTGTGGTTATAGAATTGTATCCCTGGGAGAGAGAAAATTTCGCCTATGCTTAAAGTTATTAAGAAAGCTTTAGGAAATTAGTATTCAAAAATCCAGATGCTAGTATGAAACCTTTCAGATATCTTGATGTCTAAAAATAACTAATAATCAATCCTTTTCCTTTATATTCATAGAAAGATGAAAGCTTGGCACAACAATTATTTCCTAGTTTTCAGTAGTTGAGATTCTGCAAAGCTTTCCATGAGGAGTTTCCACAGATGATTAAATAACACATTGAAAATATAATGTACTTCTGTGAAATGTGGAGAGTGCCATGAAATATTTAAATATCAATGGTTTAAGATGGAAAATGCCTAACGACTTTTCTTGAGCGGTAGTTTTGGATCCATTTTAAATCTTAAGGGATCCACCTAACCCCTTAATCGATTGAAAAATGCTGCAGCATATGGTTACATACAGTTACATCTGTAGCAAAATTGCTTTAACTGAGTCTTAAATTTGTATTTTTTCAGCAGAATATGAATTCCAATATATCCGTAATGGCAAAATCTCTTGAAAAGCTATTAACCAGGAGAGTTACTTGGCTGAGTGGTTTTGCAAAAATTAAAATTCATTTCCTACACTGTATAGTGTGCTGGTTCACTATAGCCTCAGTAAATAGCTTTTTTTTGTTAATGCTTCTCCTTAAATTGGGAGAAGAAGTCACCCTATTTCTTTCAGTTCAAGAGCCCTAATACCAGCTAAGCAAAAGTGCTGAGGATTTGTAAAAGACGTTTAGGTAATTGTATCCTACTGGAAATTTTTCATAAGTATATACCTGGTAAAAACAAATCAAATGAACAAAATTCACTTTTCATTGTCTTTCTTCTTATTCCAGTGTAAAAAAGGAAAAAAAAAATTACTAATTTTTGCCTTGAGATGTCACAGTCAGACAAGTCAGTCACTATCTTAGTGCTGTTCTTACGCTTAAAATTATGGTGCTGCTTGGGCTTTTTAGAATCTTTGAAGATCATCTCTATATTTCGTGAGAAGGTTATCCTGGATGCTAGAATTAATCAGCTTCTGCTACTGAACTGTATATCACAAATTGACAGATTATGTGTGGTATTCCAAACAAGTCTTTGGAGTCTCAGAAACACAAGCATTATTTTCAATTTACAAGAACTAAATATCAAAATAGACATCAGCTGTTCAGTAGCTTCATATTTTTCTGATAAACATGATGCTAGCATGGCAAAAGGTCACAGGTTGGTTAAAATAGCTACTATTTCAGAAAAGATCTAGAAGTTCCCAAGGCATAGATATATATGTGAGCAGTATGACAGGAGGAGACACAGGGCAGTTGATGAATGTTTGTAACTTCATAAACTTTTGAGTGTACGAAACAAAACTGATTATTTTCATGAAGGTTTTGAAAATAACCATAGCATTTATGAAGTGAGCTCATACTTACTTTGATACTTCTTGCCAGGTGATAAGGTATCTCTGTGTCCCACTGAAGAGATTTTGGAAATAGTTCAATGATAAGGATTCAGTTTGCCTTGAAAATTATGTGCATTAAACTTCCAAAGCCTTACTCTCATTTTTTTTTTCTCAATTACTAAAAATTCTGAGAGAAATTTACTCCATTCAAAATCAGCTTAGAGCATTCCTGTGTTAAAGTTTAAAATGCTTAACCTCCTAAGATAAATGGAAAATTAATTTTTCATTTTTTATCCAGGAGCTTTTATGTAGGGTATAACAAAATAGCACAAAATAATGAAGTTTAGAGAAGTCATTAAGGAAATAAAAGTGTTTTTCAACTGAATAAAAATGCCTACAATTCAAACAATAGTACTGCATTTGGCAGAGAATTAGTCAGTGATTGTCTTTTGAACTCTGGAAATAAATTTTGTAGGAGCAGATATGTTGTGCTCTAAGAAGTGACAGCTCTCGCTGTTTTGTTTTGGTTTCTTTTTTAAGCCTTTTGCTTAAAGTTCGGGGGTTTTGTTTTTTGGTGTTTTTTTTTTTTTTTTTTTTTCAAAGACAGTTTTGTAACCAAGTCCTTGTAGCCACACATCCTGGTTTCAGCTGGAATAGGGTTAATTTTCTTCCTAGTAGTTGGTGCAGCGCTGTGTTTTGGATTTAGTATGAGAATAACGCTGATAACACTACAATGTTTTAGTTTTTGCTAAGTAGCACTTACCCTGATCAAGGACTTTTTAGTCTCTCATGCTCTGCCAGTGAGGAGGTGTCGTGATTTAAGCCCAGTCAGCCACATAGTTCTCTCACTCATCCCCCTTCTTTCTTTCCTCCGCTCCCAGAGGGATGGGGAGCAGAATCAAAAGAATGTAACTCCCACAGGTTGAGATAAGAACAGTCCAGTAACTAACGTATAACACAAACCACTGCTGCTACCACCAATAATAATAATAAGGGAACCAACAAGGGAAGAGAATAAGACTGCTCACCACTGATACGCAGTCCGACCAAGCAGTGAACCCCCAGCCCTTCCAGGTCCCTAGTTTTTACATCATGGGCATGATGTGCTGTGGTATGGTAATACCTCTTTGGCTAGCTTGGGTCAGGTGTCCCGTCTCTCCTTCCTCCCAGCTTCCCCTTTTCCCTGGCAGAGCATGAAACTCAGAAAGTCCTTGGTCAGACTAAACATTACTGCAACAATTAAAACCATCAGTGCTATCAGTGCTGTTCCCAGGCCAAAAGTCAAAACCACAGCACTGCACCAGCTACTAAGAGCGAGAAAACTGAGTGCTACTGCTGAACCCAGGACAGGAAGGGCACAAGAAGCTGAGAAGGAGCAGAGGCAGGACTCCTGATCCAAACTAGCCAAAGGGGTATTCCATAGCATGGAACATCATGCCCAGTATATAGAATGGGGGGACCTTGCTGGGAGGCACGGATCACTGCTCAGGGAAGGGATAGGCACTGGTCCGTGGATGGTGAGCAATTGTGGTGTGGATCTGTTGTGTTTCTTGGGGTTTATTCCTCCCTTTCTTTTCCTTTTCTCATTTTTCCTTTTCCTTTTTATTTTCCTTCTCTTTTCCTTATAATAATAATACTAATAATATAACCCCCTATTATGATCATTATTACAACAATTATATTTTAATATATCTAATTTATTGCTATGATTATTATTATTCCTCCTACTACATTTTGCTTCAGTTTAATTATTAAACTGCTCTTATCTCAATCTGTGGGTTTTACCTTCTTCCGATTCTCCTCCCCATCCCACCAGGGTGGAGGATGGGGGGAGTGAGTAAACATCTGCGTGGTACTTCATGGCCGGATGGGGTAAAACCACAACAATATGCATAGGCCTTGAGGAAACCACACAGGTCTATTCAACTATATGCTGTGCAGATTTTAATTTTACAGGTTCTTATTTTGGTTCCACTAAATGCTTTTAGCTAAGGTTGACCAAAACTTTTCCCTTTGAGACCCTGTTTTAAATTCGTTATAATTGCCATATTTAAACTGTTCAGGCTGATACCCCCCATGCCAGATGTCTACTCCAGGATGAATACATTGTAAAATTCCAGAAAAAATAGCTTAGTAGTTTTGCAACATTAAAGAAAAACAAGTTTTTCTTCTGTCACCATTAGTGTGCTGTTTTCAAGCAGCTAACTTGCATATTTTGTTATTTCTGAATGAATCTCAGCCCATTTTACAATGGTGTCTTTGTAGAAATGGGTACAAATAAAGCCCTAGTAGTCCTAGGAACAAACAAAAACCAACAAAATTTTAGTGTCAAAACAAATACACACCCAACCATTGATTGTATTTGGGGGCAAATTCTACCATTCACAGTAGTTTGCAATTTTATGCTAACTTCCAATATCATTTTAGCATTCTTTAAATGTTTTCTCTTTGTTTCTGCTTTGCCTGCTTCTCCTTTCCTTTTGCCTTCCTTCAGGCCCTTGCACATGAACAGACCACTAAAACCACATGAAGTTTAATGCAGCAAGTAGCAATCTGTGGACCTACAAGAGAAAGCATGTAGATGCCTTTGCCTGATGTGTCTTAGTTCAGTATGCTGGAAGTAATGGAGACGCCGCAGAATCATGGTGACAAAAAGGCCTCCTTCAGCTGCTGGGTACACTCTCAGCTGCAGCACACAGGAAATGTGTGCAGTGACCATACAGGGTTTCTGCCTGTGGAAGCCACTCTTGTGTTTTCACATGGGTGTGTGCACACACATGCATGTTCATGTATGGAGAAGAGAGTGCTCATGTTACTGGCCTCTTCTCCAGATAGAGAGTTCAATTAGGGTTAGCAAAAGGGAACTTTGGAATGTTTCTAAGTTTAGTATAACAAACATAGCTTTAAAGCTTAGGAAGGGTCTCTGAGTGGTAAGCATTCTGTAAGTATTTGCATTATCAAAAGACAGGTAAGAGTAAAAAAATTAAATGGAAAGTAAAAAATACCAATTAGCTTGCCACATTAGGCTGTATAATACACTAATAGCATGTTTTTGTCATGTTAGGAGTGCATAATTTGTTTTTCTGTATCAACACTTCAGCTGTAGCCTTCCAGAAGGGTCCATATTTATAGCTGATTTTAAATTGTGAAGTGACAAAGACTTAGATTTAACACATTACATGTTCTTGATAAGTATTAAAAAAAAAAAAGAACCAATCAGTGTGTTGAAATTAATGGCAATCTACACTGTCTCATAATATTCAGTCACCATTTAGCAGATAAATAATGAAGATGAAAGTTTCTTTATTTTCACAATACATCATCCCTGGCTCAAGTTTGCTGCTTCAGCAGCTCTCTGACAAAGATAAGTCTTGGAGCATGCCCTCAAGGGCATTAGATTTGGGCTTTTTCAGATTAAGGAGACTTCACTGAGAATGCACTGCCAAGAATTCTTTCTCTTTTACATCCAGAAGGATCCAGCTTGAGTGACATCTGACATGTGTTGTGGTTGAAGAGGGTCTGTAGGAGATACATGCCTGAGAAGACAGTAATGGCTTTACAGATCAGTTCAGAAAGGTCATGCCCTGCCTTTTGGCCTTCAAGGTCTCATCTGGATGTTCCTCAGCTGAGACAAGTGATTAAATTAGTTTTTACTGCTGTTTAACTTTATGCCCCTATAAGGTGCATGTCTCTCCAGTCTCTCTAAAGTTTTTGCATCACTGCTTCTCTTCCCCACTGGCTCCTAGTCAATTCTCTTGCCTAGAAAAACACTTAGCACCCACAGTAATTAAGAATAGTCTTATTGCCTTATTAAAAGGAAGCTGCAGAAGTGTCCTTTGCAATTACACAGTGAGCCAGAAGACACAATACCTAAAGGTCAAACTCTAATTGCTGTTACAACTGAGATTAGAATGATCAAATATGGATACCCAAAGCTGAAGCGCTCACCCACCAGAGAGAAGAAACAGATATTTTAGGCCATGGTTTATCTGATCTGCTTCAGAACATTAGTCATGTTCTAAAGGATCTTGAATTCTTTCCATTGACAGTCAGTGCACACTATAGTATGTAGCTCATATGCAGATATGTGCACATCTAAAGGCAAGTGAGGTAAAGTCTGTGATGCCGAATGTATGGGTCGAAGCAGCCTGTAAAGTTATATGGCTTTTCTGTGCCTCTTTGTGTGATTGGTCTGCATGCCTTCATCTGGAGGAGGTAGAAAATAATGCCTTTCTAGCTTCTTAGGAGCAGCTAAGACAGTGGGTACTTGTGTCTTTAAAACTTGAAATTCACTTCTATAAAATATCTTTTTAAATAAAATGAACTTTCAAAGCAGAGTGGGTAGGTGTTTCTACTGCTACATAGTAGTTGTAAAATACTTGTCTAGGTTATCTTCTTAGAACTTCAGATCTTCAGAGTTGCTTCACTGGGACTTATACATAGAGGTTATCTGCGTAGTCAGTAAATTTAGACCACAAGCCAAAACATTAAAATCAGAATGTCTCAGAGTATTGAAACAAAATTTAACAAAGTTACATTATGAATGCTGATGAAAAGTTAAGCTACAAGGTCTGATTTTTAGAAATGCTGCTGAATGAATGTTTTTTAAAGCAGTTCTTCGTTATTTTAGTCACCCAAGTTTGAAAATGAGACCTGGCTTTCTGTCTTGATTTATGTAAGTACATCTCATTGGGAACATCTATGTGTCAGTTATGCAGTTGTGCTGTTCTTGGTTGTCTGAAACTTAAACTGTCTGAAACTTAAACTGTGTAGGAAATGTCCTGAGCAAGAAAATCTTCAGCAGAAGTCTGAATCAACAAATGCATGGTATTTCTGCAAATGTGGATACCTACTATGACTTAAGTGTGCAGTTTCTGGTTTGTGTTATACTGGGAAAATGTAACAATATATAAATCAGTCAAATTAAAAACCCATAGATATCTGGGTTTGAGAAAACCTGGGAATTTTTGTGAGGTTTGTACCAGATCTCTAAAGGAATGTCAATCCTATTTGAATAGTCTTTACAAGAAAAAAAATAGCCTTCATTGCCCATTTTCAGAACTGGACATTATAGTCAGTGGTTTCAGGAATAAACATATTAAAATAATTTACAACATTAAAGAGTTGAGTAAATGTGATTAGTATTTTATATTGCTTTGATATCTGGGAGAATACCTGTAAATAGTGCTACCTTCTAACATAATAACCTTCTTAATATGTGACATTAAATTACCAGGCTGATTTATTTTTGTAACTCAGAAATTATTTTAGATACTAATGTGAAATGTGGTAAAGGTTTATTTACATATGCACCTGTAAATGGATCTGAACTATATTCAGTGTTTATGACTTTTCAACTACAAATACAGAGTGGAGCTCCTCTGAGATCAGTAATGTTTCAGCTGGGCACAGCTGTGGAAACTGTAGTTGTTTGTAGAATTTCTCTCTTCCTTACGTACTAGCATGAAGAGAAGAAGCAATATACTTATCTTTGTTCTTTTTTTTTTTTTTTTCATCTGAAGGCATGTCTAATTTAATTTCATGAAGTTTCTAGTTGAAAAAACCCCACACAATATATATTGGGATATGCTTCTTGGATCTCTATCTTATTCCCCATAACCATCTTCAAAGTGTAGAATCAGATTGACCTCACCAAAGTGCCTTCTAGTTTGCAGGTCTTTTCAGTCACTAAACGCATGCTGCTACATGGTAGTAATGTATATCAGTGGAATAATTATGCAAAGTAGATGAAATCAGGCACAAGAAGCAATACTGAATGAAAGAATCATCCCTATGTAGTGATTAAAAGCAAGAAAAATAGCTATGAAACTGCCCCTATTGAGTGAATCGACATTGTTTTCTTCTTGATTGCCTAAATAATTTTGTATATAACAAAAAAGAGATTAATAGAGATCAACTGTGGGCTTGGGAGTGAGGAGTGAAGAAGGATTTTTGCTCAAGAATAGGCTGATTTTATGAAATAAATCAAAATTTGATGTTTGATAGAAGGGAAAGTAGAGCAATCACGTAAACCCATCTTATTTATATTGTATGTTAGTATTTTCTAAGAAGGCTGCTGTTGGCTAGGTAAAAAACTACACAGAATAATTTAAAATAATATTTTCTTAAAATCAGCCCATTACTCTAAGGCGAAACACACTAATACTAAGGCAAACCAAATTTTGTAGGTTTGTTTTGTGTCATATTAGACCTTAGTGCCAATTAATTTTAATTTATGAAGTTCTAGCAATCATATCACTTACAAAATAAACTAATTATAAAGTTTGTTAGTCAAATCAATTTAGTTTGTAATATTATACTTTTAAAAACATCAGAGAAAGTTCCACAAATCTAAGAATTTACCTTAACTGCCAATGGGTTCGGGAAAGGATGTATTACAAAAGGCATATTATCAACTTTTGTGAAAATTACCCTTACTTTCATATAATTAGGGAAATACGAGTTCTTTTACAGTATTGATCTTAATTCTTTGGTTTGGTCGAAGAAAAGCTCATTGGTAGAAAGAGGGGTTTCAAGTCATCTTTTGAAGTTCTTCTCCTGTTGATTTGCTGGTCTGTGTATAAATGAGAGAAATCTAGAGACAGCTGTAAGAGAAGAAAACATCTTTTTTCTCCCTTATTGCTTTTGACTGGTAGAAGTTACACTACCAATGCTGGTCTTGTTTAGTCTTTCACTTCATTTTTTTTTTTTTCCTGTAGTGGATGTTGAAATGAATTTTATCTCAGCTGTGAGTTATAGGACAGACATAAAATGTTCTTTTGCTTCAGAAAGCGAGGCCTTGATAATTGCTCTGGCTCACTACATAACATTTACGTTTACAAAATAAGTAGAAGCCTTGAGATCATGACATGCACCACTTGATATTGTTAGAGACAAAGTCTTTCACATACATTCATTTCCACGACAAGAGTATCAGAAGCAGCAACTCTCACAAGATTCTTTTTGCACAGAAATAGATTTACTCTAAGAGTTTAAGTGGGCTAAAGACCCCAGTAGCCTTGTACAGTGTAGTGTAGACAGCCCAGGTCATGCATCACCATGCAGCACCATGCACAAGTCTTACATACCTGATTTATGCGTTCACTTGCAGAGAAAGAGAGCTAAAAAGTAATTGAATTGACTCTTGGAGTAATTTCCTAGAGAACAGCTCAATAAAAGAGTAGATCTAGCTTGTAATATGTGATGTGGACATGTCTGCAACAAGTTATCTGAAACCATCAGCGTACTGTGTAAGTCACTGTATGTCTTCTGTAAAGTAGTGGATCATAATGGTTATGAAAATGGTGTGATGAGGTCAGAACAGCATTTATCTCTGTAAACTTGGGGTAAAAGCTCACCATGCAAACAATAATTTTTAAGTATTGCACTTTAAAGTATCTGCAAAACAAGTGAATGCAGAAATAAATGTGAGTTCCCATCTTATCTTGATGAGATACCATTAACCGTAGGATATATTTATGGATATTATTTCCAAAGAGAGAAAGGGGCTTTACATCTTTGGAAAATATTCAGTAAATGCAGCAAAGAATGAATGTCTGTAACTCATTATCAGCAGAAAACTAGGTTGTTTGTTTTTTTTGTTTGTATGTTTTGTGTGGTTTTGTTTGGTTTTGTTTTGTTTTGTTTTGCTTTTTTAATTCTATTATAAAGAAACTGCTTCTGACTGCTCATGGTTATTCTAATGTCTCTGTCTCTAATGACATTGTCTAAAGCTGTGCTTGATGGTATTGAAAGCTCTTGAGCAATAGGGGGAGAGATTTATTGTGGTTCATGTACCAGGATGAGAAAAATCAATTTTCTGTCAAGAACACAGAACTAGTAGTGTAGAATAAAAAACTCTAAATACATACAATGGCTTTGTGACAGGAGAAAGTTAAAGAGGGATCAAAACACAGGAACATGCATAGTGCACGCCATACTACATAGATGCCACATCAGAAGGACTTTTTTGCTTCAGTGGCTGCCAAAATAAAAGAACTAGCACAACAAAGACACGTACTACAATATGATGAACATGCCCATGTCTAGTATCTCAAGGAAAATGCAATAGAAACATCCCTTTAACTTAATTAAAAAGGTACCTCCACAATAATGACATTTGCAAGTGTTAATTACTTCTATCTTGTAATTATTGTTAACTGTTGAGCACATCATCCTGTTCGAGCTTCTGAACTTCTCCCTGGCTTGAGTACTGGAGGGAATATTACTGGTACCACAGCAGGTGGCACTCTTTCCTTCATATTTGATCTGAATTCATCTCTTCAGGCACAGAAGGCACAAAATAATAGAAAGAGTTATATTTCATAAGACCTGTGAAAAAGTGGTCGTAAAAACGCCTGTTGGCTGAAGACCAACTAGAGGATCTCTGAGTCTTCTTACTGTTCCGATACCTGCCCAGGATGCTGCAGGAGTAGTTTTCAGATGCATATCTAAATAATTGAAGACTGAGAGCAAGGCCAGCTAGGAAATTGGTTATAGACACAAATTGCTTTCTTTCTCCTTTCTGAGAAAGTATCATGAGCTTTTGTTGCTGTTTCTTGGAACAGAGGTGAGTGAGGACAAAGCAGAAAGTAGCACAGCTCCTGCCTTGTGGGGAGCTGAAGAAGTAACCTGTCAGGTCTCTTTGATGCAAGCAAGACTAGAAGTATCTAAAAAATGTCATAGTAGAAAAAGAGTCTTTGCATCAGGGATTAGGACAGCTGTCATATCAGAATTTGATGTCTAAAACTACAATTAATGGCAAAGTATATGCTTGTGCTGCATGTTTAAAACATGTAATGCCTTTCTATCCTACACGCTAAAATATTGAAGCCTGGATCCTGCAATGCACTGTATGGAGTTCCTTGCGTAATTCACAAACACCTTCTATCTTGTCACAGTAAATTCAGCTGACCCCAGGGAGTGTAGTAATGCCTGTCATAGCATGGTAAGGTAAATAGGACCCATGTTAAGGATAAGTGTCTTTTCAGGACTAGGAGCTTCTGCTGTGTTAGATATGTGCTAGGATTTTGTTGTTTGATTACGTGAAAACTAGA
This sequence comes from Amazona ochrocephala, assembly GCA_039720435.1. Classification (NCBI taxonomy): domain Eukaryota; kingdom Metazoa; phylum Chordata; class Aves; order Psittaciformes; family Psittacidae; genus Amazona; species Amazona ochrocephala. The sequence goes on from CM077877.1 coordinate 59,205,914, forward strand.
TTAAAACCTTTTTTTTTTTTCTTTTTTGTCCTAAAGCTGTGTCTATGGCCATAGGAGATTACATATGTGGTGGCTATCTAAGAAGAGTTGTTGTGCAAATGTGAGGCATCACAATGAGGTATCGTTACCAGACAAACTGTATTTGCAGAATGTAAGTTTCTGTTTTTTTATTTCGTATACTTACCTTTATAGGATATGAGAAGTACAGAATGGATTACCTTGTTTTTTAGAAAATTAAACATATAATTTAAGTAGCAGATTAAACAACTAAGTCAAGAGCTGTCACAAGGCTTTACCTTTTGTACCAAGGCTTTCTGCATTCTCTCTGTCTTCTCCATGAACTAACACGTTTAGCTGTATTTTATTCCTACTACTTGATAAACATGTTGCCCTGGAAAAAAGAGAGAAAATAAATTAAAGTGGCGGTTATGAGCCTATTCTGTAGTAATGGCGTTGAGTGTTTATGAAATGAGGCTAGACCTCAAGCTGGTGTGCTCTGAACTTCCTATTTTGCATAGACTTTTTTTTCGGTTGTCAAAAAGAACTTGGCAATTTTGTTTGCTTTGAAAAAGACTAGTTTATTAAAATCATAATGTCTATTGTATCATAGAGTTTCTACTGTCTATCAAAATGTGCACTCTTTTGGCACAAGTATTTTGCAGCAGATAAATGCAGTCTGAAAGCCTTTAAAAAGTAAAATTAGAAAAATAATGTTGCTAATCAATGGGTAGAGTTTGAGCAGCCACTGAATAATTTTCTTAAGAATTCATTCGCATTTAATGTTGTTTATTACAGAGACTTGACTTGAATTTTACTTGTGAGCCTAGTTGCATGCAAAGCTGGCAATCTTGTTGAGGAGGAAAGATTAAATACAAGAGGGATTTGGCTTCTGTGTATAATGTACTGTGAAATGTACTATAAAATAAAAATAATGTAATTTGGTGAAAGCTGTACAAAGTGTGCTTCTTGTTCCATGCAAAATGCAATGATTAAGAGTTACTAACTCTCATGACATGCAGCTAGAGCTTGTATGTCAGCGGACTTTTGGCTTTCCAAAATCCAAATCAGTCAGCCTTAGAAGCCATGAGGACAAGACTTAGCTTTGGGGAGCTTTCCTCTGGATGCAGAGATGAGATGGCACAAGTGCTCACTTCAAGATTTGAATTCCTGAGGAGCTGCTTGCTCTTTTTTTATTGAGTAAAAAATCTGTTGGAAAGGATGTGGCCAATTACACTGTGGTGACTGAAGTGGATTGACTCTTTTGCTTATCTTTTGGGTGAGAATTAGTCATGTGGCCTTGGTTTAGAAACATATTTGATTCACATAATGTCATACTGGGCCCTTCCCTTGTCACAGTGGATGTAGCAGTCACGGCAGGCAGCACTGATTTCTTGTCAGTGGCTTCTTGAGGCAGCTGAAGCAGATGTAGCACAGTGATAATGATCAAAATCTGCTCAAGATTCTTTCATTTTTCTTGGCACACTTAAGCACTCTAAGACTGGGGTAACGAAAATGAGAATGACTCAATGGCTGAGTGACTAGGGCTGTTAAATGAGGCAGTGTGTGCCACCTCCTCCAATTTATATTAATGTCTTCAGTGCAAAATGGAGTACTTCAGCTGAATGATTTTGCAAATGTGGGAACAAAACTCCTGATTAGATACACCGACCAGTGTGCTGTTGGGCAACAGTGGAGACTTTTGTTCCACTCTCTTGCTGTTTTTTGATGATCTCTTTGTCCTGTATAATCAATGGAGAGGGGCGGATGGCCCTGAAAGGTGATTTATGTCAACTTTCAACTTTTTCCTTCCAGAGTGACAGGAGGACTTGGATGTCTGAAACTGGACACCTAAACTCTGGTTGGCAAAGTTAGCAGAGATGGTTTGCACATTAAATGACAGAGACCTAGAGAAAATACCAGTTTTATCTTAAAAGTAGATGAGTATGATTTAATATTTCTATAATGATCTGCCTAAGGTAAAAATGACAGGAACAAAAAGGGGTAAAAAGATTGAGAATACTGCATTGTGATAATGGAGAATGGTTAAGAGAAGTAGACAATAAGGCAAATAACTAAAATGTGGAATGAAATGAATCAAGTAATATGGAATCTTACAGGAGGAAAAACTTAGAATAATATTGGAACAGATAAATTGTTTATGCATTTTATGTGGATGATTGTATTTAAAAAATAGCAGAGGCTGTAATGAACAGTAATTTCAATCAGAGCTTCAAAAGCAGTACTTGAGTTGCTGAATAGCGGTACTAAGTATGGTAAGCAGCAGAAGAGCTATCTCCTCTACTGTAAAATTAAAAAGGTTCATTGAAGCTAAAGATGCTGTGATGACTTACATCAGCTGAAGAGCTGTCCCATGAAGTTTATCAGTTCCATATTGAAATATAAATTCGAAGGCGTGTATAATAATGACTTCAGCTGCTTCCTGTCAGGCAATGTTTAAACCTGCATGCTGTATCTAACGGCTGCCTCTTTTGAAGGAGTCCAAGGAGAAAGCACAGGTTGGAGAGGGGAGGCAAATCAGAAAAAACAATTTGTCCACTTCAGGGATGGAAGGAAAGACAGATTCTTCCTTATTCTGCACAGCACAAGTTTGAAAGAGCATTGCGCTATCAGCTTTGATTCTATGTTAATATATTTCAGATAATATTCAGACAAATAATAAGAGCAAAAGATAGAGGCATTAGCATCAGGTTTGCCTAAACCACTTAATAATCATGTTACAGCACTCTGAGCAATCTGCGAGCTTGAGAGCAGGGAGTGACAATAATCAGGCATCATTGTCACAGAGACAGATGCCAGTCTGGAAAATTATCACAGAATGAATCAAATTAAATCTTTGCAGGTTTTACCAGTGGAAAAGGGTATTTTTGGACATATTGGTGGCTTGTGGCTACAGCAAATGACAAAATTAGTTGCTTTTTGCATTCCTTCATGAGGCTTCTCTTCCTTCAGGTAAAAAGGATTGTGTTCATGAAAATCTCTTTATTAATAATGAGGAGACATTAACTTTCACTTCTTCAGTTCTTATCACCTGCATCTCTTTTTTTCTGTTTTCAGTCCTACCCTTTACAGTTACTGACACTTTGTGGACTTATATACTTTCTGTATACACACACATGCATATATATGAGAAATATATATATTTCTCTATCTTGCAGGGATCCAGTTTTCATGAAAAATAATTGTTAAGTAGACCTGTTGAAGTCCTTAAAGCGATAACATCAAGGAAATAAATAAAAAAAAAAAAACAAAACAAACAAAAGAAAACATTAACCCCGATCTGATTAGGTTAGTGGATTTATTTTTATGAGAACTATTGCAGAAGAATGGAAAAGGTTGGTGTCATGTACCTCTTATAAAATTTGTTCCTTACTAATCATAGAAAGCATTGCAGCAGTTTGAGATTTTTCTTTTTCCCTGACAACAAATTAATTATATAATATTGTCGTGGTTTAAGCTTCTCAGCCACGCACAGTTTTGCTCACTCACTCACTTCCCCCTCTTTCTTCCCTCTGCTCCTGGAGGGATGGGAAGGAGAATCGAAAGAATGCAGCTCCCACAGGTTGAGATAAGAACAGTCCAGCAACTAAGGTGTAACACAAACCACCACTGCTATCACCAGTAATAATAATGACAAGAGAAAAATACAAGGGAAGAGTTTTTCTTCCCCTCCACTCCAAGGAGGGGGGGGGGAGGAATGGGAAGAAGAATCGAAAGAACGCAACTCCCACGGGTCGAGACCAGAATAGCCCAGCAACCAAGGTACAACACAAACCACTGCCGCCACCACCAATAATAATAATAACAAGAGAAATACAAGGAAAGAGGATAGAACTGCTCACCACCTGATGGCCGAGCTGTGAACTAAGACAAAAAACTCCTCCGGGTTCTGGCCCCCAGTTTTTTTTACATCCTGGACATGACATGCCGTGGCATGGAATAACCTCTTTGGTCAGTTTGGATCAGGTGTCCTGTCTCTGCTTCCCCCCAGCTTCCCCCCCTCCCTGGCAGAGCATGAGACTCAGAAGGCCCTTGGTCAGACCAAACCATTCTAAGCCGTAACTATAAACATCGGTGTTATCAGCGCTGTTCCCAGACCGAAAGTCAAAAACACAGCACTGCACCAGCTACTATGAAGGAGAAAAATGACTGCTGCTGCTGAACCCATGACACTGGCAAATACAAATGTAAAAAATGGCCTTATACAATGAAGATGTCTTTATGGCTATTGTCCTTAAATCTGCCTGTGTTTTCAGGGTGCAAGAAGGCATTTCATAATGCGAAAAGGTTTATTCAGAGCATTCTTTGTAAAGACAATACTACAGATTCTGGGATTCTGTGGAGTGAACCAAGAGAAATAATGCTAAAAATATGTGGCAACATGCAGGCATGGTCAACCCATCCAACTCTTTTCTGCAGGATCTGAACTGGAAGAAGACTGGTGTCTCTTCTGAATGGTGTCACGTTAACGTTACCATTTTGTGAAAGATACAGAAGAAAAGTGAAATGTTTTTTCAATCCCTGCCCATCCAAATGATAAAAAGACTTTTAGGAGCTGGTAGAAAATCCTGCAGGCAAGTAGTTGAGAGAAGTGTGATCATGTCATTCAAAAATGTCCTTTATTTCTTTTAGTTTCTTTATTTTTTACCCAAAAAAAACCCAGTTGTATTGGACATCTCAATTCAAGGTGCTGCTTTCTTCCCTACCTGTGTGCACACATATACGTTAATTTTTGCATTCCTTTAGGGCAAAGGTGTTTACAGTGCAGTAATGTGTGGATATGCTGCACAGTGCAGGTGTGCCAGAAAAGGGAACATGCCACATTAGTGTTTCTGAGTTTTTAAAGGTGAGCTACCTAAATAATTCTAGGGATAGTAAAGGATGTTGCGGTTAACAAATGAGAGTCTGGCTTTATTTCAGTACTTACTCATATTGATCTAATGGAAAACAGATGGCCTGTTTATGGAAGTTGAATATCAGAAGACATTTTCGCCCTTATGATGTTCCTACTAATGGGTAAAATGAACCACTTCTATTATCTTAGAGAGCTGTCAGCTGCATTAAATACTAGGTATGCTTGATTAACTCTCACTGTATTTGCACCTTATAATGTAATATGGCCTCAAATGAAACATAGGTAGATGGCATTTTAACTTTGAGTACTCCTGCTGGAAGTAACATTATCGTTTTTGCTCCTTTGGTAGAGAGGAAATATGAATAGGCTAATTGCATTTTTAAATCTGTAAGCTTTTCTTTAGTCATATCAATTCATAAAGTTGCATTTAAACACATATTTTTAAGGCAAAGTACATGTCACCATTATCCATACAGATAATATGACTAAAGATGCAGGAATTTGAGTGTATTAAGTGCTGTATTGCTCATGAAGTAATGCAAAATGATCAGTGTAGGACACTGAGATCTCATTTCCAAGTTAAGGTATGCTAAAAAATTGGACCATTACTTTTAAAAAATGATGTATGCATTCATTTTCATTTATTCACTTTACATGATAGCATAGATATAAAATTTACTGTAGGATTTTTTAGTTACTGTAGTAATAATAGGGGTTTTTTGTCTTTATTAAAGAATTAAATAATTGCACAAGCAGTCCAGGATGTTGGCACAAGCAATCCAGGAGGTTCCTCGATTGTGTGGAAGACAACTTCCTTCTGCAAGTAATAGAGGAGCCGACAAGGACAGGTGCATGCTTGACCTCATGCCTACCAACAGGGAAGGGATGGTTGGAAATGTCACGCTCCAGAGCAGGTTGCTTGCAGCGATTGTGAGATGGTCGAATTCGAGATCCTCAGGACAGTGAGAAGAGCGTGCAGCAAGCTCACTGCCCTGGACTTCAGGAAAGCAGACTTTGGCCTCCTCAGGAACCTACATAGTAAGGTTCCATGTGATATAGCCCTAGAGGGCAGGGGGCCCCAAAATTGTTAGTTGATATTCAAGGATCACCTACTACAAGCTCAGGAGTGTTGCATCCCAACTAGAAGGAAATGCAGCAGGAGGGCCAGGAGACCTCCTTGGATGGATAAGGAGCTGCTGAGCAAAATTCAAAGGAAAAAAGAGTCTTATAAAAGGTGGAAGCAAGGACAGGCGGCCTGGGAAGAATACAGGGATGTTGTCTGGGAAGCTAGGGAGCAGGTTAGGAAAGCTAAGTCCCACTTAAAATTAAACTTGGCTAGGGATGTTAAGGATAACAGGAAGGGATTCTATAGGTACACTGCAAATAAAAGACAGCCTAGGGACAAAGTAGGCCTTCTCTGGAAGCTATCGGGAGAACTGACTACCCTGGATTTGGAGAAGGCTGAGGTTCTTGATGACTTCTTTGCCTCAGTCTTCACTGGCAAATGCTCTGACCACACCATCCAAGTCTTGGAAGGCAGACACAGGAGCTGTGAGAATGAAGACCCTGGGCCCACTGTAGGAGAGGATCTGGTTCGAGACCATCTTAAGAACCTGAGCATACAGAGGTCCATGGGACCTGATGAAATCCATCCGCGGGTCCTGAAGGAGCTGGCAAATGAATTTGCTAAGCCACTATCCATCATATTTGAAAAATCATGGCAGTCAAGTGAAGTTCCTGATGACTGGAAAAAGGGAAATAAAACACCCATTTTCAAGAAGGGAAAAATGGATGAGCCGGGGAATTACAGACCAGTCAGTCTCACCACTGTGTCTGGTAAAGTCTTGGAACAGATTCTCCTGGAAGACATGCTAAGGCACATGAAAAACAACAAGGTGGTTGGTGGCAGCCATCATGGCTTCACTAAGGGGGGATGCTGCCTGACTCATCTGGTAGCCTTCTATGATGGTGCCACGGATCTGATGGACAGGGGTAGAGCAGTCGATGTCATCTACGTGGACTTGTGCAAAGCGTTCGGCACTGTCCCACATGACATCCTTGTCTCTAAATTGGAGAGACATCAATTTGATAAGTGGACCACTCGGTGGATAAAGAACTGGTTGGATGGCTGCATGCAAATAGTTGTGCTCAGTGTCTCAATGTCCAGCTGGAGACCAGTAGCGAGTGGTGTCCCCCAGGGATCAGTCTTGGGACCGGTCTTGTTCAACGTCTTTGTTGGTGAAATGAACAGTGAGGTTGAGTGCGCCCTCAGCAAGTTTGTGATGACGCCAAGCTGTGTGGTTCGATTGATAAGTTGGAGGGAAGGAATGCCATCCAGAGGGACCTTGACATGCTTGTGAGGTGGGCTGATGCCAACCTGATGAAGTTTAACCATGCCAAGTGCAAGGTCCTACACGTGGGTCGGAGCAATCCCAGGCGCAGCTCCAGGTTGGGCAGAGAAGAGATTGAGAGCAGCCCTGCAGAGAAGGACTTGGGGGTGTTGGTTAATGAGAAAATGAGCATGAGCCAGCTTCAGTGTGTGCTCGCATCCCAGAAAGCCAGCCATATGCTGGGCTGCATCAAAAGGAACGTGACCAGCAGGTCGAGGGAGGTGATCCTGCCCGTCTGCTCTGCTCTTGTGAGACCTCACTTGGAGTATTGTGTACAGTTGTGGTGTCCTCAACATAAAACGGACATGGAAGTGTTGGAACAAGTGCAGAGGAGGGCCACGAGGATGATCAGGGGACTGGAGCACCTCCTGTAAGAAAATAAGCTGAGAAAGTTGTGGCTGTTCAGCCTGGAGAAGAGAAGGCTGCGTGAAGACCTCATAGCAGCCTTCCAGTATCTGAAGGAGGGCTATAGGGCTGCTGAGGAGGGTCTCTTGCTTAGGGACTGTAGTGAGAGGACAAGGGGTAACAGGTTCAAACTTAAAGAGGGGGAGTTTAGTTTGGATATCAGGAAGAAATTCTTTACTGTGAGGGTGGTGAGGCACTGGAATGGGTTTCCCAGGGAAGTTGTGAATGCTCCATCGCTGGTGATGTTCAAGGTGGGGTTGGACATAGCCTTGGATGGCATGGTTTAGTGAGAGGTGTCCCTTCCCATGGCAGGCGGGTTGGAACTAGATGATCTTAAGGTCCTTTGCAAGCCTATCGATTCTATGCTTCTGTGATTCTATGATTTCTAAAGCAAAATTGAAAATAAAAATATTTTCTTCATTTCAAAATCAGTGGTCTTTATTGGCCTTTTAGAAAACATAACTTGGGCTTTCTTGTATCTCTTGCTTATTCTACCTCTCATCTGTAGTCTGAAAGGTGCTGCATAGTGTAAATTGTTCTACTAATCAATTGAACTAATACTATGTTATAAAGATAAGCATCAATGGGAGTTTTTGGTAAGATTTAGAGTGTAGTAGTTTTAGAAGAAAAACAAAAAAAACCCAAACCCTACTGTTTGGAGCCAGTTGTCTTTTTAAATCTTTTTTAAAAAAATGTTATCTTTTCTAAGTTTGTTTCTGTCAAATACCTTTCATTTTAGTTAGGTAATTAACATATCTATGAACTATGTCTGCATTTTCCTTCTATGTTTTTTAACAAATTTTAATTCTAGCCAGTATATATTCACACTCTCTTTTTCTCTCTTTTTTTTTGTTTGTTTTTTGTTCTTGTTTGCTTATTTGTGGGTTCTTTTTTTTTTTTGAAATATATTAGAGTCTGCAAAAGTATTAAATTGGTCTTTCAATTATATAAAGAATGGAACCTTAAGTGATGCTGATATTCAACAGATGGAAATAGTCTCATACAGCTAGGTTAGAGGTTTATTTCCTTGATTATACATTCTGTATTTTCTGTTAATTTTACTTTGTTATCTTCTATGAGCTTGAAGGTGCATAAAAATTCTTATGAATTTATATAGTCTGCCCTTGAACTTTAAATTCTTTGATTGTCTTAAAAGCTCTTGGTGCCCTCTTGTACTTTGTGCATCTACCCAATTTTAGTCCCCTGGTTTCCATGGCTTCCAAACGTTATTCATTTTGCTTAATAAATATCATTACTGACACTCATCTTTCCAGCAGCTAGAGCAATTTTACCCAAGCGAATCCCACAATAGTTTCTGCAGTCTGACTTAATATGATCCTGAAAATTAATTTCCCATGCAACTTCTGCTATTAGAAGTGAAGTGGTTACATGCTGAACTGATTTTCCTCTGAGTTCTGAACCCCATCACTGGCCTCACTTCTGGTCAACATAATTGTAGCCAGGCAGCAATAAAATACGCTTGATGTGAAGAGCCTTTAAATGTTACAAGATCAATTATATCAGTTGGTCTTTTCTAGAAGCCAACACTGACATAATCACACTTGTGAGCTACCATTATTAGTTGCTGAGAAATGCTCCCTTCTCTGTCCAAAATGAATGTACCCTCTCACGAATTGCAGAATTTTAACGAAAACAAGGCTTATTGCTGTCTTTTACTGGTTCTGTATTGCAATTGCAGAAGTATCTACTAAAATGTACTTTGAGATGGAGGCAAAAAGTAGTGTAAGGTAGGAAATATGTCTATGGGGTAGAATTCAAATGATGCTGGGTACATTTATGGCTTCAATGAAGATTTTTTTTTCCCCCCAATATCATATTCTGTCACCAATTTATGAAAACAAATCTGCTTGATACATATGCAGAGAACAAGCAGAAGACTCCATCCATAGCATGAGAGACAAATTACATATCTAAGGACAACTCAATATAGGTAACAAGTACCACAGTCATGCGATCTGGTAATATTCATGTTACCGGAATGTCAAGTGTCAACACATATTTGTCAAGTCTAGGGAATACTATATTTCCAAAAAACACCCACTGATGATAAAGGGAGTATTTTATATAATTCATATGTCTGTGTTTAGTAGAATGTTTCTCTGTTTTGGTAAAGTACTGTAAGTATACTGAAATTTTAAGTTCAGTTGATGTTTCGCATATTACAAAGAAATGGGAAAAAAATCTGAGCTTTCCTTCCTTTTTATTATTTTGGATCAACTTGCCTGTATTTTTCAGAAAGATAGCTCTTTGCAAGATTGGTATTTCCAAAGAAAATAGGATGGTTTGATTTGACTGCTTGATGACGCATTTCAGGTCAAAAAAACTTAACAAAATGTTGTTTCAAGAAAATTAAAAAGAGAGAGACTAATGAATCATGTACTGCAAATAATTGTTCTAGGAAAGTCAAGGAGGTCTCTAATAACCGAGTTTTACTAACTAAACTAAATACTGGCAGTTTATTTTGTAAAAGACCAAGTGTTTAAAATGAAGAATCTTCACAGAATTACCCTGGTATCCGTGGCAATGAAAGCAACATACATGTGTATAAAGTAGTAAATGGTTCGCACAAAGTAGTCTTTTAAATTACTGCCTCAGAATTCCTACAGTTAGTGTAAAATATTGACTTTCTTGCTGCAATAAATTCACTTTTGGTGTTGCTTGGCGCTGTCTGAATACCAATGTGATGTAAATGAAGAAGTGACGCTTGGTGACTGGCAATCTTCTGGCTGCCAACCTTTCAGTTGGTACCAATACACAGAATCCCAATAATTTGTATGCAGTGCTAAGTCAGTCTATCTACTCCCTTACTGTGCAGCAGATGTATTTGACCATAACGTCTGATAGCATTCAGTAAGTAATTTCACATTGAACCAAAATGCTTGACTTTTTGGCTCGGCTCACTAGCAAGTTCCATAGAAATGAACTGTCAGGTTACCCTGGGCTCTCTTGTCTCTTTGCTTCTACTTTTAATCTTCTTCACACTAGCAGTGGACCATTAATCTTGAAAGAAAATTTATTTGGTCTCTTAAGAGACGTTGGTTTAGTGCTCTATGCCATTACTTTAGCTATGTTCAGGCAGACAAAGATAGGTTCCGCTCTTTTCAAATCTGCTGTCATTCATCCTGATAAAGGACTCTGCAGCTTACAAAAGAATGTCTTTGTTTTATTTAAGTTCTGGAAATAAATAATGGTTTATAAATTAAGATTTCTGTTTACACTATGTCTGGAATTTTTAGGACATGCATGAAAGGGAGTACAGTAAAGAGAAGCGAATGAAACTGTATTAGTTCAAAAAGTAGAGACTAAAACATCCTGCACTGAATGGATAAAAAAGCCTTTGTGTAAATTATGGCATAATCCAGCTGATTGGTTTTTGATTGTTCATGCTAATTTAGTATTACATTACAGGATGGGAATGTCCACAGAAAAAAACATCATGTAATTTCGTATAAACAAAAATGTTTTATAATTTCTTACTTTCTGTTAGTATGGTGAAGAATGAGCACTATAACTCTGTGAGTTAATAAACAAATACTTTTGAACCGAAAGGGAGAAACTGGAGAAAAAATGCAGTTCTAAAAACTTCACTGGAAATTTTGCCACTATGAAAGAGAATCTGCTCTTAATAATTTAATGATATTTTTCACACAGTCTTATAATTAAAGGATATTTTTCACACAGTCTTACCCTTCCTCTTTTCTTCCTACTATGATAGCTTTGCTCTACCATATAGCTGTCAGGTTTCCTAGGTTGCCTTGGGAAAATATGTTGGGAGTTTGTCCATATGAGATAGATGCTCAGAGCAAAACCCTCACAATCACATGGGTACGGAGAAGTATAAAACCCAGTTATCACTGTTAGAATTTTGCAGCATACATCATTCCCCTTCTTTACATGACTCTAGGCAGAAAGATCATATAGCAAACATAAAATGTCCTTTTCTTAGCACAGGTACTATCCTCTGAAGGCCTTACAAAAGGGAATGCCAGGAAACTGTCATGGAACAAGTACTACAAGAATGCTGAACAGTTTTCCTTGTAACAACAGAAACAATGTTAGATTCCAAATAAAAGAGTTTAACAACCTGCCAAAGTAATAACTATCCTTTCTACCCAGTGCCTTTGGCCCTGTTCATCTCTGAGGATTAATCCTGTGAGAGATATAAAGGACAGCTGAAGCTAAAGAAAACTTTTTCTGTTTCATGAGGATGTCGGAGGTCTTGCCAGAACAGAAAAATGTACAATATTTTCATGTAAGACAGCTAAGACGACTTATGCATCATACCTTAAATTTCAAAGAGGAACTCTTCTAGGCCATGGTAGCAATATTTTAAAAGGATTCATTGATAATTTTCATCCTCTCCTTAGATCTATCAATCAATTATTAATATACTCTTAAATTTGTTTGCAAATTGAAGCATTTGCAAACACTACTATATTTGTCTGCACTAGTTCCTTTCATAATGTTCAAAATAGTTAAGATACCTTGTTTTAACAAACTATCCAATTTTGTTTTCTAGGCATTCAGACAGTATATTTTGACAGAAATAGCTTGTCTACTGTGTCTCGCTACCAGTAGATAAAAGCCCCGAGGACAGTGACCACAAGGCCTCGACCTCAGTTTAACCCCTGTAGCTCAGCCACCTGCAAAAAAAGAAAGGTGCTAATAATGAGAGTGGCAGTGTGCTTTGGAAACCATCTAAACCCTAAGATAGTAGTTATTGTGAATAACCCCAAAATGGAAGCTACAGTTATATTTTCGCTGTAGGATAAGCTTCCATCCAGCATATCTCCATGGTTTTTGTTTCATTATGTGCAGTATAAAGTTAGGGTTATGTTTTTCTTGCTTTTTTTTTTTTTTTTTAATTTTTTATTTTTGAATTATTTTTTTAGTTTAAATAATTTTGTATTTGCATTTCCTTTAATTGCAAATTCTGATAATGAAGTAATGATATCTTTCTCATACCACAGAGCACTAATTGAATCTGAATACATTCTAATTTGCAAATAATTCTATTTCATTAAACTATCAAATTCTATGAAGAAAAGAAAAAGATCATCTAAACCACCCACCCCACTAATTTATAGTTATTTAATAACTGTAAATAAATAAATCAAAACCTTTTTTCTCCACATGGATTTTTTGAAATAGCATTATTTCTGACTTTTGAAAAATTATTAGTAAAGCAGAGACTGTTATTCATAGTCATTGAATTTTCTGGGGTGGAGCAAGTGTTCTGAGGCAGTTCTGACTGAGAACAGGCAGCTTTAAATTCCATGAAAATAGGCTTTTTCACTGATAATTTTAAACTGCGTGTAGCTTTGCTAGTTTGATATAATGGAATGCCAGTTCAGCTGTGACGTCTTGTGATGTGAAGCAGCACGTTTGGGAGCATATTTTACTCTTGACAGTAATAATACTAAATTAATACATCTCAGCAAGGTTCAGAAAATCTGGTTCAAATTTAATGCTACTTCTACAAGTTCTGCAGAACAGTAAGAATTAGCAAATCATGTCATGATTTCAAATTAGTAAAACAGATATTTAGGAGCTGTTAAAAGACTGAGTTAAAATATGAAAATGCTATGAAATTATTAATTTGTGTGTTCAAGGATAGAATATTTATTTTACATAGATTGAAGACTAAACTTTTTGGTTTTGTGGTTTTTTTTTTTTTGTTTGTTTGTTTGTTTTTCTGAAATATATTCTAACCAACTTAATCTGTGTTACAATACCAATGTTAAATGAATTTTTAATATGCATGGAGCAAAAGTTTCACTAGGTTAAATTCCATTTCCTGCTGTCCTGCTGCTGACCCTCTGATTCTCACTGAAACAGTTTGCTGAAGGAATTCTCTTCAGATGTGTGAAGGTGGGAGGTGACAGTGGGGTGGATAGGTGCATGGTTTTCTCTCCTCTTTTCTATTTGCATCTTCCTTTCTCAGCTGACAGAAGGTGGTGAACACCTATTTTTTTCTATGCTGGAAGAGGGCATGCTGCAGATTCACACAGCTCCAGGGAAATGTTGAGGGATGTGAAAGAAAATCAGCTTGTTTAGGTTAGCTGGGCAGACAGTCTTACTACACATTTTAAGAAGTGGCAATGCAAATCATTTGGTTTAGCACAACAAAATCAGCTAACTTCCCCATCTACTGGGGACATCTTATGAATGTGTGTTGTATAAGCCTTATTTCATCTAGGCTTCCTTTTAAGTAACAACTATTTTTCCATAAGAATGTAATGTTAGTGTAATGTTTCTCTCATTTTGTTATACTTGAGTACTTCTTCCTTGGAGAGGCTCACTGTGTGTAGAAACGCCCATCAGCAACTAAGTTTCTCCTTATTAGCTTTTTCTTGAGAGGTTTTATTACCAGCTTTGATCATCTCTTGCTGTTGCAAAGGCAGTAATTGCCTTACTTACATCTCCAACAGCAGGGATATCTATTCCTAAATGTACTCATGGGATAACCAAACTATATCAGTATGCGCATGTATGTGGAGTAAAGTAGCACCAACCAACCTGATTTTCAGTTCTTTGGACATAATATAGTTAACTATCATGTATACAACCCCTCAAAGACATAAGGCTCTTGTGTGATTGCTTTAGCTCTTCATTTATAAGAGCTTTTTTTTTTTTTTTTCTGAAGACTTTCAAAGTCCTTTCAGAAACTTGCATGCAAAATATTTTTTGTTTTATAATTTCAGCTTTTTTAGCAATCGTATATTATTAAAGTTCTCTGTGGGATTATCAAGATGCACAGAGGTTTAACACATCTGAAAAAATGAAGGAAATGAATGACCTGTGAATTTATATGAAATATTCATTGGATTTCCCTTTAAATGAGGGTAATTTTGGAGATATGCTGCATTGACTTTCTTGTATATCACATTACACTGGATTGTATGTCTCATTACACTATGTTATCACTTCATGGTATTGTAGTTTGCATGGTGACAGTGAGAGTGTAATGTAATGTAATGATGTACTGTAGCTGTGAAATACTATTAAATGATGACACTCTAGGGATTCAGTAAAATACACCATTTTACTAGTTGTAGTTTCAGAATCTGTAGGAGAGTGCTGAGGGAAATACTTGCCTAGAAAGGATTTCCTGGGTTTACTTACCTCATTTGTGACCTTTCATCTTGCTGCTGAAATTGCCATTTCCATAGAATTCTGCTATTGGAGTTGAGACCTAGACTTTGCTTATCTACTACAGTAATGCTCCAGTAATCTGTTAACTGCATGCTGTTAAAGGAGTAGGATCTCTTGAGAAGATGGCAATTTAATTTATAAGGATATGAGGAAGAAATTCTTTACCGTGAAGGTGGTGAGGCACTGGAATGGGTTGCCCAGGGAAGTTGTGAATGCTCCATCACTGGCGGTGTTCAAGGCGGGGTTGGACATAGCCTTGGGTGGCATGGTTTAGTGGGAGGTGTCCCTGCCCATGGTACGGGGGGCGGAACTAGATGGTCTTGAGGTCCTTTCCAACCGCAACTATTCTATGATTCTATGGTTTGGTTGATACATTGGAGGGAAGGAATGCTATCCAGAGGGACCTAGACACGCTTGTGAGGTGGGCTGATGCCAACCTGATGAAGTTTAACCATGCCAAGTGCAAGGTCCTACACCTGGGTCGGAGCAATGCCAGGCACAGCTCCAGGTTGAGCAGGGAAGAGATTCAGAGCAGCCCTGCAGAGAAGGACTTGGGGGTGTTGGTTGGTGAAAAAATGAACATGAGCCAGCAGTGTGCGCTTGCAGCCGAGAAAGCCAACCGTATCCTGGGCTGCATCAAAAGGAGTGTGACCAGCAGGTCGAAGGAGGTGATCCTGCCCCTCTACTCTGCTCTCGTGAGACCTCACTTGGGGTGTTGTGTACAGCTGTGGTGTCCTCAACATAAAAAAACATGGAACTATTGGAAGAAGTGCAGAGGAGGGCCACGAGGATGATCAGGGGCCTGGAGCACCTCCCATATGAAGATAGGCTGAGAAAATTGGGGCTGTTGAGCCTGCAGAAGAGAAGGCTGCGGGGAGACCTCGTAGCAGCCTTCCAATACCTGAAGGGGGCCTATAGGGATGCTGGGGAGGGACTCTTCATTAGGGACTGTGGTGAGAGGACAAGGGGTAACAGGTTCAAACTTAAGCAGGGGAAGTTTAGATTGGATCTGAGGAAGAAATTCTTTACTGTGAGGGTGGTGGGGCCCTGGAATGGGTTGCCCAAGGAAGTTGTGAATGCTTCATCCCTGGCGGCGTTCAAGGTGGGGTTGGACATAGCCTTGGATGGCATGGTTTAATGGGAGGTGTCCCTGCCCATGGCAGGGGGGTTGGCACTAGATGATCTTGAGGTCCTTTCCAACCCTAACTATTCTATGATTCTATGATTCTATGATTACGAATGCCTCCGCCTGGCGCTTGATCTCACCTGTGGTGCAAGGTGAGAATTTAAGAGACAGATTGACCTGGGAGGACTATGAGTATTGACACTTTAAAACAACAGCAACAAACCTCCCAAACATCCTACACTTTCTTATATCTTTTTTCTTCAAAAACTGTCAAAGCAGGTCTGTGTTCAGTTTTCCTATTTTAAGATCGCTGGAGCAGTATCTACCAACATGAAATACAGGGTGATCAATTGTCTTGCACTACAAAGCATACTTAACCTTGAGTTATCATGATTCATACACTGAACTTCTAATCTGATCATACGGAAAATGATTACTTTTAATCTTCATTTACAACAACAAATGTATTTCATTGCTCAAGGAGGTTCTTAAAGTGTTATGTATCTGTGACAGATATACAGCTTAGCTGCTGGCACCTAGCTAAAAAAATTCTTCATTTTAAATGATATGACATTGAATCTCAGATTGGTTATCATCACTATTAGACAAAGTATACGGATGCCTTGACAAGCCTTCTTTATGAGGATTATCTCACTTTTCATTATTATTTTCCTGTCATGAGACAGAATAGTTGTAGAGGTTTTGGAATAGAGGTCTCGGGGTTACTATATTTTTATTTGAAAGTGGGTAGCCATATGTAGCAGCCACATATAGCAACTATGTATATTTCCTTTGTTTAGATTGAAAGAACATCTTAATGATTTTTTCCAGATCTTAACTGCTTTATCATATGTGTTTGTGCCCTGCACTGCAGTTGCCCCAGGTCTTTGGGAACCACCACATGGAAACAATTAATAATTACACTTTTCGCTCTCTCCAAGAGCCAATTTGTGGAGGAAACAAAGAACAACACCTTCCCATTCTTTTGTGAGGTAGATGTTTTCTGCCTTGTTGCAGTGACTCCTCAGTACCTTGAACATCCCTGGGTTATCAGAATGCTCACTTTGGTGTGTCTCAGTAACCTATTTCTATTTTTATCTAAGGTTATCACACTGTTTTGGAAAATCACACAGGGATATGTCCTGAGGTAGTGTGGTCATGGGTGGTAGGGTGTGTGTGGGAAAATGGGTAGGTACCTAGAATAGTTTTCACCTTGGATGATGTGGGATATGAGCATGATGTAAATGGTGTGGTATAAGGGGTGGAGGTAGTAGTCATTTTGGCTGGGAGAGCTGATTTTTTTCACAGTAGCTCATATATGATATATTTTGGTTTTGTGCTGGCAATGGTGTTGATAACCTAGGGATGTTTTAGCTGTTGCTGAGCGGTCTCACAGTGTCAAGGGCTTTTCTGCCTCTCACCCTACCAATGAGCAGCCTGGGGGTGCACAAGAGGTTGGGAGGGGACACAGCCAGGACAGCTGACCCGAACTGACCAAAGGCATATTCCAGTCCATACGATTCAGTCTATAAAGCTGGGGAAAGAAGAAGGAAGGGGAGGGGCATTCAAAGTGATGGCATTTGTCTTCCCAAGTAACCATTACGTGTTACAGAGCCCTGCTGTCCTGGAGATGGCTGAACACCTGCCTGACCATGGGAAGTGGTGAATGCATTCCTTGATTTGCTTTACTTGCATGCATGGCTTTTGCTTTCCCTATTAAACTGTCTTTATCTCAACCCACGAGCTGTCTCACTTTTTTACCTTTCTGATTCTCTCCCCTGTCCTACCATGGGAGAAGTGAACAAGTGGCCGTGTGGGGCTTATTTGCTGGCTAGGGTTAACCCACAATATAGGGCAGACGGTAAGAAGGAAGAACAAAGGCTTTACATCACACTTGCCTGTATCTGAATAGCTACAAGTGTGATAAAGTATTTCTATCATGAATTTAATATACTGAATTTGATTGTGAATTACACTTTCTTTCATGAATTAAATAAAGTAAATATTCACGCTTTCATTGGAAAGCATTAATAATAATTTGCATGTTAATTTACTTCTGGAAACTAATGAGAATCATAAGTTCTTTGTCATTCTGTATTATAACCATGCCTTTGATTATCTTCTTCATTACCTCCTCATACTACATTACATCTTGATCTATATGTACTAACCATTTTATAGATCTCACTTTCACAGCAGCATTTTCTGATAAAAATTCAGTACAGTAACTAACATCTCATGACCAGTTCTGTTCCGGACATAGAGTTATTTAACTGGAATTTAGAAATATTTTCAGTTCTGATGTCCTTTATTAATAGCTACTGATGTATTATTTGAAAATATTTTACTATATTAAAAAAAAAAATCCAATTATTTGTATTACTGTTTAAGAACCTGGTGCTGTCTTGAGGCAATTTGTCATTTATCTGTTTGGTTTCATATTGCATTTTGTTTTTGTTGTGGATTAACCCAAGATGGCAACGAAGTACCATCCAGCCACTTGCTCACCACCCATCTCAGTGGGATGGGAGGAGAATCAGAAAGAGGTAAAACCCACAGGCTGAGATAAGAACAGTTTAATAACTAAAAGAAAGTGCAATATAACAGCAATAATAATAGTAAAAGGAAATAAAAAGAGAGAGAAATAAAAACAAAGACAAGTTATGCATAATACGCTTGCTCAATAATGCCCAGACTGTCCTCAAGCAGCAATTGAACGCTTCCAGCAAATTCCCTCCAGCTCATATACTGAGCATGAAGTGCTGTGATATGGAATATCCCTTTGGCTAGTTTGGGTCAGGTGTCTTGGCTGTGCTTCTTCCTGTCTTCTTGTGCTCCTCCTCACTGGCAGAGCATCAGACTGAAAAGTCCTTGATTAGAGTATGCACTCTTAGCAGCAACTAAAACATAGGCATGTTATGAACATTTTTTCATACTAAATCCAAAACACAGTATTGCACCAGATACTAAGAAGAAAATTAACTCTATCCCAGCTGAAACCAATACCTTTTAATAAAAACTGTGAAGAAACTCTCTCTATAAATATGTAGTGTTTCTTCTACTGCCTCTCTTTTACAAAACAGCAATTTTTATAAGTTTTTTGCCTGCTTTGACTCTATTCATAACATAAATTTATGGTTTCATTTGCATCTGAATTTTGATTTTAACACTCTTAGAGTTTTTCTGAAAGTCACAATGTTATGTGAATCTCAAGGTAATTTTTTTTTAATTCTTGCACAGATGTGAGTTTTTCACTCATAAAAAATTTCTTCAATTATTCTTTTAGTGTTCGCTTTGTGAATTAAGTGTTACTTGGGACCTGTGGTGTACTCAAGTGGTTTCTCTACTATTAAATTTACCATTACTTTGTGAGTTTTCATTATGCTGCAGAGAAGACTTCAGCAACACGTGACCAAGCCACCTCACTGGTTAAAAGCTGGGCAAACCTTAATTATTTGTCAATAGAAAACCTGAATAAATACTGCAGCTGAGATTGCCTTTTTTTGTGCTTTTTGTTTTTATTTTTTTTCTCTCCTGCATTTGTAGCACTCAGTCTCTCCTGAAAAGGGCAATCAGTAGAAAATCAACATGATCGACTTAAATCTCTTTTGGACACAATGCATCTGTCCTTGGATAATTCATCTGTTTACCCCCCTAAGAAACTGTGGTCATCTCTTAAAGATAATGGTTAGGATTCATTGGAAGGAAAATTACCAGTTTCTGAGAAGCTGTTCACTGAGTACCAAATGCCAGAGAAAAGTTTTCTTAATCACCAAAAATGTTGCAGTTTGTTTCTGCGCTGCTGAAAAGACTATTAATTATGAGTGTCTTTTCATGTAAATGCAACTTTTTATTAATCTTCAAAAGGTTAAACTATGAATAACCATGTTTGCTCTAGGTGGATTAGAATAGTCAAATGGACCTGATGCTGTGATGCCTGTCTCTTTGTGCAGAGCAAACTGTTGTAACTGGGTGGCAAAAGTAGGGTCTTGCTATGGCCCCATGATGTGGTCCGTCTCCCAGCCTGCTGTGCTGGGATGGCTGTGCCAGGACGGCAAGAATGTAGCCCCTGAGGACTTTCTTGGCAGGCAAATGCTGCCAGACTCCAGCCTGGTGCCACTGCTCTGACAATGAGGGGTGCCAGGGCATTCAGAATAACCCTCTAAAATATATATTGTGGCACTAAAGAGTTTCTATGGGAAATGCCAATATCCCTGGTCAGTTACATGTTAGGGGATTTCAGATGAGCCTCTAATATCATCTGAATGAAGCAATAATAGATGGAAAAGCCAGTCTTGCTACAGCAATATCTGTTCACTAAAATCCCTTCAATAGATGACAGTAGGCTACCACGGTTTCTTGAGACTAATGTTTAATCCTGTGTATCTTATCTGACTTCCTCCATTTTTTTATTGAGTTCAGGCAATCTATTAACAAATTTATTTATTTTACAGCTGTGAAAATGGAGTCAGTGGTTATTACTGAACACATTGCCAGAAAAGTGGCATCTCGTGGTGTGTTTACAGTAAAAGGACCTTATAAATATATTGCACCTGCTGCTGCACTCCAGTGTAGTCCAGTGTTGGCTGAAAAATTGAGACAATAATTCTTCAGTTTAATATATATAAAAAAAAATCAATTACTCTGTATAATACAGAGGAAGATATTTAATTTTGAAACTAAAGTTATTTCATGCTAAAGCTGTTACTTGTCAGATAGTTAATTCTTCTTTAAACTAGTGTGATCATTACTAGTCTTGAAACAATTCCTTTCTACTTTATAACATGCTACTATTACACTTAAAAGGACCAGAGCTTTTCACTTCTCTGCTTTGTAGCTTCTGCTGAGTGATCAGGCAAGAAAGCAGAGCAGGTAAAGTCTTTTGATTAGGCAATTTTGCTGTTACCATAGAGACCCATTGAAAAACTCAATCTAATGTACTCCTTAAAATGTCAAACACAGGAAGCGGGAGTGAAATTTCAGTGGAAAAATATATGAAAATCATGAAGCTGTTATATTAGCTAAACTCACTGTGCCACTCCTTCATTCACTGTATATTAAGTAAATCCTGCTTCTGAACCAAAGGGAATTGTTTCTTTCAAATATGGACTTTCAATTACCTTTGAGATATGAACTCTAATCTCTTTGGTAGAAGATGAAAATTAATCTACCAATACCAGTCTTACATGAAGCTTAATTTGTTTGGATTTGATTTTTCCTCTCACTTCAGGGTTTCTTGTTGTGTTTTTTTTTTTTTTTTGTTTGTTTGTTTTTTTGTTTTTTTGTAAAGTAAACACATGAGCAATAGCCTTGCAATCCACAGAACACTAAGGGTACCTCTGATTTTATTATTGAGGGTTAAGAATGAGCCAAATTCATTTCAGTATCACAATTTTTTATTAACATATTTCCATGGTAGGAGTGGGCTTTCTGCAAGAAGCCAATGAAATGAACACAGCTGTGGTAGCAGGTTGACTTTGCTGCCCAGCTGGGAGATGCTATAAATGGAGAAGTGCCTGCTACAGACAGCCTTTGCCCTCTCGCTGAGCTTTCAGCCTTCCCCACAGTTGCCTTCACCACCTTTCCCTTCTCCCTATTTAAGGAGATAAAGGAGGACTGTTTAGAGAAGGGTCCTCACTATCAGAAGCAATGCTGAACTACAGAAACCCCCAGTCCTCATCTCAATGCCATAATTTTTTTGTAGGAAATAATGTGTGCATGATGAAATATAAATGTAAGATGAAAATTGTGCATTATGTGGTTTGCAGGAGAATTAATATATAGTTGCCTAAAAGACCAACAGGGATCAATCTTAAAATTAATATCCTGTCAGTTCTGGGTAGCCCTGTCACGTAGACTAAAACACTTTTGCTAGAGTGGATATATAAAGCGCAGTATTTATTTTGTGGTCTAGAGTACTGGGCTATGGGCCAGCATTCCCAAGTGTTTTAGTCCTTTCCTAGGTTTTGACAGATATATTAGAGAATTTCACTTGGCTTTCCTTTCTTTTTCTTGTTTATCTGTTAAACTCCAAAAATATTTCATGCACCTTAGGCCTAATATATTAGTAGTTAATTTTGAAAATAAGTGATCTCTTGTAATTCTTAATACGTGGAGAAATAGCATACTGTAATGAATTAACAGATGTAAAAAAAAAATGCATATTATTTTTCATTCATGAATATCAGCTAAATTATTTATTTTATTTGAGGATAATTTTTTTTTCCCCCGGTGAAAAGCTTATGCTTAAGAATCAAGCTTCCTATGCAACAATAAACATTTGATAATATGTAATATTTGAATTATGTTTAATATCTAATAATAATTATTAATAAAACCACAAAACATTTAAACTGTGTAGAGCAGTTTGAGTTTATATCATCTACACTGAAATATTTCAGAGGTACAGGCAAAATTTCCACCAAACACTTTACTAAAAATAGCTAGCAAATGAACACAATGAACACGTAAAAATCCTCAATGTATTTTTTTTCTTGTTTGCTTTTTCAGTACCAAAATGAGAGAAGAAACAAATTAAAGACAGGAAAAGGAGAAAACATTATTCAAAAACTCTATTGTAAAGAAAAGTTTTTCAATATATCTTGAAAAAATATTATGAATTTTATGGATTTTTGCAAGTCCCCAGTTTTCCAGTCTCTGTCATTGAAAGATATTACATAATGTCAGTAATTTTACTGTTCTGAATTTTTTTTTCATAATTACTTAACGGGATACAATACAGCCATTAAGATGTAATTCCTCCTGATGCATACAGATCATGATAAATATGAAAGTTCCTATTTTTGAGACTGAATCATATTGAAACAAATAAACCATAAGAAAGACATCTTTTCAAAAATGAAATACTTATGAATTTTTGAAGATGCATCACATTAGTGTTTAGGGTGACAATTTTTTAATCCTTCCTGCAACAAGGAAAATCTGTCACAGGAGTAAAAAAAGGCTTTTATTGGATTAACAGGAAAATAATAACAATAACCTAATAATGGGATATACTTCGGGAAATATTATCTGTGGACTTTTAACACTAGTTCTACCTAATGAAAAGATGTTTCCATAAATATTTAAAGCAGCCTGTAACATTAATCAATTTTTAAATCTCATCTCTTATTTCTAATGAGTGCTGTGCATCCCCTGTTCATAAGAAGGAAGCTGAGAGACAGACAGCTGTGTTATGACACTGTGCTAAGTCCCTGCGAAGAACAGAGGCTCTACAGGTGTGAGGAACAAAACACTCATTTCCTTTTTCACCTGAATTTCTTTCAAATTAGTAAAAGCAATTTCTGAAAATCTCAGTTTACTTTCCCAGACATTAATATGTATCTACAAGTGCAATGACCTATTTTACAGATAAACAGCAGCCCCAGAATTAATGTGCTTGGGAACACTCTTTTTAAGAGGTGACTGCCTTAATAATTCCTGCCATTGACTATCCAAATGAACAAACTTAAAATGAACAAACATTTTGAAATTTAATGAGGAGCATAACTTAGGTGCTTATTTTGGGAAATAGCTTTGAAAATTATTGTCTTAAGAGAAATGCAGAAAAAGATAATAAGATTGTGTGTATAACTTTGCTGTTATTAAAGTGTAAACTAGGATTTATGCTAAAGGACTAGCATTAACCCTTTCAGACCTTTCAAGTAATGCTAAATACCACATACAGTAAACATGGTATAGGGATATCTTTTTATTGTTTGGGTTTTCAGAGAGGAATATATGAGACTGTGTTTACCAACTTACAAATTTGTATATGCTAAAAAATAAGGATTTCTCACTATTCCCGTTCTTTTATCTTTGCTTTTATCTTCCAGCTGTGATTTTAAAAAATAATGTGTAAAAGAATCTGGGGAAAAAAGAAATCCCAAACTTAGGTTTTAAACACATCTTTGGCTGGTTTTGCTTTTCTTGCTAGTGTAATCTGAATTTTGTTTTTCATGGCTGCTGTTCTGTTCTATGTTGCAGTAAAATGTGTAATTTGAAAATCAATAAAAACATTCTCCCCATAAAATACAACACCCTTCAGAGGTTTACTTGGCTCTGTATGGCTCAAAATCTGTGACCTTGCATTATTTGTAAAATACCAGTGGTAACTTCTGAGACTGTCACATCAAAATTGGTTTTAGGTCTTCAAGGAGGGTTCAGACTCTAGAGTCAGTAGCAACAAAGGTAAGGGCAGCAACTGCATGTCGGCTCTACTATATCTTCAGAGAAGGCATTTTGCCAGTCTGACACATAGGCTGAAAAAGCCTCACATGTACAAAATTTTTTTTTAAATTCTAATTTATTTTTGGAGCTGTGGTAGAACCTTAGATGAATCTTTGAAAATAAATAGGACAAGAACAATCGTAGAAGTCCACTATATATATAGCCACCAATGAACGGAATTTAGTTCACTTTCTGTCAGATCTTGGAGCAAAAGATATATGCCAATATTTTTGCCTGTTTTGTGGTTTTCTGTTGCAATAAGTTTTTTTACACTGAGCAAGTCAACAGCTGAGGAAAAGTAAGTTGCCTAAAAAAAAAAAATTATTGTAAAGCAGTCTCAGGTTTCAGACTGCATTTGGGTTTTTTTATTATTTTTTAAATTACAACCTTTAAAGCCAGTATTATTTTTCTTTTTCACAAGGCTATAAAGGATTGTAGAAAAATGAAGAAGGAGTTCTCATGAAAACAGTATTTGATTGACTGCTGTTTCTTCTGTGCTTTTAGAAAAAAGTCTTGTGTTTATGTAATGCTGTTGGCAGAAAGGCTTCTTGTCATTTCTGCACGCATGGAATAATTAGAGAAGAAGACATAAATGATATACCATCATAATAATATGAGGACATATTCTAATATATTGAAGGAAGGAGAAAACTCAAGGAAGTAGAAAGGTTACAGATAAGAGAAACGCAAATTGCATTTTGGACTTACTGTGGAAGAATTAAATAAAATGCACTGTGAATCTCCCTGGATAGTGTCTGCATAAAATGAAATTAGAATAAGGGGACAGCTACAGGGATATTTATTCGTTACTGTTTCTTTTGAAAAATAAATATGAGAGAGAGAGATCTTTCAAGAAGAAATATTCCTGAAATATTGAAGTCGGCAAGAAAATGTGAAAGAAATTGTGAAATTTTTATCCAAAATAAAATCTGTGTTCAGCTAACAGCTACCAACCAAATCCAGCTTCTATCCTCTCCAGACAAGAAAGATACCTTTGACATTGGTTTAAGACCAAAAAAAAACGTTATGCAGCTGCTGAAACTGGGTCTACTAAACTTTAAGACTGTTAATGCAGTGCACAGCTCACTGATGTTCTACATTACCTCAGGGAGATAATTGCTCTTTCAAAAAGGATAAGTATGCATACATAGATACAACTCATGATACACATTCACACTTTGAGCTAATTATTATTTAATGAGTGCCTGATAAAAAAATAAAACCTCAGAAGAGGTAATTTCCTTTTGTTTTATTGCATGAATAAGAGTCATGTAAAGCCAGCTGTATAAATGTGTATTCTTCTTTCAGGCATGCTATTCTAGGCAGAGCTAGTAGCATTCTCTATTTTTAGAGTTGCCTGATACTCTCTGTTGTGGAAAGCTGTGTCTGTTATATGAGCTTTGACAATTCTTTCTGTTTGTTATGAAAATTATTATGGTAAACATCTTTGTGAATGTTTCTGAAGAATTTAAGCCATGAAAGTATAGTTCTGACCATCAACCAAGACAGAAAAGTAAATTTTGCTGTATTAAATATTGCTTGACACCCAGAAAAATGCTTTATGCATTTATGAAATACCTTATGCATTGACAAAACAACTTCACATTTTGCAGGCATTCTGTCTTGTGTTAAGAATGACTCTTTTGTTATCTCTGATGCTGATTTAAAATGTGACTTAATTGGATACTTTAAAGAGTTTATACGTAGAATCATAGAAGAGTTGTGGTTGGAAAGGACCTTAAGATCATCTAGTTCCAACCCCCCTGCATGCTCAATAGAAACTTATTGCTGAAGTATAAGAGCTGATATGTTCAAAGAATTCATCATCACTGTGATTTCTGAATCTCTTTGGTATACTGGATAATGCCATGTTCATGGCTGCTCTTATTCTCATTGGAAGCAAACTGCATGTTCGCTTTGTCAAATAAATAGTTACTGGCGCACAAACTTCAAACTTATATGGAGTGAAGGAGAACATTTAATACAGCAGGATGTTTGGGGGTCTGTTGCAGGATCATATTTGAATGGGCACAGAAAAGGGACATCCGTATTCAACAAGGTATTTATTGAAAGTATTTAGATGCTCATTGAAATGCAATGCAATTGCATCACGAAACAAAACTATTACAAAAATAGATACTACTATAAAATTTATAAGGCACTATTAACCTGTTAGAAATGTTGTCCATCACCACTGAAATGCTCAGCTTTCCTCGTTGATGCAATCAGAAGACAAAATGTCCAAATCATGCAAAAATGCTAAAAAACTTTGAAGTATAACCAAAGTGTAAACCAAAACAGTTGGGATGGATGAGAAGATTCTAAGCTGAGTAATAAGATAAAGGTATTCTATTATGATTTTAAAATCCATAAAAAACAATAAAGAACCTTGATCTCCAAACACAACTGTATGAGGTGTTATCTCTGCGAAAAAAAAAAAGCAGTTAACAGAATTTCTTTTAAAGGTTAATGCGCTGTAGGGCACAAAGACCTGAGCTATTAAAGTGCCACACTGGCACCGGGAGCTCCTCCATCAACTTCGTTCAGTATAACTTGAAGGTCTTTTCCAACCTAGTTTATTCTATTCTATAAGGTCTTACCTAATAAAAAGGAAGTTTTACTGGCTAATCATAGAATCATAGAATAGTTAGGGTTGGAAAGGACCTTAAGATCATCTAGTTCCAACCCCCCTGTCATGCGCAGGGACACCTCCCACTAAACCATGCCACCCAAGGCTATGTCTAACCCGGCCTTGAATACTGCCAGCAATGGAGCGTTCACAACTTCCCTGGGCAACCCATTCCAGGGCCTCACCACCCTTACAGTAAAGAATTTCTTCCTCATATCCAACCTAAACTTCCCCTGCTTAAGTTTGAACCGTTAGCCCTTGTCCTCTCACTACAGTCCCTCATGAAGCAAAAAGAGATGAGTCAAAATGGTATTGGTGCACTTTTTTTCCTCTCAATGGCTACCATCAGGGCCAAAGACTAGTAAAAGTCATAATAAGATGAGTAATATGCATTTAGTGTAAATTTCAGTTCTGTTAAAATCTGAATGACTTGTCCTTAGCGATATAAACTAAAGAATGATTACGTTCATGTAATAAAAGGTAGAAATGGATATGCTTCACAATTAGCAACACTTAAGGGTAACAAGAAATCAATATCCAGGATTTGAAAATTACAGTTTGCTGTTACTACCCTGCATTTCAGCTGCGTGTAACACTTGGTTGTAGAGGGACAGGATGCTTATCTTAAACCTGTGGTGGATTAGGTTGCCTTATCCAGATGGTGTATATGAGGATTACATATCATCTGATGAAATGATCTTCCATCTGCTGAGAGAAAGTAAAAAAGAGCCTTTACTGGACAAGGTAGAACTGAGATTTCACCTCCATGGAGGCTTGGGGATTACAAAAAACAGGACTGTTTCTTGATTTTGAGGCAAATGAAAGACCTATGCCTCAAAGAGGCAAGCATGCTGTGGAGTTTTTACACCACAAATATTCATAGCTGAGTGTACTGGCTCCCAGCCATTGGTGAAACAGTAAGAACCTTTAAGTAACCTTGGCTCCATGTAGAATCAGTGCTACTCCCAAGGGACATAGGCATGTGGAGAAAGATGTTACATGGCATGAAAAAGGAGCATAGGCATCTACTACTGAAATGAGACCTGAGAGCTTTTTGGTTCCCTATGGAGAGAACACCACAGAGCACCTCTGAAATACAGCACTTCCTTTAATTGCTGCAGACACATACCAGTCATTTAGAAGTACATGCTCAGGGTTGTCACTGTTAACAAGTTGTCCTGATACTTTAAAACCAGGCAAAGATAAAAACTGTACTCTTTGATTAAGCAAAATTCGCAGCAGGCATGTGGAAACATCCAGTCATAATGCTGACATCACAATCAAGTCAGATTTTCTATCTAAATATATGTTTAGAAGACGTTGTATAGACTGAAGAAGAAGAGTATTTGACTTTTAAATTGAAGACATAAAAAATATAAGCTACATCAAAACTGTGGAACATGGATCTGCTTCATTGTGCCTGGATGTATGCTGGCTGCATATCAGGGTGAGACCTGGTATCTAGTTACACATTATTCTCCCTTCTCCTCTGCTGCTTCAATTTTCCATTGAATGAAAATTGGAGATGTGACCAGGAAAGGTTTACTGAACACACTGGCTGTCTATGAAAGCAGGTTTATAGGAACACACCATGAAGCATACACAGCTGAGGTGCTGCCACGATTCAAGTGGTTAATATTTCAGAGTAGGTAGTCCCATTGGGAGCAATACATAATAGCATATTGCAGTAAAGGTGATCTAAAGTAGATTAGTGTTTATACCTGATTAACGTAAATTCTTACAACCTAACCTGGATAAAAGTTTAACATTTTCCAAAGCTTGCTATGTATTCACACATCTGTTGCACTTGACATTTTAACCACATCTGTTTTCACTTATCTGATGTTTCTATTTCATTCTGTTAATGCTGAGAATATGTCCTTGTGAGCACATGAAATCTTATCTTTCTGACTTCCCAAGTCAGTATGAACACCTGGTGTAAATGATTATTCACTCTGCCTCCTAATTTTGAGGAAGGAAGGTGTTAGTGTTCAGAAAAGGAAGTTCAGATATATTAAAGTTTTAACCCCTTTTTTGTGGGAAACAAGTGGTTGTCCAGAGTCAGCCACTTCTTCTGGGCTCACAGTCAAATCTTACTTCTAAGGAAGTGATTTGTCTCTACTGAGACAAGACAGTAGTTGTCCTTAGTATTTCAGTAGGAAAAAAAAAAAAGTGCTCAAAAAGGCAGACAGGATTTGAGTTTTGCATGTTCCATTACCTTTCATCAGTGAGTCTGGGCTCGTCTTCAATTCTCTGGGCTACAGGCAGTGAATGAGATCTTAGAGACAGTTTTCTCTGGCCTTGGTGTAAAATGAATTAAAACATTTATTTTAAGTTCTAATTTTGAAAGTTTACGATTTCTGCTTCAGACAATTTATATCAATGTTGTTAATGCAATGCTGATGTAGACAGAGCAGAGTTGGAAGGGAAGTTTTCCTTGACACAGGGAAAATAGGGAAATTTTTGTTATACGAGTAGAAAGGGCTTCTGTTTCACCTATATTTATTGCAAACAATTTTACTATTTAAAGAACTGTTATTCAAAGTATTGTGGCTGGATAAAGCTGTCCTTATGCAAAAGGAAACAGGGAATCTTGTCAGACTGAGCATAAATTTATCCTTTCCCCAAACAGCATTAACTACTACAACTATTTTCTCATAAGTGCAAAAAAGGAAATGGCAGTGAAGATCTATGACACACACATATACACATACACAAAAAACCCAAACACTTGTGCAGTGAAAAATGGTACTAATCTTATTCAAACTGCATAGTAAATGCACTAAGTCAGCAAGTATGTGATTAATCACACTAGTTTAATAAAATAGAAGAATATTAGGTTTGGTAATAGGGAGAAGGAATTTTTGTGTTAGATAATTCAGCTGTTTGAGATAAATCAGCCGGTTGAGTATATTCTGGTGATTGGAAAAACCCAAAAGCTCTGAACCCAAGAGCAAGTTGCACAACAAAATTTAAGCCCATACAGTCAAATTCTCTTTCTTTCTCAAAGAGGTCCACATCAGTTTTGCAATCTATTGGGAATACTCCCTGGCCTCTGCAGTCTCCTGGTCATTAATGTGGTTGTAGTTATTGTCTTGTATCATATTTTTGTTTAGAAGGGTGTTTACTGGTGTGAGTCAGAACTGTGTCAGGCAATGGGATATCTGTGAAGTGGTATGGGTTTTTGTGGACACATGCTGCATGCTATGTGCAGACCCATGCCATAGTTTACTAGTATAGATGTAGCCATAGAGAATATGATTCTGGTTTCATATGTGCTTAGTAAACAACTGGTGCCTAGACTGTCTCACAGCCATATTGTGCTATGTCTGATTAATGTTAGCCCTACTTTGACTGGGCAAGTTGGACTAACTGACTTCTAGAGGTGCTTTCCAACATATACTGTTCTGTGATTACTGTAAAAGTAGTAGTAAAATTATCCCACTCTCAGGGTTAACAGGTTAAATTATATTAACTTAGAAATATTAGTATTAATGCAAAGCTTCACTGTTCTAGAATATAATTCATGGCACAAAAATATGCCATGAAAGAGAGTTTAATCTTTCAAAATTTACTGCTTTACAAGATAAAAAAATACATGCTACTGAAATGTCAAACCTGAAGTACTCAAAGTGGTGTCCCAGTGGTTTCTGGGACTGCTCTTTCCCAAGACTGAATTTGACCATAAGTTGGAAGAACACATTTCATACCATTGCACTTTAGAAATAACTCCTGCCTTGATTCAATGTAAGTTGTTTTTTCAGTCTTCCAACAGTACATCAGTGAAAGAATCAGAAGCAAGGTTAAGGAATATTTTAAGCGACTACAGT
The DNA here is from genome assembly GCA_039720435.1 of Amazona ochrocephala. Classification (NCBI taxonomy): domain Eukaryota; kingdom Metazoa; phylum Chordata; class Aves; order Psittaciformes; family Psittacidae; genus Amazona; species Amazona ochrocephala. The sequence goes on from CM077877.1 coordinate 59,236,572, forward strand.
GTTGTGAATACAAATAGTTTAGATTATTTGGTTCTGAATACTTAGAGAAATCATTTTTTTTTTGACATTCAGATGCCCCAATGATTGTAGCAAGAGCAATGGATCTTTTTATTTCTTCATTTTACACTGTATAGGTAACAATCTTGTCAGGAAAGAAAATTATCTCCTACCTTGGAACAATCATAATTCAGACCCTGAATATTATTCCCACGGTTGGATTTTCTTCCATTTTTCTAACTTATCACAGACTGAATAAATAACTTACTACTATTTTTCTTAGTGCAGGCATGCCTGATTATTGACTTTTAAAGTTATGATGTCCAGTGTTTGAAAGGGATAGAAAATAGTTTTTGCATAGTTTCCAGAGGCTGATTGTTGTTTTTTTCAGATAATTTCAACTCTGCCAAAGTTCCTTTGCTTAGAAATAACAATTTCTTCTTCCAGTGTCCTTCTTATGTCATCCTCATTTTCATCATTCATAATCTGCTGAACAATACTCGGGAAGAAAGAGACCATGCTACAGGATACTCTGCTGTCACTGTCTCAGCAAGTGCCATGAAAGAGATATTCATAATGTGAAATAGCAGAAGAACCAAGACTACAAATGATTTATGACATTTGTTTGGTGTTTTATATTCCTGCGCAATTTTACTGTTCTGTAAAGCTCTGACTCCAAAGACTGAAGTGCTAGGGTCCTAGGAGTGTGGATCTATATAATTCTTAGTTTCCATGGATTTCAATATGCTCTTGGCAGCAGGTTTGTCTCCATCTTCCCTACCACATTTTCAAGGCATGTTTTCTGAATAGACTTCATTTTATACAGTAATTATATTTAAAATTTAGCTGTGTAAAGGTATGCTAATCACCTTAGATTTCCTTTACTGTAAAAAGATTATTTGCTCAAATTCTTTAACAACTCAAGGACTTAGGGTTTACATATGTGTAACTGTTAAAAAAGCACGTACCAATCTTTTAAATGCCTTGCTGCTTATGTTTAACCCCTTTATTTTCAGTCTTGCCTCCTTTATAAATTTCATATTAGACAAAGAATGCAGAAACTGCTCTATAGAATCAAACCGAAGTTCCACATATTGTGGCATCCTGTCACTAGCGTCAAACACCAGTGCTTAGGAAGTATGACAAACTATAGGTGATCCTCCTTGCAGTCAACTCTCAATTTCTGGTAATTAACAATTTAAATATTTCCTGTAACAAGTACACATGAACTGTTGCATTTAATTTCCACTATAGGCCTAAGGGCCGAAGGGATTTGTTGAATCCCTTTTTGGAATGCAGTTGTGCCTTTGCCTTCAAAAATGGCTGTAGCAAGGAATTCAACACTGTTGTAATGTGGTCCATGAGAAAAGAAGTGCTTGTTAATTGTATAACTGATAAATTTTTTTGGGCAGACCATATTTCTAATGTTAAAATGGAGACAAGATTATTCCTAACCACATTTACTGCTTCTTTTTCAAAATTGTAGAATCAAAGAATAGTTGGGGTTAGAAAGGACCTTAACATCATCTAGTTCCAACTCCCCTGCCAGGGGCAGGGACACCTCCCACTAAACCATGTCACCAAAGGCTCTGTTCAACCTGGCCTTGAACACCGCCAGCATGGAGCATTCACAACTTCCCTGGGCAACCCATTCCAGGGCCTCACCACCCTTACAGTAAAGAACTTCCTCCTTATATCCAACCTAAACTTCCCCTGTTTAAGTCTTCTCTTCTCCAGGCTCAACAGCCCCAACTTCCTCAGCCTATCTTCATACATGAGGTGCTCCAGTCCCCTGATCATCCTCGTGGCCCTCCTCTGCACTTGTTCCAACACTTCCATGTCCTTTTTGTGTTGAGGACACCAGAACTGTACACAATACTCCAAGTGAGGTCTCACGAGAGCAGAGTAGACGGGCAGGATCACCTCCCTCGACCTGCTGGTCACGTTCCTTTTGATGCAGCCCCGGATACGGTTGGCTTCCTGGGAGGCAAGCACCCACTGCTGGCTCATGTTCATTTTCTTATCAACCCACGCCCCCAAGTCCTTCTCTGCAGGGCTGCTCTGAATCTCTTCCCTGCCCAACCTGGAGCTGTGCCTGGCATTGCTCCGACCCAGGTGGAGGACCTTGCACTTGGCATGGTTAAACTTCATCAGGTTGGCATCAGCCCACCTCACAAGCGTGTCAAGGTCCCTCTGGATGGCATTCCTTCCCTCCAGCATATCAACCAAACCACATAGCTTGGCATCATTGCAAACTTGTTGAGGGCGCACTCAATCCCACTGTCCATGTCACCAACAAAGATGTTGAACAAGACCGGTCCCAAGACTGATCCCTGAGGGACACCACTCGCTACTGGTCTCCAGCTGGACATTGAGCCATTGAGCACAACTCTTTGCATGTGGCCATCCAGCCAGTTCTTTATCCACTGCGTGGTCCACCTATCAAATTGATGTCTCTCCAATTTAGAGACAAGGATGCCATGTGGGACAGTGCCGAACGCATTGCACAAGTCCACGTAGATGACATCGACTGCTCTACCCCTGTCCATCAGATCCGTGGCACCATCATAGAAGGCTACCAGATGGGTCAGGCAGGATCCCCCCTTAGTGAAGCCATGCTGGCTGCCACCAACCACCTTGTTGTTTTTCATGTGCCTTAGCATGTCTTCCAGGAGAATCTGTTCCAAGACTTTACCAGACACAGTGGTGAGACTGACTGGTCTGTAATTCCCCGGCTCATCCATTTTTCCCTTCTTGAAAATGGGTGTTTTATTTCCCTTTTTCCAGTCATCAGGAACTTCACTTGACTGCCATGATTTTTCAAATATGATGGACAGTGGCTTAGCAAATTCATTTGCCAGCTCCTTCAGGACCCGCGGATGGATTTCATCTGGTCCCATGGACTTGTGTACGTTCAGGTTCTTATGATGGTCTCAAACCAGATCTTCTCCTACAGTGGGCCCAGGGTCTTCATTCTCACAACCCCTGTGTCTGCCTTCCAAGACTTGGATGGTGTGGTCAGAGCATTTGCCGGTGAAGACTGAGGCAAAGAAGTCATTAAGAACCTCAGCCTTCTCCAAATCCAGGGTAGTCAGTTCTCCTGAGAGCTTCCAGAGGGGTCCTATGCTGTCCCTACTCTGTCTTTTGTTTGCAATGTATCCATAGAATCCCGTCCTGTTATCTTTCACATCCCTAGCCAAGTTTAATTCTAAGTGGGCCTTGGCTTTCCTAACCTGGTCCCTAGCTTCCTGGATAACATCCCTGTATTCTTCCCAGGCCACCTGTCCTTGCTTCCACCTTTCATAAGCCTCTTTTTCCCTTTGAATTTTCCTCAGCAGGATGTTATCCATCCAAGGAGGTCTCCTGGCCCTCCTGCTGTGCTTTCTTCTAGTTGGGATGCAATATTCCTGGGCTTGTAGGTGATCCTTGAATACCAACTAACAGTCTTTGGGCCCTCCTGCCCTCTAGGGCTATATCCCATGGAATCTTACTAAGGAGGTTCCTGAAGAGGCCGAAGTCTGCTCTCTTGAAGTCCAGGGCAGTGAGCTTGCTGCACGCTCTTCTCACTGTCCTGAGGATCTCGAATTCGACCATCTCATGATCGCTACAACCAAGGCTGCCCTGGAGCGCCACATTTCCAACCATCCCTTCCCTGTTGGTAGGCACGAGGTCAAGCATTGCACCTGTCCTTGTCAGCTCCTCCGTTACTTGCAGAAGGAAGTTGTCTTCCACACAATCTAAGAAGCTTCTGGATTGCTTGTGCCAGGCCATACCATCCCTCCAACAGATATCAAGGTGGTTCAGGTCCCACATGAGAACAAGGGCCCGCCAGTGTGAGGCTATTCCTATCTGTCCATAAAGTACTTCATCTACAGAATCCTCTTGATCAGGCGATCTGTAACAGATCCCTACAGTACTGTCTCCCATCGCTGTTCACTCTTTAACCGTGACCCACAAACTCTCTGTTGACTACTCACCTGTCCCCAGACAGAGCTCCATACTCTCCAGTCTATCCCTAACATAAATAGCAATTCCCCTCCCCATCTGCCAGGCCTGTAAAGAGCTTGTAACCTTCCATTCCAACACACCAGTCATAGGAGCCATCCCACCATGTTTCTGCGATGCCTATTTTATCATACCCTTGTAAATATGCACACATTTTTAATTCCTCTTGTTTGTTCCCCAGGCTACTGGCATTTGTATAGTGGCATCTGAACCCAGCTCCAAATGAAGCCAGCTCATTGGCTGAAGTGGCTGGAATATGTCTACATTGCTCTGAGCATTTACTATAGGTGCTGGCAACTGACTGAGTGTGTTGTGATGGAATGATACCCCCCTCCCCCAACACATCTAGTTTAAAGCATCCTTGACCAGTCTGGCAAGCCTCCTAGCAAATCCACTCTTCCCCTTCTTTGTCAGACCAGTTCCACCAGCCCCAAGTAGACCTGCCTTACTAAATTGAGTCCCGTGTTCAAGATACCCAAACCCCTGACTATGGCACCACCCTTCTAACCTTTTATTAACCTGCCCAATCCTCCTAGCATTTTTTAGGTCCTGCCCTTTATCTTGGAGAATTGATGAAAAGGCAGTCTGAGCTCCAGAGCCCGTAACCACCTGCCTCAGGGCTCTGTAGTCCTTCTTTATGTTCTCCGGGCTACTGCTATCTATATCAGTAGCACCCACATGGATCACTAGAAGTGGGTGATAGTCAGTGGGACTGACTAGAGCAGGCAGCCTCTCTGCAACATCCCTGATCCGTGCCCCTGGTAGGCAACACACTTCCCTTGAGACTGGGTCAGGCCAACAGATGGGTGCCTCTGTTCCTTTCAAAGCAGAAAATGTTACAGATCTTTATCCTACTTTTCCTTAGTCATACCTTTCTGGATTCAGTTACATTTTTTGTAGGAGTGATTACATGTCTGAGAATCTATTAAATATTCTTTGTAACTTTTTTCTAGTCCAGGCCCAGTCTGGTTTTAAATCACAGGCAATATTTTGTAGTGCCACAGATTGCATTTATTTATTGAAGTTTTCTAGTCTCTGTTCCATCAGGATATTCCCCAAGACCGTTTGCTTTCTGACTACCTATGCACATTAAGCATGTTTTCCCAGAGACCTGTCCACACTATTTGAAGACTTCTTCTTGTGGAGACTGTGATTATTCTAGTACAACAAAGGTTTGCGGTTTGGTTTGTTTGCTTGTTTTGGATTTTCGGTTGGTTGTATTGTGTGTGTGGGGTGTGTGTGTGTGTGTGTGTATTTTCCTTCTGTTTGCATTATTCTATGCTTACCAATTTTGCATTTCATGTGCCATTTTATCTTTGAGTCACTAACAGTGAGGAAATCCTCTTGAGCTCTTTACAGACAGCTTTGGCTTTGACTATGTGGAGTAAAATCCGAATTATTTGAAAACATCACTGCATCGCTATTTATTGTGTTTCCAAATATTTATGCATATACTCAGCAGCCAAGGTCCAAACTTAAGAAATTCATGTGAGAGCTTGTTGAAAGCTTTTTCAAAATAGAAATGTAATTAGACCATACTTATCCACCTACTCAGTGACGCTTTGAAAAAACAGATAGATTTGTAAGGCATGATGCTTTACAAAACTTATATTAACTCATTATCAATACATTGTATCTATCTGTGTCTTTACTAATTATTTTCTTTACTTAGATTTTACTACTTAGACTGCTGCATGTCAGTCAAATCAGTAGTTCTCACCAACAACCATTTTAAAGGTTTTGTCATATTTACCACCTTCCATTCCTCTACCTGCAAGAATTGATGCAAGAAATAGGTTACACAGGATAGTAAAAATACTTGTAGCTCATATCAAAGTTCTTTAATTGTCTGTTGAAAATTATTTACTCCTAGTCAGCATACGTGTTTATTTAGACCTTTTTTATAAAAGAATATCCCACATATGAAAGCTTCAGTTGGAAATGCTTTCTCAAATTCATGCTGTAAAATGAAGATCTAGTGTAGGAATCTTCCAGATTGCCTTTGAACTGAATAAACTTACAGAAATTCACTTCTCTTTTCTGCAGCCTTCTTATACAACTTTCCTGCATCTGTGTTCCTCATAGCTTTTATCATTTGCTGATCCCCTGCACTCTCCGAGAGGTCTTCTGCATTTGATTTGTTTGAAAAAGGTTTTGTTACTACCTTCGTACCTTTAACATACATATTCTCAACATATTTTTTTGACTTGATTTATTATGTTTTTAAATTTGAATTGCCAGTCTTATGTTCTTGCATCTTTTGTGCTAGCATACAACTTCCATTTTTTGAGTCTTATTTTCCCTACAAATTTGAAGTCTATTTTATGAATCAGACATTCTACACTTTCAGTTGCATAATAATTACTTTTCTCACTTTTATAGAATCATAGAATAGTTAGAGTTGGAAAGGACCTTAAGATCATCTAGTTCCAACCCCCCTGTCATGGGCAGGGACACCTTCCACTAAACTATGTCACCCAAGGTTCTGTCCAACCCGGCCTTGAACACCGCCAGGGGTGGAGCATTCACCACTTCCCTGGGCAACCCATTCCAGTGCCTCACCACCTTTACAGTAAAAAACTTCCTCCTTACATCAAATCTAAACTTCCTCTGTTTAAGTTTGAACCGTTACCCCTTGTCCTCTCACTACAGTCCCTAATGAAGAGTCCCTCCCCAGCATCCTTATAGGCCCCCTTCAAATACTTTCATGCAGTTCCTCTTTTCAGTGAACTCACTTAATGCCTTTTTTTCCCATGAGATCTACAATTTGAATATATCTTGACCAGTGTGTCCACAGAGTAACAATCTGAAGATTCATTTAAAATGGGTCAAGTGCTCTCTGGAGCATTCACATAGTTATGGTCTCTGGAATCCTAACCACATAGCAGTGTAGTTGCAACTTTCAAAGTGTTTCGTAGCTCCCTTTCTACTCATGGTTTTCTTCCAGGAGAAATCTGAATATATTGAGAAAGAGGAAAGGGAAGGAAGTGAAAAGATGTGGGAAGTTTTCTGAGATCTTACTGTGCAGATGAAGCCTAAAAGATATGTTCTATTTAATAGCAATCCTGAACCTAGTCCAAAAAATATCATACAGATTTTTGAGGGCTGCTATTTCTTGAATAAATGTGTAATAAGCCTGAATTCAGTCTTGAATTCAGTCTAGCTCCTTCAGTGTGTGAGATCATATATGAAATACCAATACCCCAGAAATACCAATGTCTCATCAGAGTTCCTAGCTGTATCACAAGACACATATCAAAGAAGGAATTCATGTGGTATTTGAACTAATATGAACAAGCCAGTACTGTGTCTTTTAAGTAATTATTACTAGCATAAAATACACTAGACAGTATACAGAAAAGCAGAACTGCTTATGACACACATTTGCTATTACTATTATTATTCGCTTTAAAACGTTAACTCAATCAATCAAATGAAAACCTCATCTTTTTTTATTATGAATAACAAGTCAGCCTATCAGGATTTTAGAGGAAAACAAACATTCTTTTTTCTGTAAGATAACCTTGAAATTTCAAGCCATTATTATAGCTCACTAATTCTCTTTTATTATTCCTCTGACATCAGAAAACTGTGACTTCATTTTGATTTATTTCATAATATGAAACAGAACACACTTTTATTATCACTATAACACTTCAGACACCCATCCAGAATGTATGGTGAAGATAGGCAATATGTTCATACTTTCTGAAAATGCAGTTTTAAATTCCATCATTTTTTCAGGTAATTGTGTATTTTTTTCCCTTGGATGCCCATTGTTTCTTTGCTGGTTTAGAGTTTGTTCTTTGGTTTTGAGTTTTTTTTTGGTTTTTTTTTTTTGTTCTTTGCTGTCTTTTCATTTTGGATTCTACTGTTTTCTCCATCTGAACCAGCAGTGAAAACAGAGGTCACAAAGGAAGTCACAAATCATTAGAAAGGTACATTTTGTGACAATTAACAAATAAAATTTCAAATACCTAAGTTATTAGGAATGGTTTTATTTTGTTAAATAAAAGTTTAAAATAGCTCTTCACAATTCATTTGCTGGAAGTGTGCAGATAATCCCTTTCTGGGGCATTTAACAGAAGACATTCATTGATAAGAACAGAAATGGAATTAAAAAATGTTATTATGTTGTTGATGCATGCTCTTTGTTAGCTGCTGACCTGGGAGCAAAGATAATGAAAAGACCATAAAGACTTTACAATGAGAAAGGCGATGGTGTCAAGTGGGTCAAACAGCAAAAGATGAAACATGTAACTAGGTTTTTTTGTCTTCTAGAAGATCTGTTACAACCTAACATACCTAAATTATTTATGACTGATGTTATCGCTCTTCTAAGAGGTATAAATTGTCAAAGTTCTTTTGACACCACAAGAGAAATGAGTCTTATATGAAACCTGCATCATCATCATAATAATAATAATCATCATTATCATAGAATCATAGAATAATAATGGGCATCTTTCTAAATGTGGTTAGAGATCACTCTGTGTATAGGAAGCAGTGTGAGGTTAAAAAAAAAAAAGTTTTCAAAAAATGATAAGTAATTTCTCTATGGAATAGCAAATCTGGCACAAAAAATAAATGGAGTGTCATTTTTAATAAGGGATTCAACCCATTTTCACTTACTAATTTCTGAAATCACTAATTGAGCTGAGGAAAGATTAATACATTGGACTTGATTTTCAAAGCGATGATAATGCTGCATGATATATGTGCTGCAGCTTCTCCTATAATATTATGTGAATGCAAAGCAAAGAGAAACAGTATATGCGATTAAAAGTGGGAGCTGGTCCAGCAGAGGTATACTGAACAGTAAAATTTGGTAAAATCTTTAACTATTCCTTGAAATATGTAAAGACTCTTTTTATTTTTTCCCAGGACTGAATGTAAATTCAAGTCTTGGGAGTATAATTTTATTCAAGAATGTAGATTGGAGGGAAATAAATTACATTTCCCTCATACTTATAAAACACTGAATAATTTAAAAATCACTATTCATATTACATGCAAATGAATAATATAAGCAAATAATATTATGATGCAGAGATTATGAAAATACTGACTGACTACTCATCCCTTTTCCTTATATACAGAGCACACTGAATACTTGAGATGAATATTAAGTTGAACATGTCAGTGGATCATATCATGGGGTAGACGCTGCTTCCAGTTCTGTTTTCCATCAGACAGATCTCAGTACTTTCATTCTCCCTTTCTCCCTTTTTAACCCTCAGGAGAACAGTGGCTGCTGGTGAGGCTCCCAGGAAAATTTTGGGAGATGAGACAGCAGTAGCTACTGTAATAGACTGGGGAGAGAGACAGGGGAGGAAAGGAAATCACCTGCTCCTCAGAGTAATACAATGACAGGAAAGACAGATATACAAGCTGTGGAATGATGATAATAGACTAAGTATGATCCCACCATCCAAAGAGGCATCCAACTTCTGCAGAAGCTGAAGTGGCATGTCTGTCTCACATATTCTCTAGAAGCCTCATCACTTGGTCTCTGAGCTCGCCTATCTTCTTGCATAGGATCAGAGGATCATGGGATTGCTCAGGCCAAAAAGGACCTCATGATGACCAGTTAAGCCTTCTGCTCAAAGCGCAGTCAGATCTGAATTGAGACCAAATTACTCGGGGCTTTGTCCAGCTTGATTATAAATACAGGATTGAGCGTCCAAGGTTGGAGCCTTATCCACCACTGATAGCCTTAAGTCTCACTGGCTTTGCCCAACCCTCTTCTTTCAGAATTCACTGTGTAAGTGGAAAAAAAAATCAGTTTTTCCTGTATGGCTCAAATGGGATGTCATGTATGTAGCTAGGCAAGTCACAACTGTGTTTTATAACCTTAGAGATAGAAAAAAGGTGATTGCATCATTTCATCTAACTTTAATAAAGCTAAAGACAGAAATTTTCTTAGTCAGCTTTAGACATCTTTATCTGGGCTCATTATCTATGTTCTTTTTATACCTGCTATAGAAAGATCAGGACATGAATAATTTCTCACTAATCTACTGTAGATGACTAAAATGGTTCAGTCCAATTGTCACAGAACTCTATTGACTATAAAGGGAGTTTAGATGGCTGCTTCAGAGGAAAATGCCTATTCTGAGAATGTTTTCCGCTTAGATTACTTAGATGATTCCTTTCTCAGGTGTGTGGAGTAATTTAAATCTTTACAGTCCCTTTGTAGCTGCAGAAAGAGCTATGGCATGAATCTTTTCCACCATAAGACAGTTTCTACAGAAAGATAAATCATTCTTTGAAAGTCCCTTCCTTTTATGCCAATTATAAAAGGAGCTAAGATGACTAACTTACATTGACCAATTACATGAATGAAGTTATGCCAGTTGATCATAGATGTTTTCCATTTTTAATGGTAGAAAATATTTTGACCTATTTTATTTGAGTAGTCATGCATCACTAATTCAGCCTTGTATTTGATTGCCCAATATTTAGATGTCTAACACAAAAAAGAGAGTTTTAGTGTAACCTACTATTTTGTGGGCATTTGTAAAAATCTGAGCATATCCCCCATGAGAATTGTACGAGATTTTTTTTCTGCATCCAATTTTGAAGAAATGATATGGCATTCTAAAATACAAAATGTAATTTGAAGATCTCATACTGCAAGAAAACTAATGAAAGAAGTAATTTCTTTTTAATGTCAATAATGCAAAGTAGTTAAACTGTCAGCGAGGCAACTCCACAGTGCCTTTAAGAGTATAAACAGGTCATTGGTTTTCAATTGATATTTTAATTGAAAATTGTTATGAGTCTTAGTACAATTTTTTTTCATGTTTAACTAAAATTTGTGGCCATTGCTTAATGCTGTTTATAAAAATGAACTTCGTTACCATCACAGATATACTATGTGATTTCTCCTTAACAACATTTTTCAAGACAGTAAATTCAAAGCTACTCTTGTTTTGCCAATCACTACATTTGTTGCAATATATTGGCTGGCGAGGTCTCATCTGGTACTACCTGGCTGTATTGTAGGTGTATGAAAAGTGCAATATTACTACAGCACAACAGAGATGAAAATATGTTGTTAAGGCTTTTTGATAGTACTGAAGAATGAACTAGTGTCCTTGAGAAGCATTTGGTCTTTAACATTTTAGCAGTGATGTTTATTCCTTCTTATACAGAGATATTGACGAAGTAGGTAACGTATTCTTAGTTTATTTGGTTAAGAGTAAGTGGTTCATTTCCATATGACACTATTTTTGATTTCCCTGTTATAGATGTTTAGCTGATTGCCTGGAAATGCCAATTTTGATACAATTTCTTTGTGGTTAAAAACCTAATAGGTAGCTAATATTTCCTCAAGTTCCTCTTCTGCTTTCCAGGTGCTCATACAATTGGTAAAGTTTTGGAAGTGAATTTTGGAAAACATTTTTAATTTACTATTTCAACATCATGCTGCTGTGTAATTTGCCTATTAAAATAATTAAGATGTCAACAGAGTATGATTATTTTATCAAGTGATTGATGAGAGCCTGTAGACAACTTTGAGCACAGTGAAGGCGAAGACAGCTAGTTGTCAACTGGCCATGACATGAACTTCAAGTTAAGCAAGTACTATGAAAAAATGATCAGATTTTAGTTAAAATAATGACAGAAGGAATATAGTACATTGTGAGTTTAATCTGCTGGGAATTTGTTAGGGTGTTCTTAAGAAATATTTGAGCCTAAGTTATGAAGACAATGTTGTAGTTGTGAAAGTGGAGAAAACCCTTAAGGGGATAGGTGAGCCACCTTGTGACTTGTGTCTTCTGTCACCTTTTGAAACGTGTCTGCTTGAACAATACTTCATAGATCTGACATACATCTTGTATGTAAATAGAGATCCTTTGAATCCTGGATACATCAAGTAACAGCAGAGCAAACGCTTTGAGATCCCAGATATCTTTAAAATAATAATCCTTTAGTATAACAAAGAACACACACACACACACCCACACACACACACACACACCCACACCCACACACACACCAGTCTAAAATGTCTATAACCCAGGTTTTGGACCATGTATTTCCTATTCTAAAAAGAAAAAAAACCCTGCATTTTTGTAATTTGAGCTAAAAGCTTGACATTATTCACCACTGGGATGTATGGAGTAATCCAGAAGCTCCATTATCTCCTCAAGTTCATAACTTTTCGTAAGATTTTTTAGATTGATAGTACTTTACTATCCTGAAATGAAGATGATTTAAACATTTCGCCCCACGGATTTGACAGAATAAGAAACATACATATGCAATCAGTTGGCTAGTGAATTTTAACCACCATTAAACTTCCCTGACTCAATTATTAATCCATACCCTTATGTACTGAGGTTAGCAACCGGAAATTTTGAAATCCTATAGATTTTCTTTAAAATATGTAATCCTTACACACTTTAAGTCTCTACCTAAAATGTAAAAGACAAAAATCAAAACTAGGTGTGACTATAGAAATATGGCCAAATATATATTTACTGAAAGTACAGGAAAGTGTGCATTTATTGTAGTTTTGTCAGGATTTAGCTTGACTTTTCTGGTGGTTTTTTTTTTGAGAAGTTGAGTGACAATTCCTCTGAGGAAAACAAGGTAGTTCAAAATAGCATTTAACAAGCAAGTAAATAAACAGAACTACTGCCTTGCTTCATGTGGAAATTAGTCTATTAAATATGCAGGCAACATGATTTCCATGGTTACAAATGACCTGCTAATCTCTTAAATTATCCAGTCATCACAAACAACAAGTTTACTAAATAATTATAGTAAAATGCAGAACTGATGCCATCAGTATTCTCAAAGTGAAATTCTCACAGACAGAAGTTTTTCGCCTGCTAAGAAGTTACCCTACATCTTACCCATAGTGTAGGGTTGTCACTGGATCTCTTTAAAATATTTTACCTTGAACATGTTTTTTAAATAACAGTATTTTATCCATGTTGTTAATGTTGTAGGTAAGAAGAACAGTAACCTGTTGTGGGGTAGGTATTTGTAATTTGAGTACAAAGTGAAAACCCATGTAATGTGCACTTGTCTGAATGTTTCTAGATGCAAGAATACAATATATGTTGGACTGAGGCACTTTCAATTCTGGTATTTACTGCAGTTGATAGTTACGATTTTTCACAAAGTAAATGAATTATGTTTATTTATGCTAAATTCAATTTATCTAACTGAAAGAAAAAAAACCAAACCAATCAATGGCTTTTGAATTATCACTATTCATCACTTAATAACTGTACAAATACATCTTTCAGAAATTTCCTCAGAAAAGTTCTTTAAAGTCTCCTAATGAGAAACATAGATGTGTGCAATAACTGCTGTGTAATGCCTATTTCGTCATCATCGCTTTTTTAATCAAGCAGTAACTGCTTTTGTGTCTTGACCTAAAGTCAGTGAGCAAAAACATTTTGCTAATGACTGATTCCTTGTGTACTACTTTTCATTCTAATTAATACCAAATGCTCATCAAGGTTGGTTTTCCTTTAATGTCTGCACTATAAACCACTGCAACACTATTAACTTAATTTTTCCTCTTTTGGGGTCCCTAGACAGCTAACAATTGCAGTCTTGGGATAATTTATCAGCATTGCCACCTTCCATTAATTTACCACAGAACTGTAATATTTCACATTATTATATCCCAGCACCTTCTAATCTTGGTTGTATGAGAAACTTTGCTTCCATTTAGGGAAACTGTTGTGAATAGAAACTAAGATTGTACCCCTTATGAATTAAGAGATGACTTGCTCCCACAGTAACCTTGAGTTCCAAATTTGACGGAAAGTCAAAGGAAGATGAAATGTTTTACAACGTAAAATTCCTACAGCCTGACTCGAGTGCTGAATAGAAATAGTACTATTCCTTTTATGTGAATTGCCTGATGATTTCCATATGATTTAGGTTAATGATGGGATTCTCTTTCAACTCAGGTGTCTAGGCTTCATCTAAATCTCTTTGATTTGCCCTGTTTAATATCTGAGGTCTATTTTTAATCAATAACAGAAATATGAGTGCTAAAGTCCTTCTCACACATTTTATAACATAGTCTTTCTTTTTGTGAGCCTTTATATCTCTCCCCCAACCCTTTTTCACCTTACCCTTTTAAAATGCTTCAAAACAAAGTGTCTTCTTTCCCATTTTTACTCAGACAATATTAATTTACTGTGATTTTTTTCCACTGTGTGCTTGTCAAACCTTGTTGTTGCCCCCTTTTTTTTTTTTTTTAAACAGAGTGACTTCTCCAAAATGCAATTTTATTGATTTAGCCTTCTATCGCTGTTTTTGCCATCACTGTCAGCTTACCTTAATCAGAGGAACCTTTACCAAACGTGTTTTGCTGTCCATTTATCAAAATGAGGGAAAAAAAAAATCTTGGAAAAAAAATTGTATCATATTGGTTCTTGTTCTAGTTGCATAAGTCACCTCTGATGAGCTGATCCAAACTTTCTGTGTGATGATTGTGTATAACGCTGAATTCAGTGCTGTTCTCATCTTTTCAGAAAACCATATATCATTAACAGTGGCAGTGTGGTAATTACAGCTATTTGTATTTCTCTGGACTTATTCAAAAGATGACTTATTGCCTATATTTCAGCTATCTAAATAAACTATAGAGTAGGCTATATGTATAGTGTGTTCTTAAAAAATTGCAGACCTAAATGTTGGGCATTTTACAAGCTCTTTGGTTACTTGTTCATAAGTTTATTGTTCTTCTTCAGTGTTTACCTTCTTTAGATGCTTGTTTTCATGCTGAACGCTTTCTTGAGACAAAGATAGGTGTTTAATCGTAATAGTGTTGTCTTTGCTTTGTTCCCTTTGTCCTGAGTCTGTCTTATTTCAAACTTCTTTCCACTGAACATAAAAAGGGGACAAATAGTAGTTTTGTATCTCTATCTGTATTATATAGAATATCTATAATACATATATTATCTATATTTATCTATCATATCTCCCTGTAATCCCTATTCTTCCCTGTCATCCAGGTTGAAAGAGGAAGTATTTTAAATATATCTAGTTACGTTCTACTCATTTTACCATTATATTTGTATTCCAAAACCTGGTTGAGCTGGGGGCCCTTTCACTGAAATACTTATAACCTTTTTTATACCTAACATCTATAATTGATGTCATCATAAACAAAGTCACATCTGACTCAAACCCAGAAATAACATTTTGAAGCCTTCAGACTGTGCCATGATAGAAATGTGCCAGTCTACACACTAACTCTATACCATGTTTCATCTAGTCAGTCATCCTCATATAGATAAATAGTAAGACACACCTCTGATTATTTAATCTTTCAGTTATAGTGAGGATATAAGCCAGTTTCACAACATGCTTAAAGGAAGATATTGGGGCTCAATCGCTCCTAATAGAGTTTTTGCCCTTAGTAATTTGAATTCTGTTTATCTGATCTCAATCAAAATCCAATTATACACTGCATACAGGAAATAAGCAGCTATTTGTATTATGCATGTTTTTAATGTAAGGGAAAAATGTCTAGAATGTGAGGTTCAGTGAACTGTTCCTTCCCCACTAAAAAAAGCCAAATAATTATTGAAAGAAGAGGATGGAGGTTAGAGTATTAACACTTAATTGAAGCAAAGACTTATTTATTACTTTATTAACTTCTAAAGGATAATGAATACTACAATAAAGAGATTTTCTTATCTATGGAAGGGAAAGAACCTTTATTCTAATAAGAAGTTGGCTAGACTTCTTCCTACTTAAGGAGAAAGAAAAATAAATCTAAGGGATGAAATGTTAAACTACTCCAGATCTTGTAAAAGACTTCAGAGGAAAGACTGACTGTTAAACCCAACATTGTCTACTAAAAGAGAGAAAATATACAGTCTGATTCCTGTATAGTTTCTTGAGAGAGAGCAAGTCTGAGAAATGACAGACAAACCTTCTGATGCAAACCTTCTGATGTAAATTTTTCATTCCTTCTTTTCTAAATATTTATCACTGAGTTGTCTGTTTTAGATACTAAGTGCTGATATTGGCATATTTACTATAAGCTGAAGCCACTTTTAGCTCTATGACAAGCTGCGTATATATGCAGAAGACATGCACTAACTAGGCCAGTATCCGAATTAATTAAATTTAAATTTTAGTTGCAACCATTACTGAATGATATGACATGACATGGGATGATGATATATTACATGACAATATGATATAACATGACAGAATATGATACATGATATGATATGATATGATGATATGATATGATATGATGATATGATATGATGTGAAGAGGAATTCTTAACAAAAGATTTCACTGAAGACCCACACTCTAGTCTTACACTCGTCTTTCTCAGTATTCTTCTACATATCATGCTTCTCTAAGCTCCAAATCCAAGCTTCTGAATTCCTGCATTTTCTACAAAATTCTATGTCCCTACACTGAATTCTAATCCTAAACTCCTATCCTTTCTCACTCCTATTTCACATACTCTCATCTACAAAAATGTGGATCCCCAGCCATTTTTTTTTTCCACTACAGGATCTCCTATTCTCTACCAATGGCCATTTCCCAAAACTAGGACCCGAGTGCCCTCCTTTCATTCACCTCAGCAACATCAAACCGATCTAGCCAACCCCTATGCTCTTTGTTTGTTACGCCTTGGGCCTTAAAAGATGTGTGAACTGCATATCCTGGACTGGCTAGGGTCAACAGTAGCAGTAGTAGTCTCAATTCTGTCCATGTAGAAACTTACAGGAGCTGCTCAGGTGGCACATACTAAAGTTCAGATGATTGTAAGTAATTGTCTGTGAAAAGCAATTTATCCTTTGGGCTTGAATAAGAAGCAGATGTGAAAGTAGAAACTTCAGATGGTGATGTTGTCAGGCTGAAACAGTTAGGCTGAAACAGTTAGGCTGAAACAGTTCTGCTGAAACAGTTCAGCCTGGAGAAGGGAAGGCTCCGGGACACCTCATAGTAGCCTTCCAATATGTGAAGGGGGCCAAGAAGAAATCTGGAGAAGGACTTTTTACAAGGGCATTAACTGACGGGACAAGAGGGAATGGCTTTAAACTTACAGAGGGAAGATTTAGGTTAAACATTAGGAAAAAGGTTCTTTACTAAAATGTGGTGAGACATTGTCACAGATTGGCCAGAATAGCTGATGCCTCATCCCTGGAAGTATTCAAGACCAGGTTGGATGGGGTCTTGAGCAATCTGTTCTAGTGGAATGTGTCTCTCTCCATGACAGGGGTGTTGGAACTAGATGATCTTTAAAGTCTCTTCCAACCCAAACATTTCTATGATTCAATGCACAAACTTTTGGTTTGTGCATCGCAACTAAGGGTCCAGTTTAGTTTCATTTCATAGAATCAAAGAATAGTTAGGGTTGCAAAGGACCTTAAGATCATCTAGTTCCAACCTCCCTGCCATGGGCAGGGACACCTCCCACTAAACCATGCCATCCAAGGCTATGTCCAGCCCCGCCTTGAACGCCGCCAGTGATGAAGCATTCACAACTTCCCTGGGCAACCCATTCCAGGGCCTCACCACCCTCGCTGTAAAGAATTTCTTCCTCATATCCAACCACTCTTCGTACAGGGCAGGATGGAAAGAACTCTTTTATTAATTTCCTTTTCCTTATTTTCTCCCTTTTCCTCATTTTATCCTGTTTTTCAAATCTGTGTGGGCTGAAGATTAAGCAGTCCTGCTTGCAGGTGTAAGTATTATTCTGTCTATATTCACAGAATAGAGAATGCTTTCAGATTGCATGGCCTACCAGGCTACCAAACCTCCATGATGTGCAAGCCTCACCCTCTACCCACACTTCCTTCTGATGAAGTAGTGCAGAGCACTTAACTCATTGATTTATACCTGTCATCAGGGCCCTTCAGGATTGTGTGGGATGGACAGAACCTGGGCCAATGATTACATTTCAAAATGTGCCTGCTGTTTAGAAATTTATTCTTTTCAACAGTTTTTTTGCAAATTATATAACCTTTAATGACTTTTATGTACTCTTTCAAAGAACACAAAAGCTTTCAACTGTGAATTGTTATCAGGTGAACACTAATGCTTGATGCCGTAGCCTTCTACTTACTAGCAAAATGGCTGATTCCAAATATTTTCTATATGTTTATCTACAGCAGGATCAAAGAAACAAGGAAGAAGTAGTGACTAGTTTTTATCAAAATTGTGTTTGGCAAGTATTGTGGAAGCAAAGACTACAAAACTAGCAACTTATTCAGAAATTCAGGCAAAATGTCAAGATTTGCACTTTCCCCAGAGTTCAGTACTTTATAACGACTCGTAAATTAGCAAGTACTGACCAAGTGAAGACAGCTCTATTCATATTTCCTCAGTAGATTTTTAACAGTAGTAAGTGCTGCAATCCATTCAAACCTTCAAAGGATAGTAGCATTCTCACACAGAGAAAGCAAGAAATGAAGTAATATCCATGTGCTGTCATTCTTTTTTTTTGTAGATATCTTTGACTGCAGTGATTAAATGGTTTTGTAAAATACTCCATTGTCAGGTTAGATTTTACCTAATGACCATTTTCATATTATAAAGAATGTGCAGTAATTTGTGCTTAATAACAGGCTACAGTGACCACGCTGGTACTGAAGACACCAGAATACTTTCCTCCCTGGAACATGAAAGCACTGTGCTATTGCAGATGCCATGGTGGGGCAGCTATTGAGAAAAGTTGCCACTGAAAGGAGCAACCAATGCTAAACTGTTTCAGACTCCTGAATGTAATACAGTATTAAAATTATTTTTTCAGGTACTGGTTTTACCTGAGACATCTTGGCAGAAGGTCATTTCAGTTAAAGATTTACTGCTAATACTTGCTGAATAGGAAGGACTGATATTTTTCATGCTGTTTCTGTTTCAATGTTCCCTTGCTGTCAGCACTAGCTTTTGTGCTGTTCTAAGGCAATTCCACATCAGGGCGGCTGAGGCCAACCACGCAGCATTCAGCTAAAATAGTGCCACATGGTTCTTGGGATTTGGCCCCCAGCGTACAATAAATCCTGTACCTGCCTAAAATTCCACTTAGATTTTTTTACTAATAAAACCCTTACACCTAAGCGTTCCTTCGTATTGCTTGCTTTGCTGTGTTTTTGCATAAGCAGTCTGGCATAGTGTATGCACATTATAAGGTTATAAAAATGTTTGAAGAAATCTCTCAGGTTCTTTTTCCTAAAGCTCCTTTTTTTGAAGCTCAGACATTGTCACAAAAGAGAAATATGAAAATAGTCAATGAAATTTAGATACCAGTACTTATCTTGGCATTCAAGCAACCAGTTATCTGTCAATTACCAGTCAGAAAGGGTTTGTATTGTAAATGTAATGTTTCTCCATGCTATTTTTTTAAATGCATAATCTAGGAAAAAGGTTTCCATTCTTTTCTTGTTGAACTTCTTCGACAGTTTAAATTCTCTTAAAAATAAACAAATAAATGAACATGTGTCCTATTTCACTCTAATCCCTCTATACAGATAATTTTGACTTTTATGTTGCTTTCGTTCTGCGTCAAACCTTGTAGCACTCTAACAATAGCTTCTATACAGCAGTCTTCAAAGCAGCTTGCAGGGTTCAAATTCAACTGTATCTTTTTGCAGCATAGTGCCCATTTTACATCAGAGTGTGAAAAAGTGACTGCTGTGTCTCAGATTCAGGATGGTTTACCCTTATGCTCAGTTCCGTCATCAGTCCATGGCCTCTTGCAAATGTTACGGCTTCTCAAAGATGTCATGTTAAATGCCAGCATTTCAGATTTGCTTTTCTCAGAGGCATTAGCCTGACTTTTCCAAGTTAAATTTCCCTTTGTTTTTCTCAGCTTGTGTTTTTATAATAACTTTAAAATTATTATTTATTGTTTTTCTGAAAGGTGTTTGTCCTTCATTCTGCTTTAGCGTTATATATGAATTTCATTAATGTGATTGCCTTTGATTGATTGACAGCTAAAGCTACCTGCAAAAGTAAAAGTCAGAATGCTGTCCTGGTTTCATATATGACTACCATCTCAAAATATGACAGCTAGTTGAATAGTGAGGTACAAAAGACATCTGGAAGATTTGAAAACACCAGTATATTTTACAGGATGGAAAATAAGCCAGTAGACTTAGAAAGATGAAGGGGCTTTTGCACTGTCTTGATACGTACTACAGCACATAACTTTATTGTGGTCAATATCAGTACCTATCTCTAAAGCCACTGTGATTGTATCAGGTATAAATGACAGGGGGTTTGAAGCAAAAAGGCTGAAGAGGTGACCTGTATAGAGGAGGCCATGAAATACCTTATGTCAGTCCCAGACCAGTCTGGCACTGGTGTGAACTCCCATTGCCTATAAAAACTACAGCCTGACAGGGACCCTGTGGGACCCCAGCTCACATATTTTTAAGCAAAAGCAGTAGACCTGAGAGGGTGGCTATGCTCTAGATGCTGTCAGAAACCTGCAGGGGGTAACGGTCTTAGAAAGACACAGCAGAAAAGATGTGATGAGAAGGCAGCTAAGGGCATAGCTAGACATACTTGGGAAAAGGTGACCCATACTGGGTTAGGGACACTTCTGAGTGACTCCAGCTGTGGGTGACCCGTGTCAGGGCAGGAACACTCCTAAGGGACTTCAGACTGTGGAGGACCCAAGTTAAAGCAGATAGACTGCTGAGGGACTGTGTCCATGGGTGACCCATGCTATGACAGAGACAATCCTGAAGGACCGTAGCTCTGGGTCACCCTTACAGGGAGGCAGTAACACCCCTGAGGCACTTTGGCCCATGGACATCACATGCCAGAGCAGTGAAAAATGCAGAATCCCAAAGCAGTGGAGGAGAACCAGGGACAAGCATGAAGTAGCAGATAAAAAGCAATTCATTCCTAGCCTCCTGTGCTGCCTGTTTCTTCACCAAAGAAATTCGGATAGATTGTGTGCAGCCCATGTCAAACATGAGCAAAATTAAGACTAGAAAGGGGAAAGAAAGCAAAATATTTTTTTTATTTGGTTCCTCTTCTCCCCAGTACTCAGATGAATGATGAGAAACTGGTGTTAATTCACAAGAAATTAAATGAAGAAAATTCCCCAAGTTGAGGCTCTTTTGTTCATATCAGAGTTAGATATAGTCGAGGAAGAGTTCTAGAAAGACCTGGACTGAATGGGAACCCACCTAAGTCATTCTTTGGGATTTGGCAGGAAAAAATGCTATACTTAAAAAATTCATCGTGGCTAAAATGAAGGCATGCTGGTGATGGGCCTTCCTTTACTGTAAAGAACCATTACACCCAGTAGCATCTACAGTTAGTATTACAAAAATGGAGTATTAATCATTTGTTTGATATTTTTTTCCAAAGATTCTTGACTAAGCTGCAGTCTAGGTGCAGCTTCTCTTATAAGAACTACCACCAAGATCTGTGGTAGTTGTCACAGTTTCTCTTGTATGAAGCTGTTTCATTCTTACATCCTAATGAGATGAATACTGAGCAAATAAATAGTAGTACTGACCATTTCCAAAGGTATGCAAAAATAATGTATTAAGTAAATACAAAAATCACTAATATAAAATTTAAATAGAATATTTAAAAAAAAAAAATTTCCTAACAGATAACAGCATAATTCTATGCTGCAAATTTTCCTGATTAACAAGGGCAGTGAATAGTGTTGAATTAAAACTTTGTTATAATAAAACATTTTTTTTTCCTTTCTCAGGTTCCCCTGGAAATGACTTGGTTCACATACACAAAAATTCTGAATGTTGTCTTAAAGTCAGAATCATAGAATCATAGAACAGTTAGGGTTGAAAAGGACCTCAAGATCAGCAAGTTCCAACCCCCCTGCCATGGTCTGGGACACCTCACACTAAAACATGTCACCCACAATTCCATTCAACCTGGCCTTGAAAATTGGAAGGGATGGAGCATTCACAGCTTCCTTGGGCAGCCCATTCCAGTGCCTCACCACCCTTACAGTAAAGAATTTCTTCCTCGGATCCAATCTAAACTTCCCCTGTTTAAGTTTGAACCCATTACCCCTTGTCCTCTCACTACAGTCCCTAAGGAAGAGACCCTCCCCAGCATCCCTATAGCCCCCTTTCAGATACTGGAAGGCTGCTATGAGGTCCCCACGCAGCCTTCTCTTCTGCAGGCTCAACAGCCCCAACTTTCTCAGCCTGTCTTCATATGGGAGGTGCTCCCATCCCCTGATCATCCTCGTGGCCCTCCTCTGCACTTGCTTGAACAGTTCCATGTCCTTTTTATGTTGAGGACACCAGAACTGTACACAATACTCCAAATGAGGTCTCACAAGAGCAGAGTAGAGGGGCAGGATCACCTCTCTCCACCTGCTGGTCACGCTTTTGATGCAGTCCAGGGTACAGCTGGCTTTCTGGGCTGCAAGCGCACACTGCCGGCTCATGTTAAGTTTCTCACCGACCAACACCCCCAAGTCCTTGTCTGCAGGGCAACTTTTTTTCAGAAGTTGATATTTTGAAAATCACTGTGTGTGGTTTTTAAATATCTTTCATGGTTTAAACCCAGTGGTTAACTCAGAACCAAGCAGCAGTTCCCTCATTCCCCTCTCCTTTGTCCCCCTGCTCCCAGAGGGATGAGGAGGAGAACTGAAAGAATGTGACTCCCAGTGGTTGAGATAAGAACAGTCCAGTAAATAAGGTATAACCTACCACCAATAATAATAATGGTAAGGGAAATAACAAGGGAAGAGAATACAACTGCTCACCACCCACCGACAGATACCCAGCCCGACCCAAGCACTGATCTAACCCTTCCGGGTAGCTGCACCCAGTTTATATAGTGGGCATGACGTGCTGTAGTACGGAATACCTCTTTGGTTAGAGGTTAGTTTGGGTCAGGTGTCCTGTCTCAGCTTCCTCCCAGCTTCCCCTCCTCCCTGACAGAGCATGAGACTCAGAAAGTCCTTGGTCAGACTAAACATTACTGAGCAGCAACTAAAAACATTGGTGTTTTCAGCTCTGCTCACAGGCTGAAAGTCAAAAACAAAGCACTGCACCAGCTACTAAGAGGGAGAAAAATTACTACTACTACTGAACCCAGGACAACGCCCTATCCACTTTTTCTTACAGGCAGTTTTCTGTGTAGTCTCTGAAAGCTCACATAATAAAATTAGGATGCAAATTATAAATTAAGATGCTGAGTTGGAAATAGAAAGACAGCTGCCAGGTTGGTATGCAAGTCAAGTCTTCAGTGTGTGCTGAGATTTGCATGTAGAGTGCTGTTAGTGTATTAGCTCCTAAGTGTTTTATTGTTATCCAAAAGCTTTAATGCAGCAGGTAAGAGAGCACATTTTTCCTAAAACAATAATATAAAAAGGAAAATCAACTTTGTCTTCAACTTCAACAAACCTCACATTCATCTTCTCTGGAAATGCTGCATTACTTGTATTAATCTCTCACAACTCTTTGAGTCTCTACAATTGTCATTTCTGGAATACCAAATTTTCACTAGTTTAGTGTACAAGATTTAGAGGATTTTTTCTTGTTTTCATAAAATGCATAGAAATCTGAATTTATCCTTATTAACCAAGACTTTATTTGATGTTAACAACAGAAAAGGAATTGCTGTACGGTGCGTGTTCTACTTCTAAGATTATCTTCAGCCTATTGAGTACATCAGTACTGTAGATTTTGGTTATCCTCAGTTGTCTTTCCTGTGATCCCGGGGGGTGAATATAAAATTTCTGGAGCATGCAGAACTCCCAGGCCTACCTAGAGGCACAGTATGCCATTAGTACAGCACTATAATGTTTGGATACCTGCAGGCACATAGAGAAAGACTGTCAGCTCCCCTCAAGGTACTGCTTGGATGGCATGCAGGCAAAGCTGGGGTCACAGCACCCTACCTAAGCATAGATTAAACACGGCCCCACTTATTCTTGACAGTTAATTTACTCAGGGTATCTCACACTGCTGAAGCAACTTGATTCAGATCGAACTGTATTTATTTAACAGTAACTGTGTAGCATGCTCTATGAATGTGATAGGAGAACATGGTAAAGAGTAATGAAAACAGAAATTTTACTCTTGTTGATTCGGAGGTATTGTTAATAAAAAAAAAAGTGGCATTGATTATATGATGACTGTATGCTCTGCTGATCAGCATGTTTTCTTATGTGATTGATGTAATGGTACTGGGAATGAAAGCACAGTGCCAGTCAGTCATAGACATCCGGGAAATAGTGGGTGATAAGTAATGAATGATTTGTTTTAATCTAGTTTTGGTCCTAGTCCTGCAGCCTTCAGGAGGAAATCACACAAAAATATTGGTTTTAGACTGAAAATTCTGTCATCTCTGCATTTTTTCTCATATAAAGAAAGTTGGGGTTTTTTTGGTTTTTTTTTTTTTTTTTTTTTTTTTTTGTTTTTGTTTTTTTTTTTTTTGAAAAATATATGCATATATGTATCAGCATTTGCTTCTCAAGCTAGAAGGGCTACATTCAGAAAACTAGCTGTGGTATTTTTTTTGTCCTTCACCAGGTATTTCAGATTACCAGCCCAGAATGGGTGGTCTTGATTCAAGTCCTTTTTGCCTCTGTTTTTCATCTCAGAAGAAGGTGATAATACGGAGTCTCCTGGATTCTGTTCTGTGGCTGGATTTTCTTACATTTTCAATTTGGTGCTGTTTAATTCTTTGATCTTGTGGAGAAATAAGTACAAGCAGGTATTCCAACTCTTCACTAACAGTTCTTTTGAATTAAAAAGTCATTCTTAACACTGGTGCAAACACATGCCGTAAATGACGCAATTTTATTACTTCACTCCTTTCTGCCTCCCCAGGAAGATATAGCTGCTGAATGTATCTTTTACTTTCTAAGATAACTGAAAGGGCATGTTTGCTAAATTTGCTATTCATTGAAAGATTTCTGGCCCAGTTCAGACAACATGACTGAGAATAGTACACTTGAAAACTGAGAAAAATGAGCTAAGGGTCTAAACGCTGTTGGGTTTGGGGCAGTGTTCAAGGCCGGGTAGACATAGGCTTGGATGGCATGGTTTAGTGGGAGGTGTCCCTGCCCATGGCAGGAGGGCTGGAACTGGATGATCTTATGGTCCTTTCCAACCCTAACTATTCTATGATTCTACAATTCTATGATTACAGACAGGAAATAAACAGATAGGAAACCCACAGGAAAAAAAAAAATGTAAGAAAAAGGATCAGCTAATTTTGTTCTCTGGCTGCAGCATTTATCTAAAGGCTGCAACCTTGCAATTTTGGTGATGGTGGGTGGTACAAAAAAATTGGTTTGCATGGATACTTTCCTTCTTCTTACACTGAGAATGTCTCCAAAACTTCTTCCCTTTTAGCTAAAATAATCTGAAACTTTTATCTTTTTGGTAATTTGGGAAAAAAAGACTGAGTATAAACTCAGTGCAGAAGTCCCATCTGGAAATGCAAAGAAATGCTTTCTCTGGCTGCTTTTCTTTCTATTTTTAATATAAGTTAGCTCAAAGCACTAGTGTTATGGTGAAATAGCATTTAAATACCCTGGCTTTGATCTTCAAGACTATTTCAATTCTAGTTTACTAAGACTTTTCAGGCTTCGAAGTATAAATGAATTAAAAATCCTGTCAGTAAGAGAGCCTTTTGCAGGACACCTTTTCCTCCTTACTGTCTAGTTTAAATTCAATCGAGCATCTCTGTGGAAAAGGCAGCATCATTTTGCAGCATGTCACCAAAGCACAGGACACTTTATGACTTGTTAAATTGCCAGGCTAGGAGCCCAAATCCTGTGGGCTTTAAAAAAATTTAATCTGATACCCTTACTTTAAACTAACTCTTAAAATCAAGCTTAAATTTTTAGGTCATATTGTGATCCGCAGTATGTGCAGAAGTAATTCAATTAAATTTAATTAAAAAAATCAAACCAAACCAAAACAAAACCCACCCTTTTTCATTTTAACTGCAATGATGAGAGTCTACGGTCATATAAACTGGCAGGCCCAAAGAAAGTATCAAGGAATAAAAATGCATTCAGTTTGTTTTAATTATAGGAAAAAGTGTAACTTTGAGTAAGGTTTCATAACAGCTATACTTCAGTCAAAGTTCAACTCGAAGGTAATGGGGTGTAAAATAATCTCCCATTGAGGACTGACCATGGGAAATGGCAACAGATGGAAGTAACAGTTTTTAAAACCACTGAAGCACAGATGCGAGTGCAATTTGAGGACTGGCAGCTACAAATAGTTTGAGGGAAAAAAAGAAGCAAGTTTAGATTACTGTATGATGTAAATTGGGAAGAAAGGAGCTTGAGCATCACCTTTCAATGAGGGACTGTTTGAAATTAATTTTTGCAACTGTGATATCTGCTGATCTGCTTGAGTCATGGAGTAAATACTGATGTCAAGAGAAGTCAAGTGGTGGTTGGTAGTATGCACTTCTGGAAATGGGTCTTATAGTTGTTCTTCTCTATGTGCTGTGGAATCACTGAACTAAGATTCCTGCCTGCACCTTTATCTTCCTCAGGCTATATTAAATTCACATTTGGATTTTAGCCCTTTATAGCAAAGTATGAGCCCTTTCAAGCTGATCTTTCATCAAGAAGTCCTAAGACTGATATAAAATTTATTTTAAAGTTGTTAGGTTTTTACATACAGTATTGTCAAAATAATGTTTATTGCAGGTAAGTTAAAAAAAAAAACAACAAAAAAAAACACCTGAACAAACAACCCAAACAAGAAAACCACAAAGCCCTTATTCCTTAATGTAGAGTAAACCAAGCTTCTTTCTCTTCCATTCTGTTTCATTTTAAATTACTACCATACAGAAATGTTGCCAACTGTATGCTTACCTGAGCTTTTCCACCTGGGTCAAGCCTATAAATTCCTTAGAAGGTGATAACCTTATCTTAAGACAATTTTTTCTTTTTTTATAACTTCCAGCTTTCAACAGTCAGTGGTACAAACCTCCTGACTAGAAGTTGTATTTTTGTCTTCAATAGCTTTTGATACTTTTTTTTCCTCATGAATATGTCTAAATCTTTTTTTTACCCATCTCAACTGTTAACATGCACAATATTCTGTAGCAGTGCTACAATTTAATTATATGTTACATGAAAATATGTTTTATTTTGTTTGCTTTAAACTAGTGCCTGATTATTTCACTTCTTGACCCTTAATTAATGCACTGTGGAAAACAGTGAATTGTGGTAAACAGTGATGTTTCTGCTTTATCCTACATCTCATTAGTTATGATATAAAGTCACATTGTATTCATCCACATAATTTTCATTTTTAAGCTCCTAGTTGATTGACTTTGTCCTTTTACAGGAGTTTAAACTTTTGCTTAGCTTTGTTATTTTTCTTTGCATCATCATCATAAGATCAAAAATGTTCAAGTTCAAAATATTTATGCTGTAGCCCAGTGATTCTTTTTTACTCTGCTTTTTTTTAATCTGCTAATAATTCTGAATGTTTTTTCTATTAGTGCTGAGCACGGAAAATTTGAGGGATCTATTCACCATAACTGTCTTGAGTGGTTTTCCTCAGACTTTATTTTTGTCTGTATACTGTTATGTTTTACTCAGTGTATTATTCCACATTGAATTTCATTCAATCGGCTAGTCTCTGAGTTTTGTGGAATTCTCATACAGTTCTGTTGAGCCAAAATCATTTTTTCTGTAACTGTAATATCAACAAACCTTCTTATTTCACTGTTCTCTGTTCACTGCATCAGATGCAAATTCATTGAGTCCCAACACAGGCTTCTGTATAATGTTTTCTTCCTCTGACCATGTGGCAAACTTTAGTAGTACTTGAGAAGTTAATTACATAGAACTTGACTGGTAAATTATATACATAATTGAAGCTTCTATGGTTTTATAAAGCTCATTTAAAATCTTGACTAACACATGCTGTTGCTGATTTATTACTATTCATTCTTTCAGTTTGCTTCAATCCCTGTGCTATGCTTGGAAGCAGTTTCCCAAACACAAATGCAAGAATGCTCATCATAATGAACTGATGCTAAAGACCCAGAATGACCTGTGGAAGACACATTCTGTGAAATGTCAAAAAAGGAGGCACTGTACATTTTGTTAGATACTGCAAAAGAATCTGATCTACTATTTTTATCTTTTCTTCAAGAGCAGTCTTTTATTTTATTTTTTGTTCTCCGTTCCTCCCGATTGCAGCATGTTCACCTGTAGTTTAAATAAGGGCAGTATGCATGTCAGAATGGTACTGTAGCTACTATTTAATGCCTATGGCATTAAATTCCTTTATTTTTAGAAACAAATGTGTAGTATTTTTATTATACTTTCCTTTTACTTTTAATAATGCATTTCTTATTGTCTGTTTGGTTTTTAACCTCCAAGACTACTAACTTTAGCTAGGAGGTTCTAATTCAGAACTTAATTTGTGTTGGTTTGGAACAGGAGTGCTTTGCACTGAAGATCTAAGTCTTGCGGCAATTTCCAAAAGCTAAGTAGCACTTAATATCATGGTGATGTTAAATATAAAGATCTCTCTTCTCTGTAAGGTCAAAATACTAACATATTTTCATATGGGCAAGTAAATAACTTTCAGCTGGTTATGATTTTCATCCATTAGTGACCTGGACTGAATTTGAACTTGTGACCTGTGTGTGTACTCTGGATTCTTAATCATAATTGTAAAGCCCCTCAGATCAGGTCTTTCATCCTTTATTTTTTTGTTTGTTTTCTTTTTTAGCAAAGAGGAATTTAGTCTCTGCTTCCCTGTGCTATGGCTGCAATTTAACAGATGTAAGTCACAGTGTTATATGGGATGCAATTTTGAAATTATTTCTCTTATCTTGTATGAGAATAGACTACATCAGGCATCAAGTAATAAGAGTCTATTGGGAGTTCTAGTTGATTAATGACTGAGGGTTGGCCTGAATAGTACTGAGCACTTACATAGCACTTTACGTGTTCAAAGCACTGCACAAACATTATCTAAATAAAACAAATGTGGCTTATTAAGGAATCTGTTCACTTGTATTCTGATGAGAAAAACAAGCATGCAAAAATGCATGACAAATTGCTTAAATGTTTCTCCTCTTGCAAAGCGAATTGTGTTTGAAGTGCAGTTCATCCTTTTCCAGTATTTTGCACTTCAATGTTTGTTTCTTTTTCATTAGTAGAATGAGCTGACAACATTTAAGGTGTCTCTTCAGGGTGGGTGAATGCATATTGTAGAAAAATAGCTTTTTATGACAGATATTCTTCATGGCATTATTATTATGTGAATTAACACAGGAAACTTCAGCTTTAGCATTTAACAGCATGTGGTAAAGAATTTTAATTTCCTTATTTTAAAGGTTAAGTGTTCCTTCAAGCCAACTTGTTACCATTCCTAAACAGAATAAATAGGGAACTTCCTCTAAGAAAGCTACTAGTTCATTCTATAAATACTGTAATAGAAAATCTGTTGCTTTCATAATCCTACCCTTAACTGAGCAGTCAAGAACGAATTTAAAAAACTTTTTTTAATAACATGCAGACTTTTCAATTCCAAGGTTTGTTGTGGGTTTGGTTTTTTTTTTCTCATTTGGAAAAGCATTTGAGTAAGCCTTGGGAAAATTACATAAATTATTGGCCAAGGTGTGCATGGGGATTGCTGAGGCATTTTTTTTTTGTGCATGAACTGTATATTTATGCTCCACAGTCACCAGCTCACCAAATCTGACATAACTATTACTCATATACGGTTTGAAGCAAGGGGTGATATTTATTTCTATATGATATTTAAATAATCTTCAGAAATCAGTGGTCATTGTTTTTATGCAGTGTTCTCTCCCTTGTGGTTAGGGCCACTCCGAGTCTTGAGAAGTGAACTTTAACTATACTAGAACAATATATGATGAGCGACACCCTGCAATTGAAACTCATGGTAGTGATAATAAAAGCACTTTTTAACTAGCCTTCTTCTCTGGATAATCTCAATAAAAAACCATGAGTCGGGCAGAAGGACCATTGGAGCTATTTTCCTTGGCAGATGTCATTCCCCTTGCTGAACCCTTAGCCATTCAATCCTGATATGTAATCCCCTTCTTTTGCACTTGACTGCTTGCTTTCTCATCCAGGTCCTGTGACTTCTTTACTGGCAAAATACAGAAGTGCACTTTCCTTCCTTGATGTTATACTTCCTCTTCCTAGAAGGTAATAGCTGCAAGCATGGAAAGAATGAAACACAGCCTTCGTATACAATAGAAAATATATGGGAAAAGAAAATCCCACTTAGCTTCTGGACATTTTAGAGCACTTCTACGCAGCTTGGTATCGACAGTTGCCACTCAGTCCACCAATTCTCTGACACAATAGGTTAAAAAACATTTCAGATATTGCTCTATGGAAGTCAGGCAACTGTCTTTGCACAGTAGATTGGCTCAGAGTGCAAGAATGACACCCAGAACACTTGATCATAGAGGTGTATGTCACTTAGGACTTTGCTAGACACTGAGAACACTGAAATACCTTTCTGTGAGTGCCCTTAATTTCCTTATTAAAGCAAACAAACCTGCAAACGCAGCAGAATCAAAACAGCTTCTTAAAAAGAAGGGTTTAATCCAGCAAATAATTTATTCTGGTGGACAATTCTTATTCTGTTGCCAACTTGAAAATATCTTTGAGAAATATTTGCTTGTTTAAAACTGAACTAACCTCACAAATGCAGAGTAAATCTTCTGTAGATTTAATGTTTACATTATATTTACACATTTTATACAAAACTCAAGGGGACATAGGAAAAATAATAAAACAATTTTTCTTTATATTTTTTCAATCAATTATTTTACTTAATTTCTTTTTTATAAGAATAATTGAATTTTGAGGTTTTCTCAATTTATTTTCCTTTATTTTCTCCCTTTTGAGCACATGTGATTGCAGCAATCATGTGTGACAACCTAGAACTTCCATTTTCTATTAGAAATGCAGACTAGCTCCTCTATTCAGCTCTTATATAATGCAGCCTTGGAAAACAAGCACAAGATCTCAAATGACAGCTGAAAGGAAAACTGATGGGATATGATCACACACAAAGGTTAAAGCACTGTTCCTTTTCAACACAAGTGATCCCCTTTGCAAGTAACAGATGCTTTATAAACATTGCATTTTATTTTGAAGTTCTAAACTAAAATCTATGAATTAAAAGACAATTCATTCAAGGGAAAGGTAAAAATCCACTTATACCAGTTGCAACCCACTGGAATAAACCAAATCTTAGCAGCGAAGAAATCAAATAACTCAATATGAAATCATAAGTCTTAATCACGTAGGAGATCGAGAAAAATATGAAAGTAAAACATTTCAGCAGAAGAACAGGTAACAGGTGGACAAATACAGTCTCAGAAAATCTGCCGAACACTGAAAAGTTCAATAAAAAGTGGACTTCATGTGAAGTAATTACAAAATTAAATTTTGGGGTGATAATTATTGATGAAACTACCAGAGACTGTCTGAATAAGAGGAGTAGGACTGTAAGGAAAGTGCAATAAGGAGTTGTCCATAATTTACTTTCAGAAACTTCACACCAAACAAATTTTGTTATGACTGGCTTTATTGATCGGCAGTTGATCATCTGAAGCTAAGGCAAAATTTGTTCCAGCTCACCTTTTTTAGCGTGTTCCAACTTCGTAAGCCCCTTATTGTACTTGCTTTTATTGATTTTTTCAGTTCTCAGCAGTTTTTCTAAGGCTGTATTTACTTATATGATACTTGTTCCTTTGCAGGCATGTACTTTTGTACTCTTGATCTTTTCTTTTTCTTGTCACCTCTTAGTTTGATTTGTTATTTCGTAGCCATTTGTCTGATTACTTGTTTGGTAATGTAGTGTGCTAATTCTTTATACCCTAACGTGGATATTCACAGTTCTCTCCATTTTAATGGGGAAAGAGGTGAACTACTCAATAGTTTTGTCATCATAAGGATGAAGGATGTTCACACATTTGTCAGTACATTTCATGTTTCAGTGAGAATGTCCTCTTCTTTTGCAGTTCTCTTTTACACCAACAACCAGAAGAACAAGTGCCTCTCTACCTGACATGGAAACTGACTTCTTGGTCATTGTCCTGGGTTCAGAAGTAGCAGTCATTTTTTCTTTTTTCCCTTCTTGGTAGCTGCTGCAGTGCTGTGTTTTTGATTTTGGGCCTGGGAACAGTGCTGATAGCACCAGTGTTTTCAGTTACTGCTTGGTGATGTTTAGGCAGGCCAAGGACTTGCTGAGTCTCATGCTCTGCCAGGGAAGGGGGGAAGCCGGGGGGAAGCAGCGACAGGACACCTGACCCAGACTAACCAAAGAGATTATTCCATACCACAGCACATCATGTCCAGGATGTAGAAACAGAGAGCAGAGACCCGGAAGGGTGTAGGGGTGCACCGGTGGGGGTGCACTGCTTGATACTGGGTGGTGAGCAATTGTATCCTTCCCTTGTATTTGCCTTGTCATTATAGTTACTGGTGGGGGTGCACTGGGTGGTCGGGCTTGATATTTGATGGTGAGCTATTGTATTCTCCTTTTCCTTGTATCTGCCTTGTCATTATTATTATCGGTGGTAGCAGTAGTGATTTGTGTTATAGCTTAGTTACTAAAGTGTTCTTATCTCAACCTGTGGGAGTTGCATTCTTTCAATTCTCCTTCCCATCCCTCCATGAGTGGAGGGAAGAAAGAGTGGGGAGTGAGTGAGAGAGTGGCTGTATGGGTTTATAGAAGCTTAAACCACGACAGTCATATTTATGCAGTCTGCTAAAGAAATGGGGAAAGAATGGTCTACGATACGCTTGAAGGAAGGTACCCTACAGGTACCCTGATGGGACAGAAAAGTGGGCCAACGTGGAGTTCATGGTGTTCAGCAAGGCCAAGTGGAAGGTCCTTTATATAAACCAGAAATAGAATCATAGAATCATAGAATAGTTAGGGTTGGAAAGGACCTCAAGATCATCGAGTTCCAACCCCCCTGCCATGGGCAGGGACACCTCCCACTAAACCATGCCATTCAAGGCTATGTCCAGCCCCACCTTGAACACCGCCAGGGATGAAGCATTCACAACTTCCCTGGGCAACCCATTCCAGGGCCTCACCACCCTCACAGTAAAGAATTTCTTCCTCAGATCCAATCTAAACTTCCCCTGTTTAAGTTTAAACCCATTACCCCTTGCCCTCTCACTACAGTCTCTAATGAAGAGTCCCTCCCCAGCATCCCTATAGGCCCCCTTCAGGTACTGGAAGGCTGCTATGAGGTCTCCACGCAGCCTTCTCTTCTCCAGGCTGAACAGCCCCGATTTTCTCAGCCTATCTTCATACGGGAGGTGCTCCAGTCCCCTGATCATCCTCAGGGCCCTCCTCTGCACTTGTTCTAACAGTACCATGTCCTTTTTATGTTGAGGACACCAGAACTGCACACAATACTCTAAGTGAGGTCTCACGAGAGCAGAGTAAAGGGGCAGAAGCACCTCCCTCGACCTGCTGGTTACGCTCCTTTTGATTCAGCCCAGGATACGGTTGGCTTTCTGGGCTGCAAGCGCACACTGCCAGCTCATGTTCATTTTTTCATCAACCCACACTCCCAAGTCCTTCTCTGCAGGGCTGCTCTAAATCTCTTCCCTGCCCAACCTGTAGCTGTGCCTGGCATTGGTCTGACCCAGGTGGAGGACTTTGCACTTGGCATGGTTAAACTTCATCAGGTTGGCATCAGCCCACCTCACAAGCGTGTCAAGGTCCCTCTGGATGGCATTGTCTATTTTCAGCCCAGAAAGGCAATAGCAATCTGAGCTGCATAAAAATAAATGTTTCCAGCAGCAAGTCAAGGAGGTGATTCTCCCCCTCTACTCCACTCTCATGAGCTCCCAGCTGGAGGACTGCATCCTGCTCTGGGGTTCTCAGTACACAAAAGACATGGAGCTGCTGAATTGGGTCCAGAGGAGGGCCATGAAAATCATCAGAAGTCTTGAAAACCTCTCCTATGAAGAAAGACTGAGACAATTGTAGCTATTCTTCAATCTGAGGAAGGGAAGGCTCTGAGGAGACAGTATCGTGACCTTTCAGTATACAAAGGGGTATTACAAGAAAGCCAGAGAGAGACTTTTTTAAACAAGGCCTGTGCTGACAGGACAAGGGGAAGTAGCTTTAGACTGAAAGAGTGTAGTTTTAGATTGGATGTAAGAATGATTTTTTTGCAATGAGGGTAGTGAGACATTGGAACAATTTGCCCAGAGAGACTGTGGATGTCCCATCGTTGGGACTGTTCAAGTTCAGGTTGGATGGGGCTTTGAACATCTTGGTCTAGTGAACAATATTCATATCCGTGACAGGGGACTTGGAGTCTATGATCTTTACAGGTTGCTTTCACCTTAAAGCATTCTGTGATTCTCTGAACATTAAGCTAAGGAGGTAGGTGAAAAGAGATGGTAGAGTCATGAAGTGAAATGAAACATGGTACAGTCAAAACAGCTGGAGTTACAGAAAAATTGAGCGTAGTGTTTCAAATGCATGTGGAAAAGAAAGTCCAATAAGTAGAAGTGCATACAAGGGTTTGAGAGGTGATCTGTTATATTATGTACTGGGGTGTTACACTACCTAGCTTGGTTAGGTTATGGTATGGAGTTGAGTCTTACGGTACTAAATGAGCCTTGTTTACCATAGTATCAGAGAAATGCCAGGGTCTGCAGCAATAATGAAAGACAATTCCATCTGGTAAGGAAGGTATGCACTGATGTCGTGGTTTAAGCCCTTCAGCCACGCAGCACTCACTCCCCCCTCTTTCTTTCCCCCGCTCCCGGAGGGATGGAAAAGAGAATCGAAAGAATGCAACTCCCACAGGTTGAGATAAGAACAGTTTAGTAACTAAGGTATAACACAAATCACTACTGCTACCACCAATAATATTAATGACCAGGGAAATACAAGGAAAGAGAATACAACTGCTCACCGCCCGATATCAAGCTCGACCAAGCAGTGCACACCCCCACTTCTTGGTCCCTGCCCTTTGTTTTTCATCCTGGGCATGATGTGCTGTGGTACGGAATAACATCTTTGGTCAGTCTAGGGCAGGTGTCTCTCCTTCCTCCCGGCTTCTCCTCCTCCCTGGCAGAGCATGAGACTCACAAAGTCCTTGGTCAGACCAAAACATTACCAAGCAGTAACTGAAAACACTGGTTTTATCAGCGCTGTTCCCAGGCCCAAAATCAAAAACACAGCACTGCACCAGCTACCAAGAAGGAGAAAAATGACAGCTACTGCTGAACCCATGACAACTGAGAGCAAGGACCTGGTTCTGGAAAACAACTTTTTCCAGTCGATGGGGAGATAGTGCTAATTATTTACTTATTTTTTTATTTTTTTACTCCACAACTCTTTGTATGCTTTGGTAAGCTGAATTTAAAAATTCGTTCAACTGAATCATCCCGAGTCATCAGAAATCCAGGCTAAGGAACCACTGATTCAGGTTTTCAGGACTGCAAGTTGATACTGAAGTGCCTAAAGTCCACATAATTTTGGCTGAAATATTTTAGTATTTATTAGGGGGGGCTGTTTTGTGAATGCTTATTAGTTTTTAAGTTGGAACTATTATCTGAAGCCTAGCTCAGAAATGAGGATTTGTGAATTCATAGAATCATAGAATAGTTAGGGTTGGAAAGGACCTTAAGATCATCTAGTTGCAACCCCCCTGCCATGGCCAGGGACACCTCCTACTAAACCATGCCATCCAAGGCTATGTCCAACCCCACCTTGAACGCCGCCAGGGATGAAGCATTCACAGCTTCCCTAGGCAGCCCATTCCAGGGCCTCACCATGTGGAGAGCTATTTGGCTGTGAACAGGCATGTGAGCAATCCAGACAATTGCTTGACAATTATAAGGTAGTGACCCGCAGGCACTGAGGCCTCGCCTGAGGGTTACTAAAGTTCGTGTACGTGCAGAAGCCTTGGGAAAAGTTAGCACGGAAAACTACTGAGAGAGATACGCAGAGAAGGAATGTTAACTGTAACCTTGAAGCATATGCTGTCATAGTTAACCAATCATTAAGCTGTTACTGAGTGAATCCTGTTTGGTATTTAGCTGTGTGAATGATACATGTATCCAATTAGACTTGTGTGTGTTAATGATAGACAAGTAGAGTGCCTATATATACTGAGCTATCTGCGCAATAAACTTTGGCACAGCCTGATCATATTGGTCTGTGTGCTGTGTCCGGGACTTCTGCGTCAACAAGTGGCGCCCGAACAGGGACCCTCAGATCGGCGTTGGATAAAACCGACGAGACCGACAGGAAGGAGGGGGCAGAAGCCGGTCGATATCGGGTGCTGCCCCGGCACTCGGAAGTCGCTAGCGCAAAAAGTTTGGGAATCTCGCCCTGATCAGGTGAGCGGCCGGGGAGGAGAGGGGGTCCACACTGACCAAGGAAGAGTCAGAAGTGGTGAAGCTCCTCCAACACATTCTCTCTATGAGAGCAGCGAGTTATGATGAGCCTGCCTTGAAGGCTTTGCTGTATGGAGCAAAGGGAAAGGATTTAATCCCCTCAGTGGATGCTGCCTTTCAAATCGCAACTTGGGAAAAAATAGGAGCAACGCTGTGGGAAGAGGTAAGTAAGGGATCCAAGGAGGCAAGTTAATACCCCACTGTGTGGAGACTAATTACTGACTCTTTAAAAAATAACCGATGGATGGGCCAGGGGATACGAATTTGCATCTTCCTTTATCACTTTCGCCGCCCCTGGCCTCCCTCCCCCCAGAGCCCGATCCTCAAGATCGTCAAGGTTGGGACAAATGGACAGGATTGTTAGATGAGAAAGTACAGACACTTCATGACGGACTTACAAATTTACAGCTCTCCGACACGGCTAAGTCAAAGAATGAGATAGTGGAGCCCAAACCCCCCCACCCCCACCCCCCCACCCCTCTGAACCTCCGCCAGTTGCTGCCGCGGCTGCGGAGGCTGAGGATGGCGATGAAGGCAATCCTTTTGCCCCAGACCCTGTTAATCCCGAGAAAAAGCCTACTCTCAGATCACCTGAAACCTACAGGAGAAAAATGTTTTAATTGCACTTGATAACACTGAAACTCCAGAACACGTTAATGAGGAGCCTGTGCATTTTCATCAGACTGCTCTTGCTGCTCCTGAGATTCTGATGCCTGATAATTCTGATACTGACCTGGATAGTCCTTTTGACCCGAGACCTGTTGATCCGGAAAAGAAGCCTGATTTAGATCCCCCAGATCCCCATGATAAATGGGCAGTTATAAAGGGAAAAGTAAGATGGGTGGGGGATGCAGATGTATTGTGTGCTTATAGTCTGTCTGTGATATTCATGTACTAAAAGTTAGCAAATGTAACTACGTCTGTGTTTCTATCGACCCTTGCAGACCCTTATAGATACTGTTGGCCACTTCTCCCGATGTAGGCTGGCCACCTGCATTGGAATGAGTGTGCATTTTGGTCAGTATAAAAGCCCAAGCCTCGTGCAATGTGAGGGAGGCAGAGCCTCTGCGGGGACGCCCGCTGAGATTGAGCCTGCCACCTTGCACTGCGATGATGCTGCTCGGAGCTGGTTTCCTGATTGTCTTCACAGGGTCATTGCAACTACATTTTGTACGTGTGACCATGTAGTGGGAGTAATGATTGTCTGCATTTTGTGTTTCACATATTGTAGTTGTGTGGAGTGTGTTTGTGGGATCCCATAAATGTGTGTGTATGTGTGTGTCTGTTGAGGGCAGACAGTGTTCTGTGTATTTTTTGTTATTGGGTTAATGTAAAAGTTTTTAATGGGTAGCAGATTAACATTTTGGGCAAGAAAGGGTTAATAGAAAAGTGGTGCTGCCTGCAAAGATTTATGGCTGCTGCTCAGCAGGCTGGCAGCTGTAGCTGCTGCTGGGCAGGCAGGCATTTGTAGCTCCTGCCGAGCAGTACTGCTTGGTGTGTTTAAGGTAACCTAGGGGAGAATCCAAGCTTTACCAACCTCCACCCAAACAGCACCAGGGTGGCAGAGATACGGTGCAGTTTGCTTCTGCACCTGCTTCACATTCCTGTTTCATCAGAATGCCTTTGCTTTAAGGAATCATTTTTAGCTTGACTTACTTCTCGAGAACTGATGGCATGGGGGAAGGGATATATTTGTGTTCTACCTACAGGTCCATGGAGGCTGCCTGCAAAGTTTCTCAAGCCTTGTCATGAGCTGGATGGACAAGCGGAAAAACCCAATGCCTTAGCTACAGGAGCTTGAATGTGTGTGCATGTAAAGTAGCTCTTATTAGAGGCTGTGATTTTGTGTATAACACCACCTGTACTTACTAGCCAGTTGCTAATAAGAAACTACACCTTGTATTGTATGGATTTGTCACTTGTAAAAGAGATGTTAGCGCATGCAAATTTGCAGCAGCTGCCAGAAGATGATAAGGCAAAACCCGCAGAAGTTAAGCTAACAGGAAGAGGTTATATGTTTGCTTACAGATCAAGGCATTCGGTGGATACCGGCTCGGTGGATACGGCCTGGCGAAACTCAGCAGAAAGCATCTCGTCTACAGCAGAAGATGTCAGTGATGATTAAGAACCTGTTAGTGGTTAAGCTGTTAAGTTTGCTCTTTGTATATAATTCTGTATCTCTGTTACATGAAATTAATCCTAGAAAAAATTTGTGGGTAACATGGGCCAGTGAGAATGGGGTGTCAGAATTTTGTCTTGCTATGGCATCAGCCACAGATCCATTTCAAACATGTCTAATAGGAATACCTGGGTATAATAAGAACAGCTTTAAGGCATTTTCAACCAACAATTGCAGTAAGTCGACAAATGTTGCAAATTGCTCAGCAAAATTGATATCTGGATTAAAAAGAATACTCCCTTGGGATCCACAAGAATTAAATTTAATGGCGTCACAAGCAATTGGGAATGCCTCAAAAGGCTGGACAGAAACCTGCCTAAATTTTGGATGTAAATATGCATCCTACTCATATTTGATACACTCACCAGATGTCTCACCTAAAGATAATGCTTATTCGTTTAGAGGTGGTTATTGTGGAATAAATGATACAGGTGACACCGTGGAACCCTTTAATGCATATGGATTTACTCATACACCTTGGTCAGTGCCCCTCCTTTGGAATAACAAATCTGCCAAGGTCCTACCACCAGATGTCTTTTTAATCTGTGGGGATAGGGCATGGCAAGGAATACCGAAAGACATTGTTGGAGGGCCATGCTATTTAGGTTCACTGACTATTTTTGCACCAAAGTTTACAGAATTGAGTAATCTTAGTCATATTCTCCGCTCTAGATCTAAGTGATCAATAGGACTCACCCCTGATTGTAATGACAATGTTCAATTACTGAGCAGAGCTGCTCTAGTAGCTCTGTCACTATTTGTCCCTCGAGCGGCTGCAGGAAATGCCCTAAGAACAGCAACCCAGCTAGCTTGTTGGGCAGAAAAGCAGGCTAATGTAACTACAGCCGTTCTCGAAGAATTATTAATGGATCAAAATAGCTTAAGACACTCCCTCCTGCAGAACTGCACAGCCATCGACTTTTTGCTGTTGGCACAGGGTCATGGCTGTGAGGACTTTGAAGGTATGTGTTGTGTGAATCTGTCTGATCACAGTAAGAGCGTTCACAAACAATTGACCTATCTAAAAGGACACTCACAAAAAATCCAACAAGATGTGAATCCTTTAGATGACTGGCTCCGCAACATTTTTTCAGGATGGGGAATAGGGACTTGGATTCAAAATTGGATAATTATTGCTTTGAAGGTTTTAGGCATTATATTACTAATTTTGTTTGCTTGCACCATTGTATTTACTATACTGAAGAAATTTGTAAACAGAATGCTAAATCAAACCTGGATTGCTCAAAAACAAGAAGAGGGTATTGTGGAAGCATTCCTTTCAGTTAACGGACATGTGAGCAATCCAGCCTTTGAATGAGAGAACGCCACTGGTAAGAAATTTCTTTGGCTGATCCCTCACTGCCACTAGCATCTTCAACATGCTGCTGCGCCCTGTAGTATATATATACTGCTAATGTAAATCTGTATGTGCTTTGCCATAGTAGTGACTTGTTACTGAATGAAGCAGGTGAACCTCTGCACTGACAACAAGGTGCCACAACTGATGTTGGCCAAATACCTCCTACCGCAGTCAAGGGCAAGACTGGGTTGGCCTCTGTGTTTGCCACCAAGAAGAACCTTTCGCTCCGCTACTGGCTGCAACCCAGCAGGCGTTGAGTGGTGGGGACACATGCCATGCCAGACCTTGATGTGAGGGATGGCCTCTCCTGTTGTCAGAGAACTATACAGGAGAGAAAGGCAGGCCAAGCAGCCTGTGGTTGGCATATGTTGGAGATACGATCTAGTCCAAATCCGCTGCTCAAGTAGGGTCATCTGAAACAGGTAATATATATAAAATAAAAACAAAAACAAAAAAAAAAAAAAGAGGGAAATGTAAGGATTTTCTTCAAACAGTTTGCAAAGCGTAATTTGTACAAAAACTTTTAAATTTGTCTAGTTTTGATTCTCTTTCTGCAATACAGCATTTGTGACATCTAACAGATGATTCCTTGCCCAAACCACCAGTTCTATATAAAGACCTACATGATAACGAGTGGAAAGGACCAGAACCATATCAAGTTATAGAATGTAACAAAGGATGTAATGTGACTGCAAGACTAAAGCAAAGTGTGCAAAATGATTCCAGTGTAAGTTTGTTATGCTGTTTTTAATGGCAATACGTATGTGACTATGTTAATACAAGTAGAAGTAAATTCTTTAAAAATATAGTTTTGTAGAATTGTAAGGCTTTAGATATATTAACAGCTCAAGTAGACAGAGTATGTACTTTAATTAATGAATCTTGTTGTACTTATCTTGATCAGTCTGGAAAGACCTTGAAAGATGTTAAAGAAATTGGGAAGCATGCGAAAGTACTTCATGATGTCTATCAGAACGATAAAATTCCTTGGTTAGATGCCCTTCTTACATCTTGGGACTTTAATGGTTGGCTCACATCTCTGGTTAAAGGTATTGGAATGATTTTGGTAGTAATCTTGACCATAGTTATGATTGTACCTTGTATTTTGCAATGTATTCGTGATATGATTGAAAACCTGGTAAAACAGCTTTGGCTCATTCAAGAAAAGAAAAGGGGGAGATGTGGATGATTTCTTGTTAGAGAATGGACATATGCCTGCTCTGAATGAAAGCAAGTATGTGCAGCTGGCCATGTAGCAGGGGTAACTCCTGGTTACCTCTGTGCAGCCGACTGTGGAAAAGAAGCAACTCCCGGACAGTTAATGAAACAAGAATGCAGGCCTGGAAGATAAGAAGGAGCTAGGATAAGAAGGTTGCTGAGCTGGACTGTAAATTTCGCTTGCTTACAAAAAACACACTTTAGGTTCTCATGAGTGCAAAAGTTACAAGTACTCTCAGAATGGGATTGGTTTCAAAAGTTGTTACAGGGTTGGGGTATTAGTAGTTGGCTAGGAGTACTAATCAAACAAGGTTTAACAGTTTTAATGGTATTGATTATTATTGTTTAAATCTTTTGTTGTTTGTGGAAGTGTATTGTCAGTATGCTATTTCGTGCTGTGAATCGGGTCTGGATTGCTCAAAAACAAAAAGGGGGATTTGTGGAGAGCTATTTGGCTGTGAACAGGCATGTGAGCAATCCAGACAATTGCTTGACAATTATAAGGTAGTGACCCGCAGGCACTGAGGCCTCGCCTGAGGGTTACTAAAGTTCGTGTACGTGCAGAAGCCTTGGGAAAAGTTAGCACGGAAAACTACTGAGAGAGATACGCAGAGAAGGAATGTTAACTGTAACCTTGAAGCATATGCTGTCATAGTTAACCAATCATTAAGCTGTTACTGAGTGAATCCTGTTTGGTATTTAGCTGTGTGAATGATACATGTATCCAATTAGACTTGTGTGTGTTAATGATAGACAAGTAGAGTGCCTATATATACTGAGCTATCTGCGCAATAAACTTTGGCACAGCCTGATCATATTGGTCTGTGTGCTGTGTCCGGGACTTCTGCGTCAACATCACCACCCTCACAGTAAAGAATTTCTTCCTCAGATCCAATCTAAACTTCCCCTGTTTAAGTTTGAATCCGTTACCCCTTACCCTCTCACTACAGTCCCTAATGAAGACTCCCTCCCCAGCATCCCCATAGGCCCCCTTCAGGTATTGGAAGGCTGCTATGAAGTCTCCACGCAGCCTTCTCTTCTCCAAGCTGAACAGCCCCGATTTTCTCAGCCTATCTTCAGATGGGAGGTGCTCCAGTCCCCTGATCATCCTCAGGGCCCTCCTCTGCACTTGTTCTAACAGTACCATGTCCTTTTTATGTTGAGGACACCAGAACTGCACACAATACTCCAAGTGAGGTCTCACGAGAGCAGAGTAAAGGGGCAGGATCACCTCCGTCAACCTGCTGGTCACACTTTTTTTGATTCAGCCCAGGATACGGTTGGCTTTCTGGGCTGCAAGCGCACACTGCTGGCTCATGTTCAGTTTCTCATCGACCAACACCCCCAAGTCCTTCTCCACAGGGCTGCTCTGAATCTCTTCCCTGCCCAACCTGTAGCTGTGCCTGGCATTGCTCTGACCCAGGTGGAGGACCTTGCACTTGGCATGGTTAAACTTCATCAGGTTGGCATCAGCCCACCTCACAAGCGTGTCAAGGTCCCTCTGGATAGCATTCCTTCCCTCCAATGTATCAACCAAACCACACAGCTTGGTGTCATCGGCAAACTTGCTGAGGGCGCACTCAATCCCACTGTCCATGTCACCCACGAAGATGTTGACCAAGACTGGTCCCAACACCGATCCCTGGGGCACACCACTCGTTACTGGTCTCCAGCTGGACATTGAGCCATTGAGCACAACTCTTTGCGTGCAGCCATCCTGCCAGCTCTTTATCCACCGAGTGGTCCATCTATCAAATTGATGTCTCTCCAACTTAGAGACAAGGATGTCATGCGATACAGTGTCAAACACTTTACATAAATCCAGGTAGATGACATCAACTGCTCTACCCCTGTCCATCAGTTCCGTGGCCCCTTCATAGAAGGCCACCAGATTGGTCAGGCAGGATTTCCCCTTAGTGAAACCATGCTGGCTGTCACCAAGCACCTTGTTGGTTTTCATGTGCTTCAGCATGCCTTCCAGGAGAATCCTCTCCAAGATTTTGCCAGGCACAGAGGTGAGACTGACTGGTCTGTAATTCCCTGGCTCATCCATTTTCCCCTTCTTAAAAATAGGGTTATATTTCCCTTTTTCCAGTCATCGGGAACTTCACCTGACTGCCATGATTTTTCAAATATGATGGACAGTGGCTTAGCAACTTCATTTGCCAGCTCCTTCAGGACCCGTGGATGGATTTCATCCGGTCCCATG
Organism: Amazona ochrocephala; assembly: GCA_039720435.1. NCBI lineage: Eukaryota > Metazoa > Chordata > Aves > Psittaciformes > Psittacidae > Amazona > Amazona ochrocephala. Next base: position 59,279,927 of record CM077877.1, read on the forward strand.
GACTTGTATACATTCAGGTTCCTAAGATGGTCTTGAACCAGATCCTCTCCTACAGTGGGCCGATGATCTTCATTCTCACTGTCCCTGCACCTGCCTTCCAAGACTTGGGTGGTGTGGTCAGAGCATTTGCCGGTGAAGACTGAGGCAAAGAAGTCATTAAGAACCTCAGCCTTCTCTAAGTCCAGGGTAGCCAGTTCACCCGATAGCTTCTGGAGAGGACCCACGTTGTCCCTAACCTGTCTTTTATTTGCAATGTACCTATAAAATCCCTTCCTGTTATCCTTAACATCCCTTGCTAATTTTTATTCTAAGTGGGCCTTAGCTTTCCTAACCTGGTCCCTAGCTTCCCGGACAACATCCCTGTATTCTTCCCAGGCCGCCTGTCCTTGCTTCCACCTTTCATAAGCCTCTTTTTTCTTTGAATTTTCCTCAGCAGGTCCTTACAGTTCATAAGCTTACTCTTTTCAGTTTAATGCCTCTCTGCCAACATATGACTGTAGCATAGTAATAACAAGTTTTAAAAGGAGCGTTGTTTTGGTTAGTTTCAAAATTGCTATTGCAGTGAAGCAAAGCTAGCTCAGTATACCTTGCCGACCTTTTAAATCAACAGCTTGCATAATATTACTTGCATTACCAGAGATTGCTTCCTTTATATTGGGTAAAATGAAATGATATACACTCAACAAAATGGAGACTATTTTTATATGGCATTTGTTCAATAAAAAAAGTTTTGAACGGCAGTATAGTTTATGGTTGTTTTTTTTTTATCTTCCAAGTATATTTCTCCACAAAGTAGTTTCTATATCTTTACTGACTGCTTATTCAAGAAAGATTCCACTTGACATTAGTTTAACTAGAACTTGTATTTAAAAATGCACCTTTCATAAACACACCATTAAAATCACCATTTAAGCCTTAACAATATCAAACTGGGATACAGACTATTAAATTTCCCCAGTCCTAGTGGCTTTTTTCAGCATGACTAGCAATTTAAATGAATGCACCATCTTCCAGTCTCAAGGAGTAGTCTCAGGATATGGTCCAGGGAAAGAACAAGGCAAATAGTACCTTTTATTTGAATGCTTTGAACAATTCTACTGCTGTGAAGACTAACACAATGCTGTCTTATCTCATTTTCTTAATTAGTAGTATAGAGTGGAGAGTCAGTATGGTAGCCTGCTATTCTTGTGTCATGAGCGCAACGTACTTTCACGGCTCCAGCCACGTGGACGGGCAATTCTTCATTTTTCTGGTGGCAGACCTAGAAATCAGAGTTTTGGGGTCTATAGATTAAATTCTGAAATACTTTATGTATCTATACGTTTATAACTCATAGGTATCACATGTAGTATTTGTTGTATAAGGGTAACAGGTTCAGACTTAAACAGGGGAAGTTTAGATTGGATCTGAGGAAGAAATTCTTTTCTGTAAGGGTGGTGATGCCCTGGAATGGGTTGCCCAGGGAAGTTGTGAATGCTCCATTGCTGGCGGTGTTCCAGGCCAGGTCGGACATAGCCTTGGATGGCACGGTTTAGTGTGAGGTGTCCCTGCCCATGACATGGGGGTTGGAACTAGATGATCTTAAGATCCTTTTCAACCCTAACTATTCTATGATTCAATGATTCTATGATTCTTGTATGTCTGTATGCAAAGTGACAATATATAACAGTTTAACATTCTCTTTGAGATAAAAGGAGATTGATGTAAATGTTGAACCTAGAAGGAATATTAAATATTTTTATATTGTTTCAATGTCAGAAGATTGATACAGCTTTTTCTCCTGAATCGACCACTTCACTAGATTGAGATTTACCTCAGGATATGGAGAGTATGTAAGACAAGCATTGTGTATTTTCATATAATAATCAAAATAGTCTACCCTTGAGAGATACTGTTTTCCTAAAGAATCGATTGGAAAAAAATAACTTCTTTTTATAGTGTGGAAAAATTACTGTAGAAAGTTGATAGAATTTACTGGGTTTATTCTTCTGAACTCTAATCTTAGTACAACTGTCAAGTCTTAAGAAAATGCAAAAGAAAACATTAATTAATGACTCACATAATCAAAATATGGATAAAAATATGTACTGCTCCTGACACAGACATCATCCATCTGGACTACTGTTCCCCTGTAGAAATTTATCAACTTCATGTAAGATTTGTGCATCACAAAAAGTAATGTGACTTATCATTAGAATCCAAGAAATTGTACAAATCAACACCCTTCTTTCCCAATCAAGAATCTAATATGTAATACTGTTGTATCTTCATACTAATTTCTGTACACAACATGCATACCAGTCAATGTACAACAGGCATGATTGCAAGCACAATATGATTAATCTCTATGCAAGGTATTTAATAGCAGAAGAGAGCAGCAAAACTTTGTTTAATGTATGCAGGTAAAACGCTTGGGCTCTGATCCTGAAATTGTGTTGGGCTAGTAGAGTACTTTGTTTATGTGAACATCATTAAAAATCATTTCAATTTACCTGGATCTAGGCAGATAATTTAAACAGGTTAGTATGTATCTAGTAAAAGCATGTAACTGAATTTTACAAAAAATGAAGCATTTCAGTTTAAAGTATACGTCTCAGTCCAGTTGCTGAACTTGGCGGCTTTGTGACCTGAGCAAAATGCAAGGTATGATGTGGCAGTTTTTAGTTATGTTAGTTCTGGTCAATGAACAAATGAACCTATCAATAACAGCAGTGGGAACATTGTGGAAGGGGGAACTGGCCACTAGATTGAAGAAATGTAAGTGGCCGTTTTAAGTAATGATGTGAACATCAGTAGCTGATGTTGACTGTGTTTCTATTTTTATTTAATAGATATGACAATTTGGCAACAAGGTCTACCTGTTCTCTATGTTCCATAGTGTTAGTTTGTAAGTCTCTTTGCTCATATTCAGTATTTTTAAAACTGCCTGGCTCTTCTTGATTTTCAACAATGCCTTTTTAGTGAGTTAGGATTTGTCATTTGTGAACATGGAGCTTCCTTTTAGTGGCAAAAATACTGGTTATTTCTAATGATTGATATATTAATATGATGTAAAATTTTTCCAGTAAAACTGGTTAAAAATTCTTGTGGCCTTATTTCTGTAAATAATTGCGCCTCTAGAGGCATTGTTTGCTCCTCATGAGTTTAAGTGCACATTAAAATGTCTTTTATGATGAGTCATTGCCCAAAGCTTAAATACATATTGCCACCGAAAAAAAAAAAAAAGAAAAAACCAAAACACCAAGAAATGTGAAATTCTAGAGGATGTCCATTATTTTCAAGTTTTGTCAAGAAGGATTAAAAGTCAGACTTACAAATAAGAGCCAAAAAAAATGTAAATAAAGAAATCCGGCTTGGTTTATTTACATTTTCCTACATCTTATCTACAACGGTCTGTTGGTAAGTCCTATAGGAATAAGAATCTGGTTTTGCTCTTGACCAAGGGTCCTGATGCAGTACTTTTAGAAGGAGAAACATAGATGACCAACAGTATGAAAACATTAAATTTTAATATAATTCATATTTTTCTCAGTACTTCCATGTGTCATATAGCCTTTGAGGGATAAATAAATAAATAAAGCAATAGTTTGCAGCAAGCAGAGGCAAACTGTGAAGATTCTGACTCCTCATCCCACTTAGTGGTGGCAGAATAAATTCTCATAGAATCATAGAATAGTTAGGGTTGGAAAGGACCTTAAGATCATCGAGTTCCAACCCCCCTGCCATGGGCAGGGACACCTCCCACTAAACGATGCCATCCGAGGCTATGTCCAACCCAGCCTTGAACGCTGCCAGGGATGAAGCATTCACAACTTCCCTGGGCAACCCATTCCAGGGCCTCACCACCCTTACAGTAAAGAATTTCTTCCTCAGATCCAATCTAAACTTCCCCTGTTTAAGTTTGAACCCGTTACCCCTTGCCCTCTCACTACAGTCCCTAAGGAAGAGACCCTCCCCGGCATCCCTATAGGACCCCTTCAGGTACTGGAAGGCTGCTATGAGGTCTCCACGCAGCCTTCTCTTCTCCAGGCTGAACAGCCCCAACTTTCTCAGCCTATCTTCATATGGGAGGTGCTCCCATCCCCTGATCATCCTCGTGGCCCTCCTCTGCACTTGTTTTAACAATTCCATGTCCTGCTCTGGTATTTCAAATTTCATACTGTCCAGTATCGTGTTAGAGAGAAAAAAAGAGGCAGATCCCCCTGGGTTTATTGTAGAGTTAAGGGAAGAAAACAAAATAGTGCTGATATGGAATTTGGTTAAGTTCAATAAGGGAAGTTTGGAAAATAGTCTTTTTTGTCTATGAGCATGCTATTACAAACCTGTGATTAACTCAACACCCCACACCAAAGAATTCTTTTTCTAGAATATTTATAAAAGTCAGAGGGATAAGACAGGTGAATGTCATTGCCTATAAAGTAGTTAAAGATTACAGAAAATACTAGGTTTTGTGGAATGATTGCTGATGGATGGAGAAAAAGGTTTCATGAATGCAGAAGAAATTCTGGTTTTCAAGCCAATGCTTGGATATTTAATGTATTTGTTATTTGTAGCAGATAATTGAACTTTGTTTCTACTTTTGGACTCTCAGGCTCATCCTTTCTATTGCTGTGAAGTCTTGTAACCCTTATTGAGTTTTCATATGAAAAGGAAAAAAGGTCTGCCAATGGAAATATGGTACCAAGGGAAGTGTTTGTTTTATGACTATGGGCAGTAATACATGTTCTGTTCCTCAGTAATATCTCCATCAAGAGGAATACTATTATTTCCATCCATCTGTAAGGGAATTTAAGCTGCAGAATCACTATGGAAGATCAAAATGATATCAGTGCAGGCTAGGATTAAAATCATTCTTCTTTTATTTTACTGTTTCCCAGAGTTCAATCAAGAAGAAAAGAGAGAAGTGAAGAAACATCAATACAGGGATAAGAATATAATTGAGCAACTGAGTAATTGAGTTTACCTGAACTTAGAGGACCTGTACAGAGAAATTTATTGCAATGCAACATTTAAGTAACATATTTTGTTTTTTTTTTTTATCTTCAGTCTGCCTGAATCATTTGTATACAAAAAAGCAGCGTACATTAAGATGTATTAGAAAAACTAATAAAGCAAACAAAAGGAGATGGAGTGAGGGGCAAGCAAAGAAAATACAAGGTCATGGAAGATTTACTTAGCTTGTATGAGATCAATATCATTTTTGCAACTCGTTATCCCAAGCCGAAAAGATGGTGTAAAAATCAACAACATATTGAAGTAACTGCATCTTCCTCAGCAAGATTTATGAGACAAAGGAGAAAGAAAAGAAGCTAACTCCTATATTGCCAAAGATATCAAATCTTCATTAATATTGTGAAAACAACATCATTTATATTTATTTTCAGTGAGTTGCAAAAATCCAATAGATGCATATAACAAACAATATATGCTTTGCTGTGACATCATGCACAGCATATAATTTTTAAACTATATTTCCCCACACTGGATATAATTAATGAAGCCTGGTTTAGATACTGTGGTAGGACAGCATTTTACATTTCCTTCCTTCTATAGTTATAGTTGAACTTTTTCTCCTTGATTTCAAAACCAGCTGCATCCACAAGACCTGATCTTGCTATGTCTGTACAAACTGAATCACTGCTCTGGAAAATAATGATGGAATGACACGAGTCAGAAAATAAATCAGGGGCCTAGGGGTTATAGGCCACATACAATGTGGCAGTATTTATACATATGGTAAGGCTGTCAAACAGTGGATTTAGGTTTGTTGCAATAAAATAATTAGAAATGTCCCAAGAAAGTAATTATGGAGAAAACCTACATGATAAATTTTGCAAAGACATTATCACCGTCTCTAAGGAAAATCTGTGTATTCGAAGAGCCATGCTGTACCCATTTAAGTAGCTTAGCTGTCCAGATATGCTCAGAATATGCATATTTTTTTTTTTCCGATATGAAATGTTATCCCTGTGTTACTCCTGGAGAACTTACTTTCAAATAAGACCAGGATATAAGCCAAAGCATTTCTATGCTTCCCTCAGTCATATAAAAGTTATCTCTATTCATCTCATTCAGTCATGTTACGAGTAGAAGGGAGAACAGAACAGAAGGGTGATACAGACACACATTTTAGGAAATCAAGAAAAGAAGCACTTTTTAAGATCAAGAAGATCTCATCTGTCACCTATGCAATCCTATTTTTACCAAAAAGGAAATTGCAAGTTGAACAAGCTATCTTTTTCTCCCAGCTGCTATAATATGCTACTCTCAGCCTCTAAAATGCCAAAATCTACAGTAATACCTTACAAACTGACTCCTGAAGTGATTTTCTATAAACAATAGCTGTATGTGTGAAATTGAGGAAGTGCAAAAGTACTATTTTAGCTTCATCAAAAATGGAAATTTTTTGTATATCTGTGTGGCCTGCATTTTCTTTGAGCTGTGTGCATTCAATGACTGGTTCAAGCTTTATGATTTTATATATTGTTCTCCAAGGGAACTATAGCTAGCTTGCAGTCTTGGAGATAGATTTACCTAATTCATCTTGTTGATTTGTCTTTCTGAAGAAGAATTTCTTGTTGCATAATTTTAAGCTCATTTGACTCAAAATGAATTTTTCAAATGCAGACAAAAGAGACCCAATGGACCTGTATCAAATGTACAGCATACCCCTGCAAAGCTGGAAGGTTTCAAAGATATATACAATACTATATATACTGAGAATACTTTATTAGATGTGTTACATTACATTGTTCAGTATAGTTTGTGCCCTACTGTTCAAGGTCAAGCTATTATATATTCTTTCCCTGTTGTATCTGTGATTCGCGGTACTACCTGAAAAAATACCAACTGATACACTGTTTGATTCACACAATGGTCTTTTCTAGCTGGTTATTTTATGGACATATTGGTGCACTGCATAACTAATTAAAAGGCAGCATAAGATTTTGACATGCAACAATCCAGGGATATGCCTAATCTAAACCCATGCTTTTGTCAACAGGAGACAATAGTTTTGCTGAGATTACTCTTTTTAAAATCTGGAATTTGGCTTTTTAGGCTTTTGACTACCTCACTGATGTGGTTTGGCACCTTCTGAAGAATGTCAAGAAACACCAGATTTGGTGTAGGGTGAAAACTGTGATATAATTTACTGCATTGTGATTTACCATAGGTAGAAGGGTTAGAGGAAAAAAGGGAGAAACCCCTTTGTTGTTTACTGGTGTTTTCAAATTCCAAATTAGCAATGTGTGCTTATGATTCTATCCTGTCCTTTTCCCTTGGGTGTTACTTATGTCTCACAACAAACTGAAACCAGCTTGTGTTTTGGCCTAAGGCAACCTGCATGTAAAAATCTTTTGACAGATGGTCACACAAAAAGCAACTATTTTCCTAACCTTTCCACCCAAATGTTTTCAGAAAGCGCAAAGGGATTAGCAGACCAAAACCTTTTTGCCCACAGTCATTGTTTACCTGTTGCTGAAGTAGTAAGTATATACCAACAGAAGGAAACTTATGGGTGTTCTGAAAGCATGTTTTTGGAGACACTCAAATGCTATTTAGCTGTTAAAATGAGAAGCCAAATGTAATTCTTATTCCTTTTTAGGTTGATAGGAAAATGTGTGTTAGTAAAAAGCAAATATTAAAGGTGCAACGTGGCAAAGACTTGACCCGAGTGAACATGCTAATTTCTGAATTTCAGATTAGACACTTGTTCAAGTAATTGCAAGAAATCAACTAGAGAGATAGTCTTATACTGGATGAGAGCAAATTTTATTTCTAAAGTTTCTTAATATTGTGTCAGCATGACGCACAAAAAAAAAAAGAGCAAAAACCAAAAACATTTGAATAGCTCTGCTGAGTGTCAGTGCAGTGAAACTTGCAAATTTTGAATGTTCATTTTTTTATTATTGCAAATTTTTGCCACAGTTCTTTATAAATCTGTCTGTATTCCTCTTTCGCAGTTCCATTTTCTTTCTAACACTTACAAAGCCATTCTACTAAGCTTCTGGGAGTTGCCAGCTGCTAAGGAAAACAAAAAAAGTCAGACCCTGTTATCAGGATTTAATCCAGCATAACTTTAAGAGAAATTGATCGGAAGTGATAAGCGCTCTTTATATTTTTAAAAGCAGGTTCATTTAAGGTGACATATCAAATGAACCTGTGGAGTTTTTTGAAAGTAGACACACAAAATATGTAACGACAATCACATCACACTTTTGAAAGTATTAGCAAAGAAATCCTCTTCTGAGAAAAACAAATTCTATTTTGGATATACTGTGAGTGGGTACATTTTGAATTACTAGTTTACCAGTGGAATAGAGTTAGCATTGATGCAAAATACTAATGTATTAGCTGAGGAGGAAAAAAAATGCTGGTAAAATTAATGCTGGGATAAAACATTCAGGGTTTATGATAGCTAGAGTTGTGAAGACATAGCAAAAAGTTGATAGGTCTGATTACTTTTTATTATTGAAGATCTCTGAGTGGGTTCTCAGTGGGAGGTTGGCTGATGCCAACCTGATGAAGTTTAACCATGCCAAGTGCAAGGTCCTACACCTGGGTCGGAGCAATCCCAGGCACAACTGCAGGTTGGGCAGGGAAGAGATTCAGAGCTGCCCTGCGGAGAAGGACTTGGGGTGTTGGTTGATGAGAAAATGAACAGGAGGCAGCAGTGTGCGCTCACAGCCCAGAAAGCCAACCGTATCCTGGGCTGCATCAAAAGGAGTGTGACCAGCAGGTCGAGGGAGGTGATCCTGCCCCTCTACTCTGCTCTCGTGAGACCTCACTTGGAGTACTGTGTGCAGTTCTGGTGTCCTCAACATAAAAAGGACATGGTACTGTTAGAACAAGTGCAGAGGAGGGCCCTGAGGATGATCAGGGAACTGGAGCACCTTTCGTATGAAGACGAGCTGAGAAAGTTGGCTGTTGAGCCTGGAGAGAGAAGGCTGCATGGAGACCTCATAGCAGCATTCCAGTATCTGAAGGGGTCCTATAAGGATGCTGGGGATGGACTCTTCATTAGGGACTGTGGTGAGAGGACAAGGGGTAATGGGTTTAAACTTAAACAGGGGAAGTTTAGATTGGATGTGAGGAAGAAATTCTTTACCGTGAGGGTGGTGAGGCCCTGGAATGGGTTGCCCAGGGAAGTTGTGAATGCTTCATCTCTGATGGCGTTCAAGGCTGGGTTGGACATAGCCTTGGGTGGCATGGTTTAGTGGGAGGTGTCCCTGCCCATGGCAGGAGGGTTGGAACTAGATGATCTTGAGGTCCTTTCCTATCCTAACTATTCTATGATTCTATGATTCTATGATTCTGCAGCAGTTGTTGTGAGTTGCAGAGTTTAAGTGTCAAGATTTTACCCAGAGAGGATGTAGTAAATAGTGAAGCTTCGGCACCTTCTTGTATGACAAGCAAAGGAGTTGGGGTTTAGATGGGATTGCTTGCAGGAAGTTAGTCATGAATTACTGGTGCATTCTTCTTTTTCGGTCAGAAGGGAAACAGTTCAATTAACTTCTCTCTCATTTACAGTGGATTTTGTTTTTTTATCAGATATATATCCATAGCAAGCAGAAAACAGTAACCCTTATATGTACCAAATTCTTTACTTCTTTGAGAGCTTTATTTTGAAATAATTTCATAATTTCTGTTTGAAATCAATATATCTAAGTAATTAAATTGGTAAAAAATATGAAAAGTTAATGTCATTTTAATGTCTTGAAGAAGATACTGTAGTATTTTACTTGAAGGTATTAATTGAAAATGCTGGCATTTCATAAGCCATCAGTCAGGCAGAAAGTACTTCCAAAATATAAAATATAATCATATATTCAGTAAATCTGGCCAAACTGTTAGTGAAGTTGACATTTACCTCCAATTTTAGCTCCTTTCTAGTTGATGAATCATTCACAATCTGATTACTATTTCTGGGAATATGTCTTTTATTTTTGTGTATGCCCAGAATAACTTCAACAAGTGGTGTGGGAGTGTGGTATGTTTTGACTTTTAATCAAGGAGTATAATATACGCAGCTTAGAATGGCTTGTTCTCTTTTATTTCGGAGTGTTTTCTTATACTTTCAGGCTGTGTCCTTTAGGTTATAAAATACTTTTAACATCATGGACAATAAAAGCATATTTAAAAATTTGAAGTTACACTTGATTCATGAGTTTGACCACTAATGTTCTTTGAGGTTTCAGCCATAATCTATGGGATCTTGGGGATCCTGTGGACCTGACATTCTCAATATTCAATACCTCGATACAATGACTCTAATCACCTCTAAAAGTTTTAACAGCTTTCAAGCTGTGACTTGTGAGAAGACAAGGCAGAGAAAAAGTTCACAGTCACTTTAGGCTGTGCACTGGAAACTGTTTCATGTGACTACTTATTTATGAGTTTTCCTATCAGTTAGCTGCCTTTAAATTATGATCCTTTAAGCTTTGAGGAATGGTAGCAGCAATTTTTGAGTATTTTTTTTCTTGTGCTCTGTTTGCTTCATTGAATCACAGTATTTGGAAATGTATTACTGAATTGAAGTCCTGTTGGCCTCAAGGTTTAATTGAACTCAGCTCATATGGCAAGTTGGGCTCTTTGCAGAGAAGAATAAAATCAATATTTAAAAAAAGAAGAATGTACTGTACTTTATTCTGAAAAGTACATTCTGGAACATTTTCCAAGTTTATAAAAAATTAATGTTAGATAAACTTTTTGAGGAAAGGAGCCTAAGGTTTTATGTATTAAATCCTTCTTTTCTAAGTGTGTCACAGGCTGTGTGTTCTAGTTGGCTAAAAGATGATCTAATTAGACAAGAAAAGAATTCAGAATGGAAAAAAATAGTAAAAATTGTGGATGGAAAAAATGAATGTAGTGCAGTTTTTTTGGGGAGGCATGCCCAGTTCAGGATGGGTTCCATGGTAAAGCTAAGTGAGAGTGAGAAGACAGTAGTTTTAAATAGTTTTCATGTATAAAGCTAAGTATTGTAGATTTGTCTGTAATCATATTTAAGTAAGTCCAGCATGTCTCAGGAAGAACCTCCTGGTCAAACTAAAGAGTAAGAAGAAAATACACAGGCAGTGGAATGAGGGATGTATATTGTGGGTAGAATATAGGGACATACATGGATATATACCCAAATACATAGGGATGGATCAGGAAAGCTAAGGCACAGTTAGAGCTGAATTTGGCTAGGGGTGTAAAGAATAACAAGGGCTTTGACAAGTATTTCAACCGGAAAAGGAAAATTAAAGAAAATACACATCCCAGTCAGTAAAATAGGAAAGCTCATGGGAAACACATGGAAAAGGCTGAGATGCTGAACAATTTTTTGCCTCAGTTTTCAGTGTTTATCTCTTTTCCTTCCTGTCTCAACCCCTGAACCTCAAGGCAGGGTCTAAGAGTATGAAGTCTTTCCCATTGTAGGAGAAGGTCAGGTTCAAGGTCACCTGAGGAAACTGAAAATACATAAGTCCATGGGATCTGAGAAGGTGCATCCAAGGTCCTGAGGAAATTAGCAGATGTAGCTGCCGAGCATTCACCATCATATGTGAAAAGTCATTACAGTCAAGTGAAGACCTTAGGAACTGGACAAAAGGGAAACATCAGACCCACTTTTAAAAAGGGTAGAAAGGAGGGCCCTAGGAGCTACCAACCAGTCAGTTTTACTTCAGTTCCTGGAAAGATCATGGGACAGATCCTCCTGTAAGGCATGTAAAAACATAGGGGAGGCAGAGTGGTGATTAGAGAAAGCCAGCACGGCTTCACCAATAACAAATCCTGCCTGAGTAATCTAGCGGCTTTCTACGATGGAGTGACTGCATCAACAGCAAATGAAGAGCTCTGGATGTCATCTATCTGGACGTCTGTAAGGCCTCTGATATTATCCCCCACAACATAAATGGCCACTAAACTGAAGAGATATTGGTTTGATGGATCGACAGATATGTAAGGAATTGGTTGGTTGGTAGATCCAAAAAATAGTGCTTTGGACACTTTGGTCTAGTGAATGATGTCTGTATCTATGGCAGGTGGCCTGGAGCCTATGATCTTTAAAGGTTCCAACCTAAACCATTCAATGATTCTATGAACTTTAATTAATATATTAAAAAAAAAACAAACAAAAAAGCATGGCAATGTATCATGCTGTTTGAGACCAGCTCCATTAATATCTTTGAGGGCGCAGGTTTTTTTGTTAGGCTTGGTTTTGGGTTATTGTTTCTTTTTTGGTGGGTTTTTGTTTTTTTTTTTTTTTTTTCTTTCTTTTGGAGGAGGTATCAATTACAAGTGTCATAAAATGGAGCTGATATATCAGAGTCTATTTAACGTAGTTACAGGATTCTTCTGACATCATAAATGTGTAAAGTTTAAGCACAAAGCACTAAGATCAAAGCAGTTGAACTTTCAATTTATGAATCTGAATTACAGCAATCCCAAAGGTTTAATTATGATGCACAAATCCAAATTATTCCTAAATTTGTTCATGTGTTAATATAATTTTTTTTTGAGAAAAATGAATTTAAAAGTTGTGGGGAAAATCCCTAGAGGTTTCAAAGGGAAAATAACGTGATTCAATTAACATAGAAGAAAAAGGCAGCAAAACAAAAAATCACAAAAATCACTTGACAAGATAATTTTCACTGAATTATTGCCTAACAGCAGCTCATGTGATGCAGGGTTATTGCCGTATATTTAATACTATTCATGTGCATGATACACATATGTAAGAAAATGAAAGTAGAATAACACACATTTTACATTTTAATTACGCAATAAGATGTTCTATGAGATTGTGTTGGTGCTTTCCAAATTGAAAGGTACATTCTATGCCACGATTTTATGGTGTCAAGACATACATATATGGTCCATTTATGAAGCAAAGAGAGGAATGGTTTTGAGAGATCAAACTATTCTGGCATGAAAAGTTCGTCTTTTTATTTCTGAATCATTTTATTTCTTAGTCATGCCACATCTCCTGAAAAGGAAGTGTTGCAAACATGGAAGTAACTATAGAAGCAACTGTAGAAGTAACTATAGAAGTGACTATAGAAGCAAGGGAACATGGAATAGTTTGTGTAACTATAGAAGTGACTATAGAAACAAGGGAACATGGAATAGATTGGGTTGGAAAGGACCTTTAAAGGTCTTATAGTTCAGCCCCACTCTCGTATATTTCAGTCCCTGCTCATTCCAGGGACATCTTCGATTATATCAGGTTGCCCAGACCCATGTCCAACCTGACCTTGGTTGGTTCCAGGAATGGGGCATCTACCACCTCTCGGGACAACCTGTTCCAGCATTTCACCACCCTTACACTTGCACTTAGCCTTGTTGAACATCCTGAGGTTCACATGGGCCCACTTACAGAGCTTGCCCAGTTCCGTCTCATGGCATCATGTCCCTCAGGCAGGTTAACTGCACCACTCAGCTTGGTGTCATTGGCAAACTTGGTGAGTGAGGTTACACTTGATCCCACTGTTTATGTCACTGATGAACATATTAAACATTACTGGTCTTAATACAGGCCCTTGAGGGACACTGATCTCCATCTGGACATTGAACCTCCACCAGATCCTTTTAAAATATTTTTCTTCATCATTTGAGACAAGCACACTCCTTATGATTTATCTCTGATAAATCTCAGCACTTCCAACTCTCTTTCCTCCATTTTCTTTTAAATGCTTTGTGATAGCTGAAGTGCTTACGTTGGCAAAATGAATATTAACTAAGAAAAAAAGAAATGCAGCTATTTATGTAATGATGCATGTAATCTTCAGTCATGTTTTAGATGGTGGTTTGGCAGAAGGACAAGTAGTGTAATTGTATGCACCTGCACCATTTACAACTCTTCTACTGAGTGAAGGGATACAAGATGAGACATTTAAGTCTATCTGGAGTATGACAGAAAACATTACCACGTATGCAAGTTAGGCTGCTGATTGTTCTTATAACTGACATAACTCTTGGCATGATTTATTCCTGGTCTATGTACTATATAAATTAAAAATACCCTAATCACTGAAATAATGAAGTATAGTTTTTAAATAAATAAGATTTATCTAATTTTAGCTAAACCTGAAACTAAGAACTATAACCTAAAAGTTGCAGGTGCTCCTGGGAACAGATTCGGGATCTGGGAAAAGAAAAACTAAATGAAAGAAGAACAGGTTTTAGGATTAGTAAATTCAATTTTATTTATCCCAGTCCCTGCATTTAGCTTCTTGGCAGATTTCCTATAGCTGTATTCTATAAGCAAAGAGAAAATGGCTCTAGCTATAGAAAAATAAAGAGAATAGATTTATGTTACTTTAAGGAGTTGAATCATTATGTTTTACGTCATTTCAAAAGTAGACTTATTGAACCCTTTCTTGGTGGTCTTACCATAAAAACTTTTTATAGCCTTCAGTAAAGTGACAATTCCTATGGATATCATTTTCTAGCTTTATAAGAAATTGAAGGAGATTGTTTATAGTGAGATAGTTCTTTCAATTGAACAAAAAAATGTGACCTTTAAAGACAGGCTTTCTTTGTTTCCATATTTTCAAAGAACTATTCATGACATATTAAATCAGAATTTTTGAATAATCAGATTGTGTGTAGTTGAAAGAATCAAAGGTTTTCAGCAGACATTTGTTTACTCAAAGATAGTTTTGAAAACATGAATAGGTCTTTACTGTTCCCCATTGCAGTTCAGAGGAAGGGGTTCTGTCAATGGAAAGAAAAATATTTACAGCTTTGTCACTTGGTGACCGTTTTCTTATGGATGGAAGGTTCATTCTGTAATAACATCTAAATAGTGTATGGATCTTTTACTGGATTTTGTAATTTGTGAATACATTAGTTAGTTTAGAAGGAAACTGTAGAGGAAGACAAAAATACTCAGAACAAAGAGCACAAGACAAATTACTCTCCTGCAAACCACTGCAAAATGAAAAAGTGAGAAAGACCAAAAAGATGATCCAGGAAACTACACATTAGTCAGCCTCAATTCTGTCCCTGGAAAAATGTCAAGTAACCTTCATGAAAACCCTGAAAAGACTGGGATATGCTTCTGCACATGTGAAGGACTCAAAGGTTATTTGGAGTAGTCAGTAAGGATTTTCCAGGGATAAATCAAACCTGACCAGCCTTTTTATCTTTTATAATAAAGTGGCTGGATTCGTGGATGAAGGGAGAACAGTTGATGCCGTTTATCTCAACTTTAGTAAGGCTTTTGACATCACCTCCCATTATATTCTTGAACCCAAGCTGAGATATTGCAGTATGGATGAGAGGATAATGAATCTGGAAAACAATTGTTTGGATGATTTGGCACAGAGGGCCATGATTAATGGGTACTACTCCAGTTGGAGGTCAGTGACAAACACAGTACTGCACAGGTCTATCGCGTGACCTGTCCTGTTTAATATCGTTACCAATGGTGACAGAGGACACTCTTATCAAGTTTGCATATGTCATCACAGTAATGATGTAGGGCACAAGTCACAGTAGGGCACAAGTCAATATGCTTGAGAGCATGGCTGCCTCACAGGGGACCTAAACAAAAGGGGAGAAATAGACTGGAACCTTATCAAATTCAACAAGGACAAATATAAATTCCTCCATCTTGAAAGGAAAGATCCCTTGCGGTGATAGATACGGGGCACTGCTTGGCTGAGGATCAGCTTTGGAAAAAAGATCTGTTTGTTCTGGTGAAAAGCACTCTGAACCTGAGCCAGCAGTGAGCCCTGGACACAGAGAGTGCCACAGCTACAACAGCAGGAGCCAGGAAATCAAGAGAAGTCACCATTTCCATTTACTCAGCATTCATTCGATAATATCTGTGCCTAGCTAATGACTTCCAAAGAGTCATTACAGGAAGGACATTGACACGTTTCATTGAGTTCAGCAGCAGACACCAGGGTGGTTTGAGTCTGGAATGGCTGCCTTGTGTGGAGAGACTAAGGCGACAGGTCTTGTTCAGGCTGGGACAGAGATGGCTTTGGGGATACTACAGGAGGTCTTCAAGAAGACGCAACAAGACTTTTCATAGTGGTGCATGGTGAAAGGGCAACAGACAAAGAGCCTAACTTAAAAAAAGAGGCTCCAGACTGGATAAAAGAACTTCTACAGGAAGTCAATCATTGTAACAACTTTCCCAGATAGACAGTCTCCATCCTTGAAGGTTTTCAAGACCTGAACATCTGAATTCCTGAGGCACCTGCCTGAGACAACTCTGCTAGCTGGACTAGACACTTCCTGAAGTCCCTTCCAGAATAAGTGATTTTAGGACTCTGACCATAGTGCATGCATAGAAGTCCACCGGACAAAGAAATGCAAACCCTAATTCTCAGAAAACTCCAATTCCCTGCTTCTGCTTTCTTCTATCATGTCCTTATTTTATGAATTGCAAACCATGCAGTTTCATAAGTGAATATCCAGGGTTTGAAAAAATAACATAAATCTCTAGGATGCGGTTCTGATTTATTCCCATCAGAGAGTGAAAACCAGAAAACGATGAATCAATAAAGATATTTTTCAAAATGTGTGTAAAAAGGGACATTAAAAATCCTAAAAATGTGTTCAATGTTATTCCTTTGATTACATGTTTATTTTTCCAAACCCTTCATTACTAATCTCTATGTTTTAGCATTCAGAGTAGTAACATTTTTATGATATGTTGAGCTGGCAGTGTGCCCTTGCAGCCCAGAAAGCCAACCATATCCTGGGCTGCACCAAAAGGAGTGTGACCAGCAGGTCGAGGGAGGTAATCCTGCCCGTCTATTCCACTCTTGTGAGACCTCACTTGGAGTATTGTGTGCAGTTCTGGTGTCCTCAACATAAAAAGGACATGGAAGTGTTGGAACAAGTGCAGAGGAGGTCCACGAGGACGATCAGGGAACTGGAGCACCTTTCGTATGAAGACGAGCTGAGAAAGTTGGGGCTGTTGAGCCAGGAGAGAGAAGGCTGCGTGGAGACCTCATTGCAGCCTTCCAGTATCTGAAGGGGGGCTATAGGGCCGCTGAGGAGGTACTCTTCATTAGGGACTGTAGTGAGATGACAAGGGGTAATTGGTTCAAACTTAAACAGGTGAAGTTTAGATTGGATCTGAGGAAGAAATTCTTTACTGTAAGGGTGGTGAGGCACTGGAATGGGTTGCCCAGGGAAGTTGTGAATGCTTCATCCCTGGCGGTGTTCAAGGCAAGGTTGGGCAGAACCTTAGGTGGCATGGTTTAGTGTGAGGTGTCCCTGCCCATGGCAGGGGGGTTGGAACTAGATGATCTTAAGATCCTTCCCAACCCTAACTATTCTATGAGTCTATGATTTTGCAGGAAGTTGTACACACATCTGTATCAGGAGTAGATATAGCAGCATTCTTCTAAGAGAGTGGATCATTCACTTTATCCCTAATGTCACCCTTCTTTCTGCTTGCATTCTGCAAATCTGGAATGCCAGTGTTCGTTACTCAGCTTCATACTGGCTCCATTCTCTGGTTTTCATTTTATTTTCCTTTGTGCTGCACCGCAATAACTAAACAATGTGTAAAAGACTTCTGCATTTGTTTATTCAGCAAAGTCAGATCTCTATATATCATTCCAATGGTATTGAATTCTGAAAAATTTTATGTAAAACACATTTCTAGGAGACCCCAACAAAGTTTCTCTTAATAAATTATTTTAACATTGCATGTGAGAACGTGTAAATCAAAAAGATGAAAGGCATTTTCACTTGTTTACAAATAATTTTAAAAGTATATGAATATTAATAGTATTCATTGTCATTTAAGATTTCTCCCATGACCTTTTGTAACCTTCATCTGCAACAGGCAATTGTCCCCAGAAAATGTCTTTGTAGTGTTAATTTGGATGCTTTTGGATTAACCTTTTGGAGTATCTTATTACAGAGAAATTATGCCTGAATATACTGGTCTTCGCATGAATACATTTTAAACCACTTAAACTAATGTCAAAAGCCTTTTCTGATTTGCTGGCTGATCTCAGCGTCATTTTCTTTTTCTAGGTTTCAGATTTCTCTGAGAGAACACAACAAACTGAACCACCTCTCTTTCCATTTGTCAATTATTGCTGACTCGTGTGGAATTAATGTTGTGATGTCATTGCTCCTTTTTAAATTGTATAATCCAGATCCTTGAACCAAACACTCTCCAGGCTGAACATATGTGTCTTCTGGCATGTCATATTTAGTGGTCTTCATATGACACTTCAATGTCATGTTACTCCAAATAGTCTTTAAACGTAAGACTCTCAATTTATTTTGTTGTTGTTGCTGTTGTTGCAACAAGACATATAGCAATAAGATATTGGGACACTATAGTAGCATATCAAAGATGTAATTTTTCTCCTCTGTTTCTGTATAATCACAGACAGCATTTTGTATTCTATGCATGGAAAACAAACTATGTTCTCAGATACCTCTTTGCAGTGTCCAGGCACAAGTGCTGCCCCTCCAGTGGTGCTGCCTAGTCTTCCCATATCCTTAGATCCCAAGTGGTGCATGCAGACTCTAGCCCCACAGTATGGGCTATTCAGTTTCTCGTCTCATAGTTGACTGTCCAACAGATGGTCTTTAAGACTAGACTTTCAGGAAGCATATGGTTTCTTTAAAAAAATGAAAAAAATAAACCCCCAGAGTGGCTTATAAAGAAACAGCTATGGTATAATTGTAATGCGTAGTTAAAATCTTACAGTATTTCATCTGTAATGTTCCTGAAGGCACTTTAAATTATCAAATGTTGAGTTTATTATCAATTGTCTTCACATCACAAAGAGTCATTATCCTTAGTCTTTCACTAATTAATATTGAAGTTTCCTCATAGTCTTTTTATTCAGGTTCATTTCACTGGTCCTTTGCCGCAGACTTGTTTTTCCGCCCTCTGCAGAGTGTTGTCCTTTGTTTAAGGACAGGTCAAGTAAAGAACGAAGGGAATATATTTAGAATTCCTACTAATTGACAATAAATAACCCTGGGACTCAGATGCCACAGCTGTCCCCTATTAGATCGCTATTCAGATTATCTAGTTAAAATAAGCCTTTCTGAAATCTTCAGTATACTAGGATACAAAGAAAAACACCAGACAGATCCTGAAGGCCTCCAGGGTGAATAATGTTTGGAGTCTGCAGTGGGAAATGGGCCAAATGACAGCCAAGTTAGTATTGTCTGTTGGTTGACCTAGTACTCATTGCTTCTGTATTTTACAGGGAAGCGCAGCTGAATGTTGCAGCTGACTGGCTGTCAGCTTTAGTTCAGCAGGTCAAGGTACATGGAGATGAGTAAATCTCTATCCTAGCAATACCCTGTGTCTCCCCATGTATATTTTCTGAATCACAGTATACTAAAATCAGGTATACATGAACTTACATCAATATAAAAACTAGAAAACTTAATGGGGGTGTATGAGGTGTGTGTGTGTATGTGTGCACTTTAATCCAATGTTTCTTCAGGCAACCTTCCTGAGGGCTGTTTAATGCTGATTCTTGAGCTAAGTAGTTTCAGGCTATGATCTGGGGAGGAAGATGATTATGTTAGAAGAAAGCGTTTTGTTCCTTCCCCAGTCTAATTCTTAATCTCTCTGGAGAACTTTGCATTGCCAACAGGTAGCTGGTGTGAAAGGTGCTTAAGAAAAACACCTCTCTTCTAGTTTTCAGGTGCTAGAATCCTGGCAGATGTACGTACTCAGTGGCATCTTCTCCAAATAAGTAGAGCTGAATAACTATGACAAAGTGATATCACAGTTTTAAATTTTGGCTACAGCTCATCAAAGACATTCAACCCCTCAGTTCCTCTGATTTCAAGAGAGCAAAGTGACCATCTGCCCCTGAAGTCCTGGGTCTGCAGACACATTATCACTTATTTTATTAAACCACTGGCTTGAGAACAAAACACCGGAAAAGAAAGTCTCTATTTCTCACCTTGGAACTAATTCTCTCATCCTGTGAAAGCTTTTTGTATAGGCTTTTGTCTGTTTTATGATATTTTATTATATCCTACACTCAAATGTTGTTTTAAAAACATTATTTAAAAATTATGAACTTCATGTCCCGATCCAGCCACTTTTAAATTTGTCATTAGCATGTTTAAGTGATTTTTGGCTGCTGCCTGCTTTTCCAACTGGGTGTGGAACATTCTTCCTAACCACACCACCTGCCCATTCTGTTAAAAGGTAGAAAGAGGTAGAAAGGTTATCAGTAGTTAGACAAGCTCTGTGCCTCACAGGTAGGGCATCACAAAAGTACAATTGAAGAGATCTTGCTATCCTGGATTTTGAAATAAATCCATAGCCTATTGCTTTTCATTGTCTTTTTTTGCAACACAACCCTGGAGGCACATGCAGCTGGCTTTTTACCTTCCCATTTCAAATTTTTCAAAGCCAAACTCCTCATCAGAGCACACTTTTGTACTGGAGAAGCAGATAGAGTTGCAGAATACAGAGCATAAAATCGTCCAAAAATATTTCTCTTAGCTACTCTTCATGATGAGTTGAATTACCTGCATTTCTCTGGCATCCAAACATGCAAACCACTCTTTTATTTTACACCTTAGGTGATATAAGTGTGATTTCCAGATATGAAGAAAACATGCAGGCTCTTCAGGGTACATCTGCTTTATTTCTGTTGATCTTCTTTTTGAAGATCCAAAGTACTCAGAACCATGGGATACAGTTTTATTTATCATCACAGTTTTCTTTTATTAACAGTTAGTACTGGCTGGTTTATAGCAGTTATTTTTAGGATTTCATTGATCACACCTATTCTAGATCTGAACTCACAAATACCTAAAAAGGTAGAAAGCAAAAAATACATATATGAATGGCCAAAAAATATATATGATGGTTTCTTCCATCACAAGTTTTCCCACTAGATTTTTCCCTTATGTCTTGGGCAGCATATTAACAACAAAAACAAACAAACAAAACCACAAAAAATCCAAACCAACCCACCACACAACCTTCCCCCAAAAAGAAGAACCAATCAGAATAAGTGGACAATAAATCAATAGAACTTGATACAAACAATTACTGATAAAAAAAAAATAAAAGAAAAGTGCAAAAATTCCAGAAAGCTTTTTTTTATTATATTCCTTTAAGTAGCAATTGCAAGATAGTCAACTATATTTCAGAAAATTAAACAACCTTTTTTATGTTAGGTTGCATAGGCAATATGCACAAATGCACTTCATCCTTCTCCAGAAAGCCTATAGATCTGATTACAAAGAAAGTGTCCCTAGATTTTACTGAGGTACCTATCATTACTTGACAGTTGCTGCTGCTGGATGAACACAGGATGCACCAAGGGAGTTCTCAAAATAGTTCTTCCTATCCTTTAGAATAGTGGTTTTCAGAAATGTATGGAAAGTACATTAGTTTCACTGAAGTATGATTCATGACAACTTCTGAGAACAGACAGAGGTATTTCAGTCCAAAAGGATGATGAAATATTGCTTCAGAGAAAATTAATGAACTTCTGAAATCAAGTAAGTTTGTGGAGCCTCAATGCCCAGCATCATCCTTTCTAATCTGGATATATTCATAGGATCATAGACAGAATCGCAGAATCATTTAGGTTGGGAAAGATCTTTAAGACCATCAAGTCCAACTGTTAACCTAACACTGTCAAGTCTACCACTAAACCATGTCCCTGAACACAATGTCTACACATATTTTAAATACCTTCAGAAATGGTGACTCAACCATTTCCCTCGGCAGCCTGTTCCAATGATTGATGACCCTTCTGGGGAAGAAATTTTTCCAAATATCCAATCCAAACATCCCCTGGAGTAACTTGAGGCCATTTCCTCTTGTCCTATCACTTGTTACTTGGGAGAAGAGATCAACACCCACCTCACTACAGTCTCCTTTTCAGGTAGTTGTAGAGAGCTATGATGTCTCCCTTCAATCCCCCTTTCTCCAGGCTAAACAATCTCAGTTCCCTCAGCTGCTCCTCCGAAGATTTGTGATCTAGCCCCTTCACCAGCTTTTTTCTCTCTTTGGACACACTCCAGCATCTCAATATCTTATTTGTGATGAGGGGCCAAAAACTGCACACAGGTTTCCAGGTGTGCCCTCAGCATTGCCCAGTACCAGGGGACAATCACACTATTTCTAGTGGTTACACTATTTCTGATGCAAGCCAGAACACTGGTGGCCTTCTCGGCTACTGGGGCACACTGTTAATTTATAATCAGCCGGGTGCTAATCAACAGCCTTAGGTCCCTTTCAGCATGACAGCTTTCCAGCCACTCTTTCCCAAGCCTGTAGCCATGGGGTTGTTGTGGTCCAAGTGCAGAACCCAGCACTCAACCTTGTTGAACTTCATACAGTTGGCCTCAGCCTGATGCAGCCTGTCCCATATCCCTCTGTAGAGAGCTTTTCTACATTCAAACAGATCAATCCTCTTGCCCAGCTTGGTTTCATCTGCAAATTTATTGAAAGTAGACTCAATCCACTTACCCAGATCATTGATAAAGGTATTGAACAGAACTGGCCTCAATACTGAGCTCTGGGGAACATCACTTGTGACCAGCCACCAGGTGGTTTTAACTCCGTTCACCACCACTCTTTGGGCTCAGCCACCCAGACCAATTTTTACCCAGTGAAGTGACAGAGAGAGGGAAAATGAGGTATTTAATCAGATGATTCAGCCCACCAAAGGTTTATTCTGTTCTTTGTAATGGTCTGTGTCTTCTCTGAAAAGTGAGAGAAATTTTTTCCTTTGGTTGCCTCTATTAGTCAAAATGAACGTGTCTTAGACATGAATCTGACAACACTCAAAATGAAAAGTTTATGCATATTGAGCAGGACAGTGTGAAAGAGAGTTGTGGGAAAAAACTGCAGAGGATGCAATCAAAGCAGCTGTGCTGAGTTAGTGAACGTTTTATGTGTGCTGAGGGAAAATTAAAAAGAAGTAATCGGGTAAATACTATTGTAATTTTGAAGTGCAAAAGGAAAAATATTTGCCAGTTATAACCAAAGAAATCTAATATAGTCATTTTAATTGGTGATTTTTAGAAATTACTTACTAAGAGCTATAGCTACATCTTAAATGATCCATTTCAATGTAAGATAATTGCAGTGTATGAGTCACTGCTTAATGAAATTGGTTGTTATTTCAGGCCACTTGTAAGCAGTTACCATTATTATTTTTAATTAAAATATTTGACTTGCTAGCTGTGAAACTGTGATCAGCCTGGAGTCTGCTGAAAATCCAGAGAGGTTCAGAGGGCAGAGGCGAACAGAACCTAAACCCAAGTAATTGTGACTCTGCTCAGTATGGCTTAGATGCTCCTGACTTCCACTACCTCGAGTTGAATGCACAAGTTGCTTGGGACTGAAAATTCAGATAGTTCTTTCTTTGACAGGTCCAGCATGAATTCTTTGAGTGTCTCATATGATCACATCTGTTACTTCTTTTAGGAGAAGGAAAAAATTAATTGTTTTTCAGAACAAGGCCAAGATTTTATGCAAATTCAAATATATTACTTATTCATTTGCCTCAATTTATGACTGTAGGCATATAGTTAAAAAAGTAGTACTAGTGGCTAGACTTGTATTGTATTATGTGGGACTCACTAGAGATATTTCCATTTCTAGAGCAGACACAGCTAAAGGAATGTTTTACAATCCATAAAGCAGTCTAGCATGAAGAAAAAGGCATGTTTTGTTTTTTTTTCTGGCAAAGTATAACTGACAAAAACTACCTCTGGATCAATTTACCTGAATATCATAGAAGCATAGAATAGTTAGGGTTGGAAAGGACCTTAAGATCCTATATCTTTCACATTATCTAAAATCTTAACTGCCATATTCATGGTTGTGACATACATAAAATTTTCTTAAAGGAAAAAAGCTGTTTGGTTTTTTTAATGACAGTAGTGTAACCCCGTGTTGAACTCTGAGCAACCTCGTAACACCAGTTTTCTGTAAGGCGCCACTTACACTTTGTGGGCAAAGTCTTGAACTTTATCTTTGCTTGTTAAAATATTTGTAGGCAACAGAAAATGCACAAACTTTATTAATTTGGGGCCCCTATTTGAAAAACCTTTCTAACTGCCCCATGCTGTAGAAATAGCTTATTTGATTTTATGTAAAAGGTAATGAATTTTCAAGGGCACCATAGGGGAAAAGAATTGAAGCCATTCTGGAAATATATTTGCAAGTGGAAATAAATATTTTGTTTTATATCAATAAGATTATAAAGAGACTTGAGTACCCCAAGCCTGGAAGGCAGATAGTGGGACAAATAGGCATGGTATTTTAAATGTGTAAGACATGACAGTCTTTAAGCAAAAGACTTCAAGTGTTTGGCAATTACTTAGATGAATGGGAGATTGGGTTCATATTATTGCGTTATATCTATGGTTCTTATTGCTTCCTATCAAAATATCAGTGGATCTGAATGAAGAATAATTTAATCCCACCTGGCAACTAAGCATCACGCAGCAGATCGATCATTCCCCTTTTGTCAGAATAGGGGAAAGAATCAGAAGAGTAAAAGTGAGACAATGCGTGGGTTGAGATAAAGACAGTTTTAATAGGTAAAGCAAAATCTGCGGACTCAACCAAAAGGAAGCAGGACAGCAGGGCCCCATCACATGTGATGGCAACTTTGGAAGACAAGCACCATCACTCTGAATGTCTGCTACCTTCCTCCTTCTTCCTCTAGCTGTATATGCTGATCCTAATGCCATAGGTTTTGGTGTATTCCTGTGGTAAGTTGGGGTAATCTGTCCCATCTGTGTCCCCTCCCAACCTCTTGCGTGCCCCCAGCCTACTTGCTGGTGGAGTGGTGTGAGGAGCAGAAAAGGCTTTGACTATGTGGAAGCACTGCTCAGCAACAGCTAAAGCATCCCTGGGTTATCAAAACCGTTTCCAGCACAAATCCAAAACATAACCCCATACTGTCTGCTATGAAGAAAATCAAATTTATCCCAGCCAAAACCACCACACTAAGTTATCATAAATAACATTTCATTGTACCTTCATTATGATTTAGCTTTCACAAATGCATCAATTAATTAATTTTAAACCTTGCAGCACACCTTTCTGAAATTGAAAGACCCTAAAACGAGAACACAGAAACAAGAAAATCAGCACATGAAACATTGTTCACAGGCCTTTTGCTGAAGAAAATTTATCCTAGCTTTGTCACATACCTGCCTTTGGCAATCTGTTGATATATACAGAAAACAAATTCATACAAGCTTGATATAAACCCAGTTCAATAAAATTGAGCCAATGAGCATCCTGAAGAGTTGCATTTCTGAAATCACTTTCTCTTTTTAGGCTTCATATTTGCTGCTAATGCTTGTCAGCACAGGATGTCTTTGGTCCTTTAGTGATTTTTATATAGAAAAATATTGAGCACATTTGCGTCAAGATTAGGTTTCCAGGTAAGAGAAACTTTTCCACCTTAGGAAAACTAGAGCATTACATAGTTCTCTTATACTCAATTCTGGCAAGACAATTCATTGAAAGCTTGAAGAAACTCTATTTATTCCTGAATCTACCAAGTATCTGTTAGCAGGATATCTCTGTATCTTTGTAATTACACCTCACATCCATACATTAGTAGGAGATATAAGACAATGCATAGGTTTCGATGTTAGAATAAAACCTGAAGATTTTCATGTCTCACAGTTGTGTCAGGAATGAAAAAAATTCTCTAAAGTACATTTAAAGAAATCAAGAATAAAAGTAGTGAAAATGTTAAGAAAAAGGCTATTGTCATGTTCTTGCCTAGTTGTAATGAAAAATATTTTTGTCTTTAAGAAAAAAAAAAGGAAAAAAGTATTTTCATATACAAATTATTGTAAAATAAAACCCCAGATAAGAAGTTCTGTGAATGGAGATACCCAGTCTAAAGGTGTTTGGAAATATTCTGGCTAAACAATTCTAAGTACTTATATGGCTGTTATATTCAATTGTTTTAACATCCTTAATTTTATTTTCTTACGGTGAAGATAGTTTATTACCCTTGTTTAAGCATAATAAACCCTAATGCAAAATACCAGACCACGATATATGTTCAGATTTCATGCAACTTTAATAACTTAGTGTATTTAATAGTTATTAATGATTTATTATTTAGATTACATTGATTATGCTTTGGTGCAGTATGACAGTGTGAAACATTGCACTGTGTTGTCATATTGCACTCCGTATGCACCACAAACGTGGGACTGGTTTTGTATTTCTAGAAGACTTCAACAATATTGAGTTGTGGAAAATCTGATAGATACATAGATTTGTAGTCTGTATAAAACACAGTAGCAATGAAACAAATGTTAGCAATTTCTTCTCATCTTTGTTTTTTGTTGTTGTTGTTTAGAAAGGCAACAGAAAGACCTCACTTTTTTTCAAAATATCCTGTTGGAACTGTGAAAAAAGGAAAAAGTAAAAATAAATATTCAAAAATATGAAAATAAGTAAATAGGACACATTAAAAATAACAAACAGTAAAAAGCTTCTTAAAACATCTAGTTTCTTGTTTATTATTCACAGTTCTTTTCAAAAGCTTTTTACCATTGAAGCTTATTTGACTTATTCTTCTTTGCATCAGAAATATAAATATAGTTGATTTATCAAAGTATAACCAGGAGTCTGAGCCACGGTGTAATAATTATATTCCCGGCCATTTTCCTTATAGCTCACTGGATATGGTATTTAGGTTGTATTGTTTATTCTAAACATGGTGACAGAGAATGTAGAAGACAGGAAAGAAATGCAAAAATAAAGCTTTAAAGTTCTCTTTGTACAGATAACATTTAATAACAAACATGTAAGTAAGCGTCATTTTTTAGTCTTTGTTGCTTGACATTTTAACAAAACAGCCCATATAAAGTATTTGATTTATGAGTGAATGAATAAATAATGTATAGAAAACATAAATAAACAAAACTTTATTGCAAGTTTCATTACTAGAACAGAGTGAGCTGTAACAGATTGGCTTATGTTAAAATTTAGTCATATATTTGAGTACTCCTTGCAATATTCAAGTTCTGAATTTCAAAAGATATTTCAGAGCACTTTATGGCTACATCTTAATAGATGACATAAAGGTGTTTTCACATGTGGTAAGTCAAGGTGTTTGTCTTGCATCTGTCCTAGCTCCATATTACAAGACTGAAACCCACTTTATTAATATCATTTTTAGCCTGGTTTCACGGAAAAATAACTCTTGAATCTTGTCCATGACATGCTTAAACCAGGTCTCTAATCCTGATAATCAGGGAACTGACAGAGTGGAATGGGTGCAACACTTGCGTGCAGCCAAGATTTGTGTATCTAGAGGACTTATTTTCAGATTTCAGATGTCAAATATTAACTATGAGGAAAATGGAGGGGAGCCCAAAAACAGAATGGTGGATGCAAATGAAATTTACAGCTTAAAACGATCTGCTCAGCATTTGATTTCATTTTGTGAACTCAGTAGAAAAAACAGAGATGTGTCAACAGACTAAAGCAATTTCCTTGCCCAGTTGAGGTCAAGGAAAGCTGAAGAAGGAGACAAATCAGGAGATTTAAGATTTAAGAGAAGTTGTTAACCTCCGCAGTTCAGTAGATGAGGACATACATTTTTTTTTAGCTGTTTCTGAGTAACTATGCTTACAAAGTTAATTAGTTAATTAGTAACTTCTGAGTTACTAAGTTAATATTTGATAAGAAATGGGAAAATCATAAGAAAGTTATTTGATTATGGCAAGTATTAATCTCTTCAAGTTTAAACTGTTTCTAAAAAGGATGATAAATATCAGTCTTTGCAAACTTTCACTTAGCTGTTTGTAACTGAAAACACTGGTGTTATCAGCACTGTTCCCAGGCCCAAAATCAAAAACACAGCACTGAAGCAGCTACCAAGAAGGGAAAAAAGAAAAAAAAATGACTGCTACTTCTGAACCCAGGACAACTTTCATACTGAAATTTAAACAAAATCCTTGAGATACTATTTTACATATGAATATAGTAATTGCCTGACATATTCAGTCTTCTCTTAAAAGTTTTCTGCATTGTTTTTACCAAACCACCTATTAGAAACTAGTCTTTGCAGGCAAGATGTATATGAGCATTGCCTTTGACTTTTAAGTAAACTTGAAGTGAAATAAATGGCCTCACATTATTCTTTGCATAGGGAGCATGATGAAAGCATCAATAATATTATTTAGGCATAATGAGTTTATTAAAAAAAACCTAAAGTTATTCAATTAGATTCTGTATATATAATTTCATTAAAGGATGTGTATTTATGGCACTGCTTTATAAACATTTCTTTTTTGATTTGACAACAGTAGTATCCCTTATCATTCTCCTACAGTGACTATATAAAAAAATGGTAAAAGATGAAAAATGGTGCACCTACAGCAGTGTGAATATGTCCTTTTATTCAAAGTATTTGAAAATGGAGGAAATTCCAGATATAGGAAATATTCCGCATACATTTATATCTTGCATGATTTGGATGATTGACATATGTGTGTCTTTATAGTTATGTATACAAAATATGTAATTATTAATGCTATATTTTATATTAATTATTTTATATTTATTAATTGTCTTACTGTAATGAATGGAAGCAAAGACATACAGAAGGAATGACTTAATAATACACCAATTTACTGAACCACAACGAATAGCTATTTAAATCAGATCTGCTTCCTAGGCAAATTTGTAGAATACTACTGAATTCAGTGGGGCAGAGATTTCACCCCAGGAATCTGTTATTTTGATCATAATTATGAAAGATTTAAACAGTTTATTTAAAACCTTGGTTTCTGTGAGATACTTCCACACAAAGTTACATAGATATCACCCACTTTGCATAACCCAGTGTAGAGCATTTCAAGCTTTAGACGATAAAAAAGAGAAAAAGTAATGTCATAGTTCCTAAGACTAAAATTGTTGAATGAATATATTAAAAACAAAGGTCGACTATAGAGTATTTTAAGGAGTCACATTAATATTAATGGGATAAATTTATTGTAAATTAGCTATGACGATCTGTTACAATATATCATTAAGAATGCCATAAAAATCCCTATAATAATATGTTAAAATGCAATGTGTTATGCATAGCTAAAACTGTGCAGTACATGCTTTATATGGGATATAATTATTGCAAGAGAAGATAATGACTATTTAAGTATAGCAGAAGTATAACAATTCAAATATGGTGCTACAGCATTTTGAACTATGAAATGGAAGTATCTCCTTTAAGGTGGAGGATAGAATGTTCAAGTGCAAATGATAAAATTATTTCTTAACAAAAAAATTCTCCCAGCCCATTGTAAGTAAGACAGGGAAGTAGTCATTACAGTGAAAAATAGTTGATAGCTTTAATTGCATTCATAAAATTATGTATTTTTGATTATTCTTATTAGATCACATTTATTAAGAAATAAGAGAATAATGTCCTAATGCTGCAATGATTGAAGTAAATCTATAAATTGATATCACCTACACAGCAGTGTGAGAGAGCTTTTTCCAAGCATTAAATATTGGTTTTAGAAGGCTTTTGAAAATAAGCAGTGCTCAGAAGAATTCTAATACTACAAAAACTCACTATATGGTCAAAGCACAGACTTGGAGCATTCTTGTAAGGACAGAAAGCAGAAGTGACTCTCAGATATCACTGCCTGGCTCACATGACATAAGTGATATGACTTTTTTTTTTTTTTAATTCAGTATCTAGGGATGGAGAGGGAGGAGAATTGCTGTTTAGAGATGGTTGAGAGATTAAAATTGATAATCAGATTATTATTTTAAGTGAGATTTGCTCTAGCAATTTTTGAGCTTCCAAAAATGTGTGCAATGTATCACCAAGCCCATTGCAGTAAGGAGAAATGCTATGTAACATGAAAGCACTCTAAGCTTTACCATGAGGTTTCTTTCAAGCCACCAAAGCTTTCATACAAAATATCAGCTTATTTTGGGAAGCGCTGAATGTCTGCAGGGATGTTAACAGAATAGTTGCTGGAGAATGAAACTCATCACAGTATTATTTCATGTTTAAATTCTTCACAGGAAATAGATTGGAGCTCAGAATTAGTGGGGTAGATCAAATAAGGACAAATAGACAGTTATGTATTCATATAATACTTTCGGTTTACCTTTTATGACAAAAAAACAGGAACAGAGGAGGAAGTTAATGCTGGAACTAAGCGCAGATAAAAACATAACTTGTTTTAGTTTAATTATCAGAGTTATAATGTGCTTAAATCATGGTTTAAGAATCGAAAGGTGCCAAGCTGGATGAGAAAATTGTCAGACATCACAATGTTGGGGACTGTGTCTTCTGGAAAATCTTTGGTTCTGTCAGTGAATGTTTTAAATACCGTTACAATTTCCGTTTCCTTTCCCTCTTTATTTTCACCTAGAGAAAATAATAAAAAAAAAGAGCTCAAGTTTCAGAGATATAGGTGAAGTCCAGGATAAGACAGAAATAATCACAGGAGTGATGGGAAGGTGAAGAAGAAGGACATAGTAGTTTGGAAATAATAAGCAAACATAGTCTGATTCACTTCTGGAATTCAACAGAGAGATTGTCTCCATATTCAGTTTGTCAGACCTGATCTTCATAAAAATAAATACATCAGGTCAACTTAAAATTGTACTTGTTTGAACTAGGAAATCTTTTGAAGTGTAAAGACTAAAAAAAATAATTACTTCTTTATTAACTACAACTTCATATTTTACTGCAACATAAAGAACAACTCCACCACAGTGTCATACTACTTTTCAAAGGCTGCAGTTTCAGCATGTGTTCCAAATACAATTCTATGCCGTCTAGCCTTTCAGTATTTAGAGAGATGGTTTATTGTTTAGATTTGCATTTTTATGTCTTTTTGGGAAAGAAAAAAAAAAAAAAGGCAAATCTGATCGTCACAACATTTGAATCCTATTAGAAATGTTAATTTGCTGCAGTAATAATTTAGGTTTTAATTATAAGCTTGAAAAGCAGATTTAGAAACATAGCTGGCACGACTGTAATGTTAATTTGTCCTTTAATGTTTATTGAAAGCAATATGTCCAATGTAATTACAGTGTATGTCAAATAACCCGCAACTTTATTTTTTTAATGCATGATCCATTAATTTGCTTGATTAAGATGACTTGCCATCTGCTAAAGAATTTTTTCTGTGGTTCCATCATTGCTTTTGAATGCGTAGAAAAAATATAAATAATTTCCTTTTCTTTTGTTTAATCTCCATTTTCTTTGTGTTATCCCATTAAGCCCTTACTATGGTGTTCATCATCGGTTTCTTCCTGGCTGTTACATGTAGTATCATGTAACATGTAGGGTCATGTAGTATCTAGTTCACTAAAAAGGACAAATGTGTTACGGAATCACATGAGTAAGTTGCATTAGACATTAAATCAATGTCAAATAGTGCTGTATGACCTTGTGTGGTCTGCAAAAATTTCTTTTTCTAAAAGTATTACTATTGTCTTATAATTAAAATCATATTCAATTGAAACTACTGAGTTTATTAACCCACTTCTATTCCCTTAATCACCAAACCATAGAGTTTTAAGAATATTGCCAAAGCAATGTGTAGTCAATTTAAACCTAATGAGATTACATTCTTAGTGGCTTTGGCTGGTATAAGAGAGAAACAGTAAGTATGATTACACATTTACATGCTCTCATTGTAATGCATAAATCTCACAAGTACTTTTTTTGCTAGCACACAAAGTTCCTCCATCCAGACCTCTTTGGCAATGTCTCTTCATAGTCTACAAAACTGACAGTGTTACTTCTGAAATCTTTTGATTACGTTAAGAATATGATAATTTTTATAAATAGCTGCAGAGAAAAAAGTGGCTACACTTAAGAAAATGTTGTCCTAGTTTTTTCTTTTCCATGGGTTATTTAAGAAAAGATTTTCTCTTGCTGTACCCTAATTTTCAGTTTTACCTTTTTGTCATCTCTTCATGCAGAAAGACTTTTGCAGACCATAACTGCTGAGGAAATTTTCAAAGATTAATTTTAATAAAAGCAAAAGCTGGAGTTGAAATTTTATCTCTCTCTCAACTGGTATTGATCAGGTGATTCACTTCAGATTTTTATTGGCTGATCTACTGATGTATGTACTAGTAATCCATACTAACAAAAGGGAGTCACTTCATAAATTATTGAATATCTCAATCACATGCCGTGGAGAATGATGCCTGGAAAGAATGATGAATTTTATTCTGTCTTTTTTGGAGGAGGTAGACAGTTGCCACCATGACATATTCTCCTTTTCCCTTAGGATTTCTAATAACATTTGACCTGTGCACACCACAGGCTAATTCAGAGGTGGGGTGCCTAAAGGCAGAGCAAAGAAAATGTAGGTCATTCTTCCACCAGGCCTATCAAATTGACAAGGAAGTGATAATGCAGCCCATGCTGCAAAGGCAATACCCTGTGACTCTTGAGGACTTTAAAGGTATAAGACAGACTAACTCAGTTCAACCCAGCCCTGCCCAGGGAGTCCCTGATAAAGTGCTTAAATAGATCTATGCTTCAGGGCCCATGGAGAAGGAGGTCTGCAGAGCAAAGCACTTATGCATAGCTAGTATTCTTAGTGGGAGACAGTCCTTCACAAACTTCTTGAAAGTGGGTCCTTCCCAGGGACTGCAGTTCTTCATGAATTGCTCCAGCATGGGTCCCTTTCATGGGGTGCAGTGCTTCAGGAACAGGCTGTTCCAGCATCGTCCCCTATGAGGTCACAAGTACTGCAGCAAACCTGCTCAAGTGTGGGCTCCTTTCTCCACAGGGCCACAGGTCCTGCCAGGAGCCTGCTCTAGTGTGGGCTTCCCAAGGGGTTACAGCTTTTTTCCATCATCCACCAGCTCCGGTGTGGAGTCTTCCTTAGGCTGCAGGTGAAAATCTTCTCCACTATGGACCTTCATGGGCTGCCTGGGCACAGCCTGCCTCACAATGGGCTGTCCCATGGGCTGCAGGGGAACCTCTGCTCCGGTACCTGAAGCGCCTCCTGCCCTCCTGCACTGACCTTGGTGTCTGCAGGGCTGTTTCTCTCTCATATTCTCACTCCTCTCCTCCGGCTGCTGTTCTACACCACACAGCCCCCCACCCCAGTCTTAAATACATTATCCCAGAGGTGCTACTATTGTCACTGATGGGCACAGCCTTGGCCAGTGGTGGGTCTGTCCTGCGACCAGCTGGCATTGGCTCTGTCAGACACAGGGGAAAGCTTCTAGAAGCTTCTCACAGATGCCACCCCTTGTAGACCCCTTTGCTACCAAAACCTTGCTACACCAACTCAATTTTAATGTTTACAGCAGATAGACGCACTATCTGAGGGAAGGTTGCTGTCAACACTGAAAGTTTTAACAAATTCAGGTAGCAGAACACCATCAAGATCAGCAGGACTCACAAAGGTCCAGATGAACTGGTTCTTTTCCAGTATAATCTGAAAATTTCTTTAAAAAGAAAAGGTAGAACAAACCTTGTTTAATTGAGGTAGGACATATCAAACAGTCACCAGACTCAAGGTACTGTTTCAGCAGAGAAATGCAAGGGAATCATAGAGATAGAGCTCAACTCTTTGCCTACTTCTATGCAGACTCAGATAAAAAATGATGAAGTAGAAGAATTTCTGATTATATAAGAGATATTACATAAAAGACATCTCAGAAGTAGGAGAGGAATCAGCAAAATACTGTAATAGCAGGACACAAATGATACAGGAATGAGAGACAAGGTTATTATATGGAGGAGTGACATTGCATGTTAAAGAGGTGAAATAAGGTAAATGCTTTAACTGCACATTCAAGCAAGAGAATATTCCTGTAATTAAAATGAAGGCTTGACTAGACAGAATATTAATAGTACTACGCTATCAACCAGTCAGTCAAGAAGGCTGCAATACACATGAAATGCTAACATAAAATGTAATAGCTAAAAGCAAAAGTACAATGATAAGGGGAGACTCCAGTTACCTCCATATGAACTGGGTAATATTCTGATAAGAAATTATGTAGGAAGTAAGTATTAGACAACATATGTGACTGTTTATTGGCATTCCTGATTTAAAAGTTCACAAGAAAAGAAATGTTTCTTAGTTTGTACCTGAGCTGTACATGCAGCAGGATTCAGAAGAGCCTGTTTGTAATAGTAAATTAAATAACTTTAAGTATTCTTGGGAGATTAGAAGGTCTCTTCAGAATCTTCCACAGGAATATTTAATTTTGAAAAAGAAAACTGCATCAAAGCTGGAATGGTTATTAAAAGCAGCAGCTAAAAGTTCAGTGTCCTGGAGGCAACAACTGTGTGGAACAGGGAGATCTTTATATAATTTCCAAAAGCTCTCAACAATATCCTTCACTAGAGGGATAAGACAGAAAATAATCTGCAATGAGATAAGAGGAAAAGTCTTCACATGGATAAAAAACTGACTAAACTTTGGAGACACAGGGGTAAATGATGTATTTTCACTGAGGCCAGACCCCGGAATGCCACGTTGATCTATGCCATGGCCTGTGCAGTTTTGGCATGTTTGTAACTGACCTGAGAGAGGGAGAACAGCAAACGATGCAGCTTGCTAGTGAAAACCAAGTTCTCTAACAGCATCAAAACCGAAAATTGACAAAAGAACTGTGAATGACAGCACAATACTGTGTAACTGGACACTCTAAAGGCAAGGGAAATTCAGTGCTGACAAATGTAATATGGTGCTCACTGTGGAAAAAAAAAGAATCCTAATTTTACATAGAAAATATGGGTCTCAGTTGGCTATTACCACTAATTAATGGAAAATGCAATGGAGAACAGAATCAATATTTTTTTACCAGGTTTTTCTGTTGTTAAACATATTCATAAATTACTGGAAATCAGAACGAATAATGAGATGTCGAGCTTTGTTAGTAATAAAAAAATATTCACACTGTTGAAACTAAAATTGACTGTAAAATACTACAGAAGACTCTTATGACAATAAAATGGTAAATGAAATTCATTGTTGATAAATAATTTTCAAGGGGAGAAGATATCAAATGCATCCTAATTATAAACACAAAGTGATTGGCTCTAAATTAGCTATTAGTATTCCTCAAGGAAATTCTGGACTCATTGTGGGTAGTTTTCTAAATGTCAGCTTAGTGCTGAAAGCAATTTAAAGAACAAATAGAATGTAGAAATTATCAGAAAAACAATAAAAACGAGGTGAAAGACTTTGCCATTGTATAAATTGCTGGAACGGTTGCAGTGAATATGTTGTACACTCTTCTGCTAGTGCAGGGGTGGAGTGGGACCCAGAAAGCACTGTGAGAACAGTCAGAATAGCGGGACAGCTACCAAGAAGAGGCTGAATAAAAAGGAAATTACTGAGATCTATAAAATCACCAATGGAATGTAGAAGCTGTTTTTCATTTTTTCATGGCATTATGAAACGACAGAAGCTAAGAATAGGGCAATAAGAAGAGTCCTGGATGAGTCTTATTGTGGGCTTATAAGTGCAGTCTCAAGCTCAGGATGTTCTTGTAACACTGGCTCCCAGGAAGGAACAGATAAGAACTACATTTGCTTTATCTCCAATGACCTTTTCTTTAAAACCTACTGCAGGTCATTTTCAGAGACAAAACACCAGGCTAAATAGCATTTTGGTCGAATCTAGGGAGCTTATCCTACATTATTTTACTGAATTCAGGTTTGAAGCATTACTACACAGATACATACACATAAGGATTTCTTTTAAAGACCAAAAAGCAATACAGATGTTCTGTTTTGCTTTTTTTGTTTGGTTGGTTGGTTTTTTTGTTTGTTTGTTTGTTTTGTTTTTTTCTTTTGTTTTGTTTTGGTTTGCTTTGTTTTGGTTTGCTTTGTTTTGGTTTGGTTTTGTTTCCTGCAAGCTTAACCAAAAATGGAGTTATGGAGTTTCTCAGGAAAGACATACGTTTGGACTAATTTTTCTGAGACATCAATATGAAGGAATGGGTGGAAGGGTCACACTTTCTGCTACTATTTTACTTTGGTCAAATCACTTAGAATGTTACAAAATTCTAAGATAGATTATCTTTAAGAAGAGTTGCTTACATGCTTTAGTTAAATATGTTTAAGCATTTCAGTATGTTGCTGGCGCACTTTAAGTAGTAAACTTTACGT
The DNA here is from genome assembly GCA_039720435.1 of Amazona ochrocephala. Taxonomy (NCBI): domain Eukaryota; kingdom Metazoa; phylum Chordata; class Aves; order Psittaciformes; family Psittacidae; genus Amazona; species Amazona ochrocephala. The sequence continues at coordinate 59,316,019 of CM077877.1, forward strand.
GTTCTTGTTCTTCCTTAATAGACCACAGTCCTGCACATAGGCTGCCCTTGAGGATACTGAAAAATTCATGTACAACAGACACCAGACAAGGAGCAATGGTCAAATTCTACACTATTGCAGTGAGACAAGAGATTGTTAAATATCACTCCTATCACTGAACTGATATAAACATGAAAGAATAAAGTTTTACCTCACTGGATAGCAGGAAGTTATGGCTATATTTACAAGGATTACTGTATCCAGTTTGGGCTTCACGGTTTAAGAATGGTGAAAAAAATTGGAGAGCAAGCAGCAAGAGCTACCAAGATGATTGGGGGCCTCATGGATTGTGAAGACAGGTTAGACAATATGGGCTAAGGTAGTTCAGCCAAAAGGAGAGCATGGGGAGGCCTAATAATGGTCAACAGGTGCTTGAAGGGCAATGATAAAGAGTGAAGGCAAACTCTTTTCGTAGCATTAGATACTACAGCAAGGAGCAGCGGCCAAACAATACCAAGATAAAAAAACAAAACAAAACAAACAAACAAAGAAAACCTCAAAACTAATGAACCAACTGAAAAATCCAAAAGAATGAAAAAAACCCCAGAGTGCACTGTAGCCCTGAAATGGTTACTTGGGAGGTGATGGCATCTCTGTCCTTGGGGCAACCCTCAGGTGACCTTATCTAATGTTGTCAACAATCATTAACGGTCTGTCACTTTAATTAATTTCTTTAATTCTGTATTCCATGAAATACCTATTTCTGCTTCAGGAACTGCTTATCATGGATCTGAATGATAACACCATACTTTAGATAGTCTGTTTAATTCTAGGCTCCATATCTGTAAGAATAAAGGAAAACAGTAGTGGCAGATGGACTGCAGAATATTCTACTCATATACAAGTGTTCCCTGTCATCATCCCAAAGACAAGTATGTGGTCATGTCATTGAGATACTCACTGCTTGTTTTGTGGCAATGCTGCTCTGATTATATTATACTGTAATGGACTTTGCAAATAGAAGTATCCATCAAATTCCTTTGTGTGTAGAAATTATTGAAGTAGCATGTTCTAAAGGGCCTGTTCTCTTGAGCTTATCAGTGCAGAACCTTTGTGAGCTTGAACAGAGGAGAATGTTATTTACAAAGGTGAATTCCAGCTCTAACTCTGCTTCCTTTTAAGCAGCTGGATGCTTTGGACCTATTTCCTTTTTTAGCTAAATCAATATAAATGGGAAGTATCTACTGAATTTATCCCTTGGTCTCCACTGGAGAAGAAAACAGTGTGTTTGAAGGTTACCTTGGAGCCACACGTTACATTTTTTGAAAATGGACTTTTGCAGGCCTTTTCCAGCTATTGGAAAATGTTTCACAGTTCATGAGGTATAACGATAACCAGTAGCAATGAAAGTTGCAATAAAAGGGACGAAAAATAGACTAAATTAGTCTAAAAAGAGAAGAACACCAAGATAATCTCATGCCATTAAATGGAGAGTTGAAACAAGTGGGGGATAGAGGCAGAAATCAATGAACCAAACCTGATATTCAACAACAGTCTATTCAATGAAAAGAATAAAATGGGATGACATGCTATTATCCACCCTTCGTACTCCAGTGCATGCTCTGAAAATAGTGAGGCATCTGCTCACATTTGCATTGATACTAAGCAATCTCTAGCCACTCACAGTTTTCATGTATTGAATTTATCTTATTACCAGGAGATATTAAAATTGGCTCGACATTTAGAGGCAACAGAGCTCGTGTATCAGAAGGATAGATAACTTCTTAGCAGAAAGGTAACCCAAGAGGTTAAAATCAGTCCTTAACCCGAATTTCTAATCTTAATGAAATTCATTCATTGCAACATCTAATCCAATACATACCAGGGAGAATGCCCTATTCATGAATATTGGAAGATTTATAAAAATGGGATCCTTCTCTGCTTTCCATACTATTTTTATTTTCCTCCTACCTACATAACTTGCCCTATCCATGTTTTTTTTTTTTTGTCCTCCTTTTTCTGTCTTGCCTTAGGAGAAATTGTACTGCATGACATCGGAACATCCATTCAGATGAGAAAGAACTCAGAAAGAAAGCTAAAAGCTGAATCAAATCTGTAAATTTTAGTTGTTAACAAGGAAAGCCAACCGTATCCTGGGCTGCATGAAAAGGAGTGTGACCAGCAGGTCAAAGGAGGTGATCCTGCCCCTCTACTCTGCTCTTGTGAGACCTCACTTGGAGTATTGTGTACAGTTCTGGTGTCCTCAACATAAAAAGGACATGGAAGTGTTGGAACAAGTGCAGAGGAGGGCCACGAGGATGATCAGGGGACTGGAACACCTTCCGTATGAAGACAAGCTGAGAAAGTTGGGGCTGTTGAGCCTAGAGAAGAGAAGGCTGAATGGAGACCTCATTGCAGCCTTCCAGTATCCGAAGGGGGCCTATAAAGGATGCTGCAGAGGGACCACTCATTAGAGACTGTAGTGACAGAACAAGGGGTAACGGGTTCAAACTTTAACAGGGGAAGTTTAGGTTAGATAGGAAGAAGTTCTTCACTGTAAAGGTGGTTGTGGCACTGAAAGAGGTTGCCCAAAGAAGTTGTGAATGCTCCATCCTTGACAGTGTTCAAGGGCAGGTTTGACAGAGCCTTGGGTGACACGGTTTAGTGTGAGGTGTCCCTTCCGATGTCAGGGGGGTTGGCACTAGATCGTCCTAGGGTCCTTTCAAACCCTAACTATTCTATGATTCTATGATTCTATGAAAGCAAGCCAGAATTCCCAGCAGAAATGTTGCATGCTTGTCAATCCATAGCATACTTCTGTGAGTGACAATTTTTTCTACAGGTATTTCTACAAAAAGACAAGTTTTCTCATGTTTTCTTCATGTTCCCTACTCTATCCCTTCCTCCTACACGTGTTTTATCAAATGTAGGAAGTAACAGATTTGCACTGATCAACTGAAATGTTACTGAAATAGCCTTTTCTTCTTGTCTGAAAACTTAACAAGTTTCTTTTTATTTTCTTTTTGTTTATTTGACAAAAACTTGATTGTATGTTTTGTAAAAAATCATGGAATCATAGAAAGGTTGGGGTTGGAAAGGACCCTAAGATCATCAAGTTCCAAACTTCCTGACATGGACAGGAACACCTTGCACTAAACCATGTTGTCCAAGGCTCTGCTCAACCTGGCCTTGGACACTGCCAGCGATGGAGCATTCACAACTTCTTTGGGCAACCTCTTCCAGTGCCTCACCACCCTCACACTAAAGAACTTCTTCCTTATATCTAACCTGAACTTCCCCTGTTCAAGTTTGAACCCATTATCCCTTTTCCTATTGCTACAGTACCTAATGAAGAGTCCCTCGCCACCAGTCTTGTAGGCCTCCTTCAGATACTGGAAGGCTGCTATGAGGTCTCCTTGCAGCCTTCTCTTCTCCAGGCTCAACTGCCCATACTTTCTCAGTGTCTTCATACGAGAGGTGCTCCAGCCCCTGATCATCCTCGTGGCCTTCCTCTGGACTTGTTCCAACAGTTCCATGTCCTTCCTATGTTGAGTACACCAGAACTGCATGCAATAATCCAAAAAATGTTATATCTTACATTGTATTTTTAATGGTTTAAATTTTTGCAACATTTTTCTTCTAAGGAGTGCATTCTGAGACTTTAGCATTACTTTCTGGAATGGTTTTCTTTACCATGAAACATGGAAAGAAAAATATTTTCTTAGTGATTAGGTCAATCACTAAGAGTGTCAAACATATCCCCTGAAAATGAACAGAGTGTGATGAGTGAATTATGATTTCATTCAGATGTGGATTCAGTCTGGTCTTCCACTTCAGAATATGAATTTGCAGACACTCAGAAATAGAGAACATGGAGGCTTCATTGCCTAGTGCAATAGGATTCAGAAATCGGCATTGGTCACCCAGAATACCATAGAATACAATTTATTAAATCTTGCACTTCACCACAGGAATGTGAAGCTCCTAATATTTATGTGAGGCTTCTGTACATCCCAGGTCCAAAAGTGGTATAAAACATTCAGGAGCACTTTGTTGCTTCCAGACTGAGGTTGGTTTTGAACAATTTTAGAAAAGATGTTTTTTCTGATTCAATGATTACATCTCTGCTTAATCCTGGCTTACGTACCTTTGTCCGTTTTGAAGCTCAGGATTTTAGAAACATCCCAAACGAAGGAAAGACTTATAAACTTCAGTGGAATAAAGCTAAGGCCTTTATTCTCTCATTTCTTCACCTGCAGAAGAGGAATGTATGTTTTCATATATTGGAAGAATGTTTTTGAGAGGTGCCATAGGAGCATGGGAGAATAGTCAAGGAACACATTTTCAAAGAACAGAGTTATCAATATAAAGCAACATTCTTTCAAATGAATGTGGTCTTGTCTATATATTTAGGTAAACAATGTCCAGACAAATTTAAAATAATTTCAAATAAACGAATCGGTCTCTATTCCTTTTGACATTGTTTGCATCAGGTGGGTATTTCTCTCTCTTGTTTATTAAAAATGATTTCCCAACATGAGGTGCTGGTAAGTTTCCAAAACAATCAAGACTTTTCAGGAAAAGATGTGATCTGTGCTCAAAATACAGCAAAATCAGGAAGACATACAAGCAGAATAAGAAAAAAAGTGGGGGTTTTTTTTGTGTTTTTTTTTTTTTTTTTACCTTTTTAGCTAATTCTTTTGCTGCTAGTAATTGTGGGCAATAAAAAAAAAAGCAGCTTTATTTTAAAGGGAGATGGTTTCTCTAAAGGCACAAGCTAATGATAGGTTTTCTTTTTAATAAAAAAGAAAAAAAAAGTTCTTATTTGCTGGGTGTGTTCACTTTTTCAATGTCTTTGGATGAACCACAAACCCAAATCAAATACTGTCATGCATTATTAAATTAGTTCAATTATGTGTCAAAGAGATGACGTTATGTATTAAATTTGTGCTGCTAGAGACTTTATTTTTAGAGGGCAGTCAACATATTAAATCCTAAAAAGAAGCAATGTATTTTTCTGCTTGCAGATCCCTCTGTAATTCACTGGGATACAGAATATAGAAGTTCCCACATGCCAAATGCAACCCTAATAATTTACAGGGAAATGTAGTGATAAAGAATTCAGAGGATTAGAGGAAATACAAATCCATTATCAAGTTCAGACATCAGGCTGTGTTGGCAGTTTTTAATTCTTCTGATATTTATTCGACTTATGGTTTTAATTTACTTCCAGTTTCCCCTGCCCCATGTGAGGGCCTCCTGGCATCCATATGTTATTGCTGCAAAAAACAAAAAGAGAAAACCGTCTTAGAGAACCCGGTAGCCCTTCTCCCAAAACTCCGGAGCCTGTTCAGTATCTTGTACATGTGTACCAGGTTCTTATTCTTAGAGAGGGTAGCGAAGTGGCAGCTTTTCTGAATCTCACCCTGTGTTGCATCTGATCATCTGTGTTAGGATTGCTTGGAACATCCCTGATTTCTTAGCCCACCAAACTCCACACTCACAAATTATAGTTTACAAAAAGCAGCTGCAGGTCGCCCAGAATACTGGTTAAAAAAAAAAAAAAAAAAAAAAATATATAAAAAAAAGGTAAAAGGTCAAACTTACAGCCATATGCCTCCTCTCCTCTCCTCTCCTCTCCTCTCCTCTCCTCTCCTCTCCTCTCCTCTCCTCTCCTCTCCTCTCCTCTCCTCTCCTCTCCTCTCCTCTCCTCTCCTCTCCTCTCCTCTCCTCTCCTCTCCTCTCCTCTCCTCTCCTCTCCTCTCCTCTCCTCTCCTCTCCTCTCCTCTCCTCTCCTCTCCCTCTCCAAATATGTCATAAATTCAACTCCTATTTGCAACCACTTGAATAAAAAAACAAAACATACTGATGACATTAAATTTACATCAGTAGAAATGATGAAAAAATCTTGCCCAAAAGAACTAAAAATAATGGCATCTGCTAGATTCGTAGAGAGGGTTAAATATGTCTTAGTCTCACAGAAGTCCTGGATAAATATAAGTATATTAACTTTGTTTTGCTCTTTTGGGAACAGAAACAGATTGCCAGATGACTTTTGCAAGTTCTTACAGTAAGTCATAAGGCTCATACACGTTGTCTGGGATTGAAGATTTCTCCTAAATATTGAAACTTAAGTGAATATTTTTTAACATTTTATTTGTCTTAATTTTCAACACACGCTACTCACAAGGTTATTGCCAACTGTCTCTGAACAGCTAAGTTGGCAGTGTGCTCACTTTTGCTTTGGACTCCAAGCTGAGAAAAGGCACGCTGCACTGCAAGCATGCTTCCTGATTTCCCATGAAGACAGACGGACTTGCAGACTGAAATTTTTCATTTTTAATTGCTACTCAGAGGTGAGGTGCAGAATGTGCCACTAGAGAGTCTGCCTGCAGTTTGGTTCCAAGCATCAGCAATCCAAAATTAACCTGTTTTTTTTTTTTTAGGGGGGGAAACTGGTGGTAGAACTCTTTCTACTGTGCAAGAGAAAGAACAAAATTTCCCACAAAAAGTTTGAAAACATAAGGGGGGGGAAAGGTGTGAATTATTTCAAAATTATTTCAGCAAGGAATTTCAGAGTTGGGACAGGGCAACATGCCCTCTTAACTGAAGACAATGCATTTGTTTCTTCTTTTTTCATTCTGATTTTTTTATGTGTTTTTTTTTTTTTCCCCTTTTTTTTTAAATTTAATTTCTAGTAGAACTGAATAATAATAACTGCAGTTTAAGGTGAGTTGTATTATTTTTCCTATGAAACTATTCCAAATTTTCCAGAACAGCAGATGTGTATTTTAGTATATCTGGGTACTAGCAGTTTGGAAGTTTAGTATATGTCCTCTCAATAGGCAGCAAATTAATTGTATTTCAAGCAGAAAAAGTACCAAGGGAAACAACTTCTGCCTTTGCTGTGGTCCAAGGAATTTATCTTAGCCCATTGTGGTCTTCAGAGATGTTTGGCACACTGGAAGATTTCTAGTGTTATACCTTGATGTATACAACTGGGATACGTGTGTGTGTGTGTTGGTATTGCGATACTAGGATTAGTTCAGCCTGGTTTTTGTTTGTTTTTTTTTTCCTCAGGTTTTTTTCACTTGTTCATTTGTTTTGTGGGGTTTGTTCTTGTTTATTTGTTTGTTTGTTTAAATCCTTTAAATTCTTCATTACACAGAAAAATGTTATTCATTAAAACATGCAGAAATATTTTCTGGTTTAATGATTGTCACTTTAAAATAACTTTGGTAATGAAAAAGTCTAGTGCCCTCCTCCTCCCACTTCTGACATCTAATTCAAGCATCTGTCTGGACTTTGGTCAGACTTTCCAAAGTCATTCCTACCTGGGCAGAAACCAAGTAAGAAAAGTTCCTTACCAAAAAAAAAAAATAAAAAAAAAAAATAAAAGGTTTAATAGTTGGTTATAAGTGAAACCAGGAGGTTATAATGAAATCTGAGCTGGGTGAACTGCTACTGCAAAACCTCAAATGGTGGAAACCAAGCCTCACTTATTGCTTAGAAATATCAAAGCAGATGGGTTTCACTTGAACAGTTTTAAATCCTTCTGGCAAAATTTCTTGTACTCTGTGTATTGGCTCTTGTATGTGCTCTTATATAGCCCATTTCTGAGCAATAAGTAAATTTTTTTCCTCTCTGCAGCACAATCTTAAAACCCAAGAATACAGATTCTGAACTGTAGCATTTTGAGATTTTGTCTTCATGGTGGGTAGGATGGCTGGTGAACTCAGAAATCTGCATTCACGCATACCCTACAGTGCCTTCAAAAGGGCTTGAGAGTTATATGTATGACAGTTAGCTTTCATCTGAAGTCCAGCGCACTGTCTTCTGGTTCATAGCTTCATTGCTTTTCTTCTGGGCAGCTAAAACTCAACCTACAGATGGAGCCCCATGGAAGACAAGATTGGGGTTGTATAGGAAGACCACTGCCACGGCCTCTCATGATCAGGGATGTACCTAAAGGGCTCTCTCTGCCCTCTTCAGGCAACATTGTTTTTTGGAAACTTTTTCCACACAGTTTTCTGCAACAGAGGCGCAAATTTGAAAGGTAGCATCTTAATCTTCCACTGAAATAGTATATTCTGCCAGTGAACAGTACCTCTAATTGAGTTTGATTTGTGATTCACAGGGTAAATCTTAAGGGTTACTGATTAGCAAAATTATGTGAATGGCCACTTGGTGTTCACAAGAAAATTCTATGCTGAGGAGACCTCTGCATTTACAATTGCAAAAGACCCCTAGGGTTTTAGATGCAGAGGTGAATTTATAGTCAGTTAAGTCCTACATGAATTTGGTTGTAATAGTTTTTTGTCCTAGGAAATATGTGAGTATTCCATGCAATGAAATATTTTCATTATTTCACTTGTGACATTTTCAAGATTTTCCAGTTTAAGATTATTTTTTCCTTATTACTATTCATCCCTCTTTAGCTCCTATAGTCTTTTTCTAAACTCCTTTATTTCTTCAAAAATGTTTTTACTTAATACTTGCCATCTGGAGAAAGGTTTGTTTGATTCATTTGGAAGGTTTTCAATGGTTGCAAGTGGAGAAAAGAGAGATGCTTTCTTTGGGAAAACTTTCATTAAGTCCCAGTAATTTTCTCCTTATTGTCTGTGTCCTAAACATATGCGTACAAAAATTAAGATTTTATCTGACCTTAAATTCCTAAGAGAGACAGAACTATTGTAAAACCAGAGGTCAAAGAGAACTGCTGATGCTGATTCTGATGACAGCACTATTTCAACTAATTCCTTAGATGACATTTCAGCTGGTAGAGCCCAGACATATGAATCAGATGGAGAAAAAAGACATAAGTAGGAGGAGTTACAATGTGTTCCATATGATGAGAATAGACATGAATTCTCATTCACTGCAGGAAATCAAACTTTTTTGTGTTGAGAAACCTGCTGTTGCCAAAGAGAAGGAAGCACACAGAAGTGAATGTATTCACCACTTGGACAATTTATATATGATTACAGGCCATATTTGCACTACCACTTCAATATGTGGAAGCAGGGTATGGCAAAGGCAGATGTCCTCGGGTCTCCAGTTGATACATCAGTTTAGATGCAAGTTTTCTGCCCTAGTGCATGTTGTAAGTATACTGGGAAGTGGTCAAAATTTGAGAACTCAGAGACAGCTGCAAAATTCAGAGTCATTGGTAGTCTTTCTACATCAGGCTGGGCCTGTGGGAAGATAATGATATAGCCAGTTCTTTTTATAACCTTTCTTTTGTATTGGGCGTGAGTGGAAATGATACAGAAGATTTCAAAATTGAGGGGAAAAAATCTTCAGAACTGAGAAGTTTACATACATCAAGAGTACCCTGGGTTTCTCAAAAACCCATAATTAAACTTTCCCATTCAGTAAAAAGATTCATTTATGGTTTTTTGCCAGTGGAATGGTATTGTATCTTTATATTTTTCTAAAATGTTACCAGAGAACCTTTGAAACAAGGACTTTTCCTTGCAGCAAAGCTGAATAAATGTTTTCTTAAGACCTTTTAGGGAACATTTGGAAAGAGGCTGATAGATAGGACCTCATTCTGAAAATCAGCTCTCTAAAGTGAAAGTGATAAAATGGTAGGACTGCTTCTTGTTCCTTTTGCTCCACACTATACAGCAGTACTGCAGATCATGCTGGGTACAGAGAAAAATGATTTTCTACTTCAGGTAGTCTTTCCCATTCTCAAGTTTCATAAATTCTTGTTATTCTGCCTTTGAGATGTTTTGTGCATTTATATTTTGGTATAGGAGCTTGATCCTTGCATTAAAAATGGCTGTGCACTTAAGGTTACCTACCTGTTAGCTGAAGGGTAGGTAAGCAAAAGAGGGTAACTGGTGGAAAAGAAAAGATTAACCAAAGTTATGCGAAGCTTGCTGTGGAATAATGAGTAAATTAGATTCTGTTCCTTAATGCATAGTATAAATTTTTTGAGAATTGTATTTAAAAAAACCCAAACCAAGCCACAACATCAAAAGCAGTAGTCCACAGCATTTATACAATAAACTTAAACATATGTAGTGTACATAAAATATCTATCTATAGTACAATCATTATGCCATTTATCATGAAAAGCAAATATAGCTTCAATTAGTACAGTCTACTCATAGTGAGTGTCAGCTGGCTTATATATACCTTGCATAATGTATTTTCTGCTGAAATAATGGATTTAGGGTAATTTTTCTCCCAAATATATACTATGCACTACATTCATCAAATTAATTCCCGTGTGTAATGTTCCTTTTTTTTTTTTTTTTTTTTTTTTAGGTGATTATTTCAGGTTTTTGCATTAAAGTGTATGGCATCACAGGTGTTCTTTTTTGCTTGCCTGTTTGCACTATTTAAAATCCTAAGTGGAAAGAAAAGTAGAGGCCCACTGTAGAACCCAGACTGTGATCTGTCTTCCATTTGGGCTGAACCCTGTACCTTTAGAAAACTGTCAGAAGATGTATAGGTAGGAAATAAAGTGATTTGTAATCTGTGTTGTGAAGCCAATTGCTAGAAGAAAGCATTTCAGTATTTTATTACCAGGAAATAAACTTCAAGGGTCACTACAAGCCTTCTGTAGGATAAACATTTTGAAATCAAGCAGGACTTGGTACTTTTGGGTCAATGATAGCACACAAGATGAAACTCACAGGTGCAGTAGGAAAATAAAAGGGTAAGAGCAAGTCACACAAAGGGCAATAGAGCTGTAGACTATAACAGCTCACTAAAATATAACTTTTGCCTCGTAGAATATGTAGGACAGTCAAAATACAAGCTAAATGCAGGTACATATGGAATACTAAACATTAATAAATTATTGCTGTTATGAATGAACTCATGTCACTAGTTAGTTGTAGTTCATTTCTTACAGATGTCTTTAAAGACTTAAATTATCCTTTGAATAAATGTCAGATTGGTCCCACATAATCAGGCTTTGTTTGCTTTTCATAAACTACTAATTAAAAGGTCAAAATGGATTAATTAAAAATTATTATTATGATCCATATGAACAGAGTACTATTATACCTAACATTGTAGGAAGTATTTGGGTAAGGCAATAAGTCTAATGAAAATGAAATAATCTGGTTTTAGTAAACTGAGTAATGTAGTGATGGTTGAAATCCTTCACTGATTACGTTTGGGTACTAGGAAGATGGGTTGAGTCATGTTTCTATTCCAAAAGCAAAAATGTGTCCCAAGCTTAGAAGAGCACTTCCTGCTGGGTAGTTTCCTGTTTACTGCATGAGGCCTTCCGATAAAGGAACCCAAAAGGGATAGCTGATTTGTCTTTGCAAAATTTGAATACCAAAGTCTACTCTACTTTAGCTGGCATAAATACAGCAACACTGATGAGAAAGTAATACATCAGCATGTTTTTTCATGTCCTGTTTCCTTCCTCTTCCATGTGGAGTCTTCGAGATGTGACTATTAATCTAGGATTTTTTAATACCTTACTTAGTAGAAAACACAGTGTCAGATGCAAACCCTTCTGCTGTTGCATCCTGCGGAGCTTAGATCCAGGTAGAAGCAAAACATAACGTGTGGTAAAAAGATTCTACATTTAAAAGTAAGATTAGTCCTTAAATGAAGTCAGAGTCCCCAGGACTAATCAGGATTGCTATATTACATGGATGCATCAAACCTTTACAATGCATGAGTAGATCACTTCATCTTTCTCCATATTTGCTTCCACCTTGCCCCCCCAGTGTGAAGAAAACATGTTCTTTCATTAGCCTGTATGCGAAGTCTCCAGCACTAAATTTTCTTAACAACTTTCATTCTTTGACTTCATTTTAAGTTGTCCAGATTCATACAACATGACATTAACCCATCCTTCTTTTTACACATATACCACAAGCACACCTTATGAGAAAAGTCTTAATTATATTTATGCAGATGGCATTAAGATTTAGATATTCAAGGAATCATATACTATTAATTACTACTCACATGTTCCAATAACTTACAATGCTTGTAGCAGTTTCTGTTTTTTATTTTTTTTGTTTTTTTTTTTTTTTTTTTTTTTTGTTTGTTTTTTGTTTTTTTGAATGACTGCTTCAACTAATGAAGATAGTGCATTGTTCTTAACCCCAGCAAAGCAGACACCTCCCAACAACAATCTTTCTCTTGATATTTTACGTATGTGGCATGGTTTAGTGGTGTATTTGACAGTCCTGGGGTAATGGTTGGACTTGATGAAAGTGAAGGTCTTTTCCAACCTAGTTGATTCCATGATTTCAATGTCTAACTTGTTCTAAGATTAAAAGAGCAAGTGTTGGTGCAATGCCTTCACTATCCTCATCCAATATACGATGTACAGACTGAAACATTGAAGCTAAATTGAAAACTCGGAAGAACCTGGGCCCTACGCTTCTGTATAACTGGTATCCTTGTGGTACTGTAAAGCCTCAGTGACTTCAGAAGAATTCTGAATTTCATCTTTGGAGCTAAGTACTGTGTGATAAAGAGCCTTTCTTTACCATGAGAACATTATTTAGAGTAGTGTTGGCCTCTTGATGTCTGACATACCGAAGCACAAGAAACCTGGTGAAACTTCCCTGCTCTCAGAAATGAAATGAAAACTATTTAACGAAGAAACTTTAAGAGGGATGGATATAATACCTACCTACCTATTTACCCCTAAATGCTTCCCTCATTACTTGAACATATAACATGAAGTAATTTTGTTGTTTAGGCAGGAGAGAAAAAGAACAGTATATATTAAACATCTACTTCTTTGAATTAAAAATTGACAGAATCTTTTTAAGGAAAAAAGAAGGGGAAAATTTTTCTTTTAACATTTATGAAATATTAAGACTTTAATTCCTACATCATTACATGAAGAGGTATGACTATGTTAATTTTGTCTTTATAGTATTGTTCATCTTTTCTGTATGAATAATATGTGTCTTTCCTGATGGCAGTTACTTCCTAACAACTGATTGCCATATCAGAAAAGAAAAAAGGAGAAAAAAAGGACATAATTTTAAACATTCTGCGCATTTACTGACTAGATAAATTTGCAATTGGAAGGAAGCCTAAGGTATCAGCTACAATACACTCTATCACATATATAATTATGTCAATTTTTTGGTAGATGTGAAGCTATACTTAGCTCCCTAGCCTGTGTAATAATAACCAGAAGATCTATTAAAATGTTTGCTTGAATATGTTAGCAAATGCAGTATAGGTTATTTATAAGAGAAATGCAGAAAATAAGGGTTTCAAGCACTTCAATCTTCAGTTTCTGCAGCATTGGGTCAGAGTTTGAAAAGTATTCCAGAAAATATCATTGTCTTACACTCTGAGTATTGCTGGTTTATTTGCATAGTGAGCTATTTATTCTCCTGGAGTATGTACATCAATACTAAACATATAACTGCATTTGGAAAATACATTCTTCCTTATACCTACTGTTTTTGTAAAAGCAAATGATTTCTCTTGGATGATTGAGAAAGCGATTGTGCCCACAGAGAAGATGCATAAATTTTACCAGATATTAATCATAACTGAAATATTTATCACCTGTTTATTGGAACATGATGGAAGAGATTCACAGATGTATCATTTGTGTTTTTAAACTTTGACTTTACTGCAGTCACAAGATTTTTTCAACGTTTTGCTATTCAAAAATAGTATTCTGAGAAAATTCTTCTGCTATTTACTACATCAGATTATCATTCCATCTTTGTGACACTGTCACTGGACAAAAAATTGCAATGTCACCAGAATAAGTAGTTTCTATTAGAGGTGCTGGAGGGGTATAAGATCAGTTCTGTCCCTTTCCACTGACGTGCACTCTCTGCTCTGTGTACTGTGCTTCTGGGGTGATTTTACTGTAGTCAATAGTTCCAGTATTATGTGCATTCATATCACTAAATACCATGTTTTATTCCCCTGTGTAGGGTGCCTTGAGCAGCAATGTACATCTGTGAAAAATGAGCAAATATAAAATTTTACATGTATTCACATTTTACCACATGAAAATTTTATGACTTAGCACTTACGGTGTATTTCACCTTGTTGGACTTTGGTCATGGGAAAATTCAACATCTATTTTAGTCTGGTAACATGGTAACATATTCCAGCCTAAAACGGGTCTCTAACATCGGTGAAAAGACAACTACCTGGAGGTATTTGTCTCTCTCCACTATACATAGCATTGGCCTTGATGGCAAATTAAAAACTTGGTGTTTAATCTTGCTTAAGTTTAAATTCTGAAAGTTGGATGGGTTAATGTGTCATCACTGTAAGCTCAATGTACAAGGTCTGAATATGGATAACTCTGTCCTACAGGGTCTGTGAAACCTTCAAGCTAAAATCATTGGTTTTTAACTTCACATCCTGTAAAACACAGCAGGTGTCATTGATTATAGACACAGCTGAGCCACTGGCACACCTGAGGACTGTGAGCCTTCTTTTAAGACTGCTGATAACCCAAATGTCAATGGAAATGGAGGATATTGTTAGCGCTGAAAAGCTCTAATAATCAGACCACTAATGTATTCAAATACCAATGTAACTGAGTTTGTTTTAAAACTCAGGCTCTTTATAATGCCAGACTGAAAAGTTGTTGCTGAATCATAAATGATGAAATACTTCTTAACCTCTTTTAAAGAAAAAAATAAAACAAAAAAAAATTGCCTGAACCTGTTTGTTTTGTTTTGTTTTGTTTTTTTTATTTTGAAAACTAAATGTATATGGTATTTTAATAATAACATGGTTTAGATTTTCTGAACAGAATAAGCCTTCCAGAAACAAGGATCTGCTAAAATAATATTCAAAGATGTTTATTCCCTCTTTATCTTCCTAACTAGAGCTCACTGGCCTCTGTAGCGCTGTAACACTAGGGAGCACACTTTCATCAGGAATTATGCTGCCTGCAGCATCTACAGAGAATGGACGATGTAAGTCAGTTTTGCAAATCAGCAGCCCGGCAGCAGGCCAGCCCCTGCCCTGCTGCACAGAATGACAAGGCATGAGAATATGACAGGGCTAATGGTAAACAATGACAGAGCTGTCGAGAGTCTGATGGGGTGCATCTCTTGTTTGTTCACGTACAGTACAGGAATCAGAGCTATTTTGTTTGGGGTGTGCTTAGATGCCTCTCTGAACTCTTCACCCCCTCTTTTACAAATCAGACATAGCAGTGTAATAGACTGTGCTTTTTTTTTCATAAGTATGAGCAGGCTGAAAAGTAGGACAAGGAATTTTTAGAGAAGGGAAAAAATATAATTGTTCTTTAATTTTATTTCTTAAAAAAGTCCATCTTTTTATTGATACATTAATAAAATCTTATTATGTAATTATTGCTTCCAACAAACAAGATACTTGTCTACAGAAATAAAGATGTAGGAGAACAGAAAGGAATTTGTCCTTCAGAATAGATCTAACTTTATTAATATAATGAGTTACAATTTAAAATGCACTAAATTATTGCTTCCTGCAATAATTGCAAAGCACATCTATTTTCTTGTAAAATCATTTTAGCTGCTGAAATATATTTTTCTATAAGCCAGATGTGTCTTACATATTGTACTATTGTCTTTTAGGGAGTCTAAAGTCTACATTATATATTTGATAATTTCGATACACTACTCTTGCTTTGTTTATGGTTGTCAAGTTTGGTTTTTTACTAGGCTGAGGATTTATGATCAAGTTAACTTAAACCTGTGTAACTTAGAATGATCACATCTGGAAATATTGACCATTTATACTCTAGAAAACCTCATATCAGGAAAGTGTTTAGAAGAAGGTACGCTGCACCAGACAATACTAGAAATAGCAAAAAAATAACCCCAATCTTTTCTCAGACCTTCGCCAGAGGAACAGCCACCCTGACTCAGATCTATATGGTCCACTTTTATACCCACTGCAGTAGCTTCATAGGCAGGTTTAAGCTAACATAAAAGAACAGTTGATAGGTGATTAGCTTGAACTCAAAACAGTGTTACAGGTGTTTCAGGTATTTCAGGCTATTGATTTTCTTTACAATATATCTCTGCTGTTTTCAACAGGCTTAAACTTACTTGTCATCTTCTGTGTGCTGGTGTACGATGAACCAGAACCTTCACAGATTGTTCCTGTCTATTTTTGCATTAAGAAGTCTGAAATATGTAGATAAGTAGTTCTTCCTGTACGATGACTCCTGATTTTCCTGGCTTAGGGGAGCATATGAAAGCATTTGTGTTCTTTAGTAGACAGCAACCCCCTCAGAGCATTAGACTATTTGAAAAGACTCTGCTGATGAAACAGCATCACAAGTGTCATCTACTGCTAAATAAAGAACTCCAGAGCTACCACATTCAATTAAAAAATTCCAGTTGAGAAATTCTAGTGTTCAAGTGTGTAATAGGGTATGTGATCATAGAATAATTAATTCCACCAGAAAATCTCTGCTAAGTCAGATTCTGTAGCTGTTTCTCTGAGTAGAATCCTGTCTGAAATGAAATTTATAAAGCATTATCCCATGTAAGACCCAGTTTGGGCTGTGATTCAAGAAGCTCGACAGCTAATCTGAAAGACAATCAACTGAAAAATCTCAGACAATAGAGTGAATAAATGTAAACCATTGGTAACATGGTCCATATTGCACCATCAATTTTAAGCAGAAGTTCCTATTGATTTCAGTGCTCAAAAATCAATGCATTCTCTGCAGAGAAATAGTTTCAGATGAACAGTGATTATTTATCATAATGACTTTTATCTGAGGTTATCTCCCACTTCATAAATATATGCTTAGTATTCTTGCTTAATACTTTGTCTGTTGAGACATTCCTACTGTTCTATGAAGAAATCATTATCTGCCTTTGCAAAATTTCCTCTGGTTTTCTGAAAAGGTATAATGAACTTAGGAGACGTATGATCTGTGTGAAAGAATTCCAGCCGGGGATGTTACGGTTGTGGTTTGCTACCTGTACAATGATACCAGCTGGAGGTCAGAACTACTCAACGGGAATCCATCATGGGAGGGTTTAGTTGCACACTCTATAAAAGATAGATGTTTGTCTAGAAGATTTTACATTCTAAATAGACTGAAGCATTAAAAGACAAAAAAGGTTGAGAGAGCTCAGCTGCTTGGTGAAAGGTCAGCAACAGAGATTGGTGCAATAACTGGAGCCATAGACCCCTTCTTTAAATTCAGCAAACTGTGCAGAATACAGCCAGTGTCACCACTTTCAAAGTTTTATTTAACTTCAAAAACCTAAGGTTTGATTATTCAAGCTGTTTATGAAAAACAGAGAAGGCTGAATTCACAAGGGCACAATGCTTTGCCAGTTAGTCCACTAATTTCAGAACTGTGTCAAATTTTTGACAGTTTAAATGTTTCTATGACTTGTGACTAGAACTTTTAAATGTATTCTTAAATCTTTATCCTCTGAACAATTCTACCAACTGACAGGACTACATATATATAAAATCAGAATTATGTATTTCTTAAAGGCTCTGGACACTGTATACCTTATCCCATATAAAAAGAAAAACTAATTCGGTGTCAGAATTATTCCTTTTGAAAAGGAACAATGTAAAATTAATTTGAATGCTGTTTCATTTTCTCCCTTTCTTTCCCCCCAAAATAGTCATCTAAAGATATGCTAACTCAAGTGTGTAACTTCTGGCTTGTAAACGTCGAAGATGGAGAGACTTGCCTGTTATATAAGGGATATAAGGAAGATTTAAATGCCTCTCTCGAGGAAGGGGAAGTTCTGTTGCCACAAGTTTAGCCCACATACAAGCTTTCCTTTCACACAGAATAGGGAAAAGTTAGCAGTACAATTTGGAGTTAAATGAAATAACTGCTGAAAATAAGTTTAAGATAAGGTTATAAGAAGATACTGTATATTTTAAATAATAAAATAATTAAAGGTCATATTCTAACATGCTGTGATTGGTCAGTGGAAAAAGGAAGTTGCATTGATAACCCCTTCTTTTCCAGGCTTCTATTTTATTTTTCTGGCTTCAGAAAAAAACACATTCTGGAAAGCTATTATAAATACAAAATCAAATATGCCAACAAGAACCTCCTGCACACGCCCCAAACTATTTCACCTGTTATTCTAAAAATCTGTTATGAAATTTAGTAGCATTGCAGCTGGTTTATCCTTTACTTTTACACTACAGAAAAAAAAAAAATAAATGTTAGCACTCTATTTAGGTCATTGTGTTTTACACAAATAATACATATCATATAAAAACTACAGTAACTTTTATTGTTCATGTGTTCTCCAGAAATCACTTAGCATTTTCTTTGCTGTAGAAAGTTGTAATAAAATGGTTATAGCAGGAAAAGCAAGTCACCTAGCAGTACAACCCACAGAGAAATGAACACTTCAGCACTTAGTTTTTATGGACTAGTTAACCCCATTGGATTTATATAACTGCCAAAGCCTGACCTCCATTACTGTTGATCAGAGCTAAAATTTACTTCCATTGCATATTATACTGACCACTTCAAAGAAATAAAGGAAAAAAAAAAAGACACAGGGCTTTCCCTTAATGTTGGATATATTGTTTTCCCATTCTGTGAGGTTTACCATTAACTGCTACACTGGGTAAACTGGAAAATAAGTCTGAGTTCCTACTCTAAAGCCCTGCAACAATGATCTAGCAATTTTCAAATGTGGAAGTGACCATCAAATAAATAAGAAAAGACAAGCCTTTATTATAACTAAATTTAAAATGTGACCTGCTACCTACTGTTGGGAGCTGATTTAAGTTAGCTTTGATTAAGTTAGCCCTGAATTCCTTTTTTTAATAATACATGCATTTAGACTATGACCTTATTTTGCCAGTTAGCCAGCAGTCATCTCTCACTATCTCATTAGCCGAAATAGGGTTTGTCTGTCTTTTGATTCCCTTTCTATGGCCTTCTTCATAAAGTCTTAGTTATTCCATAAACATATTCTACACATTCAGACTATTTAGATAACTAAAATCCTATAAATTAAGCAACTTTTTTGCAGCGTAATTAAATTGAAAAAGTCTGATAATTATGCATTATAATGATGAAAAATAATTTAAAATAATGCATGAATATTAGCTATTTTTCTTAAGAAGATTATAACCCTGTATAGTTGATTAACTTGAGTCATGAGCATGGTTAATAAAATGTATGAAAACTCAGGGTGTCACTATAAACTTTGATCTGCCTGATCAGCCTCACCTTATAGCTTTTTGTCAGAGACTTTGAATAGAAAATGGGGTTGCTCAGTATTTCTGAGGAGCCAAGTGCACACAGGTTTCGAAATGTACTATTTAGGAAACATGGTCTTAAAATTGGTTAATTTTATTGTAAAAGAAAAGATAACTTAAAAATAGTATTTTTTTTTTCTTAAGACTGAGATTTCAAAGATCAGTGTAAAAATATGGAAGAAAGAAGAAATTAAAACTGGATCGTGCCTGACTAAATTATTTTGATTGACTTGCTACCTGTAAATGGGTCGAGGTTAGTGTCTTTATTATTGCAAAGAGGATCTGGAGTTTTGCATCTCCACTTTCCTTAGTTTGTTTTATTTAGCTTTCTGACTTATGAGTTTTTCTTTTCCTGCTTCCTGACATTATTTAATTTGCTTTATTTATCTTTCCATACTGTTTTTATTCCTTTAATTCGCTTTTTTTAACAGAAAGAACAGACAAAATGTGGTATTATTTCACATTTTCTGGAGACACTGTTAGCAGAGCAATCAAATTTCATAATTAAATGCTAAGTTTATTTAATAGAAGGAAGACAGAATTTTACCAAAAGAACCCTTCAATAATCATAAGTGAAGACAGAGGAATTAGGATATTACCTTGAAAATCACAATTTGTGATGAGAGTAAAAGGAGAGTGAGGTCCTCTGCTTTGCCATTTGGTTTTGTGTGTTTTACTCACTTAGGCATGCTCTGATAGTTTTCTAACCACAACAACAGTGGTTAGAGACATGTTAATTCTAATGTAATTAAAAGATGTCAGGAGCTGGGCTGAAGAACAAACTAATGCCATGAGACATTTCTTAAAAGCCATTACAGCTGCCAATCGAATGGCAACGAGACAACTGGTCTAGTCTTTTATTACGGGTGAGAGAAGTACATTTGTCTACTGTCATCACTGACCACAACTAACCAAAATATACAAATATGTGAACTTTATGCACATGCACATTTTTCGTAATTTGGTATGTTAGCTCAAATAAGTTAAAGGTTGATGGAAGCCATTTAGGAAGTGGTGAAACATATCAACGAGTGCCTTTGAGGATATATATGTTGAATCATGTTCCTAATGGCCAACTGTGAGCAGCACCTTTAGGGCATCTTCTGTAGTTACTTCCCAATGGATTATCTAGGCCTCCATTTGATTTTTTAAATCAGTCTTTTAGAAGATTTTATGTTAAATAGTCAAGAGACAATAATATTCAACCCATTAGTAAACATGTAATTCAGAGCATCTGGATCATTTCTTCAATTTTTTTTTTCCAATTTTGAATTGAAATACATCCTAAGAAACAGCCAAGTCTCAACGTAAAGGACTGGTAAAGGAGTGTAAACATTAGAGTGATAATATAGTGATATCAGTATTGATTTTGAAAATTTAATATTAGCTCTCACTGCTGGCTGTAATGATGCCAGTAAATGTCACATGTTTATACTTGTTACTAAAACTTGGGGCTGTATCGCTGTTTACTAAAAGTTTGCACATTGCGAAAAGTCATGGTGTAGTTGAAAAAAAGGATTTAATAATGATCCCTTCTGTATTTATGTATTAAAACCTCCCTTGACCTTATAGGTTAACTGCAGATTCTCCATGATTTAATAGATGAGATCATAAAAAATAGAATTTTATAGAGAATAATCCCTTTAACTGACTCTTTTGAGAAGTCTCTGGCTTGTCTGAATGCAGGATCTTGATAGTTAAGTTGCGAGTGCACCAATTTTTCTGTCATCCCAAGCTGAGTTAAAAAAAAAGGCCTCAGTGATTGGTATGTATTAAAATTTCACTTTATGTTTTTCCTTCTGGAACTACAACAAGGATTGGGTCGTATCAAGCCAATATCCAATATAAAACCCAGTATAAACTCACAGACCAGCATCTGCATTAACGGCCAAGAACTGCAGCACAGCTCGGACAAGGAGTGTGTCCCTGCCCATGTCAGGAGGGTTGGAACTAGATGATCTTAAGGTCCTTTCCAGCCCTAACTATTCTATGATTCTATATGAGGAAAATGGGCATAAGATGAAGTTCTAAGGTAAATGTGCTGGAAAATTTTATTTTACAATTTGTTTATGTTACTACTGTACATAAGACAACACATCACTAAATTTATGTTTGTTTTTCTTACCTATGAGAGTAAATTAAGACCTTTGCTTACTGGATAATTTACGATGGCACCCATTACATTCTTTGCTTGGATGGAGCTCATAGCAAGATATTCTTTCTGAGCTTCTAGTTTTTGTCATTATTTATGGGAAGTAAGCCACTCTTAGGTCACTAAAGTGAAATAGATCACTTAAGCAGACCTTTCTGTGAAGGTTGATGCAAAAATTTCCTGCGGTCTGAGTAACAAAGGTGGCGTTAAATACCCATTCCTTCCAGTTTAGAGTATAGTAGGGGTTCATTTCTGTATTCTCTTTCAATTTGTTTTAACTTCCTCCACTTAAAAGTATTAACAAGGTCTTCAGATTTTCTTTTAGATAACAACTCTACACTTAGAAATAGGTATCAGAAACGAGATTAGTTCTTCCGGAGTGATGATGCTGAACTATTGACCTGCACAGAGAGAGAGAGATGATGTTGACTTTCACTCTGCCTGGTTCCCTGGCTTTAGTCATTTTTCCTCTAAAATTCAGTAGTGGCAGGTTACAAAGTAGGGGTCAAAGCAAATGAAGTAACAGCCAACCCACTGCATTATTCTATGCCTGTGATCTGTCTCATTCAAATGCAGGTGATAGTTTCAGTGCTGAGATAGTGAAGTGAAATGTAACTTAACATTTTAACAAAAAAGGATTCTTTTCTTCCTCTCCTTCCTGAATGTAAAGCCTTAAATGGTAACCAAAGGTGATGGCAAAGTATATAATGAGTGAAGGCATTGGGTGGTGGTGCTACTTGTAAAAAAAGAGCTTAGAGACAGTTAAATCTGAGGGTTTAAATTTAGAATAGGCAAGTAATTTGAAATGAATTATTTATTGGGTTAACTTTCACCAACATTTTTTTTTCTGTTCACCAGTTGTCCACAAACATATGGCAAAATTCTTGGATTTATTCATTATCTAGAAAATATTCATTTATTTCCTCAGTGAATAAATTCTTGGCCTGCAGATTGCTCATGAGCAGTTCATAAGGAATATTCAGAAGATGCACTGTGTGTGTTAGTTGCCACGTCTACTTTGATATACTGAGAATTAGCACTATTATTATGACTAAAAGATCACATGAGCAGATGCTGTGCTGACAGCAATACTTCAGCTAGCCCTTTATTTAATTCTCATTGGAACGTAACACAATACGCTAACATTATACTTCAGGATTTACCTAGAGTATATCATAGTTCTTATTAAATGAAGGATTGCTTTCATTCTGGATTAGTTTACCACTCCTGTTTACAGTGTGGCCCCAGCATTGAGCTGTTGTAACTGAGAGGACAGAGAATATTGCAGTTCAGTCAGGAATGGGTGTTTAACTTTAGGGTGTTATTACACCAATATTATCAGCAAAATCTATCTGGTTAAAGCTTCGCATAAAAGAAAAATGCACATTCATATTCATGATTTACATTATGGTTCAGGCACTCAGCCTCTGTAGAGAGCAAAGAGAGAGCTCTTAGTTTTTTACTCAGGCTGAGGGGTTCTGTTTGTTTGTTTGGATTTTCTTATGTTAACAATTCAGAAACATGCATATTTTAAGGAGAATATTTTTGGGCTGGAAGGAATATGTCAGTAAAATTAACAAAACTCAATTGGAGCCTTCCCTGTTTGGAGAGCTGACAACATTTCCATAATGTCATTAGTGTACAGTCTCCAGCTGTTAACTACATGACTCATGCCCCACTGGAGACAGTCAGGTTTGAAGGGGTGGTGATACCTACTTTAAGGGGGTTCTTTATAGAAGTCATTCTCATGCCCATCTTTTTCTTTCCTGCAACATACAAAAAATATGCCACAACTTCCTCTTTTACACATGGTCTCTAAACTGCCATAGTACTTACCTGTAAGTCCCACTCAGGCAGAGGACTTTCTTGGTTTTCCTCAGCAGAGCATGAACAACACATTTGGGGACAGAAGAGTAGGCGCATCTTTACAGCTCCCCCGGAGAATGAAGAATACTGGAGAAAATATATTAATGCTGTCCCAGGGGTCTTTGTGAATAGTCTTCTCTAATATTCAGGTATACACCACTCAACATCCACTGTCAGGGTATTCAGTTGCTGTGTAAGGACTGGTCTAAGTATTTCTTACACTGTAATACTGTAACTGGATATGTAAATGGGGGATGTGATGCACAAGATATAAAAATGTTAATCTGAAGAAGAAACAATCCCATTTTATAACTTTTGGCAACTCAGTTCTACTGTGTTGCTGAAAACTTGTGTTGCTGAGAAAAACCTGGGCATATGATTAAATATCAGTTGAAAAATGTATAGAATCATAGAATCATAGAACAGTTAGGGTTGGAAAGGACCTCAAGATCATCGAGTTCCAACCCCCCCGCCATGGGCAGGGACACCTCCCACTAAACCATGCCATCCAAGGCTATGTCCAACCCCACCTTGAACGCCGCCAGGGATGAAGCATTCACAACTTCCCTGGGCAACCCATTCCAGGGCCTCATCACCCTTACAGTAAAGAATTTCTTCCTCAGATCCAGTCTAAACTTCCCCTGTTTAAGTTTGAACCCATTACCCCTTGTCCTCTCACTACAGTCCCTAATGAAGAGTCCCTCCCCAGCATCCCTATAGGCCCCCTTCAGGTATTGGAAAAGGAAAGATTATACTCTTGAAATGAAATGCTCTTTATCTTTAATGTGTATGCTGTTTCAGAGATAAGCTGAGATCACTCAAGTATTTCACTTGAATTTTAGGAAACTTGTGAAGAAATCCAGAAGATGCCTGCTGAATTTCTAGGTTATAGGCTGTAGATGTAGGTACTTAATCTCCTGAGTTTTAGCATGCCTGGGAGTGTTGCCTTGATCAAGCGTGGGTGTTTAGACTCATCCCTTGCGTGGGTAGCATCCTCCAAGTTATTGACACGAGTAGCCTCTGCCAGTACTGAACATGCATAACACCAAATTAAACTCAGAACAGTCTATCATCTGCACCACCTGCTCAAAGATATTGAGGCAAGAATTGTTTTAAATTTTGCACAGTGGTAGTGATTACAATCACTGTCCATAAAATGGGAGAACTGGGTTCTTTGTTGTTCTTAGTTCAAAGTTTCTCTGTGAATGACCTAAGGAGCAAGCTACAAAACTCAGGAAGAAAGTTTCATCGCTTTTACTGCAGCTGCATTTCTGTGCAGTCATTGCCAGAAGACTTATGAAAGGGGAATAAACAAACAAAAGGTAGGTTTGTTTCCTAATGATTTATATCTTGTGATTAATATCAGAAGTGTGAAGTGTGAATTTGAAATCCATGAAACCAACAATCGCTGGTGGCGTTCAAGGCCGGGTTAGACATAGCCTTGGATAGCATGGTTTAGTGGGAGGTGTCCCTGCCCATGGCAGGGGGGTTGGAACTAGATGATCTTAAGGTCCTTTCCAACCCTAACTATTCTATGATTCTATGATTCCTGCTGCATTTTCTGAGTATAATGAAAAGTCATTGCAAAAGATTGCAATTATGATTTAAGTAAAAATGTTGTGGAAAATGTTTTCAGCTCAGAAATACGGTGAGACATGAGAACTTAATACAGAAAAGAGAAATGAAATTTCATTATGCTGGTGATTAGGTGTTCATAATCCCTGTTTTAGGTGTTTTTTGTCTTGTCATATTTCGTATCCTGTTGTGAAGTGCCAGTTTTTCCCTTTCATTATACATGGAATGTGGGAATGTAAGAAATCCCTGAATTGCACTCCTGGGCTCACTGCCTAACACTGAATTGCTGTAATGCTTTGTGCCAGGAAGCCTAATCCTATCTGGGATCTGACTCGAATGATTTAATCTTATCACACCAGAAAGAATTGTGATAGCTTTTATGGGAGATTTCTAATGTTTTTTAAATAAATATGGCTAATGTGTTTACTTTAGGGCTGTAAATGTCCTTCATATTACTGTTATATTTCAGTCCTCACATTACACCTGCCAGTGTAGCAGTGAGAAAACTGATTTTCCATTAGGAATACGCATTCACATTTATTATAAATAGGAATAAATATTTCACCTTGATAAAGGACAGGGTATTTACTTGGTCTTACCTGAACACTTCTGGAATCTAGGAAATTGATAATGCTTTTATGTCAAGAATGAAACACTTTAAAAATGAGAACTGTAGACTCAAAGATAATGGCAATACTGTTTAACTATGGTTTTCACTTTATTTCTGTTGTCATACTTGTAAAAAATTGAATTTTTAACAGGATTATCTAATTTTGTGCTTTACCATCAGTTTATTGAAATTTGCTTTCACCAGAATACAAGTTCTCAGAATCTTCATTATACTTGAAATGACAAGACAACATAAGGCTTCAGATATTTAAAAACCAGTCACTTTAAAAATAGATTTACCTACAGTATTTTAATAGATCGAACTTTTTTTTAAAGCTGTGTTGCTATTTTTATGATGCATGATTTAATTGTTCATCAATTAGTATCTCTAAAACAGATACTCTGTCATACAAAATCATGGAATAATTTAGGAAAAATGTGATTCTAAGAAACTACTGGATTAAAGACCTCTTGGCAATGTACAGAAAAAAATACTGCTGCCTTTAATGCAAACAGTATGAGCATGAAAAGGCCTCAGACATCATCTGAGTTGAAGGTAGAATATTTCCCCTGAAGCAATAAAAATGAAAGTGCAAAATTTTTTTATAAACCACCCACTGCACTGGCAATGCCCAGGATCCTCTGTAACCTCTGTTTGACTTGTTTCTTGGAAGACAAATTTGTTCATAGATCATGACTGTCAGAGTGCCTTTTCTGCAACTGTATCAGTAATTAGCTATGCCTTGTTAGTGTTCAAGGCAAGTACATCTGTCACACTGAAATAAAGGGTTAGATTTTTCTCCATTTTAGATAACACTTTAACCTTTTTGCTTTGTAGCATCAACAAAGATGTAAACTATTGACAAGACCATGTCGATGACTTTTTAAGTGTCTGTGTTGTTTTAGGTTGTTATAAAAGCGTTGTCACTCAAACTTTTTTAAAGATTTTTTTATTAAATACTGAGCAAACCAAGAATTTGGAGAGAAATGGGGAGAGCGGGTGAGCTGGTTTTAGTTTAGGCTTTATCTCAAAGTCTATTGAGCTTCTCTGTCACTTTCTGGGTGTCATCAGTTTCAATTGATTTTGATGGAGCTAGGATCAATCCTTTGTTACTTAATTGTATTATAGCTGTCTGTGTCTTTGAAAACAATTACAGAGCTATCTATCAACCTAGTGCACCAATAAAAGCGACCTCTTATAATTATAACTAATAAAAAAATTAGTTTATGCACATTGATTATGCCTATCTTACCAAGAGGCAGCCATTTATTAAATAACCTCATGAACAAGATGGATTGTAAGTATAATGAGGTGGATCTGTGCTAGTATATGACATTATCAATCAAAAATATAACAGTCCAGGTATCCTGCACTTAAGCAGGCTCAGAACAGGAAAGAATGATGAGCTGTTCCAGACTAAGCTGGCCTCCCTGTTTGCCTTTAACATTTATCCTTTCTCAGACTAACAGAATCAGGACTATTTAATTTACACAAAGTTTGGAGTAGCTGCAGATCCACAGAGGGTTGTAAATGCATGCTGTTAATTATTACAGTGCAGTCTGTTCTCTTGCTAAATGAGGAGTCCTCTCACGTCCTATGCCAAAGTTGATGGGCATAATTAGTTCATGAGATGCCAGATTTCAGGTTTGGTCTAACCAGGGAATCCTGTTAGCTAGCTTTGGCCATTTCTGATGCCTTGTGCTGCCTGTTGCCAGTTGTTGGAAGAAAAGTCAGTGTTTGGACAGAGAGGACAGAGTAATGAGTTTATCGAACAGTTTTTTTTATATGCGTGAGAAAATATTTCCCAGTGGTAGGTGAAATTTATTAAAATGACTTATTAAACGACATATTTCCTCATGAAAGTTAAAACTGTCCATGGGCCTCAATGCAGTACTGCTTTGACGTAATGTGCGATAGTCTGTTAACTCTGTTTCAACTTAATTGCCTCTTTTTTGCTTAGACTTTCCTCTGACTGGCTATCTTAGGACAACCTGTACCTGAAGACTGAATTTCCATTGACTACAATGGGATCCCAGATGTACTGCCCCAGTGTAAACATTCTGCACAGTGGATACCAAAACTAAGCTGAAGAGGAGTGATTTGTCTGAATTTTTACACTTGTGAACCAGGATAATTTTCATGAAGTATATTCATTTATAAAAGATTGTATAAGAGAGTGTATACATACCTCTTGCTTTAGAAAGTCTGAAATGTGTTTTTTCTTGCTTTTAACTTAAAAGCTGTCTACAAGGGTTTTTTTTTTTGTTTTGTTTTGCTTTGTTTTGTTTTGTTTTTTATTTTATTTGGTTTATATATTTCATTTCCAGGATTTGATCTGTATAGAAAAGACATCTGCCATTTAATGAAGCTGTCATGAAGCAGACTACAGAAATAACTAACTTTTAATTCTAGTTTATTTAAACTTCTTGTTAAATAAAAATGCAGCTTAGAATGAAAGTAGCTGCTGGTGTCTGCTCCTTCAGATGAGAAGAAAGAACCTCCCCCCCCCCCCCCCCCCCAATTCATTGAATAATCAACGCAGGAAAAGACAGTAAGTGGAATACTTGACATGCTAGCAGCCTCTTGCTTAAGATTCATGCAGCCATGATGTTAATATGACAGTTATAACAGCCATGTAAATATTATTAACTATGTAGAACTTCCTTTACATGCTCCATTTGGGTTTTGTTAGGCCAGTGTGCTTTGCATGGACACTATTTTAGGCATGGAAAATCTATAATAATGTTTTCAACAACTGCATATAAGGACTGAGTATCATATCAGGTACTTTATATAGAAAATTTCAAAATGTTCTTGTGACTTTAAAGATGCTCAGGAATTTTTAACTTTTGTTTCAGCTACCATCTCATACAGATATATTCAAGTGGTATCTTAGATTTCAATATAACACTCAAATTCATTGAAGGCATCTGGAGATTTACAGTTCAGGAACAAAGTAAGAACAGATATGTGATGTCTCCTGTTTCATTTGTTTTTAGATTTATTTTTTCTTTAAGATACCAAATGTTGCTTTTCACAGACTGGTACGTGCTAAGGTTGGTACTGCAGAGGGACTTCACACTTCATTCTGTCTTCGCTACTGTTCTGATGAAGGACTATTTTTTACTGGTTAAATGAAAAAGAAGAAAACCCATATTTTTGCCTTTTTGATCTAAAAATTATATTAGTCTGAAATAATTTCACCATCAAGTGTTGGGTTTAATTTCAGTTACAAACTTCTGATTTTTCTGCAATTTTGGACCTGGCAATATGTACCCACATTCTTTCCACATTCTTTATTACAGGTGCTCCCATATATCTACTCTTGATCCCAGAGCTTCTGGCACTTATTTATTTTTGCTGGGCTTCATTTACATCGTGAAACTTCACACTTTCAAGGTAGAGAAATATGACTTCTAAAAGTGTGTTTTGTTTTATTTTCCCCTTCTTTCCCTCCCCTCCCCCCAGATTACATATTCTCTGGTACCAAGAAAAAAAAAAAAAAGCAGGTCATATTTAAAAAAAATAAGGGTGAAGATTTCTGGTAATGTCATATATTCATGATTAAATCTGAAAAATTTTATTCAAACTAATTTTTCATTGGGCACATGGATTTTTGTTTGCTCGTACTGACTGTTAACCCGAACTGGTGTATTGCAATGGAAAGACTACAGTCTATAACGGAAAAGTTGCTTGAATGTCTGACATTTGGTCATTTCAATTCATGGTAGTCCCAGAAAATGTTAAAAATCAAACAGAAGTTCTTTGCACAGATAGGCAACACTACCAGGCACTGGTTAACCCAGAAATTTTACTTTGCATCCTTCTGCTCATTAACTCACTTCTGATAGCAAGCATATGATGAAAGTATGATGAAAGCTTATGACTGTGTGAAAAGCCTTTGCTTATTTGGTGATTAGGGGGTAAGTTAGGACTACTAAAGGAGACTGTCGTTAATGGACTGTTGCTAATGGATTTAATGTCAAGCTTTTGAAAACTAAATCATTCTCTTAAGGAGAATAGTAGAAAGCACAGTTATATGTGTATGATCTCTAAATCCGTAAGAAAAACTAGAAGAGGGAGTTGTAGACTACTATGATCCTGGCATAGTATACCCCTTGAAAAACACTGGTCTGGTTCCTAATTAAGTACATAGTCTTGCATTATCTTCTTAGAGTAATTGAGGTATAACTAGCAGTAAAAAAACAAACTCATTTCTATTACTGAAAGTTCTTTTCTCTTGGTAACTAAGGCAATTCTGAATTGAAGATGGATATTTCCACCTAAGTAGGTATTCCTCAGGTTGGAGAGAAGCAGAGTGGTGAGTCCCAGACTGCTGAGTTCAGAAGTTTGTGCAAAGCTTATCTGAACAATTCAAAGTTCAACATGTCTGTAAATCTTGTCAGGAAGTTTGTCATAAACAGGCTTTTTTGAACTGGGAAATGCTGGAAGAAAGGGCTCCCTTGAAGCGTTCTTTTTATATGGATCCTTCCAAATACCTTAAGAATTGTGGAACTTTACCAGTGATTTCTGCAACTGTATTTAAGTTTTAACACTGATGAAGTTGGAGAGCAACAACTAAAAATTATTATCAATCAAAAGTGGTAAATAAAATAGATTATCTTATTTAAATTTGTAGGTTTACATTTTAGCTGAATGCAGGTATATGCCTAGGAATGTTAGCCAGCATATTACAGAACAGGAACAAATCAACTTAATTCAAGACTGCCAAGTGCTCAGTAATGTATTAAAATAAGTGAGTGTCATCTTAAAAGCTGTTGTTCATTCACAGATCTATGTCATGAAGAATTTAATAAAGGAAATCTGGCAGCATAAGACAGTTTACAGGAGGCTTTAGGTGTTGCAGAACAATTATAATGTTCTTTATACGGAGCCTGTAAAACGATACCTTGACAAAATAGTACAGATTTGAACATTTTGTTATTCTAGGTGCCATACATATCAAACAAAATAAAGATTTATAGTGCCTAGGATAATAAATGAAATGCATTACCCACCCCAAAATTTTGAGACAATTACAGCATTCATACACCTCTCATAATCTTTTCTGCATGTCTTTGATTTAAAGAACCTGAGTCACAGTGGCGATCACAATGTAATGCTGACTATTGAGGATGGTGTAGTATCAAGCATCTTAATTATATGCAAAGTCACAAAGACGTTCTTGTTGCAGATGGAAATGGGCTGTGATTTGAAGGCTTTCCATGACTAGCCTTATGAAGGATTCTTTAAAATCCTGAATCTAATGCCAGGAGAATTAATTTAAATGTGAGACAACAACAACAACCAAATAGTTTTTTCCAATGGGAGAAAATAATAAAAGAGGGAGATAAATGTACCAGTGCTAGAGAGAAGTAGCCTAGAAAGTCACTGAAGCATATAAAAATGAAGAAATTAAACATCTGGAGAGTCAGACAATAACCTGAGAGAGCTTGCTGTAGTGAACCACATCAGGACCACCTGTCAATTAGTAAAAGAGCTCAGAGGAAATGAAAAACAGAATTCGTAAGTCAAAAGAAAACTGATAAGAGCAAAGTAACCTCAGATTATGGTTTATTGAAATAATGAGAATGTATTTTGCAATAGATCAACAATCACACTTCCCAAATCCCAGGAAATAACTATAAAAATCAAGCCTATTCCCTTAACATCTTCAAAGCAGCATTCACTTTGAGATGTAAAAGATGAGTGGGATGGCAGAATGCATCAGCCAGCCAGGCGTATAAAAATGGTTTATGTATGTTGAGAAGGCGTTATAGCAAAGATGCTTTCTGGACTGAAGCTTTCAGGTCACTGTATTATTTCTCAGAACAGGCAATCTCTCACTGCTGATGATCTGCTAAAGCAAGAACCTGCTGTTAATTGTTGCAAGGATTTGCAATGAAACTCTTTTGAAGTGACTTTATGCACATTTTGATGCAAAAGATTAAAGGTAACATAAAAAGGAAGAAGTATATCAAGCACTTACATGCGCTCTTTGCACTGAGACGGATTACCTAAGGTCAGCATAGCTTTCATATACTTTCAGATAAGCATATTACTTTACTTTGA
Source organism: Amazona ochrocephala (assembly GCA_039720435.1). Classification (NCBI taxonomy): domain Eukaryota; kingdom Metazoa; phylum Chordata; class Aves; order Psittaciformes; family Psittacidae; genus Amazona; species Amazona ochrocephala. Next base: position 59,347,464 of record CM077877.1, read on the forward strand.
AACTGTGTAACATGTTCAGCATGGCATTTAAAGAGCATTTCTACATGCCTTATATAATTTTAAATATTTTCTCCCTATAGACTCCTTTTCATTTCAAATCAGATGTTGTCTTTATTGCCACATGTATGATAGTTTCACCAGTTTACTGATCTTGTCAACTAATGTGCCAACTGCAACATATTTATTTTACAATTTTAATAACTGTAGGTAGCTTTATTCAGATGTAGCATTCAGCTCCTTGTCACATATAGAAGGGCTGATCTGGTTTTCTTTGAGTACTCCTCCAAATAATTTATGGAGTATATTGTACTGATGTCTCTCTCCTTATTCAACAGGTTGGAGCATTCTTCTGGGATATACTTTTGACATTTAAACCAGTATCTTACAAATATATTTTTGAAGCAGAAATCTGGAGCTGTTTTGAAGAAGGACTCTCCTGTGCCTTTCTGTTCCCCCTCAAACAGCATCATTAACTGTGCAGTGACCCAGAGGATGAAAGAACCAATATGCTTACAGCATGTTAACTACTTATGTTTAACATGCTGAGTGGTTAGCATGTTCAGCTGAGAAAAGTCAGTGTAACATAACTATGTAGCATTTAAACAAGCTTTGTTCTAAGCTTAGAAAACCAGTCCTCTTTCCTGATATGCTTAGCCTATGCTCATACACATAGCCCACGCTTATAAATTCCAGTCACAGCATTGCCTCAACCTTCTTCCTGACAGAAGGAAACCCCCAGGCCTGTAGCTCTTTGTCACCTCTGCTCCTAGCCATCCAACTAGAATTTATCCCATTCAAAAGCCATCTGTGTACTAGCCTCAGTAGCCATCCAAGTGTATGCCAGGCTAGGAAAAGAGTATGATGTGTTTTCTACATAATGAACGAAGTTAAAAACAACAGAATGATGTATTAAATTCAGGTCTTCTTAGGTCAACAGCTAACTGTGGATAGGAGAGGAGTGAATCACAGAACTTGCTAATCCGAAGCTTTCTGTCCTGCATGATGGAAAGCGCAGCATTCACTGCTAAGTTGTGTGCTTACTTCCCAGTCCTAAATGTTGATTTAGTCAAACTACTCAGTATGTTTGGCTTTCTGTTGTTGTTGCTGCTATGAGTGCAGCTAATATGAGTATTTCACACATTTGCACTGCTTCTCTCTCTTCGCTATTATCTTACGTATCAAATATTGAGAGTATCAGATATTGAGACTGATTTGAGGAGGATTATGAAAATACATTCTCCACTGAAAAAAATATTTTGTCCATGGAAAAGATTGGCATCATTAGTTTTGCAAAGAGGTGCACAACAGCTAAAAAAGCAGAGTTTATAATCAGGGCACTTGTTTTAAAGGATATGTTTGGTTGCAGGAAGAAATCGAGACATTTACATTGACTCTCCAGATATATGCTGGTACTGTGCATAAATACATCAAAATGTATTTTTGAAGACTTCTAAATTAATGTTTCCTTGACAGATGGAGCATGTGTTTTTATGGGCTTAGAGGAGTTGTAGCTGTCAAGGAGAAATCCTGGTTTCCTCATTAGAAGGTGGAACATCATCTAATATACTTAGATAGACTTATATAGGTCTACTTTTTATACATTTTTTTCTGGGTGTATCTACTTCAAACAATGTAAATGTACTGTATTAATTTTAGAATATAATGAGCATCTCATGAATGGATTTCCTTTAATGTTAATTTTATTTAATCAAACCTTACGCACTGTTTTTCATACGGTCACCATAGTTTCAAGTTTCAGGGTCTAAAATCCCTGCTGTATCAAAATAATTTTGGACATTCCTGCCCCAAGAATGCTTTGAAAGTAGGTAGATCCTTTTCTATTACTAGAAGACCCGTACATGTAGTAGGAGTACATATAGGGCAAATAGAAAGTGCGCAGAAAATTGACGGAATTCAATTTGCTTTTGATTATGTAACACATTTGTGTTATTATTTTATTAACTCTGATGTTATACAAGAAATTTCAGTAATCCAATTTTGTCTCTCAGGTTTAGCCCCCTTAATATGTTCCTTGACAAGGATGAGCTCATATAAGTTACCATCAGCTTATGTTCACTGTTCCTATGCACTTACTCTCAGTAATATGTGAATTAGATATTGCAATGGCTCATTGCTCTTGCTCTCTCAGAGAGCATTTAAATGGATTTCTATTTCCTATTTAATTAAGTGTGTTGTCAATTTCAGGTAGGAGTCCTAGAAATAAAATCTATTTTTGAAGAAGTCCATAGGCATGTCAAACAAGCCTCAGCACATTTCTGCCTAATTTCAGTGTAAAGGGGGGAGATGTGTGGGGAAGTTTGAGGGAGTGAAGGAGGGAAAAATCCATGCTAGTAAAATGGATCTGACTACAGTTTTGAGAGTGGGCTACCTGCTCTGAAAATTGAAATTCAGTAAATCTGAATGAACAGCACTTAAATATTACCCATTATCTGCTTCTAGCAATTTAGGGCTAGGCTAATATTTTGATCCAACACCAGATCCACGTTTCCAAATATTTTTCTGCAGATGGTAGTAATATATTGAATCATGCTGGCTGCCATGATTGAGGGGGTGCTGAAGTATCTGCCACTACCTTTTTGTCCTTACTTCCGCACACCTGTGGTTGAGTTGAAAGTTAAGATTTCATGCAGGAATATCTTTATGCTCATTTTGATTGCCAGAAGGGAATCTGATAAGAATATTTTGCAATCTTATTGAAGAATCTGGAATAACTGGAAGATGCTGTTCCACAGCCTATTAGCCCACCTTCTTCCTCAAAATGATGCCTATTGCACACATGCTAGAGTTCCTGGAATCATAGTAGAATACCAGGTTGGAAGGGACCTTGAAGGTCATCGAGTCTAATCTTTTTAGGAAAAGCATGACCCAGACAAGATGTCCCAGCACCTTGTCCAGCTGAATCTTAAAAGTGTCCAGCTGGACACAGTGGAGTCACCACTTCCCTGGTGAGATTATTCCAAAGGTTCATTGTTATCATTGTATAAAATTTTCCCCCTGTGTTCAGTCAGAATCTCCCCAGGAGTAACTTGTATCCATTACTCCTTTGCAACTTACACCCACTGTCTTTTCCATGTGACTCCTTATAAAAGAGAATGTCTGTCTTCTTTGTAGCCATCATAGAATCATAGAACCATAGAATAGTTAGGGTTGGAAAGGACCTCAAGATCATCTAGTTCCAACCCCTCTGCCATGGGCAGGGACACCTCCCACTAAACCATGCCATCCAAGGCTATGTCCAACCCCACCTTGAACGCCGCCAGGGGTGAAGCATTCACAACTTCCCTGGGCAGCCCATTCCAGGGCCCCACCACCCTCACAGTAAAGAATTTCTTCCTCAGATCCAATCTAAACTTCCCCTGTTTAAGTTTGAACCCGTTACCTCTTGTCCTCTCACCACAGTCCCTCATGAATAGTCCCTCCCCAGCATCTCTATAAGCCCCCTTCAGGTATTGGAAGGCTGCTATGAGGTCTCCACGCAGCCTTCTCTTCTCCAGGCTGAACAACCCCAATTTTCTCAGCCTATCTTCATATGGGAGGTGCTCCAGTCCCTTAATCATCCTCGTGGCCCTCCTCTGCATTTGTTCTAACAGTTCCCTGTACTTTTTCTGTTGAGGACACCAGAACTGCACACAGTACTCCAAGTGAGGTCTCACGAGAGCAGAGTAGAGGGGCAGGATCACCTCTTTCAAGATGCTGGTCACGCTCCTTTTGATACAGCCCAGGATACGGTTGGCTTTCTGGGCTGCGAGCGAACACTGCCGGCTCATGTTCATTTTTTCATTGACCAATACCCCCAAGTCCTTCTCCGCAGGGCAGCTCTGAATCTCTTCTCTGCCCAACCTGTAGCTGTGCCTGGCATTGCTCCGACCCAGGTGGAGGACCTTGCACTTGGCATGGTTAAACTTCATCAGGTTGGCATCAGCCCACCTCACAAGCATGTCTAGGTCCCTCTGGATGGCATTCCTTCCCTCCAATGTATCAACCGAACCACACAGCTTAGTGTCATGGGCAAACTTGCTGAGGGCGCAATCAATCCCACTGTCCATGTCACCCACAAAGATGTTGAACAAGACCGGTCCCAACACCGATCCCTGGGGGACACCATTCGTTACCGGTCTCCAGCTGGACACTGAGCCACTGAGCACTACTCTTTGCGTGCGGCCATCCAGCCAGTTCTTTATCCACCGAGTGGTCCACCTATCAAATTGATGTCTCTCCAACTTAGAGAGAAGGATGTCATGGGAGACAGTGTCAAAGGCTTTACACAAGTCCAGGTAGATGACATCAAGTGCTCTGCCCCTGTCCATCAGCTCCGTAGCCCCTTCATAGAAGGCCACCAGATTGGTCAGGCAGGATTTTTAAGAAGGGAAAAATGGATGACCCAGGGAATTACAGACCAGTCAGTCTCACCTCTGTGCCTGGCAAAATCTTGGAGCGGATTATCCTGGAAGGCATGCTAAGGCACATGAACACCAACAAGGTGCTTGGTGACAGCCAGCATGGCTTCACTAAGGGGAAATCCTGCCTAACCAATCTGGTGACCTTCTATGAAGGGGCTACGGAACTGATGGACAGGGACAGAGCAGTTGATGTCATCTACCTGTACTTGTGTAAAGCCTTTGACACTGTCTCCCATGACATCCTTCTCTCTAAGTTGGAGAGACATCAATTTGATAGGTGGACCACTCGGTGGATAAAGAACTGGCTGGATGGCCGCACACAAAGAGTAGTGCTCAGTGGCTCAGTGTCCAGCTGGAGACCGGTAACGAGTGGTGTCCCCCAGGGATCGGTGTTGGGACCGGTCTTGTTCAACATCTTTGTGGGTGACATGGACAGTGGGATTGAGTGCGCCCTCAGCAAGTTTGCCGATGACACCAAGCTGTGTGGTTCGGTTGATACACTGGAGGGAAGGAATGTCATCCAGAGGGACCTTGACACGCTTGTGAGGTGGGCTGATGCCAACCTGATGAAGTTCAACCATGCTAAATGCAAAGTCCTCCACCTGGGTCGGAGCAATGCCAGGCACAGCTACAGGTTGGGCGGGGAGGAGATTGAGAGCAGCCCTGCAGAGAAGGACTTGGGGGTGTGGGTTGATGAAAAAATGAACATGAGCTGGCAGTGTGCACTTGCAGCCCAGAAAGCCAACCGTATCCTGGGCTGCATCAAAAGGAGAGTGACCAGCAGGTCGAGGGAGGTGATCCTGCCCCTCTACTCTGCTCTCGTGAGACCTCACTTGGAGTATTGTGTGCAGTTCTGGTGTCCTCAACATAAAAAGGACATGGAAGTGTTGGAACAAGTGCAGAGGAGGGCCACGAGGATGATCAGGGGACTGGAGCACCTCTCGTATGAAGATAGGCTGAGAAAGTTGGGGCTGTTGAGCCTGGAGAAGAGAAGGCTGCGTGGAGACCTCATAGCAGCCTTCCAATACCTGAAGGGGGCCTATAGGGATGCTGGGGAGGGACTCTTCATTAGGGACTGTGGTGAGAGGACAAGGGGTAATGGGTTTAAACTTAAACAGGGGAGGTTTAGATTGGATCTGAGGAAGAAATTCTTTACTGTGAGGGTGGTGAGGCCCTGGAATGGGTTGCCCAGGGAAGTTGTGAATGCTTCATCCCTGGCGGCGTTCAAGGTGGGGTTGGACATAGCCTTGGATGGCATGGTTTAGTGGGAGGTGTCCCTGCCCATGGCGGGGGGGTTGGAACTCGATGATCTTGAGGTCCTTTCCAGCCCTTACTATTCTGTGATTCTGTGATTCTGTGATTTCCCCTTAGTGAAGCCATGCTGGCTGTCACCAACCACCTTGTTGCTTTTCATGTGCCTCAGCATGCCTTCCAGGAGAATCCTCTCCAAGATTTTGCCAGGCACAGAGGTGAGACTGACTGGTCTGTAATTCCGTGGCTCATCCATTTTCCCCTTCTTAAAAATGGGTGTTATATTTCCTTTTTTCCTGTCATCGGGAACTTTGCCTGACTGCCATCATTTTTCAAATACGATGGACAGTGCCTTAGCAACTTCATCTGCCAGCTCCTTCAGGACCCGCGGATGGATTTCATCACGTCCCATGGACTTGTATACGTTCAGGTTCTTAAGACGGTCTTCAATCAGATCCTCTCCTACAGTGGGCTCAGGGTCTTCATTCTTACTGTCCCCGAGTCTGCATTCCAAGACTTGGGTGGTGTGCTCAGAGCATTTGCTGGTGAAGACTGAGGCAAAGAAGTCATTAAGAACCTCAGCCTTCTCCAAATCCAGGGTAGCCAGTTCTCCCGATAACTTCTGGAGAGGGCCCACGTTGTCCCTAACCTGTCTTTTATTTGCAATGTACCTATAAAATCCCTTCCTGTTATCCTTAACATCCCTAGCCAAGTTTAATTCTAACTGGGCCTTAGCTTTCCTAACCTGGTCCCTAGCTTCCCAGACAACATCCCTGTATTCTTCCCAGGTCACCTGACCTCGCTTCCACCTTTTATAAGCCTCTTTTCTCCTTCAAATTTTGCTCAGCAGGTCCTTATCCATCCAAGGAGGTCTCCTGGCCCTCCTGCTAAACTTCCTTCTAGTTGGGATGCATCGCTCCTGAGCTTGCAGCAGGTGATCCTTGAATATCAACCAACAGTCTTGGGCCCCCCTGCCCTCTAGGTCTATATCCGATGGAACCTTACTGAGCATGTTCCTGAAGAGGCCAAAGTCTGCTCTCTTGAAGCCCAGGGCAGTGAGCTTACTGCACTCTCTGCTCACTGTCCTGAGGATCTCGAATTTGACCATCTCATGATCGCTGCAGTCAAGGCTGCCCTGGAGCATCAAATTTCCAACCAGCCCTTCCCTGTTGGTGAGGATGAAGTCAAGCATGGCACCTCTCCTTGAGGGCTCCTCTATTACTTGCAGAAGGAAGTTGTCTTCCACACAATCGAGGAACCTTCTGGATTGCTTGTGCCGGGCCGTACCATCCCTCCAACAGATATCAAGGTGGTCGAAGTCTCCCATGAGAACAAGGGCCTGCATCCTTTAAATACATGTAAGCCTTCTTTTCTTGAGGCAGAACAAACCCATCTCTCTCAACTTTTCTTCATACAGCAGGCTTTCCAGTCCTTTGACCATCTTTGTGGCCCTTCTCTGGAACCTTTCCAGCCTGTCCATATCTTTTTTTATAGTGGGGACAAGAAGTGAACACAGTATTCAGGTGCAGCCTTCCAAGCGCTGATTAGAGTGGGATAATAACATCTTTGTCTCTGCTGCTGATGTCCTCATTGATGTAATCTAGCATCCTGTTGTCTTGGATGTTCACTCATGTTGAACTTGTTCTTTTACTATTGTTTTGATATCTTTACATCTGTCAATTAAAAGGTAAGTTTTTTCACAACAAACACAGATTTTCTTTTCTTTCTCTCTCTTTTTTTTTTTTCAGCCAGTAACATGCCATCTAATATCACATTCTCTTTCCATTAATAATCTGATAAAAAAGAAAAATTGTCTGTTCAGATAAAATTTTCTTTGAACAACGACTACCTTAAATTTGGGAATTCAGACTGAACTGCTTTTTAGATGAACTTTTCCAGTTTTGTCTTGATGTACAATGTACAATTGGAACAGGAAATATGAATTTACTAATCAGATGTTGTGATGGAGGACAACTCCAAGTGATTTTGAGGAATTCAAACTTTCTTTGACCACTTCAAATTTTGCTTTGGGAGTGAAAATCATCTTACAAAGGAGCTGAAAATACTCTAAAAACTTGTATAATCACAACATACAAATTATGAATTCTGTACAGTGAGTGTTCACAGTAGCGCTTGTAATAATAAGTCATAAGCAATCTCGCCATGTACTGCATACATACTCATAGCATCAGTTTCTTGAGCATTATTCCTCAAGGAAGTGTTCTCTGTATTTACAAAGTGCCTTTTGCAAACAGAACCTTGATTCTGACTGTGAAGTCACAAACTATCACATGTCAGATAACTGACAAATAGGTTTTTGCTTTACATATTTGCATATAATTTGCAGATGGAAGAAATGGCTGACCCTTTTGACTCAGCCTGAAGTATGCAGTCTACCAGTAATACATATAGGAAAAAAATTTTTTCTGGTGTAGAGTACAATATCGTTTATGAAATAACCACTGGAAATGACAGATGAGGACAAAGTCCTAGCTGCTTTATGTAGTCACAGAGTTACTCTGTGCTATGTTAAAGAACAAAGCAAACCCAACTCAAGGAAATTTCAAATGAGGCCCCTGTAGAAGAGATGTTATTGTACAAGACCTTGCTGGAACTTCCTTCATAATTCTAAGAAATAAAAATTGAAAAGGGGTAATAAAGAGGCATATAAATAGCATGGGCAACAGAAATTTTTTACTCCTTTGGCAAAATTAGATCTGAGAAGGGATCTAGTTCTATAAAAATTATACAGAATAAAATATTAGAGTGGGAAAATTAGGAATTTTCCTAGAAGAATGGTGAAGGGTTCAAACTGTGACTAAGTTTAGACTGGAATAAAGCAGATATAATTCTCTGTAAAAAAAAAAAAATCTCCTGTAGGCATAGTGATGGGGAAATATTTGTTTTCAGGATTGGGTTAACAACATGAAAAACACAATTGTACGATGCTATCCTTGTTATAGAAATGACAGGCTCCAGAAGTCTTTGACATTTTGTTTGTATGTTGGTGAGTGCATCTGTGTTAACTTACAAACTTCAGAAAACAGTACTTTTGCTGCAATTTATTAAGCATTAATTTTTTTACCTGGCACTTACCTTTCCATTAAGTGATACAGCAGTGTTGCCAGCAGATGTATCTTCCATCTCCTTTAATCCAGCCCCTGTAGCAGTCCTGGAAGACAGCTTCTTACCTCAGGTAAAATCTTTGCAGTAAAGTTTTTCTTCCTTTGCGCTCTCTTATGTGCTGTTTGAAACACTGCATTGACAGGAGAAATGGAAAGATGAATATAAAACATGATCTAATCCTTATTTGTGAAGTGTTTCAGAAGATTTGGATGTTTGTTGGTGCAAAATTATTTACATTCTCAAGTGTTGTTCATTGATTCCAGTATCATTTGTATACATGATGAGATGGCAACCTTCATTTCTTTATTTTTAATCTGTGAAGTTTTTCTAGCCCCTTGCTATTTTTAAAATTCCTACATTGACAGAAAGTTATTTCTAAAGTCAATGCAAACTTATGTACACTGGATTATAAAAGTCTGCTGTAATAAACAGGAGCAGCAGAAGACCTTCAAGTGTATTATGCCATGGGTTTGTTTGTTTAAGGCAGGAGAAGTGATTCTAAATTGTTTGAACAAGATCCAGTGCAGACTATCTTTATGTCAGCTGTTATAAATTGCACTAATGATAGAACAGGCTGTTTCTCAAATAAAGATTTTTCTTTCAGTAGTGTTTTATTATAATCTGGAGCTGCTTGTTTCCTGTGCATTGGCTACCACAGATTTTCTGCAGCCAGCTCTTTAGAAGAATGTCTGCACAGAGAAACTGAATAAATTTGCATCAGTATGCGACATTGGACCCAGGGGTGAAGTTGAACCTTAGGTCCTTTTCCTGTGGAAATCTTTCTTTTCTAACAAAGAAAACTGTTTATTGTTTTGTCTAATATGGTCATCTTAAACCAGAACACTCATTAATAAAGGCAGTTAACTTTGTTTTCTATTATTTCAAATTCTTACTTGTCTACAAAGTTCTTAAGCATTTGTATGCCCATAGAAGACTTTCCACATGTGTATTGCTATAAACATGCTTGCATCTTCTCAAATACAGTGATTGAGGCAATTTCCTCAGGTAACGACATAGTATGCACCTATTTTAAAATATAAAATTGGGCTGCAGTTCCCACCTTGATCCTGCATTAGCTTTAGTGCAGACCCAATCAATGAACTAGCGAAATTAATAGGAGTCTCTCTTCTTATTTTGATTAGGCATAGATTAAAGTGCTGATGTTTAGAAGTACCATTCTGCAGTGTTCCCATATTTGCTGAAATCCACCTGCCCCTCAAATCAACGGAAAATTCCACTACCACATCAGAAACATGCTAACTATTCTTTGGATACACCACTTCCTTGGAATATCTATTGCCTATACCTGGCCAGATCAGTTTCTATGAACAAAATTTAAAAAGAAAAGAAAATGAGTAGAGGGAAATATGTTTGCTAACAAATGATGGGGCAACACATGCTGGACTTGCCAAAGTGTTGAAAATGCCCTTGTTTATGGCTATAATCTGATGAGAAGTACTTTGCACCTTGGAGGTATAAGAAAGCGGTTAAATTTGAGAATTTGCTTTTGCTTCCTGTGACCCCAGCAACTTTTTGGTGATTCTGACAACAGTATCATATGTATATATCTACCGGTGATCATATAAACGTTTTATGTTCTTCCTTTCTTCCTTTATTCCTTATCTCATATGACCATCCTAGAAGCCTTTCTGAGGCAAGTTGGAAGCCAGCAAATATGGGTGAGAACAAGGAAGAGGTTAATTACCTAAATTACTGCTCGTATGACAATTACTGCATGCAGTAATTTTCAAACCAAACACCTGCATGGTTTTGATTTGAATGGAAAAGTAGACTGCCAGAAAATTCCACCTTCTGTTTTAGAGCATGAAACTGGGATTTGAAATCCACATCTCAGTTGGCTCAGCCACACGAAAGCCTACGTGACAGTGCTGACAGAACAACGTAGCCAATTCTATCATATTCAAGCCCGCGATTTGTTCTAGAATGTCTTAAACCTTGACTGAACATTTTTTTAGGCCAAACATTAGACATCAGTGTTATTTGACAGCAGATAAAGGCAAGACAGATGTACCATCAGTTACAAAGTCAAGATAGGTCCAGCACTTACTGAGGAAACAATGTTTGTTTAAAACATTACTGCATAAACTGGACATAAAATCATGATTTCACGCTATTCAGTTGCCCAGTGAACACCAGTTGAAAGTTATGCCACAGTTGCAGTAGAAGTTAAATTTATGAAAGGAAATGCAGGCAAAGGAATATGAAGTTAATTACGAGAGGGTATTAATTGTGTAATGGCAAAATGTCCTTTCTACTCCACAGTCATTCTTTATCAATAGGAAAAGATTTGATCCTTACTGAGTCTGGAATATGTAGCTGCTGAGAGAGAAGGGATATCAATCTCAGATAGATAGTGCAGCACTATAGTCTGCATTTCAATCTCCACATGTGCTGTATAGATTCCCTGTGTATTACTGGAACAGAAATGTTTGTCAGTGAATAAAAATTGTTATTTTAAAGAACACTAGACAGCCTTGAATCTCATATGTACCTTTCAGTTCAATGAAATAAATTAAGAAAGAAATTAAATAAAAAAAATCTCTTTATCTATTTTTCCCCTAAAAAAGCTCTCCTGCCCAGCCCCCTGCCCCCCAAGGAAGAAAAAAAAAAAAAAAAGCAAGAACTGAAACCAAACCAAACCAAACCCCAAGCAAGCTTCAAATTTATATTATGGAGATGACCACGAAATTGAGTTTTCGGATAAGAATGAAAAGACTGTTGACAGTCTGCAGTGATTTAAGCCTCTCACACAGTTCACTCACTCACTCCCCCCTCTTTCTCCCCCCCCACTCCGAGGTTGGGGGGGAAGGGGAAGAAGAGTCAAAAGAATGTAACTCCCACTGGTGGAGATAAGAACAGTCCAGTAACTACAGTATAATACAAACCACTGCTGCCACTGCCAATAATAATAATAACAAGGGAGTACAAGGGAAGAGAATAAAACCGCTCATCACCCAATGACCGAGCCGCGAACAAACTCTTCTGGGTTCCTGTCCCCAGCTTTTACATCCTGGGCATGACGTGCTGTGGTATGGAATACCTCTGTGGTCAGTTTGGGCCAGGTGTCCTGTCTCTGCTTCCTCCCGGCTTCCCTTCCTCCCTGGCAGAGCATGAGAGTCAGAAAGTCCTTGGTCAGAGTAAACATTGCTAAGCAGTAACTGAAAACATCAGCGTTATCAGTGCTGTTCCCAGGCTGAAAGTCAAAAACGCAGCACTGCACCAGTCACCAAGAAGGGGAAAAATGACTGCTACTGCTGAAGCCATGACACAGTCAAATGTCAAAATGTAAAAACAAGATTGATAGTTAAATGTTAAAGCTGTTTGAAATTCTAAACTTTCTATATTTTAGTGATGCTAGAAACTAGAAGTCAGTTACAAAAATTTTCATTTGCATGTGGATAAATCTGACAGCAAGTACAGAGCAAAAGCACCTTTGTAATTCTCAATCCAAGAAACCAGGGTAGTAGTCCAACAACAAATGCAGCTTTTGTGAACGAACTTTGTCCCTTTCAGAACATATCACTTGACTACTGAATGTTCCAGCCATTTCCTTCATAGCTGCATTAGCGGAAAGTAAACAAGTCACAAACTAAAATGGAGAAAAATGCAGGTTTCCAGAATTATGTAGCTTCATGTCTTTATTTGTTTCAAACTTTTTCCATGCTTTACAACACCATTAAATGGAAGAGATTTGAGACCCAATCATGATATGAAATAGAAGTCCAGAAGACTGCAGATAGAAGAAATTTGAGACTTTAAAATACTGACAAAACTGCAAATTCATATTAATTGGGAATTCTGATTTTAGTCCAGAGGGAGTCTCAACAATAATCACATTAATTAAACTGATGTGTGGTCTTCTTTCACTTGTATAAGGCACTTGCTTAGATTCTTTAGGGCAGCCTTTTCCCAGTAATGGAAAAATTAATTTCAGACATCAATTTATTTCTTTCAATGCATTGTTCTTAATTCTCCAGACCTTTTTTTTAATTTATCTCTTGCTCACAGTATTTTTTAAAATGGCAGCATTAGGCAAGGTTGCTCTTGACAACCTTTTTCGTTTATTCTGCCTCTTGAATATAGTAATAATGGCAATATTTTCTTCAGAGTCTCAGGGACACCATGATCATTTATAAAAGAATCCTTCCATCTTTTTTTGTGTGTGTGTGTATTTTTTAATAGATTAACATCTTAAATCATTAGGACATAATTCAACATTTAGCATCTCTGAGACATAGCAGAAGCCTACGGCAGGGCAGGCATGCTGCTCATTATGTTTTGGCTCTGCAAAGGTGGCTGAGGGTCCCCAGATATTTATCACCCAAAGTTACTCTTGCCACAAGAAGGTTACCAGAACTACAACTGGCAAAAGGTGAAATGAGTCATTTTGTATCCTACAAGCTGCAATGAAAAGGAATCAAAAAGGGAAATACATTTCCATGGCTTACCTCCCTCTGTTGGGAACCATATGCCATCTGACATAGATAAACAGTAACTTGGAATTTATATACAATGAGCTGCATATTTCCTCTCAACTTTTCCAGGTCTGCTTTTGTTTAGCATCTGGGTGGATTTTCATGTAAAGATGAGTTGTACTTTTAGGGACACAATCATCAAAACCTTTGTATTCTTATCTTCTTGTAACAATTGTCTCAGGAATTCATATATCTGTGGAATAAATCTCAACCAATTTAACCGAAAGACAATTTCTAAATCCTACCAGTGTTTTTCATTCCTTATGTGAAGACTTTCTAAATGCAGGTTTCAAAACATCGTACTTCTGGCAAGTCTGTTTCAAATTTGCTCTTGAAAAGAAATTGGCCAAAACACACAGAAACATTATGTTAAGAGCCTAACCAGCAGTTTGTTTCAGCACTGAAGACTGAAAAGTCTGTGTTAACCTACCCATTCATAAAATCAGTAACTGGGCAGCTGTAACCTGATATGCTTAGAACTAGCTACGATTCACAGGAGCTTGAAACAACCCTGCACAGAAAAGCATGGTAGCAGCATAATGTCTTCCTTTTGTTCTTTGCAGACTGATTTATGTTTAGGACATTTTGCTTCCTCTAGAGACCAGAGCGCACCCTTTACAAAGGTCTGCCGTGCAAAAAAGGTGGAGGGGGAGAAAAAGCGATCAGGTAGCTTGGAAGACTGCCAGAATTCTCATTGACTCTTCACATGTGTGGGCTACCTGGCTTTCCTCCAGGCCTGGAAGATGCTATCTGTAAAAAATGAGATGCCAAAGGCCTATCGACCATAAAGACATTTTACAGGGCACAATTCTCACTTCTGAACAGGTCAGAATTGAATTTAATGTGCTGTCTCTATGTTTTCTGTATGAATTTATCTGCAAATGAGATATTCGTTAGACAGCTGCAAAAAAGAGTCCATCCATAGGGACGGAATTAATTGAAAGAAACACTCAGGCAGAAACCTAATTCGAGTAGATAATCTGTACAAATTCTTTAGTGATAAAGAAAATGTAAACGCATATTCCACATCCAATACTCTGCTCCTGAGATCTTAAAATACTTAAGGGTAATCAGTAGAAAAAAACAAGGGAACCTTTGGAATAAATCCGTTGGAATAAATGCAGGACTTTCTACTGCATAGATTTTGCTATTTTTTTCTCATGTTCAACAAAGTGAATTAAGAATGTCATTGAAGATGCTCTAGTTGTGATTATGGCTCATATTCACTCAATACAACTGCCAGTACATACATTAATTTGGGGAAACTAATTCACAATTTCTTATTTTCAGGCTGACTTGCAGATTAATTTTTTTATTGCTGTTAGATGCTTTATGTGAATCCTTATATACAGAGAATTTTGTAGAAATGTTTTGAGTGCCCAAGCATTCAGTCTCTGATGAATTAAAAAAAAGTCTTAAAACTCTTTAAGATTGAAGTTTACAAAACTGGCAAATAGAGCACTGTGAACTGTTAAATAATACTTACTAAAAAAAAAAAAAAAAAAAGCTATCATATATTTTAAAAATATAGTACCTCTTCTTATTTTAGAGGACATTCTGGGGTAGGATTTTGCCACTCTATTAGATACCAACAGATTGTGAGAACTGTATATAGATATTTATTTTTAAACATACATGTATCCAGATAAGCACAGAAACATAGATGAGCGAAAATAAATAATGAGTTCATATTTAATTTTTTGTTAGATTGTAAATGAAAACCATTGTTACATCATCATACAAAAAAAAATGTGTGGACTTTACAATAAGATTGTGTGTCCTTTCTTTTAAAAAGCATTGAGAAACAGCGACTTAGAGATGAACAAAATGCGTTCAGAAGCAAAAATACTTCCAGTGTGGTTATTTAGATTTTATAAAAAATGCTTCCTGGATGAAGAAAATTATTTTAATCAGGTATATTTTCATTAGTATGAGAGATAATATTAATATAGATAACATAATTTTATAAAAATTTATTGCACTAAGTCACTGTTATGCAGCAGAAATTTTGATATTTTACGATTTTGTGAAAATCGATGGTGGAACAATTGAAAAAAAGTGACTTAAAAGGAATAAGCCTTTCAGCTTTCCTAGATTTAACCATCTTATAAAAGTACGCACATTGTTTTTCTTTACTGGCCATGCCTTTATTTAAAAAGTTTATTTTGACCAAGCAGTCATTATAATAGTCTAATAAATAAAGTTAGACTGGAGAAAGCTTTTAATTAATATTTTATTGTGTTGGAGACTTTGCGTTTTTTTTTTATATACTTCAATTTTGTTTTAGAGAGTACATCAGTGATTAGCAATGTGCTTCAGTACATGATTAATTTTTGTTAATATGTTCTTCTGCTTTTCTTTGTAATGGCAAAACAGGTCAATGAATCCTGTGATTCCTGAGTATTAAGCTGGTTTTGTGACATCTGTATCTAAGGCTAAATATCTCTGTCAGTGCTTTTGATAGCAAAAGACTGCATTCAATTGAATTGTAACTAAAACCTTATTTTCCGCTGCTAAAATGTAAGTTTTCTTCAGGTTCAGGTGGTAGCATAAGGGACAAAACTGGATCACAAACTGAAAAAGCAGAGAAAAGCAAAGTGAGGCAAAACAAGATTAAAAAAAAAAAAAGGCACAAACAAAAAATGAAATATAAAATACACTTAAAAAATGTCCCAAACTGTTCAGTTTTCCTTCATGAATTGTTAGTCTCTCATACCTTGTGAATATACTTCAATATCCTTGAACAGATGTTTAGAGAGCATCTCAAACACAGCAATCATGAAACGAATGGTGTCTTCCCAGAATTTCTCTGATTTTGAAATAAATTGTTCAATTAAAATGCAGTTTTTGGTTTGCTACAGTGATTTCTGAAGATAAGCAATATACTAGCATTTTTTTTGCCAATAATATGTCTTAAGAAAATGTACTTGAGTTTTGAAAGATTTATTTGCTGGTGTTCTTACACAATTTTCCGGAAAACAAAATGAAATGAGATTAAGAACACTATTTTAGCTGAACAACCATAAGACTTTATTCTCACATAAAATGGCTTAACTTTTTTAGTCTGCATATTTTTCAAGATTTCTGCTGTTTTCTGTTTGGTCAGTACACCACACTAACAGTTTTTGCCGCTTTAGTTTTACACTGTAGAAGTGAACGGAATTGAACAAGGAAATTGAATATATTTCCACATTAAATAGAAGAGTAATGGCAGAACAGGTAATAGTACTCTGGAAGGCATTGACTTGGAAAAAGTGTTAGGATAGACTTGCCACTGATATTTACTGTAGTGAGATGATGTAGAAAATGGACTAACAAGAGTTTTGGATACATAATCTGGGATAAAGAGAGGCCAGGATAATACAATAAAAGGCAATGCTTCCTGTATTTTTTATTAGAGAGGTACATAGTCTCTTTTTATCTCTTTAGTTACAAAACTGATGCTTATATTTATAAAGAATATTAAAAATTTGAGGAAAAATATTTCATTATTTAATATTAATTGTCTACAATCTGAGATTTAATGCATCTAAAGGGCTTAATTTATCGCCATGAAATTATAAGATGCCTTGTGTGAAGTAGATAAATACTTTCGAAAGATAAAAAAAAAAAAAACAAACAAACATGGATGGTTACTACAATATTTGTTAGTTTAGGGGGAGACAAAAAAAAAAAGGAGAACTTTGATGCTGAAGACATGTACTTGACTGTTACAAAACAAGAAGACATTCACTTTAAAAAGGTGATAGTACCTCCTTGAAAAGGCTACTGAACAAGGTAGTTAATTTTCCACCTCTTTAATGGCTTTAAATCAAGATGAAAAACTTTCTGCAAGAAGTGCTTTTGGTAAGCACAAGCTATGCTTCAGTCAAAGACAAATTATTGGTCTTGAAAGAAGTTTAATGAGATGAAAGCAAATAGCCTGTGATACTATGGTGCAATATAATTGTTCTCTGGCCTTAAATACCATAATTTATGAAACACAAAAAATGTATCTTTATTTCTTTTATGAGATTCATTTAGTGTGGCCATTTTTGTTGCAGTTCTTGCTTTTACCCTTTCTGAATATAATACTTTAATTCTTACGAGTAAATTGACCAATAGACCACTGAAGTCCAAGACATGCTACATTATAATTATTTAAAATAAACATTTCGATTCAGTTCAGTGACCTGGTGAAAGCAACTGTGAGACTGCTAGATTGATGTGTTATATGTATTTAAATTATTTGGCTATTTGTATTTAGTTATACTAGTTAAACTTATTTTAAGAAATAAGAGCAAGAAAAAATTTCAAGTTAAACCTTTAGCTGAGGTCGAGCTCAGCAGCTTAACACAAACTTTTACTGTTCCAGTTCAAACAGTTTTCTTGTCTAACTGTTAATCTATGCAGGTTTTTTTTACATTAGTGTTATGCCACACACTCTGTGGATGAAGAAGTTCTATATTGTCATCAGTGATGAAACATATCTGAAAATAGCCCTTTATCTGAATTTTTATTCCTAGCTTTTTAATGCTTCTCTGCTTTTCCTTCTTTTTCTTTTCCTATTTTCTTCTATATGAATCGACTGAACTTTCACACGCTAGATTATTTGGTTACTACATTGTCCTTCAGCACCTTACAACTTGTAAAATATTATTAAATTATAAGTTATGAATGGTGGCTTTTAACATGCTGTTAAATGGTCCTAATATACCAATGCGTATCGCTACAGTTATTGTTTATTTTTAAATCAGTTTATATTTGCTTCATAAATGCATATCTTAGTTTATAAGTTAGATATTATTACGCCTGACTAAAATACTTACACAGAAATGATTTAGGAGACAGGCAACAAAGGAAAGAGATGTAAAGCTTAGGATCCTTCAAAAAAATGCTAAAACTGTGAACTGAAGAATGTCCCTGATAAACTTCAAGTGGTAAAGATTAAATGTGATCTTAAAACCTTGAAGGAGGAAAGGGGAGTCTGTAATCCTGAGATGTTCTACTGAGGTTAAGCCTCTAAAAGGGAGGCTGAATGAGCCTGTTGGGATATAGATGCTGATGAAATAGCTAGGAGATGCCTGTGGTTTAGGAACTTATTCTAAGAGATTTCATCTCACAGACCCAGGGGCAGAAGAAGATGCTGAAATGTGTCCCCAGGTGAGTTGACAGGGAAGAGCTTTAGCCTCTTTGGACAAGTCTCTCAAGATTCAGGAGGTATTTCAGATTTACAGAGAGTGTCTCATCATTTTCTGTGCTAGGACAATCTACCACATCTGAAACTGATTCAATTTCATGGTATCACATGCTACGCCTATCTCAATGCTCTCTTCCTAAGTTTTTGCTTTTTCTCATAACCATATTTCTTCCTACAGAGAAAAGGTCCTGCATTTTAACGTGTAACTTTTGCCCTTCATGTGTCTGTTTTCATAGCATGCCCACTGGGGTAAAAGTATCCAAGGCGTGAGAAATGTCTGCCCTATTGTCTAGTTTGAATGCAGATTACTGTCTACAAGTGACTTGCCATTTTTATTTTGCCCACGTTTTGTCTTGGCTTTTTTTCGCCCAAATCATAATGAATGATGATGTCTTTAGTCCTTTGCTCTTACTCAAGTCACTGTCAATCAACCATAGCAGTAATAACTACTTAGTAAATACAGTTAAACCATGTCACTGGCTACTGCTTAATCAAGCAAATCATACTGAGAACAATCTCTCAACTTTCCTTTCCCTGCTGTGCCAATGTCACTGTTTCATTGTCCATAAATAGAATGTTTTCCAAAGAATAACAATGCAAATTCTGGAAACTATCCCATGAAAATATATTCGCGCTAAATAACTCTGAAGCCAAAGCTACTTTACATTATTTTTTCCTGATTAATTAGTCAGTAAAAGACAGAAACCCTGTTATAGCCAAAAAAACATGTTGAAGTATGATGTTTATTCAACAGACCCAAGCAGATGGACTCTGTGGCCACAGACCTTCAAAAAAGATGATGATGGAGAAAACCTTTTGCGGAGATCTTGCATCTTCTGAAAGACTTTGTCGTGGTTTAACTCTAGCTAAGCCCCAAACAGCTGCTTTCTCAATCCTCCTCAACCCTCCCCCCCAAACCCCTTCATGTGGGGAAGAGAATCAGAGTAAAAGTGAGAAAACTCATGGGTTGAGAGAAAGACAATTAAATATGTAAAACAAAAAGCCGTGCATGCAAACAAAGCAAACCAAGGAATTCATTCACCACTTCCCATTGGCTGGCAGGGGTTCAGCCATCTCCAGGACAGCAGGACTCTGTCATGCATAACAGTTACTTGTATAGCCAAATGGCATCACTCTGAGTGTTCAGTCTTCCTTCTTTCCCCCCCAGCTTTATATGTTAATCAGACTGCCACGTGGTAGGGAATATCCCTTGGATTAGTTGGAGTCAGCTGTCCAGCCGTGTTCCCCCCCAGCCTGTTGTGCACTCCCAGCCTGCTCCTAGTGTGGTGGGGTGAGAGGCAGAAAAGGCCAAATCTTGACTCAGTGGAAACTTGAGGTTAGAAAATGATCTAAAAGGAAATCTGAAGTTCTCTCTATGAAGGGGTAGTAGTGGTGACTTCAGAAAACGCAAACCAGATTAGTAAAGGTTTTAGAGCAAGTAACATGCATCCATGTAAAAGATATCCTAAAAATGACAAATTAATTAATGCCTATTCTTTTTGCACTTTGCAAAAGATTCTTTGATCTGCATCGTGCATGTTGCTGCAGATCTCCTATAATGTAAAGCAGTGCACTGTGGATGCCTGAAGTTCTGTATTCAATAGATTTTGGAGAGGGCAAGGCTGAAATCCAACAGTAAAAATAATGAGGGTTATTTTCATCAGTTAACGCACTCCAGTATTTCTGTTCACAGACAATACTAAAACAATCTTATTCAGAAACTGAATCAACATAATACTGTACCACAGCAGTATAAAATTGTGCCAAGTGGAAGCAAACAAATAGGCAAATAAAAAACACACAATTGCCTCTAACAGAGAAGAACAGAAGAAAAACATAAGAAACCAATGGGCAATGCCTCTTTAGATTCACTCCAATGAAGTCTGTAAGTATTTGAAGCCATGTATAAGTCACAATATGTACCATTAAACAGCTAGTAATTAAACGGGAAATGATGCTGAAATCAGCAGTATTTCAGTTTTAACTGCAACTATGCTGAAGTTTAACTGAGAACAATTTATTGCACAAGTCTTATCACAAATGTGAGTCAGGAGGACTGTGGAGGAAAAAGCAATGAAATGTTACCAAGAGAGTGGACATTTGTGCAGTTTCATTGGGAAAAGCCTGGAATTGCTGTAGCAAGTCTTACACCTGTAATGACTGAGATGAAAAAATCACTACTTCACCAAAGATAATTTTAAATTTAGTTTATGTTATGAATTGTCTGCACACAGTGCATGCACATTAGAAGAAATTAAAAGAACCCCAGTATTTCCACATTTTTATATACAAAGTACTGTGTAACATAGACTTAAACATAGTTGTTTTGGGAGCTGTTCTATGGAACTTGTTGATCTATATGACATATAAAACCTAAGTTATAGAATCATAGAATCATAGAATAGCAAGGGTTGGAAAGGACCTCAAGATCATCGAGTTCCAACCCCCCTGCCATGGGCAGGGACACCTCCCACTAAACCATGCCATCCAAGGCTATGTCCAACCCCACCTTGAACACTGCCAGGGATGGAGCATTCACAACCTCCCTGGGCAATCCATTCCAGGGCCCCACCACCCTCACAGTAAAGAATTTCTTCCTCAGATCCAATCTAAACCTCCCCTGTTTAAGTTCAAACCCATTACCCCTTGTCCTCTCACCACAGTCCCTAATGAAGAGTCCCTCCCCAGCATCCCTATAGGCCCCCTTCAGGTATTGGAAGGCTGCTATTCTATAATAAAAGTTTCCTTTCATTTAGCAAAATAAAAGAGCTGACCTGTTCAATCAGTAAAATGTGTCCAAAACTGTTGCTTATTTATTCAGTTTCTCCAATAATAATGGCACATTTTATGAAGTTAATACATATAATGCTGAGCCAACTGCAAGGTACTATATCATGACTGCTGCTGTGTTTGGAATATATTTGTATTTAGGTGTCAAATATGTTCAAGTGTAACACTTCCAAGATCATGAAGTTTTATTTTATGTCACTTTAGATGTCTGCTATGTAAACTTGTTTATTTGAATAATCTAAATAATGTGCTTTATATTAGCAATGGCAGCAACAACAACAACAAAACATATTGATAAAACAGTTTGCTGAACTTCCCCTTTCACAGGGATTCCAGGCAAAATTTTTTCAGCACTTTCCAGGAATACTTTCAATCATGATTTTTCTAGGAAATCTGGCTTTACAGAAAAAATTACTTCTAGAATAAGTATTTGTCAAAATAAGGGAGGATTTGTAATACTTATAAGTAACTCAACTCTAAAGATAAATTGTATTATTTAGTACATAGGAAAAATGAATACTTAATCATGAAGAGCAGTGTGGGGCACATCATGATGGTACTTGTGGGAAACAGACATAAGGAGGAAGGATTCTGATTGCCAGATGGCAAGGCATTAGCATATTCCATTGGCTTTACATGGTATAATGTGGTTTAACACTGCTTCTAATTTTACTTCCTACAGTTTATTTCATTAGAATCCAATCCCATTGTAAGTGCTGCTTAGTATTATGTCTGGGATATTGTCTAAGGATGTCTCAATAGTAACACTGTTCTTTCCTAAAAATAGTCTTTCTTGTGGAATATGAACAAAGTTAGTCTTTGAACTAGCATAAACTTTTTCCAGATCAACTGGATTTCTTAGGTTTTGAAACTTAGATCCAGGGTAGGTATTACCTGTAGCTTTTCCTTGTTTATGGGGGGGTGGGGTTGGTTTGTTTTGTTGTGTGCTTTTTTTCTTTGTTTGTTTGTTTCTTTGTTTGTTTGGTTTTTGTGTGTGCATTTTGTTGTTGGTTTTTTTGCTTTCTTTGTTGTTTGGTGTTTTTTTTTTTTTTCCCTTAAATTAATACACTACACATACCTATTTATTACAGATGTTTTGTATTTCCTAGTGGTAAGAAACCAAGAAATTTTCTTTAATTCTGCTCACAAGTCTGTAAAGACTATGCATAAATGGGAATATGTATTTTTATGTATATATTATATACCATATACAAATTGCTAGTTTTCTTAATGAACACATTATACTCTCAAAGAGTAATTGTGTATTTGTTGCAATCTCCTTCTATTGTCAATCACTATAAAGCATTCCCTATAGACCCATTGAGCAAGGGCTGTCTGTGAAATGAAGCATTGCAGCCAGGCACTTTAAAAAAAAATATTACCACCGTAGCACATGGAACACTGGAAATTTAGTACTAATCAGCTCAACAAGTTTTGCAGAGTTTCTGCCTGTAATATTTTGTGCTTTGTGTGTTATTTACATCTGACTTGAGTGTAGCTTCAAAGGCTGCCAGCTATCACTAGCTGACTGATACTATCTTTCTACCAGTAGATCCACCTTGTAAAGCAGTCCCAAGATTTGGTGACCAGGAAGACACAGATTTTGCAGCACACCTTTAAAATACTTTTCCTTATGCCACACTGAACTGTGATTAGGTAGATAAATGGCAGTTTACATTGCAGACCACCAAGCAAGATGCTGCTATCCTGTCAACTTGAGGGGCTGGGAAGACAGATGAAGACAAATAGTGTATTGCTGAGCCATCTTCGCCCAGGCAGAGGTGAATGAAATGTCAAAGTCAGGGTTTTTAATGGGCTACACCAGCTGCTAGCTTTTCAGCAGAGCATCAGTTACTACAACCATTTGAATTATGATTAGTATCATTATCTTTTTGTCAAAGCTGTTAAAATTTGCCTTTCTTATAGGGCTATGCAACACTTCAGGGAACTGAAGACTTCAGATTAGTTACCTCAATGCTTTTGCACTTCAGTTTTACTAAATATATTATACCAACAGAAGCACTGACATTTAAGAGACGAGAATACATGCTAGGCTATACTTACCTGGGTATACTGCTGCCATTGTAGTAACTAAGAATGAATTTTCTTCCCAAAAGAAGTACACTGTATTTTAGCTATTAATTCATACTTGCAAATTGAAAACCAGTGGAATAAGTATATGTGTGCATGTGTGTGTATATATATATATATTAACATACATCACAAAATGCATATAACCCTATATGTTGATCCATCTTTTAAAAAGCTTCTGCTTTTAAGTTTCATACTGGAAGCTAACAACACCTGAGTAACTTTCAACTTTTAAATTTTGTATGGATATAGGCACAATGCCATTACCTGCCAAATTTTCTTCCCACTTGTATTTTTCCATTTTTTAACATATTAATAAGGCCTTGGTGTATTTATAGGAATTCAAATAGTTTGTTGATATATAGAAGATAAGACTTAACTCTAAGTGTGAGAAGAATCTGGTATATCTAATTTAGACACTTGATCCTATGCTTTCAAATTGCAGGTAATGTCGTTCTAGAGTCAGTGCTAAGTTGCCAGTACGGTCAATGGAAAGGAAAATAAGTGTTTGACGGTCTACAGAGAAAATTTCTGAGCCCAAACTTAGACGTCTGCAGAGGTTTAATGTGGACTCTGCAGTGCTTTAAGTTTGTTTGTGTATATGTGTGTGTTTTTTAACTCATGCATGGGTAAGGCCAATTTACTTCCATTCATACTGACTGTGGCCTAAGCAGTTCTCTTGATAATATTGAACCTTCACTGTAGACTACTTGTTAGTATGAGAAAGGATATCAATGAGGGGCTAGTCTGGCATTGCTTCACTTATGCTGGTTAAACTTTTATTCAATAGAAATCAATTCAGAAGCTCCTCTTCGTGTCAGTAGGATTAGATTTTGGCATTTAGTTCATGATTTTGACTTTCATACATTTGCAGAAAAAAATGAGAATGTTAAACTACATGTGATAGTCTTAAAAATCATAGCATCTCCTGACTGCTCCCTGGATATTAGGATTTCCAAAATAGGACACTAGTTCTTTTTTGGCGTAACCAGAAAAACTATTCAGAATCAAAGAGATGAGAAAACTGATAATAAAATGTTTAGACAAATGCCTCCATGGTTGAAAAGAATTCCAGGAAAAGAAAAGTACAATGGTTGCTTATGGAGAAATAAAATAAACTTTTCTCCCCAGAATGTGAAAAGCAAGGGTTGAAGCCAAATCAAATACTAAAAGTGCATGCATTGAGTGTCAACCCTGAAATCCATATGTCTTACATCCTTTCACTTGCTGTGTTAGAGGCAAAATTAATTACTGGGAAAGAAACAAAACAACAACAAAAAACCCCACAAAAACTTTCCCTGCCCTTTAGGGAGCAATCTGAGTTTTCACTCCTTCAGGAAGCAGTTTGTATTCTGAGAAACTGAAAAATTGAACAAACGTCTATTCAATGGAACGTAAATTTGTCAGTATGGCATCCGTGTCTCATGGAGAGGAAATATGACTTTGGAAAGCAAATTGCCTGCTGTTAGGTGGCTTCCGAATTGAGGAGGAATATTTTTTACAAGGCTGTTTTTAACAGGCAGAGTTCATATTGCAGCCATGTGTCAGATGAAATTCAGAAATTAATTATATCAGTAGTTTTCAAATATACATGCTAAGAGCAGCAAGGCTTCTTTAAGAAAGGCAGAGGACAGGACAAGCCTTTTGAGAGGTGACCTTCCCCTTTATTGCACCGCTTTCATACTGAGTAGCAGTCATTTCATCTTTCCTTTTTCCTCAGTAGAATTTCTCTTATTAAATCAGCTACAAAAATCAGGTGCTCTTGTTAAAGCCAGGTGCAAAAGCTGTAGGACACACTAAGCCTGGACATCATCATATTCTTCATTACAGGTTGGGCAGGGAAGAGATTCAGAGCTGTCCTGCGGAGAAGGACTTGGGGGTGCTGGTTGATGAAACAATGAACATGAGCCAGCAGTGTGCGCTCGCAGCCCAGAAAGCCAACCGTATCCTGGGCTGCATCAAAAGGAGTGTGACCAGCAGGTCGAAGGAGGTGATCCTGCCCCTCTACTCTGCTCTTGTGAGACCTCACTTGGAGTACTGTGTGCAGTTCTGGTGTCCTTAACATAAAAAGGACATGGAACTGTTAGAACAAGTGCAGAGGAGGGCCACGAAGACGATCAGGGGACTGGAGCACTTCCGGTATGAAGATCGGCTGAGAAAATTTGGGCTGTTGAGCCAGGAGAGAGAAGGCTGCGTGGAGACCTCATAGCAGCCTTCCGATACCTGAAGGGGGCCTATAGGGATGCTGAGGAGGGACTCTTCATTAGGGACTGTAGTGAGAGGGCAAGGGGTAATGGGCTCAAACTTAAACAGAGGAAGTTTAGATTGGATCTGAGGAAGAAAATCTTTACTGTAAGGGTGGTGAGGCCCTGGAATGGGTTGCCCAGGGAAGCTGTGAATGCTTCATCCCTGGTGGCATTCAAGGTGGGGTTGGACATAGCCTTGGATGGCATAGTTTAGTGGGAGGTGTCCCTGCCCATGGCAGGGGGGTTGGAACTCGATGATCTTAAGGTCCTTTCCAACCCTAACTATTCTATGATTCTATATTAGGGGAGAAACAACTTCTTTCAGAAGATTAGATAACTGAAATGATTCAGAAGAAAAGAGGAAGATAAACAATAATGCAAAATATTTTCAAGTGAGCCACTCTGCCAAAGCCCCAATACTTGTTAAAGATATGCACTGAAAAACGGGCCAGATGTGCCTATTCTTTAAATTTTTGTGTTTCTGAAACTTCTTGTTTGTGAAAGATTCTGGTATTAAGATCCTTAAATAGTAAAGCACTTGCTTTTCAAAGAGCAGTTATGGCAGCAGAAACTTTTTTACCTTGCTATATTGGTATGCATAAGCTGCTATGAGTTTTGGTAAGAGTACTGAAGAACAGCACTGTTAGCTCTTCAGTCAAGAAAAATGAATATGGTGTCAATACTGTGTATGCTTCAGGGTGTTTTGAAGTGGGTAATTGTCTAGGGAAATCCTGGGGAAGAACAAATTTCTGGATTCTAGAAAGTCGATCTCCAGAAAAAGGCAATTAATTTCATATATCGCAAAGGCACAAATGAACCCTTATTAAGAGCTTTAACTTGACGCTAAAAGATTGCATTTTACCACAAGTGCTCCCTATCCTGTCATTTACACCTCTTCTTCTGTCCCTCCTGGCATTTTCTGACGCAAATTTTTTTGCTAACATGTAAACAGAATATGAAAAATGAAAAACAATATTTTATTACAGAGAAAATTTAATTAGAAAAATCTCAGATAAAATAAGAACTGCACACAATAAGGAAAAAGTTATTTTAGTATTACTGTTTAAATATTTTATAATTACTTATACTATTTTATTGTTTACTGTAATATATCCCCCCAAAATCTCAGTGTGCTCAGAAGGTCAACGGTATCAGAGGAATCCTGGTGGAACAAGGATGTTTTGCAGACATTTCAAAAATAGTTGATAATGTGACAATGAGAAGAAAATTAAAAAGGCAGCAGCTGATAAATGACCATAAAGCCAAGAGGTAGATGTGGAAATTTTAAAAGCCCTACACATAGAAAGTATAGAAAAGCTGGGAGGGTATATAATACCAGAAGAGAACTTCTGCTTAGTACTTGACATGTCATCCACTTTTCCTTCAAGGAATGAGAAGGAAAATGAAGCTGCAGCTATGTAATTTTTTTCATTGAATTTATTTTCTGTTTTTTTTTTTTTTTAATTTAAAATAGACAAATTATGCTTATAAAAAGTGACAGTCAGCAAAGACAGTTTTCAAAAGCATTCAGTGATACCTTAATTGATTTTCCTTTGAAGTAGAGGATTAAACACCTACCAGATTTGAAAGAGGCTGAATTAAGTGAAGGTTGACTAATCTAAAAAAATCGTGCCCATTACTAAAATACCTTATAAGACCTAACAAAAAAATGTTCAAGCAACACTTCAGTTTGCTTTTAATCCTAGTATTTTTCATCTTTGAAGATAAACCATGAAGTGGTTGCATGGCACAGTTGCATTTGCTTAAGAAAACAGCCTTGCAGTAGGTTTTTCTATTGACTGTTGATATAAAACTGAGTTTAAATAAAATATTTATTTTTAATGGTATAAATCTATCATCTCAAGAGAGGAAGAGAAATTCTTTAAAAGATCAATATTGATCCCGTGTCAGTACTAAGACATTTTCTGTCTGACATAGTCTTGCAACCTCTCTGTCCTGTAATTGATGGCATACACTGACCACCATGGTCAGCTTCAATGTCAATGTCTCCTGGTATTTAAGGTGAGTTAAGAAAACCTACAGAAAGTAATTAGAAAATGTCAAGGGTAAGTATCCCTGACACACAAATAGTCTGATTCTCCTGCTGTGAAAGATATTGTTGTGGAATCCAATGACCAGCCTCATTAATGCTGCTAATTTTCTCTTACTGTTTTGAAATGTGCTTTAATCTTTTTGAAAGTTTATTTAGCTAGGAATGTGTCAAAAGTCACCAACAGCACAACAAGGTCACTAAGTGGATGTAGAACCCTATGGTAACATGAAAGCTTGTGCAGGCACCATTATGCTCTTCCATTCTTATTTATATCCAAGTATAATTGCACCTAAAACCAACAGTGTGCTGTTTATACTGTTTATCTGTTCTGCTGTACCAAAGACATGGAATCTAATCAAAGTAAAATTTTCAATTATTTCAGACCTGTCTTTATTTCAGTAAGATCTTGATGGCTTAGGTGGAAAAAATGTAAACAAGCTGAGAAATAAAAAAAAAAAAAAAAAGTACAAATATTATAGATCTGATTTTTTTTTAATGGTTGATCTTAATTAAACTGAAAAATATTTAAATCTATTCAAAACATGGTCAGGGATCTGTACCTTCGATCCCAGAAAAAAAGTAAAATTAAGAACAAAAGGTTTTTCTACTGATCATTAAAAGTTCAATAAGAATTAAAAATTTCAATATCTTTACTTATTAAGGATTGTTTTTAGGATGGGAATTTATGTATGCATATAAAAAGTAGCTTTATTGTAATTCTGAAGATACTATATCAAAGATATTTATAGAGTACAGTCACCACAGTTATATTCAGATACTGCAAATGTACTGAGATGTAAGACATAAACTCAACAAAAAAAAAAAGTAAAAAAATAATCATGTTTTCTTTTGAATGAAAAGGGATTCCTTGTGAAAGGAACCAACATGGTTTGGTAGAGAAAGACATGGTTTGCAGGATGCTGTGCAGGAAACTGGAGGTTTTGATTTTTCTGTGGTAGAAAAAGGCCTAAGTTCTGCTTACAGGAATATTTGCTTGGATTTTTTTCTCTTAATTTATATATGTGAAGCATGATGACTCCAAGATAACCTGAAGATAGAATTTTGCCTATGTCTTACGCTGTGGAGTTGAGGGGAAAGTATATGTTAAAAGTTTGGCAGAACATGTCATTCTGTCTAGTAGACCACAGTGACTGTGTAATGGAGAGTATGCAAGGCTAGTTTTCAGAATGATATAAATTATGTACAAACATGGGCAGGAGATGAAGTATTTGCTCTTTTAAGAATCAGTATTTAATCTGGTTGCCATATATTTCATATGTTAAATATTTTCTATAATGTAGAGACAAAGAAATGCATGTTTTAAAGAGCTTTGACTATGTGAAAAAAAAAAAAAAAGAATAAAACTAAACTTTTTCCCTAGTTGCTGAATGAAAAAGGAATGTTATCTCCCTAAAAATGTTCTTCCTTTCC
This sequence comes from Amazona ochrocephala, assembly GCA_039720435.1. Lineage (NCBI taxonomy): Eukaryota > Metazoa > Chordata > Aves > Psittaciformes > Psittacidae > Amazona > Amazona ochrocephala. The sequence continues at coordinate 59,376,548 of CM077877.1, forward strand.
AGGTGAACTCCAGAGGGCAGTGTTATGTCAACAAAGCTCTAATACGAAGATCAGAGCCTTGAGTAGAAGAATAAAGTTTTTACATTCAGCCATCATCTGTGTATTATACAGACGGACCCAGAGCATTACATGGATTTCAAGCTTTCTTCAAAATCTGCACTACATGAGGCGTGGGGGAGCCTGAACGACAACAGAAAATGATAGAATTTCCACAAAACTTTCCCCAGGATCCAAGAGTTTCCAATTAAGAAACATCTTATACTGGGAAAAAATAAAAAAGTAAATTCTGCTGGTATCACAAACGGAGAAGGGACTGGCAAGAAATAGGAATGCTGTGTCTGAAGCAGGCTTTTTCATTTACTTTGATAGTGAACAACATTTACAAATAATAATGTGCATGCATACAGAGGAGAAGGTCTAAGTTATCCAACGAACTTGAGGACTGTATATATTTTTAGTAGCATCTGTTTTTCTAAATTGAAATATTGCAGTAGTAATGGTCAATAGACATCAATATCTCCATTTCCATGGCAATCGTAATGTTTACACTTTTCATGCTTAAAATTAAGAACATGCATTTCCCATTTCCTTATATTAATAGTACTTTTTAAAAAACAGAAAATGGAAAATGCCGTGGTTTACTATGGCAGTTTGAAAGGATCAAAACAAATGATACTCTGCTTACTCAGTATAGGGTACTGTAATGCTTTCTAAAACAGTGAAATTTTAATATGTATGTGCATTTTGAAATGACACAAATGCAGTTTCAAGTTTCCTTAAGCTATAGTGGAATGCAAAATGCAGTAAAACTGGGGTTTTCTCAGAGGCATGCCTACTTCAAGGAGCAATATCTGCAGTGTCTTTTAAACAAAAGTGAAATCTGACAATTGGCTGGAACATCCAAATACTTACTGGCAAGTTTTACAGAATTTCAAAGAATACCTGACTTCCTGCCAAAGCTCAATGGAAGATGAGTGAATCTATTCTGAATGACAAAATTGACATGAAAAAGTGAGCCAAATGGTTAGGAAAAGAGATATTTATTAACTTTGCCTTTCTTTGGTGCTGGTTTTTGATATTACCTACACGTCGTATGTATGACCAAGGGAAAAGTAATGTCACTTTCCAAATAATTTCCCCACTTACTAAATTAGCATGATATAATATCTTCATCTCACCATTATATTGATGAAATATAAGCAGGTTTGTAGTGTTCTTTGATATCTTTTAGTAAGATATCCTATAGAAGTATAAAGTGTTGATTTTGATGAGAATTAAAATAAAGTAATAGAACAGGATAATTTTTGCCAATTTCAACACTGTTACTATGACTAGTGAAATTAACTATGAACTGTATTCATAGCACTGCAATTAGCAATTTACTCACAAGTCAAACACTCAATTCCCACAAAATACTGAATAATAGTCGCTTTAAGTTGCTACATACTATTTTTTTCTTTTTTTTTCCCAATCTTTTGCAATAGAAAAAAACCTACTTACCTGACATGGCTTTTCTTCTTTCCTAATTAACTTATGACACACTGTACTTAAGATAGAGCTTTAAGTACTGCGAGGCACTATGTTTTACAATATCATTGTCTAAATGTTTTCTTATTCTCAGACTTTACCTGTTGAGCAGTTTTGTTTTTAAGTGCTTGTTCTATTTGACTAAAATAAGTAGCTAAGAATTTCTGATGTGATTCTTTATTAATAATACACAGTTGTATTATTCTTCATGATTTTCATATATAAAACTATTGTTAAATCCTTCTGCTATCACTTATCCTTTTCTTCCTTATTCCTACATATTTTCATCCAGACCTTTATCCTGTAAGAAATATATAAGCATAATTTAAGTTTTCTGAATTGACATTTCAGAGGAAATATGATCCTACATCAGTGTTTCATGTCCATCTTGGCATCAGTAGTTGAGCCAGGCACTGTGGCTGTAAGGACACACAGGGAGGTGACATTAATCTCAAGTCATCCTTTACTATCTAACTAAAGAAAATGTCAATTAATGATACTAGACAGATGGCTTTTGGTTATTTCTGCCATTATTAATTCAGGGTTTGTATTTATTTGTGCTCTAAATTTTAAAATTAGGGAGCTAGCTATCCTACATAACTATGACTTCTTAGACTTATTAGTTTAATTTTTCAGCTTTCATCCTGTGTATTACACCTTGTGTTATTTTTGCATGAAGAGCAGACCATTCAAGTCTATTGATGTCTCTCACTACCATAGTTTCTATACCATTCAGAAAAAGCTGTTAGCAACCTCTGCATACTAGTGAAAAAGTTTGATGTTAGAATATACTAGATAACTATGCAGACATTGTGTAACTATGGTGTTGGTTTCTACATAAGCTCTTTTCCAGTTTTTCAAGGATATGCTACCTGTACATTTTTACGTACAATTTGAATATACTATATGTTCTTAAATGCAACAATATAGAATCATAGAATAGTTAGGGTTGGAAAGGACCTTAAGTTCATCTAGTTCCAACCCCCCTGCCATGGGAAGGGACACCTCCCTCTAAACCATGCCATCCAAGGCTATGTCCAACCCCACCTTGAACACCATCAGGGGTGAAACATTCACAGCTTCCCTGGGCAACCCATTCCAGTGCCTCACCACCCTTACAGTAAAGAATTTCTTTCCACATCCAATCTAAACTTCCCCTGTTTAAGTTTGAACCCATTACCCCTTGTTCTATCACAACAGTCCCTCATGAATAGTCCCTCCCCAGTATCTCTATAGGCCCCCTTCAGATATTGGAAGGCTGCTATGAGGTCTCCACGTAGAGTTCTCTTCTCCAGGCTCAACAGCCCCAACTTTCTCAGCCTACCTTCATATGGGAGGTGCTCCAGTCGCCTGATCATCTCGTGGCCCTCCTCTGCACTTGTTCCAACACTTCCATGTCCTTTTTATGCTGAGGACGCCAGAATTGCGCACAATACTCCAAGTGAGGTCTCTTGAGAGCAGAGTAGAGTGGCAGGATCACCTCCTTCGACCTGCTGGTCATGTTCCTTTTGATGCAGCCCAGGATACGGTTGGCTTTCTGGTCTACCAGTGCACACGGCTGGCTCATGTTCATTGTTTCATCAACCAACACCCCCAAGTCCTTCTCCAAAGGGCTGCTCTGTATCTCTTCTTTGCCCAACCTGTAGCTGTGCCTGGGATTTCTCCGGCCCGGCTGTAGGACCTTGCACTTGGCATGGTTAAACTTCATCAGGTTGGCATCAGCCCACTTCACAAGCGTGTCAAGGTCCCTCTGGATGGCATTCCTTCCTTCCAACGTATCAACTAAACCATACAGCTTGGTGCCATCAGCAAACTTGCTGAGGGCGCACTCAATCCCACTGTCCGTGTCACCAACAGATGAGGCTGATTGGTCTGTAGTTCCCTGGCTCATCCATTTTTCCCTTCTTGAAAATGGGGGTTATATTTCCCTTTTTCCAGTCATCGGGAACTTCACCTGACTGCCATCATTTTTCAAATATGATGGACAGTGGCTTAGCAACTTCATTTGCCAGCTCTTTCAGGACCCATGGATGGATTTCATCAAGTCCCATGGGCGTGTATACTTTCAGGTTCCTAAGATGGTCTCGAACCAGATCCTCTCCTACAGTGGGCCTAGGGTCTTCATTCTCACAGTCAATAGGGAAGTCTGTTTCTAGGTCCTACTATACAAACCGTGTTTAAACATGAAGCTGGATTCATATTCTTTTCTGATGATCTCTTTCAGTTGCTAAATATTGCTGGCAATATTAACAAATTAATTAAAAACTCTCCTGATATGTAAAAACTGACCGTCTTTAGTCTTTCAAGGATATAGTGATCAATGATATAATACTGGAATGTAGAGTTCAGCAACTGCTTGTGCACTCGGACCTCTACAAATGCAGATTTCAATCACTTGGATAATTAAACTTGAGGCACCAACATTTCTCATAAGAATTTATTTCTCAAGTACTGTAAATACTTAACAGAGCAACTATTCCCAATGTTGAATTAGTTAGCCTGATTGGCAGAGACAGGTCGATAATATGGCTATCAAGATGTCATTTCTCCTTAGTGCATTTTGCAGCTCAAGGGCACTTTTGCTGTGGTCTGCATGTCAGGTTCCATGCAATCTTGATAATCTGAACCTTGAAGGCAACCGAACTCAAATCATTAGTTAGATCTTATAATGGCGGTTTACATCCATGATCCATTTTTAAAGGTCTATTCACAAGAACTACAGATTGCTCAAATCAGGAAGTACCTGTTAGTTAAAAATGTATGATCGATAGTCATTACTAATACTTTGAAATTTGGGTTATCCAGACGATGGTTAGATCCAATGCTTATAACAGGTTAATCTTGGCCCAGTGATGCTGGTCAGAAAGCTTTCAGACAAATATCTTAACACTAATACCTTGCTGTTTAAGCTACCAATATCTAGAAACAGTTCTTGCAGCTTTCAAAACTATATGGCAATGTTTTTCCATTACAGAGTTGTTTGATGCATATATAATATATGTGTTGTTTGCTACATGTAACATGTATATGATGGAGTTCAAATTTGTCTTAGTTCCTGAATTAATTAACTAATTAATTTAATAATGAGCAATGTCTCAGTTCTAAGGTCATCAAGATATATCTGGGCATGTATGTATGAAAAAGGTGCTATACCTTTATATATACCTGTGTGGTAGGATCAGGTTTTCTAAATACTGTGATATACAGCTGAGAAGAATAAAAAACAGAAAAAGGGGAGAAAATCCAGCTGAAAAAATGGGAAATCAAAATATCCGAGCATATGTTAAAAGAAAGGCATGTGTAAGAAGGGTAGGATTGATTCATCATTTAAACTATCAAAATCAAACTCAAATTAAATTCTTCCAGATAGCATACCTAGGGGGGAATTTTAGTCTTTTCCCTGGAGACGCTTTTTTCTGCTGCTTTCTTTGACAGTAAACTTCCCATTGTTGTTTCAACTGCCACTTGCCTCTCTTCCACAGAGCCCTCTATCCGTGCTACTTGATGTGTACTTTCTTCTGAGTGTACTTCTGAGTGTACTTTCTTCTGTGTCTTGCAATCATGATAAAAGTTTTATAGAATCTGTAATTTTTGCTGCAGTAGTCCTTCAAAACTGTTAGTTTATTTTAAAACTGTTACTTGGAAATTATGGAAGTGATTACAAGTCCTACTTTTAATTTAATGCGAAAAGTGGCACTTTCATTTTGAGATGGGCATGTCCAATCTCTAACATGCTCTATTTATTTCTAATATGGTATGTGAGTACCTGAGTCGTTGTGTCAGGGTTTATATTCTCATTTATGAATAATTAGGTTAGATAGCTTTTTTTTTTTTTTTTTTTTTTAATAAATTTAAATTTATTTTATAGTTTTTAAATGAACTAATAATCATCTGATTTTTTTCAGTGGAAATTCTAACATGTGTTCAAAATGTTTCTCTGTAAAAGTGAACTTTTGCCTAAAAAGAAGGGAGCCAAAATTAATCAGACATGTACAACTGAGTGTCCTTTTTTCTCATTCACCTGTACAGTCAGTATGTGGCACCAAAATGTAAAGACTAGACAAAAAAATTAAATCAGGAAATTTATTTACTAGGGAGCTGTTGCCTAGTCTGGATGTCTAGCCAATAGAGAATATATTTTAAAGCACTGTATCTCTCAACCCACTGCACAAATTCTTCTTAATGTGAACAATTGACTGAAGATATCTGGGGTTTTTGCTTTTTGGGTTTTTTTTTCCTCAACAGATGGAATTCTTATTCTTCAGTTATCCCTAAATACAGAGAGCATCTCCTCTCCAAATTAAATGCAATGTTGTTTTTGTTTTTGTCTTCTTTGTCTGGTTTATGAACGCATTTATTTGTTTTTCACTGTGCAGGCTTTTTTTTGGTCATGCTTACTGAGTTTATATTTCACTTGACTTGACCCCAGCTCAAAAAAAATTATATTGATGGTTGTCAGCTCATGTTGGTCTCACAGTACAAGCATCTTCAGACAAAAAGAATAGCTATACAGGAGAGTGTGTGTGTGAAACTAACAAAAGAAAGCAGGCAGCAGAATATACACTACTTGTTAGAAATAATAGAATGGGGAAGCTGATAAAAATGTTTGTGTTTGGGGTAGAACTGCTAAAGTAAAAAGAGTTGGCTGTGATGCATACGATTTTTACACAAGAACTTCGTGCATGCAATTCTACCATGAAACCATTGTGGTGATAAGATATCCCACGTCCTTGCCTTTCCTTACCTGGAGGCCTAAACCTGAACCTCTCAGGAGATCCTCAGTGAAACACAAGAGGTGTAATCATAGGTGCAAACAAATTTTGACTGGAACTGGAAAGCACTGAACAATGGCATTTTCCCTAAAGTGCTGCAGAATTACAGTCAAACCATGGTGTTCACCTTTCTGGCAGCTGATCCCCAGCTGGCACCCTGGTCAGAGCCAAAATATCCCTTTTATTCACTAAATGTTATTTCCCCACATCCAGGCAGCTAACCCACACTTCTGGAATCTGTCTAGAGCAGGTGGCTGAAAGTTAAAAAGTTAGCTTTTGCATAACATAAACTCTTGCAGCCAGAGTCCTTTTTGAATTTTATTTTTTTTTTAATCTAACTCATTATTGATAGGAAGAAGTATTTTAATCACATTGTAGGAAAAGATGATAAGTACTGTTCTGTAGTACAATGTTATAACTCATTGTCTCTGGGGAGCAATTTAAATTTTAACTGCAGCAAAGTGTAAAGCTCCTATACTGACTTTCTACTTTCTGGACTTCTGTGTGATCAAATAAAAGTAGCAGCAGCGAGCTCCAGGTGGCAATAAAATTTAAATGCTCAAAATTTAGGAAAAAAGTTCAAGGACTAAAGGCGAGTGTTATAAAGATGAAGAAATTGACTGGTTTAGAGGTAGTATCACAGTAAGAGAAAGAGCTTGTAAAACTTCTAACGAAGAGAGCCAGCATGGATTTGGACAAAGACAGAAATGGTATAGGATCATGGTAGGACTCTGAAAATATTACTGTCTAGAAACATACAGAAAAAGAGGAAAACTAGTGACTGTAATGTCTTCTTCAATGTTGTCAGTTCTCAGTATTTTAAACGTGAGTCCTTCATCCTGGGTTCAAAGTTCAGTTCCAACTCTATGAGTTCAGTTCCAACCCTATGAGTTCAGTTCCATCTCAGAGTGCCTGCAAGGCCTAATGGCTACTGTAAAAATAAAATATACACATAACCAATATGTTAAAAACTCAACATCCATTAAGATAACAGAAATAAGCTAGATGTCCCAGCTTCAGAAGTGATTATGCTTTAAAAATATCATTAAATGTTGCTCTTGTATCTCAGCACCTTTGTTCTTTCATGGAACTTTTAGAAGAAATCTAATCCATTTTGCAGCATACCTTGCTATTTTTCTGAAATGTACTTCTCAGCCATAAGTATGTGTGATTAATTATAAGTTCAAGGGAAATTTCACACCCCCAAAATTGTATTTAAATATTCGGCAACATAGGTGCAACACATCAGTAGCAGGTACAAGTATTGTGTGATATAAACTTGAAAGACATGCTAAAAGCTTTAAAAAGAAGCAAAAAAAAAAAAAAAAAAAAAAAGAGAAAAGAAAAGAAGAAAAGAAAAGAAAAGAAAAGAAAAGAAAAGAAAAGAAAAGAAAAGAAAAGAAAAGAAAAGAAAAGAAAAGAAAAGAAAAGAAAAGAAAAGAAAGAAAAGAAAAGAAAAAAGAAAAGAAAAGAAAAGAAAAAATAAGTGATTTTTTATTTTTATATTCATACAATCAGGATAATTTTTAAGCATTAGACTGATATTTTTCTCAATATTTTTAACAGCTGTTTTGACCCTTATTCAAAGAATTTAAACTAAATCTAAATAGAGTAGCAATAGCTATATTTATTTTATTTCTAAAAGTATAAAAAATGTCATGAACACCATGAATGGGTGAGAAGGAAAATAAGGTTGCAGGGAGAAGTTTTGTAGTTCAGTCAAGAAGGAAATTCCAGATTTCAGTTTCCCAGTTACACTGCAGGTATTCTCGATTGTTCTTTGTCCTTTCCTGGTATCTATTTCCAGCAAGAAAAAAGTTTTCTTTGTGTCCTAAAATTATTTGTAGCAGAATAAGTTTCTTAAAAAAAATTAAGAAATAATGAAAATTATTTTTTCATAGAGAATGCCAAATGTACCAAAAAAAATAAACAATAAAATGCAAAATACAAAATAATTTTTTTAATACTTTAATTTTCTGTATGAAAAGGGAGCATTTCTATTTGCCTTGTTAAATAGTTGAAATCTGAGTTAAAAGGGTCATAAAATTTTCACAGTATAATATGTTTCTGCATTTCCATATAGAGTAATATCAATTTGCAGGTAATAATAAAAATGCTAAAAAAGTATTTTTAACACACTCCTGAATTTCCTAAATGTTCAAATTCAGTTTCTGTCAGCAGAATATTTTGTTAGGTTTGGCTGGAACTTGAGCTGGGCTTACAAATCCTCAGGTATTGACTTTGTTCAAAGAAACTTATTTTTCTTGCTCTGCATGTCTGCAATTGGTGCTATGATGCTGTTTAATTCATTATCATAGACTAACTCTGGTTTGGTTAAGTCTGCCAAGGGGAAGAGACAAAATGTTTTCCCTTTGCACCTTATCAGTTGAAGCAATGACCTGTAATTATGATGCTCAACCAAACGCAAAACAAGCTTCAATGGCTCCCCTAGGTGAGGATGGCTGCATATGCTTTTTACCAACCTGATAGAAAAATAATCCCACTGTGAGTGTGCCTCTAAAGACACAATAACTCAACAATTTCAATTTTTTTTTTTTTTTTTTTTTTTTTTTTTTTTTTTTCATTTTATTAGTTTATATAACGTGGATCCAAGCACAGGGCAAGATGAGCAAGTTCCCTGTCTCAGTTAGGATTTTATGGTCCCTGCTGGACCAGGAATGTGCTTTTGAAAGATACAAATTATTAGACAGCATTTATTGTCTAGATGTCAGGTAGGCTCACTGCTCGAAACCACAGGACATTTCGCTTCAGAGGCTTTGTCTGATCAAGTAATCAATGTCCGCTATTATAGAAGGGCATGAGGTTTTGCTGTATAACTGGATTCTGCTGGGCTCACTAAAAGACGTGCGCTAAGGGTTTTTTTAGATAACCATTTAGCCAAACACGTAGTGCACTTATTGCAGGCAGAGTATCCCATGACAAAGATGGATTTTATCAGTTAATTTCATGCTTCTGTTTTGGGTGGCAGCAAAGAGACTACTTTCCTTGTATGGGGAGTCCTACCAGTAAGTGACAAAGCTTGTGCTACTCTGTGGGAAGATTCCAGAAGACTTTTCTGTCTGGGTGAGTATTGATCTTGGGTCTGACTTAACCTCCTGTGGCTGTCTTGGTATTCAGGCCTCAGATGACAAGGCGAACACTACATGCTGGTTTAGAGTGGAGCTGAAGCTCAACAGGACTTCCCACATAGTGTCATTATCTTCCTTGCTCTCACTGCTGGTGCATAGGCTACACAGACCCAAACCCTGAGAAGAAAGATGTTAGCCTTTTATTTCAGCAAAACAAAATTCCCAACAACATGTACATTGCAGGTGTTTAGTCTTTATCTTTAAAAGAGCTTTAATACATGTTTTGTGTGTAATTTCACAAATGTAAATTTCTCCAATGACAGTGAGCTTAGTTTTGTGGAACCTCAGTTTGTCTGCGGTTTCTGGACTTCCAGATTTGACTCCAAGCACTCTGCTGTTTGCAGCACAGGTATAACTAGCAGCATGAGTAGAATGTTGCCTCCTCCACAACCTAGCTACTGGCAACAGCTGGGGCCCAGGATCTGCCCAGGGCGTCACCAGCATTTGCTGGGCAGATGGGAAGGGTCAGGCTTTGGGAGAGGAGATTTAAGAGTGGAGTGGTTTGGTTGTGCTTACAGATCTCCTTTCCTGCTCCTGCACAACTCTCTTTCCCAGGCAGTACCTCTAAATCCTTGCCATGGCCCTGGTGCTCTGCTACACATAAATTTTTGTAAAATAAAAGAATCATATTTATCCTTTTTTTTTTTTTTTAATGAGGAGGACCTGTGAATATCACGCTGAAATCTCATGATGTAGACAGTAAGTAACCTGATTGACACTATGTATAGGAGGATATAAATCACTAACTGATGTGTTTCTAAAGATTGCATAAGATCTGCATAAGAAATGGTTGAAAATATTCTTCCTGTCAATCTTTACAGGAAAAGAAATATTCCCTTATTAGGAATGTAATGTTTTTATAGATTATTTTTATTAACATAGATACCTTACTGTTGTGAATTCTAACATACAGCATACAGTTAAATATTAGGAGTGCATAGTGAGGGATATTTATTGCCCCAAGAAAAATGTGAATTTAATAGATTACTAGCGAACCTTCTCATTTATTTGTTATATATGTCACAGAAACTATTTTAGGAATAAATCCTGATTTCATATGATTTGTTAATACTACAAGTGCATTTCTGTGAACATTTTTCAGAAATATTTGCAATATGAGATTAAGTAGGGCTTGATCCTTTGCCCTTAGTAGCTAATAAGAGCTCTTGTTGATATAAGCAAGCATTACACTACAGCCTGAGCCCACTGATTTGTCACTGCCACAGTGCAAAGACCCATATACTTTTAGGGGCTCCTCAGTGATGTAGTGAGAATCGAAAGCAGACAATGAAGTGGTTAGGAAACAGTTTAATTCCACATATAATTGATTAGGAAAAAAATCTGGGAAAAGGCAAATAAAATTTTAAACTTTACCATTAGAATTTCTGCATAGAATGTATCACTTCTGCGAGCTGAAAGTGTTTTGGTTGCTAAGGTTCTGAAATGTTCTACAGGGAAAAACATAAAAATATGCAAGTAAAAAATGTCCTGGGTTCGGGCTGTATTTCAAGTATTTCTATAGCCTATCTAATTTTAATTTAAAAAAAAAATTTTTAGACCAATCCAAAATGAAATATCCTTTACTAAAATATTTAGGATTTGAGTGAAAATAGGAAAGAGTCAATAAGAATATGTTTACTCACTTCAGACTTTCCTGACCTTTTTGCTATAATGAATCTATTTGTAAAAGCTGAAATCCATTTCCTGAAAAATTATGAATAAAAAAAGAGCTGAATTAGTAATTGTTACTGTGTACATTTAGTAAATGTTCCAGCTATTCACTAAATAAAACCAATATGCACTTACTGCATTTGCTGTTACCTTATGGCATATATTACTTTATGGTTATGTAATATAACCCCTATTTTTAAGAAGGGGAAAATGGATGAGCTGGGGAATTACAGACCAGTCAGTCTCATCTCTGTGCCTGGCAAAATCTTGGAGCGCATTCTCCTGGAACGCATGCTGAGGCACATGAAAAGCAACAAGGTGCTTGGTGACAGCCAGCATGGCTTCACTAAGGGGAAATCATAGAATCATAGAATAGTAAGGGTTGGAAAGGACCTCATGATCATCGAGTTCCAACCCCCCTGCCATGGGCAGGGACACCTCCCACTAAACCATGCCATCCAAGGCAATGTCCAGCCCCAGCTTGAACGCCGCCAGGGACGAAGCATCCACCAATCTGGTAGCCTTCTATGAAGGGGCTACGGAACTGATGGACAGGGGCAGAGCACTTGATGTCATCTACCTGGACTTATGTAAAGCCTTTGACACTGTCTCGCATGACATCCTTCTCTCTAAGTTGGAGAGACATCAATTTGATAGGTGGACCACTCGGTGGATAAAGAACTGGCTGGATGGCCGCACGCAAAGAGTAGTGCTCAATGGCTCAACGTCCAGCTGGAGACCAGTAACAAGTGGTGTCCCCCAGGGATCGGTGTTGGGACCGGTCTTGTTCAACATCTTTGTGGGTGACATGGACAGTGGGACTGAGTGCGCCCTCAGCAAGTTTGCCGATGACACCAAGCTGTGTGGTTCGGTTGATACATTGGAGGGAAGGAATGCCATCCAGGGGGACCTAGACACGCTTGTGAGGTGGGCTGATGCCAACCTGATGAAGTTTAACCATGCTAAGTGCAAGGTCCTCCACCTGGGTCGGAGCAATGCCAGGCACAGCTACAGGTTGGGCAGGGAAGAGATTCAGAGCAGCCCTGCGGAGAAGGACTTGGGGGTGTTGGTCGATGAAAAAATGAACATGAGGCGGCAGCGTGCCCTCGCAGCCCAGAAAGCCAACCGTATCCTGGGCTGCATCAAAAGGAGTGTGACCAGCAGGTCGAGGGAGGTGATCCTGCCCCTCTACTCTACTCTCGTGAGACCTCACTTGGAGTATTGTGTGCAGTTCTGGTGTCCTCAACAGAAAAAGTACATGGAAGTGTTAGAACAAGTGCAGAGGAGGGCCACGAGGATGATCAGGGGACTGGAGCACCTCCCATATGAAGATAGGCTGAGAAAGTTGGGGCTGTTGAGCCTGGAGAAGAGAAGGCTGCATGGAGACCTCCTAGCAGCCTTCCAATACCTGAATGGGGCCTATAAGGATGCTGGGGAGGGACTCTTCATGAGGGACTGTAGTGAGAGGACAAGGGGTAACGGGTTCAAGCTTAAACGGGGAAGTTTAGATTGGATCTGAGGAAGAAATTCTTCACTGTAAGGGTGATGAGGCCCTGGAATGGGTTGCCCAGGGAGGTTGTGAATGCTTCATCCCTGGCGGCGTTCAAGGTGGGGTTGGGCATAGCCTTAGGTGGCATGATTTAGTGGGAGGTGTCCCTTCCCATGGCAGGGGGGTTGGAACTAGATGATTTTAATATCCTTTCCAACCCTAACTATTCTATGATTCTATGATTCTATATAGTCAGACAAATCATCAACATCGCAACAATATATTTATTATCATATTTTATTATGACTTACAAAATTACTTAAATAAGCAAGTGATTTCTGAGATGTGATTTGAAAAGTCTTATCAGTTTAATTACTTACATAAGCTGATAACCATAAGAAATTAACACAGGGATTCAGAATGTTTCAGTGCGAAGGGGAAAAAAAAAAACAACCAACCCATAACAAAAACCTCCAGATCTAGATTTTTGCAATTAATTCAATTTGGAGCCAAATGCTATATGTAATTTTCTCTGAGTAATTCAAAGCAGATTAGCACCATTCATAATATGAAAAAGAAAAGCTTAATAAATGTTTATTACGCAAAGTAGGCACAAGTGGGTAAAACTGCAAACTGATTAATAATAAAGATATTTTGTTAAATATGTCTTCTTAATTTAGTCAAGTGGGTTTCACTATCAAAACATTTGCTTTGAGAAAAGGAAGCTTGAAGTTTCAGCATAAGTGGGAGAGTAAGTCTGCATCTCGTGAAAGGCTGCTTGAGTACTGAATAGTGCCATGAATACCAGTTCTGCAACTACATCAGTACATACCTTAAGTTACTGGAACCAAGCATTACTATAAAATTATTATTAAAAGTTTATTTTGTTGAACTGTAGGTTATATGAATGCAGTGGGTATTAAGGCATGTGATAAACATTACCTGGAGAGTTTCTTTCTTTTAAAACCACAGTAGACGTACATAAATCTAATAATCTACTTCTTAGGTTGTCTGAGTGAACCAAGATAGAAGGGAGCGAGGGGGTTAATGCCGACAGGCTTTAAAATCAAGAGTGATTTGGAGAAGAGTGGAAGAAAGCAATATTTCACTGTTTCTTCTAAAAGAAGATACAGTGGTTACTTAATGAATTTAGAAGGACACGGTTAAAAGAGGCATATATTTGTCACAACATGCAGACAGGAATTCCAAGGCGACATTGTAGAGTCTAGGTGAATGGGTTAAGAAAGGTCAGATTAATCATTGTTTACGTAATACAATACTGATTTTGAGAATCTGGAGACAAAAGAGGGTGAGAAAGAGAACTCCAAGAGGATGGTTCAGCTAGACACCTACGTCATAATCTTTTTCTTGATCCTTCCACTGATGGTCATTGTGGGACCTACCATTTTTGTGAAAAGAGAGACTAGAGCCGTAGGCAAACAAACACTGTTAATAGTGAATGCTGAGATCTGTATGAATAAATGCTATCAATTTGGATAAGTCTGGGTGCTACTTGGAATTTTGTGAAGCTTTAGGTCTCTAAGCAAATGAAAATACCTGCACCTATGCGAGTAATTACAAGTGGAAAGGGAGAATGTCTGGGATTTCAAAACATCTCAGAAGTTTTTGCTTATTGCAATTACAGTAAGTGTTGATTATTCAGACTGTAAAAAAGCTACTCTTTAAATGATATAATAATGCAAAATAATTTTTTTAAAATGTTGCTGTGTCTTAATATATTACACCAAGTAACCACCACTATGTGTTGTGATATGTGCAGTAAAACAGAACCTCGAACTTACTGCAGTATCTTCCCTGACGGTAGTCAATGTGTGTTAGGCACTATTCCAGTGTTCAAAGTATATGTGCAATTTCAATTGGTTATTCCTTGGCAACTGCTTTGTGATGCTCATGTAGGGTGTCGCTGATGAGAACCATAACATATGCTTCATGGAAAAAGCAGGTTGAGTTCTGCCACTTCAACAGAGAGATGCAAGTGAGCATATTTTATGCTACAATTATCTAATGCATGCTTTTGATATATTTTAGTACTGGACCTTTAACCAAAAGAGCTAATTATTAATGATTTCATAAAATACATTCCGAATAGTCACACAATTCAAAATGCATACTTGGGCTTTCAGCGCTTTTTGCCCATATTTTTAAGATAATATTTTTTGATTTCTGCTTTAACTAGCTCTGCATTTCCCCATATTCTAACCTGTGAAGTCAAAGACCTTTAGAGACATTATTTGAAAATGAAGCAGAAAAGACGTGCAGAAAGTTGCTTGTTTACTTCTGTACTTCTTTTTCCTTATATTTCTAGTGAGCAAAGGGAAAAAAGGTGCTAACAGTTTATTGCGGTTGTGGAGCACTCACTGGGTTCATTCTTTCCTCTTTTCTTTCTTACTTCCTTTCATTCAAATAAGACAATTTCTTCTTTTTTTTTTTTTTTTTTGTTGTTGTTGTTTTTTTTTTTTTTTCCTAAGGAGGAATAGCAGCAGAAGTGGAAAGAACAGATAATAACAGTACTTGAAGAGTGAAGGAACAAAGGAGTTAGGGAGCTATTGAGGATTTATGATTGGCTCAGCCAGGAGTTCTAAAAACCACAGATCTTGCTTGAGCATCAAATTTAATGCTTTCAGGAGCTCAGCTTGTTGAGTTCTAAGCCTCTGTGAAAAACATGGTCTTCAGAGGCATACTGTAGCTGCTAAGTGAATACATGGACTGTTAATTTGATGCCCATGAAGAACCTAAGCTATCTTGACAGTCCTGTCCCTAGTGCTGTGTGGTTGGCAGGGGTGTCAGGGCTGAGGAAGGGACAGAGTATTTCATGAGGCTTGGAAAATAAGTGCATAACTACAATCAAAATTCTGCATTATTAATTAGTGGCTATTTATAATGCTTAAGTTTTGTTTAGAATAACAAAACTAGAGAATCTTTTTACAGAAAGCTACCATTCTCTTTTGGTTTATCAATCATGCAAAATAATGTTAACATCCAGACACCTAGGATCCATTTTGTTCAGCTCTTCATAGCCAGAAGACTTCTAAAATCATAGCTTAACATGTTAAATTAACTCCTAACAAAAGGAAAATTTACAAACAAAAGAGCCCTTGAATCAACAGGACTCTGTGGAGGGACTGTAGAAACTGCTGACATTTACTCCAGCCTCCTAACACTTCAGCATGGTGCACCCTGTCTTAAGTTTTGTGGGCAGGGCTCTCCTGTTACACCATTACAGCAGGAAGGACAAGGGGGATGTGGTTTTTTAACATCTTAAGGGTTACATAATTTTAAGCAGTATATATAAATCAGGAGATGTAAGTGCCTTGGGAAAAACAAGTTCATAAAACAGATTTTGGCTTGAAGGAATATTGCATGCAGCTGTAATGCATCATGGTGGCAGTGCTGAAGCATCACATCCTGCCGTGGAAGAATGCCCAGCACAGATCTAGCAATGAACTTCTCCCTTCACAGCCTGCATTTACAGAGCTTTAAAACAGGGTTGTCAGATGTTTGTAGAAATGACTGCAGACTAAGGAATATAATATTCAGCAGGAATCTAAATTATTCTCCTTGCAACCTGACAACCATTCCCTTTAGAACATCTGTTTGTTTTTATTATATTCCTGATATTTTTTGGCCGGCATTTTCTTGGTTTTTTTGGTTTGTTTTTTTTTTTTTTTTTTTTTTTTTTTGTAATTTAAATGCAATAATAAGTTAGCAAGTGAAAAGCTAACTATAACAATTCATATAGTTTCCAAAACATGCAATATAATTTTTGGTTTCTTTTTTATTACTTATTTCTACCAAGTAATTAGATTTCATAGATTTTGTGTAACCCTCCCATAGATTCTAAGAAAACCTTGTTACAAAATTAAAGGATTGTGAAGTATAATTTATTTATGTTATGGATAATTAATGTCATAGTAGAAGATGCAGCCATAATAGCTTAAGAAGCTAAGGTTTGGATGGAAAAGTGGCATCTTTCATTTGTCTAATTTTTATAGCTGGAAAATTTGGAAAAGCTTTCAGGTTAATAAAAATCTTCCAGAGTGACGGAATGTCCATTTATTCTAGGTTATTACTTAATGAAATGAAGTCTAGCGACTAGTCTACTAAGATACCTTAGTTAATTTCCCTTACATGCTGTTTCTCACCAAAGTAAACTGAACTATTACGTGGCCGTTGTGGATTAATAAATGTATAATACTTAGGAAAAAGAGGATAGGAGTACATGATTATTTTTAAGATGTAAAAAGTAACCATTTTTGACAGGTAAACGCTGTTGTTTGTCATACTTCTAAGTGAAATTAAAAGGAACGAAAATGGAATTGGCAAGGGTATTACATACTACAAAATTATTTGGGCTAATGAAATCTGAACCTGGCTCTGGAGAGTTGCAGAAGTCTAGCTAGAGTGACTGATTAAAATGAGAGGTGAAAGTAAATGACAGCAAATGCAAAGTAACGTACATGAAGGAAGAAACAATTCACATATTCAAAAACTGGTTTTCAGAAAAATAATTTTTAGTCACTGTAATCTTCAGAAATATGTCAGTACTCAGAAATGATTGAACATGTACATGAGGATATTTTCAGGGAAACAACAGTGAATAAATAGAAAACATACTGCGCTGATTTGGGCTGGGGTAGAATAAATTTTCTCCATGGTAGCTTGTGTGGGGCTATGTTTTAGATTTATGCTGAAAGCACTTTTGGAAACAGAGAGATGCTTTTGTTATTGCTAAGCTGTACCTGTACCGAGTCAAGTCTTTTTCTGTTTTACCCTGGTGAGTAAGCTGGATGCACAAGGACTTGGGAAGGAGCAGAGCCGGGACAGCTGATCCTAAATGACCAAAGAGGTACTCCATACCATATGACATGCTCAGCAAATAAAGTGGGGGGAAGAAGGAAGAAGGAGGACATTTAGAGTGATGGTGTTTGTCTTCCCAAGTCACTCTTATGTGTGATGGACATCTACTGTTCTGAACACCTGAACTGATCAAGGGAATTGGTGAATGGATTCCTTGGTTTGCTTTGCTTGTTTGCCTATTAAACTGTCTTTATCTCAACCCACAAGTTGTTTCATTTTTCCAGTTCTCCCTCATCCTAGTGTGGGGGAGTGAGTGAGAGGCTGCATAGGGCTTAGTTGCCAGCTGAGGCTAAACCACAACACATACTTATATGTATTGAAACCCAGATCAGGAAACCCAGAAACCTCCTAATGTTTGAAGTTAACAAAAAGTACCTCCAATTTCTGTATAAATGTGAGGACTTGTTTCCCTGAGCATCCTTTATTCATTGCTGCATGAGACAGTATTTTAGGTTAAAGAATCATAGAATCATAGAATAGTTTGGTTGGAAAGGACCTTAAGGTCATCTAGTTCCAACCCCCCCTGCCATGGGCAGGGACACCTCACACTAAACCATGCCACCCAAGGCTATGCCCAACCCGGCCTTGAAAATTGCCAAGGGTAGACCATTCACAACTTCCTTGGGCAACCCATTCCAGTGCTTCACCACCCTCACTCTAAAGAACTTTTTCCTTATATCCAATCAAAACTTCCTCCTTAAGTTTGAACCCATTACCCCTTGTCCTGACACTACAGTCCCTCATGAACAGTCCATCCCCAGCATCTTTATAGGCCCCCTTCAGATACTGGAAGGCTGCTATGAGGTCTCCACGCAGCCTTCTCTTCCCCAGGCTGAACAGCCTCAACTTTCCCAAACTGTCTTCATGTGGGAAGTCAGTCCCCTGATCATCCTCGTGGCCCTCCTCTGGACTTGCTCCAGCAGTTCCATGCTCTTTTTACGTTGAGGACACCAGAACTGCACACAATACTCCAAGTGAGGTCTCACGAGAGCAGAGTAGAGGAGCAGGATCACCTCCTTCAACCTGCTGGTCACACTCCTTTTGATGCAGCCCAGGATACGGTTGGCTTTCTGGGCTACCAGTGCACACTGAAGCCATCTCATGTTCATTTTCTCATCAACCGACACCCCCAACTCCTTCTCCGCAGGGCTGCTCTGAACCTCTTCTCCATCAAACCTGTAGCTGTGCCAGGTATTGCACTGACCCAGGTGTAGGACCTTGCACTTGGTATCGTTAAACTTCATCAGGTTGGCATCAGCCCACCTCACAGGCGTGTCAAGGTCCCTCTGGATGGCATCCCTTCCCTCCAGTGTATCAACCGAACCACACAGCTTGGTGTTGTCAGCAAACTTGTTTAGGGTGCACTCAATCCCACTCTCCATGCCAACAAAGATGTTGAACAATATTGGTCTCAACACCGACCCCTGAAGGGCACCATTTGTTACTGCAAATATTTGTCCTGACTCACTACAGAAGTTCTTACATTATATAAAATAACTTGCTATCTTAAAAATAAAATATTAGCCCCTCTCCCTCTTAAAATAAACAAACAAACAAACAAACAAACAAACAAACAAACAAACAAAACACGAAAAAACCAAACACCAGCTTCTCATATGGTAATGGGAACAGTTCCACTCAAGTCTGTACTAGCAATATGATTAATAGCACTTGAAAATTTCTCTCATCGTCTACCTTTTTTAACTTGGAGATTATTTCTAGACATCTGCCAGCAACATTGCCTATTTTTTTTTTTCTGATAATTTTGAATTCCAGTTTTGTGGATTTTATGAAGTTCACCCTTATACTTCACTTATGGTTATAGCTCTTCTTTTCTCAAATATCAACAAACCATTTTGTTAGTTAACCTTGTGAAGATATTTCAAATATATCATAGGAGTATCTCAGACATAAACTGTTTTTTTTCACAGACACTGAGGAGAAGATAAAGTATTTATAGGATTCCAAAGGGCAGTTCTGCCACTGCCAGTCATATTTATAGTTAGTCTACTCTAAGAAGTCACACTCAAATCAGGAGTATTTCTGAAGAGTTAATTTTAAAGGTATTGGTACTCATGAGGTAGTCTAATGTTTCTTTTTCCTCCATTAATCATAAGACACACATGTGGGACTATGCGGTTGGGAAGAAGGAATGTATCTGCAACTAAAGTGGGTGTTAAGCAGAGTTCCTTTGACTGCAGTTCATCGTTTCCTCACTCATTCTGTCATGTCAAACACCAGTTATGATGGCAGACCAAAGATTAAACCAAACAAGTGAATTCTGCCTGATGGGATCATGGAGTGGGAAACAGACCAGGATACAGCCTTGGGAATGCACAGATGTGCAATTATCACATCGTTTATATTACAGATCTCTCAGAATTTGCTGGAGATTGTGATCTATCCTATATATATTGTGCCTTTCATGCTATAACTTCCCTTCTGAGAGCAGAATGTGCCAAGATGTGATAATTTTACTGCCATGGTGTACCTGCTGTTCTGATTAACATTAAGCTTTACACAGCTTTTCTTGCATTATTTCATGCATTCTCAGGAGACCAGAGTTTGTATGTAGCTTAATCCGTAGTTCTGACTCTTATAATCTCATAGAAAGAAGTTTCTGGTGACCAAAGCAGTGACACGTGGAAAGCAAGATTTTCCAGCTTCAGTACTGCTCTGTGAATAGATAGTATTCAAGATATTCCTGAAGCACATCCCACTTTTTCTCCTTTACACGTTGTGTTAGCTCTTGTTCATAATTAGTGTTACTACTGTGTTAAAGCTACCCAGATCCCAAGGAGTTACAGCTGAGTAAGGCAATGGTGAAAAGTGAGTGGAAGTTGAGATTTAAGTACAAGTAGATCATGTCATGTTTACATACCTTAGTGTGATTCCCTCCCTCCTTTCATCCTCTATGGCTTTGGGAATTACAGTTACTGCATGACTCCTGTTTCCTAATAGGGACACTGTAATTCTCTTTTCCTTCATGAGATCATGCAACCATTACTTTGAAATCACTTGCAAATGCATGTGAGATGAAAGTGCATGATATTTTTAGGAATATGTGATGCTGTGTGGTCTGTATATCTTTTGTAAATTGTAAACGCTAGTCAAAGTCTTATTGCTTTTTTTTCTTTTTCCCCATGTCTTTTGTGCATGTCTTATCTGTTTGTCCCCTGACTTCAACATCAATAACATCAAGGACATAATTTCTAGAAAGCCTGTATGTTCCTAAGACCCAGGAATCCAACTATAATGAGGACTAATGCACATCATTGACTTCAAGCAGAATCTAGCTTCAGGATTGGTGTGTGATTTAATTTTTACTTTGACTTTGAAAGAACAGTGTAATGGCATAGCATTGCTGGCGTTGTCTTTTCCTAGCCTACATCAGGCAAATGCTACTACAAGATACTAGTTTGCTCATCAAGGGATAATTATTCAAATCAGAAAATCTGTCTCTTGTGCTCTTAGAATGCCCCAGAGTGGAAATTCCTAATGAGAATTGTACAGATGCTCAATGAGAGGAAAATCAGAAACATACTCCATATTTTTGGACCTAGGCCAAACTATTTATTTTCTTTTGAACTGGGACTGAGATTACTGGTGCTGTTGTACAAGTATTCACTCAGAGGGTGGTTTATATATAATATACTGCATAATTTCTAGGTTATTGCTGCCAACTGGGGAGTCTACCAAAGAATTATGTCTCAAATACTGAATTATATTTGAATGGAATGCATTTCTCTGTTATTTCCCAATACATCCATATTCCATCTTGCCTTTTTAATTAGTGAATATATTGACTGTATATGTATTATTATAATTGCCTCTGCCAGCCTGCATGCTTTTAATTGTGGATAAATTTATTCCATCTTCTCTCCCTAATTGTAGAAGACTATGTTTATTGCAATTGCTACTGACTGCTGGAAAATGATATGCCTACTCCTGAGTATTAGCCTCTTTCATGCATATGGTTGTGATAATGTTTGTTACATCATTCCCTGCTCTTTCCGTTTTCTCTCTGCTTCACATAGATTTTGATCTTATTGATAATGCCTGTGTGCCTGTAACACACTTCAAGAGTCCGTTTTTTTGGCTTATAAAGATGCAAAAAATTCATGGGTAAAATATTTTGTAATTGTCCATGTGTCTAGCTTGGCTCTTGATGCAATATAAAGTATGAAGGACATTATCTCTAATGGTGCATTTGTCACATCAACATCACATCATCAAGCTGTAATTATATATTTAATAGTAATTCAACTCACTCTACTTTCCAAAAGGAGCTTAATGTAATTGAGGATTCATTTTATGAACAACATTGCTAGGAAGGTGGCAAGTATTTCTAATAATTTTGAAAATGGAAAAACTAAGGAAAGCTTTCATTTGTCTAAAGTTTCAGAAGGTCAATGCTGTAGTTGAAATTTACAAACTAGTGCTCACTGGGATTCTTTCACTGATCTGTATGCACCACTCCTCTGCTTTTCAGATATGGCCTGACTGTACTTTCAAAATTGTAGGTTTCAGAATATTTTATTCTCTGTTCCACATTTACATTGCCAGAATGGATCAAAAAGAGGCTTATTACTATTTTCATACTGAGGTGATATTGTTCAAAATTAGAAGTTAGTTGGTTACCTGGTTAAAATGTCAGCATTCCAATTATATTCCTATTGTCTCCCATTACTTTTCTAAACATCTTTGCTGTGAGTTTTCCTTATGTAAAGGACAAGTTCTCAGTAATGAATGAATAAATCTTTCTTATACTTTTATTTTCTTTTTAATACTTAAGCTCCTTTGTGCTACAAAACAAAACTAATTATAACATTAAACCCCCTTTTCCTCTTCTTTTGTCGCCATCATTCGTTGCATTGAATGTAGCAGTCTGAAAGTTATTGCTTACATACAGATCCAAATGGTAACAGGCCAATGATGCGATCAGTGCCTAATCTTTATTTCTCACCACAATGAGCTCTTTATTGCCTTGATCTGGACAATTCAAGCATAGCCATTCTATGTGTTATAGTGGCTCATAATTTAACATTCTTAACATTTTCTTTAAAGTTTCAGCTTCAACTGGATTATACTTACTTGTGAAGTTGTGGAATTGAGTAAAAATTGAGTAGCATCTCACTCCTGTTTACCACCTGACATTCCTGGGGTAAGTGAGTGAGTAGGGTTGTCAGATTTATAATCTGTTGGTTTATTTCATTTGGGTGTATCTTTTTCATCTTTCAAAAGTTGTGAAAGATGAAGAAGCAGCCAGAGTCTGAAGGAGACCCTGTGTAAATATTCGTAAAGCTTTAAGAATTAAAAAAGGTGAAGATGAAACTGGTGGGGCTTTATTCTGATCTTGAAAAGTTTGCACTTCATGGATAACAAATGCAAATTAAGGATTAAAATAAAAAAAAAGTATTTGGTTTTCTGTATTTTTTTTTTTTTTACTTTCAAGTGTCTGGGTTTTTTTGGAAAACAAACAAAAAAATGCTCTTAAATTGTCTTTAAAATATTTGTTCTGAAATACAAATTTGGTAATCATAAGCTATATTTTATGTGCAATGAATATAAACAAAAAATGTGTCACTGTACTATTTGGAGTTACATTTAGCAACATTAAATATTTAAGTACTCTCAAAAGGTTGTGGAAAGGTTCATTTGAGGGACTATGTGACTTTTTTCTGCTACTGAGGAATTGCAGTAATGATAAAAAAAATAATCAAGGAATTTCAATATATAGTTTTAAGGAAGAATTTAATCATTAAATAATTTGAAAAAGCAATGTAGGTAAAGCTTGGCATTTAAAATTAAAAAAAAAAAAATTATTTTTCAGTGCCCATTCAGTCACGTAAAGAGACTGAATTTTCTAAAAACTTTATGGCCAGCTCTTCTGAGGTTCAGAATTTGTAGGTTAATTTCTCTCAGTAATCTTCTTTCTTAGCCTTTCATAAACAGGTGGAGTAGTCAGTCATGTATAGTTAGATGTAAACAGAAATTGTATTCTAATATTTTAGCTATTTCTGAACAAGCACTAACTTTTGTTTCTGTAAGTCCAGCATCTTCAGGGAGATATCACAGATCTACTGGCTGCTTCTGTGTTTCTCATTTTGTGCGTACATATGCGTGGAATAAGAGTAAACCATATTGCTTTACTTTCTAAGTAAGTTTGCTCTACAATGCTGATTCAGGTAAACATGTATTTCCTACAGTAACAGTCTTTTTTGTAAAAAATGTCAGATTTAACATAGTTTTGTCTTAAAGTACCCTCCTTTACGGAACAAGGGAATTTCTGCATGGTGTTGCATATGACCTCTTGACCTTTCAAGTAGATCCTTGTCAGTTCTTTGCAGAAGGATGCATGGGAACTTTTACTTATTTGCTTTTTTTTCTCTCTCTCTTTGTGATCTGTAATGCCTTCTGCCTTGCCTGAAACTCCAAATTTGGTGTAGGATTTCTACAAACTAACCCAAATCCACTTTTTTTTCTACAAAAATAACTTTGAGTTAGTCACTTAAGTGGTTTGCAAAATTAACAAAAAAGACAAAACATTTCAGTGCATTTTTTTAAATAAATGACAAATTTATGCAGAGAGAAATCTGTAGTGTCAGATCCCAGTTTGAGGGAGGAAGCCTTCAGCAGATACACTGGTCAAGCAAGCAAACAAACAAACAGACAAACAAATATTATTTGACAAGAGTTACCTCACAATTTCAGGGATCTTTCACTGATTTCTTAGAAGAAGTCAGTCAAAGTTTCATAAAGTCCACTAATTTATATTTTGCCATGAACTGTAACTATGAATGAAAGTACACAATGCTGTCCTTCAGTGTCCTATTCAACCTTTAATTTTTTTTTAAATTTCTTTTCAAAGTGATTGACAAGATGTTTGTAGAATTTCATGAAGGCAAACATTCCCCTGAACTCCAAAGGGAGTACTTAAATGCATACTATGACAATATTGCTCCTTTGCCTCTCTTTCTTGAGTTTTATTTTTTCTGTCATGAATGGTACTCCCTTGCACTCCACAGGTCTTATGGCAAATCTGCAGCAGAGCTTAAGAATATTTAATTTCCTGAAGATCTACCTTGCAGGAGTTTGAATTCAGATTACTCTATAGCCACAGTTTTAGCCTGAAAAACACAATTCTTCAAGTGCAAGCAGAACTGACATTTTATTTATCTCCATACGCTTCTGTCCTTGTATAAGCAGACAAAAAACATTTTGATGACGAAGAAGAATGGATGACCAGACTCAAAATTTTTTCTGTGTTAAGGTCACAGTGTTTTCACCACTTAGCCATTCTGTGCATGATGATTCACTTCAAGAAGATTTAAACATTGCTTAGTCGTTAAGAGAATATGATCTTAGAGAGCTTCATATTTCTTATAAGACTTTCTCCCATAGCTGTATTCTACCTTAACTGTCATCATCCCAAGGTGCAGGTGAACCTCACAACAAAAATATCATATATTTCTGAAGTGTCTTTCGGGGGATCTTTTCTCAATTGGCTGTTGTCTCTTGAGAGCTTCTCAACACCCAAGGTCTGAAAGATTTATGAGTCACTTGAGATGCTTGTCATTAACTTTAAAAAACTTTCAAACTTTTCTTTTTTTTTTTTTTTCTCACTTCTTAAAGAAAGCAAAAATCTGGTTTTAGGCAAAGGATCTTAAGGTCCTTTCCAACCCTAACTATTCTGTGATTCTGTGATAAATGACAGAAGATTGTCATCAAGGTAAAGGATTGTCATCAGGGAAAGAGGTCTTTGCTCTTATTCCTTCTGACAGCAGAGATTTGCTGATTTTTCCTGTGCTTTTGTAACCATGTAAGAAAGCAAGTTCCTTACCCACTGTTTACTCCATGACTTTCTCTCTATTCTGATGCTTTAATTTCTTGCCAGAATTTCTTGTAAGTCTGGAATAATTTGCTGAAATCGTATCTTTATGGCATGAATATTTTGCATTACACTCAGCTATCAATCTATGTGATCGTTAGTATCTGTTTCTCAAAATTTTGTACACCTTTACAACATAAAGTAAATCCTTAAATTTTCTGTGTATGCTTTCTCTGAAGCTGATTACACATAAAACTGAGACAGGAATTTCTGAAAGAGGAAAACTGAAGTCCCCATGATCCTTTTACCTCAACTCCTTTTCTCCTAGATAAAATGGGAGTAGAAGAGTGCTTGAGAGCTCCTTCTTCACTTAAATTCACTGGAAAATTGGAAAAAAAAAGAGAAATATTCTGTCTTTATCTTTTTTAGTGGGTTGTACACACCATTGCACAACACATTACAATTCCCACATGTACTGGGCTAAAAGCTGCTTTCTTTTTACTACTCTGACCTACTCAAACCATTACCACATTATAGGCATGGCCTTATCTGATTAACAGTCGTTGTTTCCTGGATTTACACTCCAAGATGGTTAATTCATTCTTGATTTATCTATTATGGTCTTGGTGCATTAAGGATTTAAACTGTAACCTATAGAATCATAGAATCATAGAGTCATAGAATAGTTAGGGTTAGAAAGGACCTTAAGATCATCTAGTTCCAACCCCCCTGCCATAGGCAGGGACACCTCCCACTAAACCATGCCATCCAAGGTTATGTCCAACCCCACCTTGAATGCCACCAAGGATGAAGCATTCACAACTTCCCTGGGCAACCCATTCCAGGGCCTCACCACCCTTACAGTAAAGAATTTCTTCCTCATATCCAATCTAAACTTCCCCTGTTTAAGTTTGAACCCGTTACCCCTTGTCCTCTCACTACAGTCTCTAATGAAGAATACCTCCTCAGCATCCCTATAAGCCCCCTTCAGATATTGGAAGGCTGCTTCCAATGTAACCTACTTTATAGTTTGCATTTCAGTCTGTTAATCTGAATAAAAAGGAATTTACAAAGAGACTTTGATTAACCAGGTTAGAACGAATATACGTTGGTGGTGTCCACTTTCTTACTGGGGTAACTTTAAGTAACTGTTCTCCCTTACTGCCCTTTCTCTGTGGTAGCTGACCACAGCTGTTAGCAAATGTTTTTTCTTCTGTCTGGCTTCTCTCACAGCACAATCAATACATTTCCTGGTGTGTTTAGCTCAGACAGTATTCAGTTATTAGTCTGGAAAGGAGAAAGGATTCATGAATCTGAAGTGTTTTCACATGTCTAACAGAAGAATGATGGTGACCAAAACCTTTCAGATAGAGTTTATTTCACTGTGTTCCCTGTATTTCTGCTTTGGAGCTAGGCTATTTCTGTTCGTTTACTTGTTGCTTTCCTTACTGAATAACTATTAGTCTTCTTAGTGTTTTAAAAACTATTAAATCTGAGCCTTTTTTTTTTTTTTTTTTGGTGTGGGTTTTTTATTTTTTTCATTGAAGTCAACACTGTAACAGAATCATGCTTAAGGAGTATGTAAACAGCACGATTGTATGTGTGTTCAGCTGTATGATGGGAAAAAGCCTCTCTAAAATAGTCAATAGCTGTGTGCAGTTTAGTGAAAACAAAAGCATAGTTGGTTCATAAATTACATCTCTTGGAGGCCACAATAATGTCAGACAAGACTGAAGGGATCAGTCCATCAGATCTGTGCTAGCGAGGTTAATGACAATTGTAAAGTATGTACCCTTCTAAACAGTGGGATGGTCCTCAGCACTGTGCTGGTGGCTAAGACCTAAAGTTGAAAGAGAGGCCAACATTTATCTTGCAAAGCAAATGAGGACATGAATGTTCCTTCCCAAAGCAATGGTTTAGCAAATAACCATGAAAAATGGTCCTTGTAAGGACTGTGTCTTTATGCCTAGAAAATCTAGAATACTTACAACTGCAAATGAATTTAAAATGTACCACTTTAACTGTACACAAAAGCCCTAAGTGTGCAACTGCATATATTTTAATATTTACTCCGTTTTCTCTTTCGGCTTTCATCTGTATAAAAAAGGACTCAGTAATTCCAACAAGTAAATGCAGTCATTGTCAAGTATTTTGTACTTTGTTCAGTATGCAATACATTGGTAGCAGCATGCAAGGAACAGCTACATATGTATTTGTCCTTTCTAGCATCATGAGTGCTCTGCTTTTCCTGTAACTGTGTCAGGTAGAGTAGGTTGGTCTATAATATTATGAGGATGTAAACTGTAGAATTAGTTTCTTTCCAACCATAAAAAGATTACAAAATAAAAGGAAAAATGGAAGTTTAGAAGAAAATGTTTTTAGAGAACAATGATACTCACTGTCTTCTCAAAAAGTCATCCTTACAGTGGGGTAAAAAAAAGAGAATAATAGAGATAAACTCAGAACACAGAAGAGTATTTGAAATGAAATGCAGAAATGAGAACATAGACCTCTAAAATCTGGCTTTAATCTCATTGCCAGGAAAGTAAACATCAGTATATAAAGAGAATTTGAATTCATGTTAACAATGCACATCTTACTGTGCCAGACAAAACTTCTGGTTGTGTTTTCTGCATATCTATAAATTTTTTTCACTGCAAGTAGATGACAGAAATAGCCAGTCAATAAAGAATTTGATCTTTATATCATTTTAAGAGTTTAAATTGACAAAAGATAAATGAAACCAGCTTACTACATACTGGATTCATTCATTAGTTACAATCAGTGGCTAGAATCTTGAACTAGACTTGAACTGCTATTTCATTGCATATGAAAAAAGGGTCATAAGAGACCTGCATCATCTCTACTCAAGGCCATTGTTGCCATTCACCGTCATACTTTTAAAAAAATAAACTATAAAATTACTTCTTAATTATTTTGCCTACTGCTTTTTTCGCTGGAAAGGCATTTGTATTCCTTATACAGGAAGAACAGTGTCAGAGAGAAGTGGGTCCTTCGGCACCAGCCCTGTGTGACTTCCTACTTCTGTGGCCTTGGAGTCCTTTAGCAATCTGTTACCCACCCATTGACAGGACAATGCTACTACATTGTTGTGAGGTTACTCACAACCAAGTGCAATAAGAACAAAAAACTACAGAGTTCCTGCTGATGGAGGAGTATATCTGGTCTAGGGCATGGTCTGTGCTGCCTTCACAGGAGGATTAAGCTACTTTATTTCTCTGGGTCCAAGAATGAGAGGAATATACTTTTAAACAGGTTTGTCAGATCTCTGGTATCAAGAACCTCTCCTCATGGTGTGCAGCATAGCAGGTTTATAATATCTTACAATCCATCCGAGGCTCAGTTGTGGGGTTCTGCAGTGCCCCAAACAAATTACATTTTCAAGAGCCAACCACATGAGTCCCAGGTCACATACATCCTAAACGACCATATAAAGCAGACCTGGTCTACAGCTAATCAATTGTTTTTTTCTAAGTTATAAATGCTAAAACATGTCAAATAAGCCCTTATACATGATGTCATGAGTGTCTTGTCATTCTTTTGATACTGTATTTTTTCTTGAGAACATTTGCAATAGCAGTAAGAGTTGCATACAAAACTGTATTATCAATACTGTGAATTTATTGTATTGATTCTTTCTATTAATAGTACTTATGAAGTAATGCCTCTTGAAAAGCATCAAAAACAATTCAATAACTCCGAATGCTTTAAAGAGCAGGTGACCATTTGTTTAAATGCTCAATTTATGGTGAATAGTTATGTTCTATTGCAAATGTCACTTCTTTGCTGCAGGGATTAGATTAGGTTCATTTTTTTCTGTAAGGGCAAACTGCTGCACTTTATTCATTTTTCCATGCCAAACCTGAATACCTTTAATGCATACATGCCTGAAAGACCAGTGAATATATATTTTTACTATAAGAAAGTTTAAGGTGCTTGCATTTGTTCCTAAGCAAGTCCCTAATTTTCTGGACATCACAATGGTAAGATAAAAGGGCATGAAAGATTCACACAGTTTTATGAGCAACAAACTGTTCAGAGAATAAAATGTATATTGAAATATTGTTCTCAGAAAGTTTTCACTGTCCTTCAACCTAAGTAAAAAAGAACATCCCTATAACTATGTCATTTCTCAAATGGCATTTTTTTCCTCTGACACTTTGACATGTTAGTTCTGTATTTCTTCCTTTACCCTTTAAGTGCCCTTAGCTTAATTTAACCTTAAAAGTAGTATTGGCATAGCAACTGTTTTAAAGAAGGCACCAGGGTTTCCAGTCTTACTGCAGTTTAAAGGTTAATTATGCACACTGCCAATTTCTGCAAGCAGTCAGGCTTTGTAGACTCCTCAAGTCTAAAGCTGAAAAGTGCTGTTGGGAGAATATTCACATTTTAAAATAAAACTTGTGAAGTCCCTGTTTTCCATTCAAACAGCCTGAACTGTCAGTTTAGCTAACCTTTGTTTGCCTGTCACTGTGTTCCCATGATTAAATGTGAAGATTATAATCATTAACCGTGCCGGGGGTTCACTGTGGGTGGAATTTTGATGTGTGGATGACATTCTGTTTATACTGTGAAGTCAAAATCAGACTTCATCTCTTCCAGCTCAACACCCGGAGGTCTCTAGGTTAGCTACCAAGGCCTAGCTGCAGTTGTGTCACCTGACTTTAATATTAATACTGCATCCATAGCAAATTGGAAGGTATTTCACTATACTCTTTAATGTATGCCTTTCCTTTTAACTGGAATAATCTACTGGACATAAATTAACTGGATTTGACCTAGATATGAACTGCTAAATAAGAGAATAATAATGATAAAGGGGGAGACAAGGAGAGAGAAAGAAGGAAACCTCATTTATTGTACAGAAAACAAGAGTTTTTATAGATTTTCAGTTGCACCTTTTTTTTTTCTTGCTGTAGATTAACAAGTGTGTATTAAATTTTATTTTCTTTTTGAGATCAGTTCTTATAGTATTTTCTTTAATAAACCTATTGATAGTATAAAAATGCAAGTTTTGCAAGTTCTGTTAGCATAAAAGCTCACTCTTCAACACATAAATCTGTTTTTTAAAATTATATTGTAATTTTAATTGCAATTGCACTTGATTAATGTTAGTCTTCAAAGATGAAGAGCAGTCCTAATATTTTAATTAGCGTCACAGTGAAAAAAGACTGAAAACTCTTCTAGATGCCAGTAAAAGAAGAGATATTAATAACTTGCTTGGTATACTTGTCTTTTATATGATGTGGCACACATTTGATAAAGCAACAGCACATATCATGTTCACCATTATGTATTTTGTTTATGATGTTTAGTTAGCCAGCAGTTTCACAGAAAATCGTTAAAATTTAACTGCATATAGGTGATCAGAAAACTCTCTTATCTTTATGAGATCCATTTGTTTAATTGATTAACTTTAAGAGAAAAAAAAATCATAAAAAAAAAAAATAATTATTTGTTGGGCAGTTCTTTGAGTTGCTTCCTAGCTCACATCACCTTTTTCTCATTTCCTATCAGGCTTCACCATCAGATAAGCTTTTTTCTGGCTTACATTAAGGGATGTACCTAGCTCCCAAAGTCTTTTGCATGTGTGCTACAATCTTAGCTTTGTAAATTTTAATGTGAAAATATTAAAGTAAATAAAATTTGTAACGAAATTTTGGCAAGTATCGTAGGTATAGCTTAAATGGCAGGTGGCATCTTCTGTCTTATAACAAGTGATCCTTAGAGAGCTAAAGTGTTTGTTCATCAGCACCTGAACCTCTAATGAACTCTGATCTTGCCTTTAGCTATGCAGACTCTCCTTCCAACAACCCTTAAACTTACAGACTCAGTCAGAAGGAAATACCTTGCTGCTGTTTTCCAACAAATTTATGTGAACTAATGGCATTTCCAAATATTATTCATTTAAGTATTAAGAGTGTGAGAGAAGTGAATAACCTTAGGAAGCCTAAAAACCAAATTCCAGTTTGTCCTTTTTTTTTTTTTTTTTAAGCTAGAGATGAAATGTATCTTTCTAAATGCCTTCAGACATCTGTGATTCCTCCTATGCTTTCTCACACTTGAAACACTGTCTGAATTGGTCAAGTCACTACAGTTACCCTGCTCAGATAGATTTTGAAAATGTACTTCGACCTTGATTTTTTAAATGAAATTGTCCAATCCGTAGCAAAGCATATCCTCTTCCCCAGACTTTTTAGCCTTTTGGGAGGCATCTTAGAGTGTCCTTTATTCACAAACAAATCAATGTGGAAGGTAAAATTTCTTTACAAAATATCATATACAATCTGAAGCTGTAGTTGTACAAACTTGGTGGAGAGAAATAGAAAACTTAAATGGGACAGAATACCTTCTCACACGCATATGTTGTACACATTACATTGTTTCTACCTAATACAGAATATGATTGTAAGATGTTATTAGCAAATGCATTTTTTTTATTTTTTTTACCTAAAAACCTATGCTGTCTCACATTATAGCAAGTATAATAGCCTGTTTTCTTATAAGCAGAATGTTTTTAATAGAAGTGTCGTCTAAAGGAAAAATAGAAGAAGAAACCTGGTCAACATTTTCTATTCAATTAAATGTAATGTTGTAATTATTTCTTTTGTTAATTGGGCATCATTTGTAATATAGTGATTTCTAATAGATATAAAGGTTGTAAAATGTTGACGGTTGGAGAATATCTCATTGACATAAAAAAGATAAAAGTAACAGTTTGGAGGCTGTTAAGCTATTAATGGTAATGAGTATAAGAAATGTGTTACTAGCAAAGGTGGAATACCATTTAATTGTCTTCACAATGGGTTTTCATAAAGCAGATTGAAGGTAAAAAGATTGCACTGAATTTGACTGCATTAATTCAGTATCAGGGACAGATTCAGATCAGTACTTAATTATTTAAAAGATTCATGTGAATAATTACTGTTGAAATTGAAAGCATGCATATATGGGACCAGAATACAAGTATATTTAACATATCAGAAAGCAGTTTTAAGCTAGCAGTTCCAGAGTAAGATCTTTCGCTTTTTCCTTTCTACCACCCTTTCACCCTGAGGTCTTCTCAATGCATTGATGCTGAAATAAAATAAAAATGACACTATGAACTGCTTTCCACTGTACTACTTGGAGCCTGACCCTGCTCCAATAAAAGTCGGTGAAAAGCATCCTGCCAATCTCATTTAACTAACCTTAAGTACAAAGTCTTAAAGGAATTAAAGTAGTCTTGTGTAATTCTAACCTGATGAAAGAATAGATTATTGGTCAACAGTCTGAATCTATGATTCTTTCTGACCTTTTTTCTTAGTTTGTTTCAAAATCTAGTACTTATTTTGACTCTTTGATCACTGGCATTGTTATAACACAATGAAAATGCTGCACAATACTGCAGAGTATGATGCCTTTGCCAAAAAACAGGTATCTAATTGTCTCGTCAGCTACACATGCATGCATTAAAATTGTGGGAGCTGCAAGTGCAGCTGACAACCTATCTATCTGTTTTATGGATTAAAATACATGCTTAAATGAATGGATCTGTTGAATAAAGTAAATTAAAATATTACACAATAATGTTTTTGAGAGTAATACAACTTTTCTGCACTTGCTTGTCAGAATAATACTT
The DNA here is from genome assembly GCA_039720435.1 of Amazona ochrocephala. Classification (NCBI taxonomy): domain Eukaryota; kingdom Metazoa; phylum Chordata; class Aves; order Psittaciformes; family Psittacidae; genus Amazona; species Amazona ochrocephala. The sequence continues at coordinate 59,409,507 of CM077877.1, forward strand.
GGCCAAAGGACCTATTAGGGCCCTTATTTAAATCTTGATGTAACAGGTATACACAAAGCCTAATCTTTATTTATCAGAGATAAAGCCAGAACAGTCTAGATTAAATCTGATTCTCAGCAAATTAAATTCAGTGTCTGACTCAGCACTGGTGCACATAACGCAAAAATTAGTCAATATGTTGCACAAGAGAAAGCAAAATCTCATCATTCAAAAAGGGCTAAAACATTTTTTTCTGCACATAGAATTTAGTGGGAACTCCATATTGAATATATAAAAACTAGTTTTGTAGACTCACTCTAGAACATTTTTTTAAATATTAACCTGTGAAAACTTGCATAATTTATCTGTTGCCCACGCTATTTATGAAGAGAGAACATTAGTCTGTAGTGTTGCCAATCTGTCCTTTTGTAAGAATAAGTTCTTGAAATTTAAGAGACAAAAAAGTACCCTACATTACAAGTAAATTATAGAGTGAAAATCTTCAGATTGTTGGATTTGTCTTGTTAGTTGGTAATATAGTCTACAATTAAATATCAGCCTACTTTTGTGTGACATACTTATTGAAGGTTATTATATCAAGAAGTGAACTGAGTATTTTCCTTTTGTAGATATTATTTGGCTGGTTTTTGCCTTTAGAGAGGAACAATTTATTTATTTACTGGCAAAATTTACTGCGTTTGAAACTATATTAGAGTGATGACAGTAGTTTTCTTTGCTTGATGAGAAGCTTTGAACAGTTGGCTTCAGTCTGATATTCAATAATACACAATTTTCATGCTGCCAACGGGACGTTACTGCCAAGACAAGAATCAGTTGTTTGAATTGGTAGGGTAACCCTCATAGAAAATAGAACTAAACAAATAACAAGAGAAAATGTAAAGGGAGACCTGAAAAGCTTCCAGATGATATGGAACAATATGATGTCATTGAGACAAATGAAACAAAATCAAATCAAAGAAGTTTTAAATAAAGAGAAATGAAAAAATCAAAGTTTCACAGTTGTATAATTTAATTTGTATTTATTGAATAACTGAACTTTATTGATCTTTCTATTGTGCAAGTGCTGATTTCTTCATGCTTTATGTTGTTTCTGCTGTATCCTTTTTTTTTTTCCTTGTAAAAAACAACCTTGTTTTATTAAAAAAAAAGAAAAAAAGTTGAGTCTGTTTTCATATTTACAGATATTTCCGTCTGGCTAATGTTTATGACCCTTTTGAGCTTTAACTGTCCTAGTCCTGGCATTCGAAATGTTGCCAAGGGGCCAATACATATCTATCCACTTTACCTGATGCCATTTCACTCTAGGGATTGCCATTGACAGCACAGTGCATGCCATGCATCAAACCTGCACTTTGTTCTGTAACTCCTTTCACCTTCACTGCCTGCAATGCTGTGAAGGCAGCATCTTCAAACAGGTGACTAAGTGGGAAAATGAAAAATAATATTTAAAGAATACAGCAAGTTTTGACCTGTCTGTATGAACTGCTAACTCCACCCTGGGCCCGGGCCTACATTTTGTATGGGACTAAAAGTCTAGCAGCAATTTCTAGAAATCCATACCTATTTTTCCTTATTTTTGACCATCTTAGGATAGTATACTCAAAATTCTAAACAACTTTTAGAGTTGAGTTGAACAACCTGGGGAGGTATTAATACAAATGAGATGATGAACATAAATATTTAATGAGATGAGGCAATTTTCTGGCTTGCATATAGGAAAAAGTGCCAAATCTTGGGACTGCTCAAGCTTCTTTTGCAATCCGAAGAGCCTACAAAACTCTGTACAGAATATATCATTATTTGGTACTCAAAATCTGGACCCATTTAAGCACACAGAATTGGCGAATAGGGGCAAAGCAACTGACATCATCTACCTGGATTTGTGCAAAGCATTCGACACTGTCCTGCACGACATCCTTGTCTCTAAACTTTACAGTCATCAGTTTGATGGATGGACCTCTCAGTGGATAAGAATAGTCTGGATGGCTGCATGCAAAGAGTTGTGGTCAACGGCTCAATGTCCGCTTGGAGGCCAGTAATGGGTGGTGTCGCTCAGGGATTGGTGTTGGGACCGGTCTTGTTCAACATCTTTGTGGGTGACATGGACAGTGGGATTGAGTGCGCCCTCAGCAAGTTTGCTGATGACACCAAGCTGTGTGGTTTGGTTGTTACACTGGAGGGAAGGAATGCCATCCAGAGGGACCTTGACACGCCTGTGAGGTGGGCTGATGCCAACCTGATGAAGTTTAACCATGACAAGTGCAAAGTCCTACACCTGGGTCGGGGCAATTTCAGGCACAGCAACAGGTTTGGCATGGAAGAGAGTCAGAGCAGCCCTGTGAAGAAGGACTTGGGGGTGTTGATCATGAGCCAGCATTGGACATGAGCCAGCAGAGTGCACTCGCATCCCAGAAACTCAACTGTATCCTGAGCTGCATCCAAAGAAGCATGACCAGCAGGTGGAAGGAGGTGATCCTACCACTCTACTCTGCTCTTATGAGACCTCACTGGAATATTGTGTGCAGTTCTGGTGTCCTCAACATAAAAAGACATGGAACTGTAGGAACAAGTGCAGAGGAGGGCCACGAGGATGATCAGGGAACTTGAGCACCTCCCGTATGAATATAGGATTAGAAAGTTGGGGCTGTTGAGCCTGCAGAAGAGAAGGCTGCGTGGAGACCTCATAGCAGCCTTCCAATACCTGAAGGGGGCCTATAGGGATGCTGGGGAGGGACTCTTCATTAGTGAGAGGACAAGGGGTAATGGGTTCAAACTTAAACAGGGGAAGTTTAGATTGGATATGAGGAAGAAGTTTTTTAGTGCGAAGATGGGTTTAGTGCAATGTAATGGGTTACCCAAGGATGTTGTGAATGCTCCATTGCTGGCGGTGTTCAAGGCCGGGTTGGACAGAGCCTTGGGTGACATGGTTTCATGAGAGGTGTCCCTGCTCATGGCAGGGGGGTTGGAACTAGATGATCTTAAGGTCCTTTCCAACCCTAACTATTCTATGATTCTATAGATTCTTTTTTACATCTGTTATGCATTGATAATGAAATGATGGAAGGAATTAAAATCTCTAAATGCTGATGTCTAGCTCAGTAAAAACATTACCATAATTTGTGTTAAATATGAGAGTCAATAAATCCGACGGTTTATAGAACCAAAAGAAAAAAATGTTTTTGAAAGTATAAACTGTACTTTATTATTATGCTTATACCTGCACTGTGACAATAATGCTTGCAATATATCACAGATATATTCAAGATTCTTTTAATTTAGCTAACTAAAGCACCAGTATCAATTAGATATGGCAGATAAGGCTAATAGATTTTTTTTCTTGGACGTGTCTTTCAGTGACTCAGTGCATGCAACGTTAGCATGCTGTGCTCTCATCTCAAAGACTGAGCAGTTCTGGGCATCTCATCCAAAACAAACCCTTGCAGAAATAATGGGGTTTCAGATGGAATACAGTTTACTGAAAGTGATAAAAACTAAGCATATAACCAATAGGTGGGATTTCTAAGGTGAAAGGAGACATAAAAGGTGGAATACATTTTTTATGCTAATACAAATTCTACAGTAGGAAAATTGCTGTTATTTACTCATTCTCACAAGCCAAGAACAGCTTGACTAATATAGAAAGATTAACAAACAGATTCAAACATAGGAAGTAGATAAAGGAACTCATTGCCAAGTGACACAAGACTAATGACCTAAAAGACTGATAGCCAAGTAGAAAGCTTAAGCCTTTCTTGTGTCTCAAGAGTAAGAAAAGATGTACAGTGTCATGAGGTTTTGGAGCTCAGTATTTCCTGGGCTCTGATAATTTTTTCAGGTTAGGAGATGCTGCTAGTTAGTGACCTTAATCAGCTAATTCTTTTACTTTTTTATGAATGAAAACCAGAATTGATTAGACATTATTACAATGCTTTTACAATGCAATCTGTCTTTGAGAGTAGTGACAGAGAAAACCATGATCCTCTTTCTTTAAAGTATTTGCCACTAAACCTCTTCTTGAGCAGAACTATAAAATATATTCTTTTGTGGAGTCAGTTACAAATAGTAAATAGGTTGAAAAAAATGGTTGCTGAAGCAAAGGGAAAACAATATGTGTGTGGCTTGTAAGAGAAGGAGAAGCTCAGGCAGTTGAACAGGTCCTTGAGACAATGGAATCATCAGCACTGCTTTACACGACAGTCTAATTCATTGTGTCAGGCCATAATCAGCTCCGTTTCACAGTGCTTTGCTTCATAAAAGCAGATTTGTTTAACCACAGCCTCTATTTCAGCTTGACTGAGAATGAAGAATAACCACTAAGCCAGCCGTATCTCATGAGTTATATTATGGGAATGGGGTGAATCCATCATTTGCTGAAGAGGCAGAGAAAAAGTGACAGGCTCATTCATGCCTTAGAGTAATTTTTAGGCCTATCGAAAATTTTAATCTGTGCACTTTGGATGAACTTCCTCACTTCTCAATTTAGTACATATAGCCATGTGGTAAAATCTGTCTGCCTTGGATAGGGCAGACTTGCTTCTTGAGGACATCAAACCCTTCAAGCAGTTTTCTCTTACAGATTCAGCCTGGCTGCCTTGAAGTTTACGCAGGCACATAAGCCCCATTTACAGGAGGACTTCAGAGTTAATTAAAGGCTGAAATCACATATACTCGAAGGCTAACATAACACCATTCCAGCAATAATTTTAATTTAGGATTAAAGATAGTCTATGCTTTAAACGATATTTTCTTTTAAAAATACACATCTATAGTTAGCAGCGTGATTCTTCTCATTTCATAAAGCTGTTAAAAAAAAAAGAGGACCCCCCCCCCAAAAATAAGGCAATTTAAGAAATGTTGCAAATCAGCATATTCGAGGAAATTGCTTACTTAGAAAGTGTATGCAGCTGTCAAATAAATGAAATTGTTATTAAAAATGGTGGCAGTTCAGATAAATGAGGCAAAAGTGCTGGCTCATTTCTACCGAAAGATTTTTTGTTTGCCTCTCAGTGCCACAGATTGTGCTGCACCGTGCATTTCCTGTGCATGACAGATATGTTTGAAGCACTGTAGTACTGAGGCACAATTTGTATAAATGCTTGACCTAAACTTTACAGTTCATATTGCAAATATTTATTTTGGAAAATGGCAGGATTTATACCTCTCATGCACCCTCCATAGAAAGCATAAAGATGAGTGGAGTTAATTATTTCCTTTCCAAAGTGTATTTTGAATGAAGAACCATGTTGAAATAGATTTGTTTTCAAAATATTTTCATATAAAACTATGGCAAATGCAATGTCTCGCATTCATTGTATTGACATCTTTGGGCTACATTATTTTCAAGATAGCTGTACTTCAGTGGAATATGAGATCTGATGGGTCACAGATTTATTGTGAACCTTGGGTAAGAGCAAATCAGTCTGATGTTGAAATTCAAAAGAAATAAAAATACATTATGCAGTTGGTAGAACCTTGAAGAATGTAGGCGGCTTTGTTTTGCTTTGTGCATTTTCATGGCAGGGGGGTTGGAACTCGATGATCTTGAGGTCCTTTCCAACCCTTACTATTCTATGATTCTATGATTCTATGATTTTTACCAAGGTTTGAAGTGAAAGGTTTGCTAAGTTTTGGGTCTACATCAGTTTACTTTCCATCAGCTTCTGCTTAACCTTTAGTTTCCAGGCATTTGAATTGAAGATTAACAAGGTAAAGAGACAATACAATAAATGTCAAGGGTATATGTATGGAGAGTAATGATAATCAATCACTCTTGTTTCTTTCAATCTTCAGATTTAAATGTAAAACAATGCCATTTGAACATACTGTAAGCCAGATGAGTGCTTGCCTGATGAAAGGGTAAAAAGTTCAATGGGTGAGGAAGGCCAGAGACACCAGTGGATGAAATGAGTATAGTAAAACAGAACATTGCAAAATTTGGGCAAAGTATGTCCAGTCTCATAAATCTTGGTAATCAGGGACTTTTTAAAAATCATTTGAGCAGTGGAAGAATTCGGAGTTCAATTTTTAAAAGTGCTTCAGTTATCCTGCTTTGTTTTGTTTAAAGAAAAAAAGAATTAATAGGACTATTAAGAGCCACTTTCAACCAGCTTACTATACACAGTATATTAATGGCAGAATAAGGCTTATTTCTTTTGCACTCATGACCTATGTATATTTTTCTATTATAGAGTTTAAAGGTTATTTGTAACTGTTAGAGTTTATCGCTGTCATGATTAAAGTCCAGCTGGTAACCAAGCACTGTTCTCAGACTAAAGCCAAAACACAGCACTGCACCAGCTACTAGGAATGAGAAAAATAGCAGTTACAGCTGAACCCAGGACAATCACATTTAAAGTAATTTACCAGCTAGAATCTGAGAAGATTCCTGTCAATAATATTAGTAAAATGATCCTGACCTATACTCTGTTAATATTCTAAATTTTTGATAAGTAACAGTGTTACGTCTGTATATTATCACTGGAAAAATAAATAAATAAATAAATAAAAAAAGGTTAATGAAGTAACATGCAGTATGAAAGTAGCAGAAAATATGAAACAAATAGAAATAAACTTACATGAAAATGTTACAGTTGAAGTTCTAAGGCAAAGGAGAACATTACAGCTACAATTAAAAATAGGCTTTCAGAAACTCATAAAAACTACATTAACTCTTCTAGCATTCAAAAGATGCAACCTAAAACATACTTGTTTTCTGTTGGAGACATCTCCATTATTCTCATATTTTTGGATCAAATTATCAAATAATAGAATGGAATACCTCTTGAATAGCAATTGTTATATAACAGTTGATGTCATTGTAATAACAATATCATATTCAAATGATAATGTCAACCTATTTTCTTTTATATGTATTTTTCTATGAGATATATACACTATATACTCACGTTTCACAGAATGTGACAACCTGTGTGTTAAAAATTAAGGACTTGTGTCAGCAACTTGAATGCACAGGCTGAGAAAGCAAAAGCAGAGAACCTGTAGAAAAGCTTCCAAAATTGCTGCAGTGGCTTGGCAAGTTTCTGAAATGCCAACATCACACTTCAATATAAAATACTGTGCACGCACCCATGAAATACCAGTTATCTTTCATATTAATTTGATCAGGTATTATTCTTTACTAAAACCATAACTTTAAAAATTGGATATTGAACTGTCTATTTTGCAGACCTCATATTTGTATATACATAGTAGTTAGCAATGGGAAAACTTGGATGGGGTAGATGCTCCCGGTCTGTACCATGGCACCAGAAATCCAACTTTCTGAAATTGTTCTCAGAACTCTGCTAGCTTGACATGTTTCAGCTGTAAATGTGTGTAACTCCACAGACTTCAAAGCTGAGAGCAATTTCTGAGGTTGAATTCTTCACCTTAAGTCTTCTTGCTTGACTTGTACTCAGCTGTGAATAGCTATGTAAAATACAGAATAAAATATGAAAAAGAAACCGAAATGACCAATACCCTTTACCATTGTGCATTGTGTGTTTATAATCTTAGCTTTCATGTATTATATTTTAAATATATTATTCTTAAAATTAGAAATTACCCTAAACTTTATGATTAAATAAGCAATTAATATTGATTTGCTGAAAAAAAAAGTTGTTATTTGTTTGGTTTTTATTTTTTGTTGTTTTGTTTAAAAATATTAGAATCATAGTATTTTATATTTTATAATACATTAAATTTGTATTTCTGCTGTAGATCTTTCTAATATTAAAATACCACTCAGTATTTCTTTTTCCGTTTGTGTAGCAGTTACCAGATAGAACACTTTCAATGGTCTTGATGAGTTGGCAGTTTAATTTTTTAGTACATTTTAGTGAATCAGAATAATTTTTTTTTTTTATATTTACACAGCTATCCATCCATCAGGTGGTTATATGATAAGATTATACTACTTGTTCTTTTTTATATAATTATTTTCTTTGTGTTCAAAATATGGCCTTAGATTTAGCAAGAAATCCCCAGGTTACTCTGAGGGCTTCTAATACTTACGTACCTGGAGATGAAATAAGAATTTCTTCTGTGAATATCTTTTTGAGATCAGACCAGAGCAGATCATAATATTTCGAATGTTACACTAGGATTTAAATACACAGAGTTATCCAAATTATTGAGACCTTCGGATATATTTTTCCATTTCAGCTTGAATCTATTCAAGTCAGTTTTGACTCTTAACCAAATTTCAGAAACAGGGATAAATTATAATTTCATTAAAATAAACATCTGCCACCACCACCGCATCCAGCTTCCTCAATTGTTGAGAAATGAAATAGTTCTTACATGTCTAAATATGGTACAGATCTTGAAAATTCAGTTGCACAAGAATAGTTCCCACCTTTTCTTTTAAATTCACGGTCTTATGTGATTTCAGTGAAAGAAATTAAAAACATTCGTTGTCTTTCAAACTCACTTCTGAAAATTTACACTTTATGAAAAGAAATGAAGAAAATCAAATTTAATTGAAATTGAGGCTACTAACACATTTATGTTGAACGCAAGATACACTCCCACCCACTTGGAACACGGCAAAGGAAATCAGTGGTCAGCAAAGGCACATGCAGTTTTTACCCAGAAGGCAAACATTTAGCACTTTCATCAGTTTCCTTTTATCTGCCTCTCTCTGTCAGCACCACTCAGCTCAGCCTTCGATCTGATGAGAGGGCACTAGTGTCATGACAGAGAATGTGAGCTAATGAAAGTGTAAAGCTTTGGTTCAGCAGAGTGGAAAATTCCCACCTAGTGAGCAGAAACTGCAACCTGATATGATTGAGTTTTTAACAGTCTTCGCTATTATGTGCTTAAACGTCCAGAATGGTTAAATTTGTATTTTTCTAAACATTAATAATTTGATTTTTTTTCCACTTTATTTATAGTTTTCTTGTAATTTATGAAGGTTTTTAACTCTACCATATTCTATACAACATTTTATTATATAGCATAGCTCATTGATTTACAAAAGTTTTCTTTAACAATACTACAGAAATAAGACAAATTTTAGTTCAAGAGAAACAGAATTGGAGGGCCTGAGAGTTTAATTTAAGGTTCAAATCCATATATCAACTCTGTAACAAAGGTTTGTCACTACATTAAGCACACTTTTGGAGTGTAAAATATGTGCACACACCAAATGTGGATTCTCATTTATGAGTACTTGCTTTGTGCTGACCTATCTCACTCCCAAACCTACTGTCCTACCTGACTGTTACATTAAATATTTATGTGATCAAATTGGGTATGTAGCTATTTGCTTTAAGCTCTCTGATGTCTGTGTAGAATTGTAGAAAATCAATAGAAAACAACTGTCCTGTCAGGCTGTCCCACAAGAAGAAATAGAGATTTGCTGATTGCTGTCTTATTGTTCATCATACATTTTTTCCTAAAATAATTATTCTAGTGAATATTGTGGGAGGAATTCATGTGACCAGACTTAGTCCTAAAAAGTTTAGAATTCAAATGACTTATCCAAAACTGTTTACTTAAATGCCTGCATGGCTGTTTCATTCTTTAATCTTAGACACTGTAAGTCATTCCCAAGAAAAGTCTTTCTCTTCATTGACTACTACGAAGGAAGCCCAAGCTGCCAATTTTTACTAACGCCCAGTTTATGCTAAAGTTGAAGACAGTTAATTGAATATATCATTCTTTAAGAATTGTGCTGGCTGCTCATTTTACTAGTTTGGCATTCTGCTGTCAGCTTGGAACACCTTGAAGAAGTGGAAGAAGAGATCTACAGTGTGCAAACACCAATAGGTGAAAGTGATAGCTGTCATTCATTGACACGAGAAAGAGTCGGCAAGGCTGGAACAGAGCTTGTATTTAATATAACTGCACCAAAAAAAAATCTCTCTTATGCTCTAAAAATTAAAATATAAATTATAGAAAATTTTATAAAAGTCATTCATGGTTTTTTATTTTATAAAAAAAGGGAACTCTTAGGATCAGTTATTCTCTTGAGATGACTGCCATTCCATGCATCATTACACAGGAAATGCAGGATTTTGAAAACATTGATATTCTTGGCTAGCTTGCTGCTAATGCTAGTTCTTTGTGAAATTTTCAGTGTCAGCATTCATTTTGTAGTTAGAAGGTATTTGGTGGTCTTAACTCTGTAGCATAATGCCTGTTACTGATATTTTGGTTGTCAGCATATAAGACCTCTTCTAAGGATCTACGTTGTATTGATATTTGTCAGATACCTTATTCATGATAGAGCTTTTTGTATGCTCTGAACATTATTACTCTTTTTGAGTTTTGAATAAATTATTGGTTTCATCATAGAACTAGATTAATACCAGTTAGAATTAGGTTTTCTGTTTAATTTTCATTTTTGCATTTCTTTAACAACTCTGCAACATTGCACTAGAAACAAGTTACAACAAGATTAAGGTAAATGTTCTAACATCACAGGAATTAAGGTATGACAACATGTATTTTTCAATATGTATTTAAAATACTATTACCAAGCTACATTTTTTTCTAGGGAAACTAATATTCCGGTATTCAGAACTTGTAAATTACATTGTCATCTCCACCATCAAAGATAATTTGCTACCATTATGCTTTCTGTTAATGATTTTAAGAGTAAAAAATAACTCAGAATCATTTTGAACAGAAGAGTTTCAAATATTCAACATAGCTTATGATTAATCATCTAACATTTCTTACAAGTCTCAAGATTCACAAAAGGTTAAAATGAACCACACAAGTTGTAGAATCTCAATTTAGAAGTTTCTTTATAATTTTTAAGCTACTTATTCTCTTTGGGAACATGACTATGGCAATAAGTGTTATTCCAGTACAAATCTCTGCCTTAAAACTTAAAAAGTCCAAATGTTTAATTTAAAACATTAAAACATAAAAAATGGCAAAATCCCCTAATAAGTTCAAGCTCTGGGTAATTTTGTATCCCATGATTCAAAGAATAATACACAATGCTGCAGTGTCAACAATGTGGCATCCATTAACACTGATGCAAATGTTTTTTGACAGGTGTTTGTGCACTTGAACTTTTTCAAAGTGTTTCCACAAATGTGCAAAAGAACCAAGTAGACAGACAAATGCTATTCTGCGCATACTACCTTTTGTGTTCCTGTTCATTGTTTACGCCACTGTATTCGGTTCCTTCACAGCTAATGTGAGGAGTAGAGGGTTACCCTGAGGACTACCTTCTGAAAGAGATTGCCTGTATTTTTTATCTTTTTTCTACTGTTGGAGGATGGTTGACCTATTCCAACTTTCCTTTTGATGATAAAAAAAATTTAAAAAGAAATCCATCTGCTTTTTTTTCAATGTTTGTTTATTTTAAATATTTTTTTTATTTTTTTTTTTAATAGGGCAGATAAAGTTCACTTTATGACAGTGGCAGACTAAGCATTCATTTCCTTATCCCTTTAATAATGTCAACACACTTTTGTGGGTGGGTAGTCTGGACACAGACATTTATCCACTTACACACTTCTTATGCAGTACTTTGGTTCCAAAATAATTGAAAAATGCAATTAAAACTCCAGGCCTCTGAAACAGCAGTGTTCATCAGAGGCTGGAGCTCTAAAGAATTAGAAAGGATTTTGTCTGAAACAATCCACAGAGAGCAGAGTAAATATTGTTTGATGAAAATCCACTGCAGCTTGACACAGGATGGCAGACAGAAGAGAATTATCCTGTATCTAGATGCAGAAGAAAGTCTGGATACAAACAGAAGAAAAGTGTCTCAGAAGTATCTCTGAAAAACTGAAAGCAAAAAGTTGGGAAATGCAGTTAACCAGCTCTCTGAACAGTATCCACACAGGCCAACATCTTTCATCAGTGCAGTCTCATGGGTTACAGCACTCTCCTTCACTGAAAATGTAAGCTTCTCCTTCACACCTTGGAGCAGGTGTTTATTGCTAAAAGGTTGCTGCTGGCTGAGCAAAATCAGTGTTATATCTTCCACTGGCATCCTTTGAATGGTTTGGTTAGGAATGATGTATTTAAAACTACAGTTTCTCCAAGCAACATCCATTTCTGTTACTACATGCATGAATTTTAGTCAGAGACACAGCATGTATATGTTAATTTGCAAATACTTGTTAGATATACTGATGGCAAATATTTGTCACTTACTACCAGAAAGAGTAATAGTAAGAATGCAAATACTAGGACTTGAGCATGTACCACAGATCATGTCCGTTATGCAACACTGTTTCTAAAGCACTCCTCTAAAATCTGATACTCCTCTTCAGTACTGAGGTGCTTTGTTATAGCTGTGTCAAGTCAGTTAATAGAAATCGTACTTCCCTCCAGTCATTCAAAAGAAAATACATAGAGAAAAAATGACATATTATATTGCTTTTGTCACACAGTGCACACTTACGTTTGCCCAAGAAAGCCCAACTTCCTTTTTAAGAAAGAGCAATTATTAACAAAATCTTGATTGGGGACACTCTTAACTCACTGTAATTTGTGCTTAGAAAACTACTTTCACAGGTATAATTGGTAAAATATGTGTGCTGTTTCTTCCCTTCCTACCTTGAGTAATCTCTTACCTGGTTCTTAATCCTGCTGACACCGGTGAGTGCTTCATGCGAGTAAATGGTATTCAAAGTGTTGCTGTAAAATCTCTGTTAAAGTGTGAAGAACGTCGTGTGGTATAATGATATGTTTTACAATCAATAGGCATTTAAACTGACAGTTTCTTTTGTAGTGTGAAATTCTGTTTTACCCCACTCAAAGTCCAAAGACTATTGATTCATATCAGCAAAGTACAAGCTGTGGTGTTAATTCTCTCCTTGGTGTCTGTTTGTAAGTTACTCTGTGATTAACAGAAGCTTTTAAAGTATGTTAAAACTGAAAACTGTACTTCTTTGTAAAGTGTATTCAGAAGGTGTTGTGGACTTTTATTTCTTTCACCGCCTTTGTAATTGCTAGTGAATACTGTGAACTGCTGGCAAACTCAGCAGAAAAAAAAAAAAAATCCATGTTTTAAAGCAAGTGCACAAAACTGCTTTTTTATAGTGGTAAGTGTTTATGTGGTGTCCCTGAATTCTAAGAGTATTTGGGTGAAATTTTTCTAAATTTCTAAGCATTAAAATAAATGTATTTTAATTTACAGCATGCCTTAGTCAGGTCTAACCATTTCTTCCATATCTCAATTTTCTCAGACTTTTATCTCAGAATTTTGTGGATGCACTCATAATTACTGTGTCTTTTCAAACAAGACAAAAAATATTATGTACCCTGTGCACTGATGTTCCACAGAATAAAAACTTAGACATTTGCTAGATTCTGTGTGCACTAATTCTCATGCAAGCTAAAAATAAACTTTATTGTAAAATATTATCCCTAATTTTGATTTCTGTTCTTTTTGATTTTCTGTTTCTTTTTACAGCTGTTGCTTCTGGACCTTGTACACAATTCCTGCTGCAGAGTTAATTGTATTAAATGCTAGGATCTACTTCTACCTTCCTCAAAATGAAAAAAAATACCTTCTATTGAAGAATATAATCCACAGTAGATATCCCACTTGGTTCCAAAAATTGTTGGGCAGGAAGAAAAAAGCTGAATAATTTTCTTACAACAAAGATATTTCTTAGGCCATATTTGAAAATGTAGGATTTTTCCCCAATATTACTCTAGATTTATTTTTATAGATCCTTATTCAACAAAGTACTTAATAATAGTCTTTAGCACACTGCTGAATGGGAATAAACTTAAACGCATGTGCAATTATGTACTGAATTGGAACTGTAAAGAATAGGTCTCACCTGCTGACTCAAAACTGTTATGATCTGCTGGTTGGTTTGGATATGAAGTGGATGTTCCTTTTAGTATATCAACAGAGTTACAGTAATAAACTTAACACTATTTTCTAGATAGTGTAGCAGTTAGTCAAAAAGACTGGTAAGTATCTCTACTACTTTTCTGGACACTTAAATATAGCTGAAAATATTTAGGGAAACTTTATGACCTAGGGTTTGAGAAGCGGCATGAAGACTTTTACTACAAAATATCTTTTTTTTTTTTTTTTTTTTTTTTTTTTTTTTTTAGCACTGAATTTTCTGAAGTCTTGTAAAAGAAGACAAAGCCTTACTTTATTGAATACAGACACTGATTTGTTGAAGGTCATTGTTGAGGTGGTATTGAGCTGCTGCTGCTTGTTTGTACTTCGAAGATATACATGCTGTCGTTACAAACATTGTCAGAACATGGAGATAGTACATAAAATCAATTTCTGGCTATATTTGCATCAGCAATCAAATGGCAGAGTATTTTTCACTTACTTGATGCATTTTTCAAACTAGGTTGTTAATGAAATGAATATGCAGTTGAGGGTGCTCTTAGGTAATTCTCAAAGTTTTAATTATTCTCGCGTTTCTGCCCTGAAAAAAAAAAAAAAAAAGGAAAAAAAAAAAGGAAGATGAAGAAACCCAAGCCAAACCAAACAGCATAAACATGAAAATTGTATTTCATTCCAGCATTCTACACATGGAAAAAAAAAAAAAAAAAAAAAAAAAAGTAATAAACATGGAAAATGAGGTAGTCATCTTTATGAAAGATCTATTTCTGTTAGAGCCATTGGAAAAAATCTGAGGTAGAATTGTCAAGTCTTAAATCTGCCACTAGAATCAGTCCTGTGTTGTGAATTTCAGAGGAGACAGCATTTTAAAATAACAGCGGGAGGACTTGCGGGAGGACTTGTGTCTCTGAAAAAATGCAAAAACTCGGAAAAAAGTCTCATGCAATTCTTGGATGCCTGATACTATGCTTCTCTCTGACTCACACCTACTACTACACTTTGCATTTTCTGTATCCACTAGGGATATTCATATACATTTAGTAAATGAATAGGGAGCACTTCTGCAATTGATTTACTATATTAAAAACTCGCATTCTGTATGTTCCATATAAAAGGATGGAGGCATTGCAGTCTTCCCACTTCCAGTTCACAGCTACATAAATGTCAGAGTAACAGTCCGCCTCTGAATAACCACAGTCCCTGGTCCCTGAAAGTTTCAGTCATGCCTTCTCATGTTATCTAACATCTGACACACTGTGTCAAAGTATACTTCTTGTTGTGTTACACTGAAGATTGACATGATGCAGCAGGCCACCGCACACACCATACATAGGAAAAATGCATGACGAATGTCACGGATGGGAGGGTATTTCTTGTTATAATGACATCAGTAACAAATAAAAAATGTAAAACTCATTGGAGGGAGTAAGTTCATGTTGCAACACAGTAGTCTGAATTGTGTCAAACGGCTTTTAGAATACCACAGCCCCCGAAAGGAAAAATGTGTCTTGCTATCTGAGCTAACAGATGTAAGTGCATTTTATTATGTCTCTTTGCATTAGGAAGCAGCCATTAAATTAAAGCTTTCTAAAGCACCCTAAGGGGAATATACAAGGAAGTGTGCTTCAAATGCCCTCTGTGCTGTTAAGTATTACTGCAAAGCTTGTTTCATAGACAGTAACTTTTCTGCTTTTGCATTCTCTGCAAGTGATGCTGCAATTGAAATGATTTAATGCTGAATTATTCAGTTCTGAAATAATAAACAGTATCCTTGTTCCCTAATGATAACATCATTGTTTGCAACAGATTCTTTATGACATATTAAAAGGCAGAAATACCCTACACAGCTGTCAGCTGTTGTTTTGTGAATATGTAACAATTATGGATTCTTAAGATATATAGAGTAGAATGAATTGATAAAGCAAGCCACTATCTTATGAAAAATAAAACGGAACCATTCCTGTATTATCTTATTTGTCAGAGTAGGTCACTGAGCACTAGAAATAAAACCCAATTACTCCCAGTTGAAAAGTTCAATGTCACTATTATGGTATGACCTACTTTCTGAAGCTCTGAAAATTTTGGCCTCATGGATAATGGTTGACTATATCTTTTCGCTATACAGGAGGCCCTCTGGATCATTTTAAATATACCACAAAGATCTGAACATTTGTTTAAATAAATTAATACTATTATTAGATGAATTTATGGAAAATTTAGGTGAACCATGAAAAACAACAAAGTTGTACAATTATACAGGGCTGGACTCTTCATTTATTATTAGAATCAGATGCAAATTATGCTGTATAAATAACAGAAAAGAGAAATAACATCTTCCAGGAGTTATGCTGACTATTAAAATGAAGTAAATATAGCATTCACCATTAATTTCATAATAGGTATTTATGGAATTTACATTTCAACATTTTTTATCTAATGACATTATTAATTTAAAATCTGATGCAAGCATGAATGTTTCCATTGCCCATTAGTTTTGTTTAGAAGGCATGTCACTGTGTGAAAAATGGGAGTTATTAGGAGTTTGTTGGACTGCTTCTGATAGCTGCTATAAAATTAAATCAACTAACTGGCTGCTTTTCAATTTATTTTCCCCAATGTCTTGAATGAAAAAAAAAACAAAAAAAAAAAACCTAGATCTTGTTAGTGTTTTTTAGACAGAGATAGACTTTGACCTGAAAAACTTAGCACATTATCCTCCGGCAGTAATCCTAAAGATATGAACAACTGACAGACTGAAATACCTCAAAAGGATGGGCCTGTGACCAGTAGAGATGACACGTAAGACAAGTACACCAAAAGCAGTAGTTATGTAAATAAGTGGATACAGAGTTCTTAAAATAGAAATGCTCAAATTTTTTTGCCTACTCTGGTGTGGAAAATAGATTGAAACTATTATGATTTTTGAGGGTGTAGGAGGCTGTTCTAATTGTTTTCAGAACCTCAGGTTCCGAAAAAAAACTTGTCTACAAATGTCACTGAAGGAAATAGTCATAAGGATGAGGTTCACAGTGTATGGAAAGTGCCAATAAGATAATACATTATTAGTAAAGCACGTGAATACACCTTTTTTGTAAATTGCATGCATATAAATTAATTTCTTTACAAATTTACTAAAACCTGTTTTGTATGCCTATGTCAGACATTGAACCTGATTAATATTCAAAGAAATTTTAAGGAAAAAAATTTCACCCAAGTGATTACTTTAAAAATACTTCTTTACATGTTCAACATTTGAGACAAAAATAAACCCAAATCACATAGATAATGTTATCAAAACTTTGTAATGAAGATGTAGCATATCTAATGTGTTAAAAATTTATATCAGATTCTTAAAGATTTTCTACAAATTAATTCTGACATCTAAGAGCATAGTTTTTTAACTAATTTTATTCCATGTTCAGAATTTTATTTCCCATCTTAAATGATATAAACTGCGTGTTTGCAGCCCTGAAAGCTAATTGTATCCTCACATGCATAAAGAAGCCCCATGTCCAGCAGGTTGAGGGAGGTGATTCTCCCCCTCTACTCCATTCTTGTGAGACCCCAGCTGGAGAACTGTGTTCATGTCTTGGGTGCCCAGTGCAAGAAAGACATGGACCTGTTAGAGTGTGTCCAGAGGAGGGTCACAAAAAAGATCAGAGGGCTGGAACTCCACGAAGGGCTGGATCTTCTCCTATGAAGAAAAGATAAAATTTTTTACGGTGAAGGTGGTTAGACACTGAAGCAGGTTATCCTAATAAGCTGTGGATGTCTCATCCCTGGAAATGCTCAAGGCCAGGCTGAATAGGGCTTTGAGCAACCTGGTCTACTGGAAAGTGTCCTTGTTCCTGGCAGGAGTTTTGGACTAGATGAATTTTATAATTCCTTCCAACCCAAACCATTACATGAATCCATGATTCTATGATTTTGCCACTTATAACTGCCAGCACTTTTTTTGTCAGAAAATATTAAAAGCAATAGAAAAGACATACAAACCCGAAGCTGTATAAATAAATTGCCCAATATTTCTTATCACAGGTCTGTGCTTATGCTTTCTGATTAGGAGATGGGAAATATTTATTCATTAGACAATTAAAAATAACCAGCGAGTAATGAATGAAGTACTTCTATTTTTCTTAAAAAAAAAAAAAAAAAAAAAAAAGTAATTTGAATGTTTTCTCAAAAGAAACTTCATTTTAATGATTACATAATTATAATGAAAGACTGTAAAATAGCCATCAGTGTGTGCTTGCAGCCCAGAAAGCCAACCGTATCCGGGGTTGCATCAAAAGGAGTGTGACCAGCAGGTCGAGGGAGGTGCTCCTGCCCCTCTGCTCTGCTCTTGTGAGACCTCACTTGGAGTATTGTGTGCAATTCTGGTGTTCTCAACATAAAAAGGACATGGAACTGTTGGAACAAGTCCAAAGGAGGGCCACGAGGATGATCAGGGGACTGGAGCACCTCTCGTATGAAGATAGGCTGAGAAAGTTGGGGCTGTTGAGCCTGGAGAAGAGAAGGCTGCGTGGAGACCTCATAGCAGCCTTCCAATACCTGAAGGGGGCCTATAGGGATGCTGGGGAGGGACTCTTCATTAGGGACTGTAGTGATAGAACAAGGGGTAATGGGTTCAAACTTAAACAGAGGAAGTTCAGATTGGATCTGAGGAAGAAATTCTTTACTGTGAGGGTGGTGAGGCCCTGGAATGGGCTGTCCAGGGAAGTTGTGAATGCTCCGTCCCTGGCGGCGTTCAAGGCGGGGTTGGAAATAGTCTTGGGTGGCATGGTTTAGTGTGAGGTGTCCCTGCCCATGGCAGGGGGGTTGGAACTAGATGATCTTAAGGTCCTTTCCAACCCTAACTATTCTATGAATCTATGAAACAGTATAATCCAACAAAATATGGACTGTGCCAAGATGATTCACTGAGGTCTTAGAAACATTCACGGTTCTGATTGGAATGGACCTTCCTTTAAAGACCATATAGTGCTGTCCGTTTGCAGTGGGCAGGGACATCTTTCACTGGATTAGATTACACAAAGCCCATACCACCTGACTTTCAGTACTTTCAGTGATGGGGCATAACATATTTTCCACCATAATGAAGCTTAGTAGAATCTGGAAAATTCATTTTGTCAGGGCTGAAGTACTCTGTCCTTGGGAAATGCATTATTTAATTAGCAAATATTTTCATTTCGCAAAAAGAATGTCACTCTGAGAATAAAGTTAAAGAAGAATATTTTGGCTTGTGTACATGAAAATAAACAAACTGTTTGAATTTAACATACCCATAACTCCTTCATGATGTGTGGAAAAAATTTGAACTTGTTGAGGATATTTGTGAGGACCTTAGATCATAAGTCTTAATAAACTACAGATCCTGAAAACAGCCTCCTGTGGAAGATTTGTGTTATGAGTTAACTTCGGATTTAATCTAATGTTTTACTCTAATGGTCAGGCTGTTTTCCATGATCATCTAAATTGACCCTTCTTCTTCTTTCCAGTTATACTAGAATGAAGCGAGGGAAAGAGAGCAATGTCACAAAAATCTCTCATTGAACAAGTAGGTTTCATCAGTATGAAGATTTCAGTCTTCAGATGCTATTTATCAAGTAATCTTCAAGTAATTAAGGAATTTTTTATTCAAGTTCCATTTCTTCATATCCAAGTCATAATATATGTGTAACTACAGCAATGTTACAACTATAGGTATATAGCTATCACTGTACCAACAATGGGATGGCATATTCTATCTATTAAGACTAGTAAGACAGCAGTCACAAATTACAGTTAATAACAAATAACTTCTCAACTCAGTTCTGTTGTTTAAAATCTTTTTTTAAAATTTATATTCATAGTTGAACTCTTTTCTGTTTATACAATGCAAAAGACACCCTCCAGCTTAATAACTGCTGACCAGATTTTCAGCAGAACTTACCACCCATAGACAAGCAATACAAAAAGTTAAATAGATCAAAATCCATCAAGTATTATTTTTTTTTTTAATTTCAAAACATGTCATTGGATAAATGATCAAAATTCAATTGAGCATTTATTTTTTTTGGCTACTTTTTTCAATTTTCAGTGTATTGGTATATGTGTACTTCTCCCTTTGACTGGGTTACGAGACATGATGCTTCAGCCTCGAGTGCAAGCCTGTCTTTGAATCATCTGAAACAAGTCTGTAGACAATCCCCTTAAACCACAGAAATATCAAAAATAAGTGGCTTGAAGCTAGACTGTGAGAGCTGCAATTTTATTTTTTTTTTCTTTTTGTAGAGAATGTTGTCAATATTGTTATAATCAATAAAGGATAACTTTATACAATCCACTCTATCACAGCTGCCTCTGGTGTCAGAACAATTTCGTCTTTAGAGATGAAAAACACTATTCATTTAACTAATTTTATTCAAAAACTTATTAAGCCCTACTTTAGCAGTGTAAATTAGGTACTATATTTTTGAAATGAGCTGCTTTGCTTACTACATATTTTGCAATGAAATCCAATTTTAATCCGTTGGTTTACATTTTGAATAACATGATTATGTAAAAAGCATACACGTGCTGGTACCAAATGCCCTTTACAAAGACTACATGGCTACAAAGTTTTCATTTTGAGTCTGTGATTAAAAAGAAACAATTCTTCCTTCTGTTTTTCCTCTTCTGCTTTTGGGCAGATCTTAGATTCTACATGTAGAAGTTTGCACATAATGACGCATTACCTCTGTTGTTGCAACAACTGTATTCCTGTATACTTTTTTTTAAAGTATACTTCCCCAGAAAAATTTGGTATCACTCAAGTCATGCATCACAATCTAACTAATTCTTCTGTGACAAATTTTGACTAGAAGTTGACTGTGATTGATAACAAGGTGGCTTTTTTCTATAAGATGAAATGTGTGTTTTGATAAAGAAAGTAACATTAGGAAAACTGTGTCTTTGAATTGATCTTTCTATTTGAAATGTTAGGATTTTATCTATAAGAAATTTCTTTTAGTAGGCAGCATTTTTTATTTTTAATCAGAAAAAATCTTAGGTTTTCAGAATAAGATATAAAAAAATGTCAAAGCAGATTCAAATCAGTAACATGCACTGATCATAGCATTGGGTCAAGAGATAACAAATGTGAGTGCTGAATCTGTTAGACTACTCACTGAAAGAAACTGATGGAGATTAAAAAAGAAACAGTAGTTTGTTAAGTTACTCCTGATTCTCTAAGCTGAGTAAGAGAATCATAGAAGTATTTTTTAAATCATTATTGCTATATAAAAAGTTTTTTTCAAGTACTATATCCCTCCTATCTACATTTCTATGACACTGACTGCAATAAGAAGTGAGAAGCTATGCCATACATTTTTGTCGATTTCCTCTTTTCCTAATAGTTTTGGTTTGTCTGAGCTTGTTTAATCATTATTGATTTTTTTGAAAGATGATTTTCCCATAAAATTTTAATCTAGGAGTCGTTGAACCAGCCTTAACAGTGGAAAACATTGGACCAATGTCTGAAGAAAGTACTAATTGCTGTTGTTGATTGAATATCAACATAGACATGGATATGTTCCATAAGATTTTTTCCTTGCCTTGAACGTCTTAATTTTTAACACACATTGTGCTTGCTTAGTAATTTATTTTTAAAATCATTGAAAAGTTAAATGTAATATTAAAGATTAGTGTGAAAAGGCAGAATATATGCAATTAAAAAGTTGACAAAAAAAAAAAAAAAAGAAAAATAGTGAACTAGAAATGCTTGGTTTGGATTTTTAGTTGAGAAAGTAATTCTGTGCCATGTACCATTTGAAAACATTTTCTGCTGTGATTATTATTAGTATATTTGGAATAAGGTTAAAAGGAAAAATATGCTAGTATTATGATTGCTTTTTCAGGTAAGAAGTGTTAAATTTGAACTTTCATTATTGTGAAAAGAAGGGGTATTCTACACAGAATGTTTCATTTTATTTTGATACTGAAAAGATAATTAATTGTTGAAGTTTTAGTTATAAAATCATAGAATTGTTTAGGGTGGAAGATCATTGAGTTTAATGGTTAACCTAGCATGTCCCTGAATGTCACGTCTACATGTCTTTTAAATACCTCTTCATGGGACCTTTGAAGTCCCTTCCAATCTGGTGTTCCATGATTCTATGAACCCTTCTGGGGATGATATTTTTCCTAATATCCAACCTAGGCCTCCCCTGGTTTCATCTTGAGGCCGTTTCCTCTTATTCTGTCACTTCCTATGTGGGAGAAGAGGCAGACATCCACCTTGCAATAACCTTGTTTCAGGTAGCTGTAAAGTGATAAGGTTTCCCCTCAACCTCCATTTCTCCAGGATAAACAACTCTAGTTCCCTCAGACACTCCTAATAAGACTAGTCACTACCCCAGCTTCATTGCTCTTCTTTGGACATGCTCTAGCACCTCAATCTCCTCACTAACTTCTCGTAGTGAGGGGCTGAGAATTGGACACTATTAAAGGTGTGGCCTCACTAGTGCCAAGTATAAGGGGATGATCACTGCTTTAGTCCTGCTGGCCAAACTATTTCTGATGCAAGCCATATTGCTTTTGACCTTCTTGGCCACCTGGGAACACTTCTGGCCATTGACCAGCACCCCCATGTCCTTTTCCACCTGGCAGTTTTCCAGCCACTCTTCCCCAAGCCTGTAGCCTTGCATGGGGCTGTTGCAACTCAGGCGCAGCACCTGGCACTGAGACTTGTTGAAACTTTTACAACTGGCCTTGGCCCAGTGATCCAGCCTGTCCAGATCGCTCTAGAAAGCCTTCCTACCCTTAAGCAGAACAACAATGCCCCCAACTTAGTCTCATTTGCAAACTTATTGAGGGTGTACTTGGTCCCCTTGACCAGAACATTGCTAAAGATATTAAATAGAACTGACCCAAATACTGAGCCCTGGGGGTCAGCACTTGTAACTGGCCACCAACTGGATTTAACTTCATTCACCACCGCTCTTTGGGCCTGGCCATCCAGCCAGTTTTTTACCCAGTGAAGAGTACACCCATCCAAGCCAGGAGCAGCCAACTCCTTCAGGAGAATGTTGTGGGAAACAGTGTCAAAGGCTTTACTAACAACTCGGTAGATGGCATCCACCACCTTTCCCTCATCCACTAAGCTTGTCACTTTGTCATAGGAGATCTGATCAGTCAAGCAGGACCTACCTTTCATAAACCCATGATGTTTGGGACTGATCACCTCATGGTGCTGTATGTGTTGTTTGCTGGCACTCAAGATAATTGGCTCCATAACCTTCCCTGTCTCTGAAGTCGTACTGACAGACCTGAAGTTCCCTGGATCCTCCTTCTAGTCTTTCTTGTAGATGAGTGTCATATTCGCTAACATCCAGCCAGCTGAGACCTCCCTGGTTAGCCAGGGCTGCTGAGAAATAATGTAAAGTGGCTCAGTAACCACTTCTGCCAGCTCCCTGAGTACCCCTTGGGTGCATCCCATCAGACCACATAGACTTGTGTGTGTAGTGGTGTAGCACGTAGTTGACAATTTCCCCCTGGGTTATGGGGGCTTCATTCAGGTCCCCATCCCTGTCTTCTACCTCAGGGAGCTACGTCCCCAGAGAAACAACTGATCTTATATTAAAAACTGAAGGAAAGAATGCATTAAGCACCAGAAACTTTTCCTTATCTTTTGTCACTGTGTTTCCCCCAAAATCCAATAAATAATAGAGATTCTCTTTAGCCTTCCTTTTGGTACCTATATATTTATTTATTATATTTTTGTTGTCTTTTGCAGCAGTCACTAGATTATTTTTATTAAATACTTTTAAATCAGTGATATAAGAAGGTTACAGTTTTTCAACCAAAATAATACTCCCTTCATAGACCAAAGGATTAAACTTTTTTCTGAAAGTGATGGTAGGTGAAGCTGACGTGAAATTTCTGGCCTTCATTTTCCAGAAGATCAAACTAACTTTGATGAAGGTGTAGATCTGGAAACAAAAAAAATATCTTTTTTCCTGTGGTTATAATTATTTACTTATTTCTGTATTTTGCCTGTTCAATTCAACACTCATTGATAAAAAGATAAGAAGATATGTAGATAAGAAGTGGTTTGCTCTTTATCATAGTATATAGGAAATATTTATCAAAAAAAATTAACTTAGATAATTTAGACTAGTCTTCCTTTATGATTTGTTTATCTTAATTGCATTGACAGTTGACAGGTCAAAAAGGTAATATAATAACTGAGAAGGTTATAAATTGTTTCCTTCAAAATTTGTATGAATATGCACTTACAATTCCTGCTATTTATAAATCTATTTTTTCTTAATTTTTAACACTAATTTTGTTATGTTTATGGTCCTGAGTTACCTGCCATCTTGAATCATGGATCATCATATTGAGCATTGAAGCTTTCTGTTGCCAGAAATTTTGACATGCAATTGCAACATGCAAGTCCAGTGGTGTTAATCTGACAGTTTTACTGATCTCCTCTGCTTCTTTCTTTTCTGTTTTTCCATAAAGAACAAAAATATAACATTTCAACAGAGGCCAAGAAATTGACATGTTATCAACTGTGAAAATAGAAAGATTAGGAAGTTGTTACATGTATTTTAAGCATAGTGGTTCTGTTAGTCTTGTTTGCTTTTTCATCTGTGTTTTCCTTTTCTACTTAAGAACTTAAGGTATTATAACTTAAGGATATGTCAGAGAAATTGAATACAGAATATTACCCAAAGTATTACCATCTTCAATTACTGGAAAAATATTTTAGCATCTAGATGATATTCAGACAGTAAGGTTCTTCAAACCTGGTTTTAGTGTAATATGGTTCCTTTTTAAGTGAATCATTACCCAGCAATTATAATGCTGGTAGGTCTCTTCATGCTGCTGTTGTTTTCATGAAATGGAAAGCAGAGAAAATTAAAAAAATACCTTCTAGTCTCTTCCCTAAAGAGAATGAATTTTAAGGATACATGTATATGCAACAATATACTTAATTTTAAAAAATTAGTATTTAATGCTTTATGTTATAGCAAAGTTGAAATAGCAGCCAAAATAGGATAGTGCTGGGAAAAACTGTGGGTTGCTCACTTTCCTACAGGAAGGAATTACTGAGTATTATGGAAGAAAGTATAATGCATACATTTCTTAAAAGTCTGTGAGTGTAGGTAGAGTTTTTATTGTGTTGTATTAATGTTTTATTAAAAACGTTTCTTCATCCTTATAGTATAGAGTGCTGCCCCTCTTCTGGAAATATTTTCATTAGGGAGGAATTTTTAGCATTCAGTGTCTTCAAGGAAACTTGATAATTTTGGGGAGTGGTCCAGTGCAGAACTGAAACCAAAACATTCCCCTCGTTTGTATTAGGCTATTGATTACATAGAAATGGGTGTTGTAGAATAACAGCTTCTGAATTTTGATTTTTTTTTTTTTTTTTTAAATTGAAGTACTGTTTTCCATTAATGAAAAGGAAATTATTTTGAAAACTTTTTCCATGGATCTTGAACAAGTCACCTCAAGTGTTTTGGATTTAAGCATTTTAAACTTCATTGGCTACCTCTATTAATATGAGCATGAGGTAATGCCATCTATACTGTGAGTGTGAAGGAACTGGAACTTGCCTACATAGAATTTTATTTGTCAGAAGTACTCCCATATAATTTTACTGTTTGAATTATCGTAGTCCAAAATATCCTTGAATAGTTTGAAAGTTTGCATGAACCAGAGAACACTCCTAAGTGGCATTCTGCATCAAGTCATTCAGTTTAAATAAGGAATTGTTTTAAGCATAAGAACGAAGTCCGTTCTGTACTAGGTGGTAAATTCAATTTATGAACGCAAAAGTAGATACCTGTTCTATGAATTTGACTGCAGTTTGAACCTATTTTTAAGTTTTTGTTTTGTTTTGGGTTTTTTTTTTTTTTGTTTTTTTGTTTTTTTGTTTTGGGTTTTTTTTCAGTTTTTCTCAGTTTCTTTAAAGCATAGTGTCAAAACATGATATAAGATTGCACTAATGGTTTTACTAATACTATTGTGGATTAGGGTTTCCCAGTGAAATTGAATGGCAAGCAGAGCAAAGGCTGCTTCCAAAAGCTTCCTGCAATCATTATCAGCCTGTGCAGCGTATGCAATTCAGGTCAGGTGAAGCAGTTACTGCTTTCCCAGTCCATTAAGTTGAAAATGCTCTGCCAGCTTCTTAGCTGTGTACTTCATGAATTTCATTTGCTTATTAAATTACTACAGCAGATTCAAAATTATTTTTTTCTATTTTTATGGTCCAATCCCTATCCTTATCCCTCCTAGTATCTTTAAATGCCAGCACAATCCATGATTTGCTCTTTATCTTACTTCAGGTTAGTAAAGATGATTGGGCTATGGATGCGAAAATGAGGTAATGTTCTAAAAGACTAATTAATTTTGAAGGCAAATGAAAGTGGGAGTATTTAATAGAAAAATTATGGGGGAAAAAAAAAGTAGCAGTGGAAAAAAAAACATTCCAATAAATTAAAATCCTGACTTGAGCAAAGTAAGAATTAGAACTCCCTCTGTATTCGTCAGGGCCAGGATTTCACTTACATTATCTGTGTAACATTTTCTAAAACCAAAGAGCACCCGTGAGTTCAAGCCAGCAGGAAATATGCTGATATAAATGTGAATGTGATTTTAATTAGAGTCAAGAGAATAATGGACATTTTTTTAGTAGCTGAGTTGAAAATTCAGGAAATAAATTTCACGCTAACAGTAACAAATGCTTTTTTTGCACTCTTTTATTTTTTTCATATTTTGCTTTATTAAAAGATGCTTAATTTTAAACTAAAAAACAGTACAAAAGCATAAGCTGTTGACACAAAGTTCTAACCCTTATAAAAAATAATAGACATGAAAACATGGAATGGAAGATGTTTTCTAAACTTTTTCTTGCTTATTGTGCTGCTGAAACTTTTTATTTATCCTTTCATGTCTGTCCCAGCAAGATATCAGGATGTACCTGTACCGTGCTTTGTGCACTTTCAGGAGAGCCTCAGGTTTCTTCCAATCTATGGTGAAGTTGAAACTATAGGTAAGAGAAGCAAATAGCGCTAGTTTTATCATAAACAAAATGTTTATACATTAAAGTCCTAACATTCTGGGGGTGAAAGCTACTATTTGAGGACACCCACATTAGTTTGTGTATTATTTTGTTATTTTGTCTTAACTGTAAAGCATCATAATTTATAGTATTTAAATCCTTCTTTGTCTTTGGACCTTTGACACTTCTCATCAGCTAGAGAAAAGCTCTGAGGAAGTCCTCATTTGGCATTCAGCCTTGTGCATATGACATTTAGAGGTTTAAGATGTCATCTGATACGAAAGAAAAAATCACCATACTTTAATATAATAGAAAGCTTTCTGTTAGTTTCTCAAGAGACTGCTGCAATCCTAGACTGCTCAAGGGGTAGACGGACCCCTGGGACTCTCGGCAGTGGTAGTACCTTCAGGGCCAGAGACCAGGTACAAAATGTCTGCTTGCACTCAGCTCAGTTTTACTGAGAATATTGTCATTTTGTGAGGAATAAGCTGGGGTAAAGCAATGCAAGGTAAGAGCCCTAATAGAAGCACACGTCTTGACAGGAAGCTGACCCAAAGGTAGAAGATGAAAAACCGTAATGGAAATGGCACCAGAAGATGGCAAATTGGAAAAACCCAGGGTCAGATGCTCCAAGGGCCAGTGTTGCTGACCTGTTCCCATCAGACTGCGAACTGGTTGGATTGAAAAGACTCATGATGTTATCCACATTAGGTGAGGTGAGCATGTAATGTTTAATTTAACATACCCATTAGTCCCAGCTATGTTGTGTATCAATAAATAACTGTTTCATATGCCTGAAATGTGCATATTGTGTTCGTGGAGTAATGGTCTGCATTGTAGAAGAAACAGAAAAATGAGTGACCTGGAGAGGAAGATTCATTCTATGTATAAACCTCATTGAATATCACAATGAAGCTTCCTTGGGATGTGACAACACTTTCTGTTTCACTGAGCAACTCTGGGAGCTTGCCTTTGAAGTTAGTGTTGCCCTTTTCAAAGTATAACTCACTTAGAGGAATCTGACCTCAACTTTTTTATGCAGAATTGTAAAGTTAAGTAAATGGCAATAGTAAGAAATAAAATACAATATAATCTAATTCTTCTGGGAAAAAGAAATATTTTTATAATGGAAAATTGAGGTCTCTGCCTCAGAAATGTAAATTACTCTTTTGATTCTGTTTCCTCCCCTCATCCCCTGGCATGCAAATGACTCATGTAGCTATCAGAAATATCAGAAAAATAACAGTTTAATGTCCTATCACAACCACTTTGAATACAATGAATGAATCAATAAAGTTATATGTCATTTTGGTGTTAGATAGCATTCGTCAGGTGGATTTGCCACATTAGTCTGAGAGAGCATAAGGTAAGGTCTCCTCCTTTTTGTGATATACAGGTACTGAATACTAATTGGCAACATCACAGACTTCTGTTGACAACACATACCTCCTTGTAATTCAGCTATGTTTAGCCAAGCATTTCCTTTGCACGCCCATTAGCCATGAACACAGGCAAACATTTCACATTTGAAAACAGTACCTCCATTTTTACCATATGTAGTGGCAAAATGGACCACTTTTATATGTATATCTGCACTTCCAGAAGCACATTTAAATGATAAAATGGCTTTATAATAACAGTTTTTAGAGGATTCAGTGATTGATTTCTGAAGATAGACATCTAGATTCTAAGTCAGGAAGGAGCACAGGTCTCATGTTTAGTGCAGTTGCAAAAATTTAAAGCCTGAAACTGTGATGTCTAAACTAAAACAATAATCCATCAATACATAGTAATTTTCTTTTTGGAATATGTTTCATATTTATAGATACAAAGCTGTTATTTCTTCAGCTGCATTTACATGGTCACAGTTAAAAGGGCTTCTGCCTGATCTTTATCAGGAAAATTAAGTAAAAAATACAGTATTTTTGTGCTGCAAAAAGGTATAAGTACTACAACAAAGAATCAAAGAATCACCTTTTAATTTCTTGGGTTTTCTTTGTTTTTGTTTTTTTTTTCTAATTAATACTGCAAACTATTTGTGGGCCTTTGGACTGCCATTGGTACTGAAAACCAATTAATTTGGAATAAATACATTATCAGAAAAATTATTATAGAAGCTGAGCATAATATGCAGCTATCTGAGAGAGACTGAAAAGAAAGCATAAAAGCAGACAACGATTTATGTGATATATTTAATTATACTGAAGACGCAGTCACAGTAGAGTTCAGCGCTGGCAAACACATAGAATCATAGAATCATAGAATAGTAAGGGTTGGAAAGGACCTCAAGATCATCGAGTTCCAACCCCCCTGCCATGGGCAGGGACACCTCACACTAAACCATGCCATCCAAGGCTATGTCCAGCCCCACCTTGAACGCCGCCAAGGATGAAGCATCCACAACCTCCCTGGGCAACCCATTCCAGGGCCTCACCACCCTCACAGTAAAGAATTTCTTCCTCAGATCCAATCTAAACTTCCCCTGTTTAAGTTTAAACCCATTACCCCTTGTCCTCTCACCACAGTCCCTAATGAAGAGTCCCTCCCCAGCATCCCTATAGGCCCCCTTCAGGTATTGGAAGGCTGCTATGAGGTCTCCACGCAGCCTTCTCTTCTCCACGCTCAACAGCCCCAACTTTCTCAGCCTATCTTCATACGAGAGGTGCTCCAGTCCCCTGATCATCCTCGTGGCCCTCCTCTGCACTTGTTCTAACAGTTCCCTGTCCTTTTTCTGTTGAGGACACCAGAACTGCACACAATACTCCAAGTGAGGTCACACAAGAGCAGAGTAGAGGGGCAGGATCACCTCCCTCGACCTGCTGGTCACTCTCCTTTTGATGCAGCCCAGGATACGGTTGGCTTTCTGGGCTGCGAGCGCACACTGCCGGCTCATGTTCATTTTTTCATCAACCCACACCCCCAAGTCCTTCTCCGCAGGGCTGCTCTGAATCTCCTCTCGCTCAACCTGTAGCTGTGCCTGGCATTGCTCCGACCCAGGTGGAGGACCTTGCACTTGGCATGGTTAAACTTCATCAGGTTGGCATCAGCCCACCTCACAAGCGTGTCAAGGTCCCTCTGGATGGCATTCCTTCCCTCCAACTTATCAACCGAACCACACAGCTTGGTGTCATCGGCAAACTTGCTGAGGGCACACTCAATCCCACTGTCCATGTCACCCACAAAGATGTTGAACAAGACCGGTCCCAACACCGATCCCTGGGGGACACCACTCATTACTGGTCTCCAGCTGGACGTTGAGCCATTGAGCACTACTTTTTGCGTGCGGCCATCCTGCCAGTTCTTTAATCACTGAGTGGTCCACCTATCAAATTGATGTCTTTCCAACTTAGAGAGAAGGATGTCATGTGAGACAGTGTCAAAGGCTTTACACAAGTCCAGGTAGATGACATCAACTGCTCTGCCCCTGTCCATCAGTTCTGTAGCCCCTTCATAGAAGGTCACCAGATTGGTCAGGCAGGATTTCCCCTTAGTGAAATCATGCTGGCTGTCACCAAGCACCTTGTTGGTTTTCATGTGCCTTAGCATGCCTTCCAGGAGAATCCGCTCCAAGGTTTTGCCAGGCACAGAGGTGAGACTGACTGGTCTGTAATTCCCTGGCTCATCCATTTTCACCTTCTTAAAAATGGGGGTTATATTTCCCTTTTTTCCAGTCATCGGGAACTTCACCTGACTGCCATGATTTTTCAAATATGATGGACAGTGGCTTAGCAACTTCATTTGCCAGCTCCTTCAGGACCCTTGGATGGATTTCATCCGGTCCCATGGACTTGTGTACGTCCAGGTTCCTCAGATGGTCTCGAACAAGATCCTCCCCCACAGTGGGCCCAGGGTCCCCACCCTCACCGTCCCCGCGTCTGCCTTCCAAGACTTGGGTGGTGTGGTCAGAGCATTTGCCGGTAAAGACAGAGGCAAAGAAGTCATTAAGAACCTCAGCCTTCTCCAAATCCAGGGTAGCCAGTTCTCCCGATAGCTTCTGGAGAGGGCCCATGGTGTCCCTAACCTGTCTTTTATTGGCAATGTACCTATAAAATCCCTTCCTGTTATCCTTAACATCCCTAGCCAAGTTTAATTCTAAGTGGGCCTTAGCTTTCCTAACCTGGTCCCTAGCTTCCCGGACAACATCCCTGTATTTTTACCATGCCGCCTGACCTTGCTTCCACCTTTTATAAGCCTCTTTTTTCCTTCGAATTTTGCTCAGCAGGTCCTTATCCATCCAAGGAGGTCTCCTGGCCCTCCTGCTAAACTTCCATAGTGAGAACATAGATTTGATCTTCATAAAGTTACTAAACAGTTAGTTAAACAGGTTTGCATTTTGAATCACTGTGACTGAAATAGTAAAAATTTTTAAAATACTTGGTAAAATGATGGTGCTTTTTTATTATTACAATTTTTTTATTTCCAAGGGAAAAACAGACAAAAAGGCTAAACTTTCACTACAAAAAGAGCTAACATTACTTGTCGTGGGTTAAACTTCTAGGTTCCTCCTATGGCAAATAAAAGGTGTTTTAGAGGATGCAAGCAATCTTTTCCTTTGAGTGAATTCTCCAGAGAGCCTCTATTGACGTAAATGAAGCTAGACTTAAATTTTGAAATACCACCTAAAAGTGTGCATTTCATCACCCTTTTGATTTGGGTCCTCTTTGCTGAAAAGAGTTTTGGGAAAATCTAGGAAAGGGCCTATTAGAAATTCACATAATAAGCTGAGCTCAGTTTTTATTTTGGTTCCATTCCAGGTTGTAACAGCTTTTATTCTATTGATTTTACTTAATTCATTTTGGCTTTATTTTATGCATATTGAAGGCCATGTCAGTATTAATACTTAACATCTTCCAGCACTGATGGTAGTCATTATGTTGGTGCAGACTGGGAAGGCATATCTGTCAGTGATTAAATATCAGAACACTCAAGTCTCATCTTATTTGGGTTCAGTGGTGAGAGAACAGAAATCCCATCACTCACCTGTATTGTTCCTTCTGGTATATCTGTTGGTAGTAACAAATTAGAAATAGTATGATAAATATTTTTAATGGTGAAAAAATGTGCAACTCCAGGAGTAATGTGAAAAAGAAACTACATGTATTTTGTTAAAAACAGACAAAAGGACGCAAATGGCTACATCCCAAACTCAGATGGCAGAAGCTGTTGTTAGACATATGAAAAAAAACTGCACAGATTTTCTAAAGCAACACTTGTTTAAAATGCTAACTTATGTGTAAGGGAGACTAGGTAATCATTGCTGGTGGTGTGTTATTATTTAACTTAACAGCAGAGCAGGTAAGGCGGCACAGGGGTTTTTTTTGTTGATTTGCTGCCTTTTTTTTTTTTTTTTTTCTTGTTAAAAGAATCATTCCTGCTGGTGCCAGGGGGTTCTGAGGAACAAATATCAAATCTCAGTGAAATGACTCAGTGAATGAGGGGGCCATTAGGTGTCTCTGGTATGCAATACACCTATTGCCTAAGGGGGAAAGTAGGTACCAGTTCTGAGATCTTATATATATATATATATCTTAGCCACTGCATTCCTCTCACATAGCTTTGCCTAAATAATTAGGTAATAATTTAGTACATCTCTATAAATGTTCTAAAATATTTCATTGATGAAGTTTAACATTAGCAGCAATTTTCTTTCCTGGAAAAAAATTACTTTTTGTGGTAGGCCTAACACATCAAAAAAACTTCTCTTTTCAAATGATCTACTTCACATACTTTGTTGGGATATCCTTATTTAGTGTAAATCTACTGGCCAATTGCATTCCTGGATAAAAACAGAGTGAACAGCTGATAAGCAGGATCTCTGCTATATAGCAACTGGGATTATATTTAGCTTTTTCTGCCTTGTGAGTATCACACCATTGTCATAAACTTTTGTATGAGGTGATACTTTGTTTTCCCTTGAGTGAATGTGGACATCAATACACGCATGTGTGTGTCTGTATTAGTAAGAGATACAAAAAAACAAATTAATGTGGAGCTAAAGGTACGATCTCAGAAGTCTTAAATCAGCAAAATTCCATGGAGGTTAATGCAAATTTACTGAGGCATACACCTGCAGCTTTATCAGCACAAAGTTTTGAAATCCTTTAGTATATTTGTATCTCCACCTTCCTGACTTATGTTAGATATAATTAAGGAAGGGACAATAGATTAATACATCCCTAAAGATATTATTATTGGTTTTAATAATTTTCATGGTGATAACTATGGATTAATCACTACTTAGCTTCAAGTATTAAAAATGGCTTTACAGAAAAGAATACCAGAATTATTCACACAATTTGTTTTTTATGAATTGTGGGAAAAAAATGCTAACAACTACAATGAACTCATTAAAACTCAGTGGTGAAGCATTATAAATTAAATTTGGTGGTCAAAATGCTTCAGATTTTGTAACTTCGTTTCATTCAAGGTGCCAAGATTTCCATTAAATAAAGCTATTTAATGGAAATCCTGTGGTTTGATGAAACACCTGGGAGTTTTCTTTTGTCAGATTGATTTTAGACTGATAAAATAATTTAAGGAATGTAACAAGTGCCATTAAGGGCATTTCTAGTGTAAAAAATATTTTCTTTTTGAAACAGAGAGGAATGAGATATTTTCATTACACGCTGATTACATTTTTTTAATTTTGTTTTAAATGCTGATAAATTGTATGTAAAGCTACAGAAATGTTCATTCTACAAACATCTTTGCGTGCTAAGCAGCATGGAAACGATATCTACAATAATACCTCCAGAGCAAAACAAAGAAATGCTGTCAAGTTCAGATAAAACAAAATTTTTTTTTTACTGGAAATATTATCACTCGCTCTTTTACAGTGGTAAAATCAAAGCTATATTTTATTGCATAGTAAAATGACAGTATGTGGCTTTTGGCTGTAACAAAATATACAAGAGTTCAGGAAAGCTTACCAAGAAAATATGTTTGTTTGAATTGCTGATAGCTGTTCAGTAAATACTAGCAAGGTAATGAGTTTTTGCCTTTACAAACTAATTAGTCCTGCACTAGTATGGTACAGGACACCTTTAGGTAATTGCTTTGAGAACGCAGGCATTGCCATGTTACTGGTTTCTGCTTTATGTTGTTTTGGCCACAGTGAGGAAGATAAATGTGTTCTTACCTCATACTTTTGGAAGCCGCGGTAAATCTGTGAATCTGAAAAAATCACTAGCGATACTTAAATTATCTGAATGTAGAGGAACATTTTCTCATCACTGCCACATAAACAATGTGCTTGCCTGTGTTTTAATAGGATTTTTGGTCTGTTGAATTAACTGGTTTCTTTTATAAAAAAAAATTTTGTTACCTGTTATTCCTAGTTGCAGTCTGAAATAATAGAAATCTTTCTTTAAAAACAATACAATTTACAAGTCAGAGAAAAGAAAATGAAGAAAAGAGAATATGGTGGTGCATAATTGCCAGAATATAATTGGAGAATAGAATAGACATATTGCTTGCAGGTGGCTGACAGTAAGACAGCTAAAAGAAAGTAAACACTATTAACAAAGTTTCAATTATTTAGTGATGCATGCAAAATTAAAATGTGACAAAAGAAGCACAAACTAGGGAATTAATATAAAAAAATAAAATAAAGTAATCAACATGTTGTTGTGTTTTGTGTTATTGGAGGCTTTTTGTGACCAGGTTTTCTCAGTTCTACTAAGGCTGCCCAATTCAGCTGCCCTTAGCCAGCCTTGCAGGGAGGCTTGCAGAGTCCAAAGGAGTCTTAGAAAGATTGACGAAAAGCACAAAAGAGGTCAGCATTGATAAGTGCTCATTTATACCCACCTGGAAAGTAGAGATTGGGTGACAGAATGTGATCTAAAATTGATGCTTTGTCTTAGTGGTTCTTGCTCACAAAAAAATGTGAAGCTTTTGACCTCATTTTCCCAGACTTCTCTGCTTTGAAAACACTGGTGGATGCCTTTCCTTGCTGGAATAGTCTCATTATAAAGGTTTACATTTTGTGTAGCCTATGTCTAATTCTATGAAGTTTATCAGCTTTCTGATGTCAAATAGGCCCCACTGAAGCAGATCTGGAAGGACCAATGTGTTTCTGCTGTTTGGAATGAGGTTTGGCTAACACCATCTTTTTTTTTTTTTTTTTTTTTTTCTTCCAGCTGACAGGTTGATGTATATACAGTGGTCATTTGCAAAATTCATTGCATTACATCTTTCAGCCTTTCTGAAGGACACTGCAACACAGAGCCACCTCAGCTAGCTTATCTCACACTATGTTATGAAAGAAATGAGGAGAAAACAGTTTAAAGACAGAAAGCAGGAGATGACTGGCAAAAGTCCAGTCACCTCTAGCAGAACTTTTCTAGGGGCTTATTGCCAACCAAACCCAATTAAACTGACACCTGATCTGAGCTGGTAAGGCTGAAAGGCACTGTGCTTCTTCCTGGCTTGGTTTTCTGTGTGGACTTACTAGTACGAGACTACATGTTATCTTGAGTGGTAAATACCTTTGAGCTCCACTGTAGATGATAAACGTGCCCTAGGTACATGCGGTTTTCAAGATCACAGCTGACCATTTCACAGCTTGCTGATAGACTATGAGGCTGTTAGACAAACTCACTTGACAGCCCTCAAATAACTGATGGGGTTTAATTTAAAGAGACCATGGTCTTATAAGTTTGTAATAAAGCATGAAGCTGACATGGTTGTCTCACATGGTTGTCTCACACCACACTAAATTATTTCCAGGTGGAAAGATAACTTCTCTTAATTATTACAAGGTAATACGATTGTCAAGTGCTATTAAAAACACCACATTTTCTATAAAACATGATAAAAAAAGGAAAAGAAATTTGAATGCATCTCCATTTTACAGTGAGATTATTTTTAATATCTTATTTCTCCTATTTAGATGATTTGATTGTATGAGGCAATTTGAATCAGTTGAAACATAATATTTGGCTAAATCTCATTAAAAGTGATTACACAAATAAAATAAAAACTCTTTCCAATATTTGGAAAGTGAAGGCTAATTCCCAAAATGTGTTGAAAAAAAGAGATAGATGTGCTTACTGCAGGTCTGTTTCCTGAAATGAGATTTACATTTGTAATTATTTACCTGCTTCAGGGTTTGCATAAAATAAAATAGATTTTGCATAACTGATTGTAAGGGCTTTATGCAGAATATTGACAATCATATTTGAGATTACCATACGTTTAGTGGCTTTTTTGCAGTAATAAAGTGATTGCAATTTTCCTTTATCGCCTAAACAATATTAAGGAAAAATATTCTCTCATGATGAACTATGAGTAAACCCTTAGTGCCTGGGATCTTCTTTTTTAGATCTTGACTCCTGAGAATCTTATTTTACAGAAAAAGCTTAGAGTAAATCAAGGTGTAGTCAGGCTGACTGTTGTGTAAATGTTATACCTGTTTATATTTGAACTACTATGTAGAGAGAGTGAAGTTAACATAGAAATACTTTCTGCTTTTATTGGAAAACACAAACCTTAAGGTCTAATAAAAATGAAAGAGAAAGCAAAGTTTTCATATGTTAGGAGCTGTAGACACTAAGGTTTTATATTGTATGAATGAAGAATAAAAAAACTTCCCTTTTTTCTACACTTAGTACCCTGAATTAGATGCGAATGATGATAAAAAAATAAAATACAATAAAATACAGAATAGTCAGGTTAATGAGTGTGATAAATATTATGTTAATATTAATAAATATTAAGTTCCTGGATAATTTGGGAAGTTACTGTTAGAAGCAGGTTAAAAAGAAGGATATAACCCACTCAGGAATTTACATAGAATGGTAATTTATGAGCACACACTCAGAATTCTACTCAGATTTTACTGAATCTCAGTGTAGCAAGTATTGACCACTTCTTTGTTGCTCTGAATGTCATAGATATCATTTTTTATTTGATTATGTTGTCCAGTAATAGCTAATGAACATGTAGAAAGTATTTTTATTGTTTAAATTTTATGGTATTACATCCACTTTATAGCTTGCTTTGAATTATCACCATATCTTTGAACTACACTTGTGTGCTTAACATCTCAGTATATTTTTTGTCAGATGCTTGAACTCAAAAGGAAGGGAACCTTGTGAATCTCAAGGTATTTTCATTTGTTGCACTGACTACATATACTTTTATTAATTCAGGAAAATCCTCATTATTTTGATCTATTAATCTTTTGCCAGAACTTCTGTAGAAACTCAGGCCTTCTAGAACAGGGAGGATGATTACGGTGAAATTTATTTAAACTCTGTGCTGCAATTATTTTACCCTCTCCTTCTGGTTTTAGAGAACTGAACAAAGATGTTTCCTTGTTCAACTTTGAGATACTATAAAGCCTCCACAGAAGGTGCAGGTGAGAAATGAGAAATGAAGGATTAGCTCCTTCTGGTACATGATTTGCCTTTTTCATTTTAGTCCCAAGATTAATATCAAAATATATTTATGTGACTAAGGGCTTAAAGAAATCTAGTGCTCTTGTCTCCTGCTTATCTGCCCTTAGTACTTTTATTAAGCATTGATGAAAACAGAGCCACTTTTTAAAAATACAGAATACATATATATCTATATATTGTATTTCTAAATATACATGTGTGTATAAGTTACTGTATATTCCTATATATGCATAGGTGTTCCTTTCCTCAAGGAACTTATACATATACTTTTCTGTGTATACATAGGACGTACATGAATACAAATACACACAAACACACGCACACATATATTCCTTTCATTTATACAACATTGTTGGCTTTTTTTTTAGATATGTTCTTCATTTCCCTTTCAGGTGTCCGAATATAAAAAATCTAGCGAAAACACATACGTGATTTAAAACAATCTTTAGCAGCATCAAATGCAAATATGGTATTTATTAATAGTGTCATGAGCTCAAAGAATTTGACTTTTTCTGCCAATAGGCTCCAAGATGTTAAGCAAACAGCATGAAAAAGCAAAGACAATTGTCTAGTGTTTGTATCACCTATTTGTATCTGACAAACTTTTAAACATAGAATCCCCCAGAATTCTTATATATAAAACTTAAGATTAGGTTACTGATGATTTTTTTTTATTATTATTATTATTACTACTAATTATTATTACTAAGTGGTGATCTGCTTTTTAGAAACTTGTAAAATTAGAGAAAACAAAAAGTCGAACACTGGAGTAACATTATTATTGGACTATTATTGTAGCATATATGTTGGTTAAAGCTATTTTATAAATTACATTAACTGACAGCAATTTTTCTGGATTAATTTAACAAATTAATTTTTAATAGAGGATTACAGTTGTCCTGATATATGCTATAAGAACAAAAAGTGCTTTCAAATTAATTTATGGCACTGTATAATTTGCCTAGCTATTGATAATTCTCCCCTGGTTGTTTAAAATGTCTTTAATGTTTGAATAACAGTCAATGAAGTAAACAAAATGCCAAGAGCAAAACCAAATTTTGTTCCATGCCAAGAGACAGAGATCAGAGATAAGCTGGTAAGGGACAGTGCCTATTGCAGTAGTGTAGACTATG
Source organism: Amazona ochrocephala (assembly GCA_039720435.1). NCBI lineage: Eukaryota > Metazoa > Chordata > Aves > Psittaciformes > Psittacidae > Amazona > Amazona ochrocephala. The sequence continues at coordinate 59,447,868 of CM077877.1, forward strand.
CCCATGTTAGCAGGGAGCACAGGGAATTATCTGTGGATCTGTAGGGAAAAACAGGCAATGCTGAGGACCCAGAACCTTCCTACACGTTTTACCATGTTTTACTTCAGACTAGTTCTAGTCTGATGGACAAAATTTCCATTAATGATTACAGCATGCTAGGTAAGCTCCTCAAGTGCATTTCCCAGAATACTTGCTGTTGAAAGAAATTCAGGTCATGTATTCTAAGACCATACCCTGACATGAATCAAAAAATGATAAAGCACGCCTATGTAAACATTTTCATTTGGATCAGGTGTACAATTTTGAAGCATATTTCCTGTCTGCGTCCCTCTCTGAGCTTTATTCAGGGAAATCCTGGAAAGCAGAAAGTGGATCTTTCATATGAAAATAATTTGAAAGGTGTATGATAGATGGAAACTGGAGGCCAGACTAGAGCTATTTTAAGATCATGTTACACCATGTTGGGTCCTCAGCATCCACTGTTTCACTTTACAGAACTGGTCCACTCCATTGCTTGCTCAATGTGTATGCCTGGAAAACTTGCTTCTGGCATAGACTCCTGATGCAGGCTGAACTGCTAAAATAGATGTGTCCATAGAAGATGCAGTCTGTTTATTTTAAATTACATTAAATAACAACAAAATATGAATGGAATAACTTAATGCTAAAAAAGAAGGCGGAACAATGTTTGATACCAACACTGGCTTTGAATTTATAGGCAACAAAATCATTTCTGATGTTTGTCATGTTTTTAATGACAAGTGCTGACAACATTATTTTCACTGGTTCTATATATGAACTAGCTTGTAATTAGTTCAAGAAAACAGGTCAACCTTGGGCAGTAGGATAGAGTTGTGAATGGTGGAGATATGCCAGCAGAATACAGAAAAATAAGTAAGGAAATAGAATACAAAATTTTCAAGTGACAATGACTGATATATGTATATCTCTATGACAGTGAATGAGCATGGGCTCTTTAAACACTGACAATAGAGAACTAAAAAGAAATAATGAGAAAAATGAATTTACTAAATAGTTGAAAATGAGAAAATTCAATGTAATAATTATTGTTCAGAAGGAAGAATGCAAGACACAAACAAAGGAGCTTTGCCTGGAGTCCAGAACTTGATCCAAAGTGTTTGAAGTCAGCAGGAAGCCACTGTCTTCCATGCACTTTTTGGCAGCCTTGCACTTTAATGTCAATGTGAAAAATCTGGCACATCTCTCAGCTGCTCCATAATTCAGTTCTGATCTTATAACAGTGCTTCATCAGTTCATTCCTTTGCTTATATTTCTAAACTAATCTCAGGATAATTCACTCTATAGGCTCCTTCTGACCTCTCTAATCATGATGGTTCTTATAATCTAAATGGTGATTTGAATCAGATTCCCCTGTATTTGTCTTTTGTCCCCAGAGAAGGGAGCATTTGCCAGGGTTTAAAGCTAAAATAGATAAAAGAGAGTAAGTTGCTTGGGAAAGTGATTCCTATAATATCGTAGGTGTATCACTGAATTAAGGATGATTTTTAAACTTATGCGTTTGGTTATAGGCTGTTACACTGTGCCCATCTTTTTTCTTTACATCCAGGCTGGCAAGTTAAACATTTTTGTCCTGTGTGGTATTTCTAAGTCAGTCTCTCTTTTTTTCCAGAAATGTCCAGTCCTCAAGGAACAAGCAAACTAAACGGAGAAAGAATATCCTCAGCTTGTCAGAGGAGGAGCTGGAGCTATTCAGCTGAAGTGGCCGAAAAGTCAGGAGTTCTTACCATCTTGTGAGATCCATAGTTGAGAGTGCACAGCTCTTTATACCAGGATACTCTGACAGCTCCCTTACCTCTTCAGCAGTAGTGAGAGGTGTAGCTTGGTCTCCCACAGGATCTGTGCAAAGCGATGTAGCCCTTCAGCTGGCTAGGCCTCCATCCACATGTCGACACTCTGACTGCAGGACAACTACACACCAAACAGTCATGTGGACAACATCTTCTGATAAATTTAGAGCAGAGAAGGCTTTGCTAAAGCTGAAAATGCCTGTCTGATGCTGGTCCACTGGTCAAGCTACAAAGCTGAGAAATGGTTCTGTGTTTTTACAGAGAATATTTAGAACACATACAAAATTAGATGTGTAAATCAACAGCTGCTAAGTAAATCAGCCACTCTCAATAACTAATACTGAAAGACTTTGGTTGGCAAGAAACTGAACATGACCCAGCAGTGTGTGCTGGCAGCCCAGAAAGCCAACCATATCCTGGGCTGCATCAAAAGAAGTGTGACCAGCAGGTTGAAGGAGGTAATCCTGCCCCTCTACCCTGCTCTTGTGAGACCTCGTGAGTATTGTGTGCAGTTCTGATGTCCTCAACTTAAGAAGGACACAGGGCTGTTGGAGCAAGTCAAAGATGATCAGGGCGCTGGAGCACCTCCCATATGAAGATAGGCTGAGAAAATTGGGGCTGTTCAGCCTGGAGAAGAGAAGGCTGCCTTGGGACCTCATAGCAGCCTTCCAGTATCTGAAGGGGGCCTACAAGGGTGACAGAGAGGGACTCTTCATCAGGGGTTGTAGTGAGAGGGCAAGAGGTAATGGATTCAAACTTAAGGGAAGTTTAGGTTAGCTCTAAGGAACAAGTTCTTTACTGTGAGGGTGGTGAGGCACTGGAACAGGTTGCCCAAGAAGTGGTAAAATCTCCAACACTGGCAGTGTTCAAGGCCAGGTTGGACAGAGCCTTGGGTGACATGGATCATGGGTGTGAGGGATACATGCCTACGGCAGGGGGGTTGAAACTAGTTCAGCTTAAGGTCCTTTCTAACCTTAACTCTTCTATGATTCTATGAATCTATGACATAACATAAAATTTCAAGTGAAGGAAGAAACAAGTAGGATTGCAAAAAATAAGTGCAACTGTCATGCTGGTTTATTGGTTTAAAATTAATTAGATACAGACATTCAAATTTGAGAAGTGAAAACATATGAGAAATCCAAGCAATCAAAATAAAAGAACAAATAAAGTTGCAAAAATATAGCTGGTGACACATCACATAAAATCAAATTTCTGTATGTATATCACAGAAGAGCAGTCATTATGAAAGAATACACACGTACATGATACTTAGGTACTATGAATACTAAAGATAAAAGTGTGCCTTGCTTTTTAGGCTTTCAAATGTCAGGGAGAACTATCACATCACAATTTCTCTTATAATGAATGCAATCTCTGGCACTTTACCCTCTTCCTCTTTCTCACATTATTCTCATTCTTTCTCATTTGAGAAGTCACACCAAACTTAATAGTACCACTTGCTTGTATGAAGTCAGTAAACTTACAAAGTGTCCGTGGCTTTCTTGAAAATGTAACCTACTCTTAGTTTTAAATATAGTTCATACATAGAGGTAAAAACTCTGTTTTTTTGTCTCATCTTGTGGTTTGTTGATCACAAAGATAAATTTATTTGAACTTTCAAATATCAAATTATTGCAAAACAGATTTATATCAGCTTGTCTAGAAACAGCTCAGGCTTATACGAGACAGAAGAAGAACCCCAAACCTGCAGAGGTCACTAAGAAAACAAACACAAGTTGTTCTGGAACTGCTCCTCTTGTCTTAGATGTCTTTGTAAACCATTGTACCATAAAACAAGAACTACTGGATCATGGAGTTTATAAGTGGAATTAAAACAGTTTGTTGTTCTTCCTTGTCACAGGTATAAATGAGAAAATGGAACTGGAGAAAAATGCAGTAGGATCTTGACAACCTGCATTTCTCTTCTTTTCTAGATGGTTCCAGGACAGTTCTTTAATTGCAGCCACACAGGTGATATCCAAAGTAAAATAAACAGACACATAGAAAAAAAAAAAAAAAGAAAAAAGATATATTAGCAGTGCAATTACAGATATTTCCTCTCAATCTTTGTTACTGCTTCCTTAAAAAGAAAGAATGGCAGAAAGCAAACAGGATTCTTGTGTTTCAGAAATAAAATTAGGTCCACTTTGGGGCAGACTTTCTAGGAGACTATTACGTCTCAGTGAAAAGATGGAAAAAGCAGACATCTGGAAATCCTGCAGCTCCTGAGTACTGTAATAAAAGAAATTGTTTTTAAGTAAGTCTTCAGTAGCAAACAGATAAAAATTTGCTAGTTTGGTAGCATGTAAATTTGAACAGCTAGATAAGTAATAAAGAAAACAATTATTGGAGGCATTCTCCCAAATAAATACATCAGATATATTTCAGTCTTTTATGGGCTAGACGATTATCTGACATATTTAGTCAGTTGAAAGTTAATTGTAGGAATGGGAGATTCTATCAAATAAAATTAGTACTGGTCTGTTAGCCATGTCCTAATCAAAACAAAAGAACTCAATTAGTTGCCACTGTGATTTCCAACCAGCATTGTAGGTCTATTTATTGCATTCTTGGGATAAAAATCAGAATTCTGATTAGATGCACCCTATAGTAAATTGTCAAATCATAAGGCATATTTACATATAAATGTTTTAAAAACTCTAAATTATGCTTGTGATTTTGCTTCACCGACTTATGATGATAGTTGATTTTAACAAGACTTCTCACTGAGTCGTTTTCAATGTGCAGACAGACGAAAGAACTGATGCCCTGACCAAGTTCTGAATACATATAAAACTTGAGGAAAGGTGCAGAGGATGTGAGCACTACCTTATATTATTGCCTGCAATGTTTTAATTTGATGGTTCTGATGCATTTTCTCAATATTTGTTAGGCTTGAAATTATTTCAGTTTAAATTCCCCAGACATTGTCCCTTGCAGAGGTCTGGAAAATGCCTCCCATGAGTTTTTCTGTGTCTGCCTGCCATTTTCATCTGCTGTTTTTGGTGCAGGTTTTTTATGTTTACTCCCTTTTTTTCCTATTTGTTCTAACTCATGGGAAGAAGTAGAAGGTGTCTATGCATTAAAAATAGGCATACAAGAGAATACAAACAGACTTACAGCTTGTGAAGTGGAAGGATTGTTTCCTATTAATGCTTATGATCTCAGTAATAAGTAGATTTAAGCAGCCCTGCATGTAAATGTTGGTTCACATATGCCTAGCATCTGAGAAACTGGGGGGAAAACCAGAGAGCATCAGAGGATTAGTCATGCATATATCTACACAGAAATAATAATAGAAAAAATGCTGTTCACTCTATTATTGACAACAAATAGCATATATAAAAGTGTCAATATTTTTTTCTCCAGTTATCAAAAGGCACATCTAGAGGGTCGAATTAAAAGAGTCAACCTACTAAATATTCTTAAATCTTTTTTGACCTGGGGCTTACATGTGTCTTCAACTTTGCGTGCCCTTGCAACAGAGATAATAATTTTCTTCTACTTGACTGAAGCACATGAAAGCTTTTAGCACATTTGAACTTAAAGCGTGACTTTACATTTTAGCTGCACAAAGGAACAGAGTTTAAAAGGAAGCAATGACCAGAAAAGTACGTGTTGAACTGCCTGGGTATTTTCTTTTATTATGTCATCTACACAGTCACCACCACCATCCCAAAAGAAAAGCAAACAAACAAAAAAAACCCAATATAGAAAAAGCTGACATATCAAAACTGTAGTCTATCAAGACCAAATTCCATTTAGCTACAGAATGTACATTGCACTGAGTTGCATTTCAAATGAATGAATGACAACCCACTTTAGGTTTTTATTTAAGGCTCAAATCTACAATCCATGCTGGTACTTAACACTGAAGAAGTATCTCTGAATTAATAGAACTGCCTGAGTGAATGTTATTCACAGCATGAATGAGGATTGTAGACTAATTTTAATCTTCTTGAAATGACCAAGTGATTCAATCACGTCACTGAAAAAATGTGTCATGCATATTATTTCCTAGATATTTCAAGCCTAAACTTATTGTATCTTGCTCCCTCTCCCATGTCCCCTCCATTAAATCGGAAATAGTATGTGCAAAAAAAATGCTAAAAAGGGTAATGAAATTCTCACATATTACATAAATAGAAATTTGAATAGTTACTTGTTTCACTACATTTTGGTCAATGACTCCTAATTATTATTTTTAGTTAAATACATAATTATTACCTTTGATAGATTTAAAGTTTTGATAGCATGATTTGGCAACTTCTCATCCTTCTGTTAATTCCTTCTCATAATTCAAAAACTAGAACTCTCTTAATGACTTTTTTTCAAAGTCTAATATGATATATTCTGAAGTTAATTTAATTGGTCTATGAGCGATACATTGCAGCTAAGCATTTTCATCAATGTGCACTTAAAGATTGCATGGATCACTGTAAGAAAGTTTATTAACTTCACTACTGACTCCAACTCAAATCTAGTTTCCTTGTCAATTTCATCTGTTACACACAAAGTAATTTGAAGTGATATTAGAAAGAATGATGTCCAATTAGCAAAACCAAAAAAACACAAAAGCTGGATTTTTGATATTTTTTCTCCTTTATTTGTTTTGTTTTACACTATTTTGCATATTTTTATAAAAACTCATAAAGTAGTTGGACCTTTTATTGCATGAATTAACCACCAAAGACAATTTTGGCAAAGACATCTTATTCAGCTCTGATAAATATCTTCTTTGATATTTTCTTCATGTTTCTGCTTTGATGATAAGCAAAATCAAAATTCACAATAATTGTACATATATTTTTCTCATTAAGAATTTTAAGAGGAAGATAAATGCTCACAAGTGATATTACCCTATATAGACTTACTAACTCTTTCTTCATAACTTTTGTTATTTCAGTTGGAGATATGTGTACCCCTCTAGGGGAAATGATAAATATATTTATGCATATATTACTATGCACAGATATTTAGCATACAAAGGACGAACTTCTTTATGACATTTGATAATTTATGTTGATTTAAAATGCAAAAAAAATGTTTGTGCTTTTTTTTTGTGTAAATAAAGGATAAATTTATTGTCTGATTGATCTTTATAGCCATCAAAGCCTAACCCTTTTCTCTAACTGATGTGAAGTTTGACAGTTATAGGGACAGACCACAACTGATTGTACACTCTGGAGCGCTGTGAAAGTTTCCTTCAATTTTTTGGAAAGTGTGAAGTACCCGTGTTTCACTCTGGTTTTTATCCTGTAACTCTCTGTCTTCATCTATCTATCTATCTATCTATCTATCTATCTATCTATCTATCTATCTATCTATCTATCTGTCTGCCTGCCCGTCCTTCCGTCCCTCCGTCCATCCATCCATCCATCCATCCATCCATCCATCCATCCATCCATCCATCCATCCATCCATTCATCCATCCGTTCATCCATCCGTTCATCTGTCTATATTGAAATATGCGTGCAAGTTGTAAGTCAGATTCTTAAAAAAACATAAACAGTCATTTAATGCATTTTCCTCTGCCCCTCTTAATGGACTTGTATGTTTGCAAAATACTTCGTTAAAAAACTTCTGAATGTAGTTAGCTCGATCTTCCAACCTTGTGTGGTGAAAACATCAAACATCAACATGCATTTGTAAGAGTCTGCATGATATAAAAAGACTAGGTGGAATAGTGAGGACCGTCTTCTGCTGAGGACAGTAAACTGAAAGAATAGTGCTGTAGTGTCTCTTAAGGATCTTTTATAACATGCCAAACTCATTAGCGCAGCATTGCTAGTAATTACAACTTGTTTCATGCAGTAGCCAGTAATAGACTGTAGCAATTAGTCCATTCTATAAGCTAATTAGCATGTCTGCATTAAAATTGAAGAGTCAGTGTACAGAATGATTTAAAATGGGATGTGCAAATTCTCTTACTAGGCAGGAAAGATATTGCATTGTCAGCATGGAAGATATACTCACCTGGTCTGCCAATATTAATTTTTGCAAAGAATTAACACTTAAGAGAGCCAAGGGAGTTAAAAATGGTAAAACAGCCTGCCATGTTCAAAGAAAAGCAAAGAACAAGTTTATGGGCTTGCAGAGAACATCTTGAGCATTTGGTACTTGTGTAAATAGTGAAGTGGCATTTATTTGTGCCAAAAAAAAAAAGAAAATAAAAGGAAAAAAACTGGCTGGGAGAGTGGAAAAAGTAGAAATGGAGAAGCAGGAAGGCTGTTATTGATATACTGATATCCCAATTTGGGAGTAAACATTTGTTAATTGCTCCTGAATGAGAAATAAACTGAAAGTCTGTTCATGCCTAGAAGCAAGGGAACTGAGCCACACCAAAAAGAAGGAACACCATACAGATGTTGCACATGCAGGCTGAGGGTCCTTAAGAGCTTTGTGGACATCTCTCAGTGTATTACCATATATATATATATATACATATATATATACAGGGGTCACAGCTGAATGAAATAATTCCAAAACAGGAAGAAAGCTAGCCACACCAGTACCAGTACCAGTACCAGCTCTTCATTCCCTTTACCCCACAATTAGAAAGAAATTTCTAGCTCTGTCCTTACTTTTTTTGCAGAAAAAAATTATCTGTTAAAAGGAAAAGAGAAGAAAGGGAAGGGAAGGGAAGGGAAGGGAAGGGAAGGGAAGGGAAGGGAAGGGAAGGGAAGGGAAGGGAAGGGAAGGGAAGGGAAGGGAAGGGAAGGGAAGGGAAGGGAAGGGAAGGGAAGGGAAGGGAAGGGAAGGGAAGGGAAGGGAAGGGAAGGGAAGGGAAGGGAGAGGAGGGGAGGGGAGGGGAGGGGAGGGGAGGGGAGGGGAGGGGAGGGGAGGGGAGGGGAGGGGAGGGGAGGGGAGGGGAGGGGAGGGGAGGGGAGGGGAGGGGAGGGGAGGGGAGGGGAGGGGAGGGGAGGGGAGGGGAGGAGAGGGGAGGGGAGGGAAGGGGAGGGGAGGGGAAGGGAAGGGAGGAGAGGAGAGGAGAGGAGAGGAGAGAAAAAAGAAAAAAGAAAAAAGAAAAAAGAAAAAAGAAAAAAAGAAAAAAGAAAAAAAGAAAAAAGAAAAAAAAAGAAAAAAGAAAAAATAAAAAAGAAGAGGAAAAAGAAAAAAATAAAGAAAAAAAATATTAAAAGGAAAGAAAAAGTAAGTCATTCTATTCCCTGCCCCATTTATAGTGCCTCTTACACTTTCACATGGAGGCTGCCAGACTCAAATTTTTCAAAGATTGCAAGTCCCTTTTTGTGGTCAAAGCTGTGAGCAGATGCACAAAGGGAAAAGACAGACATTTAGAAAGGAATCACACTGAAGGAACAGATACAGGGAATTTTTTAAACCTGAGATACTCCTACTGTGCAGCCAAATGCACTGCCAGTAATCCACAGATGTACAGCACATGGGTGTGCAAAGCTGTGACTGTTAGAGGTGTGAAAAGAGTTCTTAGTATGTTCATTGAATAGCAAACGTACCCATCTGTTCTGTTGAAATAAGTAAGATCTACATTTAAAATCTCGTATGTTTGGGAAGTTAACATTTCTGGGGAGTGACATAACAGGTAACAAGGTGTGCGTCCTGGTGCTGACATAGATAAATTTTTTTGGTATCCAAAAGTAAATATTCAGGGCTTGCGAACCAGTTACACATTTTTTTCTCACTCATGTTTCTGACATGTCATTTCCTGTCTGTTCAATTTCAGCCTGTTTTATCTTTACAGGAGCGTACCTGGCCAAACACCTCTTTTGTGTGTTATGAATGGTGACAAGAAAATTGAACAACAGTCCCCCTGGTAGATATTTACCGAACAGTGAGCCCAAGATGGAAGCTTTTTTTTAAATTAATCACTATGGCATTGCCATTTATCCTGGGGCTTAAATAAAAAAAAAAATAATTGAAAAGATTTTGAAAGCATGCCTCTAATTTTGAACCCTGAAATTTCCTTCCCGAAGTAAGGTGAGCCCACTGGAAGATGAAGAGCAGAAAAAAAAAAAAAAAACCAAAAGCAAACAAACTAACAAAAAAAAAAAAATACAACCCAAACTTGTGTGCTTCAAACAAGAAGAAACTGGAGTTCAAAATATTTCTGTACAGCAGCTACCTCAGCTTGCTACACCTCTGAGCTCGAATCTGAACAGGTTCAAAGTTATTCCAAAGTCTCATGCTCAATAAGTAGGGGAACAGACTTGCAAGTTCCGTAGGGCTCAGTCATATAGACATTTCTTTAGCATAACTGATATACATACCCATCCTGGATTATAGCTCTTCATACGGCAATCACCAAGAATTGGGCTAACAGCATTAATTTGTCTCCATGTTACAACTGGAATTCTGCCCTTCCAGAAGAGGAGGTTTCATTTGTGAAACTGCTATAGGCTACGTGTTTTCTAGAAGGCTTGTATCTCCTCCTTCTTCTGTAGTTTTAAAGTTGTCCTAGAGAACAGCAAAGAATGGATAGTATTTCAGGGCGGACCAGAATGCAAAAGGATCATGGGGCCAGACTAGCAGAGAGACAGAACAGTCCTTAATTTCTCTCTTTTTTTTTTTTTTTATGTATTAAAAAATGAATAAAAAGATAAAATAATAGAAATAAATCTCTTCCCAAAATATAAAGACAGTTTTGGAAGCAGGATTCATATATCTCAGTTGAGTATTCAAACCACCAGGTTAAGAAATTGCATCCCCTGATAGATTAATAGTGGAGAGTGTGATGCTGTCTCCCTCTTGGATATAATTTTCCCTTTAAAAAGTGATCTTTGTACCCTGTTGTACACACATACAAAATTCTGGAACAATTTTGAATCCTGAATAGCACTAATCACTATAGAACTGAGAAGTGCTTTCTTTTTTTCTGCTTTAGGTTTTTTAATTGCCCCCTGCCTTTCCTCCCGCTCTGTAACTGCACAAGAATCTTTACCTTTCTCATGTAAAACTGATATCAGGTTCAAAACAAAATCTCCAGTGATTTCACCTCATAATGATATGCAGTTTCCACTATATTGCACTTTTCATACACCATAAAAGCCTGGTTCATCATTTATTTGTGCTTCTACTAATTTACATTCTATGTGAATTGCTCTTGTGTGCCAAACTGATAGGAAACAGTTTTTGAGGGTTTTGAGAGTGCAGAGATATCAAGCTTTTTTTCAGAAGAAATAGCAGATCTGAATCAATTCTCTGATGTTTATCATTTTGTTAACAATACTGAGAGGTCATAAAACAATGTGAGTTAAGAACACTGCACTCAAATCGCACCTCTGGAAAATGTGGCTGATGCTGCTCCATGTAGTTATTATTTATTCCCTATTGGTGGTCAGGCAAATAAAAACTTTTGATGCTGTCACATTCAATGATTTTTTCCAAGAAATCTGCTTCTCACACTGCAAGACTAAAGCTTTGTGCTAAAAATTAATTAGCAACAAGATTCACCTTAAAATATATTTGATTGATTGAGTTGAAATTGTAGAGGTTGAAATGTAAAAACAAGCATAATCAGAACAGGGAGAGATTAGCAATTTGCTACTGGGAGAACATTTTAACCTATAAAATCAGTAAAAGGGGCCTGAAAGCAAAAGAAAACTGTCAATATTGGAACTGCGTATAATCTCACATTCAATGGCCAGTGTTACTGCGTAAGTTTGCAAAATGGAAGCACATTTGCAGCCTTGGGCACTAGAGGCTCAGTGACTTCATCCTGACCTGTACGATGCATTAAAGGTCATCCAGCTGCATGTAACTCTTTCCTACCACAGAGACATAAAATGTTGGAACCCAAATCAGAAGGCAGTAAGTAATTCATTTGCACTTCGTGATATTCATATTTCATGTAATTTGTTTGATAATATTCAGACCATCAATAGAAAACACTGAAGGGAAATATTTGTTTCAGAAAACTCTTCATTAAAGCAGTGGTCCCTCACATTCATTGCTGCTATGGTTTTCTTCGTTATTCAATAGCACTTTCAATCCCCATATGTGTGACTTTCATTATTACGGATCATTTTTCCTTAGGATGTGTGATTTAATTTTAATGCAGGAATCTAAATCAAAATCCTTTGCTATTTAGTGGCTTTCTAGCGTAATAAAAGAAAGTATGGCTTAGCCCTCTGCTTTTGTGCTCAGGAGTGCTTTGCAATGTATTTGAGTTATGATAAAATCAATTGGAAGAGCCCAACAGTGAAAAGCAGGAAAAAAGTTTCCCTATATGAAGCTGGAGAATAATTACAGTTTTTCCCAGCACAAAAATGCTGCAAGCAAATAGGTTGTTAATTCAGCATCTATCACCATTTAACCTTGTTTGCCTTCTTGTTAATAGAATAACACAGTTAAAAGGCTTTCCTTTTGAATTATCAGTGTCTGAAGTTAAAATGGTCTGTGTTTTATGAAAGCTGTGTTCTCTGTTAGTTCCATAAAGACATCTCTGAATTGTTTGCTGGGACTTGCTCAATGTTAGCACCTCTGGGACTGCAGCACCAACGAAAGCTTTCCTTTCACTGGCCCATAACCAACGTAAGCTAAGATCTAATGTGGCAAATTATTTTTCTCTTTTACACTAGGGAGCTACTGTGTTAAAAGTCAGCTTCCTTTCCCAGCCCCAGGAGAGTGAGGCACAGGCAAGTGTAGCCCCTTTGGTTGCATTGCCACCATTTTCAAGGCCCTCCACAATCAACGTTTCAGTGCACAAGCATGAAGGAGAACAAGAGAATTTTTTCTTACTCTCCATTTTTAAAGAATGGCCTAATAAGCGCCTTCACAAAGCTCTCTTGGCGTGTGCATATTTATTTTTCTCTTTCTGAATACAAAGATGAATGCATGGGAAATTATGTCACTAAAAGTATTGTCATTTTTACCTAGGTGCAGTCTGTCAGTCCTGACAAGATCTTGAACCTGAAATTCAATAAATATGTGATGTTAAAAAGAAAAGAAAAATTAAGAAAACAAACAAACAAACAAACAAACAAAAAAAGACTTCTATACAGGTAATGTTAAGAAAAAAAGATTTGAGCTAGGACTTTGTGCCACAAAAGTTCAGTATAGTCTCTGTTACTACCACCTCTCCCAACCCACCCAAAGAAAGAGGGAAGACATGTGGAAACAAGAAGTTCACCCACTGAAAATACCGTTGGAACAACATGAAACCTGGAAAGAGTGTTATCTACAATGTGGAAAAATATGTTTTCTGTTTATTATATTTACTCCAGGTTTTCATGCCATCTTCACACCAGTTCAGCAGAAGATAGTCATTACAGCTGAGCAGATGATTCCCCCTTTCTAAAGGTAGTCCTATCGCTGGTCCTGTTGCCGTTCTAAATGATGATAAGTGCTTTTGCTGCAAAGATTTTCTCAGGATGCAATATAATACCTGGTGCTTGTTAGGGGCTTTTTTCCCTCTATATGCTTAAATGATCCTCTTAGGCTTCTGCACCATATGCTACTCTACGCTAGAAACCTGGCAGCTCTCAGGAGATGAGTAAGGGTGACTGGATTCAGGAGGAGGCTGATTGGGGTCACTCCCGTTCCACAGCAGGGTGACCTTGTTGTTGGATATTGGGGTCTATTCCTCTCACTGTGTCCCTAAGCCCTTGCTCTGGTGATGCAGTGTTGGAAGTAACACATTTCTGCAGCGTAATGACAAAAGCCATTTTCGATGCTTTATGCCAGTTTTGTGCAGGAATAAATGACAACATGCAAGCAGATGCTATGAAGAATTCTGTTCTGCTGTCTTACAGTAAAGATGCATAGCCAAGCCTTTTGCCAACTGAAGTGCTTCTTTCTGACAGTAGGGTTGAAAACTAGCTTTGATAATCTTTGCTTTCTGCTCTCCCCAGCAGTATGTTACTGCTCTCTGTTTCTGAGGTCTGTCACTTCTCCACTGTCATGAGCATGTGTCTGAAATAGACTGAGCTACAGGTTTTCCCACCGTGCCCTCCCTAACAGACTTCTTTATTTACTCTCAGTCCTCCAATTAGCCAAGATGCAAAGCTACAGTGGTACAGCTCCCTGGATTTCAGAATCCAGCTTTTGTTCCTTCTTTGACCCCTAAAGCCCTCTGTTACTTCTGTCTATTATTCTGGACTTCCTTCCATAGATGTCTTTCCAATTGCATGATAGTGCGCTGTTTTTCGGTACTGATCACACTGAGAGCCCGTTACTAAGCATTGCTTGGAACACAAATAAGGGAAAATACAGTAAAGGGGGGAGAAGAAAGTTGCAGTCTTTTGCAAAGGCAAAATAAGATGCAAATGTCTTACAGTACTGCCATAGTCACACAGTCTGCAACTAAGGAGTGGTCAGGCCTCCACTTTGTTTTCATGCTCTCTCACTTGACTGCTGAGGTCCTACAGAGGTTTCTGGTGGGCCTTTTAAATGAGCTTTTCATGTGGTGGCTGGCATGAGCCATTTTGCCCATCAGCCAGATGGCTCTTTTCTCTGACACATGATTTTTCCCATTCCCTTCTTCATTTTCAGCTTGGCTACACAAACAGTATTTTTGCCTTGTATAAATTGCCTGAAAAGTTCCCCCCCCCTCCCCCCCCCCCAATATTTCAGGCTGGAAACAAATTAAAGAATTAAAATCAGGACATATATCTAACAGCTAATTTGGAATTGGAATGATGAAAGAGAGGTTTTAAAAGTCTCATAGAAAAGAGATGTATACAAGGCTAAAAAAAAAATTATCTTTGATATGTAAGATCAACTAGGCAAGTGCTAGAATTCATATTCACCTGACCTATAAATACAGTGCAAATATAGACATAGTATTGGGTTATTATCATCTCTCTAGCTAAAATTTATTCACACTTTCTAAGTTTCATAATTTCTAGTTACAGGTATTTTATTTTACCCTGAGGGAAATATCTGCAGAAGTGAATTTTTCAAGTATATTATATTTTTCACCAGAAACCTGGTTGTCTGGTTGGTTATTTTTTTGTTTGTTTTTAACTGAAGAATTTCAAATTGGAAAAAATGGGATAAGGCTTTCAGAAGGAACTTTTTAGAGGCCTCATTCTTTGGTATTCAGTTAGAAACTAACCATGGGATGTCACCTTCCTCTTCAAGCAAAAAAATAGCGAAATATGGAAAACTTCATGGCTTCCACTGTATGCTTCTGCTGATGGATCCCGTGAGAAGAAAAAGACATTTTATTAAAGCTATATATATATATAGAAAATTATAAATCTCATTTATAGTTTAAATGTTTTATGTTTTTATTTTTATTTCAGACGGAAGCAGATCATAGAACCATAGAATCATAGAATAGTTAGGGTTGGAAAGGACTTCAACATCATCTAGTTCCAAGCCCCCTGCCATGGGAAGGGACACCTCACACTAAACCATGCCACCCAAGGCTATGTCCAACCAGGCCTTGAACACTGCCAGAGATGGAGCATTCACAACTTCCCTGGCCAACCCATTACAGGGCCTCACCACACTTACAAGAAAGAATTTCTTCCTCAGATCCAATCTGAACTTCCCCTGTTTAAGTTTAAACCCATTACCCCTTGTCCTCTCACCACAGTCCCTAATGAAGAGTCCCTCCTCAGCATCCCTATAGGACCCCTTCAGGTATTGGAAGGCTGCTATGAGGTCTCCACGCAGCCTTCTCTTCTCCAGGCTGAACAGCCCCAATTTTCTCAGCCTATCTTCATACGGGAGGTACCCCAGTCCCCTGGTCATCCTCGTGGCCCTCCTCTGGACTTGTTCCAACACTTCCATGTCCTTTTTATGCTGAGGACACCAGAACTGTACACAACACTCCAAGGGAGGTCTCACGAGAGCAGAGTAGAGGGGCAGGATCACCTCCCTCGACCTACTGGTCACACTCCTTTTGATGCAGCCCAGGATACGGTTGGCTTTCTCGGCTGTGAGCGCACGCTGCTGGCTCATGTTCATTTTTTCATCGACCAACACCCCCAAGTCCTTCTCCGCAGGGCTGCTCTGACCAGGTGTAGGACCTTGCACTTGGCGTGGTTAAACTTCATCAGGTTGGCATCAGCCCCCCTCACAAGTGTGTCAAGGTCCCTCTGGATGGCATTCCTTCCCTCCAACGTATCAACCGAACCACACAGCTTGGTGTCACTGACAAACTTGCTGAAGGTGCACTCAATCCCACTGTCCATGTCACTCACAAAGGTGTTGAACAAGACCGATCCCAACACCAGTCCCTGAGAGGCACCAGTTGTTACTGGTCTCCAGCTGGACATTGAGCCACTGAGAACTACTCATTGCATGTGGCCATCCAGCCAGTTCTTTATCCACCGAGTAGTCCACCTATCAAATTTACGTCTCTCCAACTTAGAGACAAGGACGTCATGTGGGACAATGTCAAATGCTTTGCACAAGTCCACGTAGATGACATCAACAGCTCTGCCCCTGTCCATCAGTTCCGTAGCCCCTTCATAGAAGGCCACCAGATTGGTCAGGCAGGATTTTCCCTTAGCGAAGCCATGCTGGCTGTTACCGAGCACCTCGCTGTTTTTCATGTGCCTCAGCATGCCTTCCAGGAGAATCCGCTCCAAGACTTTGTCAGGCACAGAGGTGAGGCTGTCTGGTCTGTCGTTCCCCATCTCATCCATTTTCCCCTTCTTGAACACAGGATTATATTTTCCTTTTTCCAGTCGTTGGGAACTTCACCTGACTGCCATGATTTTTCAAATATGATGGACAGTGGCTTCGCAACTTCATTTGCCAGCTATTTCAGGACTCGCGGATGGATTTCATCACGTCCCATGGACTTGTATATGTCCAGGTTCCTCAGATGGTCTTTAACCAGATCCTCTCCTACAGTGGGCCCAGGGTCTTCATTCTCACTGTCCCTGCTACTGCCTTCCAAGACTTGGGTGGTGTGGTCAGAGCTTTTTCCGATGCAGACTGAGGTAAAGAAGTCATTAAGAACCTCAACCTTCTCCAAATCCAGGGTAGTCAGTTCTCCCAATAACTTCTGGAGAGGGCCCACATTGTCCCCGATCTGTCTTTTATTCGCAATGTACCTGTAGAATCCCTTTCTGCTATCTTTCACATCCATAGGCAAGTTTAATTCAAAGTGGGCCTTAGCTTTCCTAACCTGGTCCCTAGCTTCCCAGACAACATCCCTGTATTCTTCCCATGCCGCATGTCCTTGCTTCCACCTTTTATAAGCCTCTTTTTTCCTTAAAATTTTCCTCAGCAGCTCCTTATCCATCTAAGGAGGTCTCCTTGCCCTCCTGCAGCACTTCCTTCTGGTTGGAATGTATCACTCCTGAGCTTGCAGCAGGTGATGTTTTTTTTTTTTTTTTTTTTAAAAATTCCGATCTAAGTTTCTATAAGGTAATAATGTCAATAGAATACTATTTGTACATAATTCCTGTTTTGAAATTATTCCTACCTTGTACTAGAGCTTCTTTTTCATTCTCACCTTTCTAGGTCAGTTCTGGAACAAGTTCAAGAGGAAAATGCATATTGTAATACCCAAGTTCTCAGTCTTGTTAAGCAATGTAGTCCTGCTAGCTCATGAGAATTTGGATTATCTCTTCACATAATGTTATTCCTTCTCGGCTTTTTCATTTGAACATCTTGGAAATGGTGTCAAAGTTGATGTATTTATGGATGCTGACTGGTGGTATGTGTTAGATCAGTAAATACCTCTTCCAGGCTATGTCTACAGCAGCACACTGTTCAAGAAACCAACTCAGTGATACAATTCTTGGTTCCATGTATAAGAAGCAGCCATAATAATAATAATTCATATCTAGGATCTGTCATTTCTAGGAATGATTGCTTTTATCTAGATTTTTATGAAGTTCAGTAGTTACAAGGCTGATTGATCTTTGAAAATAAATAAACTTTCATAATTCATGTGAAGGGTTCAGAAGTAGGGCACACAATATCTTCATACAATATCTATTTCTTTAAATTAAAAAAAAAGAGACCTCTTTTCTTGTTTTCATTTTCTCAAGCCTTTGTCAGTGCTTTCAGAATGCATCAGCTCTGTAAGACAACACCCTGTCCTCATTTCTGCACATTGTTTGTGTACCAGGCTCAGAACTGACATTTCACATCACAGTACATTGATTTTTAATGTTCTTTTAATTTAGGCTAAAGATGTAGAAATCTTAGCTCAGTTAGGCTGCATGATGACCTGCATTTGAACTTCTTACCAGCTGGTCTTAAGTCTCTGAAAACAATTCTTTTTTTTTAACCCACAATTAGAAAAAAAAGATTAAGTCACATTATAAGCTGTTTTTAATTATGTTTTAACATTATTTTTGTTCAGTCAGTAACAAATATATGCTTTCAAAATGATTGTAAGGGACGCGGGATTTAAACAAATGCAATAATCTCACTTACTTCTGTCTCATCCACTCTTTAGATCTATTGCTATTATATGATTTACTAAGACATAGCAGCTGGTATGTCCTTTTTGAGCTAGCTTTGCAAGATTATATTCTGCCACCTTGACCTAGCATAAATATTGAGAAGCTGCACAGCCCATGTTCATCATGGGATCTGGTGCATGAAATTAATGCTGGAAAGTAGGGTAACATAGTGACAGTGACATGGATGTGTTGGTCCGGATAGTTCTGGAGTTCTGTCAGAGGGAAAAAGTTCAGTAAGACAGCATTGTCCTACTAAGCAGTGAAAAAGAAAATAATGTGTTCCCATATAAACTGTTTAGGGTAGAGAAGAATAGCAAGAGTAGGGTATTACCATATTTAAAAGTGATTGATATGTTCTGAAATAGGACACTTTCAAAGCTTCTGCAGTCCTCTTTACAACCTGATGTTTCAGTTTATACTTAATTCAGTTGGCAAAAGAATAGAAGTGCTCCTGAAAATGTTGGAGGAGCAAAACTGGGAGCTGGTCCTGCAATACCAATAAATGAAGTTCCTGTTGACTTTGCTATATATTTTAAGCAAGTATAAAGTGCAGAAATAACTCTTTTTTTTTTTTTTTTTTTTTTAACAGCAAGTATGACTAAAAATGAGGGATTTTTTAGTACACTTTTATTATTCTTACAGAGCCAATTTTAGCTTAACTTTTTCTTTCTGAGGCATGATGAAAAGCTGCAAAAACTGTTGTATTCTTGGTTTCATTCCCTACAGCATGCTGGCATACTACTCGCACAAGATGCCTTGAGTAGTATTCTGTGAACTAAACGACGATTATGCATATATGAGCACTGGGCCAATAAAGCATAGAATTTGCTACTCACTCATTTATAACTGCTGTGTGGCATCTCTTTCTGTTACGCAGAGAAGGCTTCTTTTTATGCTAATGAAATGAAGAAAATACAAGCCAACTTGAAAACCTCTGTGTAGGAATATGCACGCAAACAGAGTTGAAATTAATCATATCTTCTCTGATAGATGCAAGCAAAAAGAGATTATTTAGCTGTTTTGGTTCTATAAATCTTCAGGTACAAGTTTATTCCTGAATTGGAATTTGGCTGTTTGATCAAACTAGACATTGTAGCTCCTAATAAAATAATAATTTGGTCTGCAGTAAATGTCATTCTGAAGTACTGTTCAGAGTGCAGGCTTCTAAAGGGCAAAATTGACTCAATTTTTAAAAAGAAAATTTACAAAAAAATCTACCTATAACAGATGCTCTAGCATATGGCTAGGTTTTAAGTGAGTGCATAGTTGAACACAGAAAATAAATAAGGGCATGACAAGACCCCCCTTCTTTTTTTGCCCCATAAATACACTAATCACATGGTCACCAGATGGCATATACAGAACTTTGAATGCAGTACAATATTTATAGCCACGAATTTGTGGCCTTAAAGTCTGAATATTAAAATGCTTATTTCGTATGGCTGGAAATAAGTACTTTCATGTTGTTTATTTTTGTTGCTATTACTACTCGGAGTGCAGAAAAGAATTGGTTTGTGCAACTGAAGTGGGCAACCGTGCCTTGAAATTACCTCAACAATATTTAGGCCTTGGCGAAGATAGGAAAGCTGGCTGTGAAACAGTTAGTCTGGATATCTGTACTGCCCTATGTTGAAAAGCACACTGACTTTTTGTCAGGAAGCCGGGGAAGGGCATAGAGCTCTCTGCTGTGCTGTGGGATCTGCTGACTATTGCAATGATGGCTTTTCTGCAAACCCCACAGTCACCATGCCCCTCTTGGGCAGATGTGACCAAACCATAGAGAGGCCCCTCCAGTGCCAAGGAGGTGGCTGGGTCCTATGGCATCTTCGCACAAAGTCTTGTTTCTCCCCTCAGTTATTACAGGAGCAATAGCCGTGCAGTACTTTGGGACAACATCTTGTATGCTCTTGCTATCCGAAGCCACAAGAGGGAGAAAAAGATAACGAAGCCATGGCATGTATGATTCCATGCCCCAAAAGCTTCCGAAGTCTGTCTGCCCTTCAGTTTCCTGGGTTACAGTAAATAATCGTTAAGCTTTGTAAAGCTAAGCATCAGAAATTTTCAATTGAAAGGTAAATGAAAATGACACTAGAGCAAATTTTGCCTTTATGCTGTATCATACACTAACAAGAGTTAGATATTTATTCAGGAAATAATATTAAGTGCCCATAGGTTTTTTTTTTTTTATTAATTTCAATTACATTATTAATTTAAATAAATTAATTAACTTATTAATTAATTTAAAGATAAATATTCACCTTCATTTGTGGATGTTCTTCTATATCTCAAGAAAATGAGAAGATAATCCATACTCTGACTATTTCAAGGAAATTAATTTGCCTTACAGCACAAAATTCTCAGATGCACTTGTATTAAAAAAAATATCATCTTGAATACATAGATTTAAGAAAGCAAAATATTGGAAATATATAGTGTTTCTATGTCAGCCATGTTTGTATTAAAATAACTACAATTATATAGGTGTATTATTATCTTTTAGAGGCTTTGTATGACTTTTCATGAGTTTACATACCACCCAGAGACTTCAGTCAATTTACTGTTTAACAACAATGCTGAAGCAAGTATGCGAAAAGGATGGGCATAGCATGTTTCCCTGGGCTACAAAATGCCCTTTCCGTTTGTTCCTTTTGCTTTATTATTTGAATGCTGTATTGTTAACATAGTTTGAAGACCACCAGGGGACTGTGAAAATTCATAATGTTGCAACATTGAAAATAATGTGTTTGATTTATTTTGAATGTGAATACAGTAGTGATTTTATTTGTCAGAGCCATGGGGAACAAAGTTTGATATTGTACATTAGCAGCCTCCATTTAATGTAATAGAAAATATAATTAGATCATAAATAGATACATAATTTAAAAATGCACTCTTTTATGCTTAATGGAGTGATATTACAATGTTCTGCTGCTATAAACAGAATATGTGCATTTCTAGGAAAATTGTAGATCTTACCTCATAAAAAAGAAAAACAAAAGAAAGAAAAGAGTATGAAGAGGAGAGACAGACAATAGAAATCAGCAGAAGTACATCTGTATTTTTTCACAGCAAATTTTATCCTGTTTTCAAATTGATTTTTTTCATTTTAATTAATTCATTCTCTCCAATTTCTTGTTCTGGCACACAAAGAATAAACAGGGAAAAAAAAAAAAAGAAGAAGAGAAAATAAATGGGTGGAACAGCTTAATGATTTCAAAGGTTGTGCCTAATTTTGTGCAAGTACTCATAAAAGACCAATTAAATGACATATGTAGATCTTTGTAACAGGAGGCCAAATCAGTTCAGCATTTAGTTGGGAATGACAGCATGTTCTCCAGCTATCCTTTAATTTCCTTTTAGTTCTGCTTTATCTTTGAAAAATTAATTTTAAGTTATACAGCCCCTTTATATATTCCTACAGAAGACTAAATATATATTTTCATTTTTAAACTGCAGGGTTTTTTTCACCTCTCACAGTGCCAGTTCCTTACTTTTCCTGTCATGTCTGCAGTGCAGATTGCTTAAAAGTAAGCTAGTCAATCTCAAAAAAATGAGATGAAAATAACCTTGCTTTAATACAACCAGAGCAGTAATTTCATTTAAATTTACATGGACTTTGGTATTTTTTTCAAGTACATATTTATTATTTACTTACTAGATGGAGACATCTTTTACAGATCTAGGAATTAAAGATTTCAAACTCAAAACTTATATTCTAAAATTAGCAATTAAAAATAGTCCTATTCCTTTCAGTTTACCCATTTATAATCTCTAGTTCATTGTGCAGTTCACAGTTTTGCTATACACTTTATTTCAGCTTTCTTATTTAGCATGTTAGCAAGTTTGTTCATAGTTAGATTTACTCAAAAACTATATGGAGCAGCTCTACAAAAATTTTCATCTTTTGTTGTTTTGTTTTGTCTTGTTTTACTGCAGAGGGTTAGAAAATATGCTGGAAACTCTAAACCAAACCCAAGCTACGCAAACAGTGAGTGTCACTGCTTGCCGAATGACAGATGCTTCACTGTTGTGACAGAAGTAGTTGTGTGGGCCACCTGGAAGACTAGAGACCACCACTTACTTGAAAGCCACTGTCATAAAAGTACTCTTTGATTTACCATCTGCTTTTATAAAATGTCCCAAAATTAAATATCTTAATGGAAGTGAGGGATAGTGTGGTTAAATGCGAAAATTTGTCTGTTTGTGAGTTCAGTGAAGGAATAAACCACAGCTGTTTTTGTCTATGCATGTGCTGTTACTGTTTTGAGAACCCGTGCTCTGCCTCTTTTCCTGTAATAAGCCCAATTTGCAGTGGATTTCATCTTTTATAGTATTATGCCACTTTTTTGCACACTATCATTTTAATTTTTTTTTTCCAAACGAATATTTAGTTCTCAGAAATTGCAAAAATATTGCCCAAATTTTTAGTATTTATATAAGATTTTGAAAAATGTAGAGATTCAATTTTTTTAATAAATCCTGTAATTATCAGACTCCATGGATTTGCGATAAGGCCACCAAAAAACTTGTTTTATTCGTATGTCTGATTATAGGATTTTCCTAAGAGTACCCATGTGAAGAAAAATTTAGAAGACAACATTGAAGTAAGTGCTAAGTTTAACAAGAAAGATACAAACATGGCAGTATTGGTAACTGCAACCTGTGCAGATAAGGCCCTCAGTTTCTAGATGTCATCAGAGCTTGTCACTTGTCTTCACAGCCATGGCTACTACTTGGAAAATATTTAATTTGCTTGTCATCACAAAAATATTTCCATTTTACCTGTTTTGGTTTGGTTTGGATTTTTTGGTGTTTTTTTTTGGGGGGGAGAGGTTGCTCTTTGGGTTTGTTTTTTTGTTTGTTTCTTTGCTTGTTTTTGTTGTGTTTGTTGTTTTTTTTTTTAAGGGATGTTCTTGCATTTTTGTTGGTTTTGGTTTTAGTTTAATTTGATCATTTTTACAACTTAAATCTGTGCAAATGAAAGATCCTGCTGTTTAGGTTAAAAAGCTCAATGGTATGTATGCGTGTGAATGACAGTGGAGAATTTCCACATGCATTGGATAAAACAGGATTTGCAAGGAGAAATGCCTGGTGATAAAAAAAATATAATTTGCAAAAAGTACTGGTTTGAAGCATTTCCTGGTCAGATGTACCTGAGCTGTCTGAAAGTTGGAAGGACAGGGGTGCTTTTGCTGAAGCTCAGTAGCAGATGCACAGCTTCATCAAAGAAGCAGGAGACAGGAGCTGGCCTTAAGTTCAGGATAGCCCTTAAGCATTTCAGTATTTTAGAAGTTTCCTAGTTTACGTGCATCAAGGAGTAACTGTAAAAAGCATGACTGTTATGAACTATATAATGACAAAGGAAACTGGTTTTCCTTTCTTGGTTGTTGGGGTTTTTTTGCTTCTTATGTTTTAATTCTATGCCAGCTTCAGGCATATATACACTTCTAAAAGCCACAGTTGTGATTGGGTTGGGCAAACTGGAGGGAAAAGTGGTATAACTTCGGGATGTGTGTGGAATAGAAGACTATTTCTTGTGTAACCATAAAATAGGAAATGAGGCTGGAGACCAGTAGTGAGTTGTGTCCCCCAGGGATCGGTGTTGGGACCGGTCTTGTTCAACATCTTTGTGGGTGACATGGACAGTGGGATTGAGTGCGCCCTCAGCAAGTTTGCCAATGACACCAAGCTGTGTGGTTCGGTTGATAAGTTGGAGGGAAGGAATGCCATCCAGAGGGACCTTGACACGCTTGTGAGGTGGGCTGAAGCCAACCTGATGAAGTTTAACCATGCTAAGTGCAAAGTCCTCCACCTGGGTCGGAGCAATGCCAGGCACAGCTACAGGTTGGGTGGGGAGGAGATTCAGAGCAGCCCTGCGGAGAAGGACTTGGGGGTGTGGGTTGATGAAAAAACGAACATGAGCCGGCAGGGTGCGCTTGCAGCCCAGAAAGCCAACCGTATCCTGGGCTGCATCCAAAAGAGTGTGACCAGCAGGTGGAGGGAGGAGCTCATGCCCCTTTACTCTGCTCTCGTGAGACCTCACTTGGAGTATTGTGTGCAGTTCTGGTGTCCTCAACAGAAAAAGGACAGGGAACTGTTAGAACAAGTGCAGAGAAGGGCCACGAGGATGATCAGGCGACTGGAGCACCTCCCATATGAAGATCGGCTGAGAAAATTGGGGCTGTTCAGTCTGGAGAAGAGAAGGCTGCGTGGAGACCTCATAGCAGCCTTCCAATACCTGAAGGGGGCCTATAGGGATGCTGGGGAGGGACTCTTCATTAGGGACTGTGGTGAGAGGACAAGGGGTAATGGGTTTAAACTTAAACAGGGGAAGTTTAGATTGGATGCGAGGAAGAAATTCTTTACTGTGAGGGTGGTGGGGCCCTGGAATGGGTTGCCCAGGGAGGTTGTGGATGCTTCATCCCTGGCGGCGTTCAAGGTGGGGTTGGACATAGCCTTGAATGGCATGGTTTAGTTGGAGGTGTCCCTGCCCATGGCAGGGGGGTTGGAACTCGATGATCTTGAGGTCCTTTCCAACCCTAACTATTCTATGATTCTACGATTCTACGATTCTATTTTTTAGTTCTTCGCGTAATAGTTTACTTGAGAAAAGTAAGTATTCCACAGAAGTGTTATTTCAAATGTTGAATAAAAGTTTCCATATTATTACATACAAAATCATAGAATCATGTAATCATAGAATGGTTTGGGTTGGAAGGGACCTTAAAGATCATCTATTTCCAGCCCTCCTGCCATGGGCAGGGACACCTTCCGCTAGACCAGGCTGCTCAAAGCCTCATCCAAACCTGGCCTTGAGCACTGCCAGGGATAGGGCTTCTCTGGGCAGCCTGTGCCAGTGACTCATCAACCTCAGAGTAAAGAACTTCTTCCTAATGTCTAATTTAAATCTACGCGCATTCAGTTCAAAACCATTTCCCTTTGTTCTATCACTACATGCCCTTATAAAAACGTGAAATCATTTTATGCTATTTTATTTCACTCCTTATATAGTGATAACAGCTATGTCTTATTTCCCTCTGCAGTTTGAAACAGAATACCAAACATACGACATGGCTACCTAGTTTTATGTTTGTTTTGTTTTTTTTTTTTTTAGTTTGGTTTGGTTTGTTTTGTTTTTGGGAGGGTGTGGTTGTTTTGGGGGGTTTGGGGGGTTTTCTTTTGTTTGTTATTTTTTTCCCTTTTTCGTCATCTAATCTATCTTGCTAAAAATAATTCCTATAATTGCAAAATTTAACAGGAAGTCTTTTTTTTTATTAGTATTTTGTGTTCTAGTCAATTTTGCAGGTAGAAATATTTCTAATCTGTATCCTTGATGACATCTCTTTAAGGAATAGACGGAGGGTTGTGTTCATAAAGATGTCAGAACTAAGCCTGAAGCTGTCACTACCTCTAAATGCCATTCAGTGTAATTTTAAAACAGCATCTTGCAAGTATGATGAGGTGAAACTGTGGCTGAATCTGTGTGAAAAAGAAGACAATAAAATTTTGTCATTGCCAGCAAAATAGGAGCAAAAACCATTTTAGCCTATGGTTTCTCCAAAACAAGAAGAAACAAACATAAGTTATTCACAGCTACATCCTGCATTCCTGTGAAAATGGAAAGCCTTCTGCAGGGTAAAAAACACCTGCTATAACATACATACAAATAGGCACAAGTATATGCATTTAAAGCTATTTTGCTACAAACCTTCCCTCATTCAAACAAACCCAATTTAAAGACTATTCTCCTTTAAGACAGAGATATTTGCTAGCCAAGTTATGGTAACAGTATAAACTATATGAAGAGATATTTTAGTCCTGCCATAGAGACTGACCCTCAATTTAAAATGGAAGGAAAAATACCCCACAGTGTTTTCCTTTGCCATTTTTGTATCAAATGTTTCACATAAGACTAAGGCATCATTCCCTATACGTGAAAATAACTTTTCTAGTTCAGAAATAAGCTGTCGCCTGTGAGACCACTGTGCCCAAGAGTCTAACAGGGGTTATGCAGAGCATGAACTTATTAAAGGAGCAGCGAAGATCCTCGGTCTTTCTTTTTTCTGAGGTCTTGGCATGTTTGGCAAGTTTTGCAGTCCCATGATATGTGACATAGACATATATGCATATCTTATTAGATAGCCATTTAAAGCTGCCTTTGGACTTGGCTTTGTAACCCCAAAGTGTATAGGCAGTATTTCCTTCCCAGCTCTGTTTGGTGGCTCTCACCTACAGGGCTTTTTTGTGGTTAGTCAACAGCCCTTGAACATCCACCTGAATGATGCATATCCAGAAGAAATATTGATGATATGGGGCACACATACCTGATGTAGAAATCAGACTGACCATTTTTCATTCCTTCAGTCATCTGCAAATATTAAAGGTTATTAAAATGAAATGAAAATAAATTTGTCTTTATGTGTTGCTCCTCTATGTCCCAGTCTTGCAAAGAGCTTTATGCAGGCAAGCGAATTTGCTTAAGTATATCTTGTTTCCTGACTTCTTGTAAGACCATAGATTTCAACAATGTGAAAATGTAGATACACAGATGACACTTTTGCATTGCAAACAATTTTTTTTTTTTTTCAGTCAAAGCAATAATTTACTTTCTTGAACGGAAGTGCCAGACAGAGTTTTTTTGCTCATGAGTGAAGTTGTGAAGTTGTGCTACTTACTTTAGTGAAACTTCTTCACAAAGAAAATTACATATGAAAAACTCCTCAAGACAGAAGAGTAGTTTCTTTCAGATGAGCATTATGGGTGTAGTCAGAGGATACTGTACAGATCACTTTTATCCCAACTGCTGCTCAGTGAAAAATGCAAATATAGTGAAAGAAATATTTCACAACTGTCTTTTTGCTTTCAGCAAATTAGTTATTCAAGGAAGACAGTGGGAAAATGAAATCTTTTGTTGCAACTTATTTAAGGGAACCTTTTATGATTTGAAATTACTTTTGTCTAAACGGGATTTTTTCATACCTCAGTTCAGTGCCCATAATTTAAGGGAAACAGCCCTTTCTGAATCAAATTTGTTAATTTGAAATGAAACAAATTTATTTCTTGAAACTGTCAAAATGCTAAAAATAATGAAGCAATGTTTTGCAGCAAAACAAACCTTGCATTGCTCTGGGAAACTCCACCAAAAAGCAAAACAGAAGCACGTTTCCAGCTTTGCTCTATAGCTTCAAATACTGCAGAAATGAACTGTGTGCTAGCATTCTGAACTCCTCATACTTCGCTGTGTCTTAGGGCTCTGAAATTTCCAAGTGGCAGTATTGACTTTCAAGTGACTTCCAAGAAAATATCATCCTGTATCGTACTATCTCTCCCATGTTTTGACTGAGTGATCCATTGGATTACATTCTGTGCAGCATTTCCCAGTTGTTCACTGATAAGATTACAGGAACTACAAAATTCACCTTAATGAAGTATTTAAAAATAAATGACAATCTATTTCTATATGTGATTAAGAAAAAAAGAAGTATTTGATAGGTTTGTTGACAAAAGGTTCAGAAGGGACTATTCTAATCATACAGTTTGACTTCCTGCATAATTGAAATCATAGGATTTCATAGAATCCTAGAATCATAGCATAGTTAGGGCTGGAAAAGACCTCAACATCATCTAGTTCCAAACCCCCCGCCGTGGGCAGGGACACATCACACTAAACCATGCTGCCCAAGGCTCTGTCCAGCCTGGCCTTGAACACCACCAGCAATGCGGCATTCACAACTTCCCTGGCCAACCCATTACAGGGCCTCATCACCCTCACAGTAAAGAATTTCTTCCTCAGATCCAATCTGAATTTCCCCTGTTTAAGTTTGAACCCGTTACCCGTTGCCCTATCACCACAGTCCCTAACGAAGAGTCCCTCCACAGCATCCCTATAGGCCCCCTTCAGGTATTGGAAGGCTGTTGTGAGGTCTCCATGCAGACTTCTCTTCTTCAGGCTCAACAGCCCCAACTTTCTCAGCCTATTTCCTCAGATTAATGCCTAACTGATTTGGAGTTTATACTTCAGCACAGTGACTCCTAGCTGTATTTATCTACTTCCTGGGACTGGAGCACCTCCTGTATGAAGATTCCATAAAAAGAGAGACTCCTTAAAAATGCCTCAATTCAAAGTCAAGTTGCACTCCAAATCCGCAAACCAGTCACGCATAAGATATATAGATCCATAACACTGCATTATCTCCTCAATTTCAGTAGTTACAGGTCGCACAGAACTATTTGTTTTTTCTAGGGTTGGCAACTATACAGGATTGACACTTTCTTGTCCACTGCCAACAGGAAATAAGAATTGAAGAAGTGTCATAGAAATTCTTTTTACATATTTACCCAGCTATGAATGAGAAACAGTTTATATATAGTCAATACATATAATGAAAGTGATAAAGCTCACCTCTGCATATACTTAAAGTCAGCTTTACTTTTTACTCAAATATTGTTGTCCCAAGGAAAGGAAGGAAATATTCTTATGTTAGATGCTGCTTATAATTTGTAGATAGCTTTTTATGAAGCTAGTATAGAAGGAGAGAGAATACCCACTGAAATATTTTCCATGTAGGATATATCGCTTTGATTCAGCAAAAACTTCACCTGCTAGTCTAAACAAGAAATACTCCAATTTTTTGTACAGCAGGGAATTTTACTTATCTGAATTGGAGGCACTCAAACTTTTACTGAAAAATGTGCGCAAATACTTGTACTTCCTCCAGTTAGTAAACGTTGACATTTTTAATGGTTGTGTCCTGCCATTTCTGCTCAATAAGGAGTACTGCAGTGTCTCTTCCCCAGCACTAACAGCCCTCAGCAACTTCTTTTTACTTCCCAGGTATTGAGCTGTTCTCTGTGCTTGTCCCACAAGCTGAAGGGAAAGTGCAGAAACTGTGACACATAAATCATCCATTGTTTAGCATATCATCACCCATGATAGTATAATCCTATATGCTAATTTCTATAGTAAAATTTGTTTAAAATCTGTTTACCAAAACTCTTTAGATAATTTCAATCAGTGTTTATGATAGTACTGCATACCCTCCGTTGTCAGGAAGCCCATAAGCATTACCTGTGCAATTTCCTTGCCTTCCTGACTGTAATGTTTAACAACTTTCTTTTGCTTTGTTTCGTTTCTTCATTTTTTACAGAGCTGGCAGAGCACAGAAATACTTCAGGTAAATCAAAGAAACAATGTATCTCTATGGCTTAAAAGAATGTTTAAGGCTCCAGCAGTTTCCTTTTTAGGTTTAGGAAATGAAGCCTTGTATTTATTTTTCTTTAAAAGTTATTTGAAGTTCGTTAGTTTCTGGCTTGGTTTTGCATGGAGTTTTATTTTTACTCTTTTCTAAGGCACAGCGAAATATAGCCCTTAGGACATTTGTATCTTTCTCACAGTTTCTGAAACACACAGTGTATTTTGTTTTTAAAGTCTGACTTTAATGTTACTCTGGTAAGTACAGATTTATCTTGACATTCTTGATTGAATAAAAGGAGCTTAAAAGGCAATTGGTGTCAGTAATTATATTTCTGGAAGAGACATAGAAAACTGTAATGACAATTTGAGTTACATATGTTCAATGGTGCTATGGTGGAATTATTTATTGTACCGCTGGGAAAGCTTTAGAAATGCACAATGCAGGTAGTGTGTTTACGTCTTTACAAAGCTATTTTAATCCAATCAGCACTATCCACAAAATAGGTTCATCATAAATTTCAACTCTTATAATTAAAATAATGCCCATTGTTGGTACACACTTCCGCAAGCTTTCCAAATTGAATCCTTTTATAATTCTTATACTATAATTAAGTCTTTGTAGATATTCATGAGTATTTGGGGAAATAAATGCATACCATTCTTGGGACTCATCAAATATTTTTTTCTCTTTCACCATCTTGGGTTCAAAATATGTTTTGGATTCATATGTCACATAATGTGCACTTCAGACTACATAGTACTTTTATTTTCTGGGGTTGCTATTTCTGAAGTAATTTATTCTGTAAGAATAAAGGGAATCAGCCCAGTCAGCAGCCTGATCTGAAATCTTTTAACACAGTAAAAAAGTTTCTTCAGGCAGTTCTTAAACAAACCAGAGGAACTGGAATGCTTTTGCCTTTTAGAGATTAATTTAACTATAGGTACTTCCTGTCTCCCTTCCTTTAATTTCAACAGGACTATGCAGTTTTTATATGAAAAATAGAGGCAAATTATTTGAGCAAATTTCAGTAGTTGTTGACTTTTGAGTGAGTAAGCCTTTCCAAAAAAAAAAACATTCTTGAGAATAAAATATTGTCATTTAATGCTAATGTTTAGAAATAAACAGCATCTTGTTTGGGTATAAGGAAGAAGTTCTTTAGTGTAAGAGTGGTGAGGCCCAGGGAAGTTGTGAATGCTCCATCTCTGGGGTATTCAAGGCCAGGTTGGACAGAGCCTTGGGTGGCATGGTTTAGTGTGAGGTGTCCCTGCCCATGGCAGGGGGGTTGGAACTAGATGATCTTAAGGTCCTTTCCAAACCTAATTATTCTATGATTCTGTGATTCTATGATGGTGCATGAAGGTAAAGCATGCTGTTGCACTCACTCCCATAGTTATAAAGGACAGTGAGGATACTGCCACTGTGTGACCCAAGTTACTCAAGGGACCAGTGACCCAAGCTGTTGAACCCTCCAGCTTCGTTCTGTGTTCAAGTGATTATTGAACTCTATAGTTAAACTCTTTCTACATGAATATGCTATATAAACTCTAATACTTCAGATTTTTAATACGTCTCATCCAAATGATCTTTTGCACCTTGGTTTTAATTTGATAAGCCATGACTAGCAGGAAGATTTTTTGCTGCATTTAAAGACATTTTCCCACTCTTAACATGATTAAGAAAAAGATATGTTGTCTTTGCCCTCTCCAAGTTGTTCTGGAAACAGATGTTAATATTTTATATACAATTTTTCTTAATCCATAATTGGCAATAAAGACAAAATAATGTGATGTTTCAAGATTCTTCAGTATTAAATAATTAAACCAGCAGCAGGCCTTGAGCATGGGACAATGGCAAACTTTCAGATGAATTAATTTTATGGAAGACCAGCTGAGTAATTGGATTCCAATTACAGGCTGTTTAGCTCCCTCATCACCTTCACATATAATTAAATTCAATTGGTTGATACAGCTTCTATTTTTATGAGGGCACTTACAAGCTTTTTGAACCCCACTGTGACTTTGGATCTAGGCCAATCAATTATTACTCATTTCTCTTTCAAATGGAAATTCCTAGGTTAGTCATATCTTCTATAATGCATTTCTCACATTTTAAAGATCTGTCTGTAGTACATTGCAGCTGAGACACAGATAAAAAGAAATATTATGGATATTTTTGTTTTACAAACAATATATAGGATGTAATTGTACGTCTCTCATGGGCATTGATGACTGGAGGCCACATACTTTTATGACCTGTCTTGAGAGATATGATTCCACATGCAGTGGGTTTGATTTACTGTATCAATATATTTGTAAATGCCAAGCTTGTTCATGCTACAAATGGTTACTGAAATCGCTCGTTAGATCTAAAATTGCTTTTATTGGCATGTAAAAAGTAAGCCATTGAGTATAGCTAGCTGAGAATCTGTTAGTTACCCAGTTTTCCTTCTTTAATTTAAATTTAAATTAATTTAGATTAATCCATCCTTACTAATTTGAAAAACCCAAGTAACTACTTACTTAGAAAAAAATTTAAGAGCCCCTGACTTCTGAACAGGTCCATAGGTTGCCAAGTATTTTGACGAAAAGAAAGAAAATAAAGCTTTATTTTGAGAATACTAGGACAGTTACTATTTTAAAGCATTTGGCTCTGAATTAATGACATATTTTCAAGTGCAAATAGAAAATGAATTAATATGAAGCCTTTAAAACGCTTCACCCACAACTAGCCTATAAGGATATTAAGCAAACAACTAGAATTGATATAGCACTTTTGCCTGTTCTCAATATATTGGTTCCAGTGTGTTTATTTCCATGCAGAGCAATATGTCATCAGTCATAAAATAGGCAACAGAGAAGCAGTAGTGACATCAGTGATCTTTTCCAGCTCTACTAAGTGATCAATAAAGAAAGAGGCAGTATCACATGAAATTCTACTTTTCTTTAGAATTTTTTAGTTAGGGAAATATCAAACTTTCCTCCTTGCTCCTTGAATTCTTATATTTGATTAGATATGTGAAAAATTACATTATGACATACTAAATTACACAAAGTTTTAATGAAAGTGTATTACTACTGATTTATTGACTATCAAAACAGATCATTAATGATTAATGGTGTTGTAATAAATACCAGAAAAGTATTCCCTTTTGAAGCACTGGCATTATACAAAATGTGGATAGTATACCTAAGAAAGTGGTTACTTCAAATATTCAGTGGAAAACTTTGATATTTCCCTGATCAATCTGTAATTGAAAAAATCCATATCCTAAAAAAAGCTTCATCTTATCATTTGTTTAAGCATACGATATATAGGCAAAAAAATACAATAAAAATATTTATGAGGAATATGCTTCCTACTATTTACAGAATAAGTGTGATGGCCATATTAGGTGTAATCAAAATATGTTATTATTTCTAGTCAGATTTATTTCTTTAGAGTAAAGCAAAGGTAAAATATTAAAACCATGTCAAGTCCAGGTTTGGCTTTTCTTTGTTGGTTGTTTGGTTGGTTTTCTTCCTGAATATCTAAGGAGCAACTTCAAAACAAAAATAGGGAAATCATGGGTCAAATCAGTATTTTGAATAAGGATTTCTGAGTAAGGATTAAATTACTACCACTATTACTGTTGTAAGTAATGATAGTAATGATAATTATAATGTCTCCTGTTTTAGTTCATAGATGCTTCCATTCAAGTTAAACAGGCTCTGATGATGCAGTTAGTTTCTCTCAGTCTAATATGTCCACTACCCTTTAATGAACAGCTGTTGGTCCTCTTGGTGTCACCACATGTTTATTAATACTTTATTTCTGTTAGGAAGGCAGAACATTTAGGTGATAAAGAACGTAACTAGCAAGATAGCACAGAACTACTGCACTTCAGGGAGGGAAGAATATTAGTAGTGCCATCACAGACCAAACATCAACCCACTTGGGGTAGCAGCAGAGAAAGAAAACACTTCAGGTATCCTTTTTTTTTGAAAAGGATAGACGCTTTAAATCACAGTGTTCATTAGACTTAGTCTTCATGTCACCATTTTGTTTCATCAAGCTTCTAGTGCCACAAGTGTTTTGAAGTCTTTTTTTTTTCATTCCTAGATAGGTTGACTGAGATCAGAATGCACAATTGGCATTTCTTGTAGAGACATATTCAGAATCAATTTAGTTTAGAAGGTAAACTGCACAGAGGTAATGTAAGGGAAGACCTCATTCAGAGTATAATTTTACAAGATTTGATATTCGTAAGTGGACAGCAACATTTTCATGGATTACTTTGTGAATAATGACAAGAATAAAAAAGAGAGTAAGTTTGTTCAGTAGCACTACACTTATTCAGGAAATGTAATCAGGCATTACAGGTTTAATGAAAACACCACCAGTACCCTAAAAAAAAGAAAATAAAGATAAGAGAGTTTCCCATTGTTTTTAGAGGTTAGCTTTCTGTCCTTTTGAAAAATGAAGCTCAAAATATTCACGATCAGCTCTGGCACATATTGATCAAACAGTGACTTTGTTATTTGCCCTCCTGCCAACCAGGATTTGTGTGTGTGTGTGTGTGTGTGTGTGTGTGTGTGTGTGTGTGTGTGCTTCCCTTCTTTTTTTCCCTTCTTTCATTGGCTCATTATTGAGGGCGCATACTGTGGTTTAGGAAACTACTTTAAATAAAGAAAAAAAATATTAAACAGAAAGGTAAATTCCTTGCCTCCACAACTGGTTTCTTTGGTGATCAATAAGTAGGTATCTTGTTCTGTTAATAGTGATTTTAAATATTAAGTCCCCTTCTTCACAGTTTTGAGCAAAGATAAATGAATAAAACTATAAAGAATGAGAGAAGAAAATCAAAAAGTAACTGAAACATGCATGATCTGTATATTCAGAAAAAAAGTAGTGTTCTGTTATGCAAATAAAATGCACTGAAGTATGAAAAAAATTACCTTTTGTATCTTGCAATAGAATAGCTTTTAAATCTAACCCCTGCATTACAGTGGGTTGGCAATGCAGCATGTTGTTTCTGTGGCTTTGAAGACACTTTAACTCCTAATCGTTGATATCATCAGTGCTCCCCTGCAAAAAAATTCCTCAAATACAGTAAGTGCAACAAAGAACAGTGTGTGCCCATGGCCTGAGCTTAACAAAGTGCATTGAGAAAGACAGCTTCCTGGGCAGAAAAGCACATCAATAGCACAGTGGGAAGTGGCACCAACAGAAGGTAAACATGGGTCAGTCAGAGAAAGCTTAGTAGGTGGTGGGGCACAGCTCCTCAAATACAATGAAGGGAATGACATCAGAGAAATTCATCTTTCTCTGCCCTTGAATTCTCAGTTATTAACTAAGGCATAACATCATACGGGACAACAAAAGCACAGAATCAGCCAGTTTTTGGCTGCATCACAGATGGCACTTAAATGGCGATTTCACTGCTGCTGAGAGAATGACTGTAGCAATTGTATTATATGAGCCATTCAGCTCAAGGTAAAAAAAAAAAAAGGGGGGGGGGAGAATAAAAAAATTGATGTATAAATGTTCTGGTTAAGTAAATATTACTCAGACATGTAAGCCACCAGGCTTACCCAGTTCTCTGTCATTATTTATTAGGTATAGGTGAATAGTGTATAAGAGTTTCAAATTCCCAAGCATAATTTTTCTGTCAAGGGCTGGCAAAAAAATAATAAAAAATATCTGCTTTGTATTTTAGTTAGACTTAGCAAAAGATGAGTTTTCATTACAAAACAGGCTTTTCTTTTCCATGTTCCATGAAAGTGTATTCAACTCTAACCATTTTTATCTCTAACCTTCTTATCTCTAACCTTTTTCTGAATAGGAAAATTTTTAAGGAATTTGGACAAATTTAAATGCCACTCATATCAAACAAGAAGATGAATTTTACAAAAATTTTTTATAATGGAGAGTGTTTATTTACGGAACAATTCCCAGATTTGTAATTTTTGATTTTGATTACTGGTTCATATTTTATTGCAATTGCTAATTTTGTTCATAAAATTTAGATGCGATTTCTGTACATGAAACTT
The DNA here is from genome assembly GCA_039720435.1 of Amazona ochrocephala. Lineage (NCBI taxonomy): Eukaryota > Metazoa > Chordata > Aves > Psittaciformes > Psittacidae > Amazona > Amazona ochrocephala. The sequence goes on from CM077877.1 coordinate 59,483,279, forward strand.
TCTCTACTTTTAAAAGCTAAAACTTTTAATGGTTTTGTAAATACCATGGATTTTTTACTGCAGTGGTCTCTAAACTTTTTTGATTGTGCAAACCTGCCAGTATAAAAGTTTTGAGTATACATCCCCAATATATTCACTTTTATGGTTTTATTTATAATTTGTATACAAGTTCTACTGTATTAATATATTATGTACATTATAAAACACACATAAAAGTAGAAATGAAAAAAGAATGAGACAAAGGCAAAAAAACCCCTACTTGTAAATTATTTTGAATATATATCTTATTTAATAATGATAGAAAATTCTTCCTGCACTCCAATAATTTGCCCTGCATACTCCAGTGGGTGCACACACCCCACTTCAGAGACTACTACTTTATTGAACACTTTGCTATTTAATAATTTTCAGCTTTAAAAATATAAAGCTCACTGTTGAAGGAGTATCTTAGAATAAAACGTAAAAATTTCATCAATTTTACACACACTTAGGCATTTTTCCTATTTTTGAAAAAAATAGCTCAGTTAAACTTCCTGTAGAACCTACTTGCCTTCCCAATGAAACCTTCATCCAAGTTAGATATCCATAATTGCAAAAGGTTATGATTTTACAAGAATGGAAGAATAATATGGAAGAAATGGGGAAGTACATGGAAAGTGTATGTTACTTAATTCTCAGCTTCGTTATAGTTCCAGTAATGTAGTAAAAAGAGAAGTTAGAGTAGATTTCCAGATCTGGATTGTAAATCTGAAATTAGGCCACCTGCATAAGAAATTGTAACGATTATCAGTCACCCTTTTGCTCAGACAAACAACTCTCCCAAATGTCTTCATTTACCAGAATAAACTAGTTTGATTATCCCGAAAAAGTCCAGGAAATTAACAAGTTTACTTTATATGGATTTTCATGTGATCACAACCCAGGCTTGGGACTAGAGACCTAAGATGTATAATGAAGCAGACATATGGGTAGAAATCTACTTCTAATGATTTTCACGGAGGCTGCTATCCACTGTAGCCTTTGACAAGTGAAAAAAGTCCATTATTCTGTATATTTGAAAAAGACTTGCATTTATCAAGTTATCATAAAAAATAAGGTTACAGTCCTGTTTGTACTTAATATTTATTTTGTGTCTATTAACTGTGTGTGACTAACATTTGAATAAACAAAACAAATTACTCCATATAGAGAGGGTGGAATGATGAACCTCTGCAAACAAGGCTGCTCATTGAATACATGGGTTTCTGAGAACCGAGACTTCTGTGGTTCACATCCATTAAGGTGTATACTATTATGCTCTGGGAAGATGTTATTACACTGATTATTCTTTTTTCTTATTAAAACCACCTAAAAAAAAAAAAAAAAAAAAAAGAAGAAAAGAAGAAAAACTGTTGGGTGAGAGAAAGCATTTAAACACCTAGTAGGAGTGGCTGAATTAGGGAAGCAATGTTCTTTATATAGTCAATGGAAATTTCCTAGTGGGGTTGGGAACACCTAAAGGTTACAAATTGATGTCTGGATTACCCATCAAATAAAGAGCTTAATTAAGACACCTACTCTGATATTGTTATCTCACATTACTTTGTTCCTCTTTTAGGTTAACCATGATGAGTAGCTTTATAAAACCATTGATTTCTCATTTCTAAATAGCAGGTTGCCTTGAATATTTCATGATTCATGGATGCTGAGAAAAGCCAGCCAAGGGTGAGGAGGATCTGGGATTAAAAATAATGTTTGAGGAAGGTTACTTCAGCAAAAATGGTAATTAAAATGGTAATAACTTTCCTGCAGATCTCTTGTTCTTGGTATATCCTCTGAGAGCTTTATCAGAATTCCTTTGTTGGTCCATATATTTTCATGCCATCACATTCAGAGGATAATTCAAAACTGTTTTGCATTAGAAGGATTTTTTGATATATATAACTATTGGTTGGGAAAGTATTTCACTTTTGAAAAAATTACAATTTGCTGCACCATAGTAACAATGAATTCTACAAAATTAAAAAAAAAAAAAAAAAAAAGGAAAGTTTTTATCTAACTCAGCTTCAGTAGCACAACAAAGGATGGGTATTCATACATACCAATGTCTGTAATTTTTACTTGAAATGTCTATGGCAACAACACGTAGGATACGGTGCCTTAGCAAGGGGTGAAATGGAGACATGAAACTATCATCTTTATGAGGTTCTTCATAAACTGCAATCAATCAACAATAACAGGCCAAAGCTGCAGCATATTCCCTTTGTCTATGCAAAGCTATACTCCTATTGCTGTCACCTTAAACCTCTTCTCCACCTATGGATTTATTTTATTCCTATGTTGCATCTGCTCATTATCATATTTTGAGTTTTCGAGAATAGAGGCAGCTTTTTTTTTTTACTACAAGTCTGAATGCAACCCTGAGGACTGAATAAGGCCACTGGCTTTTCTTGTGATATGGTTCCTCGATTGTGTGGAAGACAACTTCTTTCTGCAAGTAATTGAGGAGCCGACAAGGAGAGGTGCCATGCTTGACCTCGTCCTCACCAACAGGGAAGGGTTGGTTGGGAATGTGACGCTCCAGGGCAGCCTTGGTTGCAGAGATCATGAGATGGATGAATTTAAGATCCTCAGGACAGTGAGAAGGGCGTGCAGCAAGCTCACTGCCCTGGAATTCGAGACAGCAGACTTCGGCCTCTTCAGGAACCTGCTTGATAAGGTTCCATGGGATACAGCCCTAGAGGGCAGGGGGGCCCAAAACTGTTGGTTGATATTCAAGGATCACCTGCTGCAAGCTCAGGAGCGATGCATCCCAACTAGAAGGAAGTTTAGCAGGAGGGCCAGGAGACCTCCTTGGATGGATAAGGAGCTGCTGAGGAAAATTCGAAGGAAACAAGAGGCTTATAAAAGGTGGAAGCAAGGCCAGGCGGCCTGGGAAGAATACAGGGATGTTGTCTGGGAAGCTAGGGACCAGGTTAGGAAAGCTAAGGCCCACTTAGAATTAAAATTGGCAAGGGATGTTAAGGATCACAGGGAGGGATTTTGTAGGTACATTGCCAATAAAAGACAGGTTAGGGACACCATGGGCCCTCTCCAGAAGTTATTGGGAGAACTGGCTACCCTGGATTTGGAGAAGGCTGAGGTTCTTAATGACTTCTTTGCCTCAGTCTTCACCAGCAAATGCTCTGACCACACCACCCAAGTCTTGGAAGGCAGATGCAGGGACAGTGAGAATGAAGACCCTGGGCCCACTGTAGGAGAGGATCTGGTTCGAGACCATCTGAGGAACCTGGACGTACACAAGTCCATGGGACGTGATGAAATCCATCTGCGAGTCCTGAAATAGCTGGCAAATGAAGTTGCTAAGCCACTGTCCATCATATTTGAAAAATCATGGCAGTCAGGTGAAGTTCCCAACGACTGGAAAAAGGAAAATATAATCCTGTGTTCAAGAAGGGGAAAATGGATGAGATGGGGAACTACAGACCAGACAGCCTCACCCCTGGGCCTGGCAAAATCTTGGAGCGGATTCTCCTGGAAGGCATGCTGATGCACATGAAAACCAACAAGGTGCTTGGTGACACCCAGCATGGCTTCGCTAAGGGGAAATCCTGCCTGACCAATCTGGTGACCTTCTATGAAGGGGCTACGGAACTGATGGACAGGGGCAGAGCAGCTGATGTCATCTACCTGGACTTATGTAAAGCCTTTGACATTGCCCACATGACATCCTTCCCTCTAAGTTGGGGAGACATCAATTTGATAGGCGGACCACTCGGTGGATAAAGAACTGGCTGGATGGCTGCACTCAAAGAGTAGTGCTCAGTGGCTCAATGTCCAGCTGGAGACCAGTAATGAGTGGTGTCCCCCAGGGATCAGTGTTGGGACCGGTCTTGTTCAACATCTTTGTGGGTGACATGGACAGTGGGATTGAGTGCGCCCTCAGCAAGTTTGCCAATGACACCAAGCTGTGTGGTTCGGTTGATATATTGGAGGGAAGGAATGCTACCCAGAGGGACCTTGACACGCTTGTGAGGTGGGCTGAAGCCAACCTGATGAAGTTTAACCATGCCAAGTGCAAAGTCCTCCACCTGGGTCGGAGCAATGCCAGGCACAGCTACAGGTTGGGCAGGGAAGAGATTGAGAGCAGCCCTGCAGAGAAAGACTTGGGGGTGTTGGTCGATGAAAAAATGAACATGAGGTGGCAGTGTGCACTTGCAGCCCAGAAGGCCAACCGCATCCTGGGCTGCATCAAAAGGAGTGTGACCAGCAGGTCGAGGGAGGTGATCCTGCCCCTCTATTCTGCTCTCATGAGACCTCACTTGGAGTATTGTGTGCAGTTCTGGTGTCCTCAACAGAAAAAGGACAGGGAACTGTTAGAACAAGTGCAGAGGAGGGCCACGAGGATGATCAGGGGACTGGAGCACCTCCCGTATGAAGATCGGCTGAGAAAATTGGGGCTGTTCAGCCTGGAGAAGAGAAGGCTGCGTGGAGACCTCATAGCAGCCTTCCAATACCTGAAGGGGGCCTATAGGGATGCTGGGGAGGGACTCTTCATTAGGGACTGTGGTGAGAGGACAAGGGGTAATGGGTTTAAACTTAAACAGGGGAAGTTTAGATTGGATCTGAGGAAGAAATTCTTTACTGTGAGGGTGGTGAGGCCCTGGAATGGGTTGGCCAGGGAGGTTGTGGATGCTTCATCCCTGGCGGCGTTCATGGTGGGGTTGGACATAGGCTTGGACTAGATGGTTTAGTGGGAGGTGTCCCTTCCCATGGCAGGGGGGTTGGAACTCGATGATCTTAAGGTCCTTTCCAACCCTAACTATTCTATGATTCTATAAGCAAAAAAGAATCAAAACCACATGTTTTCTCAGGGTTAAGCTACAAGTTTCCATAGCCATAACGTGCATATATAGGTAAGGATGTTTTATAATCTAATGATTTTACAAGACTCAGAGATGACTGTGGGTAACCCAGCTGCCATCTCCTGTTTCCATGCAGAAACACACTGTTGATAGAATGATTACATTTCTATCTTCTCAGGGAAAAGCATGATATCAGCAGTATGTAAGGGAAATACAATGGGAAATATAGCAACAAAGTTTCTTTTTCTGTGTGATTGTGAATGCATCAAACTTCGAGAACTCTGTGAGTTTAGGGACAATGTAATTGCCTTCCTCTCAGGCCCACAACAGGAACAATTCACTTCTTGCACTTTTTGTTGGCTTGGGAAGTCCTGCTGCATTGCAAAGTTTTAACACTCCCTAGAACACACTGTCTTTATGCCAATAACCAAGAATAAAGGGATGCCCACATTAAGGCCTGTCTTGCCCACTTTTTTGCGTTCTGTAAAGCAGTAGGTCTGCTACCTGTTTCAGATTTGTAAGGGTTTCTGTTTGTAGTGGCTTTTTTGCTTGTCTTGTTGGTCACTTTAAGATCACATCTGGTTAACACTGATATGAAACACTACCTCCAAAATGGTTTCATTTTTTAGTAATAATTTCTGCAAGTGTCTGATTAGAACAGTGCATAGATACCTAGGGTTTTTATATTGTACCACAGCATGCATTTCATAATAAAGAGGTGATAACTGAAGTCCTTATTTTCCTTGGCTATTCACTTAAGAACTTAAAATTCAACAGGCACTGTGTGGTTTAATGTTAAGTGTAATGAATACAGATGGGATGATGTTTTTATTTCATCCTTTCAAGCTTTCTTACCAGGTATGTGTTAAGAATAGACTAGACCAGTGAACACCAACATGCAGACAGTTAAGCTGAGCTGAATCTTGCTTGTCAAGGGAGCCATACAAGGTTCATACCAAAGCATAGAAAAGTCACATTGGTTCCATAAAGTGCTATTAAATAAAATAATATCTTATTTCTATTAGGTGAAAGATATGGCTTTATGGACTAACTAGCAACTCTGTCCAAAAATAGGGCTGACTAAGGAAAAAGATGTTCATAGGTTTTTTACTTAGGGGGAGCAAAAATAAAGAAAAGCATAAGAAAGTGGTCCGGATAATAGTAAGACACTTGGAGAAAATGGTGAGGTTTTTATTTTTAATTTTTTTTTCCTCCTTTTTTTTTCTCTCTTTCTTTCCCACCCCATCCTGAAAATTTATTTGTAATGAGATTGCTCAGACAATTTCTTAAAAAAGTATGTTTATTTAAGAGTTCTGAAAAAACATTAAGAAAAAAAAAGGTATTTTAAACCAGCAAGTATCCTTTTTTAGTCTCATCTAAGCTCTTGCTTTGCTACAAAGCTTTCCTCTTAATTTGTGGGAAAAGGTAACAGATTCTGCTAACTAATGAGAATAACTGAATCTAAATCTGACTGCAAATAGTTGTATAAGGGTAAGACAGTACTGAATGAAGAGGTGATCAAATGAAAAGGTGACAAAATTGGAGACACAACTACTTCCACATGAAATAATAAGGAAAAATAATGCTAACAATATATGCGTGATAGGAGACTCTGACTTAGTTTTAATTACAGATCAGAAATGAGTTCTGCAAGTCATTGCAGAACTCTGATACACTGTCAGCAGTGGTCAGAAAAAAAACTTCAGAAGTATAGGCAGAAGAATGGCAAGTGCGATCAGCTCCTTTAAGAAAGACTAAACAAATTAGGAATTTGTTCAGGCAAGAACAACTGAAGAAAGGAAGCAATGCATTAATGGCTGCTTTAAAAAAAATTATACCAATCTTTTTTCATTGGATGCAGAATTGAGTTCTAGAACTCATTATCACAAATGATGCAGGGGACATTAAGTATAGGTAGATAGAGGCAGAGCAAGATGAGTAGATAGGTCCACTCATCTGTCCATTAAAATGGTGTGATAAATACAAAAATCCAGTAAATTATTTTAATCTGCTCCATGTCAGAGGCTGAAAGGTCCTGCCATGAGAGGAATCATCCTATTGTTTTTTTCTCTCTTTCAATTTTTTGTTTGTTTGGTTGGTGCCTTTATTTGTTTTGTAATTCTTTCCTTAAGCATCTTTTACTGACTACTGACATCAGAGATATGATAAGTGTTTAGGTGGACCCTTGTTCTTACCCAGCATGTCTGCTCTTGTTGCGACTTTTGTGCGTTCAATTTTGTATTTCCAAACATCTGCAAAGCTCACAAATTATTGTTGGTTTACCATTTTGTAAATGTAATGTTGTACAAAATGTTGCAGATCCTGCTGGGGGAGTAGTTTATACAGACTAGTGTATTTTAATATTACACTTTCAATGTGGACTTATCATAGCTCATCCTAGTTAGTCCCTGGAATCCGAAACATGGTTTGACTCTAATTTGTGCTGCTAACATTTCAAATTTAGTGTTTGGGAAACGTCGAAACTACTTTGTCTTTCAGTGCACAGTGCACTTGCTTCTGAGCCTTAGCATTCCAGAAATATCACCCCCTTCAACAGTAGTTCTTTGAAATTTCAAAGAATGCAATTTTCAAAATGCTAATGCACTAATATTGTAGCTTTTCAGGAAGTGCTTTCTTTTTAAAGTGATATTTCTGGACCTCCTACAGTATTTTATTGCAGTGGATTGCACAGTAAGACTGTGAAAGGAGGAGGGGAATACCCTTTAGAGAGGTAACATTTCACTAATGAGAAAAATATAATATCTTTTCCCAAAAAATTTTACCACAGGTGCATTTTCTGTAAAAGAATATACACTTCCAAATTAAAAACATACTATTTTCTTGCGTCCATAAAATTATACTTGTTAGTCTTGGCATTTATAATCTAAAAGAAAATATGCTTCTCAGAAACACTGCAGCATAGCTAGTGGTTCTGGAAAAAGTAAAACATCAAGGGAACTTTCAACTTAATATATATTGGCACCTCATGACATTTTAGTCAGTACTACTTATTCAAGGAAGTAAGGAGATTTTTAAAAGACCATTTAACAAAAATCAGTCTGATGGTGGATTTATAAACATAGTACATTATAACTGTGTGACAGAAAGATAGAAATAATATCCTATTTGCCATCAAATCTGCTCCAAGAAACAAAAAAGGAACAATCCTGTCTGGGCATGGCCAGTTTAAATTTGACAAATTCTCTGAGCTCATCAGGTTGCCAAGTGACGTTGAGAAAGAACAGATATCAGAACTCTGTACCCCTTCTTTACTTTCTTGGTTTCTTAGCATATTGGACCTTTTCCATCAGTCAATCACACTGCAAAACATTGCTGTTGTTGGCAACACTCTCAAAGGGAAGGATTAAACAATTTGAGTTCAGAAGCACACTGCACTGTAAAAATCATACTTCCATGAAGCACTGTGGTTTTTAGTATTTAGCGTACTCAGAGACCACTGGTGATTGAGCTCAAACATTTCATTCATTAGTAAGGGTATATTTAGTCAGAGCTAACTGGATAGGCATCTGTTGCAGCATCAATTTGTATTTCTTTACTCGAAATAATTCAGGGGAAATAAAACTAATGCTTGTTGGGATCTAAAAGCTCAAATAACTACATCTGGGATCTGTCTTCTCTTTATAGGCAAAGTTTATCTAACGTGTCATTTTTTTACTTTCTATACTTTTCATCATGCACTTTGATTGCCATGGATATGATTAAACTATCAGCTGGAACGAAGAACTAGCATTAACATTTCACCAGGTATTGAATTACTAGTTAGTAAATAAAAATGTATTTTTATTTCAGCAAAACAGTGGCATCTAGAGAAAGGCGCAATGTTCATGCGATGTTTATTTCTTCAACTCCTTTTTCCTGGAAGATAAGATATATTTTGTCAGTTCATTTTAATGCATTTTGTACGAATCCTCTTCTCAGTGCTTTCACAAAAATAGGGAAAAAAAATTCTTGAAAACACATTTGGAGTTGAGACAAATGTTGTAAATGATTTAGCTAGAGATTTATTTTTTTCAGATTTCAGAAAAAGTATAAGTTGCAGCTTCATGTTCTAGCATTAGAAATATCACTTAAGACTTACATTTCCACAGACATTGTCACAAAGCTGATTTTATGTCTTGTGTTAATCATGTATTTTACAACAGTAATTTCCATAACTCTTATTCAGAATCACCCTCAAAATTTCTGTTTATGATTTTTAATCAAGAGGAATGAATGACACAAAAGAACTTAAATCAGAGTTGAAATCTGGGAGGATCTGTATGTTTGGAGAAGACTTTCAAGAGACAGAGTCTCCTCTGGTTATGCTTAGAATTCCTCTTCCAGCACTGGATTGATTATGCCCTGCTGAATAAAAAGTGTCTCTTTTTATTGTCAGGTCCATGAGAAGCAGCAACAGCATTTCAAAACTAGGGGGCAAAAAAATGAAAAAGAAGGAGAAAACAGCAGGAATTGCCAATGCCAGCCTTAGCATCAAATGTTTTCATTACTTCTCTTTCATTTCATAATTATTTTGATTCATTTTCTGGATTTTTTTTTTTTTCTAAGGAATAAATGCTAATGGGTAATGGCAATAGCTGCCAACAATTGAAAATCCAGGTTATAATGCTGTAGTGTCTAGAATGGTAACACCAAATGAATCATATCCCCATTTTGCCCTGATAATATAAAAAATGAGGCTGCATAGAAGCTTTGCAAACTATGAACAAGACAAATAAGAAAATGCAGGAAGGATGTAAAGGTGGTCACTGAAATTACTTCCATGTACAAATTTTATACATAATGGCATCCTTTGAGAAACTGAAATATTGCTTTTTATTTATCTATATTGAGATTTTTTTGCTTTTGTCTGGTTGGTTGGTTTGGGTTTTGTTTGTTTGTTTTCCTTACAAGACACCTTTTTGAACTGCTTGTCCATTGATTTTCAGACCTTCTGTTTTCTGGATGGTTAGTCTGAGATGATTCAGCATCTCTTTTCGGAAGTTTGATGTGGCAGCTTCTGCTAAAATTTTCTCATGCATGATAGAGGATAAAGAAGATAAATGGGGAGAGATTTGGTAAGACAGTATTGGCACAAGTTTTTCACTATAACTTGTAGATCACTGTTAACTTTTGCCTTAAATAACTGAGAAGGGCAAAGGTTTGAAATGTGCCACTTTTTTGTTTTTTATCAGATCAGCTCATATAATTATAAAAAATACAGTACTTCTTGGCCACATAATCCCTTATTCAGGGAATCAAATACAATAGGCAATGGAATGAAAAAGATAATGGAATTTCAACCACTAATGGATAGTCAGAGACCATATTTTGTACTTGGCTGCAGAATGTTATTACAATAAATCAGGATCAATGACCAACGGGATGTGATCTCCATTTAAAATAATTTTTCTGATGGCATGCCTGTGCTATTACACTGAACATGCTGCCTTTCTAAGCAATGTTGGTCTAAAGGCCTATAGTTGCATATGCTGAAAAGCAGTAGGAAGGCTAGATGGTAATCAGTGCTACAGAGCAGTTAGATTTGTGAAGATGGATTTCTTTTTTTAATTTGCCCAGCAATTTAATTCTGCTCCTTTACGTTTTAGTAATTTTTATTCTAATTTTGCCATGTACTAAAGGGTTGTTTCCTCTGGTCAGTTTTAGTATATAGCTGAAAATATTAAGTCAAATTCATTCCTGAGGAAGCTTCACTAATTTCAAGAGAGATAAATTTCAAGTCAGTTATTCTTACGAATATTCGTTTAACAATTAACGAAACTGAAATATTTCTACACTTAAAGGTGTTGCTGCCTTTGAAAAATTATCCTGAATGCAAAGAAAAATCATTATATATTTGGAAGAAGAAACACTTATAAAATTAAGACGTAAAAATAGCATATGCATACATCTCTTTCAAAGCCCCTATATTCTTTAATTTTTACTTGCATTAAGTGGCATCCCACTTTAGTATTATTCTTGTAGGTTGTACCAATGTAACTCACGAATAAGGGTAAGAGCATGGCCTGTAAGCACTGGACCATAAGCTTATCTTCTACTTTATTACTCTTTGCTTTCTGTCTGTTTTAGCCTGTTCCATCTGGTCACAACACTGGAGAGAGCATGGCCGAGCACTGCCCACCACAGTCTGTGCGGGTAAGAACAACCTGCTTTGAGAGGAGAAGAGTGTCTGACTTCAGGACCAGAGAAAAGGCACCTTAGTCCATTTTATATAGTAAAACATATGTCTTTTGAGACCACTGATAAACCGGCTGGGGAGAATCCTGTTCATCATTGGCTAAGGGCAGTTTAGTGCTGTCATGATGCTAAATAAGCCTAAATATATAATGAATTCAGTTGGAATTTTACTCTGGATGAGACTGGGGGCAAGAATGTCTACAAATATTTCCCCTCTGTAATCAGATAGACTGTCCCATGCGCTTCTTATAAACATCATTGGTGAAAGAAGCTGGCCTCCAGGACTCAGTACATAAATAAAATTTCATAATGCATTTGTGAAATTTGAAACATAAAATCTAAAGAAGATCTTGCCATGTCTTCTTATTAATTTGATAAAACTCATTCATTTCAGCAAGTATGTTCATTGAATGCTACCTACTGCTTTTGCCGTTTGTTATTGAGGCTTAGGTTTTTTTTGGATATGCAGCATTTTTTATCACAATGTTCTATTGCATTGTTTCCTTGTGTGCCTGTTTACTTATATTTTGCATGACTTTCCCATTCTTTTTACTTTCTTTTGCTGGAGACATTTTTATTTATTTATTTATTTATTATTTTTCATAGAAAAGTTTGGGTTGGAATGGATCTTTAGAGCTCTTCTAGTTCTAACCACCTGTTGTGGAAATCCCAATTTTTTTTTAAATACTATATTTGTGACTGGATGTCAGAACTAGGGAACTGAAATGCAGAATATAAAAAAATATAAGGAGTTTGCTCTTCTCTATATTTTTTTCTACAATTTTGCTGAGACAAATATGAACTCTCATGCTTCCACACTAGATTCTTGTAATAAAAACCATGTATATGAAGCTTTCAGATGATTTGGTTAAAGGAAAATGAACTCTTTCATCACTTCATCAGACTCAGGGAGAAAAACATTTTATTACTATAATTTTAATTTTTCAACGCTGGAAGTAGCTGTAATAATTTGAAACATATTTGAATAGGGTATTCTGATTGCTGTGAAATTCTGCTATAAGAAAACAACATACCTAAAATAATTAAAAATAAGAAATATGCTATTGTGTTCAGGGATAGGGGTTGTGAAAACTCATTTAGATTTTCCAGTTTGCCTTCCTTTTCCTTTCTCTTACAGAATTTTGATCAGCTAATAGCAAAGTTTAAGCTCACAGTTATTTATTTGGCTTTCCAAGAGTGATTGCCCTTTGTTTAAAGGGAATCTTAATTGATGATAAAATATATACCCACAACATGTTCTCAGTCTATTCACACATAACAGTGCATGTGTCCTGGAGAAAAGTAAATGGCAGAACATTTGTTTCAGTGAAGTAATTACTGTTTTCACAGAGATTGGTAAATATAAAACTCTGAACTAATGATACTAGTTATTGCTATCATTATTTGCTTCCAAAGCACTCAGAATTTTCTGATCGTATGGTAACAGTCCCCAGATACTAGACAGAAATTTGTACTATGTGTTCAGATTAAGAAGCAAAAATTCCTTTTACCTCTCTATTGACTATCCTTATATTCAAACATGCAATAGTGGATATTCTCTCATTATTTTTATGTTGGCTAAAGGGTAAAGATGGGCAGGAACATGGGTGGAATTAAGATTCTATTTCTTGGCTGATATAACTGAGCTGGTTTTGATCAGTAAATCCTTGTCTTCACTTAAAAAGAAATTGAAAAAGTATCTCAGAAAAGTACCTTCCTCTTTAATTTGATCTGTCACTTAGACTGTTCATGAACTTTTCCTAAGAAACTTTATTTTGCTGTTTCAAAAAAAAAAAATGTGAGCTTTGGTGAATGCGCTTTATCTTTTTCTCTTCTTTGTCTTCCGTACAACTTCTTAGTTATTTTGATAATCTAATAATTTGTCCAAATTGGTTATCTAGTTGGGAGTGGAAATGCACATAGCTAATGTTCTTCAGCATTCTATTTCTACTATACTACTTTTCCTTTCAGATCTGGTCAATGAGGTGTAAAGCTTTATTAAAAATAACTGGTTGTCACTGTGAACCAAAACACTTTCGCTGTCCCTACTTTATGGTGCTGTTCCCTCTAATTTTGTGACACTGATCTCAGAGGTATTTGGTCTTTTTCATAGAATCACAGAATCACAGGTTGGAAAAGACTCTTAAGATCACTGAGTCTAACTGTAAACCTAACACTGCCAAGTCCGCCACTAGACCATTTCCCTCCATACATTTTGTCTCATTGTTTTTCCATGATGAACCTTCTAGGACTGTTGTCATTGACTTGTGCAATACTGTCACATATGCAAAGCAATGAACTCAAAGTTGCCACTAAAGTTGTAGTTCTATGGAATAAAATCTAGCAATAGCAAAACTTTAATAATAAAATATGTTTAATCTTTTCATCTTCAGCAGTATCTATGAATTCATATTTTAAGGGCTTCTCTGGAGAAAGTATCATAATAGTTTTATAGTGGTACCACTGGCAACCTCTCTCCTTTTGATAGTAACGATGGCTAAAGTTAGATATAAGAACTGCTGCAGAGATTCTGTAGAATGTAATCAGATTTGACAAAAAAGTTCTATTGCTTTGCAGTAGAAAATGAAACTATAGTAATGATGGTTTCAGCATGATCGTGACATGGAGCTTTATACCTCTATCTCACCCCAAATAAAAATCTGTCAAATATTTTCCTATGTCTGGGCTAGTCTCAGACACAGATGAGAGCAAGCTGGCTAAGTCTCGTACAGCTCAAACTTAAATGATTATTGTGGGATGTGGAAAGCAACAGGAGGCTTTGGATGAGGTTATAGCATCTCCTTTGCTTTGAGTGTATGTGCCTGGTTTTTGTTCATAAAGTTCTCAACATAGGGATCTGATTAGATTTGCAGTTGCTTCTAGATGATCAAACAGTACAATAGTACTAAGCCTTCTTGCTCCACCTGCATCTGATTAAGAGCTTGTGTGATTTCCTTTCTGAGCAGAGTCCTCCTCTGGTGACTTATGATTTTATTACATTCATGGTAGAGTTGAACAAAAAATAAGACACCTTGAATGGATTCTGAGGATATAAGAGATAGAATGCAGCTGCCCATTTGATAGAAAGGAAGAATTTACAGTGAGAAGAATGATGTTTGCATGTAGGGATGCATGTTGATGGCCATTTGGCTTCTTTGTGGAATTCTGAGGTCCGCTTTGACTCAGAGAATATCTAGGTAACCTGGTAATGATCCATATGGGACATATTCTATTGCAGTTCAGTGTGAAACCAAGATGAAAGACTGAAGTATAGTCTGAAGTTCAAGGGTATTTGTCCCTAGATTTTCCCTAAATAATCTGAATTTGTTCTTTTCAGTTTTGCAATAATAAGGTTTTCAATATATATTAACAATTTAAAGCACTTGTGCTGATTTCAACTGGGATATTTTTTTTTCCGAGAAGCTTCTATGGGACCATGTTTTGGGTTTGTGACAAAAACTGCTGATAACACAGGGATGTCTTAGCTGTTGCTCAGCAGTGCTTACACAATGGCAAAGCCTTTTCTGCCCCTCACCCCACCCCATTAGCAAGCAGGCTGAGGGTGCACAAGTAGCTGGCAGGGGACACAATTGTCACAGCTAACTCCAACTGACTAAAGGGATATTTCATACCGTATGATGTCATGCTCAGCAATAAAAGCTGCAGGGAAGAAGGAGGGGGTGGGGGGGGCGTTTGAAATTATGGCATTTATCTTCCCAAGTAAATCATTACATGCGATGAAGCCCTGCTGTCCTTGAGATGACTGAACACCTGCTTGACCACGGGAAGTGGTGAATGAATTCCTTCTTTTGTTTTGCTTGTGCACGTTGCTTTTGCTTTACCTATTAAACTGTCTTTATCTCAACCCATGAGTTTTCTCACTTTTACCCTTCCAATTCTCTTCAGATCTCATCTTGTGGGAGCCAGTGAGTGGCTGTGAAGAACTGGACTGTCACCTGGGCTTAAACCATGATAGCACTCTATGTATGATAGTATGATATGTCACTTCTCTTGCTTCTACAGTATGTTAAGATTGTAATATTTTTAGTAACATACACAACAGAAAAAAAATACTGATAGAGAATGTAGCAGAATACAATAAGGTAGCTTATTTGTAATTTCATTTGCTTTTATCTCTGAGTAAAAACATGATAATATCTTCCTCTAGTTATCTCTGTGTTTAAGATTGTAAAATGATGCATTTCTTATTAATATGTATACTGATATCAGCAAATACCTATCTGATATTAACAGATCTACCTTTGAGTGAGGGGATAAAAGAGGACAGGGGGGATAAAAAGGCAGAGGTAGGTCCATCAAATGGTCCAAAACTGTCAAATTTAGCCAAATCTTCCCCTAATATTGTAAATTTTACATTATATAATTGCAGGCTTAAGAAAATAGATGATCCTTAATATAGAGTTGATCGAATTTAGAAATGTACCTTAGGAGACCTCCCTAGACACTTGCATACAGAATAGTGCTTCTTTTATGCTAATTCTCTATACTAACTTTGACTTTATTTCTCCTGTTGCCCAGTCTTAAAAGAGTAATGTGCACTTTTGTGTAGTCTCAAGTCCAGTGACTGTGGTATGCCACAGTGCGCTGTGATTTTGAATCACCTTTGGCTAAGGGTTAGGTAAAATATAAACCTGAGATTTTCCTCACTATCATTTTAAACATTTGATCCCTGTATTATAACTAAACTGTGGATCTATCTAATCCTTTGTCTAGTTCTAAAAGATAAAGCCTGTTCAAACTGCAGGTTTGGAGCATCCCAGTCCCTGCAGCTTTCTGTACACCCACCAAATTAGGTTCTTTTTGGAAATTACATTATCCCAAATGCTTACTCTGTGTCAGCCTTCATTATATCTGAGTCAAGTATGGATCTTCTTTGCCCAAGCTAATTCAGCAATGAAACTGCACGTGCGTAGAGAAATTTCAAGCACCTGGAAATGTTTAAAGTGTGAGGGTAACCTGTGCCTTATCTGTCAGTCTTCTTTTGAATACGGCCTTAGATGATTTGTATTTACTTTTTTTTCACAATTTCAGTACAATTTTAAGCTCATCGCATTTTCAGTTGCTGGCTTCAGTTCTGTATTCTTCTCATTAACTGGCATGATGTTAAGATTGTCCTGAGATGATATAATTTCTTTTTTTTTAATACATTATTTAAGACCCTTCAGAGTTTTATTTTTTATTTTATTTATTTTTTTATTTAATTTTATACAGTAAGCTAAATCAAACTTTTTTGCTTAATAGAGCATAAAATGTGGATCATTCTGCCATTCTGCCACTGGTTATCAGATATGCAGCCAATAAGTCAGTTTGAGGATGCTACCTTAGCACTGAAAATTAGTAGTTGGGATAAAAAAAAAAATAATAATTGAAGGGATTTGTGAGTACTGCTTTTGGTAACAAAGTACTTTTGAATACATCCAGGAAGTTTTGACTAAGTAAGCAGCAATATAATGATGTGGTCTTTATAGGAAGTACCAGAACCTTGCCACTCAGACCAGCAATGAATGCAGTAGGTTTTTTTGTTTGTTTTTGATTTTGTTTTGCTTTGTTATTGTTTCCTGAAAGTAACAAATACCTGAGAGCCAGCTGCTGAATTATTTGATTGAAAGGATATCAATCATCATGTGTCAGGTTCCTTGTCTTCTTGCAGCAAGAAATATGGGTGTTTGCTTATTGCTACTTACACAGAGGGTTTCTTTATGTTGGATAGAAGACAGCTTTGTATTCATAATTTCTTGGCAACGTTGCCAAGTGGGTGGTCTTAGGTAAGTTCAAAACAGGCAGCCTTCAAATAACGCCTTAGTATTCTGGCCTTCTCATTGGGAAAATTCCATTTATAGGCCCTATGAGAAATTGCTTTCCACAACTGATATATTGGGAAAAGAAGAAAATTTCTTTTGAATGCTAGTCAATTAGCAAGACTAGAATTACTCAGGTAATCTCAATAGTCCTAAACTTCATCCATGTATGCTACACTGAAATATATAGGGTCATTTAAAGAAAATTATCTTCCTCTGTCTGGCATAGCTGCAGAGCAGAAATTTCAGTGATCTCTTTAATGCCTTCCACAGTGAATTGATACCAGTTCAAAAACATCACATCTTTTATATCTTGTTAACACAGGCAACTTTGATTCTGAAACTCATGGAATAGCTATGTGTTCACATGAAAAAGGTTGGTCTTAAATTATTTTCAGGAGCATAAATTTCAAATGAAGTAAAGCAACATTATCTACACACTTGAGCTACTCAGATGTGTAACCAGCTGCTTAGCTACAGAAACATTATGGATTCTTCCACACTAAATCACAGTAGCAAGCACAGAATCTAGTTCTTGATGATAGCTGGTGGATTTGTGACCTCCCTGCAATGGCTGGAGCTGTAAACCATTGAATAGATAAATGATGCATAACTGAAGTTTCCTCATCTGTGACAGATGCAGTAATGGCTGGGCATATTTTTCATGTAATTCAACTGAAAACTTTGCCCATTCTTCTTATCCCAGAAGTCTTGCCTTTTGGACTTCTGTGCTAGAAAAAGCATGTACAGCCTGCTTTTAAAAAAATTAATAACATCTGTAATGAATACAACAAAAAGCACAAACTCACCTTATTTCTCTTCATTGTAACATTAAGGTAATTCTTATTTTCAGTTTTTCTTAGCATGTGTAATTGTATTAGATCATGAGATTACAATCCTTTCAGAAATTTCTCTTGGACAATTCTTTTCAAAGTTTACAATATTTGCTATATTAACAATATGTGGAGCTTGCTTATATCTTCACAGCTAATTTATGACAGACAAATGAAGCCTTTTATCTGGGGCTGAAATATCTTCTGCCACTGTGAAAAGAGTTATTTTCATTGCAAAGTTTGGAATTAGGAGTTGAGCAGAACAGAATCATAGAATAATAGGTTGGAAGGGACTTCAAGGGTCATCTCTTCCAATCCTTCTTGGCAAAACCACATAATTTTCAGTTTTCATTGGTTATTTATTTGTTTTCATATAGTATTTCTCTTGAAATTATCAAAACTTCAAAATTATTTGCCAGGTCATTTTGTAGAATACTGTAGTCTGATTTAAAAAAGAAAAAAAAATACACACCAACAAAACCAACCAAATAAACCCTCCAAACCCCCCCCCCCCCCCCCCCCCCCCCCCCGTTATATTGAAGATTGAAGGGATTTCATTTCTCTATGCAACCTAGAAAGTCTTCCCGGTTGCTAGATGTAAATTCATGCCTGCTTGCATCCTAATTCCTTAAAGGGGCAAGTTCTGGAAACACAACAATTTCTTCCCCACACTGAGGGAAAGGAGAGCCAGGGAAAGGATCTGAAAAGATGTAAGCAGAATCTTGGCTGTCATGGTATCCTTATTCAATGGTCCTAATCCTTGTAGTTAAGTTTGACATGAGTACATTGTAACATTTGTTTTAAAATTAGCTGTTTCTTGTTACTGACTTTGCTATTATATTTGGTAAGCATTGTAAGAACAAAACATACCTAAAATTTTGTTTAAATTTAAATGCCTGTTGATAATAAAGCCTGTCACACAGGGACTCTTTTATAGGCAGGCAATATGAACAGGAACTTTTAGAGTATAACCCCGAGATGTTTTCCCTCCCTTGCCTGTGTGTAGAGACTAGCTTAGTTAGTGATGTTTATAACACAGTCAAAGGAACCTTACCGACTCAATAATTTAAAACATTCTTTATTTTAAAATGCATTTTTTTCTGCATATCTGTCTATTCCAACCAAATTTAATGTTCAATATATTTTATGTATATTTTAAATAATTTTAAAAATACATTTTTATTTGTGCCTTTCAAAAAGAAAAAAGTAAATTTATCATGAGAAATGGATATTTGTTTTTAGAGAATGCTAAAGTACTATAAATACTAAAGTAATATCACCTGCTACTCTCTATATTCAGGTAATGCCTAGGAATCCAAATAGTGAATTGTGACCCTTCTCTGCTGTGAGGTGTGAAGTAGAGCCTAGGTATTTACCTGTCCCAGTTTCAACTACAGTCTAAGTACTGAATGTAGGATGCAAACAGAGAACTGCAAAGAAACCACAAGACAAACATTGCCTACCAACATAGGCTGTGGTTTAGTACACCACTTGCTTAAGGGTTTTGGTTTCTTTTATGCATCATGGCCAATAACAGTTTTAGGAAGAGAATTGATGGAGGATTACAAGATAGCTCTAGGGAGTTTTTAAAGGAGATCCTCCCAGTCAGGAAAGGCAGTATGAGAGTAAGCCCGAAATTGCTTTCTGCAAATAGTAACAAGAGTGATGAAGGTAGGCAGGCTGGGGCTTATAGAAAACAGAAGTGTAGGTACATAATGTGAGGGCTGGCCATTAGGGCACCTGTTAATAAAGACAAATAGTGTCTATTTGATGAGATAGAAAAATCAGTGCAAGAACATAAAGGGAGAAGAAGTGAGCTAGGAAAATATTCCTTACAGTAGCATGCTGAATAGATTCAAGTGAGGCAAAATAATTTCTCAAGTCTGAAAAGTAAGACATTCCAATAAGCAAGATATGAGATGATGAGGACCTAGGGAGAGATTTAACTGCATAGTCAGAGAGAAGTATGGTATCTTATAGCTATTGCGCAGAATGAATCAACAAAAATTACATGTAGTTGGGCTATGAAGCTCTGCAGAACAGGCTGAGTCAAAGATGACACCTAGGTTGTGGTCCTTGCCTGATAGGCTCTTTAAATTAAATTTGTGCTTCATCATAACTTTTAGAGTAGTGGCATAAAGATATTCCAGTAGAATATGAAAAGAAGTAAAAAGGGAAAATTGCCTGCAGGTGTGGAGGGAGTGAAGATATCTGAGATATCTGCCCTACATAACAGATACAGAATCAGTTTTCATCATCTGTGATAATGGAGTTCTGGAACAAGCTACATAAAGGAACAACATAAACAGTAATGCAACTTTACAATCTCACTTTGAATTAAACATGGCAAGGGATGTGAAAGATAACAGGAAGGGATTCTATAGGCATGTAGTGAATAGACAGACTAGGGACAACGTGCCCCCCCTCCAGAAGCTATCAGGAGAACTGACTACCCTGTATTTGGAGAAGGCTGAGGCTCTTAATGATTCCTTTGCCTCAGTCTTCACTGGCAAATGATCTGACCACACCACCCAAGTCTTTGAAGGCAAAAGTAGGGACTGTGAGAACGAAGACCTTAGGCCCACTGTAGGAGAGGAACAGTTTAGAGACCATTTTAAGAGCCTGAACGTACACAAGTCCATGTTACATGATGAAATCCATCCGCGGGTCCTGAAGGAGCTGGCAAATGAAGTTGCTAAGCCACTGTCCATCATATTTGAAAAGTCATGGCAGTCAGGTGAAGTTCCCAATGACTGGAAAAAGGGAAATATAACCCCCATTTTTAAGAAGGGGGAAATGGATGACCCAGGGAATTACAGATCAGTCAGTCTCACCTCTGCCTGGCAAAATCTTGGAGCAGATTCTCCTGGAAGGCATGCTAATGCACATGAAAGACAAGGTGGTTGGTGCAGCCAGCACAGCTTCACTAAGGCAAAATCCTGCCCAATCAATCTGATGGCCTTCTATCAAGGGGCTACAGAACTGATGGACAGGGGTAGAGCAGTTGATGTCATTTACCCGGACTTGTGCAAAACGTTTGACACTGTCTCACATGACATCCTTGTCTCTAAATTGGAGAGACATCAATTTGATAGGTGGACCTTTCGGTGAATAAAGAACTGGCTGGATGGCCACACACAAAGAGTTATGGTCAATGGCTCAATGCCCACTAAGAAAACAGAAACAAGTGGTGTTCCTCAGGGGTTGGTGTTGGGACCAATCCTGTTCAACACCTTTGTTGCTAGCATGGAAAGTGGGATTGGGTGCACCCTCAGCAATTTTGCCGATGACACCAAGCTGTGTGGTTCTGTTGACATGCTGGAGGGAAGGAATGCCATCCAGAAGGACCTTGACATGCTTGTGAGGTGGGTTGATGCCAACCTTATGAAGTTCAGCCACGCCAAGTTCAAGATCCTGCACCTGGGTCTGAGCAATCCCAGGCAGAGCTACAGGTTGGGCAGAGAAGAGATTCAGAGCAGCCCTGCAGAGAAGGACTTGGGGGTGTTGGTTAATGAGAAACTTAACATGAGCCAACAGTGTGTGCTTGCAGCCCAGAAAGCCAACCATACCCTGGGCTGCATCAAAAGGAGCGTGACCAGCATGTCGAAGGAGGTGATCCTGCCCTCTACTTTGCTCTCGTGAGACCTCACTTGAAGTATTGTGTACAGTTCTGATGTCCTCAATAAAAAAAGCACATGGAACTATTGGTCCATGAGGAGGGCCACGAGGATGATCAGGTGACTGGAGCACCTCCCGTATGAAGATAAGCTGAGAAAGTTGGGGCTGTTCATCCTGGAGAAGAGAAGGCTGCGTGCAGACCTCATAGCAGCCTTCCAATATCTGAAGGGGGGGCTATTGGGATGCTGGGGAGGGACTCTTCATTAGGGACCATAATGATAGCACAAAGTGTAATGGGTTTAAACTTAAACAGGGGAAGTTTAGATTGGATATGAGGAAAAAGTTCTTTACTGTAATGGTGGTGAGGTCCTGGAATGGGTTGGCCAGGGAAGTTGTGAATGCTCCATCGCTGGCAGTGTTCGAGGCCGGGTTGGACAGAGCCTTGGATGGCATGGTTTAGTGTGAGGTGTCCCTGCCCATGGCAGGGGGGTATGGAACTAGATGATCTTAATGTCCTTTCTAACCCTAACTCTCCTATGATTCTGTGATTCTTTGATTTTCCTTCTCGCTTTGTGCTAGAAACCAGGTTAAAAAGGCTCACATGTAAAAAAGTTTTCCATTAAGTCAACCAAAACATAGTAAAATATTCATTAAAAATAGAATTTTTTTCAGATATATTAGGAGTAGTGTGCATTGGTTTGTGTTGTCACTGCTTATTTAAAATATTCTCACGATGCTGCTTGTACTCACCACTGAAAATAATGAACTGTTACTGGCATTTTACATGTTGGCCCTCCCATGAGGGCTTTTGGCAAACTCTACCATTTGAGTAGCTTGTATAGCTTTAAGGGAGATTAAGGCAGTGTAGAGAGGAAACCTACAGAAATGGTTAGAAAAAAAGGCTGTGATTACTATCTTGACATTCATCACTACTTGGTGGGAAAAAAAACGCTTTTTGTGAAATTGTTGCAACATTTAAAGCTGTTTACATTTTTGTAAGCTACAGTTTAGTATTTTTCTGTCTTCAAGCATTATTTCTATCTACTATTTTTTAGAATTAATTCCAAATATAATTTGCAAAATTTGACTAATAAATAGGCAATTAGCTTTTTCTTAAACCTCGAGTTGAGAGCATTTTTTTTCAGCCTTCTGCATCCTGTTTATCACTAATCCAAGTATATATTCACTCAGAATAAATTTTACAATGGATAACTTCTCATTTTTGCATATTTTGGATAGAAAAAATGAGTTACTGATAAATACTTAGCTAGCTGTTGTAGTAAAGACTAATGAGAAGGATGTGTTTTAAGTAGCATAGTTTAAATAGACCTAACCTCAGTCTGTAGGAACTGAGGAAGCAGTTCTGAGGAATTGCTGTTTATTGTTGTGAATCTAAATTTGTAATTTTAATTTGCCATATTTTACACCCAACTGTTGAAGAAACTCTGACCAAAATTAAGTCTTTCACTAATTTTTAAGAGGAAAATTTAGGGACAGTAAGTTCTTCCGTTGCTGAGTATTCATTAACCACTACTCCCTACATCATAGAGGATGGAACCACCTCATTTTACCTAACTCTAGCAACAAAAATATTAACAGAAGGAAGAGTTAAAACTGTCAGTTCTCTTATCGTAAATGTGTTCCTGTAATTTATTTCTTCCTGTTCTCCTTCCTGTCTGTCCAATGAATTTTTGCATATGCAGTCCTCATGCTTATATAGACCACAAAAATTTAAGTTTATAGTCATATGACATATGAACATTCTATAAATTAAAGTAGACCAATGCCCAGCTAGTAATGTCTGAGTAACAGCTACCTCCCCACAGTTTTTATCTCTGGGCATGATGGTATGCTGCTTGGAATATCCTGAGTCAACTGACAAGTTTGTGTTCCATCTCAGCTTCTTTCACACCTTCAGCCTGCTCACTGGTGGGGAGTAGAATGGACAAACAGGAAAAAAAAACAACCGAGGTACAAAACCAAACCAATGTTGAGGTTGTACAAGCACTGCTCAGCAATAGCCAAATCAAATGCAAATACTTTGTCCTCTTTCACCTTTGGGAGATAATGTAAAGCAAGTACTGGGAAGATGGGTCATGTGTGCCATGACGCATGACTGCATTGAAATTTTCAGTTTTTCTGTTTATCAGGAAAGGGTAATCTTTGGGTGCTATAAAATAATCATAAAAACATCATCCAACACTTAACACTGCTTCTCTAATGACATTTCACCTACCATTTCTATTCAACTGAAAGCATTTCCTGCGGTAAAATGAACTGTGATACTGGTGAACACTGACATTTGCTAACAGTATTAAGTAATAAAACAAAGGTTGAGACTAAAACAGACCCAACAGAAGAGTACCCACAGATTAGAAGAGCAAGAATACCAAGAGTTCTTAATTGTTAATGCAGCCTACTAATCCCGGATTGAAAAATAAAAGTGAAAAATGGTTCATTATGTTTTTCTTTTGGAGCTAGCAGCTCTGGCCAAAAAAAAAAGAAGCAGAAGTAGAATGTCAGAAGTAGCTTGGGAATTGCAAGACAAAGAGAGACTACAAGGCTGAGAGGTAGGGAGCAGAAAGAATGGCTGCTGGGTTTTAAGAAGTCCTTAATATGTTACAGTTTTAAAACTTGAACCATGCACAAACAAACTAAAAATTTTAAATTGAAAAGCAAATAAAATTCTGAATGTATGTGGAAAAAAAAATCTTTTTTTTTTTTTTGTCCTGGGTTCAGCAGTAGCTGGTGCAAGTGCTTTGTTTTTGACTTTCAGCCTGGGAACAGTGCCGATAACACCGATGTTTTCAATTGCTGCTTAGTAATGTTTAGTCTGACCAAGGACTTCCTGAGTCTCATGCTCTGCCAGGGAGGAGGGGAAGTCGGGCGGAAGCAGAGACAGGGCACTGACTCAAACTAACCAAAGGGGTATTCCATAACACAGCATGTCATGCCCAGTATATAAACTGGGGGCAGTTACCTCAAAGGGCTAAATCGCTGCTTGGGTTGGGCTGGATATCGGTCAATGGTGGTGAGTGGTTGTATCATTGTTATTTCCCTTGTCATTATTATTATTGGTGGTAGCAGTAGTGGTTTTGTGTTATACCTAAGTTACTGGACTGTTCTTATCTCAACTCGTGGGAGTTACATTCTTTCGATTCTCCTCCTCGTCCCTCCACATCTGGTCGAGCAAGAAGGGGTGGGGAGTGAGCTAGGGACTGTGCTGTTCTGGATTACCAGCTGTGCTTAAACAATGGCACTTTCAAATTAAAAGATTGCAGATAATCTTCCTGATCTATGCAGAATCCTTATTTTTTGGTCTGTTATGAAAATGTGAATAGAGGATTTAGTTGAGCTGTGTAATAAAATTGGTACCAGCTACTAATCTACATATTGCTCTTTTAGGTCCCAGTTTTGTTTTGTATTCAGAAATGAAAATTTCAGCATTCCTTGGCACTAATTTAAAGCTAAAAACATGGCTTCTGTATGCCACTTTTTAGACAAACTTTATTTTTTTGTGCAACTAATAGACGCTAGCTACATTAGGAATAATAATATGTACCCCAAAAATTTGTGTGTGTCCATAGGTAAGTACAATGGAAACAAAACACATTTGTGGGAATTAAATACTTTCTTTGAAATGTCAATTTTTTTTTTTAATTTTTTTTTTTAATGTAAAAGGATGTGTAAAATACTCGTGTGTTAAGCACCTGAGATAAACAAATGGATACATCCAGAAGGAAGATTCTACAGATACAAGTATCTGTTGTAGGGAGACAAAGAAAAAATGTTATGGTGTGGTTTAAGTTTACATTCTTCTTCTGGTCTCTCAAATTCAGCCCTCAATTTTCTCTATTATGATATTATGCACTAGCGATAATGTGAAACTCTATTCAAGGTGGGATACACTAAAGTTTTATCTTTTTATAGAAGTATTTAATGTGGTTTCCAGATTGCTGCACAAGTAGAAATAAATGTGTACACAGAAACATTTCCCCTATTACTTCATTTACAGCATGTTTAGCTGTCAACAGTCTGAAAAGCTAACAAGTGGGAACATTTTAGCCTGAACTGAAGCTCTACTGCTGTAGAGATAATTGTCTGAAAACACTCTGTGGTGTAGACGACTAGGCTAGACTATGCTGAACCATAGGTATCATCAGGAGTAGCATGTGGAAGAAAGCACACAAAAGAAGAAGCTAGAGATAAACTAGAAGAAACAAGGGAAGTGTGACAATATGTCTGTGGGATGGAGAAGTCGGAAAAAGAACCCAATAACTGGAAAGACAAAGGACCAGCTGGCTCAGGGCTTGCAGTCCCAAGCTCCCTCCACCACCAGTGAAGAGAAGGGTGTCATTGTCTGAGTTAGGTAGGCCATTTACTGAACCTACTGCTGCCTAATGTGAGATTGCAGTTGCTTCTCTCTATTGACTGTTGGGAGATGAAGAGCAATGCATACCTTGCAGTATAGAAAAGTGATGCATAGCTTGTTAAACATAGCCACTGAATGGTATGAAATCCAATTTGTCTCACAGCTTCAGTGGTCCTGGTCACATAGGAGACACACTAATATTGTATGAGTGTCATAACTTGTAGAGCAAAAAATGAATAGTGATTTTGCCATACGTTATTTCCAAATATGCCACCTTCATTATTCAGATGATAAATAATCACAAAAGAAGTCAGAAAAAAACCCTTTTTACATTGTATGACTATTTGGAAGACTTTTATATCAGATATATTCATCTAAGGTTTTTCCTGAATGTACTCTGAATATAGATCTCAGGGGATAATTATGTAGTTAAGAATACTACTGACCTTTTGCAGTGGAAGATGGAAGTGTATTTCTAATTTAATAATTTTGAGTATTTTGAAAAGCAGTATATTACCCTGACTGACTGTTCCATGATTACAACTTTCTGATCAGTCAAACTTAGTAGTCAATTACATTTCATCAAAGGGTACTAGTACAGTATGTTCTTTTTGTCTTTCGCCTTTAATCTTTTGTCTTTTGCCTTTAATCTTTTGTCCTTTTTTTTTTTTTTTATCTATTCTAGAAAAAGGAAGTAATTATCTAGTTGCTACAGTATCCCAGTTAGGATTGGATTGGGATCCTGGTTTTCTCTTACAATAATTCATAATTAAGCCTTCAGGATTCAGTGCATTACATACTGGACTTCATCAAGAATTCACGTGCATACACCCTAACACAGTCTGATTTCTTTGTGAAAATAGATGGAATACTTGAAGCAAAACACAGTTCCCTCTTACAGCAATGTTTCTGTATGTTTCCTTCACCTCATGCCCTGGACATTCCTTATTGAAAACAAAAACAGTACTTCATAGATGACAAGCATTTTTATGTGATTAGTGGTGCTCACCACTTCACTGTACCATTTAATTTGTAATGTTGTCTAAAATGTGCACCTGCATAAGCAGTACCTATGTATAATTATTAGCGGTATTTAAACTCTCAAATTCTGCTAAGGTATTCTGAAGACAGTTCATACAATTAAAAGGAGTACAAATTGCTGTAGAAAGATAGTTGTGTCAAATTTGTGTCTTATTTATGCATTCAACTCTAGAACTGTGATAAAAGTTTTGTCATTACTTTGCAATTTGTCCCTCAAGCCCAACGTCATGATCACAAGCCTTCTGTGATTTCAATTTCCAGTGAAAATCCTATCATTTCCACCGCAGGTCTTTAATGTGTAGAAGGTCTTTCCCTCCCCCTACCACTGTGATTATAAGTTCATATGTTGCAAATGTTGATTTGGTCTAATATTTTCCATTGTTAGATACCTGTGCACTTTGGAAAATGAGTGGAAGTCATTTGGGTTAAGTAAACCACAGCCTTTTTGCTGTTTTTTTGCTTCTGTTCTCATAGCCAAGGAGCAGTAACTCACATCATAATGGAGTGAGGAGACCCTGAAGAGCCATGCCATAAAACAGTGCATTAAGCAAAGCCTCTTCAGACAGTCCATTCTGAGAGGTCTGCTCCACACAAACAAAACTCTTGAGATGCACTTTGTTGTGTTCTCACTATTCCGAAAAACACTATTATACTGTGTCTGTGACTCTGTGCCCAATATTTCAATTTGTTCCATTTCATTGGTTTTACAGGGAACAATAAAAGAGGCCTCTTGTTCCCAGCCATCCAGCATGAGAATAGATCATGCTGGATCTCTATCATCAAACATTTAAAAGCCTTGCAAAACATTTCATTTATTCATACCGTTTAGAAGTCATAGACAAACAATCTTGTTCCATGAAACTATCCTTTTTTTATTACAGTAGTACAAATCATTTATTACAAACTGAAATAAAAGGTTTTAGAAAATAATGCACTTAAACTTACATATAAAGCAGCAGAACAAAATCTCTGTGATATTTTCTCGAAGTTGCTTGTGCTGCAAGCGTGAACAGCTGTTTTCTGACTAACATCAGAAAAACGGAAAACGAGTCCCTTAACCTCTTTTCAAAGAAAGCTCCACTAATAATATGGAAAAGCTCTATGCTGTAGTGCATAGCACTCTCGCTACTTGCAGCTGCAATTTAAAAAGCAAATTATTCTAATGAAAGGGGTAAAAAAACATACAAGAGAAGGTTTTATTTTATAATTCCAGTACTTTTCAGATTTCCTTACGTTCATCAGGGTAACAATCACCAGCTATGTAGCAGCTGCTTTGGAGAGAGATGCCAAGGGAAAACTCAGGTGATGTGGTCTGGTGTTGGTACCCAAAATGTCTTCAGTGCAACATGGCGTGGGGCTATACAAACATGCATTTGCACCCTGGAGTGATGGGGCAACACTTACCTGCTGAGTTAGTGCTGGCTGGCTTCCTTTCACAGCTGGAGACTGAGATTTCTCAACAGCTTTCCTGCTGGACACTTACATGGTACACTCCCAGCATTGAGAGGCACTGGAACTGCTTAAGAGCCACTTGCTGCTCAAAAGACATTTGCTGACCATCTTGTTTCAATGATAATCTGTATTTAGCTCCAGGTGTAACATGTCCAGTCAGGACAAAGGCTCTCAGTTTTGTTTTTGTGTTCTAGACTTTTCTGCTTTATAATGAGAAAAGGAAGTATGTCTTTAAGAATAAGTATTCCCTCAAAAAAAAAAAAAAAAAAAAAAAAGGAAGAAAATAGTTCTGTGCTTTCTTCTTTCCTTCTAATTATTATCTCTCTAAACTGTTATGCATTAGAAGAGGTTGCCATGGCTGTGTGGGTTTATTTTATTCAGTCATTAGTAATATTGTCAGTGCTTTTAAATTATGGTACATACATATCAAATACATTCTCTAGTTTCATGTAATTACTTTGTAACTATTATACTGTTACAGAACACATAATTATTTTTGGCTCTCAATGAAAGTGCAGGCTGGGCATCTTCACTGAGGTCTGTTAAAAGTGGCAGGTAAGTTAATGGCCTGAACTTGTAATTATTTGGTTGAATCAAATTTTTTTGTAAACATGTGGGGTTATTAACTGTAGAGGAAGCCTTGGGTCATTGGCTCAGGCGTTTTCACTGTGATTTAGAAGGCCCAAAGTTCCATCAGTGGAATAGACATGTATTCTCTTCCCACTCAGCAGAATCATTACTTGTTGCTGACTTTGGAAACACAAAGACATTGTATACGTGTGAAATACTGCTAAGAGCAATACTCTTACCCAGAGACCACATGAAACGGAGCTAAAATCCTGGTTCCTTTTTTTACAGTGACTTTTCCCAAACTATTGGCCAGACATTCCACCATCTCAATTCTCATTCTCCCCCACAAAAAAAACCAACTAAATTAAAGCCCATAACATGAAAAGAAAGTAACTGAGTGAATTTTGTGAAATGCTATAATGTTGACAGAATAAAGTAAAATAATTTTTTTGAGGTTGTTGAAAATGACTTTTATTTCCTTATCAGACGGTCATACTCTAAGGCATCTCCATTTTCAGTGATTATGGTATAGAAACAAATTGAACCAGCCTAAGCTTTGAAGTGTGTAAGGAATCTGTAAGTGACTTTTTGTGCAACTGGAAAGACTAATCCCAATGATAGCGAGAATTTAAGAATAGTGTCATGGTTTAAGTCCAGTCAGCCATGTAGCTCGCTCGCTCACTCCCCCACCTCTTTCTCCCCCTGCTCCAGGAGGGATGTGGAGGAGAATCGAAAGAATGTAACTCACACGGATTGAGATAACAACAGTCCAGTAACTAAGGTATAACACAAACCATTGCTGCTACCACCACCAATAATAATGACAAGGGAAATAACAAGGGAAGAGAATACAACTGCTCGCCACCCACTGACCAATACCCAGACCAACCCAGCAGTGATTTAGCCCTTCCGGGTGACTGCCCTCAGTTTTTGCATCCTGGGCATGATGTGCTGTGGTATGGAATACCCCTTTGGCTAGTTTGAGTCAGGTGACCTGTCTCTGCTTCCTCCCAACTTCCCCTCCTCCCTGGCAGAGCATGAGACTCAGAAAGTCCCTGGTCAGAGTAAACATTACTAAGCAGCAATTGAAAACATCGGTGTTATTGGCACTGTTCCCAGGCCAAAAGTCAAAAACAGAGCACTGCACCAGGCACTAAGAATGAGAAAAATGACTGCTACTGCTGAACGCAGGACAAATAGTTACTTGAAAAAAATAGAGTTTATTTTTACTTACAAAGAAATGCGTTTCAGAGTTTTTTATGTATGTCTACATCTATCTATATGCATAATTTGGTTGATTTCATATAAAGATAACTATGCTGGTTTAAAAATATGCTCTTAAAGTCATAGTGCCACTGGTTTTATGCCACCAATTGACTTTAACCTTTACATGACAAAGGTATGTGGTATCCTTAAACAAGCTCATTATCACCACTTTCACTGTAAAGAGTATTTTACATAATGATCAACCCATAACAAGCAAAGGCTGCAATTTCATTATGCTAAACACATAGTAGTTGCCCAGACACTCATAGCTACCAAGAGAATAGATTTTTTGCCATTTTAAAAGCACAGATTAGTTCTCTACTCAAATAAAATAATAAAATTAAATATAAAATAAAATAAAATAATAAAATAAAATAAAATAATAAAATAAAATCTCTTTTGACATTGTAAAGCTGTAAATAGTTGAGTGTTTTCTACCAATTTCTTTGCTGTAACAGCTAGTTGACATTTCCAGGTACATAAAAAAAAGTAATTATACATATGCATTATCTGGTTTCACAAAATAGTTTTATTTGTATAACTACAGTAGTTATGTCTGGAATATTTCATGGATGCATCTAGTAGGCAAAAATTGAACTCAACTTGTTGACAGTTCTGAAGGATTGTTCTGTTCTGAAAAAAAAAATAAACAGTTAAAGAACTACATCATGCTGTATTTGTTGTTTTGCTTTGCTTCACTAAAAGGACTTTTAATTAATTCTGAGGGGAAAAAAAAAAAAGGAAAAAATACAGACTTTTATACTGAGTTGTGCGACCCACGTGCCCTGGTTACCATTTGATCTCCTGACTCAGAGAGCGTAGTACAGCTAACTCTGGAGACATACAAAGATAGTCTCTTCTTCCTGACACAGAGCAGAAATGCTTCAAGCAGGGCTTGAGGTGCAGCTGGAAGTAATCAGGTGGATTGGCAGTTTTTTAATCATTCTGTGAATGCCTGAAGCAGGTCGCCTTCCTTTCCTGAGCTGTGAAGTGCTTAGGGCAAGCTGATACTTCTGGATTCAAAGAGAGCATGGCAGCATAGATGAAAATCTGAGCACTCAGATTAGACTTACTCAGAGAATGCTATCGTCTTTAACAGATAAAAAAAATAAGACAAACATGTAAACTGATTCAAACAGCAGAAGAACAGATAGGGTTGTAAAAGGAAAAGCCAATGTTTCTCATGGAAGTGTGCTGTTCTTTAATCAAGGTCTAATCAAAACCTCTGGAAGGCAAGGACTTAGCACAGGCAATGAGAGATTATGATATCTCTATAATGTGCTGTGTATACAGTATATAAATCCTCGAGAAATACATGAGGAATGATTCATCTAAAGGCTTTGAACTGCATCTGTATCTAACTCCTTAATAAAAGCTAGCCAGTCAGCTTGTTGGTCTGTCTGTCCTGTTCTTTTCATTATGTTGTCTGGTCTGTAAACTAAATTACCAAAGTCCTGAGCAGTGATCTGTAAAGATGTATATCTAATCTAAGGGATGTTGGGTACAGACCAGATTTACCAGGATGCTCTTGCTGCTTTGCGTCCTGATGGCAGCAGAAAGCAGCTGCAAAACCAAGCAGCGCAGAGTACTTACAGCTGCTTTGTGATGCCAGAGAGACACAAAGCAGCTACAGCTCACTGATGAATCTGTCATGTAATCTCCAAATACAATTTGCTATCATAATGTATTAAATTTATCTTTGGAATAATTCCATGGCCTCAAGAAAAAAAATGTCAAAATAGGGCTATTGTTTCTGTTATGAACATTTAACACACAGAAATTATATGGGGAACATCAAATAATAAAAAAAGTTATATAGAATGGTCAGTCTTCTAGCCATTTTAGAGCTGCACTAAGATTCATAGGTGAAATGAGAATAAGACTAATTTTCATTTAAATAAAGTTTTATGGACATCACTTCTGACAGAATATAGTTAAAAAGGGAAGGGGGGTCAAATCATAATTCTATTATTGTAGCAAATAGAAATATATTAAATTTTGAAAAGCTTTTCTTTGGAATTATAATTTTTGTGTTATAATTAGCATAAAAACAAAAAACAAAAAAACCAACAAAACAAAAAACATGGCTTACAGAAAAAAAAATACAGGAGACATTTTGAAAGCTCATGAAATGACATTTCTACTGAAATATGTTTTATTTACAAATCACAGATGCACATGAATGATGTCTTTCCTCCTCCTTACATTTTAAGTAATAATTTACATTAACATTTCTGAAACATGAATTTTTCTGTCACTTCTGGAATTTCTTTTAAATAAACTTTCTCATAAATTAGAAGGTAGTACCTCATGACTAAGTTCAGATTTCACAGTTATGTGTAACACCAAACAATCATTAGTTCAGAAGTTTCTCTGGAAAAGCTGATCTTAGATATTCTTCATTTCAGCTTGCC
This sequence comes from Amazona ochrocephala, assembly GCA_039720435.1. Lineage (NCBI taxonomy): Eukaryota > Metazoa > Chordata > Aves > Psittaciformes > Psittacidae > Amazona > Amazona ochrocephala. The sequence continues at coordinate 59,515,703 of CM077877.1, forward strand.
ATGTCTAGTCAGCCTGAACAAAGAGACTGTGCTGAACCATAAGCCCCTGGGAGTCACTGGAATGCTTAATTTCTTTGCAACCTGTGAAGCCAGGCTATATACTCATGGAAACTACTGTATGGGCCCAAGTCCATACATCCATGTATGGAATCAGGATGGGGATATGACATGCCTGAAGTTCCAAATGGTGCTAAGTGCTTCTAGATCCCACACTACGGACTCAGAAATGGTCCTTACCTCAACTAATACACACCAGCTTCAAACCTGAAGGTCAAGCTTAAATAGTGTTATAGAGATATCGCCACAGATCTTCAGATCTTTTTCTTTTAACACAGTATACTCCAGATCTTGAGAGGATTCAGATAGAAGAGAATTACTGAAATTTGGATTGTTCTGTACACTAGAGCCTCTGGCCAGTGAGACACCAGGATCTGGCCCAGGCATACCTACAATAGCTGGAAATAAAACAGATGTTCCAGTTATTTTCTCCTCACCCTCCTTATGTGCTCCAGAAGAGAAGACATTTGGGTCTGCTGCATAGTTTTACTTCTACAAATAAAATAGAGAGTTATTTTAGCAGTTTGTTTGACTTTTACTCTATTTTCAGTCTTCGTTTTACAGTGAGGGGTTGTTTTTCTAATCCATGTTCTTGATTTTGCATAACTTTATATTCTGCTTATCAGTCGAAAGAAAGCCGTACAGCAGTGTTTGGTGGCAATCTGCCAACTAAAGCAACAGAATTCTTTCATTTTTACTCCTACTAACATGACAGCCACTTCTAACATTTCTTGAGAAAAGAGTGTTCCAGTTGATAAAATTCTAGATTACACTCAATGTGTTTCAATCTGCCAACAGAAAAATATAATGAAACTTGCTATTTTATGAACATTTTCAAAAAAAGAAGAAATTAAAAAAAAAATAAAAAAAAATCACAGAAATTGAATGACATTAACAAAGTAGAGACGTTACATTTTAAAACTCAAACAAATATTCCAGAGCAGATGGGTAAGGTTCATGAACATCTGATCTGCAGCAAAGTCTGTGCTTCTGTTACTGTATGGAAAATACCTCAGCTACCTACTTCGAAGTGAGCTGTAGTTCCTCCCCCAGTGTGAGAAGGATTAAGTTTAGTGAGAATGATACTTCAAATAAGTCATATGAGATATATGGAGAACTAAATCCCACTTCTCCAGAGTAAGCATTTTGATGATCAAAGCAGTATACTTTATAGTGATTTTTTAACTGCATTCTTCCTAGCTCAGCATATGAATATTTGAAGGATCAAATCTGTAAGTTTTGCCTCCAGATAATCTTTTTTATTGCAGGGTATAAAAAAGTTGAGTGTAAAATAATACATAACGTTAGACATGATAAGCATGTGCAAGTTAATTGGTTTTGTACACCTGGTACATACACTCAAAATGGTTAGCTTGATAGAAGATTTTGCATGTTCATTGTCTTAGTTGTGCTGGAGCTCATGTAAGAACATGGTAATATTAGTGGTTAAGCAACATTAAAAAAATAAGATGAAAAAAGACAACTATTTTATAAAGATATTAATGCAGACACATTTGTAGCTTAATGTCGTTAAATACAGCTGGGCAATAATAAAATAATCCACATTAGCATCTAGCTGTCAGTGACAAAAACATCTGAATAAACATTCCCTGGACTCAGTTTCATAATGTTAAAATAATTAATACAGAAGAACTTCAAAACAAATACAACTTTGCCACATTTATAAGAAGGAGGCTATTGTGTGCTTTCTCAGGAGTTTTATTTGAATAATATTAGTGTAACTATATTAATGGTGGCTCTCACTGAGATAAAAAATTTCTCTCTCTCTGCAAGCACTTATGAAGAAAGGACTCAGACGCTATATTCAAATGTGTTTTAAATAAGCTAGTTAAGATCTCAGATAATCAGGGCCCACTCAAATGACAGTCTGTCTAGTGCTCTGTCTGCAGAAGCTCATAATAATCATAGAATCATAGAATCATAGAATCATAGAATCATAGAATCATAGAATCATAGAATCATAGAATCATAGAACAGTTAGGGTTGGAAAGGACCTCAAGATCATCGAGTTCCAAACCCCCTGCCATGGGAAGGGACACCTCACACTAAATCATGCCTTCCAAGGCTATGCCAAACCTGGCCTTGAGCACCGCCAGCGATGGAGCATTCACAACTTCCCTGGCCAACCCATTACAATGCCTCACCACCCTAACAGTAAAGAATTTCTTCCTCATATCCAATCTAAACAACCCCTGTTTAAGTTGGAGCCCATTACCCCTTGTCCTCTCACTATAGCCCCTCATGAAGAGTCCCTCCCCAGCATCCCTATAGGCTCCCTTCAGGTATTGGAAGGCTGCTATGAGGTCTTCACGCAGTCTTCTCTTTTCCAGGCTGAACAGCCCCAACTTTCTCAGCCTATCTTCATACGGGAGGTGCCCCAGTCCATGATCATCCTCGTGGCCCTCCCTCCTCTGGACTTGTTCCAACAGTTCCATGTCCTTTTTATGTTGAGGACACCAGAACTGTGCCCAATACTCCAAGTGAGGTCTCACAAGAGCAGAGTAGAGGGGCAGAATCACCTCCCTCGACCTGCTGGTCACACTCCTTTGGATGCAGCCCAGGATACGGTTGGCTTTCTGGGCTGCAAGTACACACTGCCGGCTCATGTTCATTTTTTCATTGACCAACACCCCCAAGTCCTTCTCCAAAGGGCTGCTCTGAATCTCTTCTTTGCCCAACCTGTAGCTGTGCCTGGCATTGCTCCGACCCAGGTGGACGACCTTGCACTTGGCATGGTTAAACTTCATCAGGTTGGCATCAGCCCACCTCACAAGCATGTTAAGGTCCCTCATAATGTATCCTTATGATTTCTTCAAGTTTTTATGTTGCCTTCTTTATGTGGTTGAATATTTTACTGTACTCCTGACAAGTAAACATCTCTCTGATGTTTACATAGGGAAAATGTGGATGATGGACTTTGAGAAAATTTTAGATAACTGTTTAATACAACCTTGAATGTTCCTTGTAGTTTTAGTCAGTAACACCATTAAAGCTTGGAGATGGACAAGATGACAACAACCAGTATTTAACTACATTGAAAAATGATATAATGTATTAGAATTACTGAAGATACATCCTAAGGTAAGTATTGACGATAACGAAAAGAAATTTTTGCATGAATAAATCTGGCATCTCTATATGTTTGACAAGCATCTCTAAAGCAGCATTCTGTGTTATGTATGTCAATCTATTTTGAGATTAATAAGTTGTTCTGCATTTATTATAACAGTAAATATTTTAAAATCTTTAAAAGCAAGGCCCTCACTGTTTCTAATTATCTGGTGTAAAAACTTTCATTGAAAATGAGTTTTATTATGAGGGGCTAAACAGATGTAATCTATTATTAATGTGAATAAGTGGAAATTACTTTAGTACTGCTTGAAACTTTTTTGCTCAGTTTTATTGTGGGAGCCAAACGGTTATGTAAGTCATTAATGCTGCTATAGTTATGCTGTAACCTGCTTTCTGCATCCAACTTAAATTTCTATTTTTCAATCATAGTAAACTTTCTTTCTTACCTAAGAGCTTTTTCTCCCATTGGTGTACCTTAACTGTCATAAAGAATTGGTGAAATTTGATTGTCAATGAGGTATTTCATATGGCCTGAGGCTAAAACATCAAAGTACTGTAGAAACAAGTCTGTCCGAGAGAAGATTCCTGAAAAAGATAATGCAGATATTTGCTTGTATTTGTTAGATCACTGACTGTAAATAAACAGTGATCATGAATAACAGATCCATTACATTTCCACTACAATAGGTTAAAACATTGAGTTCAGAAAGACTTTCCCCCCCCCCCCCCCCCGTTTGTTTGGGGTTTCTTTTAATGAGTGGAAGAACACTCATAAGATGCATTTTCAGTAGAGCTAAATGTAGCTGCCTGATTCGGTTTTTGATTCAAGGGACACCCTCAAGGTTAGTAGTGTGAAATGCTGGTAACCTTTGTTTTTAAATTTCATGCAGTGAACAATACAACAGAAGCCTTAAAAACAGGATATTTAGGGCACTGGAGTTGTTACAGTATGATGAGTTGCATGAGGATGCTTTTTTTATATTAGCCTTCAATGGAGTTGTAGACTGGAACATAATAGCTTTGTGCTGGAAGGAGGCATAAAATAGAATCGTTCTTTGAAAGAGTACTGTACTTGCCATGTCAGCTAATATGTCACCATTAGCTCCCTTTATTGATGGTGAGGACAGATTTTTTTTTTTTCCTTCTTGTTTAAGTGTTTGAAAAATTGAGATTGCCAGGTAATCCACTAGGTCAGCATGGAACAAAAGGCATATGCAACAGCCAATGTCTTTTTAATCTCAAACTGCTAAACTCAAATTTAATCTTTTTTATTTTTATTTGTCAAGGCAGATGGTTTTAGTGAAAAATGTACTCAATTACCAATGTAGGTAGGCAGGCGGGATCACATGGAAACGAAATACCTGTGAAGCTGTTAACTCTAAATGGAGATGCAGGAACACAATGCTGTCTTGTTTCCAGTTGACCACTGTACCTAAAACGTGAGATTAGCAGAGTCAGGCTCTCAGCTCAGGACTTCCAAGTCTGTGGTTTTGTGCTAAAGGGAATTATTTTTGTTATCCTCTTTTCAATAGCTTTCTGTATCTTTGTAATTGAAAATGAATACTTTGTTCGATTCACCACATATATATGCCTGAATGGTGACACCACTTCCATTTCTACTACCTGTGATAGCCTGGGACACTTTAGCTGGGATGTAGCTATTTGTCTGAGTGGTTGGATCCTTTTGCCAGGGAAAAGCATCCTGTTCAGGGCTACTTCTGCAGCAGTCCAAGCTATCTGCACAAGCAGCCTTCACTAGGAAAACCTCAGATCTCGTGGAAGCAGATGCATCTTTTCAACTATGATGCAGACTGTCTGCCTCTTCCTATTTTTCCCTCAGCAGCTTTCTTGCAGTGCCTGAGAGGTTGCTGAGTGGGAAGATGAGGAAACAGACCAGAGTAGGCCAAGGCATGGCTGCTGTGGCCACCCACAACAGACACCCTCTGGGTGCTGCAGGCGACAAACGAGGAAGTGGCAACTGCAGCTGTCCCCCTCCCTTCTCACACTTCTGCCAGTCACATCAGATAGTTAAATATATACCTTCTAATCTTCGTCTTTTTCCTCTTACTTCAAAACTGATTCCATGGGTGAAGTTCAGCATGTACTTTCAGGCAAAAACATTTCCTGTGATAATACCTAAGTTTATGGTACATGGTCCAGAATAAGCTGTTATTGTTCATTTCATAGGCAGGACAAAATCGAAAGCAGTTTAGTCCTGGATCCACAAAGGGATGTAAATACCTAATACCTGCTTAATTTGCTTGAAGTTAGGTACTTAAGTGCCTTTTGGGGTCTGCATCCTAGTATTTGCTTTCTTCTGAGTATGTGAGATTTTCTATAATTACATTACAGGGAAAATGGTGTTTGAAGATCTTTAGACATCAGAATGAGGCATTTCATGTTTGGCTTTGAATGCTGATATGCTATACTAGTGCAGGGACTCTTATTCATATGATTAAGAATTCAGAGGTTTATTTCATATCTCTGGAGTCTGAATATACACAATATAATCACAGACACAGTAAACTAAATAAATACCTTAACTGCCAATTTGCTGGTTAGACTTTATTACCATAAAATTGATTAATGTTTACATTTCATGTGAAGTTTTGGTTCTTACTATTAAATTGGTTGTGAATGGTTTGAAGTTCTGATTAGATCAACAAAAAACTATTTCCATAGAAATGTTAGTCTTGCCTTAGAAATCTGAAAAGGCAAACATTTATATGCTGTGATATGTGAGTTCAATAACTAAACAGATCACCACTGAACTGCTGAGACAAGTTAAACAGGATCAGATGAATGATACCGGAGCAGCATCTTTTTATTCAATTGAGTCTTCACATTTTTGGGACAATCAGTTATTCAATTTTAGATTGTTTAGGTATTTCACAAGACACTGATTCTTACAGTTAAATAACTACCATTTCAGTTTTTGACTGACTATGTTGAATTACGTGACTGCAGAGGAGTCTCATGTCTTGAGCATCAATGACAATAAGGTAAATAAATCGATAATATGAGACACATTTTAGGATGGATAAAGTATGATGCCAGTTTTAAGAAACTAATCCTCCTCTGGTTTCTCTAGTTGAAGATTTCATCTACCTCTCAAAAAAAGAGTGAGAGATAAACCACATAGGTCCTTTCTTTAGGTCATCCTCCCCTCTGCCTTGTGACTCCTATCTGCACACTGGTCAGAATGAAAGGCAGATTTATTGATCCTGATATGGTTTTCTTTGTTCACAGGTTTTGCAATTTTAGAGATCACTAAAGCTCAATGAAGCTTGGTGTACACTCTTATTTTTAGTGATAACAATCATCGGATTGAGATATTTCTGTTTAAATTTGAACTTGTGATTTTTGTTTCTGAGTTGTTACTTTGAAGAGATGTCTGATGTAGGTTTTAGAATAAGCACACAGAAAATTAGAATGAGGCAACGACTGTCCCTGTAAGTGATGAAGTTGAATACACAAAAAAGACTGAAACTCTAATGGTAGATCAACCAAGAAATGGAAAGTTTACTATGGCCGTGGTATATGGTAGCATATGACTTCAATATTCAGTTGACCCTTTTGAATTAAATGTTAATGTTTTTTTTTTCTTTTTTACTTGCAATTGCAATAGGCTGAATGTGATATTCCAGTTATCCTTTTCCAATCTTTTGATCCATTTACATATGTGGAAAATACTTGCTTGTTGTAGAAAGAAAAAAACCCAGACCTTGGGTTTTATTGTTGCTTAGGGTTGTTTTAGTTTTAATTTATTTTTAGTCTAGGATACTGTTGTGTCAGTAAAGAGTAGACAAGGAATTTCAGCAGAGCAAAACTTTCTCTCCCAGGTGATCTGGGCAATGAGGCACTGGAAATAACATTTGCCTTTTAGATGGGTGATAAATAAGTATGTAATTAACTCCATTCCAGTTTAATTACAGGGGAACTACAGACCAGTCAGCCTCTCCTCTGGGCCTGGCAAAATCTTGGAGAAGATTCTCATGGAAGGCATGCTGAGGCACATGAAAAACAACAAGGTGCTTGGTGGCAGCCAGCATGGCTTCACTAAGGAGAAATCCTGCCTGACCAATCTGGTGGTCTTCTATGATGGGGCTACGGAACTGATGGACAGGGGTAGAGCAGTTGATGTCATCTACCTGCACTTGTGCAAAGCCTTTGACACTGTCCCACATGACATCCTTGTCTCTAAGTTGGAGAGACATAAATTTGATAGGTAGACAACTCGGTGGATAAAGAACTGGCTGAATGGCCGCATGCAGAGTCGTGATCACTGGCTCAATGTCCGGCTGGAGACCAGTAACGAGTGGTGTCCCTCAGGGATCGGTGTTGGGAGCGGTCTTGTTCAACATCTTTGTGAGTGACATGGACAGTGGGATTGAGTACACCCTCAGCAAGTTTGTCTATGCCACCAAGCTGTGTGGTTCGGTTGATAAGTTGGAGGGAAGGAATGCCATCCAGAGGGACCTTGACACACTTGTGAGGCGGGCTGATGCCAACCTCATGAAGTTTAACCATGCCAAGTGCAAGGTCGTCCACCTGGGTTGGAGCAATGCCAGGCACAGCTGCAGGTTGGACAGGAGACAGATTCAGAGCAGCCCTGAGAAGGACTTGGGGGTGTTGGTCAATGAAAAAATGAACATGAGGCGGCAGTGTGCACTTGCAGCCCAGAAAGCCAACTGTGTCCTGGGCTGCATCAAAAGGAGTGTGACCAGCAGGTCGAGGGAGGTGCTCCTGCCCCTCTACTCTGCTCTTGTGAGACCTCCCTTGGAGTATTGTGTGCAGTTCTGGTGTCCTCAACATAAAAAGGACATGGAACTGTTGGAATAAGTCCAGAGGAGGCCACGAGGATGATCAGGGGACTGGAGCACCTCTCGTATGAAGATAGGCTGGGAAAATTGGGGCTGTTAAGCCTGGAGAAGAGAAGGCTGCGTGGAGACCTCATAGCAGCCTTCCAGTATCTGAAGGGGGCCTATAGGGATGCTGGGGAGGGACTCTTCATGAGGGGCTGTAGTGAGAGGACAAGGGGTAATGGGTTCAAACTTAAACAGGGGAAGTTTAGATTGGATATGAGGAAGAAATTCTTTACTGTTAGGGTGGTGAGGCACTGTAATGGGTTGGCCAGGGAAGTTGTGAATGCTCCATCTCTGGCGGTGTTCAAGGCCGGGCTGGGCAGAGCCTTGGGTGGCATGATTTAGTGTGAGGTGTCCCTTCCCATGGCAGGGGGTTTGGAACTAGATGATCTTAAGGTCCTTTCCAACCCTAAGTATTCTATGATTCTATGACTTTGGGAAAAAAAGCCAATAGTTGGATTTACGTGTATTCCGGTAAGCATTTGGCCCAAAACCAGACATCTACATTAGTAAAAAGACAGCAACTTCACAACAGGCACTTTTCTGCTTTTATTAGTTGAAGAAAGGTACTGAAAAGATACAATCTTTTCTTTTTTTGACTGCACTGATTGGGCTGCTTTAAGTTCTTCATATCCTTATTATTTATTTGATAGATCTGATGAGTGGATGATCGTGCTGGTCTTCATTAAGTCAGTTTGGAAAAATGGATAAGTATGATACTTAATAAGCAGTCATGGTTTAATTTGCTTAGTTATCCTGAGAAGATGGGTACGGTGGGAAGTCAAAACTGAGTCAACCAGACCTATATGAGTTTTCCTGGCATTCTCTGGTAAAAGGCAGTTTATTTTCATATATGTAAATACCAAGCATTGCCAAAGAGTCAGAATAGCGCTGGAAAGCCCTCATGACATATAGAAGCCAAGGTTAAGTTTGAGGTGGCTGGCCAGGGCTTGGAGCAGACAAGTAACTGTTCCAAACTGAGTTGTGGTAGGAAAGGGGAGCACTGGGACCATAGAAACAATATGACAGTATGGACTCTGGTTGAAATAACATTGTGTCAAAGAAGACTGCAGTCGCTCTCTCTTCGGTTTTCCAGGAAGGTTTGCACTTTTACTGCTTAGGAATGGTGTTCTTCAGTGCTCATCAGCCATATCCACTCAAAAAAATGACTTTAATGCTGTCTTTTCTTAGATTCAGCAGTGTTTATGTAGCATTAGGACATAGGGGTTAGTGGTTTCTGTAAGATTTAATTATTTAATTATTTATTTATTGTGGTCTAACACACACGCACCTTGCGGGTTCTTTTCTTTTTTTTTTTTTTTTTTGCTTTGATTTGGTTTGATTTATTTTTTTTTCTCCTTTCAGTGGTTGGTGAAACTACACTTGGGCAAAACAGCAATTTCACAGCATGGGTATGATGCTCAGGGTATGTTTTGCCTGCTGTATTTCATGGTGTGATGATACATGAGGATGCCCAACAAGCTTATTCTATAGAAAACCTGATGCACATTTGCCATTAATTTTCGAAGGACCAGATGGAGGGGTATATCAGTGTCCCTGACATTACTTTTGTTTTCCTCCACAAAAGAAAAACACATGAAGCATATAAATGCCATTTCTGAACACATTCTATTACTACGTTAAATAATGTGATTTTCATCTCTTTCTCATTTTCAAAAAGTGATTGAAGAAACTTAAACAATTGACCCTTAATTTTATGATTTCATTTAATCTTGACTTTTCAGGGAAGAATAAAGACATTCTTTATTATCTTTATTATTTCTTAACAAATGCACACACTATTTTTTTTTTTTAAACAAATATGATGTTCTCAAGCAAAACTTTTTACTTTGGAAAAATTGCAATGTTTTAAAAGATTCATCAATATTCTCATATTACCTACTGGGGAAAGTATTTGAGGGTGAAATGTTCCTGTCTAGGCAATAAAGGGACTTGGGCATATTTCCTTTCTGATATAATTGTAGGAAGAAGGATTTTAGAATACAGTGGGTTTATGCTGTAGATGGAGGTTGCAATATAAGAATACAGCAGTTACAACAGTAAACTTGTTTAAGCCAGTTCCTTGCACAGCTGTTTCTGGGTTGGTAAAGCCAAATTTGATTTTAAGGCTCAATTCAAGCTAAAGAGTTATGTTTTTTCTGTCAGGTTGAGACTTGCTTGATTTAGAGAAAGAATGTGGAGGAATCTCTGTAGGCAGATTCTTGGCGAGGATCTCAGACAGATACCTTATAGGAAGGAAATAAGAGCCTGTATAAATACTTCCTGGCTGCACAGGATTAAGAGTAGAATTAATTATATGTGTGTGTATATAGATGTATAGATATGTGTACATATATTTGTTAATTTAATAGCAAGAAAAAGGACAAAACCACTATTTCTTTTTTTCAGAGATAAAAACTGTAAAATTCAATTTAAAACCTGAGATATTACAAGCTGTGTTCTTTACTTCAGTGTTTCATGATGCCAGAAGTGCCCTTACGTCATGCAGTTATTCATCCATGAAGCACTACCTTACCTTTTCAGGGGAGGATTGACTCAGATGAGTGTGGTGGAGCATGAAATACATTCTAACCAGGATCTTCAACCCACAGGGACAAGAAGTAGCACATGGGATCACTAAGCTGACAACAGTTGCTCATTGCACCATTTTTTTGTTTCAGCTTTTCCAAAAGTAATTTTTTCAATAAAGCATCTCATTTACTGACCAGAATGACCTGACAGGTGGTACATTCAGGTGGTCTTTTTTTAAAGAAACAGGAAAGCAGACTTATTTTCATTATCTTATGATAATTTTGGGGATGATATCTCAGAGGAATGTTTGATCTAGCTTATAAGACACTGTAGTTTTTTAATCTCTCTTGAATCAGATTAAAATAAAAGCAAACAAATGTGAGCAATTTCTCTTTAAGCCTGTTCCGAGATTTTACCATTGCAATGATTATTTCTAGCACTAAGCAAGACATTTAAAAGCTTTGATGTCTCAATTTATTCTTAATTAAAGTTTAATTATCTACCATTCATTTGTTAAGAGGAAAGTACATATGTAGGCTTTTTAGGATGTTCATATGTAAAGGTTTGAAGAGACTGTGTGTCCACATCTACATAAAGAGAGAACACTCAGAAAGCTGGAAAGCAAGCAGAAAAAGAGTTGGTGGTGATCAGTTTGAGGATGCAGACAGAACACAAAAAATGAGTATGCAAGAAAACCAAAAATGACCAGCAAACTCTTTAAGAAGAGCACAAGCAATGTAATTCTGATGCTATGTTGCTGTAGACAAGGGTAAAATGCTCTCCAGAAAGAGGATGAATATTTTTGGACTAACAGAAGAAAAGATTTTTTTGGCTGCTATCTTTGCAATAAAGAATTTGAAAGCAGTACATGAAAGCACAAGAAGAGGTTAAGAATTTAAGAAAGATGTGCCATCCTTAGTGTTATTTACTTTCTTTTTTTATTTTACTTCCTTATTTTTCCAATCTTATGGAGGAAAATCTACTAGATTTGACTAAGGTCTACATATCCAGGGGAAGAAACAGTAAAACTTTATTGAAGTAAGCATATTTTTAATATAAAAAGAAATTATTGGGACCTTATGGCCTGGCAAACATAACTTCATGACTTTGTAAAATAAGGGAGTAAATAACAAAAGAGCGGAAACAACAATATGCATGTTGAAATAAACAGTAAGCAGGAAGAAAATACACAGCATAGGTATTGTTGTTTGTTTTGTTTTGTTGATTTTTTTTAATAGAATAAATACAAGCATGTTCAATAATAGTTTATGGATATAGCATGTTGACTGGGAGAATGTGGAATGGATATTGCAGTGTATTTATGACCTGTTTTAAATTTTTAAAATAAAGCAAGAGTTAATGGTCCTGAAGATTGTATCACAGACAAAGCAGCTAACAAGTAACAATCAAAAGGCAAAAAAACACCGAAATAAGTGACTGATAGCAATTATGTCTGCTAGAAACTGCATTCTTATTAGCTAAGACAGAAAAAAAAAATGCTACTACATCGACTGCTAATTGCAGACTAATTGCAGAGCCAAAGACTAAAGTACTTCCAGTAATGATAGGGGAATTTTAACAAAAAAGACTGGAAAATTCCTAAGCTAAAACATACACAGTTTAGCCATCCATGCCTAGAAATGTTTATTCAAAGTGAAACAGAAGTAGAGTAAGGACATGGGCCTATGTGGCCCAGACCAGGACCGTGAACCTTCCTGGATAATCCAGGCATCCCTGCAAGCATGACAGCAGGCCAGAGCTGATCAGTCCTCTTTCCTAACCCAGCAACAAGCTAGGGCAGAGCACTGCACAACAAAGCTAAAGCACTACCTGTTCCAAAGGAAGCCTTCTGATACCATATTTTGGTTCTTTACTGTGTGCTGTAACACAGAATAGATGGACCATGAGAGAGGGTGGTACAGCTAACAAAGCCAAGTAGTGTCTGGGTCAGGAAATAGCTGCTCTCTACAAAGACATACTCCTCAAAAATGGCCAGGAAGGAAAAGAACTGTGTTAGCAGGCGGTGCTGCCGTAGTAAGAAATGCATTTACTGACTGGAAAACTCACTCTGGAGCCTGGGAGGACATTTCTAGTATTGAAGGACTTTGAATCCTGAAACACCTTCCAGACAGAGTTGGAGAAGCAAGAAACTAACTTTTTCAGGAAATTTTCTTACTGTGAACAGGCAGAGGTTTTTCTGTCCTCTAAGTGTCTATATCATTTTTTCCTAAAAAATCTTGGGTAAAATCTTGGTTGAAATAGCTTCTTGTAATTTCATTTCCTTTGCTTCTATTCCTACTCCTAAAATCCCAGTCTTTACCTCTGCCTGTTTCCATAATGCTTTCTTTACAATCTTGTACAAAGCAGTTGCAGGAACTGCTTTACACAAGGAGAAATTATACACTGGGAGTCAGATTTGGACCCCAGTAAAGAGGAATTAACATTGTGTATAGAAAAAGGAAGTAGAAGGCAAACTTCTGTTCAGTATCACGGCACAAGTTATTGAATGCCTAAATACTCAGTAATGTGATTTTGAGAACAAATAAGATTGTGGGCACAAGAGAGGGTTAGAGAATGAAACTGTAATTAAAGAAGAAACTCAGAGATCTGGAAATTTCAGCTATCCCATTTGCAGGTAATCTTTGGCAAAAGTTCAGATTAAATCAAATTATGCCATTCCATTCAAAAGAAGTTTATTTACTTTCCAAACCATAGTTAGAAACTGTTGTTTTCCTGTTGATACTATACTTAGCGTGTAGGCAAAAACATTGTGCTGTTTGACTTCAGAAATTTTGGTCAGAGAAGTAAAGCTATGACACTTGTCTAAACAAAGAAACTGTCAGCTCGTATCAAAAGCTCCCTCTAAATAAAGAGCTGCAACACCCTAAATTTGTTTTTCTTTAATGAACCCAAGCCTTTCCACTGTCATTATTCATTCCTTCTAAAAACACTGGAAAATGCAATACATTACTCAACTGTGACCTACCATGTCCTAAGGTGCATATTTTATTGATGTAAATAAATGAGATTTTAGTCTACCCAAATGCTGGTGTTTTGATTTTATAAAAATACTATTTACTTTAAAAGTTGTCATTAGCACAATGATTATTTTCCCTGGAGGCTTTGACGATAATCTGGAGGATGGCTAGTAGTAGCCTACTTAGTATAAGCAGATTCACAGGACAGTTAAACTATTAGATTCTGGAATTTAAGGAGGAAATAGTTAAAATGTTAGCTATTTTCTGTGGTTTACTCCATTATATTCTTTTCCTTCCATTGGAAGAAGGAGGTTTGAATGTGCATTAGTTTCATGCTTGCATAAATGCAAAATTCGATAAAATTACAGTGTTAAATGTATTACTGTCCATTATTACTGAGTATGAAATTAAAATGAACCAGACACAGGGAATTTGATATTATTAGAAACTAAAACCAAATAAAAATGTACATTTTACAGTGCTCAGAGCTAGAAGCTTGAAGAAATGATGCAGATATTTTCCTGTGCTTTTGATGTAAGCTGTCCCTCTAGTTTTATTCCTGGGTATCAATCTCAGAAACCAGTACACATGTAAAGTCTATTTTGCATGATTTCTGCCTCTAAGTGGTACCCAGTTTTATTTTATCAACAGGTATTAATTTTAAAAAGGTCACTTACTTAATGAAATACTTTTCTATGTTTATGCACATACCTTCCTTTGGAAAATAGATTTACCTTAGCTAGGTATTCATCAGTACAAATTAAGTAGAAATATTAAATGCCATATTATTACATGAGAAAAAGAAATGAAAAATGTGCTGTTACTGCTCGGGGGAAAAGAAGGGTAATGTGCTAAATCAGTGAGGAGGTAACCCCAAAAATATGGTTTGGACATCCAAGGAACCTAAGTAAATCCTAGCAATTGATCATCCTTGCAGCTGCTGGAAGCCAAACAGGTAGAGTAGACTTTAACAAAAGTTCCATTCCACTTTAAAATAAATTCATCACATGGACTTTAAAGATAAGAATGCTGGGATATTTGAGTTAAATAAAAAACGTCCATGGCAGAATCAGTTTTCTCCACAGTTAAAACCATTTTTTTTGAAAGAATTGCTGGTAACACTGGGCTTCTAGCAAAGGCAGATAATAGGAGATAAAAGAGGGTTTGTTTCTGAACTTGTTATTCATTCAGAACCAGAAATTAATTATTGTAAGCCTACAGTCCATGATTGTTTCACTGTTTTTTTATGGTTTTATACTGCAAATAAACACATAGATCATTCAGGGTACCTGCTATTAAGGAAGAAAATGAAATCAAATAGTAAAAAAGGTATTTCTTGCACTAGAGTTTCTTCCTCAAAGAAACTTATTTAGTATAGAAATACTATAGAAGAGAATACAATCCTTATGGTTAAGATCAGACCCAGCCTGGAATCATGTCCATACAGCTTTTGAATACCTCTAAGGATGGAAACTCCACAACATCCCTGGGCAACCTGTGCCAGTGCTCAGCCACTCATGGAAGTGTTATCTGATGCTCAAGAGAAAGCTCCCATGTTTCCATTTGTGCCCATTGACTTTTGTCTTGTTATTGGGCACCACTGAAAAGGGATCTTTACATCTGCCTTTCACTTATTTATACACATTAAAAAGATCCCCCTAAGCCTTCTCTTCTCTAGACTAGACAATCCCTACTCTCTGTATCACTTTCCCAGGGACTGAGGTGAGGCTGATTGGTCTGCAATTCCCTAGGCCTGTAATTCTTCTTGCCTCTCTTAAAAATGACAATTGCTTTCCTTCAGTCTTTGGGCACTTCTCCCCATTGTCATGATATTCCAAGATTATTAAGAATGACCTTGCAATGACATCTGCCCATTCCCTCACCACTTATGGAACCATCCCATCAGGGCCCATGGACTTACGTATGTCCAGTTTGCTTAAATATTCCCTGACCTTATCCTTTTCCACCAACAGTACAACTTCCTTACTCAAGCCTTTCCCTCTGCCCTCTTGCACTTGTGATTCCTGAAGGCCAGTCTTGCTAGCAAAGACTGAGGCAAAGAAGGCATTCAATGCCTCAGCCTGTTCCATGTCCTGCGCAACCAGATTCCCCATTTCATTGAGCAACAGGCCTATATTTTCCTCAGTCTTCCTTTTGTTGCTATGTTCTTACAGAAGTCCTTATTGTTTTTGACATCCCTGGTCATATTCAATTGCATTTGGGCTTAAGTTTCCTTGACTTTGTCTCTGGATGCTTAGATGTTCCCAGGGTGAAAGTCAAAAACACAGCACTGCACCAGCTACGAAGAAGGAGAAACAATAATTGCTACTGCTGAACTCAGGACAGACACCAAGTAAACCATTCTGGCTGCTGGGACTTTCAGATGGTTTTCTATCAGTAAACAAGCTCCACTGAAAGTAAGCGAGACAGTCAAGAAACAACTAAGAGACAAACCCTACTTGGGAATTCAATTCTGGTCTTGCAGTACTCTGTTTTCCAAAAGGTCCAGTACTCAACATGGAATTTGGTGCAGGATCAGGGCTTGCATCTGCAACAGGGTTAGTCAGGAAATTCATGCATTTCCCACAGAAATGCCAAGGCTTCCTTTTTCCTCTGACACAACTGAAGTTGTAAGGCTGCAGAGGCTACACAGCCAGGTAACCTGCCATGTGTGAAGCCTGGTGAGCCCGTGAATGGGTTCAGGATAGATTGAACAAGCCCAATGCTCTCAGCCTGCTTCCATAGGAGAGGTGCTCCAGCCCTCTGATCATCTTCATGGCCCTCCTGTGGACTTATTTGAACAGGTCCACATCTCTCTTGTATTGGGGGCCACAGAGCTGGATGCAGTACTCTAGGTGGGGGTTTCACAAGAGAAGAGTAGAGGGGGAGAATCCTCTCCCTCGACCTGCTGGTCATGCTTCTTTTGATGCAGCATATGGTTGGCTTTCTGGGATGCAAGCACACACTGCCAGTTCATGTTGAGCTTCATCTGGAGAGGACATGTAGTGACAGGACAAGGAAGAATGGTTTTAAATTGAAAGAGGGTAGATTTAGATTAGACGTTAGGAAGAAATTCTTTACTGTGAGGGTGGTTCACTGGCACAGGTTGCCCAGAGAAGCTGTGGCTGTCCTATCCCTGGAAGTGGTCAAGGCGAGGTTGGACAGGGGTTTGAGGAATCTGGTCTAGTGGACAGTGTCCCTGCCCATGGCAGGGGGGATGGAACTAGATGATATTTGAGGTCCTTTCCAACCCAGGCCTTTCTGTGGCTCTATGACTCTATGTCGTCTCTACAGTCCTCCCAGGTTACTTATCCTTACTTCCACCTTTTATGTGCTGTCTTTTTTGTGATTGAGTTTGGCTAGGAGCTAATTGTTCATCGATGCATGCCTACTGGCTTCTAGTCCATCAGCTGGCAGAGCTCTGTGCACTCCCACTGCTCACTTACATAAAGGGCAAGTACCCCTTCTTGTCTTCCCACCTTGTCCTATGTCCCTCCATTGCAGCACTACAGTCAATGGGAGCCATCCCACTTCAGCTCTATGTTCCTGACAAGGAGCCTTGCAATTGCACATAGTTCACTAACTCTTCGTGTTTATTCCCAAAACTGTGTGCATTAGTGTACAGGCACTTTAGAAGGTCACCCCAAACATCCCATTATTGTTCTCTATTATACATTCACTGACACAGCCACTGGGAAGGAATATGTGGCTTGAGGCTGGCTTATGCCCATTGCTCTCTCCAAACTTGATTAGTTAGTTAGTTTTCATACTCTATGTTGAACTGAACCACATATTCACGTCCCACTTCTTCATGCTGGCCTGGGTACCTCAGACATTCATGCTCTTTTAATGAACTCAGGGAGAAACATTAATATCACCAGCTGATCTGCTGAACTGGCATAACTGTTTATCTAAATCAAAAGCTAACCTCTTATCTCCTTTGTGTTGAGATGAAGTCAGATTCTTTACAGCAGCTGTGATCAGTCACACCTGAAGTTATTCTCTCAGCTTCATGGAAACATCAGCTTTGCCCATCTGCACTAAACCTTCTTCCATTTTAGGGGTTTCTTGGTCAGTCACACAAGAGCGAGGCAGTTTATATGCATTTGTAATAAAAAAGAAATCTTTCTTGCAGTGCAGGTTTAAAAATTGCCAGAATGCCTACTTTAAAAAAGAATAAAATTGTTGGAAATTGCCAGTAAAGGCTCTGACACTTTGAAACTTTATACTTTCAGAATAGAAGCTGCTTCTCTTGTTTGAAAATTCTTTATTTCACTAGCATAATTAAACTACCGAGAATTAGTTACCACAGTAACAGAACAAAACAACAGACCCTTCTGCTGACTTTTCCTAAAATGTGAAATCATTGCTATTGCACAGCCGTTGCTGAGAAATAAAACACATCTAATGTGCAGGTGATACAAAATTCTTCCAACAAATTTAGTACTCTGAAGTTTATGGTACAAGTCAGATATGTAGCTCAAGTGAGAGAAATGAATGAAAAATATGTACAGATTAGATGTATGCTATTTATTTAATTAAACCATCATCACAAAAAAAACCATAGAATAAACAAACAATTTGTACTCAATTTGAGAAAGCAATTCCTATGCATGTAGGGTCTGATCACAGCAGTAAGTAGGGAGATTACTAAGCAGGAGACGTGGCATTCTGTGACATTCAAACTGCACAAATTTGCTTAAGCTCCTTAGATGGTTCTAATTATTTTGACCCTAGGTCAAGAAAGAGGAACTAGATAATTGGTCTTGTGTTCATCTGCAGCTTGATTAGTCTACTGAATAAAGCTGCTGTACAGCTGCGCATCAGCTTTAGGCTGGAATTGCTAACTGCTACAGTGGTCGGTATTAAGAGAGAAGCTAAGCTTGACAAAGTAAGCATAACCTGACCTCTTGAGATAATTAAGCAAGTAGATTTCAGTGCATCATATAGTTGAAGTCATGATCCTTTTTTTCCATATTATTTTTACGCTTGACTTCAGAATAATTACCTTTAATTTACTCTGGTATGGAAGCGGAATCCAGTCTAAATTGATTTGGGTTTAGAAAACTTATTGTCCTGCACGACACTGAGCGCTGTTAGCTTTAACCTACTTCCTTTTGCTAGAAATATTGTCATGCTTGTCATCCAACTTTGCACAGTTAAATTTCAGTTTTCACTTGGTTATGCAACTAAGACTGTGGAACAAACAATAGACATGAAGTCTCACTTTTAGTTTTGACACTACCAGCTCAAAAAAGAGTTTGTTTTTTAACTCATGCCATCTATAACAATTGGTTTTGGAATGTCTAAAAGGTAATTGACAAACATGAAGGTTGGATACCAAGGCTGTTGAAGGACTGTAAAAGCTGTGGTTGATTAATCAGTCTGTTCTCACAACAGGCTTAAAATTCAACTAGAGCTTTCTTATTATAACACTGTAAACAACATAAATTGATATAACATATCTGATCCTTCCTTATAAATTGCCAAAGCTATTTTGTATTTCTAACTAAGTTCCAACTTCAATTATCTGTTCCTTACAATACATTTCTGACTCCAGGGCAAAATTTAAGCCATTTCCAGGTCACAAAAGACCAAAGCTGACTGATAGTTAAAGATCAGGAAAAAAAAATTTATAATGGCAAAATAAATCCATATTTTCTTAGGCATAGCAAACTCCATCTAGTATGAAAAGGAAACAAATTATTATGCTGCAGAATTTTTTTTTCCTGCTTATCTAGCTTTGTGTCTGCTCATTACCTGTAAAATATATGTTTTAATGCTGGAAAGATGCCTACATGGGCTCAACTTCATGCACCTGCATAACTAACATCACTGGGACACTTCTGTTTAGAGTAAAATATGCACAAAAATATTCTAGGTTTCAGTTTAGTTAAAGATGTGAGAAAGTAATACTCTCCTGGGTGCAATGAAATGGGGGAATTTTGAATAATAAGTTAGTTGATGAAAAATTGAATAGCTAAGTGAAGATTGATTGGATGATTTAATTTTTCAAAAATTCAAATTAAAAAAATAGAAATTCTGTTAACTTTCACAGACTAATGCAGATATATGTTTCCTCGCACAGTTATATTACATATGTACAAATTATAAAGAGGACATTTGGAAATATATTTTTAAATGTAAATTTGTTTCTTGCTGCCTCTCATATGACAGTCATGTTTGGTTCTCAACTTATGAGCATTTATGCATTTGTAAAGCAGGTTGATTAGATCACCTTAGTGGCTTTAAGGAATTTTGCCAGACTTCTAGTTGCTTGTCTAGGACAGCACGTGTTTCCCCAAGGTTTTACAAAATATGTCACAGTCTGAGGCAGGTATCTCAGATATTCAGGTGTCTCAGATGGTACTAACTGCCTCTGTTTAGGCCCTTGAAATCCCACCTGACAAATCTCAACAGATGAAATATTAGCTGCAGGTGCGTGAGTTCAGGGTTGTTGGTCGGTTGGTTGGTTTGCTGGCATTTATTTTGCTTTGTTTTTAATTTCCAAGCAGGAGTTGTTGTATGTTGCTACATTCCATTTTTTTATATGTATATTGAGATAATAGTTCATATTTTTATATGTACTGTAAGAGTTATTTCACACAGGATGTTATTATTTACTGAGTCTCAACAGTGTGTTTTGCACAGTTTCTGCTCAGAGGAGTCTGGAGTCTAGCTGGGCTCAGACAAAAAAATTTGGAGATCAAAGTAAAAGACCTAATTGCTGTAGAAGCCTGGGGCTCTAGAAAAATTTGCCTGCATCAGGAATGCAAATGTCCAGGGGTTTGTTTGAAAAGAAGGCAGAAAAAGATTTATAAAGAGGTAGATGAAATTTACTCAACAACAACAAAACAAAACAAACAAACAAACAAAAAACAACAACCGGGGGGGGGGGGGGGGGGGGGAAGCACGTTAAACTGTGCCAGCCTTACTGATTATTTCACATTTGCAACAAGCACATTGATACATTGATTCTGGAAAGTCTTCCATCAGCTGTAGTGTTTAACTGCATGCTTGTTGAATTTTTCACCATTACATGAAGTTTATAGAAACTTTGACCACCTGTAGATAAAAGTGTGATAATGATTAATGTAGTGCTCAGATCATGGCCCCTCTACTGCTTATAACATTCCTGCTATCATCGTGTGGACTGCACATCTGGTTTCAGTAGCTACAGGTTAGCTCTGCCTCTTAAAGGCAACAATTCATCATATTTATTTAAAAAAAAAAATTCATTAATTCTTGACATGGACCTCTGGGTTTTCTACCCTACCAAAAATGAGCAATAATAATCAAAACAGAAACTAAAAGCAAAATATTTGGGTATGGACTGTTGTCCAGAAGAGGAAGCAACAGGTAGCTTTAAAGAAAAAAAAACCCTAGCAATATCAACAAATCAGAAGATTTTATTATTTTTATTTTTTAAGAACAGAGCTATACCTGAAAAATAACAATAATATTACACAATGCAGAGAACTCCGGCGTGCTCTTGGATAGGTGCACACCATCTTAGTGGACATCATTCCTATTTGATATATTCCGAGTTCCTGTGTATACTAATAGGATGTAACAGAACTTTAATATAAGCATTGTCTAAATTGTCCATGTAGAATATTTGAGGGGCTGGGACAATTTTACATGAAAAATACAGAATTAAAAAGTTACACACATTGTTTCCCACTGCGTAAAAGATTCCTGTAGCAAAGATGAAACACAATTGCATGATTTGCCTTTCCTGAGACTTAAAAACAAATTTTATGCAGAACCCATTTGAGTAATACAGTAGCAAATGAGGTAAACAAATAGGGCTTTTCTGACTAGAAAAGTAATTGCTGTAAATGCAATAACTGATGTCTTTAGATGTATGTCCTCAGACAAATTCAAGATACAGAAATTAAATGGTACTGTACATGACAGAGGTCGTAACACGATATTTTTCAAGGTTTTCTAGCAAAAAAATCCACCTCTAAAACATACTGAAGTATAGCTATACTGGCCTGCAGTTTTATAGTTACCATCTGAAGCACCTGCATGCTAGAATAGTAAGCTTATTTGCACAGAGGCTTGCATATCACTGCGGATGTATTAATTCTTTCTGCTCAGAAACCAGTGCTGCTAAGTGGGAACCCAATAGTTTCATTCATCCTTGTCAGTTTATAAATTTGCTTAACAATGGTTTCAAGATCTTCTCACATTATGCAAAAAACTAATTCTGGATCAAACTAAAAGAAAAATTGTTGTTTAAAGGTAGCGGATTTATACAAAAATATTATTGCAACATGCCTACAAATAATTTGGAAAAAATTCTTCTTTTAGTTACTGTATTGCAATTCTGATTCTATTACATCAGCACAATTGACTTATATCAGAATTGACTGTTAGACTCAGTCTCACACCTTGTTAAAATCTGTTTACACCCTTTAATGTATTACCATGAAATTGCCACTAGAAGTCTAAGGCAGTGTAATTTATAACCCAAAATGTCAGTAAAGAGAAGCATAAAAGTCAAAGCAACTAAAAAAAAGGCAGTATGAATATTTAAATGGAAAAGAGAATTACTCGTGATTTAATTGCACTTCCCTCTGAAAGATCAGTGTGTACCTGACCAATGCAGATTCCATTATATTCATGTGTCAGTAAGGAGGTCAAAGTGAGTCTGCATCTGATGAAGACTAAGTGAATGTAATGGTGGTTAATTATTCACCTTTTCAGAGTCTCTCAGCAGAATTTTGCGGTATTTTTGTTTTGTCTAATGCACAAGGTATAAAGTGCAGATGTGTTTACACTTCCTTTGAAGTGCTGCTTTATGCAGCGAAGAGGGTTATTTTTTGCCTTTGTACAGACTGCTTACTTGCATTTACGATAACTGATCCACCCACGTTCTCAACCCTTGCTCTTCCCTCAGATGTCACATGGTACAGTTGTTCAGTGGCCCAGAAAGTCCACTGCCATGTGTCATACAAAAGAAATGTTAATGGGGAGAACCAAAGATTTTAAAGCAACCAAATGCCTGTTTGGAAAATAGAATTATTTCAGAAGAATAGGAACTTCAAAATTCTGCAGTTGGCTTCTCTGCAGTATGAGACCATGAAAAAGCTGCACAAGAGCAGTGCTGGAGGCCTCTGCTATTTTTACTTGTGGTGAACAGAGCATATGACCTTTTTTCTTAAGAAAATGTCATATCTGTGATGTGCTGCTAGCTACTATCACACATCTACAAGATGACTTTTAATGCAGTCTCTCTCAGAGCTAGGTTATGCTCTGAAAAGAGCAGTTACTTACAATGTGCTTAATGATTGGGGGAGTAATTTGTCTGCTGACGGGGGGCTACATACCATTGTGTTTAATCTACAGCCATAAACTGAGGAATCTTCAAGAAACAAAACTCGTGGCATGTGTGAATCTGGTTACCAGAAACACTTTTCTCTCTTATATTTGCACTCAAGATGAAAAATGAAATGTGAGGTAATAAAACCTAGTGGGAGCTCAACTGGAAAGTCTGAGGGCTGGTTTAGGTCAGGAATCAGGATTCATCACCTCAGAGTCTGCAGTTCGGCAGAGTTTGAACTTTTGATTCAGATACAGGTTTAGCCGTGTTTATGTGTTGCTTTGATAAACGTGTAATAGCTGAAGAGACTAAGTAACGGATGTGTGTTTATTTTTTGTTGTCTATTCTCGTGGTTGTATATAGCATTTTAGAAATAAAAAATACATCTGAAGGGTATGCATCCCACTCAGACATAATATTGAAAAAAAACCCCTATAAAATAATATCATACTGTATGGGTTGCCTCTCATTTTTTTATTGATCATTTCTTCTAGTTGCAGAGCATTAGGGCTTTTGTATGTATGTTGTACTATTATGAAACATTTTTACTATGGTACACCGATACAAGCAACATTCTAGGTGATGTGAGGCAGATTATTAAGAAAAGGATGTTTTGGTGGAGCAAGTAAATAGAAGTGTAGACTAAGTGTGTAAGTAAAGCCTCAAAAGTCTTCTCATTTTCACTGGAATCCCTAACCATTTCCTCCACCGCACCCTTCTATTTTCCCCCTCAGCACCCTTCTGTTTTCCCCCCCAACACCTTACTCTGCTTTTTGGGGTTATCAAGAGACAGTATGGGTGCATGAAGTTGTGGGTATGCTAAAAACAGCTCATTGACTTATTATGAAAGGGTCAGGGGGGTGAGGAGAAAAGTAAACACCACTTCACTCATTTCTTGTGGGCTTTGCCATTAGTTGACAAGCAAAAGAGAGTAGAAGGTTGTTTTTTTTTTTTTTAAAAAAAAGCTAAACATGCCAATTTTACTATTAATCATATATACAATGTTCATATGCCTTAATTCCTGTTAACAGTCGGTGCCTTCCAACCACTAGGAGGAACTGACTGCTTAGGACTCCCTTTTGACCTCAGTGGACAGCAAAATACACAGGCTAACATGGTCCAAATTCATCACAGAGATAACAAAGACAAAGAGATCCCGGAAAACTATGGCAGCATTGAAAGGTTCTCCAAGTAGTGTAGCTTCTTCTATGAATTAAGAAATAAGAACAACTGCCAGTTAGCAAAACAGTGTGAGATTCGTGTCATGTATAGCTAAAACAAGCTATAAAGTTGCTGCATCTTTATTGTAAACCACAGAAAGCTGCTAGCCTATATACTCTGCTTTTAGGTTACTCTTAAAAGGTTTTCAGGTACCTAGTTAGCAGTGAATTATAAAGAGAAAAAATATTACTTTCTTTAATAGACTAATCATTTTGTACTGGTATCTTTTTCTGAAGAAAAAGATAGGAAGAGTATTTTTTTTCCCTCAGTCATATAATCTGAAATTTTATATTGTGTTTTCTGAGGTTATTAGGTATCTTTTCTGGATAACGCATGTAAGTACTCAGACTTTCTCTCAGTTCCTTCACGTGGATTTTTGTTCGCTGTCTATCAAGCTGTCTCAGTGTTTAGCCTTGATAACTGTCACCCTGCAGAATAAAATAAAATAAAATAAAATAAAATAAAATAAATAAAATAAAATCTAAAATAAAATAAAAAAAATAAAATACAAAATCCAAACCCAACCAAATAAAAAAAAAAAAAAAACAAGTCTTTCACATATGCAATCAAAGATAAGAAATTTAAAAACCTGAAAAATATTTTGAAGAAGTAGTCTTCTTTAGTTGGTTAATAGTAATGGATGTTATTTCAAGTCTTAATGGCTCTGCTTTAAGGTATAACTTACTTTAGTGGAAAAGGAAAAAGAACTGTGGAAAAGGAGTTTAGCTTAGATGAATTACCCTAGTTTTAATAGTAAACTAGGTAGTTCGGCTAAGAGTAGCAAATTAGCCATGAAAACAAAAAGCTCCATTTAGACTAGCGTTATTTGGTTCTTGGTAACCCTGTAGAATACATGATCTTGGGATAAGGAACCATTTTACAGTTCTGTGTTTACACAGAACAACAGGAGCTTAGCTGAAGATTGGTGTTAAGACAGTGCAAATCAGAAGTCCCACAGTTATTACTGCATCTTGTATGTACTCTGTGAACACTGAAATTAGTTCGTGCTGTTAGCTCAGAACTTCTAAGAATGTAAACAAAGTTGAATTTTGCTGCCTGTGGAAAATGGGAGATTGAATGCTAGAGAGAAAGAATTCTGGGAAAATTATTATTTTTACTTCTGTTGAACTATGTAAGGAGGGAAACTGCTGCTTGTTAGCCTGACCCCAAAAATATATCAGTAGCTTAAACGCTTTTCTTTGACAATACAGGACTTTGCAGACCGCTGATACAAGTGGTGGGAGTGGAGTGGGGATGGGAAATAAAAGTACTACAGTTGTCTTGGTGTCTTTTGGCATCTGCTTTTTCAATAACTTCCTCCTGTGCCTGCTGTCTTAGATCTGATTGATCATCCAGGTGCATGTGGGTAATAGAGAAATGTATTAGGAAAATCTGCAGTGTCTCTGGCTTCCTCTGAAGGTAGCCTTCTAAGAGTCTATGTAAACTGTAAAAATGCTTATTGCTTCTTCAGGAATCAGCCTAAATATCTGGGGCATTTCACAGCACAGGTTGAAGCCTGCACCAGTATTAGATCTGCTAAAAATAGTGGGTTTGTGCAAAATTTTTCACACTACACTTTTTAAGAATCTTTCTAAAACAATCTGTCAATTTTCTGTATTTGATTTTCTTTTCAGCGCAATCCAAATATATAATTTTCAATATTCACTCCTAAAATTTACTTACAGCACATAGACTAAGAACAGAAAAATGCCTTGTGGCTTATACATCCAAACAAACCTTCCACAGTTTTAATACTTGAAATGAATGGTGAGTAACAAGCCAGGAGTTTCAGGAAGAAAGGTTTTCTTAATCTATTTTTTGGTGATGCAATGGCAATAAAAACTTGCAAGATGAAGAAAAACAGATTTACTAGCATGGAGATATTATATACTAATGTCTTGTGGTAAGCAAATTATTAAAGGCTACGACAGAGCCTGGGGAAAATACTAGGCGCATTTGTTTAACTCTTACATTAGTAGAGGAAAGGTGTCTTCACACCTAGTAGAACAGGCATGAAACCAAGCTACATGTAGTTCTTAACTGATGCAATCTTGCTTAAATCACAGACATTTTTTAGTTTGTCAAAAGAAAACAGCAAATTCCCCCTCATCTGTACTTGTCACTGGCATCTCTGGTTCTGTGCATTGAAGATGATCTTGGTGACTCTGTAGCTGTTTCATGAAAATATTTATTCAGGGATTTTATTTGGGCAGAGGCTTCAGGGTACAGCTTTCTACAAGATGTAGAAAGATATCGTTCCAGCCCAGAGTCTTTTTTGTTTGGTCAGATCAGATTAGACTAAATAAGAATAAGACAATTACTACATTTTACCTTTTCTAGGTAAATGGGAACTCATACTAAAATTGCTGCCTAATGTAAGGAATTTTCTTGGGCAAAAATTAAGACAAATTAACAATCTTCATTGTGAAACTTAATGTTTATCTTTAATGTTGCTTGACAGAAAGTGTGTGCCATAGTGTCTATTAGCAAGATTTTTCAGGAAAGCTCAAAGGAACTACTTTTATAATGTTTCTTTACACCAATTTTATCTGTTTTGTCAGTTTATTTTCTAAAGGTTTCTCCAGCTTTATGCATTAAGGCTTAATTTCTGTAGCTTGCAGAAAGAAAAATTCTTAAACTTATGTTAAAATTTACCATTTTACAAAGCTTGCATAAACTATAGCATTACTAGTTATGTTTTATTCTGATGCAATTTTCCAGTGCATTACCAAAAGAAACCAATGATAACAAACATTAAAAGAATTCTAATTTAAAATAATATGATGATTTAACTTTTATTCCAATTTAGCAAGTAAGATCACTACAATTTTTCTGAAGGATATCAATATATCAACACAGTTCAGTTCAGTAATGTCAAGTTTAATTTCTCTACCCTTCAATTTTCTGATTGAGTTTCTGAAGAACTAAATTATTTCACATGTCAACACTATAATTTTAAAAAGGATAGCTCCTATGTCTGCTAAAAAAAAAAAGAAAAAAAAGTTCTAAATCACACAAGGCTCCTAAGTCCTCTATTTTAGGGTCTTGTCCCTCCATTTAAACATCTAAGTGAATGATCTTTCCAACATATCTTGCATGAGAATGTGTTGATATTCTTTTCAAAATTAGTCTGCTATTTATTGCCTACATATGCAAATTCTGTGAAAAAAAAGTCTGTCATGAGATATTACTCCTTTTTAACCAGTCTACCTCCTCTTTTCTGTGGACCCATTTATATGTAGTATTATCCATCTAGGTACCTCTGTGGCTACAAAGGTGCATATTTCATTGCTGTAAATGGCTGTTAATATCATTCTTGGTTGGTGACCTTTCAGTTAAGATAAATAAAATGTCTGAAAATCTTATTGTGGAGTCCTTTCATTATGTGAACTGTGCACCCACAATTATATCTTTAGTGCATATTTTTAGCATTGTTAGGTGCATCGTAACTACTAACAGTAATGTTTTACTGCAGAGCGACTTAACTTTATGAAAATAAACCAAAGGCATGCCTCAGCTTTACGTGAAACAGATTAATGGTTTTGAAGAGGAAGATATTCTAGCAGAAGAATTTTAATGTCATTGTAAATCCTTTGTAGTTCTGTAGGCAGTTGCAGTGAATTAGCTGGCACTTACTTTATGCTTCATGATTTGCATCATGAAAGACGAAAATGTGGGAGACATTGATATATTTTGTCTTTCCTTGAGGCATTTTTCATCCAACTTATTCATAGTCCTGGACGCATTAGGGAGGCACACTTTACCACGCCACTTGGACAAGGTACAGCTGCTTGGTAAGCTTTACTTTCCTTTTGCTTATGAAGAAGTTTATATGCACAGAAAGAAACATTCACCTGGGAACTTCCTTCAAAGACTAGGGCCTTGTGCCTTACCAAGGCCTCAAATCTTGTAGTAGAATATTTCCAGCACAAGCTTGTTCTCCCATGATTTTGTTGTTGTTTTTAATATAAATCTCACTGTTTTATTTTTAACAAGTGTATAAGGTGGTAGAGGTTGCAATTTAATTTTACTATTACTAGTTTCCATATTCCAGAAAGGTTAGACCCAGACTTAGACTATACAAATGTGCTAAGTGTTGGGTTAATTTTACTAAAGGTAATGGGAAGATTGACACACTTGGGTAAGAATTAAGAGAAATGCCATGCAGTTTCCAAATGTGAAAAAGCAAACATATGCATAGTTACCCCATATGTCAACCTTGGGTATAAGATGGCTTATGAAGGAAGTTCCTGTCTCCGCTCATACCTGAGCTATGACTTGACTTCCTTTCAATTCTCTGACAAAACTCTTTATCAAGGTACACTGTAAACAGAAACAAATTTCTGGTTTTAAAATTTAACAATCTGAAATACTGTTTCAGTGATTGAATGATTTGAAACTTGCATAATTTTTGTAAGAATTTTTCAGGGTAGCTCCTCAAAGAGCTTTAACACCACAAGAGGTAAGGTCAAGGGCGTTCATTTGCATTGCAGAGGCAGGAACAAATGACTGGGTTGTACAGATAGCAGTGTGTTAAACTGGCTTTGCCACCAAAACAAACATAATATACAATTCACAGAAGAAGAGAGTGAATTTAACATGAAATCCAAGTTATCAGCTGGGGTTACAGCTGACATTCATCTCTCTTTCTGAGTTTTTATTCTAGGTTTATCTGCAGCAAGTGAATTTACCTGCTGTGAGTTGTTCTCAGTGCCAATGAAAAGAAAGGAAATGCAAAACTTACTGTTACTTATTAATCTAATCAAAAACAGCTTCCCATGTTCATGTCCATGGTGAGTATTTTTTAAAATATGCAATTTTCATATTTTCTTTCATCGCTTTTTCTTGTTGGCTGCATCCTTATAGCCCATCACTCTGAATACTCAAGTGAAATGAACAATGTCCTCTATTTATCTTATTACATCACTGTAGGACGTAGTCAATTATGCCACACAGGAAAAAAAAAAGTAAGGCAACTTCATAAAGTTAATGTGTGACCACACAACTTCAAATATTGGCAACACCAACATTACTTTGTGATTTCTGTGCCCGAAAAGTTGAGCTAAAATGCACTACTAATAAAAACAATGTATGATGCAGTTGAAGTAGGAGTTGAAACTCTCTGACCATATTTTTGAATTGAATTGTGGGAGGAGTGTACAAAGTTGGAAGCTGACTGCTCACATAAAAAAGACAAAATATCTTTTAAGATGAAAGTGAAATCAATGAAGATGATTTGCAATTGTATGGCTGCAATGACAGATTGAATTATTTTTACATTTTCACATAGTTATTTAGTAATGGTTAAAAACATGCCAAGCATTGATCATTTATCTTTATTCTGCCCCTTATTAGGGGTGCTTTTTAAAGAGAAGCTGTAAAGATACAAGGTAACTTTTCTATGGATGGGGAATATAGAAAAAAGATTAACCTAAGCCTAAAATGTGTGGTTTACATATCAGTAAAAAGCATTTTTGATGTACGAATTGATCAGAATATTAATAGCTTTGACAGAGATGTATTTTCTTCATTATGAGAGACTTGAGAAATTACATTTTGGAACCTGAAACAGTACTTACCTACTTTGAATTTTGAATTATGTATGGTTTAGATAAACTAAGGATGAGGCTTATGGTTTCACCGTCATTTGTAGAGGAAGTGAACTGAACTCCAGTGTTTTGAAGACTGTAGCACATTTTAAAGATATTTCAAGAGCCACAACTCAGTCTCTTTTCTGAGCTATAATGTAGCTTAAACCACTAATTTCTCTACTCTTGCAGTGAAAGTTCAGAAAGCAATTAAACAATGGAAGACATGTTATGAAGTATAGTCATGTATTGCACAAATAAAACAATATGTGACTGAAGGAAAATGATTAGGAAGAAAAGAAGCCATACACTAGCTGCAGTGGCTGATGTGTTGATATGCATACTAAATGAGGTGCAACACATGACACAGGTTGTGTTGCTTTTATGATCTGCAGAAGTACTTTATTCCCTAGTTCTTTTTATTTTTTTTTTTCAAAAGAAACTTCAAAACCCGAAGCTTAATTAACAGCCTTACCTTTTCAACAGAAAGGAAATTTGTTGAAGGGGAGTTTAAGTAAAACTGAAAAGCTGTAGCAGTTGTTTATTGTTACAATAACTTGCTCAGCTCCTCTAATGCAATGTGTCATATGAATTGTGGTTAAATAACCATAGCTTATTTTGAAACACAAATTAATTATCTATTACAAGCATGCTATTGCTTATCTCTTTCAAAGTCTCATTAGTATGCAAATGACTCTAATTAGGTCACTGTCAGACAATATTTGTGTAGAGTCACTTTCCAAGGTTTAATTTGATGGTTTTGGTTCCTAAATATTTATAAACAGTGCTCCTAAAGTCAGCTTTACTTAATAGGGATCATTCTGAAAGTCTTATTAGTTCAGTGGAATTAATCTTAGGTGACAAAGAGGAAAAAAGTATGATATCCTCTTTTTTTTTTTTTTCAGAAGATGATATCTTTCAATTTCCACATACAGTATTAACAGATTAGAGAAACAGTATTATATTTTTAATAGGAATAATACTTGAAAGGTCTTGCCATAAAAAACTGCATATGTTGCCTTTGATCTCTCATTTTTCATGTATGCCCTGATAAAGAAGTGAAGACAGGAAACAGAAAACTTTATACATCATGAAGAAAGTCTGACACAGTGAAAAGTAAGTACTGCAGACAAGAATTGTCGTGTGCTGTTGTAAATATGTATTTATTCGTTGTGTTAATGTATATAACCCTTAGAATACAGCACCTTTATAACTTTAAAATATTGTACAAAGCTGGGAAACAATAAAAAATGTTAATGAATCAAAGAAAAAGAAAAAGAAAAAAAGCCCCTGAAAATAGAATTTTGAAAGGCAAAACTTTGTGATAATACCTTGTAGAAATGGAAAGCAGGCATTTTTCCTGTCCTGCTGGCGAGTGGGGTGAAGGCAAAAGAGAAGGAAAGATAGACTTAATTTGATTTACAGGGCAATTTTCTGAGTGTATCCTTATTTAGAATAAAGAGGAAAATATTTTAGAAAAACATCAAGTAAATGATTATTTTTCACCATCTGTAGAATTTCAATCTAATGCTCTGCATGCATGTATTATAGCTATTTTTCAAACTGATCAACCTCATATATCAATACCAGAATTTTTATTTAAAAAGAAGAAAGAAAACAAAGAAACAATAACCATAAATTCACTGCCATTATGTGAAGCCTACTTAGAGGTCTTAGTTCAGATTCATTCTTCATCTATTTTCTGATTCAGTATCATGTGGGAGCAAACTCCTTCTTCCTATCTGTTATACAGGCAGTTTCTTCCATCCTTACCGAGCTCATGATAAGTTTTAGCACACAGATAGAGTATTTGTATTCAGATAATACAGTGCACAACTTCTCTTATCTTTTTTTAGGTAATTAGAAGAAGTTTGCTTAAAATTACCTTTGAAGGTAAGTGTCATGGTAAAACAAAGTACGCAAAATTCTATTTGAAAGTGAATATTTTTTTTACGAAAAGTTGCAAACCCTGAAACATAAGTTATATGGAAGACCTTCATCATGTTTGCTATTTTATTCATCATGGTATTTGCTATTTAGATAATAGTTATGAAAACACAAGATAGTTCCATTTGTGTCGTAAATTGCATGATAACATCTTGTCCCTCAATAAATTTTCTATTCCTTTTTAAGTATAGGTAGAAAAATGAAACCTTCAGGACCTCCTGGTAAGCAATTGGGTGGTTTCAGTAACACCAGGAAAACAAATGCCATTCTTCACTTTCCTTGCACATCACAATCCACACCAGATCAGCGGTCATTCTGAACACCCTATGTAACTTGGCTGGGAGAATGAGGTTGCAGGTAGACTGGTTGACAAAGGCCAGGGGTTAACCAAACCTAACAGTAAGGCTTAAAATGAGAGATAGGCTGCCTTTATTAGCATCAGGGAAACATATGAACAATTATGTGTCTTTTCAGATGACAAGTCAAATGTCACCTATCATATCAGGTAAAAAAGTATGTTAGCTCTGAGGTATTACATAAAATGGTAGAAAGCCTTGGAAATTATTATTTACTATTTTACTCTCAGGTTTGCAGCTGATTATTACTCACAGTGAAAACATGCTGCATAGCTTATTCACAGTCATGTAACTGGGAAGGCTCATATCTCTCTCTCTCAATAATGTTTGGGTGTTTCCCTAGGGATGGATCTTTCTCTTTGAAAACAAAACCAATGTTTAGACAACTAAGTGACAATTTAGCAACACTACATTAGTTCCTAATTTTAAAAAAAATTTGGATGCTGTGAATGATCAGTCTGACATTGAACTTGGGAGTCCAAAGGGAAAAGCTTAAAGGATTAACACAGAAAGAAATTTAATCTTAAAACTCTTGAAATCTTCCATCAAGTCCCAAAAGAGGGTTTGAAAGACAGAGGCAAAGAAACCATACAGGAGGTGTGGACAACAGAATAATTAACTTCACTGTTGTTTTTGGTTGTTTTTTTATTTTTTTTTTTTTTTTTTTTGTTGTTGTTTTTTTAAACTAGACTTTGTCATGTTTTGATTCTTACGCCAAGAAAATGATTACTTTTTAGTACCTCATGTGTCCATAAATTCTAGGAGCTAGCAGCTCCTATACTGGAAAGATGTTACAACTGCGTTTCTCTAGTTCCAGTGTTTCTAAATGTTAAAGCCACACACACATTGAATAAGTTACCTGTTACTTCCCTTATTAACACCATATTGGAGGAGAGGATGTTCTAATTATTCGTACCACTCATTTAACATTTTATGCTTTTGTGACATTCCACCTTATGTGAAATCTTGCTTAGGTTATGTGGTTTGAATTCAGATTTTACTTTCCATGTTCTCTTTGCTTTCTAAATTATCCCAATTTTCCTGGAGACTTGTGTTAGAAGCCCTCAAGTATTCTTATTTTCTTTAACCTAAAAATAAGGAACTTTGCAGAAAATGTCTATAATTGCATCTTCAAAGGTGTAAGCTTCATACAAGTTGGCATGCAGCAACTTAATTCAAGATAAAACAGATTTAACCTACTTTTTTTTTTTTTTTACTTTATTTTTTTTTTTCCATGGTCACATCTATTTTAGACTGTGTTCCAGCCTAAACACTCTAAGCATTATTGTGGGAGAGAACAGTAATCTATCTATACAGTTTTCTTTTTTTAGGACAAAAATGGGATTTGGAAAGATTATTAATCATTATTATAAACACAAGCAATTAAGTTGGGGAGATTTTAAAGTTCTGCAACACTCCATTTTTGCTTTGACATGAAACTATGAAATATTTCTGTCTCATCTGAATGAAATGAGTCTATAACCAAAAATCTCATGTCATACTTGCAGGAGTGATTGCAGAAATAAATTTGCCTGAATTGCCTTCCTTTCTTCCAGTCTCCTCTTTCCTTCTTTTCTACTTTCTTTCTTGAGATGCTTACATAGTACATACTATTTTTGCTTCGGGACTTGTGAAAAAGCTTTAGGAATGAAATACTTCCCAGCTTTCCCTAAACAGAATTTTTAAAATAACATTTTCACAGCCTAGTGCCTATTGAATAGTACATTTACAAAATAAATAGTTTTGATATTGACTTTGAAATGTTCAGGATCTACATGTGCTTTCTCAGAAATTTTGGTGATACTTGACGTTGTAGTATTACTCCTCTTGGAAGTTGCAATATTGTGGATTTAACTGAATTAACCCTAACTATATATTAGTTATGTGTATTACCAGTTAATTGTTAAATGTTTTCTTCCAGAAAAAGTATTTACCTGATGGGATTCTGCAAAAAGTCATAAGTCATCTTTAATTTTTTTTTTTTTTTTTTCAAATAATTTCAGCTTTTACTGCGAGTGCATTTGCTTGAGTACAACTGGATGAAAAAAGTTCAAAAGGCATAAAGGACAGTTTAGTTGAGAAATCCTCTATAATTATTGTTTCTAATTATATAAGGATAATATTACTTAATGTATAGATTTGTAATATGCAGTAACTATTGCTATAGGTCAGTATATATCCAAAATCTCATTTAGTTTAAAATAAGAAATATTTGTTCAATATGTCTAATGTAAAAGACTACTATGAAGCTATAGATTGGTTTCTGCCTTTGAAACAAGGATTCTTATTCCCCTGAAATTTACTTACAAAGACATTTTCATCCTTGCAGCTAATTGACTCATCTGTTCAGAATTCCTTACTTGTTCTTTCGAAAATAACTAACACTTTTCACTTTCTCTAAAACCTGTTTTCCTACATACTTGCCTGACTACTTTGTAGTAGCTGATGAACTCACTATAAGATATCAATGCACTTTTGAACTGTTCCATAGTTCACATGTGTTACGCAGATCCCATGTGTCGATATCACCAACTTGCTGCCTGTGTTTAGCTCAGTTGTTACACAACAAAAGACAGGCGTAGATACATCTTATATGAACAATAATAGAACAAACAAGCAAAAATATACCATTTCACTTTCAAAAAAGGTTTTTATTGGTGAAAATTAAAGTACCACAGACAAGTTCTTAGCTGTGGAGAAAAATGTATGGCCTCATAGGTGTTAACACCAGGGAAACATTCCTATGCATATGAAAAACAGAGCTGAAAATTGATTACAAATGAGGAAAAAACAGCAGCAACATTTTGTATATTAGCCAGAAAATATTTTGATTTTTTTCTTAAGCAATTTTATTGGGTTTTTAATAATTTTATATTTAAATTAATGTTCAAGAAAACACATTCCTTTCTAAGATTCTTAATATATGTGGACTACAGGACTGTGATGTGGCATACAAGTCTCCAATATAGACTACCTAATTTTAGAACATAAGATGCACCTAAATTTTAGTTACCTGTTGAAAGACTGCTTGCTTGCATTCAATTGGTCATCAGTGAAGAACAGTAGAAGCCACAGAAAGCCTTCAACCAACAAGTGATAAGAGACAACGACCTCAAGCTGTGCCAGGGGAGGTTTAGAAGTGATATTAGGAAAGATTTCTTCACCAAAAAAGTGCCAAAACAGTGGTCAGTTGTTGGAACACACTGCCCAGGGAAGTGGTGGAATCATCTTCCCTGGAAGTGCTCAAAAATGTGTAGATGAGGCCCTTAGTGACACAGTTTAGTGGTGGACTTAGTAGTCATGGGGTAGCAGTTGGACTTGATTTTAAGGCTTTTCCAGCCTAGCTGATTCTACAATTCAGCAGGAGACAGTGTTCCTGTAACTGAGATCTCTTTATGACAGCTAGGCTAGAAGCATTTTCATTTAGCTTGCTCAGACTACCTGAACAAGCTGTTACAAAATCATGTCTTGCCTCTAGTATTCATCATTGTCACTGCTCTTCTCACCAGAAGAAAAGTTGGCTTGGCTTGGCTTGGCTTTGCACTTGGCTTGGCTTGGTAGACTGCTCCTCATTTTCTTCGTTTGCCTGTTTACCTTGGATTCATAAATGCTCCCTGAAAAATCAGTTTTGGTGATGCTATGTCAGAGAAGGAGAAAAATCCCTTTTTGCAGTATGTATTTTATCTGGTAATAGAGGGTAAACACTTCACATCCATACACGAAACAAAAGAAAACAAAGCAAGATACAATGCTGATATTGCTACAGTATGTTTCATGCAATAGAGAACAGGATTAAAAAAAAAAAAAAAAAAAAGTGAATATGTTACATATACTACGCAGGCCTTTTATCTGGAACTCCTTTGTATTTGTGTATGATGCTAAATGCTTTACCTGCTTTGAGCTTCATGGAAGAGGACTTAAAGAGAACTATAAAAATCTGTAAAAATTATAGTTGCCTTTTCAGTACATAAAAATGTCACATCTTTAAAGTTCATTACCTTTAGTCCTCTAGGGCTATAAGTGAGAAATCATTCCTATTTGGAATATATTTTTCCTGATGCAGTCATATAGCATGCTGTAGCTGGGAAAGTCTAAAATGCTTTCTTGAATATACTGTACCTATATTTTTATAGGACTTCTGAAAAAAATAAGTACCCCAAACAAAAAGCAGCAAAATAGCTTACGTGCACGTTTAAACCCTAAATGAAAACAGTGATCTCTTTCTGTGCACAGTGTCATAACATTCTACCATTATTATTTTGTTGTCTTTTTACAGCTATTTTGCATTCTTGCAACAATGCATGAGTGCACACAGAGCAGTGTGCAAGTACTAGTGTCTGAACAGGAAAATTTAAGATGAGATCCAGATTATGTGGAAATCAAGAAATGTTATTCCGGGAAAAGAAAAACCAACAAACCACAAACAAACAAACAGACAAACAAATAAAATGCACCAAAAAAGAAACTAAACAACCAAACAAACAAAACCAGCAAAACAAGACAAAGCTAAACATTAAGTAAAATAAACTCAGGATTCAATCTATTTCTCTGAGGAATAAAATCTCAGTGATAAAAATACATCCAAATCAAGTGTACATGGTAGGTATATCTAAATTATTGATTGCTTCTTTAATAGCAGTAAAATGACTCAATGGCTTAATAGATATTTTCCATCACCAATTTTTATACTATGAAAAGTCAGTTAAGTAATGGAATAATTTTTTATCATGAAATAACCTTTATGTTACTTTGTTGTTCAGTGCTTTCTAGGTTAAATAGTCTTTGCGGTCTGTTAGGAAGGTTGATGGCATGCAGTAGAATAATACACATCTTGTGTCTTACTAAAAAATATTAATTTAATACAAAAATATTAAATATCAGAACTCATATTGCATGTTTGAGTCTTTTGTCTATTCACTTGCTGCCTTTTGTGGTTGCCTTGATATTTCTGAAAGCTTTGTATCGAAGATATTGTTTCCTACTATTTGCTGTGTTTTATCCAGCTGGTTTTTGAAAAGGGGCCCTCCCACTGAACATGGAAACCATACCATCTGTCTGAGAAAAGGCAAAGTCTTTTGATCTCTAAAAGAAGCCACTGAAGCTATAAAACCAATCAAAACCAAAGAACTAACACAAATAAAAGTAACATTGTAGACTTAAGCATTAATCATTAATTGTGCAGTGATAAAAGCAGTGATAATTGACAAAAGGAAAACAAAGACAGCAGCATTAAATTCAATAACCCAGAATAATCCATGATCAATAACAAATTCTGACAAGTTTAATTTATACTATTTTCTGTAAAGATTTATTATGAGATGGTTTTAAAAATCTTGTATTATGAGTAACAGTTTTAAGTTTTTATTTTAAATGAGCTTAATAGGAGGACATTAACTGTAATGAAATTGTATTTTGGCAGAGATTTGTTAGTGAAGAAAGATTTAATATTTTGTATAAATAACTGATTTTAACAAATACATACATTAAGAAATATGTGTTTGAGTTAGGAAAGTAGTAGAGGTAGGCATTTTTAATGTTATTCTTCATAATATTTCTAGGCTTACTTTATATATAAGGCTTCGTGTGTACAGCTACAGATATTTGACATGTTATTTAGTGTGTGGGTATAGACACACTAGACATCATAAAATCAAAGAACGGTTAGGGCTGCAAAGGACCTTAAGATGATCTAGTTCCGACCCAGTTTTTAATGGAAAATCTTGTTTCTACTGTCACAAAGTTCTTTAGGAGTTTCGTGGACCATATTAAAGTGGAAAAAAGTTGTATTATGACAATATGAGCCACTCTTCGAGAACTACCTGCAAATAACTGGGTATAGTTAGCACTTTGCCATTACTTTTCACAAATACTGTCTATAGGCTCTACTTTGACTCTTGAAGTTGTTTAGGTATATCGTGCTTTACTAGCTTTACTAGACCATGTAGGGTTATACTTTAACTGTGTAAATCTGCAAAATGCTTTTCTCACCCCATGACTTCTGTAAAGGAAGTACTATTTACAGAAGCTGCATACAGAAGTTGAGTTGTTACATTTCACTCTTTGACAAATATAAATATTTTATTAATGCAAATAGATACAGAGTTTTGTGGGAGTTTTAAAAAAAAGTTACTAAAATTCTGAGAAACAAAAGTTTAAGTGAATCAGCTGTTGATTGTTTTCAAAATATGACTGTCACATTTACCCCAATTTTTACAGACATAGACTATGAACTACTAACTAAATGTATAAACATTGAAAATCTTTCCACTTGAATGTGTCTTTCACCACAGCTAATATGGTTAGCTGAAGTGGTGATACCTCCTTCCTGAAACAGAGTAATCAGATCTGAACTAGTTTTAAACAAATTTGACCTTGAAAAATGTAAATCTCATTTATTCTAGGGAGTGAATGAAGTACCTTTAGTTTAAGTTAGTTGACAGATGCATGCAGGTTATCTTCAGAGGCAGAAATCCTGGCTATGCTGTAGTAAAAGTAAAATTCAATTACTTCAGTGGAATCAGGATTTTGTCGATAATGTTGTGAGTAGCTGGGCTAGTGACAGCCAGGTCTCTGACTTTGCTTGTGTGGATTTGTAAATGTGTTTGATTTCAGTTGCCCATGTAGTGCCATAAATAATCTTTATCTACTCAGTTAGCATTTCTTTAATAAATGGTGTCTAAAGCAATAATTATAAAAGAGCCTCTTCAACATGGAGGAGAATAGTGCTCAAAGTTACACCAACAGCTAGCTAGATACCTCTTTTCTTTTTTTCTTTTTTTTTTTTTTTTGGTTGTTTGGGTTTTTTGGTTTCGTACAGAAAATAACGGGGAGATATGATTCAGTTCATCTTGTCAAGCTACAGCTTTTAATGATGGGCAGATTGTCCTGGGGTTTCTTTCGTGTGTGATGTAACAGCAAAATATATTTTAGCAGTAATTTCTAACTGAGAACAAGATTCTGCTGTGTCTGACATCCAACCAGCCATGAAGGGAGCTAAATACAGTGGCTGCCCTGGAGAGAATCCAGCAGCCGCCCCACATGAGAGTAGTATATAACAGATGGGACCAGGATGACTGATTTAATTAGAATATTTTAATAGAAGAATGGAGAAACATTGCACAGCTCTATCAGTTAGTGAAAAACTCCATTAAATTCCCCAAATTAATTGTTCCGTAGGGAGAATATGTCAAATAAAGCATATTTTATTGTAATCTCTCTCTCTTTCCTCTCTTTCTCCGTTCCCCGCTCCCCCTACCTTCACCCCCCCCTCCTTTCTTTTTTTTCTTTGGGGAATTCCAAATTATCATCATGATAAAAAATCTGTTACATTCCATTTTTTAAACACGTAAAACTCTAAAAGAGAAATAAGCATTTGGGTAGTCAAAAATATTTAACTAAGTCTAGTAATTCAAATGCTCAATGACTTAGAGCATTTGAGCTAATCTGACACCTTTCGCTCCAAAGATTTTTTATTGTAGAAATATTTTTCCTAATTATAAATTCAGAAAAAAAAGAAAGCTAAAACAAATAAAAACATATGCTAGTGGCAAATTATTTGTTATATTTTATATGAGATGTAACCTTCTTCTAAAGCAAAAGTAATTGTTTGCCTGTGTTTGTTTAAGATTATTTTTTTTTAGAAATGTTAAAAGAATTGCATGTGAAAGCCTTTAAATGCTTCCAGTGATATCTCCTTATATTGTCACAGGACAGAGAATTAGATAAACTATCTTTACTGTTCATAATAGCATCTCTATTAAATAATTTTAGCCATAAAATAATTTCATTTTTGGGTTGGAAAAAATGTCATATTTTAGGAACTATAGCAAGCCTACTAATGATAGTAAAAGAATGACATACCAAAAAGCTTAGCAACACAGTGTTTAATGGTAATTCAATTGTTGGAATAATGGAACCTAATATATAATGGAACCTAATACCAATTAAGCATGACAGAATCTCCCATTCAGTAACTGTTCAAGTGCCAAGAAGAAGAACAAATAGTCTAGCTAACAGCACAAGAAAAGAATCTCAGTATTATATTGTAGGACCTTCCATTACATCAAATTATAAAGGGCTGGAAACTTATTGAAAGAATATTTAAAGAAGACAAAGAGAACACTTCCTCATCATTGTCAGAAGTGAGGACAGAGATTTTTGTTGACAGTGGTTCATCTATACAGGTCACATTTTTATCTTTCCTCTTGCAAAATGAGAGTGTTACATTTCTTGAATGTAAAATGTAGCCAATGCAAATTTTAAAAAAGAAAATATGGATGGCATCGTTTTTTCTGCATATGGTAGTGAGAAATTTTCATTTTCATGGTGACTTCACTGAAACAACTGTCTTCAAGTTGCTTTTATTTTTTCTGGTGAATATTTCTATAGAAATTTGATTTCATAGTTTTGCAGATGTTTAGTCTACATTATTCACAAAAAAACATACAGTCACTCCCCATTCAGGTATAGCTCATAACTGATCTTGAATTTTCTGTTTTCTACAGAATATTTGGAAGGATACTTATTAAAAAAAGGGAAAAGACCTACATTACTTCCTACATATGTGGTCTATCAATTGGACTGCCTGAGATTTTTGTTGTTGAATGATTCAATGTGACATATATTACTGTACCTTCCCTTATTCATAGTCACTAAATATTTCAGCAGCAGCCTAGATCAGAATCGTAAAGAGCTTAAAACTTGCACCTCTGCAATGTCATCCTGACATTAAGAGTGTCCCAATAATGAAATTAATGTAACATGAAGGATACAATCATGGTACAATTAATACCTCAGTCAGAACAGCAGTTCATTTTAAAATTTACAGCTTCTAATGCAAAATGAAGTCAAAGTGGTTCCTTAAATTCTCCAAGTTTTAGAAAAGAATTAACTTTGCCTTAGTTATATATTAGTAACACCATGTTCTGTATTTTATTGTGCATACTCAAATACAGCAGTAACGTCTCTGCTCTTGTTTCAGTCAGGTTGCTTGTTAAAATTGCTCAAATCACTGAACACAGGTCTTTTACTGCTTTGGGATATATTGTTCTCTTTGAGAGAGATAATTTTTCTTCATACAACTATTACTTTAGGGTAATATTGGTTGATCAACAAGTGAACTTGTTTGGAGTCAATTTTCAATTAACACTTCAAATTCATTTTTTAATATTGTGTGTAGGAATATTTAAAAGCTAAAAAATGCAGACTAATCAATGAAGGATGTGTATTTCACCACAGATTTGAAACTACATCCATCATGTGATTATGAAAATGTCCATGAAGTCTTCTACAAACATTGACCATTTGTGGTCTAGCTGATGTTCTTTCTCTGATCTTCCATCACTTTAAAAATCCTACAGTTTGAAGATTTTATGGGAGAGAAAAAGATTTTTTTTTTGTTTAGTTTGGGGGTTTTTAATGTTTATAAAGAATATATACTCAGCACTGATTAGGCCACACCTTAAATACTGTGCTCAGTTCTGGGCCCCTCACTACAAGAGAGATATTGATATGCTGGAGCATATCCAGAAAAGGGCAACGAAGCTGGTGAAGGGTCTGGAGAACAAGTGTGACGAGGAAGGGCTGAGAGAGCTGGTGTTTTTTAGTCTTGAGAAGAGAAGGCTCAAGGGAGACCTCATTGCTGTCTATAGCTATGTCGTGGTTTAAGTCTTTATAAACTCACTCAGCCGCTCTCTCAACTCACTCCCCACTCTTTCTTCCCTCCTCTCCTGGAGGGATGAGAAGGAGACTCGAAAGAATGCAACTCCCACAGGTTGAGATAAGAACAGTTTAGTAACTAAGGTATAACACAAACCACTACTGCTACCATCAATAATAATAATGACAAGAGAAATACAAGGAAAAAGAATACAATTGCTCAGCACCCGACATCAAGCCCGAACAAGCAATGTACCCCCCCCACCGTGCACCCCCACTACCCTTCCGGGTCTCTGCTCTCCATCTTTACATCCTGGACATGAAGTGCTGTGGTATTGAGTAACCTCTTTGGTCAGTCTGGGTCAGGTGTCCTGTCTCTCTCCTCCTGGCTTCCCCTCCTCCCTGGCAGAGCATGAGACTCACAAAGGCCTTGGCCAGCCTAAACATTACCAAGCAGTAACTGAAAACACTGGTGTTATCAGCGCTGTTCCCAGGCCCGAAAT
This sequence comes from Amazona ochrocephala, assembly GCA_039720435.1. NCBI lineage: Eukaryota > Metazoa > Chordata > Aves > Psittaciformes > Psittacidae > Amazona > Amazona ochrocephala. The sequence goes on from CM077877.1 coordinate 59,557,831, forward strand.
CAAAAACACAGCTCTGCACCAGCTACCAAGAAGGAGAAAAATGACTGCTGCTGCTGAATCCAGGACAAACTACCTTAAAGGGGGTTGTAGTGAGGTAGGGATGGGTCCCTTATCCCAGGTAACAAGAGATAGGAGAAGAGGAAATGGTCTCAGGCTGCACCAAGGGAGCTTTAGAATGGATATTAGGAAAGATTTCTTCACTGAAATGGTGACCAGGTATTGGAACACACTGCCAAGAGAAGTGGTGAAATCGTCGTCTCTGGAAGTTTTCAAAGAAAGTGTAGATGAGGGTCTTAGTGACATGGCTTAGTGGTGGACTTGGCAGTCATGGGGTAATGGTTGGACTTTAATGATCTTAAGGATTTTTCCAACCTAGTTCATTCTATGAGTCTACGTTTATAAATTTTGGATGTCTAAAAATGAAAATTCATTGCAAATTCATAATAAAACTAAGATGTTGCTACAATGTGCATATAATTTTACTAATTGCTCTATCAATGACAATAAGTCAGTATCTCAGTCAGACTATAGTATTTATGAACGTTTTTATCCTGGTGTATTGAATTATATTTGTGTTAGAATGTTTTTAAGTACTTGAATTCATGCATTTGTAATGCATAATAATTTTTTTTTAGAATTCAACATTATTATGAAAGGTCGTTGAAGTGTGAAAATTGTAGGAATTAAACAATGTGAATTTTATGAAACAAATACAGAGATTGTAGTTTTCTTTCAACTCCTAATAACTATTTTTTTTTTTTTTGTGATTTTTCAGTTGTTCTGATTAACTGAGACTAGGAATAAATCTAAAATATATAATTAATAATTTGCTGAAATTGTACAAGGACACTTGGGTTCATTGTTTTTTAAGTAAAATAAGACAAGTTGTATTTAATATATAGGACTATCTTTACATTGAATATGCAAGTGAACCTACACTAAGTATTTAAAATATCTTTTCTGTTTACAGTAGTTAGTCACTGGTAAACAGGTACCAGTGATTTACAATAATTAGTTACTGGTAACCAGTGGGTGGAACAACATTCACTAAAGTTTTATATTTGACATATCGCAGGATCATTCAGGTGGGAAAGTACCTTGGGATGTCTTCACCCCAACCTTGTGCACAAACAGGATCAGGTGTGAGACCAAACCAGGTTGCTCGGAGATCTTTTGAGACATATCATGGGAAACTGTACATAAAGAGTGACCAACATTTATGGAGGAATCTGTTCCACTGCCTTGCTTTCCTCATGTTGACAAAACTTTTGCTCACATTGTCTGAATCTCTCTTGCTTCAGCTTATGTTCATTGTCTTTTGTGTAGTCTCCCTTGACCAGCCTCATGCTTCACTGTGAAAAGCATAGCTCTGTTCTATTTGTTCAGAGGCTTTTAGGTGCCCCTGAACCCATTTTTGCCCCAGATTGAGCCAGTCCCTCCCCCCCAGTTTCTCAAGGCCTAATTGCTCCAGCCCTCACTCCTTGTGGCATCTGCTGAACTTACTGTTTATTAATGCTCTTCCAACATTTTATCAACGTTCTTCCAACATTTTATTGATATTCTTCCAACATTTTAAGATGTGATTTTAACAAGAGCATAGTAGAAGGAGATAAGCAGTCCTTTGATCTCCTGCTAATACAATCCCAGATGCTGTTGGTGTCCTTTGCTACTAGGGCATGTTTCTGGCTCATGTTCAGTTTGCTGTCAACCAAAGCTTCCAACTCATTTTCCACTTAACTGCACCCCAGCCAGTGTATCCCCTATCCCCAGCCTGTATTGCTGAAAGAGGTTATTGCTCCCCAACTGCAGGTCTTTTTTGAGTTTCATAAGGTTCCTGTTGGTCCATTCCTTCATTCTGCTTAAGTGCCTTTGGATGACAGCCCTGTCCTTGAGTATATTGGTTTATACCCCCAGTTTAGTGTCATTCACAAACTTGATAGGTGTACTCTGTTCAACTCCCTCAGGACATTGACAAGGATGATGTATTGTACAGGTGTTAATGTAGACCTTTGTAGTACACTACTTGTGAATGGCATCTAACTACAAGGCAATGGATTAACTATGGTCATCTGACTCTATCCATGCAAACATGTTTCCTATTTAGTTTTCCATGCACCCAGAAACAATGTCCTAACTTTGATACAAGAATATTGTGGGATACAGTGTCAGAGTCCTTTCCCCTTCCTCTCCCCCCCCCCACCTCAATTTTTCTTACACTGGACCCAGTTTCCTGACACATCTGTTTTCCTGAGTATCAAAAGGCACTTGTCCTTAGTTACCCACAGACTTAGCTAAGCAACTTCATTCTTCAGAGTTGACTGTCGTGTTCCCAGTTGTGATAATTTTCTTGTTTATGAATAGCAAATCCAACTGTGTTCGAACTCTAGCTCAACCAGGATCAACCAATTATCCTTGACAACCTCCAGTTGCCTCTCAGATTGCTTGCAACCCTTCCTGCTTCTCTTCCAATAGGTGTCAGAAAGTTTAACTCTATCTAAGAGAATTAAGGTCTGTGATCTCAAAAGACTTCTTTCTGTTGTTTAAAGAAGACTTCATCTGCTTTCTTATCCTGTTCAGGTGGTCTGCAGCAGACTCCCACCATGATGTCACTCTTACTGGTCTCTCTGATTGTGTTCTACAATCTCTAAACCACCTCATGGTCTGTTTTATAGAAGAGCTCCATATATCCTGTCTGCTTCTTAACATAGAGGGCAAAGTCCTCATTATCTTTCTTGCCTGCTTTTCCTAAAAAACTTGTATCTGTTCATGAAAGCACTCCAGCTGTATGAGCTGTCCTCTCAACATCTTACTTATTCCAACGATGTCACAGGTCTGGCACTGCACCTGGACCTCTGCTTCACCCTGCTTGTTTCCCAGGTTATGTGCATTTGAGCACATACATTTGACATGCTCTCCCTTGAATTCGTGTTTATTGTTCCAGAGGTCTACCTTGTTCTCCTCACCCTAAATCCATAAAACCCAAACCTCTCTGTAACTGCCTACTAGCATTGGAATAGTTTTTGACCTGAGGATCTCTCTGTTCTTTCTCAGGCCTTTGCCTTTACCGCAGGGACAGAGAATATAATCTCTGTCCCGGTTTCAGTGGGATAAAGTTAATTTTCTTTCTAGTAGCTGGTACAGTGCTATGGTTTGGATTTAGTATGAAAATAATGTTGATAACACACCAATGTTTTAGTCGTTGCTAAGTAATACTTACCCTAATCAAGGACTTTTCAGTTTCTCATGCTGGTCTGCCAGTAAGGATGTGCATAAAAAGCCAGAAGTGAGCACCACCATGACAAGTGATCTGAATTAACCAAAGGTATATTCCATACCACAGAGCATCATGTCTAGTATGTAAACTGAGGACAGTCAGCCAGAAGGGGCCTATTGTTGCTTGGGGATGAGCTGGGCATCCATCAGCAGATGGTTAGCAATTGTATTGTGCATCACTTGCTTATTCCTTCCTCTCTCTTTCTTTCATGTTATTGTTATTATTTTCACCACTATCATGCCTATTATTATTGCTATAACTATCACCATTATTGCATTATTATATTTTACCTTTACTTCAATTATTAAACTGCTCTTATCTCAACCCGCTAGATTTGACTTTTTTTCTGATTTTAGTCTCCATCCCACCAGGGAGTTGTGGGGCAGTGACTGAGCAGCTGAGTGATACTTCGTTACCAGCTGGACTTAAACTATGGCATCTTCCCTTACCATTTTTCATTATCTTTTTTTTTTTCTGTCAGCTTTGGATGTATGACCATGGTAGGTCATCCACATGAAAACTAATTTGAATTGGCAATCTACCCATTCAAACAGGTATGTCATTTAATGAAATATATACCTAGGATTGGCAATGTTGGCACAATCTTCCAAATTGTAAATGAGTTCTGGAAATGCAAGACTCTGAGTATGGTTTGTGATTCAGCATCACAGAATCACAGAATCACAGAATTAAATGAGAGGTTGGAAAAGACCTTTAAGTTTATCAAGTCAAATCGTTACCCCAGGACTGTCAAATTCACCTCTAAAACATGCCATAATTTTATATTAGTCTAACCTTTTCTTTTCCTTCATTTCGACTAGTATATGTTAGCTGAAATTGAAGGTAGGCATGATTAGTACTGATTTAAGAGTTTCTATGCAATATGCAGAGGGTTGCAGCTTCACCATGTTTATAAATGTTCAGAAACCAAACAAATCTAAGACTGTGGTAAAGCAGAAGGTGTCAAAATACATAAAATTTGCTTCCAGAAATTGTTAAGGTAGTACTGTAAAACTCAGAAAAAATTTCTCTGGCTATCCTATCAATGAAGATAAGATTTACTAAGGGAAAAAAAAAAAAAACAAAAACAAAACACAAAAACACACACACAAAAAACAAAACAAAACAAAAAACAAACAAACAAACAAAAAAAAAAAAAAAAACAAAAAAAAAAACCCTCTTAATGAAAAGCTTGATTAACAAATTTCAAGTGATCCTATCCAACATATAAATGGTAATGCCTCATGTGAAACAGCATATTTAGCTGGATTAAAGTTTTAAACAAGAGATACAGATTCAGCAAAAGCTATACGTAAAACTACCTTGGTGTAAGAACTCTTGTTAATCTTGCCGGTAACTCTTATAACACCTGATATTCTGTTATTCTGCATCTCATGCCATATTCAGCTTCCCATGAAGACAGATGATAGAGGTAAAGTTTAGGTGTTCATTAAACTAATACGGAAAATTTATTATTCACCATATTTAAAACTTTTGTAACAAGTGTAACAATTGCATGCAGGCCTACTTTACTATGTTGAGTAGCAATAAAGATTTCTGCCTTGTCATTAAAAGAACTGTCGTGGTTTAAGCCTATAAACCCATACAGTTGCTCTCTCACTCACTCCCCACTCTTTCTTCCCTCCGCTCCTGGAGGGATGGGAAGGAGAATCGAAAGAATACAACTCCCACAGGTTGAGATAAGAACAGTTTAGTAACTAAGGTATAACACAAACCACTACTGCTACCACCAGTAATAATAATAATGACAAGGCAGATACAAGGAAAAGGAGAATACAATAGCTCACCATCAAATATCAAGCCCGACCACCCAGTGCACCCCCACCAGTAACAATAATGACAAGGCAAATACAAGGGAAGGATACAATTGCTCACCACCCAGTATCAAGCAGTGCACCCCCCCACAGTGCACCCCCACAGTGCATCCCCCACCGTGCACCCTCACTACCCTTCCGGGTCTCTGATCTCCGTCCCTACATCCTGGACATGACGTGCTGTGGTATGGAATAATCTCTTTGGTTAGCCTGGGTCAGGTGTCCTGTCGCTCCTTCCTCCTGGCTTCCCCTCCTCCCTGGCAGACCATGAGACTCACAAAGTCCTTGGCCAGCCTAAACAACACCAAGCAGTAACTGAAAACACTGGTATTATCAGCACTGTTCCCAGGCCCAAAATCAAAAACACAGAGCTGCACCAGCTACCAAGAAGGAGAAAAAATGACTGCTACTGCTGAACCCAGGACATTCCACCCCTTATTCCATACCATTCACGTCATGCTCAGATCCCACATTTTCAATATACCATCATATATATGTATACGTATACATCCACACACACACACAGAAGGAGAGAGATCATCCCTCAGTGCATGGATCAATCCCTACAAAGCTGCTTAGTCCATCCAGTCCATGATACTGGGCTCCATCTTTTATAACAGTCTTTCAGAGCAGGAGACTCTGTGCAGTGTTCATACTCTTGAATAACCTGGGCAATAGTGTTCATTGCTAAGTCCACCCCTCGATCATGAGTCCATTTGTATGTTGCATCTCTGCCCTGATGGCCTAAAGTGCCGTAAGCCCACCAGGCTCAAAATAATTCACTCTCCCCTCCAGCAGTTTCTGCAGCTTGTCGTTGGGGACTCCATACAGCTGCCTTCCATCTCCAATGCTTCCAAAGCACTGGAGGGGCCCAGAAGGCTTGATACTCGCCCATACTGTCCCATACACACTGCCACTCGTGACTGTCCAGCTTTGGGGAAAATCTCTTGATCACCCCACATGGTAGTCTAACCACAGACAAGGCCCACACCCCACTCTGCTTAACTCTCAGGACCAGAGAAAATGGTTGTGGGTAAAACACACTCTGTATGCATGCCAACATGCTGATCCCCACCAGAATCAGCAGGCATGTCTCAAGGGTACCTAAAGGCCACTGAAACCCTTCAGAGCTCTCAAATGGGGCTGCTGTACTTGTCACTGGGGCTGGTGTAGCTGCTGGGCTTGCCGGCTCTCTCACCACCAGCTGCTCTTTGTCTGAGTCCAGATCTTCCTCCTCTGCCTTGCTGGGAAGTGCTGCGTGGTCTCCTGCGTCCTCCCGGGGCTCAGGCTCGTGGGGCTCTGCGGGCGGCTGCTGGGGAATGCTCTCTGCTGCCGCAGGGCTGGGGTCGGCTGCGCAGCTCGGCTTCTCTGCCATCTCCCCCTCCCGCTGCTCGGCAGCTGCGGGGCTGGGCTCGCCGGAGGGGCTCACCCCCTCTACCGCCTCCTCCCGCTGCTCGGCAGCGGCAGGGCTCGGCTCCTGGTCGCCGGGGCAGCGCTCCCGGGCCTTTTCGGCCGCCGGCGGCTCCCGGGGCCGCCCCCCCCTCGGCTCCCCACAGCCTCTCAAAGACGGAGGCAAGGCCGAGGGCCAGGATGGTGAAAAGCAGCCGAGCTGCCAGGTACAAGTCCATGTCCACACCCATATCCACATCTGCCCCCTCCGTAATTCCGGAGCCTGCCCGTATCACAAGCCATTCCAATAAAGTACACTGAAACAAGAACCTTAACCCAAAACCCATATCCGAATGCTAAGATAATATATACCAGCAGTAAGTAAGGTACAGCAAGCTGAAACCATGACCTCAAGAGCAAGAACTTTGAGAGCCAATAGATCACCATTGTAACAAGTGGCTATTAATCCTGTCTTTATCTCAACCCTTCGTGCCCCACGTTGGGCGCCAAAAAGAGCTGTCGTGGTTTAAGCCTATAAACCCATACAGTCGCTCTCTCACTCACTCCCCACTCTTTCTTCCCTCCGCTCCTGGAGGGATGGGAAGGAGAATCGAAAGAATACAACTCCCACAGGTTGAGATAAGAACAGTTTAGTAACTAAGGTATAACACAAACCACTACTGCTACCACCAGTAATAATAATAATGACAAGGCAGATACAAGGAAAAGGAGAATACAATAGCTCACCATCAAATATCAAGCCCGACCACCCAGTGCACCCCCACCAGTAACAATAATGACAAGGCAAATACAAGGGAAGGATACAATTGCTCACCACCCAGTATCAAGCAGTGCACCCCCCCACAGTGCACCCCCACAGTGCATCCCCCACCGTGCACCCTCACCACCCTTCCGGGTCTCTGCTCTCCATCCCTACATCCTGGACATGACGTGCTGTGGTATGGAATAATCTCTTTGGTTAGCCTGGGTCAGGTGTCCTGTCGCTCCTTCCTCCTGGCTTCCCCTCCTCCCTGGCAGACCATGAGACTCACAAAGGTCTTGGCCAGCCTAAACAACACCAAGCAGTAACTGAAAACACTGGTATTATCAGCACTGTTCCCAGGCCCAAAATCAAAAACACAGCACTGCACCAGCTACCAAGAAGGAGAAAAAAATGACTGCGGCTGCTGAACCCAGGACAAAACAAAAGCAGAAACAAAGAAAGAACCTTAAATGGCTGACTGAAATTTTCAGTGTACCCCTTACTACTCTACGTATCATCCTGGTAACTAGATGACAGTCTTAATTCCAATATTTGCCAGTTGGAAGGCTTGTAACTTTATTCTTGGCTTCTATGCAATATAGAAAAATAAATCAGTGAAGACCTGTTCCAGAAGTATGGAAATTGCTGAGTGCCATATCCGCAAATACTTTCTTCTGAGTTTTTTTTGAGATTGATTGTTCATTTAAACACGCTATTTCTTCATTTTCAGTGAAACACACTGACAGTAAATTCACTCACAGGATATGCCCAAATGTGTTTAGTCTGAGGCACTGGAAAAAGTTAAAGCCCATAGTATTCTGTGAAAACCTTCCTCCTCTTCTATTAATCAAAAGACAAATAACTTTGTCAGCAGTAAGTGGCATCAGGAAATGCATGCTTTAAACAATACCTCTCTCACGATCTTTCTTTATTGCCTTGTTAATATACACTTTAAGTTTACCACACAAACCTAAGACTGATCACTCCATACAGTGTATGTCTTTATATGTCTAATGAAGAGAAAAATATAGCACCCTTTTTTTTTCTTACTCCGACTGTTTCACAAATTCAATTTAATGTAATGTTTCATGCATTGCAATGAAAAATATCTCATAATTCAAATTATAAACACTTTAATACTGAGCTTGATTTCCATGTCTCCTCAAAATAAATGAGAGATATTTACCTCTTTGCAACAGGGTCAGGCAATTCAAAAAGGAAAATCCATACAGTGACCTAATTTGCAGTTTAAACTTTTCAAGGGCCATAATGTTTAGTGTAGTCATGACTGTAGAAGTCTAGAGAATAAAAGGTTTATTGTGTCTGTGTAGACCGTGAAGTATTTGCATACTTATGAACAGAGAATGCTGAATTTTTATAATTAATTAATTAATCTGGTGATTCATAATTTAGTCTTTGTTCTCATTTTGAATTATGCACAAGCTCATGACAATTATTTTTTTTAATTGTTTATTTGTACTTTTCTAATTTTTAGTAGTTAGCTGCTTTTGCTTATCCCTGATTATGAAGTGGAAAAATATTTTTTTTTTTTTTTTTTTTTTTTTTTTGTTTAGATAGGAAAAGTTTAACTGTCTTTTACTCATATTTTCCATAGTTTAGGAGGTTTGGTTTGGTTGGGTTTGGTTTGGGTTTTTTTTGAAATAATCATAGAATCATAGAATCATAGAATAGTTAGGGTTGGAAAGGACCTTAAGATCATCTATTTCCAACCCCTGTGCCATGGGCAGGGATACCTCCTTTTAATTGTCAGTGCTGTTCAATGACAATGGAATTATTAAATGACAGTGAAAATCTTGGTGTCATATAATACAGGGCTTTTAAAATTCCTAACAAGAAACAGCTTCCTTCATTATTAAGTATTTTAAATCACAAAAGTGACTTTGTACAATTAATGAAGAAGATATTGCCTTTAGTGGATAAAATGAAACATTCCTGACCGCCCTGTGACTTATAGGATTTCTCTCACTTACTCTGTGATATCCTGTACTGCTGACTTTTGAAGTATTTTTCTTGGTCCACAGAAGTTAATAACATCTAACAAGAACAGTCACGAAGTAGAATTTATTTAAAAATCAGAAATATTTTTGCGCTGGTTTTAAGAGCTACTTTTAATTTGAATACTTCTGTATCTCATCACAATATGATACAAAAATATAAGTGTTTGAAAAGTGTGAATTTATGGGTTTATGGAGGCTTTTTTAATTTTGCATCTCATGTAACACCCCTACTCAGCAACATACTTAAGTCTGAGTTTAAAACTAAATATTTAGTAAATCTCACTCAAATCACTCCTAAATTTGTTTTAGTTTTTCACTAATTATGCCTTAGACATCAAAGCAAGTATGTCAGTTTGACAAGTGCTGTATGATATTATGAACTACTAAAATTCCTATAAAACACTTAATTTTAAAATAAGTATTTTCTTAATGAATAAAATTGGGTCCCTCAGCTTTCTCATCTAAATGATCAGGTAAGGGATGTGAATAGTGTAATGACAATGTTTGGCACTGCTACAAACTAATAAACATAGCTCAATAAAACAAGACTAATCACAATAAATTTTCACAGTACTAAGTGACCAGGCAAAAATTCTGGAAGAAATTTAAGGCTGATAAAAAAAAACAAAACAATCTACATAAGGGGACACACTGATCTTTTAAACAGAATGACGATTTTTAATTAATTATTGCTGCTCAGAAAATAAATCTTAGTAACACAGTGAACACAAGAAAGACAATAAGATATTAGAATTTACCAGGGGAGCAGTAGAACCAAAGCCAGTAAATTCATAATGACAATGAATAAATCCACAATAACCTATATATGAGGAAGAAATTCTTTACTGTTAAGGTGGTGAGGCACTGGAATGGGTTGCCCAGGGAAGTTGTGAATGTTCCATTTGCTGGCAGTGCTCAAGGTCAGGTTGGACAGAGCTTTGGGTGGTATGGTTTAGTGTGAGGTGTCCCTGCCCATGGCACGGGGGGTTGGAACTAGATGATCTTAAGGTCCTTTCCAACCCTAACTATTCTATGATTCTATATCCTAATTACTGCATAAAGTTCGATTCCTTCATCTCTAATGTTTTACTGTGGAACTAGAAAATATATGGAAAAGGACCGCCAGAGTATTCAGAAGCATAGCTTCCTTACAAGGGGAGGCTTAATTGAGATAGAATTATTAAGTTCAGAAATTTGGGAAACATTAATAGTGATATCTCTGGCTTTATAGTCTTTTCTTAAACATATTCTTTTGCTTTATTGCTAAGATCTTTACAACTCAGTGCAAATTCAATTTCACTTAAAAAAAAAAAAAAACAAACCTCTACTGTGCATCTAATAATGTTGCAGACAGCAGACAGCTGTCTAAAAGAAATAATTGAAACTCATCATATGTGTTTAAAAGTTAGATCAATTCCATAGGAGCTAAGCTTGAGATCCTTTCTACAGTGGAGTTACTAGAGTACCTCTCCTTTTGTGTACAGTAATAATTCAGGGCAGGCTGTTTTGAATCAGAGGAAATATGGTTCATAAACTGAACAAGGAAGCCAGTTAATAGAAAAAAATATGAGTACCACAAGAGAATGGAAAATTTCAGTGACTGACAGCTCCTGTAAAGCATTTTTTTGAGTTTTCAGACATTTTTTATTCCTTGATTTTAAGTAAAATACCCAAAAATGCCTAAGCTGCCAGTCATAGCTTTACATGTGGAGTATTACACTAAAAACATTTTTGATAGATTAAAATGTGCACAAAATGTCTATTTAGGTACGAACTGTAATTACTAGTATGTTCTGTGTTGAGAACTCTGTAGCTTAAATTTCTATTATTACTTGTTCGATCTCACAAATGAAAGAAATTAATCAGACACAAAGTATTTTATGGTCCTATGCATTCTTGTCACCATTATAGAAACATAGAATCACAGAATAGCTGGCATTGGAAAGGACCTTAAGATCATCAAGTTCCAACCCCCCTGCCACAAGCAGGGACACCTCATGCTAAATCATGTCACCCAAGGCTCTGGTGCCCTTGAATGCCACCAGGGATGGAGAATTCACAACTTCCTTGGGCAGCTCATTCCACTGCCTCAACACCTTCACACTAAAGAACTTTCTCGTTATATCCAGTCTAAAGTACCCCTGTTTAAGTTTGAACCCCTTACAGTCCTATCACTACAGTCCCTAATGAAGAGTCCCTCCCCGGCATCCCTATAAGCCCCCTTCAGATATTGGAAGGCTGCTATGAGGTCTCCATGCAGCCTTCTCTTCTACAGGCTCAACAGCCCCAACTTTCTCATACTATCTTCATACAGGAGGTGCTCCAGTCCCCTGATCATCCTCGTGGCCCTCCTCTGGACTTGCTCCAACAGTTCCATGTCCTTTTTATATTGAGGACACCAAACTGTACACAATACAGTGAGGTCTCATGAGAGCAGAGGGACAGGTTCACCTCCTTCGACCTGCTGGTCACTCTCCTTTTGATGCAGCCCAGGATACAGTTGGCTTTCTGGGCTGCAAGCACACACTGAACCCAGCTCATGTTCAATATCTCATCAACAGAAACCCCCAAGCCCTTCACCATAGGGCTGCTCGGAATCTCTTCTCTGCCCAGCCTGTCGCTGTGCCTGGAATTGCCCTGACCCAGCTGTAGGACCTTGCACTTGAAGTGGTTAAACTCCATCAGGTTGGCATTAGCCCACTTCTCAAGCATGCCCAGGCCCCTCTGGGTGATATTCCTTCCCTCCAGTGTATGAACCGAACCACACAGTTTGGTGTCATTGACATATTTGCTGAGGGTGCACTCAATCCCACTGTCCATGTCACCAACAAAGATGTTGAACAAGAACGGTCCTAACACCGATCCCTGAGGGAATTGGTGTATTATTATCTTATGTATTGTTAGCTTTGTAGAGTTATAGGATCATCTGAATATATCACAAGACAAATATTATGGAGTCTAAATTTCCTCTTTGAAAAGAGAATCAAAGCAAGCAGGAAACTTAACAAGTACACACTACTCATTGGAAAAAGAGTTTGCAGACCATCTAAATGGAAGTTTCGATAACACACTGTCCTGGGTTCAGCAGTAACAGTCATTTTTCTCCTTCTCAGTAGCTGATGCAGTGCTGTGTTTTTTACTTTCGGCCTGGGAACTACACTGATAGCACCGATGCTTTTAGTTACTGCTCAAATGTTTAGTCTGACCAAGGACTCTCTGAGCCTCATACTCTGCCAGGGAGGAGGGGAAGACAGGAGGAAGCAGGGACAGGACACCTGACCCAAACTGACCAAAGAGGTATTCCATACCACAGCACATCATGCCCAGGATGTAAAAACTGGGGGCAGGGACCCAGAAGAGTGGGTTCACTGCTGGGCCGGGCTTGATATCAGATGCGGGGTGGTGAGCAGTTGTATTCTCTTCACTTGTTGTTTCCCTTGTCATTATTATTATTGGTGGTAGCAGTAGTGGTTTGTGTTATACCTTAGTTACTGGACTGTTCATATCTCAACCTGTGGGAGTTACATTCTTTTGATTCTCCTCCACATCCCCCCGGGAGCTGGGGGGAAGAAAGAGTGGGGAGTGAGTGAGCGGACTGTTTGAGTTACAGCTGGGCTTAAACCACAACACCCAGTCTTCTCTATAGTTAAACAGTTTAATGAATTTTGGCAACTTAACAAAATCCATTTCTTTCTAATAGCTGTATTTTTAACTCCATGATGTAGCTCTCACTCTCCTCACATAGAGGGCAGATTGTACCTCTCTATGGCAGATCCATATTCCATTTGAATCAACTTTTCCCCAGACAGACAAAAACTGACTGATGTCCAAAACATTATAATAATATTTGTATCTGTAGTTGAGGAGGGCCAGCACATATTAATTTGTCATTTGCTGTGTATTTATCAACCAGATTGCACACCGTTGCCATGCTTAGGCTGTTAAAAGCCCTTATTAAAGCTAGTTTTGCAGAAAGCAGATTACCTTCATTATTTTTGTTCTACAAAATATATATTTTTATAAAAAGTTTATATTATATATTATCGTGTGTTTCTAAAGGACAGCAGGTTTCGAAAGGATAATAAAAAATCCAGCACAGTGTGAGCAAGAAGTATTTTGCTTTCCTTTGCTGCATTACAACTGTAGCACATTCTTAATGAAATTGTATCACTTTTAGGACTGGGAAAAAGCAGCTGGTAGTTACTATGACAGTAATAATTTTAAAATAATAATAAATTAATTAATAAATATTTTCATATTTTTTGCAATGGACTCCATCTAGAAAAAATAGAGAAAATATGCATGTTGGATTATCTTCATCTTTGTAACGATTCTTACTTGATGAGAATGAATTTTACCCATTCATAGAATAAATGTGTGTGCCTATGGCAGAAAAAAAAGGGATATAAATATCAAAGGGCCTAGTATGCTAAAGCTAGATGAAAGATGTCCTCACTGCATTTTTTTACACTTGGTTTTACATACCATTAAGGTACCTCCTCTTGAAAATATAGTTAGTGAATGAATAAAAATTTTTGAAAGGTGAACAAAAATGTTATATATATATACATATCTATAAATCAGATTATTGCATATGAATTTCTATTCCTAGCACACTGTAATCCTTCATTGTACCTCTCACAAAATAATTCCATCTAAACCACAGTTTTAATAAATATTAAAAAAAGTTTGTTTACAAATCAGACAAGGTCTGTTCTCTCATTTCCTGTTGCTCCTTATTCATATAAGTGTTAAAGCATTGACAGGAACATATTGTAGTGTAGAAAAAAATTAAGATATCAGTGTTCTCATTTTCCGAAAGGTTTTCAGTGAAGGTTCTAGTGGAACGAATTGTGGGGTTTCTCTATTTAAATTAACTGTGTATTGAACACAAATCCCTTGATTCAATCAGTAGTGGTCAATGAATCATAAACCATTATATTCTTCTGCATGCTTTTGTTCATTATGTATACAGACAATATTTCAGGTAGCTGTAATTCTATTTTTTTTCTCCCTACAAATAAGAAAAGCCCTACAATTTTTTAGTATGTAATTTTTCTTTTTAAAAAAATCATGAGGGATGTTTTGGAAAAAGAGGGCATTTGCACAATAACCTAGACATGCTGGTAGACTTCTTGTTTAGCATACTCTAATAAGAACTTGAAGAAATTAAACAAGTACTCAAGCTCCAAAATGATTTGTCTCTCCTAATTTTGACTGATGAGACATCTAGTCTTATGCAGATTATTGTTATCGTAAAAGAAGAGAGGTAAGTAACTGCCAAGTTTGATTTCCCCCTCTAGAGCAACTACCAGTAAATGTTCAAGAAAGAAAGAAAAAGGAAGAAAGGAAGAAAAGAAGAAGGAAGGAAGGAAGGAAGGAAGGAAAGAAGGAAGGAAGGAAGGAAGGAAGGAAGGAAGGAAGGAAGGAAGGAAGGAAGGAAGGAAGGAAGGAAGGAAGGAAGGAAGGAAGGAAGGAAGGAAGGAAGGAAGGAAGGAAGGAAGGAAGGAAGGAAGGAAGGAAGGAAGGAAGGAAGGAAGGAAGGAAGGAAGGAAGGAAGGAAGGAAGGAAGGAAGGAAGGAAGGAAGGAAGGAAGGAAGGAAGGAAGGAAGGAAGGAAGGAAGGAAGATACCTCTATGGCCTTGTGTTCCCATAATTTCATTTACATGTATGACAGAAATAATTTGTTAAATATCAGGCAGTCATTTTGGGATTACAGTAGTATGACTATTCAAATATTGCTGGAGAAACTGTCGGCTTAGGTTACTCCTTTGCCTGACTTCAGGTGTTTCAGGTGTGGGTCTGAGTAACGAGATTGTGATTGCGATCTGGTATCTGACATAAAGTGTACACTGTAGCTAGAAACTTCTAATTTTAGATTGATGTGTACTTTTTTCCTTTTTCTCTTTGTTTGTTTTTTTTGTGTGTGTGTGTGTGTTTTTTTTTTTTGTGGTTTTTTTTTTTAGTATAGCCCAAGTATTCCTCATGGAAACAGCTAGGTAGTGCACCATAAACTGCAAAATTGTAGAGATTTCAATTCTTGCCTGATCTGGGACACAAGAACCGAAGATCTAAAGCAGTATACAAAAAGATCTGATGAACTTCTGTTAAAAAAGAAAAAGAAAACAAAGAGTCTTTAAACATAAAGCAACACCTTATGTAATATGAATAAATATAAATTATTAATGGAATTCAAAATTATTCAAAATAGCAATTTGCATGTTCATGACATAAGAAAAAGCATTTGCAGTATGAAGATGGATAAACACAGGAACTGGTTAAGCCAGAGAGGTTATGGAGTCTTCATCCTTGGAGATAATTAAAGCTCATTTGGATATGGCCTTGAGCAACATGTTTGAGTTTAAGCAGAGGGAGTTGGACTAGATGGTCTGTAGACATGCCTTCCAACCTCAATCACTCTGTTATTTTGTGCAGTGAAAATAAAATATATCATTGAGAACAACAATAATAAAAGATTTAATAGCTAGCAGTATAAATTTGAGGCTTTACAATTCAAAGCTTATTTTTTAGTAATAATGATACTAAATATAGGAAAAGAAAATGTCTACCTGGTTGTCCTGGGTTCAGCTGTAACAGTTATCTTTCTCCTTAGTAGCTGGTGCAGTGCCGTGTTTTGGCTTTAGTCTGAAAACAACACTGATAGCACACCAATGTTTCTAGTTATTGCTAAGTAATGTTTATTCTGATCACAGACTTTTCAGTCTCCCAATCTCTGCTAGTGAGGAGGAGCACAAGAAGGTGGGAGGAAGCAGAGACAGGACACCTGACCCAAAGTAGTCAAAGGGGTATTCTGTACCACAGCATGTCATGCCCAGTATATAAACTGGGGGGAGCTACCCAGAAGGCCCAGATCACTGCTCAGGTCGGGCTGGGTATCAGTAGGCGAGTGGAGAGCAGCTGTATTCTTGTTATTTCCCTTGTTATTTCCCTTATCATTATTACTATTGGTGGTAGCAGTAGTGGTTTTGTGTTATACTGTAGTTACTGGACTGTTCTTATCTCAGACTCTGGGAGTTACACTCTTTTGACTCTCCTCTCTATTCCTCCGGGAGCAGAGAGGGGGAGGAAAGAATGAAGTTAGCTAGCAGCTGTGTGGTTCTGAGTTACTGGTTGGGCTTAAACTGTGACACTGGTAGAACTAAGAAATCTCAAGAAGCATATAGACCTACCAACATGTAAACAAAATAATCTTGACAGTACTGTGCAGAAGAAATAGGAGAATTTAGCAACTGCTTATATTCTGTACAAATAAATAAATTTTGTTTTATTTTGTTTAATTTCTTCTTTCATAATTTTGTATTTCATATTTTGTATCTCATTTCACCTGCCTTACAATTCTTTTACTTTCACCTTTAGTGAATAAAAATGATAGTGACATCTATTACACTTTTTTTAATGACCTAGTTAATATAACCATTCTCATAAGCATGACTCAAAATCAGTGTTGGTGATAACTTGGGCTTTTGGGGGATAAGTTGGATGGGAAGACATATGGACTGTTGAGAATACTGTGGAATACCAGAATGCTGCTAAGGTAATAATGCATAAAAAAAATAATAACTAGATGACTTTACATCAATTCTTAACCAACGGGAAAGCTCCATACAAGCTTTATACTTGTTAAGAAGCTGACAGTGTCATCGACAGATCTTTTGTTAAATTCACTAAGCAGGAGTTGTTTGTGAATTGTTGCAAAGGAATCTGTAAAGACATGTGCAAGGTTTAAAGTTGCCCAGCCATTTCACTGAGAGTTGGGAAATAAGTGTATAAAATCATGAGGAAAACCATGCTCAATTTTTGGACAGATATTATAATGTTTAACAAAAGTCTTGGAATCTTTTGTGTAAATCAACATAGCACCACCAAAGCTAACAGTGCTACCTCCTCATAACAGATAGTGGTTCTAAGATGTAGTGAACTTGGAAAAAAATGAGATGGTTTGTACTGCACATGGAGAAAAGATTTCCTGCATACTCTCCTTTATGCACAAAGTTTGATTATAACAAATCTGCATAAATTTTAATTACTGCAAAGTCCATTTTTTCCGTGTACAGATTGAAAAATTTTAAATGGACATGAATGGAGAATGAATCATTTTCTACGCTAACTTGGTATGTGAATGCTTTATTCTCTCCTATGAGCTTGCGTCATTCTATACCAGCCTGTTTCCTGCAGGTTTTTGGAAATCTCTTACTGCTGTTCACTTGTTGAAATCCCTTGACCACCTGGCATTGCATCCAAATTTTCAGGGAAATAGACTATTACTGTACCTTCCTCCTGACTAGTCGGCATGCCTAGTCCTGTACAGAAGGTTTTCAAGCATTAGGACTGGACAAATTCCTGCAGATTGTGTGGAAGTTTTTTATCTACTGAATTTAAAGGTCTAAGAGAATCATTCCATTCATTTTGTTCTGTGGAAGAAACCTCAAATTAACAATTTGTCTACTAAACAAAGAAAGTGTCTATTAAACTTTTGGAGAGTGGCAGTACGAAGTACTTTCAGTTTTCCACCCTACAGCACTTACACACTTAGAAATTTTTTTCTGGAATGAATTTCATGAATGTGCATTCAACTAAGTCTGTTTTAATTCTTTCAGTTCTTGGTCAAGCATTTCACAAAATCCAGTTTGATGCATCCACCTATGTACACTGCCATAATTTCAAGTAACTTGATATTGAGAAACTCTTGAAAAAATTCTATTTGAGATCATAATAGATTTTTGTAAGATAATGAAAACTTCCTCTTTTGTAACTAGGCTGTTACTGCTCATTTTCCCTATATTTTTGTATGTACAGGAATTCCCCATCACCTGCACTGATGAATGTTTTTATAAATATAACTTAGCCAATCTGCTGCCTACATAGCTTGCTATATACACTACACTGCCATCATTGAATTATTTGATTATTTGTGAACATCACAGGCATAGAATCTTCTATGTCTGGGGAAAAAAAGAAAAGGGGGGGGGGGAGAAAAAAACAACAAATCGACCTTCCTGAAGCAGAGAAAAGTTTATTTTTGTTTGGTTTTTTTTTTGTTTTTTTTTTTTTTTATTTTTACAGAAAGAATAAGTCCAGTGGCTTCTCAAGTGAGAAAAGTTAAGCACAACATACAGTTCTGCTAAACTGAGAAAAAAATCCTTTCTCAGTTTAGTACACTGTTTCAAAATGCCCAGTGAAGAAATCCTTTAGTGGTCTCCTAGGTCAGCTAACAGGACCAGCTTTTACAACAGTCACTTAGCATGGGGGAGATGGCAGTCAGTCCTTGAACTGAAGTTACCAAAATCTTATATCTGCAACCTACACACTATATCTTCAGATGTACAGATATTAGACATTACAGAAAGTATCATGATCTTTTCATGCATAATATTGACCCAAAATTGTGGCTTGGGCCCCAAAATTATTTCCTGAAGAAGCTGAAGTCTATATTCCTCTGGAAAACTTTGGTTTTATTAAGATCACATTTTCTAGCATTATATGTGTGACACACTAGCTAAATAATCAGTGAGAAGGATCATAGGAAAACATTGTCTGGAAACAGTGGAATAATTGGTTATTAGATGACTGCTGTAGTGTTTCATAATACATAAACTAGTCTATCTGCTCTTATTGCCTAATTTTTTACCTGTAATATATAGAAAGTTAGTGTGTATTGGTAGTGTATATTTCTAGTAGAACCTGAGCAGCCTCCTAGTGGCATTTCAGAAAAATTTTTGCAGCATAAGTAAGGGCGTTTTACAGCTAAGATTACAATAGGCTTTTGCATCACTTTCATCTTAGGCATAACTTTTTGGAGTAGAAAGGAATTCTAATATAAAATGACCCTTCAGTGTAAGTTGCACAGCGCAGAATGATGCCGAGAGCTTTCAAGTTGCTGACAGGTACCCGTACTTATCTCCAAAGCTGTTTGTAGCACCCATGGAGTCTTTAGTATATATCCTCAGAGGGGTTTTCGGTATTTACTGGAGGTTAAGGCTGGTTCAGAAATTTAGAGAGTAAGCCTGTATATGGATCATCTCTTCCCTTATTTGTCAAAGCCAAACTTTTTTCTACTCCACATTTCAATTTTAGGCATGTTAAATAGCTTTCTGTTGTGTAAAAATCAAACACAAAAGATCAGAGATATTTGCCTTGTGTTATGAGAGGTCAGTGTGTCATTTTCTTTTTGAGAGAGAATGAGAGGATGAAGACATATAATGCTTTACTGAGTCTGCTTTTATGTGCAATATACACAACCTCCCTGATGACTGTGTTTTTGAACAGAGGTATGAAATAATCGGAACAGACTTCAGAAATCATTTGTGTTTGAGTTCCCAGTGAGACTCTCTATAGAGAAGATCAAAAAAACATCATATGGTCTAACGTACTGAGTTCTTGTTTTAATAAGTAGATGCCTTTGTTAACAGTCAACAGCAGTTGAGCTGGTGAGCCAAACATCAGTTAAAGCCCATGTTCATAGATTTGTACTTGTATTTCTGTGTGAATTTTGCATCTTTTGTGACTATAAAATTTTCAGTAAATATTTCCAGATAAATACAGGAGATCATTTTCTGTTTGGTGAGCATGTGGCATTGATGTTATACTCCATCTTAATATTCTGAAGTGCATTCTGCATTAGAGTATTACCAAAAAACTTGATGAACAGCAAATTTAATTATCCAAATAATGAAATTGATAAATCAAGTAAAAACATTTCCTAATTGTTTGTGTATGAATTGTAATAATAGAATGTTGTCTTTTTATTTACTCAGGAAAACAGGGGATCAAGTTAAAGATTTTCTTAAATATTTGCAAGACTCATTAAATAAAAGTATTTTTATTGTATTTGTGATTATGTAAGGTTTTTTAATAAAAAAATAAAACCCATATTTTTGGTTGGAATGATTAATGTTAAATTAAGTTTAAAATATCTAAACATTCTTGTGTTCGGAAGTTGATGCTAAATGTTACTTTGAGCTTAACAGGCTGTTAAACCATACAGGTTGATTTATTCCTCCAATCAAACCAGATTGAATTCCAAATGTGGAATGTTTATTATGAAAGCATAGAAGCTCCAAATCATAACAGTTTAACTTAATGTTGTAGCAAATGAAAAATAAAAGAAAGTGTAAAGTTCCATTTATTGACAATATGTAATTAAATATCCTTTTTTGTTCTAAATTATTTCTACAATTTTAATCTGTGGTATATTAAATGCATTTCATATTCACCAGGATAAATTTAAGATTTTACTTTACGGAGCAGCCTGGGTACTTGCAGCTGCACTCAAGGAAGAAAATTATTTTTTCACTTGCTGTGATTTCTTTGCAAACATCTGAAAAGAAAAGTTTCATATATCACTGAATTAACATGATTATACTTAAACTGTGTGTCCTGGCTTTAATTGACATTTTGCTTTACTTTAGTACTCCCACCGCTACCATGTAGATCTTAGAATTACATTAAACGCAGGCATATGGATCTACTTAACATGGTTTCGCACTAAATTTGTACAGTGCTTGATCTTCCCACTATATAATGGCACCTTTCTGTTGCCAACACATTCATGGCCTACAGCTGACTGCTTTTATAGCTTTTAATTAAAATCTGAAGTGGAAAGTGTCTATTAGTCAGTGTGTGAAACCAGTCATAAAGAAGAGGTTGTAGAAACCCCGCATAAGATGGATAGCAGTTACATCACTTCCCACCTTTGTCTTCATGATGAAGAGAAGCTCATTCAAGTTAATTATATCAAAGTGGGAGGTCTGGGAGGCAGAGCTTATTTTGACAAGTGCCCTCAATTATTAAGGACCTACAAATAAATTTGCAAGCCAGGAGTTTTATCAATATTTTATGTGCCTTTACAGACATGTTAGAGAATCCTACAGTTTGTGGACTCATTTTTATTCATGTGGGTTTTTTTCTATTAGATTGGCAGCTGACCTTGTATGTCATATTGCAGCTTTGGATATTAAGTTTGTCTCTAAAATGTCTGTTTTCAGAATGCCTGGAATCTACACAGAATGCCTGGAATCTGCACACAGATTTCCACTTGTGAATTTGAAGAATTTTAATTTGTCACACACTCTTTAATACATTTCTATGAGTTTCTTTGCCTTGTATGCGTGTTTGACCATTACATAAGTGGATTCAGAACCTCTTCTCATGATCAGAAATGCTGCTTCATTGACTTAGTAAATGAGACTGAAATTTGTCTCATTCTCTTGTAGACATCTCCTCTTCTAATGCATAAAACACCTTCAACAGTTTTAAAGTAATTTAAGACAAACCATAATGTACTTTAACTTCTTATGTTAAATAATCTTTCAGTTCCTTTTTTTGGAAAACAAAGCAATACCAGCAAAAGAAAAAAAAATAAATCAATTGCACATTGTCATATTGCTTTGACTGTCAGATTCATATTATTCTCTTTCTTTCCTTCTCTTTAGTATGAAAAGAACTTTCTGCATTCTAAATGCCTTTCTCCTTTTTTCCCACATTATTTCTTGCCACCTTGCCTCTGTTATATTACTTCCCCTGCATGTCCCTTCACCATTGAGAGTGTTTTGCAGCTTTTCTTCTCCTTCTCTGAAAGATATTCCTCATGAAGGTGTTGTTGTTCTTGGTGTCCCTTACAATAGATTGAGGGGTTTTATGCTTTTTGATCTTTTTTGGAATCTAGAATATTTTTTTGTAGTAAAAATGACTGTCAAGAAAGAAATCAATATCATATGGAAAACTCCTTGTAATTGTTGGAAAACCTTAATTTTAAAAAAATCTTCAAAACCAGGGTCATATAAAATGAAGTGATATCATTACAGTTCTCACAATTTTTGATCTCCTCATGTTTGAGTCAAAATCTTGATCATAATATGTTAAATCAGTGTAAAATTATATGCATATTAATGAGATCATTTAATCGCACTATGAATTTATAAATATGCGTATAGCAATATTTTACTTCTCTTTAATCGTATGAGACAAAAATCAGATTTTTTTTCTTTGTTCCAATAAAAACCGTATATTAAATCTTTTACAGTTATCAATGCAGAGCCCAACTTAAGAATTTCAGGCAATGAATGCTAGTAGCACAGCCTGCGGTATGGAGTACAGAAGATCTGATAAAATAAGATGTATAGGGGTTATTACACTAAAATATTGAATGGTATTTAACTTGGTGTTTTTTCAGCTTGGCATAGAAGATGAACTCTCTATTACTTAAGTCTAGAGAACTTGAAAAGATTTGGTAATTGTACAAAACATTACAAATTCCAGCAACTTGGTTACGTAAATTACTTTTGGTATTTATTAGTGTTATTCTGTGTTCTTGTAGTCACTGGCATGTGTCTGAATCCTAACTGACCAAGTCCAGTCCAATGAAAGGTTTTTCATATTTTTGATTAAAGGAGGCAGTTTTTCCTATTTTGCTTTGTACTGTGAAGGAAGAGAGATTGATTAGCTGTGGTTTATAATGCATTTGCTAGAGGCCTGCAAAGAATTCAGTCACATGGTACCAACCTTCCTTTTGCTCCGCCATTTCTTTCATGGCAAAGAAAAAAAAAGTTGCAAAAAAATCCAAACCAACGACAAACAGATGTATCCTAACGTTGACTTGACTTAATTTATGGTCACATTTGCATGAATATATAACTCCAAAAAAGAGAATGTCTTCCCTATTAATTTTAAGTAGATATTTTAAAATTACTCTGGTCTCTTAAATGGCAAAATAAAAGTAAGAATATATATTTGGGGGAAAAAAGTACATCTGGTATGTAAGTTAATTTTCATGAGGATTCAAACCACAGTGTTCCTGAAGACAAAAGTATGTAATAGTATGCACACAATGTATGTTATTGTGTGTTAGTAGCCATTCATTTATCAGGCAAAGATATAATTTACATCAAACATCACTGAATGCATTATTGGCATTTCTGTATTGAAAATCTTAGGGTATTTATTAACATCAAAGCACCCCAAAAAAATAAAAATGCTTTCAGTTGTATCTGGTTTGGACTTTCAGAATCTTTACAGCTATTTGGAGGTTCAAAGACCCAATTATATAACAAATGCAGAATTTACACCTTCATTATGCTAAAAATGCCTGAACTTCAGATTTGTAAAAATATTAATTTCTCGGGAATATATCTTGCAAGTACTGAATTTCAATGACTAAAAAATGTTTTTTTTTTTCAGGTATGAATATTGCTTTAATTAGACTTCATGAAAGATGAAAGTTTATTCAACAATGTATAAGACAGGTGGTAATTTAATTAGCTACTTCTTGATCAAGGGATTTTAGGAAGCTAATAGTAAGAAATACTCAATTATACATTTCTCTGACAAGTAGGCTATGTCAAGTCTTCATATTATTCAAAGCTACTAAATCTTGGAGGTTCCTTGTCATTTCCTTCAAGGGGAACTTGTTCAGCCTGTATCAAAAGGATTTTTTTTTTTTTCAGGATGAACTTGTGCAAGTGGGATTAATTTACCTAATATTCCTTACAAAAATACCCTCAAAGCCATAAATTGACAAAGCAATCAAAAAAAAAAAAAAAAAAAGCAACCAAACCAACGAACAACAAAAATCCCCAAAAGCCCAAACCAAACAAAAAACCACCTCACCTTACCAACTTAATTCACTTCAGTAATAGAGAAAAGTTGAGTTCTAGAACTTTTAAATCTGACCTGACATTTAATTTCAAATTAATATTTCTACTTGTATTCCTATGGTTTGATTGTTCCCTATCTTCAAGAGGGGAATAAATAAAAGAATATGATGGAAACGCATTAGCCTCCTCACTGTTCTTCATGTGTGCAGCACCAGGAATGAGGTTATATTCATAGCAGGGGTCAAGCACAGTTAGTCCATCTGGAAGGACTACCTGGATGTGTGTGAAATATCTTAGAGACTGAAGATTCAGCACAGACTGGGACTGTCATGGAAGGTTATTACCAAGATAAGTCTGCTGTGTTTGTGAGTACAAAGAGGCTACTGTACTGCTAACTCAAGAGGGATTTGAGAATTGCACCTTTTCAAATAGCTGTGTTTTTTATCAGCTGCTTTCTATACATTGCATATTTCCAAGGAGTGTGTTTTGTAGAAGGTGCTACAATGACTGATAAGTGAATACTTTGTCCATTCTCACAGAATGCAGTCTTAAAACTAGCGGTTGCTGCCATGCAGACATTCCTTGAATTACAGACTATAACCAGTAATTGTGGCAGAAAAGGCCAGAGAAAAAAAAAGGATGTTAACAATGTGTGTTTGACAAAAAAAAGGAGTCAGGGACAGTCTTTCATACAGAAAATAAGCTATGCTTTGTTATCTACAGATATTTTTTATTAAACTTAATAGGATGGTACAAGAGAAAATATGTTCTTAAATGACTTAATGAAATGTGTTATCTGCTACAGACCTTGAAGTGGTATTTTCTGTTTAATTTTTTTTTTTTCTAATGTGCTTTCCAGATGATGTTTTTAACCAATTCCAGGAGTAGTTTTATTAGAGAAAAACTGAAACCTGCTATGTTGTCACATGCACAGACTTCATTCTGAAACAATAAGAGAAGACGTTTATTTCCTGTTAATTTCTTTCACTTGTAGCCTTTGTAGTTAGTGTATGTGGTATACTAAACCTCATATTTTCAGACAGAGGCATAATGTAAGCTGTGTCCCTTTATATTTTAAAGTGAGAACCACAGGGAAAGAGCAAAAGAAAATAGTTTCTGTGGAACAGACAGACCAGCAATATCTTTCATTTTATATATTTCATGTATGACCTATTGTGGAAAATCACTTTGTTCTCTGAAATATGTGTGGTATATTGCTGAGACGACAGATGGATTATTGTGTTATACATTGCTTTTTTGTGGTTTTGTTTGTTTTTTTTTAAATTTTTTTTTAATTTTA
Organism: Amazona ochrocephala; assembly: GCA_039720435.1. Lineage (NCBI taxonomy): Eukaryota > Metazoa > Chordata > Aves > Psittaciformes > Psittacidae > Amazona > Amazona ochrocephala. The sequence continues at coordinate 59,583,022 of CM077877.1, forward strand.
TATGAGTTCTTATGAATCCAGTTCTTATGACTCTATTTTCTACTCCTTCATCCTCCCAGAGAATATCATCCAGTACAAAAGTAGCAGTAAACTTTCCTTCACATTGAACAATTACTTTTTTTTGAAGAGAACATAGCAAAGAGCAAGTTGCAGAAAAATAAATAGAAAAAATCCTCATTTGCTATACTTCATTACATGATAGCTTTATTCTCTTTTATATTAGACACTTCCAGGCCCCTGGTGACAAACAGGTATCAATAAGCTTGCCACCAGGGTGGCAATGCTAAAGATTCTGGCACTTATCATACACTAGGGCTGAGAAAACAGCCAGCATTTTGCTTCACTTTATGAAGTGTCACTGTGAGCCCTAGAGCTGAATAGAGCCTGAGAATATTTTGTATTTGTCACCTTCCAGCAGTAGACAACTGCAGGTTAAATGGTGCCGGCAAATATGTCATGCAGCAGGAATGCACAGTGATCTCAGGAAGGCCTGAAAAGGGGCCATTGACTGAGGCATTTGTGGCAGCACATCATCCAGACCCTTTGTTGAATTTGACCTGGGATCAGTGCTGAAAGCAGCAGATTTATTGTAAATGGAATCCAAAGGGGGCCTATAAGGATGCTGGAGAGGGACTCTTCATTAGGAACTGTAGTGATAAGACAGGGGGTAATGGCTTCGAAGTTAAACAGGGGAAGTTTAGATTGGATAGAAGGAGGAAGTTCTTTACTGTAAGGGTGGTGAGGCACTGGAATGGGTTGCCCAAGGAGGTTGTGAATGCTCCATCGCTGGTGGTGTTCAAGGCCAGGTTGGACAGAGCCTTGGGTGACATGGCTTAGTGTGAGGTGTCCCTGCCCATGGCAGGTGGGTTGGAACTGGATGATCTTAAGGTCCTTTCCAACCCTAACTATTCTATGTTTCTATGATTCTATGTGTCCAACAGGCTGACTGATATGACAGTCACTATTTCTATGGGATTACTTGGGGGTTTTTTTGTGGTGCGGAGATATTTGTGGGTTTTTTTTGTTTTTTTGTTTTTTTTTTTTTTTTAATTCCCCTTACAACCATTGCCTTTTTACCAGTCTTCGCTGAAAAGCAGATTGACTGGTTTAGTGTTTTCTTTGCCTGGCATGAAAACTTAAGCTTATAATTTTAATTACAAATCTATAGGACACTCTTATACAAAGCAAATTGAGTCTGGAACTGCCTGGAGCACTTCATCATCCATGGGTAATGCATATTTCACTTAGCCACTGGTGCTTATTATTCATGGAAATGAAAATTAAATGTAATTGGTTGTTTGGTCATTTAAGCATTGTTCTTATATTGTCACATAAGCCTGACTACTGGCTGAAAATAAATGATAATTTACATCCACATATATGTCATGGCCACATTTACATGAACATTGTCCGTGGCTTCAGATGGTCATATGACAGTTGCACCCTGAATAATAATGTCTTTAAACAAACCAGTGCCCTTTTCACGCCATAAACTGTATTAACAATTACAGGTTGTGTGTGCATATGAAGCATTTCCTGGTGGAGAGGGAAGTTTTTAAAACAGTGTGCAACTCAGGTATGCATATCATATTGAATTATGAGGATCTAAAATGCTCTTCTTTCTTTCAAAAGTGCATATACAATTACAGGATCTTAATCTATGCAAATGATATCCATAAGTAGCAGTCAAAATTCAGTCATTCTCTTTCACTCCAGTGGCATTAAATGTGTGATAAAAAATATATGGCATCTGCACTTTCCCAGTTACAGATTCTGCCACCAAATTAGTATTCATCTTAGTGTTTAGGGGTTTAGCCATTGTAATTAATCATGTTGTATCTGTAGAAAGGTACCTAATATCCCATCCCTATGCATTATTTAGATTTTGCCTTAGTGAAAGGCACAGGCAAGAGATTAATTAAATCAAACATTTTGGGGTCTGTCTTCTCACTGATGAACAGAGGACTTATATGCAAAATTCAGGTTAGGATTAATGTAAGTTTGTTGCATAAATCACTTAGGCATAGATAGGAGCAGTAACATTTTTAGTGATTTCCTTACATACTTTTGCACATCACTGCTATTGATGGTCATCATTGCTAGTAAGGGAATATTAGTATAATATTTTATTGGACAAGGTAACAAATAATTTCAGTCATGACCTGTAGGTGAAAACTCGCCTTCTGTACAAGCAAGCTATGCATACACTTACAATAGATAGAGGCACAAGCAAGATTTCAATGTCATTACAATTGCGAAGAGTTTGTATATAATATCTGAAAAATAGCAGTGCTTCTTTTTGCTGGGTTTTCCTCTGAAAAAGGAAATCTTTGCACATTATCAAAGAGGGTAAAAAGCAATTAATCATCTGAAGAGTCTTGTTGAGCGGTTGTCTTTCTTCATATACTGAACTGCATGATATGACCAACTAATTTTCAAGGTAAGTCACAGTGAAATGAAACCCCAGCGCATTTTCTGTAGGTGCTCAAAACTTCTTTTAACATCAAAGTCATTGCTAAGTGCGAGTTGGTTACCATAGCTTCCTCAATTCTTTCTTTTTCTGAGGTGAGCCTTCTGCTCTGAGTCTTCATTTCTTGTTGGCTCCGTTTAATAGCAGCTTTTTCACTGATGTCTAGATTGATATTTTATTCACTTTCATCATTTTTCCTGATTATTTCTGTTAGGACTGATAACAGCAAGTTGTTGCCCTATGGAACTGATAATAGCAATATGTTATCTAACATGAATGAGCAGTAATTTTCCATTTACCACATTCTTCTTTCCATTCCTTGAAAGGAAAACCTTAGTTTGCATTGTTCTTTCTAATATGCTTTGTAAATGAACCATCTTTTCTTAGACATCTGGGCATACCTCTCTCCAGGGTTGGGCCATACCCTTTGTATTCTCATTATTGAACCCAATGCTTTGTCCTGTTCATAGTTTAAATTTGAATTTTGAGAAACTTTTTTAATTAAATTTATTAATTACTTTTGTATTAAAATAATTTATGAGGGATTAACTGTTTTGATAATCAGATGTAAGTTTTCAGGTTTTGTCAGCTGCAGTGAATCAGCTTCTTAATTACCATCTTCACAAGGAATATATTTTAAAATATGATTTTATTTTTTTAAATGCTGAAGTAAGTATACTGGGATCCCAGTTGGTGAGTAACTGCCAAATTCACATTTTGCAATGTTCTTAAGCCCATTATTTAACTGCACATATAAATATTATAAATTATGCCATTCAGAATTATGTAGTTTTAAGCAGCAAACCATACTCTCCAGTCTGCTCATTTTTTTTCACATGAAAGAGACAAAAAGTAAAGACTGATACGGCAGACTTTACTATCAGTAGTTGTTTATACATCACGGAGCATTACAGCTAACCTTATTTTTGGGAGAAGATGTTCCACCTTAACTATTTTCTTAGTTTTATGATTCATAATTATTTATTTGAATATATGTTGCTAGGCAGGGGAAAGATCTGTACAAGAAAAACTTACCTATCAGAAGCCTTTGCATTGCCAGTATAAGATTATTCGCCAGTCTACAGTCATGAGCAAAATCATGACCTTCAGTGTGGCTACTTCTGTTGCAACACAGATTAAGTCTTGTTATCTAAACAATCGCAAAGCTAGCATCACTCCATTCCTATGGCTCATTACTGTGCTCTGTATTAATAGGATGTTGGAAACTTCATTGCAAATCATTAATTCATTGCCACCAGGAGTTCCATCTTCTGAGTGCTATCTGTATATTTTCATGATATTTTAAAGATAAGTACCCTTCTTTAATGAAAATGCACAAATGAGAGATCATAAGCTATTAAACCAAAAGTGATTATTATGCAAAGTGAAACAAATGACGTAGTACTGGAGGTGCACGGTTTTGAATCCTGAATTGCTTGGAGAGTTGTAAGAATGCAGAAATGAATGCAAAATGTGGAAGCAGCAAAAAAGCTATCATTTTTGAAAGATGGATGACAGTAATTACAATGAACAATGACTGACTACATGTCCTCACTTTGTGTCACCACATTTTCTCTCCTTTTTTTCTTCTTTTGGAACATTAACTCCAGACACGCAGCAGCAAAATGAGAGCATCTTTTAATAGTTTCAAAGAGACAACTGTCACTAACACTTCCTAAAACTTGCTCTATATCTTCTGCATATCAGAGAATATCTAGGAATACTAGTTTATGATATCTATGTACTCTACTTTATAACACTGATAATACCTCAAACTTTAGTTACCTCTTGCTAAAGAATAATTTAGAGTATTTATTTTCTCCTTAATACTGAAAAAAGATTTTTTTAATGACTATAAAAAATTATTTCTTTAAGTATTAACACTGATGAATTCTATTGTTTATTCAAAAGAAATGTTTGCATAAACATAATTAAAATGCTGAACAACTTTGTCCATAAATGACTGTCTACATTCCTGTGTTTGTTCTTTTCGTGTTATCCTCCTTCTAGTCACATTTATGAAAATAAGGACAGTGTTGAAATTTGTGTTTTAGTAATGAAATGAGTTAAAAAGGGGGAGTTTGCACAGAAGAATATGTCATGGAAATGTCTGCGAGTGAGACATGCATGGGAAAAGTCTAGCAATAACTGCTTCAGAATCTATTGCCAGAAAAAGTGCTAAGTTCTCTGTCATGGGTTCAGCAGCAACAGTCATTTTTCTCCTTCTTGGTAGCTGCTGCAGTGCTGTGTTTTTAACTTTTGGCCTGGGAACAGTGCTGATAACACCAGTGTTTTCAGTTACTGCTTAGAATGTTTTGGTCTGGCCAAGGACTTTCTGAGACTCATGCTCTGCCAGGGAGGAGGGGAAGCCGGGAGGAATCAGAGACAGGACACCTGACCCAAACTGACTGAAGAGGTATTCCATACCACAGCACATCATGCCCAGGATGTAAAAACGGAGAGCAGAGACCTGGAAGAGAGGGGGGGTTTGCGGCAGGGTCAGGCTTGGTATCGCGTGGTGAGCAGTTGTATTCTCTTTCCTTGTATTTCCCTGGTCTTTATTATTCTTGATGGTAGCAGTAGTGATTTGTGTTACACCTTAGTTACTAAACTGTTTTTATCTCAACCTGTGGGAGTTGCATTCTTTAGATTCTCCTCCCCGTCCCCCTGGGACTGGGGGAAGAAAGAGGGGGGAGTGAGCGAAACGGGTGAGTTATAGTGGCTTAAACCACAACATTCTCTTAACCAGCCATGCACTGTAATGAGAGGGGGTAGGTAAAGAAAGGATATGGTGCTGAGAAGACACAATGTGATGACAAGGACCATTGACCAGAGAAAGACTATGTGGAGGAGGGATAACTTAAACAAGCAAGAAAAACCCAAACACAAACAATCCCAAACACAAACAGCAAACCCCAACAAAGCATATCAAACAAGCAAATACACCTTTTTTTGAATGGATTCCAAAAGAAAAGCTGGGGAGAACAGCCAAGACTATAGGAGTAATAGCAGAAAGATAAGTGGATCCATGAGAAAAAACTATAACAGAACAAAAAGGGCAAGAAAAGGAAGGGAAATGGAGGAATAGCACCAGAATTACATACAGACGTATTACAGTGAAAATAGATAAGCTTGGAAGAAATGAATCCGCTTCCAACACTGAGGTATTTTCTGTAGAGGAGCTTTTACAGGCCATTAGAGTGGAAACATTGTTTTCTTTAGAAAAATATATATGCTAACTGGAAGAAAAGTAGAAGGCTGAGTCAGGGTACAGAGAAAAAATAACTAAGTGCAGAAAATTTTTTGCTGTAATATAGAAGACTGGATGGGAAGACATGAAGAGGGGAAAACCGATATGAAATACAAGAGTAAGGCGTTTAGCAAGACAGAGTAAGTGAAGAAAGAAATAAACAAATTAAAGTAAAATGGCATTTTCCAGGAGGGAGAAAACAAAAACTAAATGAAGAGAAGACAGTTAGGAAAAGCATTTAAAATAATTGAAAGAATCAGAAGGAAAATGATAAATATATAAAGTCAATAGAAGTTATAAAGTAATCTAAAAGAAAGAAAAACTGAGAAAAATGAAGAAAATATACCCTTACATAGAGCTTCATCCCATCTATCTTCCACGAATATAGCAAAACCATAACATTCTTTGTTAGGCTCAGAAATGGTCAGTTTAATCCTGTTGAAGGTTAGAGAGGGTTAATACTTTTGTTCTGGCTATCCCCCAACTGCAGAGCTTAGCCTGGCTAGGGAAGTTGTTGTGAATTAAACAATTCCCCTGTCATCTGTAGTATGTATTGCAGCAGGGAGCTGTGAGTAAGTAGATAATGCTGGCGACCAGTCTCTCTGGTGAGCAGTGGAAGGGAATTTTAGCTGGAAGCTGCTTTTTATGTTCAGTGCTCACATCTTGGGAGGGAATAGCTTGCTATGCTTCTTTGAAGCACTGAACGCATTCTGTAAAAGTATTAATAGTTATATATTAAAAGGCTGCAATTGAATTCCATTTGTGGGTGTCTATAAGCTACATATTAAAATTAATCTTTGAATATTTTCGAATCTATTTAAAAGAAGCATCCCAGCTTCTCAAGTTCTCATTGGTTATATTTATTGGGCTAACTTCTGAAAACAAGGAAGCAGCTTTCAAAAGCTTCATTCACTTCATCAACCTATGAGGGCAGAATGAAAATACAGTAAATAATACAGCGGCAAGTTATCAATTCAGATCATATAATTTAATTAATTCTAACAAGAAACAGGCAAATGCAGAAGTCTGATACAGAATTTTTTAGTTTCCTTTTTTTTTTTTTCCCTTTCCCCTAGTCTTATCTTCCATAGGAGCTTAATGTAATTCAGAGTTTGAAATAGCATGAAATAATATCTGTGCAGATAGTTTACTAATTACCTCACCAGAGTTGCAAATAGTCTCTATCTATACTTAAGATTATGAAACAATAGTTATGATTAAAAAGACAATGAGGTATATTAATGGAATTAATATTAATGAGGCATATAATGGAAGGCATGCTAAGGCACATGAAAACCAACAAGGTGCTTGGTGACACCCAGCATGGCTTCACTAAGGGGAAATCCTGCCTGACCAATCTGGTGACCTTCTATGAAGGGGCTACGGAACTGATGGACAGGGGCAGAGCAGTTGATGTCATCTACCTGGACTTGTGTAAAGCCTTTGTCACTGTCTCACATGACATCCTTCTCTCTAAGTTGGAGAGACATCAATTTGATAGGTGGACCACTCGGTGGATAAAGAACTGGCTGGATGGCCGCACGCAAAGAGTAGTGCTCAGTGGCTCAGTGTCCAGCTGGAGACCAGTAACGAATGGTGTCCCCCAGGGATCGGTGTTGGGACCGGTCTTGTTCAACATCTTTGTGGGTGACATGTGTTATAAATGATCAAGGCCCAATTTATAAAAATAAAGTAATTTATTGTAATTTAATACAAAGAGGCAGTAAGCAAAGCAGTGCTGGGTGCAAAGCAGCACTGGGTGCGCGGGGAGTCTCTGCTCCACCAACACGCACACCGGGTGGGTTAAACGAGCAGGTATTTATTACACAAGCGGGGATATTACAATTAGTTCAGGTACTCATTATCATAAGTTTCCTCCTCTTTTGACTCTTGCGCACTGCCTTCCAATAATTGTGGGCCGGGGTCTTCAAGATGAGGTAAGAAATCTTCCTCTTGTGGGCAGGGGTCTTCAAGTGGTCTTCCTCAGGCTGCACTTTTCACCTTTAGCAGGTTGAATGCCTCAGTTTTCACAATTAATTAAATATTAACCATGCCTGCAAGCTTCTGACAATTGGCTAAAGTTTAGAACAGTGTGGTTGTCAAACAACTGATAAGCAAATCAGATGTGCGGATGAGGAGTACACAAAGTTATCAGATTTACAGAAGACACTTTTTAGGGGAACTACTAAATCTCATTAGCACATTAAGAAAGCGATTAACAAGCCAGATGTGGGATGAGGAGTACACAAAGTTTGTAAAGAGGGCCATTATCACTTCACAGACTTGTAACATTGTAAAAGAGCTATGTCTACTTCAAAGGCTTACTTTGTTCTCGAAGTTAAACTAGAAATATTTTGATCTCATGTTTTAAATACTTGCTTATACTCAAGGGAGTTACAAATAGTTATTTTTATTAACGTTGCCTTAACAATGTGAACATAGTAACTCAGAGTTTCGTATAGTTAATTATTAATGGTTTTTCACTTCATAATTTTCCTCACCGTGTTTTATAACGAACTATTACTCTTAACACGAATCATAGTCTTGTCATAGCATAATGCTAATCAAGCTTAACTTACACGCCTTGCTTAACTGGCAAATTAATAATTCAAGTTTATTACAATTTATCATTATTACAATTTATCAGCAAATTAACTGTTTACATTTATCACACATGGACAGTGGGATTGAGTGCGCCCTCAGCAAATTTGCCGATGACACCAAGTTGTGTGGTTCGGTTGATAAGTTGGAGGGAAGGAATGTCATCCAGAGGGACCTTGACACGCTTGTGAGGTGGGCTGATGCCAACCTGATGAAGTTTAACCATGCTAAGTGCAAGGTCCTCCACTTGGGTCGGAGCAATGCCAGGCACAGCTACAGGTTGGGCGGGGAGGAGATTCAGAGCAGCCCTGCGGAGAAGGACTTGGGGGTGTGGGTTGATGAAAAAATGAACATGAGGCGGCAGTGTGCGCTTGCAGCCCAGAAGGCCAACCGTATCCTGGGCTGCATCAAAAGGAGTGTGACCAGCAGGTCGAGGGAGGTGCTCCTGCCCCTCTACTCTGCTCTCGTGAGACCTCACTTGGAGTATTGTGTGCAGTTCTGGTGTCCTCAACATAAAAAGGACATGGAACTGTTAGAACAAGTGCAGAGGAGGACCACGAGGATGATCAGGGGACTGGAGCACCTCTCGTATGAAGATAGGCTGAGAAAATTTGGGTTGTTCAGCCTGGAGAAGAGAAGGCTGCGTGGAGACCTCATAGCAGCCTTCCAATACCTGAAGGGGGCCTATAAGGATGCTGGGGAGGGACTCTTCATTACGTACTGTGGTGAGAGGGCAAGGGGTAATGGGTTTAAACTTAAACAGGGGAAGTTTAGATTGGGTCTGAGGAAGAAATTCGTTACTGTGAGGGTGGTGGGGCCCTGGAATGGGTTGCCCAGGTAGGTTGTGGATGCTTCATCCCTGGCAGTGTTCAGGGTGGGGTTGGACATAGCCTTAGATGGCATGGTTTAGTGGGAGGTGTCCCTGCCCATGGCAGGGGGGTTGGAACTAGATGATCTTCAGGTCCTTTCCAACCCTTACTATTCTATGATTCTATGATTCTATATCTTCTAGTTGAAAATTATTAGTGTTTCTCCTCATGGTTTCTTTTGTGGGATATAAACCAAGAATCACATTTTACAGACTGCTTATAAGGATGACTAGTTTTTCTTTAGATTTATCATTACTTTGTTTTTAACAGCTCCCACAAATTATACAGAAATAATATATTGACCCAAAGTAGCCAAAGAGGTATTCCATACCACAGCACATCATGCCCAGGATGTAAAAAACTAAGGGCAGAGACCTGGAAGAGCTGGGTTCATGGCTCGGTCAGGCTGGGTATCGGTGGTGAGCGGTTATATTCTCTTTCCTTATATTTCCCTTGCCATTATTACTATTGGTGGTAGCAGTAGTGATTTGTGTTATACCTTAGTTACTGAACTGTTCTTATCTCAACCTGTGGGAATTGCATTCTTTTGATTCTCCTCCCCTTTCTCCCGGAGCTGGGGGGAAGAAAGATGCGGGGGTGAGTGAGCAAACTGCATGGCTGACTGCGCTTAAACCATGACAAGTAGATAGAACAAGAGGAGGGGGCTTAGGAATTTAGCCATCTTTTGCTTGAGAACCAGCTGGACATCAGGCTACCTGTGACAGGTGGTGAGTGATTGCTGTTGCATCACTTGCTTTGTTCTATTTCCTTTTTCTCTTCTTCCACTTCTTCATTGATCACAAGAAATTTGAATTCGGCTTGGTCAAATAGCCTTTTTTCTCCTGTGTTTCCTTTGCAGTCTTAATGCCTTTGCTTGCTGAGCTGCACTAATCTGCATCATAAGAGTCTTTCCTTGAAATTTGGTAAGTCATTTAACTACTTTCTGAAACACTGAGTGAACTGAGTTGTGCTGAGTGTGTGCAACTGGAGTAGATGATGTTTTAGCCTTCTTGGAGAAGAGACAAACGTGTTTTTTTCATAGGAAATTTAACTGGTGTCCTGTTCAAACTAGAATTTTTGTGGCTGCATTGAGGTTTTACTTTTCCCAAACTCACACACCCAAACTCATTGCTATCTTCCTTAATACTTGCGGAACACTATATGATGTACATTCACATACCTTCTTGCCTAGATCTGACTTGCATGTGCCCACTCCTTGAACACAATGAGAGTAAGATCTGGAAAAGATGCTGGAAAAAGAAAGTACTGTGTGGAAGTACTCACAGCTGTATATCTGCAGTGGTATGTACGAAAGAAGGTGGAATTAACTTAGAAACAGATTAACAAATTACATAATCTAGCATTATAATCTAGTTCCTAGATTTACTAATTATTTACAGCTAGTCTCTTATGACTATATGATTAAATATTATTAAAAAATTAAATGTATTTTTAAAATTCAGTCTTTTATATAAACATTGTTTTTAAAAGGCTGTAAAACATGCACAAAAATATCCTGAAACATGTAAATTTGGTGGCTACAGTAGCTGCAATATTTGCATATTGCTAGACAAATATTGTTAAAAGAAATCTTGTCTTTAGATGCAGCTGTATTGGTGGATTTTCCTATGGTGCAAATAGTTCTTACAGCTGGAAATAAGATGTTGAATATCAGGCAATAAGCATGAATTGACAATCAATTTAAATATCGACATGTATTTATAATTTCTGAGTTATGAATAACTTTTTAATTTTTTGATCTCTAATTCAACTATGAAACCCTAAAAAAAATACTCTGAGTATTCCATGCGATGGAGAAAGAATCTGTCCGCTTTTATTCCATTCTTTCTCTCCCCTTCTCCTTACTTCAGGCAGACCAAGAATCTCTTATTCAAAGAAAAATATGTTTGCTCTCCTTCAGTGGATTTTGTGTGTTTAATCAGTCTTAGTTTCTTTTTTATTTTGCTCTGCTTTCTGTTCTTCTGGCAGTAATTTTATTGGCTCTGCCACTCTGTTAATTTTCTGTGCTGATTCAGTTTTCAATATAGCAATTTGTTCTTCCATATCTAAGATACCTCTTTGTACCTCTGCAGTTGTAATGTTCTCTAATTTATTGTTAATTTTAATTTCCAACATATTAAATTTTGAATGCAGAATAGTGGTAGAATTAATGCTAACTTCTGTGACAATTTATTTGCCCGCTTATCTGGGAAGCAAGGAACTTACTTATCCTGAACATTTCCTGTTTCCTCTAAAAGAGGGGAAGGAGGGAGAGGGAGGGGAAGAGGGAAAGGGGAGGGTGTCTATCAATGATACCCTAAACACGTCCTGAAGGAAATAGTAGCCCAGCACCTTTACCCTCTCAACTCCTCTAGCGCTTTGCAGATTTTTTTCAATATGAGCAAATGCTTTGACTTTCTACAGTCTTTCAAAGATTTTCACATGAGTGCCAGGTAGAGTAAGGAAAACAGTCTTGCAACTGCTAATAATGTTGTAAATTTTCTACAGCTAATAAAGTATGTTTGGGCAGTTCCTTACAGTAAGCTGATATAAAGAAAATTAGCCATGTAAGTGATTAATGTGGGAATGATCATATATGATTTAGACTATTGTCTGTCAGTGTGAGCAGCAAACCTGAGGCTTCATAAGTAATTCAAAGTTGATGCCTAATTGAGTCTAAATATTGGCTGACCACAGATTTGTGGTCCGTAACTTCATTGTTACTGGAAAAAATTCAGATGTGCATGCCAATCTCAGCTCAGTGTTTTTAGCTACAATAGAATGTCCTGCCTAAATGTCGTAAAATCGCAAGAAGAAGACTCAATTTAAGGGAATTTTTTTATATTTTTTTTTGACCATGATAGAAACTGGATCTTAAGTGAAGAGACTTAAGCACTGGCTGCTATTCCAGTTATCATTCTTATCAATGAAAGCCATGGTGGGATTTTAGGAAAATATTCTTATACAAGTCCATCACTGAGACATTTGAAAATTTTAATGGTGGTACTGAAGAGAGAACTTTCCGTGAAATGAGATTTTCATCCAAACATTCAGTAAGTATGAATCAGCACAGTTCATTGAAAAAGACAGCACAGCTCCACCATCTTTGAAGTTTTTCCTTTACCTGGTTAGAGTTACAGGTTAGACTGCCTCTACGAATGGAAAGTCATGTGGGTTACTTACTGCAGAGATAAAATGCTTTTTAACAGTGAGTCATACAGTTAGCAGATCTGTCTGTAGGAAATGAAAAGAAATGAAAGAAGAAGCAGTTACATGAAACTACTTGTGATCAAGTCTTGCTTCTCCTAGTGAAACAGTTTACACGTGCTTATTCAGAAACTACTGTACTCATAGCTCACACCTATTCCTGATGCCAGGAATGCTTGAACTTGACTATGATTTCTCCAGACAAATAATAGGGATATTAGGTAGTTCTTGAAAGTTATTGCAACTCTGTCTAGACAAGTGTTTAGCCATGAAGTAATAAACTGCCACTTTAAAGTCAAAGAGATTCCTTATCTCTTTAAGGTTAAGCAGGTGTTGAGGTGCCTGTGACATCCAAAACTTTATGATTTCTTGTTCTCAGCACTTAAACTGCTTTTTCAGATTGAAGCACCTTTGCAGAATTTCCTTTGAACACATGCAAGTTAAGAAGTATGCACTCCTGAAATCGAGACATGGCGATATACATTTTTCTACTTCCCGAATGAAACCATTTTAAACAAAGAGAAATAGTTTCTAAATTTCCCATTGGCCTTCTATTTGGCATTTAGTGTTACTTACCTTATTACTGGAGTACAGAAAAAAAAATACATCCAGACAAAAACGAGTTGTAACAATAGAGTCCGTAGTAGTTTTCTTGGTCTCTATCCAGTTAATTCAGGAGGGTGTAAAAGTGCATGAGATTATGCTTTGCTCAGCAAATTGCTCTGCTTTGAATTCATTTTGTTATGAACATGAAAGTGCCACAATAAAAGGTAAGTTTCAGCTGATTAGCCATCCATATCTGATAGCGTATGCTTCCTATCTAGTCAATGGGAAGACATAAATACATTTGCAGGGATATATTTCAGACTCATTCTGACACAGAAGCCTAAAATCAGCAGTTAAATATTATCTAAGACTATCCTCCTTTCCTCTTATTAATTTCATTGCAGATATCTGATGTAAGCTGAGAGAATTCCAGACCAAGATATCAATATTATAGTATCAGGTCTTGATTTTTTTAAATACAAAATAGAGTACATATAATACATATTATACATATGAAATATATACTGTGGTCAATGGCTCAATGTCCAGCTGGAGACCAGTAATGAGTGGTGTCCCCCAGGGATCGGTGTTGGTACTGGTCTTGTTCAACATCTTTGTGGGTGACATGGACAGTGGGATTGAGTGCGCCCTCAGCAAGTTTGCCGATGACACCAAGCTGTGTGGTTCGGTTGATACGTTGGAGGGAAGGAATGCCATCCAGAGGGACCTTGACACGCTTGTAAGGTGGGCTGATGCCAACCTGATGAAGTTTAACCAGGAAAACTGCAAGGTCCTCCACCTGGGTTGGAGCAATCCCAGGCACAGTTACAGGTTGGGCAGGGAGGAGATTTAGAGCAGCCCTGCGGAGAAGGACTTGGGGCTGTTGGTAGATGAAAAAATGAACACGAGCTGCCAGTGTGCGCTTGCAGCCCAGAAAGCCATACGTATCCGGGGCTGCATCAAAAGGAGCGTGACCAGCAGGTCAAAGGAGGTGATCCTGCCCCTCTACTCTGCTCTCGTGAGACCTCACTTGGAGTACTGTGCGCAGTTCTGGTGTCCTCAACATAAAAAGGACATGGAACTGTTGGAACAAGCACAGAGGAGGGCCACGAGGATGATCAGGGGACTGGAGCACCTCTCATATGAAGATAGGATGAGAAAGTTGGGGCTGTTCAGCCTGGAGAAGGGAACTCTACGTGGAGACCTCATAGCAGCCTTCCAGTATCTGAAGGGAGGCTATAGGGATGCTGGGGAGGGACTCTTCATTACGTACTGTGGTGAGAGGACAAGGGGTAATGGGTTCAAACTTAAACAGGGGAAGTTTAGATTGGATATGAGGAGAAATTCTTTACTGTTAGGATGGTGAGGCACTGGAATGGTTTACCCAGGGAAGTTGTGAATGCTCCATCACTGGCATTGTTCAAGGCGGGGTTGAACAGAGCCTTGGATGGCATGGTTTAGTGTGAGGTGTCCCTGCCCATGGCAGGGGGTTTGGAACTAGATGATGTTGAAGTCCTTTCCAACCCTAACTGTTCTATGATTCTATGATTCTATCATCAGTTTAGATTATATGTACCCCAAATATTAAAATGGGTCATTTTAAAACTAAATTGATTTATTCTAAGCACATTGTATGGCAGAAACTGGACCACTGATATGTGCTAATTGGTTCCCTGTTATGTTAGTATGGGATCTGACATGATAAGTTGGCTTAATAACTTGTATTTATCTTTCATGCTTCTCCATGAACAAAACTTTTAAATAAAGCTTAGAATTTCTGTGCTGGAAATTTTATGAAATATATTTTATGTTTTGCTTTCAGCTTGAATTCAACTATTGGGTCAAGTTCACCCATCAGCAAAAGAATCCTTCTGTATCATTTTATAAGGCTTTGTAGAGTGCCCTGTATATAATTATTTATATTTTTTATAGAACAGCAAAAATGTGCTCCTGTGTCCAGCTAAATATTTGTTGCATATGTGCTTGATGCATCAGGAGTTTTGTATTTTGCATTTATTGTTGAATATTTATACACGTAGTTGTTTATAATAACTGAACTTAAAGATTGGTTTGGTTCAGATGAGAAAAACAAATATGATGAGAATTTGTTAATTAATTTTTGAAAGGCTGTATTTTCTGTTGAAGTTATGTGAATCCTGAATACGTCCATCATTAATTAGGTATAATGCAATCCCAAGTACAAATCTTATAGACAAACCTGTGGTAATCATGTGGCTGAGTTTAAAACTTCTGAATCAGCATTTTAATGGAAATCCTATTTCAATGTAAGCCATAGAAAAATTAGTTTCTTCTATAGCTATTTAAATCAAAAAACTGTTTAAGTTAAAGGAATGCTAAGCATCAGCTTCAAAAACTTTTCACAAAGCAACAGTAAACAGTAAAGGTAGTGACTGAAATACAACCTTGCAGAAAGTCCCAGTGATGAATGTAAATCTCAGCTTCACTCACAGTCACGCATAAGCACGTGCTTACATACACAGTCCCCAGCATTAGTTACTGCACTTACATTCTGAAGAACTGTAAGCCTCTCTAAAGCTATCAATCTACAGACTTTCTGAAATTAAACTGCCAGGTATCACTGTGTTCTTGATTTGTTATTGATCATCTTTGGAATGTGACAGAGATGTAGGACAAACAGAAGGTCTCATTTTTATTTAGTAGACAATTTGGTTATGCAGCAGCTGACCACAACATTTTTGTTTCTTTCCCCAGCTTTCCTTTGAGAATTCCTGCTAAAATGATGGTATTTTTAGGGGGTTAAAGTGTCCTTCTGAGCCATTAATTTTTTATTTATCTTATTTACAGAGGTTCTGAGCTCTGCATGTGTCAGAACAGTCAGCTGCTGCTTTAAGGCAGTTTTGACTTTGCTTTACATCCTTCAGAGACTGGTGTGCATGTAGAAAGAACACCCAACACGCCATAGGCCTTCCTCTCATTTATAGGCATTGCTCAATTCGCAGCCATGATACTGAATTAAGTTTCATTCATCTGTAGCGTTCAGGGTCACCTTTATAAAAAGATAAAGCTTTTTCACAACCACTTTACTGATGCAGCATCAGTGATTCAGAATGGATTGCCTATTCATAGTAGCTGATATGGGGCTAAGTCCTGGATTTGTGATGAAAACAGTGTTGATAACACAGGGGTGGTTTAACTGCTGCTATGCAGTACTTGCACAGAGCCAAGGTCTTTTCTGCCTCCCACCCCACCAGCAAGCGGCCTTGGGGTGCACAAGAAGCTGTGAGGGAACACAGCCAGGACAGCTGACCTCAAATGACCAGAGAGTTCCACGCCATGTGATGTCATGTTCAGCAACAAAAGCTGGGGAAAAAGAAAGAAGGGAGGATACTCAGGATGATGGAGTTTTGACTTCCCAAGTAACCATTAAATGTGGTGGAGCCCTGCTGTTTAGAGACCACTGAACACCTGCCTGCTGATAGGAAGCAGTGAGTGAATTCCTTGTTTTGTTTGCTCATGCACACAGCTTTTGCTTTACCTATTAAACTGTCTTTATCTCAAAGCATGAATTTTTTCATTTTTCTGATTCTCTCCCTGTTCTACTACAGGGCAGTGAGCGAATGGCTCTAGGAATCTGAGCTGCCTGATGGGGTTAAACTGCCACAGCTTCCTAAACTATCTATAAATCTCTTCTTTTGTCAAATAGCTTACTGCTATTAGAATAAATGTTTGTTGTTGTTGTTGGGTTTTTTTTGTTTGTTTGTTTTTATTTATTTTCTATATTTTTTCCCAGTTTATTTACAATTTCGTATCTTTTATTATTTGATTTGTGGATTTCTTTCTTCCAGGTTAAGTTTTAGCAACCATAGCTATTTTGCCTGCTGAAAGCATGTCTTTCTTCTTGACTTACTATCCTGCTTAGAGTTATCTGTGGTAGCATTCATCTTGCTTATCTTCATCCTTCTAAAGCTTTGGTGTCAATGAGGAGAAAGATTTCACCAGTGAGTAATAAAACTTATGCTGTGGTAGGTTTTATATTACCTGGGTAAACCGCTTTTTGAAAATACCTCTCTCCCCATCAGTTACCAGAGAAGCTCAGAGTGACTGTTTAATTTAAGTTAGATGAAATATCTAAGATTTTGGTGGCAAGGTAAGACAGGTAAGATGGTGGCCACTGACAATATCTAGAGGACATTGGTTTTATCTCCTTCTGAACAACCTCTTTTTACTTTTTTTTCAAAGTTCCACTCTCAAGTTGATTTTGTTTGCAATCTGGCACAGAGAATACTGGGTGTAATTATATTCCAAATGGTGTCTTAATTGCTAAGTTCTGTTGAATGTAGTACAATTTACTTCACCGAGTTTTTGCCACCTAAATATTAAGAATTGGGAAGGAAAACAGGTCTCACTAAATTGGCTCAAGCTCTCTGCAACCATAAGCCACTTACAGCTCTAACCTTGCTATAACGAAAATTCAGGTTGGAATTAGATGACTAAGTGAACCATTATTTACATTTATATTTTAGATCTAACATATCATTTAAGAATACCTGCCTCTATTCTTTTCCTTGAATATAAAATTTATTAGTAGCTTCAGAGTCTTTGAATGGTGTTGCAGTACACAGCATACTAAAACATGTATCACTAGGCTATTTCAACTCCTTTGCAAGTACTATAAATATTCCTAGACTCATGCCACATAAACTTTTTTATAAAAGATCTACATCAACACCACCATCATTTACCTTGCTATGTATTCATGCTATTTTAAAATATTTTTTATAAAAAATCTGGACCAAAACAATATGATTCTTTCTTAGATAAGAAAAACATTTCTATGTTTGATAAATAATTATGATTCCATATGAAGTGAGTGTTCAGGAGAATCCAGCTGAACCCAGGACACTGTCCTACGAAATTACTTATGCTGCTATTGTGTTTATGCGGAGAGACCTCTAACTGGATTATTTGATAAGTGTAAGAAAATGTACACAATATTATAATGATTAGGTAAAAGGAAAAGATAAAATAAATGCAAGGCTTTTATTACAAGTTCTAGCAGATACATGGATAGTAGTATCTTTTGAAAGGTGATGTAACTTTTTGGTTTCTTTCCATAAGCACCTCTCTTTTAAGGAATTCTATTGTTGTAATTAATGGTTAGTACTTCAAAAGTTTTTCAGTGAATTATCACCATGTAAATAATTTTGTCACAATTTGGAATGTACTGTGAATATTGTTTGGTTTAAAGAATTATGACATAGTTGAATATACTACTGCACTTTGATGGGGAAAAAAATGAGATCCACACGGTTAATACTTAAAATTCTTTCTTCAAAAGGCTACATTATTTTCAGAATAAACAAGAGCTGTATCTGTTTTATAAGCATTCATTTGGCATCACTGCCCACAGAAATGCTTTTCTTTCCAGACCAATTTTGAGCTTAGTCAAAAGCGCCATTTCTTTTTGGTCATTAGATAAGTCATTAGTTCTTGACACGGCCATGGTACTATACTTTCAAACTGAACAGTTTTATGCAGCAGTGGAATGCAGCAGAATCATCAGATTCAGGCAGCAGAAACAGCAATAGTGCTATACCTATAGTAAAATCTTGGAAATTTTAGTTTCTGGCAGTGGTGAAAACTATATTGTTTTCAGTATTTGCTGTCTGCCAGTATTTGACAGAGGTTTATACTTTCTGGTGGCTTGCAGTGATAGAAATAGTGAATGGAAAGTTTCTAAATGGTAAAAATTGCCTTAAGTCTGTCTAAACTGGCTTACATTTTCCCCAGGAACAGCAAACCATTACATCTTGAAATTCTCCACCTACAGATCTCCACATAAAGATCTAGGAAATTTTAAAGTGATAGCAGAATTGTGATCAAGAAGAGGTTTAAGCTTCCTGAAGCAAAGCTTAACCTTTGCCTTTGTAACTACCACAGCACACATCTGAATACACATGAAAAACATAGTGCACAAAAAGTATGGAAGAATTTGAGTCAGCGTAGTATAATTCTGGAAAAGAACTTGAAGTAGTACATGTGGTCATAATCTTTTTTTTTTTTTTTCCTTGTATGCTGAAAATCTGTCCTGAATATTTGTTCTTGTGTATAGAGAGGCTTTTTTTTTTTTTTTTAATTTGGCTCTGCCTCTTACTGTCATAGTAGGGACTCACACACTGTGCTCCCTCCTGAAGACTATTTTATTTTTTTAATTTTACTTAGCTTAAAATGACTGATCAATCTGTCTTACTAGCACAATGATTTCCTCATTGTAAACAGTGTTTTCTGAAGACAAATCAAGAATACTAAGTAGCTATAGTGAAATCACTTAGCAAATAAGACAGGAATGTCTTAGTCAAAATGCTGTCTTTAAATATAGTATGTAAAAATTCTGAATATATTTACAAATTAAATTCCGAGTTGGATTTTTATGAATTTAAAGACCTAGTTGCTCATGTATTTCTGCACCTTGCATATAGAGGTAATACCTTTCTACCTTTCTTACAAATTAAATGTGTAATAGATTTTTTATCTTCTCCTTGTTTTCCTTTTGCTTTCCACTCTACACAATACACTTTTATCAGGTAATGCAAGATCAACTGTTTTCACACATAAATTTAGATGTGGCGAAGCATCTTGTAGAACCAGAACCAGTTTTAGGATTTTAGGCGTCACTGAAATTATTTCATCATATAAATCCATTCAAAACAAATAGTTATTGTATCTTGTAATTCTTTTCTGTGATGGATGTCACTGGTAATATTTTTATAATATTAGAAATGTGGACCATATTAAGAATATACAATCTCACTTTTAAAGCTGTAGCTTATTTTGTAAATAGCTGTCCTACAATACTACAGTTATTTACATAATAAAAAGATATCTCATGATCCATCTGCGTTACTGTTGAAATTGATTGTGTCACTTAGCTGTGTTACACTTATTTTTCATATGTGCAGTTAATTTGTAACAGCTCAAACATTTCCACTTCCAATCCCTTCCATTGCTGGGCATACTATACATGATATCAGTCATTCAGTCTCTCTCTCTCAAACTCATGTCTTGCTACAAGGCAATTAATCCTTACCACATATTTTTTAAAGGTCAGTTTTTCAAGTCAGATAAGGAAAAAAAAAAAAAAAAAAGCAACGAAGTGGGTTGTTTAATTTCCCTTCCTTCCTTCCTTCCTTCCTTCCTTCCTTCCTTCCTTCCTTCCTTCCTTCCTTCCTTCCTTCCTTCCTTCCTTCCTTCCTTCCTTCCTTCCTTCCTTCCTTCCTTCCTTCCTTCCTCCCTCCCTCCCTCCCTCCCTCCCTCCCTTCCTTCCTTCCTTCCTTCCTTCTCTTTCTCTCTTTCTCTCTTTCTCTCTTCTCTCTTCTCTCTTTCTCTCTTTCTCTCTTTCTCTCTTTCTCTCTTTCTCTCTTTCTCTCTTTCTTCTTCCTTCATTGGCAAAAAAGAACATTTACTGGTTTAGAATTGCACATAAATTTAACTAACTTCTACATGATTGTATCAAGGGCATTCAATTTTCTAATTACTCAAGTCTTCAAAGAAAATCACTATTAAAAAAAAAAAAAGAGGAAAAAATCTGTCTTTCAAGTATTATTGAGTTGCTCATGCTAGCAGAAGCAGGAAGTACAATATGAAGGGAAAACCTGCAAGTGTAAATATTGAAACACAGAAGTAATATGATTCTTTTTACGTTTTAGCATTTGAATTATAGAAATCTAAATCATCAGCCAATATCCTGCATGCAAACTTTTATTTTTATTCTTTTTCTGTCTGATGCTTGAACTATACCTAAAAGAGGAGAATAAGTTCTTCTGACATAATGTGATTGGTGTATGCAACTAAATCAAGGGTTTCAGAAGGACCGAAGTATTTCTTTCAAAAATAAGGAGATCAAAGAGAGATGGGCCATGGAGATTACATCAACTTCTATTTTGGTGGTCAAGCTGTTAACAAAAACAGCGTTGTGAAGTAGTGAAGTCTAAAATGTATGCAACGAAGATAAATTTTACTTAAAAAAAAAAGGAATGCAGCTACCATTTATGACTCTTACAAAAAGCCACATTAAAAAAAAGCCCAGCCATAACTCAGAACCACACAGCCACTCACTGTCTCCCTCCCTTCCTCCCCCATGCTCCCAGAGGGATGGGGAGGACAATCAAAAGAATGTAACTCCCATGGGTTGAGATGAGAACAGTCCAGTAACTGAGGTATAACACAAACCACTACTGCTACCACCAGTAATAATAATGATTAGGGAAATAACAAGGGAAGAGAATACAATCGCTCTCCACCCACCGACTGATACCCAGCCAGACCCGAGCAGTGATCTAGCCCTTCCAGGTCTCTGCCCCAGTTTATATACTGGACATAACATGCTGTGGTATGGAATACCTCTTTGGTTAGTTTGAGTCAGGTGTCCTGTCTCTGCTTCCTCCCGGCTTCCCTTCCTCCTGGCTTCTCCTCCTCCCTGGCAAAGCATGAGACTCAGAAAGCCCTTGGTCAGAGTAAACATTACTGAGCAGCAACTAAAAACATCGGTGTTATCAACGCTGTTCCCAGGCCGAAAGTCAAAAGCACAGCACTCCACCAGCTGCTAAGAGAAAAATGACTGCTACTGCTGGCTGAACCCAGGACAGTATCCACCCCTTATTCCATACCATTCACTTCACTCTCAGATCCCACATTTTCAAGATACCATCACTCTTATCTCATATATATACATATATATATATATATATACTACTACATAGAGAGAGAGAGAGATCATCCCTTAGTGCATGAACCAATCCTTATAAAGCTGCTGAGTCCATCCGGTCCATGATGTCAGGCTCCATCTCTTGAAACAGTCTTTCAGAGCAGGAGAGGCAGTGTGCAGTGTTGCATCGTTGCCTGCTGATGCTGATTGTTCCTTTACTGCAGAATTCATTCGGTTTCATCACAGTTCATACTTTGTTGGGATGATGGTTGGAGGGAAGGCAGTGACAGTCGTTGGTGACCTGATGACATCTAGTTGGTGGGCTATAAAAGTGCTAGATAGCAGGCAACAGCATGCAATTGAGTTCATTGGCTGTTTTCCCCTAAAATCAAATCCCCTTAAGGTACACATCGGACTTCCCCATCTTCTTGCATTACCCACCAAATATAACCGGGCCCCTGAGCAAAAGCAATCCCACCAGTGGGTTTGTCTTTACCTGAAGCAGGAATAACCCGGACTGTCTTCCCCAGCAAATTCTTTTTGTGCACCACAGGAACTTTGTCCGCCTCCACAGTATGTAGAAGTTCTGACTGGGCTGGACCAGCCCTGTTGGCAGATCCTCTGTTGCTGACCAGCCAGGTGGCTTCTGGTAAATGTGTACCCCAGTGTTTGAAATTCCCACCATCCTTTGCTCTCAGTGTGGTTTTTAACAGCCCATGGTATCATTTGATTTTCCCAGAGGCTGGTGCATGGTAAGGGATGTGACTTACCCACTCAATGCCATGCTCTTTGGCCCAAATGTCTATAAGGCCGTCCTGGAAATGAGTCCCATTGCCTGACTCAATTCCCTCTAGGGTGCCGTGTCGCCACAAAATCTGTTTTTCAAGGCCCAGGATAGTGTTCTGGGCAGTGGCCTGGGGCACAGCATATGTTTCCAGCCATCTGATGGTCGCTTCCACCATGGTAAGCACATGGCACTTTCCTTGGAGGGTTGGTGGGAGTGTGATGTAATCAATCTGCCAGGCCTCCTCATATTTATCCTGCAGTCATCACCCTCCATACCAAGGAGGCTTTAACCATTTAGCTTGCTTAATTGCAACACGTTTCACACTCCTGAATAACCTGGACAATCGTGTCCATTGTTAAATATACCCCTCGATCACCAGGCCATCTGTATGTTGTATATCTGCCCTGACGCCCTGAAGTGTCATGGGCCCACCAGGCCAAAAACAATTCACCTTTATGTTGCCAATCTAAGTCTGTCTGAGCCACTTCAATCTTCACAGCTTGATCCACCTGTTGGTTGTTCTGCCTCAGTTTACTGGACATAACGTGCTGTGGTATGGAATACCTCTTTGGTTAGTTTGGGGCAGGTGTCTTGTCTCTGCTTACTCCTGGCTTCCCCTCCTCCTGGCTTCCCCTCCTCCCTCGCAAAGCATGAGACTCAGAAAGAGCTTGGTCAGAGTAAACATTACTGAGCAGCAACTAAAAACATAGGTGTTATCAACACTGTTCCCAGGCCGAAAGTCAAAAACACAGCACTGCACCAGCTACTAAGAAAGAGAAAAATGACTGCTACAGCTGAATCCAGGGGAAAAAGTCAAATGCATAAACCAAAATCTGAACTCTAAACCAAACCCAAATCAATGTGCCTTGCAAGTAGTCTCCTTCCACTCTAAAAGAAAACTATAAGGGAGCATTGGTTTGCAGGTAATGAATAACTTGAAATTTTGGAGATCTTGTTATCAGCAGAACTGCATTTTCTGTAGCAGAACTGTAACAATATGTAAAATAAAAAAAAAAATGAAAAAGTGCAGTGTTTGTGCTATAGAAGGAAGAATGATGACAAGGTTGGTATGATTCAGTTGATACGTTGGAGGGAAGGAATGTCATCCAGAGGGACCTTGACACGCTCGTGAGGTTGGCTGATGCCAACCTGATGAAGTTTAACCAGGAAAACTGCAAGGTCCTCCACCTGGGTTGGAGCAATGCCAGGCACAGCTACAGGTTGGACAGGAAAGAGATTGAGAGCAGCCCTGCGGAGAAGGACTTGGGGCTGTTGGTCGATAAAAAAATGAGCATGAGCCGGCAG
Organism: Amazona ochrocephala; assembly: GCA_039720435.1. Taxonomy (NCBI): domain Eukaryota; kingdom Metazoa; phylum Chordata; class Aves; order Psittaciformes; family Psittacidae; genus Amazona; species Amazona ochrocephala. Next base: position 59,606,743 of record CM077877.1, read on the forward strand.
TGTGCGCTTGCAGCCCAGAAAGCCATACGTATCCGGGGCTGCATCAAAAGGAGCGTGACCAGCAGGTCAAAGGAGGTGATCCTGCCCCTCTACTCTGCTCTTGTGAGACCTCACTTGGAGTACTGTGTGCAGTTCTGGTGTCCTCAACATAAAAAGGACATGGAACTGTTGGAACAAGTGCAGAGGAGGGCCACGAAGATGATCAGGGGACTGGAGCACCTCCCATATGAAGATAGGATGAGAAAGTTGGGGTTGTTCAGCCTGGAGAAGAGAACTCTACGTGGAGACCTCATAGCAGCCTTCCAGTATCTGAAGGGAGGCTATAGGGATGCTGGGGAGGGACTCTTAATTAGGGACTGTAGTGATAAGAGAAGGGGTAACAGGTTCAAACTTAAACAAGGAAAGTTTAGATTGGATATGAGGAAGAAATTCTTTACTGTTAGGGTGGTGAGGCCCTGGAATGGGTTGCCCAGGGAAGTTGTGAATGCTCCACTGCTGGCGGTGTTCAAGGCCTGGTTGGACAGAGCCTTGGATGGCATGGTTTAGTGTGAGGTGTCCCTGCCAATGGCAAGGGGGTTGGAACTCGATGATCTTAAGGTCCTTTCCAACCCTAACTATTCTATCATTCTATGATTAAGAGATAAAATAGTTTATAAAACTAGCTTATTGGCATTAAGTGTGTATTTGGTGAAATATTTATGCAGCGACTGCAGAGATTAGGTGGAAAGCATGTTATCATATACAAAAACCCACAGGATTTTGTGTAATGAAACTCTCTCTTCAAATAGAAGTAAAGTCAATTAACTTCATAATCAGATCTGCTGAATTGATATAACAGGTCAACAGTGACCACAGGATAAGGAGAACTGCATAATACAGTGATTCTGTTAGTTGTTTTATACATGTATGGTTTCAATATTTTTTGTTTTCTAAATATTTGTTAGGAATGCTACAAGTTTTTTGACGCAGAATGCAAAATGTAATATTTCCCACTGCTGTAGTGAAACAAAATAACCCACCCCTAAAAAAAACAACCTCAACTCTCTCCCCGCCGCGCATTACAAGCGTGCAAATTCCCTTTATCTGAGTTTACACTCAGTAGACACTGCCATGTGTAATGTAATTGTAAAAAACAGTGCTACACAAATGCATAATGTTCTTTAGAAAGACTAGTTAAAAATATTTTTTAATTAGTTGCAGGAGTATTCCTTTGCCTACCCACTTGAAACAAAACCAACAACAACAAAAAATCTTTTCTGTTGTGAAAGGCTAACAGAAGTATAGTTGATTTAAATATAATTAACAAGCACTGAAATGAAAAAGACATTGAAGATGAAGATTGCTGATGACAGAAAACATTTGTTGCAGGTTAATAGTCTTCCACTGATTGGGTTATTGATGCTATTCCCAAAAAGTAAACATTGCAATTTACAGTAAAATTAATACTTCTTTGTTTCTACTTGCTGTGAATGCTCCATCCCTGGCAGTGTTCAAGACAGGGTTGGACACAGCCTTGGATGGCATGGTTTAGTGTGAGGTGTCCCTGCCCATGGCAGGGGGGTTGGAACTCGATGATCTTGAGGTCCTTTCCAACCCTACTATTCTATGATTCTATAATGACATAACTAAAAAAAGAAGTTGATATGCCACCTAGGTAATTTAGTTGCACCTCCGTTCCCATGAATCATGGCCAAGTAATTGATATTTTACTTAGGAAACCGTATGAGTGATATTAACAAAATATGGCATCAATAATAATTTTTATATAAGGAAAGATAATTATTTTAACCTGGTTTAGGGGGTATTAATACTTTGACAGAAATACAGAGGAGCAGAATTTTACTATCAGTGTATCAAATGTCTCATTAATAGCTATTGCTACTGTACAACAGATGCACAGAAGCAGGAACTGAACCTGGATGGAATTATGCAAAATTTATCATTGTTGCAAACAATAAGATCTGTAGAAATTTTACTACTTTGTATGCAGCATGTACTGCATTCAGTCTAATTGTTTTCTTCATGGATTTGGAGATATTTCACAAATAGGAGTGCATCTGTTTTTCTCAAGACACACATTATTCTGATTAAATATTTGAAATTAAGATGGAGTGATTTCATGTGTTAGTTTTGATTATGATGGTTGGTTCAATGAAAAAGAATTTGCTATCTAGGTCTTTAAAAATATCTGAAGTGGCATGACTTTGTGATTAAAATTGTTTAATTAACATTTCCTGAAATACTAGGAATTAACCAAAAAAACCAGAATTACTGTAAGAGTTATTGGAAAGTTTTACACTGAAAAATAATGGGGATTTGCATTTGTAGGATTTTCCCCCCCCCCCTTTTTTTTTTTTTTTTTTCTCTATACCTCTGCCAGCGGGGGACCAAAGCAGTTAATTCTGTCTCTAAAAGTAAGGTAAATTTTTTTGTTAATTTATAATGTGTTCCAATGCCTAAAATGTGGCCTTGTATTCTTCACAGCCCCTCTGTCTGAGAGATTTTTTTTTTTGTACGATACATGCTGAGTGGCTATTACAGGACTCTTAAAAAAATGGCGATGCAGAAGAAACTCAAATTCTTCCACTTTCAGAAATAGAATCATGCAATCATAGAATAATTTGGATTGGAAGGGGCCTTCGACGATCACCTAGTCCAGCCCTCCAAAGACCAGGGTCATCTTCAGCTAGATCAGGTTGCTCAGAACCCTATACAGACAGACCTTGAATGTTTCCAGGGATGGGGCACTTACCACCTGTCTGGGCAACCTAGTCCTATATTTCACCACCATATTCCTTCCTTTTTTTTTAGTCTGAATCTACCTTCTTTTAGCTCAAAACAATCACGACTTGTCTCTCCAGATTTCTTGTAGGCCCCCTTTAAATATTGAAAGGCCACAATAATGTCTCCCTAGAGACCTCTCCAGGCTGAACAGCTGTAACTCTCTCAGCCTCTCCTCATGGGAGATTTTTTTCATTCCTCTGATCATTTTTGTGGCCCTTCTCTGAATTCACTCCAGCAGGTCCATGTAGTTCTTGTATTGGGGGCCCAAGAGCTGGATGCAATATGCCAGGTGAGGTCTCACCAGAGCAGTGCAGAGGGGGAGAATCACCTCTCTTGACCTGCTGGTCATATAGAGTTAGAAAAAAAAATATTATGTCTATTAGAAAAACCAATAAAAGAAATATATGTATTACTGACCTTTAGATTAGGCAGCTCTAGAAACCCCACAGTTGAAAGCAGGAATTTGACATTTTCCAATTATTATTATTTTTACACTGGGAACATGTTTTACTGCCCTTATCAGAATCCACAAAATACTGGCCAAATGAGAAGGTGCTAAGAAATGAGTTTGCTGGTGTTTGCTGAAGGCTTCTTAAACTTTTGCATCAAGTATCTCCAAAGGCTACAATGAGATGAATTGCATTTCTCCTGACTATTCCCAGGTGATTCAAGATACATAGCATACAAATATGGAAAACAAGAGAAGGAAATTGTATTACTTGCACTCTCTGTTACCTGCCAAGTCCAAGAAGAACAAAGTAGTTTGAATGTAAAGACAGAAGTAAGAGTTAGTCCTGAGTGTCTTAGTTTCAGCTGGAACAGAATTATTTTTTTCTTAGTAGTTGGTGCAGTGCTGTGTTTTGGATTTAGTCTGAGAACAATGTCGATAACACACTGATGTTTTAGCTGTTGCTAAGTAGCTTTTGCCCTTATCATGAACTTTTAATTCTCTGTCCTGAGTTCAGCAGTAGCAGTCATTTTTCTCTTTCTTAGTAGCTGATGCAGTGCTGTGTTTTTGACTTTCTGCCTGGGAACAGCATTGATAACACCAATGTTTTTAGTTGCTGCTCAGTAATGTTTAGTCTGACCAAGGACTTTCTGAGTCTCATGCTCTGCCAGGGAGGAAGGGAAGCCAGGAGGAAGCAGAGACAGGGCACCTGCCCCAAACTAACCAAAGAGGTATTCCACACCACAGCACGTCTTGCCCACAATATATAAACCGGGTACAGTTATCCAGAAGGGTTAGATCACTGCTCGGATTGGGCTGGGTATCAATCGGTGGGTGGAGAGCGGTTGTATTATCTTCCCCTGGTATTTCCTTAATCATCATTATTATTGGTGGTAACAACAGTGGTTTGTGTTATCCCTTAGTTACTGGACTGTTCTTATCTCAACCCGTGGGAGTTACATTCTTTGGATTCTCCTCCCCATCCCTCTGGGAACGGGGGGGGGGGGGGGGGGGGGTGCGGGGGGGGAGAGAGAGAGAGAGAGAAGGGGGGGAGAGTGAGTAAGCTGCTGAGTGGCTGAGTTGCCAACTGGGCTTAAACCATGTCAGTCTCTCACGCTCTGCCAGTGAGGAGGGGCACAAGAAACCGGGAGGGAACAGAGCCAGGATACCTGTACCAAAGTAGCCAAAAGATTATTCCGAATCACAGCACGTCACGCCCAGGATAAAAACTGTAGGGAGTTACCAAGAAGGGATCGGTCGCTGCTCCGGCCGGGCTGGGTATCAGTCAGAGGGTGGCATGCAGTTGTATTGTGCTCCACTTGTGTTTTCTGAATTTCCATTCCTTCATTTTTTTTTTTGTTTTGTGTTCTTCTTTTTTGTTTTTTTGTTTTTTTGTTTGTTTCCAAGTGTAAGAAGATAGAGGAGAATCATTGGAAAATTAAATTCAGAAAAAAAAAAATTACCTAAGGCAATAACTACTGAAAAAAATGGATGCTGAGAAAAAAGAAATACATGACACTGTGCATCAAACTGACTGTAGGATTCAAGGTAGATTTATGAGAATTAAAAATACTTGTCTTTTCCCACCTTGTCCTTTAGACAGTTAAGTCGTATTTGTATTAGGTGAAGACCTCTGTTTCTGTATCCTTGCTGGAGATTTCTAAACTTTTATTAGGTAATATGGTCTACTGCTGAGTTGGCACATAATGGCATTTGAAAACAGATCATTCCCTTCTCATCACTGAAAATTCCTATGTGCTCTTTTGAATCATTTTCTTATTAAATACTTCGGTGTTTTTAATGTACATTTGCAGTATTGCTTCACATGGAAAAATAAAAATGGTGCACTGAAATGTTTCAGAAAGAGTAGACAAGTTTTGAAAATTCAAACCTTGTGGAAGTTCAGAAATATTTTTTCCTTGCTTTCTACATGTATGATTCTCTCCATGTTTTCAACTAGGAAATCTGACAAAATAAGAAAAAGCAACCAGAAACAAACAAACCAACCCAAACAAACTCAACCTACTGACCTGTTATATTACTTGTTTAATATTTCAACTTACATCAGAATTAGGCTGTTGAGATTCCATAGTGTATTTTGACAGGTTTAGATAGCTGTGTAGTATTGAACTTTACTAAACTGTGAGCTTTTCTGAGACAGAAAGCCTGGACGAAGGTATGAATATAAAGTAAAGATACATCTCACATAACTTTAACCACTTAAAAAATAAGAACATTTTCTGATCTTTCTTTAGTTAATGGAAAGAAATTAGTGTATTCCTGTGGCAAATTATTCCATACAAAGGCAATTGTTCACTCTATTCTAAAATTACATGAATCAGTACTGCAACGTGATTTGAACATTTCCCTCCCCATTGCCATGAGAAGCAGCATAAAGTGCATTAGCACAGTAGTAGTAGTAAAATATTAGTTAGCAAAGTATTAGGAAAAACACATCTACCACTAGATTAGCTAACTGTTTCTGGAATATACACTTTGAAAGAGGCTGTTTTGTTGATTAGAATACAATATATCTGAAAGTATCAATATTTTTATGGAAATAGTTATTGTTTACATGCTATATCTGTTTAACATAATGTTTGGGGGCTAGAGGTGAAGACAAACCTTCAGTAATCTCAGGAGGCAAAATCTCTTTGATTAACAGAAGGGGAGACACATTGCTGGACCATTTTATAGCATATCAGTAGACACATTTTTAAATGAGAAGTGTATCTACTTATATATAATGGGCAGAACTCCCTATTATTTAGCATATTTTAGTAGGTGTTTAACTGAACAGTATCTACATTTAGATACAATATTATCCAAAGAGGAAATAATCTTACTATTTTTTGTCCTTGCAATAAACAGTTGCCATATACAATCATGTTATTCATTCATATATTTTGAATTATTTTCATCGCACCTATTGCCTTGCCATCCATGGGTCTTTTTTTAGGAAATATTAATATTCATTAACACTTTTTCTTGCTATTGGCAGCACAGAGACTACCAGAAGTGCTGAAAATGGCAACTAACAGATTGATGCATCATCAAATCGGCAGTGATGAAACATTAACAAAATTTGGGACAATATTTTTGCTATTAACAAGTTTTCTCTTAAAGTTTACAGATTCTGAACTAAAAAGGATGTTCAAGTGAATGGAAGATACAAATCTGCAGTTATTTCTGTTTTGACAGCTACTTCACCCACCTTTTGCACCTTTGAAATTAGCATAAAAAGAAGCACTAGAAGCTAGAAGAATGCACCAGTCAGGAATAACTGATGTACTGCTAAACCATGTATTTTTGTATACTTAAAGGATTCTTTTCTTTTTTTTTTCTTTTTTTTTTTTTTTTTGGTGATTTTTTTATTCTCTCATGATCTTTTTTCTCTAGTATCCAAGTATTGATATTTCTTTTCATGAGCTACACATCCAAAGATACTGCCAGGCTGTAGGAAGGATACAAATTCAAATGTCTTACAGCAATAGCAAAAGTACTAATGTCTGCTACATTGTACATACTATACAAAAAACTCTTGTAACTTAATTAGAAAGAGACAAAGGTCACTGCTCTAACTGGTAATTTAGAATGATGCATTGTGGCAAAACCTGGATGATATAATTTAAAAATGCTTCAAACACTACACTAGGTATAAAAAGGTGCTTCTGCTCTAGAAGTTATTATTAGTTATTAGTTGTAATATCTTCTCCAGTGGGAGATGAAGTCAAGACTCATTCCCTTCTTCTTAACTATAGCTATGTGAAAAACAAAAGTGCTGCAGATATTTTGTTTGCTGTTCGATGTTTGGTTGTTGGTTTGGGTGCTTCTTTGTTTTTTTGTTTTTTCGTTTTTTTATTTTTGATCATTATGAAAAAATAGAACCAACGCAGTGAGTCAAGCCATTCCATTCATAAAGTTTGAGTTATTTTGTTGAAAGAGATAAAGGAATTTGAAACAAATTTAGCACTGTATTTTTTCATTATACACATTAATTTTAAAATTAGGCAACTATTAAGTTTCTTTTGCAAATAAAGAGATAATGTAAAGGGATAATGGCTTCTTACAAGTTCCTAGTTGATCATCTGTCATAATTAAAACCTTGTCATTTGAGTCAGGTGATGTGGATGATTTAGACTTTAAATATTTGCCTACCAAGAGCTTTGAAAGTGATAAAAAAATAAAATTCCTAAAAGTCCTGATAATTTTATTGTTTATATCTGACGATAATGTCATGCTATTGTACCATAAACTGAAAAAGCCATCATCCTTTGAAAATATTAACTGCGTAAAATTCCAGCTTCACATTTCATGAAGGCATTCTGTCAGAAATATCTTATTTTCTACCTCCTATCTAATTCCTACATTGCCTAATTTGGAATAAGTAATTAACTTGAAGCCAATGAATGTGGTGTTAAACAGGTGATGCAGGTGTCAGTGTAGGTGGGAGGGGAATGAAAGACGAAAGGTTGGAATATGCAAGGCACCTGGAACATCCAGGTACTGACAGCCAGCAGAACTCTCTGAATTTTAAGATCAAAAAGAAAAAAAAAAGTTAAAAAGGTGTGAACTTGGCAGAATGGATGTTAAATGTTTATTTAATTAAGATTTGTATGGTTATATTTCTTTAAAAAATCATATATGCTTTTCTTCTGGTATCTACGATTTTAATACAGAATTTCTATCCAAAGTTATCTGAGACATTTTTTTTTTTAATTCTTTCTGTGAACCAGAATATCCTCAGACAGAGAAATAGTAATTCAAAGCAGGAGAACTCACAAAAACACTAATTTCTTAGAAAATGTGTGTGCATTTTCAGGATTTATGCCACCAGACTGTCTTACAATGAGGACTGCTGCAGAGACATAACAGTTTGAGTTAATGATTCAGCAGCAGCAAAGTCACATGTCCTAGGAGTTCTGGTAAAAATGAGCTGTGAAGGTGTTCAGGGATCTAACTTCACAGTCTGGTAGTGTAATGGCCTGTTACCACAGCTGGGTTGAACTGAGCATCCAGGTGGACTACAGCCAGCTGGTGATGAGAAGGTCTGACTCTCAGACAGATTTGTCAAGGGAAAATCTCAAGTCTTGGGAACCACAAATCTGAGGTTTTCATTATACTTTGCTGGGTATTTGGGGGAACCAGTTTGAGCTTATGATTAATCACTTCTGCCTCTCAGTCCTCAGTGTCACAATTGTGTTTTCCATTTGTCTTGCTGAATGATCAATCTTTTTTCTCTTGGATTGTTTTTTGCTACTCAGGTCCAAGATGGATTCAGTCAAGAACATCTAGAATGGGGTCAATTTTTGTTATTTGTGATAACTACCCAATCAAACATAAAAGTATCATCCCTGTTTACATTTTATAGAACAATATATATAAAAACAGAATGAATCTATCCTGGACTTCCTAGTCTCCCTAGCTTTTCCCCTTTTTATGTCCTTGAAAATAAAAGCAACAAACTAAACCCTTGTCTTTATCCATGTTACAGAGAATGCAGGCATGGCAGTTTAAATGTAAATGGTTTTAAAGTATGTCTTTGCACATTCCTGTTCATAGCTATCCCACTAGAAGACATGGAGGTCAGATCTCATTTATGTCAAGCTCCTGTGGTCACAAAAAGCTGAAAAAAAACCCTCATCATTTACTGCTAACAAGAAAGGCTTTTCTTTACTTTTATTAAAAAAAAAAAAGAGTGATGTGAGAGTCTTTATTGGAGGTCTATGCGCTGGATATTTATTCTTGATCTAGGATGATCTTCTTTAGCTACCTAATGTCCATCTAAATATGTTTGTCAGTCTTCAAAATATGTTTCTACTAAACCTGAAGCTTTTTCTCAAACTGAGTAAGTAATAAAGACTTTGAAAATTGCTTTCTGTAATACTCACTGCAGAAGAAATAATATCCTGTCCCCTACGTATTAAATTGGACTTTCAATTTTGTCAGGAGAGAAAAAACATGGTGCCAGTAACTCAGAGAAACCAGCTGACATAAAATTTTGTGTAAGGTAGGGATTTTCTTTTTTGTTTGTTTTTAAGGCTAATTTCCTTTTTTTAAAATTAATAGCAGTTCAAATTTCTTTAGCATCAGTGAACAGGTGCGTGTATTAGTCATGTAGAAAGGATAATGCCTACTCTGCCTTTAGTGTGTAGGTTTTCTGTATTCTACCTTAGATTTAATATTCAAAACTACCTTGTCTTCATCTTTATTATCAGCCTGTAGATGGTAGTTATTGAACTGTTTGTCATTGTTTAGTAAAATCTTTCATTGATTAAAATCACATTGGAAAATTAAAGCTTTCCGTCAACACTGGACAAAAGTATCTTCAGGTCCTGAATGGTCTTTTCACTATAGCAAGAGGTTCTAAAAAAAAAATAAATTCATGTTTATGATTCTTTCAGCCAAAATTTCTTGAAGTATGGCATGTACTATGCAACTGGAAACTTCATCTTCCTGTCAGAGCTGATGTGGTAAAGTCAACTGAACAAGATAATAACATATTTCTTGTAAAAGTGTAAGGTGAGTCAGCACACAGGGGAAGAAGGATGAAAGAAGTTTTCAATCTCAAATCATTTTGGAACAAGCAGTGACGTGTTAGCCAGTCTTAGCTGGCTAACATGATGAGTGCCAGGTCTAAGAATATTGGATATGTAGGTAAAGTTAAAGAAGTTGAAACTGAAACACAAAACCGTTCCCCCATGGACATTAAAACTATGCATTTTGGTACTATGAGGAATATTTTCATTTTGAGAATGGTGCCTGCTTGTTTTTAAAATGTATTATCCATGGGATAAACTTCAAAATCATTACAAAAAAATATTAATGTGTGATTTTTTTAACTGTAAATGCGAAAAATTATTAAAAGCGTTGGCGAGAGATTTAAAAATATCTTAAATAATAAAAACTCTCACTATAGGCGTACTAAATGTTGTATATTTTCGGAAGTAAAGGTTTGTCTTGGAAAGCTAATATGTACATATTGCAAGCTTTCTGAACAAGTGATTTCCTTAATGTTTCCTGAGTATTGTGTGTAAAAATGTAGGAAAAATTGCTGTGGTTAAAGTGGAACAGTATAGGAAATTGGATGATCTTGCTGCACTCTGCTGTGGATTTTCTTAAGCAACAATATACTTATCATTTTCTCTGGTGACCTCATTCCTCAAGGCTGTGAGTAGGTCTGTCTCTGAGAATTTATCTTAGGTATCTAGAGTTGGTCTTTATTTCTTTTTCCTGTCTGTTAATTTCCACTAAACAGAATTCTCTTCAGAACTTGAGAATCTACTTTCTCTTTACAGATCAGTCCTTGAACATTTTGCCTAGAATTCACTAGCCTGCTCTTAATTTTCCCCAGTATGACCTTGAATTAATTCAACAGAACCATTCATTAAGACCACTTTCAAGTTTTAAAACATTCAAAGATAACCCATCCACATAGAAGTTCACATAACCTACATGGATAATAAAAAGCACTATCTTTCAGTAAATGGGACAAATTTACCTTCTGGAAAACTAAATGAGCGAAGTGAAAAATCATAGAATTGTAGAACCGCAGAATGGTTACAATTGGAAAGGACCTTGAGATCATCTAGTTCCAGCCACTCTGTCATGGACAGGGGTGCCTCACACCAGCCTATGTTGCCCAAGGGTCTGTCCAGCCTGGCCTTGAACACCGCCAGGGATGGAGCATTCACAACTTCCCTGGGCAACCCATTCCAGTCCTTCACCACCCTCACACTAAAGAATTTCTTCCTCATTTCCCATCTAAACTTCCCCTGTGTAAGTTTGAACCTGTTACCCCTTGTCCTATTGCTACAGTCCCTAAGGAAGAGTGCCTCCCCAGCATCCTTGTAGGTCTTCTTTAGGTACTGGAAGGCTGCTATGAGGTCTCCACGCAGCCCTCTCTTCTTCAGGCTTAAGAGTTCTAACTTTCTTAGCCTGTCTTCATATGGGAGGTGCTCCAGCTCCTTGATCATCTTCATAACCCTACTCTGGACTTGCTCCAGCAGCTCCAGGTCCTTATGTTGAGAACACCAGGACTGTACACAATACTCCAAGCGAGGTCTCACAAGAGCAGAGTAGAGGTGCAGGATCACCTACTTTGACCTTCCAGTCATGCTCCTTTTGATGCAGCCCAGGATATGGTTGGCTTTCTGGGCTGCAAGCGCACACTGAAGCCAGCTCATGTTCAATTTCTCATCAACCACCACCCCCAAGTCCTCCTCCACAAGGCTGTTCTGAATCTCTTCTCTAGAAGAGGTGCACCTGGGATTGCCTCAACCGAGGTGTAGGACCTTCCACTTGGCTTGGTAAAGCTTCATAAGGTTGACATCAGCCCACCTCTCAAGCATATCAAGGTCCCTCTGGATGGCATTCCTTCCCCCCAGCATTATCAACCCAACCACACACTTTGGTGTCATTGGCAAACTTGCTGAGGATGCACTCAATCCCACTGTCCATGTTGCCAGCAAAGATGTTGAACAGGATCAGTCCCAAGACCAATCCCTGAGGGACACCATGTGTTACTTGTCTCCAGTTGGACATTGAGCTGTTGACCGCAACCGCAATTGGATGGGTGAAGCCATCCAGACAATTCTTCATTCACCAAGTGGTCCATTCATCAAATTGATGTCTCTCCAGTTTAGAGACAAGGATGTTGTGCAGGATAGCGTCGAATCAACTGGCTAACATTAGATGACTATAAAATGCATTTATTGTGGTTAAAGAAAAAGGCTGCATGGTATTTAAACACTGAGGAAGTATATAACAAAAGAGTTTACGACTAATTCCTTCTTCCTCTGTTACTGATAAGTCACAATTTTGTATGTCTATGGTTTTATGATTATACTCTCCACAGCAATTATGCTTTTTGCTATGATGGTAGCATCTAAACGTCTCCTTAGTCAGTGATGTTTTTATGTTTCTGAGTGTTCAGGGTTTTTGGTTTATTGGGTGAGGTTTTTTTTTCCTTTTCCTATTCTGTAGAATAGGATAAATCACTAGGGTTCTTTTTGTGTTGTTTTTTGTTTGTTTGTTTGTTTGTTTTGTTCTGTTTGTTTGTTTTTGTTTTATTGTTTTGGGGCTTTTTTCCTTTTTTGTGAACTATTTTTAAAAAAAATGCTGCTTTCCTACCTGATGTTGCATAGCTCCATTCATGTCCTGTAATGCAAAGTGAAAGCTGACAGTCATTTTCAAAGCAGCTTATCCAAACTTCCATAAGGGACCCAGCCTAGAGGGAACTTTTGGAAAAACAGCAATCAGGAGAAGTGTACATGAAACAATATGGCAGCAAAAAAGTGTTCACAGTTATGAACCAATCAGAAAGAAGTAGTGATTGTTTTATGAAGAAGAAGATTGTGTACACTTTGCGTATGCAGTTATATTTTGGAAAGTAAGTAGGGAGACACAACCTTTGGGTTTCATAAGTGACTAAAATATGTTATATTACCTTCTTACTTTTGGACCTGTGTAGAGAAAATTGTGTTTGCATGTGTTTGGTGAAAGCTAATGGTTTATCTTCTCTTCGTGGAAAACAGAAAGTATACTGCAACATTGAGGAAGCATTACTTTTTTCTTTTATAAGTTCTTCCTGGGTTTGTGATGCATTTTAAAAAGCAGAGTTTTAGATATCTGTGGAAGTCTGCAAGCAGTTAAGATTTGAAGAGTTTCTGTGGGTACGTTACTCTACTTTTATACAAATGTTAGAAGCCAAATATGAAAAATTACCTTTTTTTTTCTCTGCCTTGTTTTTGGAGGTCTAAAATGAAGGGGGAAAGATGGCATGAGGAAGAAATTAAAGGAATGAATATGGCTGTTCATGAGTTTGATGATGTGGAAGGAATTCTAGCTACATATAATGCTGTGATAGAAAAACACCACAAAAAAACCAAATTATTTTCTTATCTAACATAAAAATTTTGGAAGCTATTCTTGTATCTTTATAATGTCTCTACCTTTATCTACATAGTTTATATTTAATTCTTTGCATCTATTCAGTGTCAAGTCTTATTTCATGTTCGATACTATCAAATGTTCTATTGCCTTCTCTGGATTATTTGACTGTTTTTATCTTTAAAGAGGCTTATTTGAAGACACGACATTCTAGAAATATTTTAGGAATATCTACAATGATATAATTGCCAGTTCTTTCTTCCATACCTGGATAATTTCAATTAATACTTCAACTTCTAATTACTTAGAATTAAAGCAAAAAATAAGGCAGACCCCTTTTTCATATTTCATAATCATTGTGCAACACATAGTTCAGTCCACAGTTCTGAAGAAGGTATCCAAACTGCCTGAGCTTTTGTCATTAAGCTAAGTAGGAAAAAATTTAGGAAGAGTATAGTTTCCTGCTGAGGCAGCAAAAGATCAAAGGCAATTTTTCTAATTTGTAAGAAACCTTGAAAGTTGCTGTTATTCAAATACTGGGAAAAATTCAAAGCTAAAGCTATTCAGTCACAAAGTCTGTACTGCACTAGAGAAATCCACCAAGTTTTAATGTGCAGAGGACTCGAGTTGGTAAGAAGTGAAAGACTTGTTTGTCCTCAGTCTTCTCTGAAATGAAGCTTGAATTCCTCTCTGCCACATCTCATCTGAGAATCCTAACCACTAAGGAAACTGCAGGGACAGTGTTTTTTTGTTTTTCAGTTTGACTGGAGAGCTTGGATATGAGTGAGAAATTTTGGTGTCAGTAACCTGGCATTTTTAATAAAATGATCTGTTCAAAGCTCCTGAAAAATCTTTTTTTCTTACACAGCACTTTGTTTATGTTACTTTTAAATATTTTACTGGAGTAGTGGACTTACTTAATAATGATAATTACACAATTCAATATTAGAATTAGAAATACTTTCCCATTTCAATGTAACTATTCTTTTCCAGCTTTTTACTTCTTCTTGCAAGGGAGTGCATGACTGGCCCTTTAGATGATACTTTTTTTGTCCTCTCTTGGATTAGTGGTTTAACCATAGGATTTCGGTTTAAAGAGAGGACTCACAGGTCTACTACTGACAACAATAAGATGACCTGGCAATATTCAGAGTTCAAAGTTTAATTGCAGTAGATCAATCATTGCAAAGTTCAAAGAGCATTATTAAGCAAGCTGCATATTCTAGGTCTTGAGGCAATATAGGATTAATTGTCAGAAAAACAGTGGAAAAGGAAAGCACTTTAATCTTCTCGTCCTCAGTGTGACATATGTCAAGTTTCCAAATATGCAACATGATACTATAGCTGCAGGAAGAGGGTCGAATTTAGAGAAGGAGAAGGTGCAAAGTGACCCGGTGGAACTTTCAGGTTTTTATTTTGGTTTCTAAAGCCAATAATTTTTAAAGGTGCAGTATCCAAATATTGTCCAAATTTTGGCTGCAAACTCTGAAGATATTTACTGACACTAATTATTTTTCTCATGCTCACATAATTATTTCAGAATATTAGTACTCTTTGAAAGTCCATAATAGTGTATTCATGATAATGAATTAAAGTTGAATTGATCTGTGTTAGAAATTAAACTGCTGTATTTTTACAATGAATCACACCTCCTACACCTATGAATCTTCTGAATATTTTTGTCTAAGCAAAACTTTTAAGTGATTATAATGTACCTATGAATCAAAGAAAGCTAGCCTCAATTAGTAAAATACATGAAAGCACAAAGAGAGAAAATTTGAGAAAAAATGTGGTGATATTTTAATCATGTTTTCTCTTGTTTGCTCTTGCTTTGCTTAGTTTTATTCTTGACCTGGGATTATCTATTGTACATTGACAAGCATTATGGTTTTCTAAGGTAAAATCTCTGAATGACATCCCCACAAACTGAAAATGAATGGGAAATGTCAGATTCTTGAGTAAAAATAAAATTATACACGATTGTTTGTACCTCTAATGCAATCACATACAGAAGTATGAGTATATTTCCAGTCTACTAACAAAGTTTTAGTTGCTCTACTATGTTGACTTTGTCACCTTTATTTCTACTATGTCACTTTTAAAGAATAATGGAGAAACTCCAGAAGAAAGTAATATGAATGATCAGTGATACAGAACAACTCATATCTCAGGTGCACTTGAAAAAAAAAATGAGGTTTTATTATTTCAAAGAAAAGGTAAGTAGAGCTTTGACTTAATCATCACTGGAATTCAGTTGTGAGACTACATTAATATTGGAACATATTTTTCAGAAACAAATTGGTCACTGTAGTGAATCCAAAGTGCAGTGGATGGACGACGGGGTAGGCAGAATGCAAGTCAAAATCTTTTCAAAGTCATATTTTAATTTATAAATTGAACATGCTACTTCATGTTCATGGGTATATAATTTAGTGGTCTTTTGCTAGTTTAGGTTTCTTAAGTGAGAACCTATGTAATCACTGTATGAACACTCTTAGTCATAGAATAGAATATCTCTAGTTTGCATGCAATCTAAGAGAAGTTATTCTCATAGAAGTACGCAAAGACAGCTTTTTGTGCTAGTGTCGATGTAGTTAGTCTTGCCCAATGCATTGTGTTAACCACAAAAGAAGCAGCTACATATTACAGAAACTTTAAACAACTATTGATTATGTTTGAGCCCTTGGAGACATAAAAAGCTGTAAAAGACATTTGCACGTGATCTTTATTTTCATTTAAGCAGTAAATATACATATTTCACAGCACATTGCACTTGAATTATTAAAAATCTTATATCAACTTGTCTAAACAGGAGTCAAGTCAGTTTTTCCCTGCAGATACAGCTTCAGTTATTTATACTGTACATTTCATCCATATAGTGTGAAATACAGTTTGAATTGACTTCCCACAACATCAGAAATTAAAACAAACAAGCAACCTTAGAGTATGAGGAAATACATTTTCCTTACTGATTGTAGTAACTTTATCATACCAAACGGAACTTAAACTATGAATATTTTTTATTAACTTTTAATAATATTTTAAGAGCCAAAGTAGAGGTTGGGAAAATATTCTTTTGACAGCATTTTTAAGCCTCAACTATGCACTCATTTCTGAGAAATAATGTACTTAAGTAAGAAATCTTTTCCAGCTGAGTACTCTTTTTAAGCTTGTTTAGGCAAAACATGTTTGCAATAAAGTTAGAACCCCTCTTCTCTCCAACAATTAGATTTGCAATGGTAAATTTAATGTAAACCTAAGTCTAAACTAATGATGTGTCTGTAGAAAGTATTTTAAATGGCATTATACACTGTGTCTGTTGTTTGAAAGTGGTTAGTTGAATTATGGCTCATTTCTGCAGCATAGAAGCTTGTAAAAAAGCGTAAGAAGACTCAAACTCAAGCCTGTTTTTGTTTTTTGACTCTGATCGAATCATTAATTAGAGTAGTTTGAAGTTTCAGTAGTGCACACAGAGATCATTTTAGAGGGTGTTTTAAATCCTGTAATTAAATTGTAGGAGCAATATTCTCAAAAAAATAAAAATCTTAATGGAAAAAAAATCTTGCTATACCTATTTGGCCAACTGCCTTCTTGTTTTACCTCCCATTTCACAGTTCTGACATGTAGCAGTGCATATTTTAACATAAAATAGCAAGTCTGAAATTCTGACATGCTGTATATTTATTCTTGTGTGAAGTAAAACTCTTTTATAAAAAAAAAAAAATAGTACAGATGATTATATCTCTTTTTTTTCAAATGAAGTGTTTCTTTTAAAGTGTAAGGTTTATTTTCACACTTCTGATTGCCAGAAAAGCAGGAAACAGAGAGCTGTACATCAGACATTTAAATCCAGACATTATGCAATCATGATAACAAGGATTAATAAAGATTAATTTAGCTCCCACTTAAAAGACCTGGTGTTTCAGAAGTTCAACTGTCTAGCTTGTAAGAGGGGAATAATTGCAATTTCCTTTTCAAATATGCCTCTTTGTTTTATAGTAGAGAGTTGTCCATGGTTTCAAGATTATGTGCGCCTAACTATTCTCTAGCAAGTTACACTTAAGTTGCGGCTGTTCAAATCAAATGAAAGTTTAAAAAAATCGAATACTCTGAATAGCTTGTTGCTATTTCTTAGGCACATAGAACAGATTTTATTTAACTGCAATGCAAAAACCATAATTTTTCTTCATTGCTCAAAACTGTAAATGATACAGGCAGAATTTCCAAAGACCTTAATTCTAACAGTTTTGTCCTTTTCAAGAAAATAACAATTATATAATAATTATGATCTATTGCAACCACTCTGAAAAATAGGATTTCTATATCACTGGATATTCTATGAGAATGTAACAGGTAGCCATAGCAATAACATGTCATGGGACCTATGTATGCTTGTAAGCAGAACAAACTTTAAATCTGATGTGTTCAGCATTGTATCTTTCAAAATCATTCTTTCAGATTAAATACTGTTACATATTTTCCATTTTAAAAAATATTACTATAGTACGTGCTATTTACCTTCTCCCCACATGGACAGTAGTAATACTTTTTATTTAAAGCAATTTTTCAGGGGCAATCTTATTTCTTTTAAGAACAAGAAAAAACAAATGATCCCACCAACTCTGAGATGTGAGGTTGACAATGTAAATGTTTACAAATTATCTGTAATTGACTCACAGTTATTAATGTGAGACTGATTTGCAGTTTTTTCCCAGATAAGAGTTGGTAATTCTAACTGAAAAAATGAAACAGAAGTTTATATCTTCAGAGACAGAGATGTGAAATATATTCTGTAATTCTAGTCCTACAAGAGATTTATTTTCAGGTTTGCCTAAACTGGAAAATGAATGCCATTCTAGGCTGTCTAGCTCTGTCCCAGTAGACAGCAGAACACATTAAGCATTTCAGAATGAACTCCCAACCCCAAATATCTTGAGCTGCCTCAAAAATGTTTTTTGAAAAAAAGGCTGGACAGGTAGACAATACTGAAAGAAAGCAAAGAATGGTATAGAAAATCCTGAAGTAGGCTGTCTAGCTACATAACAGGGTGGAACTATAATCAAATAGGAGCCATGCTAACTATCTCCATGCCTTGCACAGTATGGTTTCATTTTTCAAAAATAAAGATGTGCCTTTCACGTAGTCAGAGAATGTTTCACTGGTAAGTAACTTCTGTGGTTATGAAGGAGCTGAAGAAAGTGTCTAACAGAGGATACCAGAGCACTGCTCATAAAAGTCCTGGACAATTTAGCCTGTGACAACAACAATGGGAAAGAGTTTTGGAGGAACAACAGTTAATGAAAAGTGATATTGGACTGTCCTGCTTTTTGACCACTGTGCTGCTCTATTCCAAGGAACTGGGAAATGATGAATTGTCTGACTTTGAACTGATTCACACTATGTAATTTTAAATTCTGCAAAGTGCAGTTACAACTTAGACTAATGATACTAAAAACATTATTTTCCTAAATTTCTACTGTTTACAGGGAAATAGTTATGTACTTAGTTTGTTAGTAGAGTTTCATCCACAACAGCTAATCTTTTTGTCATCTTTTTTTTCCCTTTCTAAGCAGTGACATGAAATGATGTTACTTTTGTTCAGTGTTTGAGATAAAAACGAAACTCATCTCTTGAACAAGGAAGCAAAAAGAAATCAAAATAATAATTAAAAAAAAAAGGTCAGGAACACAAAACCAAAGTATCAACAAGTAAAATTTAAAAAGAAAACAAACCAAAACCCTACCCCCCAAAAGAAAAATGTTTTTGAATATTCTGACTTGTCCATAAAGGGTAGATAGTGCTAAGGCTCTGGATTATATCAATTAACAAAATATGCTGAAATTTAACAGTCCACAATACAAGGACTGCTAACAAGAATTTTTGTTATTAGCTTAGGAAGACAAAATTGCATATGCTAGTTAATACTGGACTATGTTATACAGCTGCAAATTAATGTGATTCCAAAATATATGATCTGAGTGGGATCTAGTAACAGTAAAAACTATTAGCGATATTAAGACCCTAAGGTTCTAAGAGTCAGAGCTTTGAGGAGGAACTATCCCAGTCTTTTTCCTTAAATGAGCAAACAAAAAAAAAAAAATACTTCCTATTTCTGGAGCCAATTTGTATGAAAACAAGAAACTAATTTAAAGTAGTCTTGATGCATATAAGAAGATTAATATGAGACCTGAAAATAGATGTGTTGCTGCACCAGTGTATCTCCTTCTGAGTCCTTTCTCTTACTCCATTTTTCCTGTTGAACAATCACCAGTGATTTCCTGGCTTAGGTTCTGAACAATATACTTTTGAAATTTTCTTTTTCTTCTCCCACCTACCTTACCTTCACCTTCAATAGTCTCCCAATAGTACAAGCAGATTAAAAAGTATGAACTAATTATAATACAGAGGGAAATATAGTTATGTTGCATAGTGTCTGTGATGACAGTAGAGATGTGATTAAGTCAGACAGGAGTCTTCTATGGCTAAGACACCTTACAGAATACCATGTGGTACTCATGTATTCTATTCTTTATTTGTTTAATAATTTTTCTGCAGTTTTGTCTAAGTACCTGGATGTTCACTTACTAAGCATTAGATTTTACTATATTTAGTACAAATATGGAGCAAAATGTGTCATTTTTATAGCAAATGGCAAGTACAGGTAATGCGCCAAATTCAAGATAGAAAAACAATAAATAGTTTGAGTCTGATCTAGTAAAAATACTTTGGGATTATTTCTGTTCCCGTACTGTAAACAGGCTCTTTCCATCTCTATAGTCTGAAAACCTGGCTAATTTCACTGCTTTCAAAGAATTTTAATGTTTCATTTTTCTGTTTAATTTATGTGTTAATATGAATTCACATTAACTTGCACTCATGTGTACATATATAAACATATACACATACAAACACATATATACACATATAAATACATCTAATATTCCATTTAAGTGAAGCATATTCTGTTATCTAGTCCTTTTCCTGCCTGAGTACCATCTATTGCTGGTTCCTGTATTCTATCTGACAGCCCCATGTGAATGCTGCAGAGGAATGTGTTAAATGCTATTAGATGTGTGTGGCCAGTTACATTAAGTATATTGTCAATGTCTTCAGTTAAATTAACTTTGTCTTTTTTCCTTTGGTGTCACCTCTAGCCTTGCTTTTATTAAACAAAAAGCATCTTGTCAAAACTGCATAGACTATTGTTGTGGGGTGGGTATTTTTATTATATTTTATTTCATGGTCAACATATTTTTAATTCCTGGGTTGTAAGTATTTGGCATATTTGGGTCTATATTTGGATGTGTGTAGAATTCCATTTCTGCAGACTAATAACGAGCAATGTCAGTATGAGTGTTAATACCTTTCCCCATGCTTGCAATAGTTGGATAGCAGAGGCCGTGACTGATAATAGCTTATGTAACTTGACATTGTCTGAGGCATAAGCAACTAAAAGAGTATACTCAAAGTTGTGTCACTTGATACGCTAGTATCAAGGCAGTTAAAAGATCTGGAGTGCTGTTAGTGTCAATATTTTCACTACTGATAATTGTTCCCTTAGTTTCTCCTTTAATGTGACGTCATAGATAGACCACTTTTAAAATCCCTTTTACAAGAGTTGATGGATACTTCACTGCCCTTGCTTTTCACTAAAATTGTGAGCTTCTGTACACATCACTAGGAATCTGGGTACTGTGATCATATAATTCTAACACTTACTGTAGCTAATAAAAAAATCTCTACTGAATTTCTAGAGACCAAGCTTGCATCGCGAAAGAGCAAAATAGGCTTTCCTTGCATCTTTTCCCTCATAGACTGAGAGGCATCAAGCTACAAAAGATAAACTTACTCCTCAAAGCTACCTATCTACAGTTTAGAATAGACCCTAAAATATACTCTGTCCATATGGTTTGAAATTGTATATTTTTAAAAAGAAAAACAAACAATCTTTCTCCTCATTGTTAGCAAATGTTTCAAATCCCACATTTGGCAAATCATTATCTATAATGTAACCAACATTAACATACCGGTTGCCTGGCCTTGACATGACAGAGCAGGGAACCGTGGGTAGAATGACACTTTGGGAAGTTCAGTATAGGCAGAACAGTCATCTAGAAAGTCCTTTAGCTCCTACATGATGTTTAGTTTGATTTCTCTCATTTAGTTTTCATCCATATGGTTTGCTACATTTGATAGTCTCTCCCGAATTCCCAAACTTTGGGAAGTAACTGTAAGTAGATATTTTTAAGACCAGAGAGTGGCCAGTGTTTTCAGTTGGGCTCATCTGTTAGAAAAAACAAAATACTCTAAATGAAGAGCTCTACACCAGTTACAAGTGATACACTTTTTAAGTCACATTTTAACTTGACAATCATCATAACTAAGAACTAGTTATGATGGTCATAATTAACATTGCAATTCCCCAGAATGTAAAAAGGCTCAGCTAAGTGGGCTATTTAATAGTCATTGTTTTAACAGCAACATTTGGCATGCTTCATATTTAAACACAAAGTTTTGGACGTACCTCTGATTATAAAGGTAGCTCAGTAATCATTAGTTAGGAAGTGAATGCTGGGTTGCACATTATTTTCAGAGTAAACACCATCCAGAAATTATGTGTCTTTTATTGTTATTTTTTATAGCACTTTAAAGGAGGTCTGTGCTTTGCAGTAACTATGAAAACAAACTCACTGTGCTGAAGATCTGGCAATTAAGTAGATAAAATAAGGATAAAGGAGGAGAATGGAATGCTACTGAAAACAATTGAGCACGTATATATGCAATTAG
This sequence comes from Amazona ochrocephala, assembly GCA_039720435.1. NCBI lineage: Eukaryota > Metazoa > Chordata > Aves > Psittaciformes > Psittacidae > Amazona > Amazona ochrocephala. The sequence continues at coordinate 59,628,653 of CM077877.1, forward strand.
AGATATTTATGCACAGACACCTACAAAGTGTTTTATTGCATCATATCAAGATTGCTTTCAATATCTGTATATTTCAATGTCTGTATATAGGATGTCATTTCCTCTAGTTTGTGTTCTTCCTTTCTTGTTTTTAATTTTCTTTTAAGAATTCAGTTTTCTTGAGCTACAAATTAAAATCTAACCAAAACCCAACATGATTTAATTTTATTGAAGACAAGGGGCAGAGAAATTTCATCACTTTATTGCCAGTTGGTAAAATAATTGTGTATCTTACAAAATGTTAACTTTGCCATTCATAGGCATAACTCAGATGAAGCTAAACCAAACCTCTAGATATTTTTGACAGAAAAATGATGGAAAAAATAATCAAACTTCATACATATTCCCTACTGAGTGAGGAAAGTGTTTTTACTTTTAGGATATTAAGGACGAAAACTCTTCAGTGTAATGTTTTAGTTATCCAAACACATAGTCAATTATTTTTGTTCAGTAAACTTATACTATCAAGTATAAAAGGGTGTGAATCAAAACACTAGATTTAATACCTTGAACTCTAGGGTGTACAAAATCTGATTTTTGCAGCTTGATTGCACCGCTACAACTAATGTGACAAAGCTACATGCAGAGTTTCTTAGGTTTTGGAATGTATTTTATTTTCTTTTTTCCTTTTCCTTCTGATTTTCTGTAGGCCATTTTTCTCTCTTTTGATCTGTGATGTATTTGCTCAGGTGTTTCTCATTTTTATGGCAGTGCCAATTAAACTCCCTTAAATTTGCCCCTGTTGGTCTCAAAATGTCTTGATGTTCTCTTTGAAGCTTCCCTCTCCACTATCCACCATTTTCAGCTTCAGAGACTGCTGCCAATAAGCCCTGCCCCACTAGTAGATGTGTGTTTAGATTAAAAAAATGAAATCATGAAATGAACCTAGAAAGCAGCACCAGCACAATCTAGGTATTCTAGACAAGAGTCAGAAAAAAACTCAGATGCACACTTACTCTCCCAGAATTCATGAGTGTTTGGGTATAGGGTTCAGCTTCCAGTGAAGTAATTAACGATAGTGTTAGGAACATTTGACATCACTTTCCTTGTATGTTTTTGGGCGAAGAAAGAGGAAAAAAAGTAAAAAAATAATAATAATAATAAAAAAAATTGACTATTTTAGTCTCAAAATCTTTTAAGAATCCCATATTCAATCTGTGTGAAAGAAAATAGTAGAAAAAGAAAACAGTCATCTTAAACAAACATTTCCTATGGAAAAAAAAAGGGAGAACTATCACTCATTTAGGGTTGGCTTGGTTGTTTTTTAAGCAGTCCAATGGAGCTCTGAGTTTGAGAACTGGCATAAAAATGAGTTCAGCTGTGTCTGGTATTTGTTCTCCTGAAATGACAAATGCTTTGCTATCCAGTAAGTTTTAGAGATTTCTCTTCTGCCCTCATTTCTCTAACCTGTCTTTTTCGTTTCTGACAGACCCTGATTGTGAACTAGAAACAAATACTGAGTTATAGATGACTGATTATGGGATATTACTCATATGAAACATGACATTTAAATGAGATCTTCACATAATTTCTAACAAAAAAAAAATCCTTTCCTTTCCTACTTCACATTATAAAGCTGAAATAGATACAGAGATTGCATGGACCAATATTATATTTCTTAAGATATAAAGCGTATGATGTCTTATTAAAACTCTCTATGCCACACAGCTGTATAGTAAAACATGGCACATGTAAAGTGGCACACTTAAGATTTTGTTAGTGAGGGAAACAGAAGTCATGTTGTTAAAGAGGGAAATTCAGAACAAAGCTCCTCTGTTTTAGTTTTTATTGCTCTCTAACATACTTGTTGCGCGATCATAGTTAAATCATTCATAGTAAAAATTAAGTAGGTCCAGTAGGTTCTCACTACTAAAAAGTTTCTTTCATATCACCCTCCTGCTCCTCGCTTCCAACCACAAGCTATTGCTACACACCTTGCGCCAAGTGGCACTGCCATCAACTGATTCAACTTCTTAGCCTTGGAGAACACTTGCTGCAAAGTCAGCCTAAGAAGTTGTTGTACAGGCTTGCAGAAGATACCAGTGGAAGCACATGGAATACAGTGCAAGGCAAGGAATAACGACATAAGAAAGGAGCAGAAAGGAAGCAGGACCTTATTCTTTTCTAAGCTTTTAGCAGTTAAGGTTTTGCCATCAATACGTTGCTTCATTCTCAGGGTAGATTTTTGAAGCTGTTCATCTGCCAGTGACTGTGAGCTAGAGCATTTACAGCATTCTGAAGTACTAAAGGGATGACAAATATACTATTTTTTTCAATCTTAATGGTCTAAGATTAATGATTAAATGAACAGAATAGGAACAAGAAATTAGTCATATTGGGTAGTATATTGGCGTATAATTCCTGTTTCCAGAATTGTTTCTGATTCCTCACCCAATGACTAAGTTTAGTACAGAGCTTGACCAAGGAGTATTTGCTATATTCTGTAAAGGAAATTATGGAATTCTGAAAAATCATCCCCACCTCACGGGGGTTAAGACCTGAATGAATGTAAAGTTGTTGGCATTTGAGTCATTAATTCATTTTCATATTTTCATAGTATGCTCCCAGTTTTTCCCCAGTCTCATTACAAAATACTTACAACATGCATGTATTCCCTGCATTTATTCTTACTAGTTAACATTCATTCTTATGTATTAGATATATGCCTTTATTAAAGAATCTGTATCTGTATATATCTATATGCCAAATTATTCTATATTGTTCAACTGTTTGAGAAACTTCGACCACTGCTACAAGTGAATCACCTATGTCAGAAAACACGCATAAACTATATCATTTATCTTCTTGAAACACAAGATGGAATTATGGGCTTGTTTGCTCATTTGTTTACCATTTAATATGTCTAAATATAGCAAATAAGTAGTCTGTGCCTAACATTTTGTGTAATTTATCTCAGCTGCATCTTTCATTTTGTATTGTGAGTAAAGATACTTGTTAGGTTTTTTTAGGGAAGAAACCTTTACGAGTGCACTGCTGATTTTTCCCCCTCCTTCCCTTTCCCCTGTATTAAATTTAGAGTGATTTCCCTTCCTTTCCCGCAATTAGACAAAACCATAAATTTTGACAAAACCATAAATTTTAACAAAACCATAAATTTTAATTTTTGCCTTTTTTGAAAAGAGCATGATGCTGTCTCTAAGTTAAAATTTTCTGATAGGTAGTGTCATAAAAATAAGAAGAAGCATGTGGGTAATGGACAGCTAAACTAAACAATTTTGTGAATTTAAATATCCATACATGTCTGTTCATAAGACAATATTGTAATTATAAACCTTACATCATCATGTTGTGCCATCTATATGTAGGCTGACTGAAATCAATGTTATACGTAATGTCCTCAGGTATATGCTGTTACTGTTCATCTTCCCAGTCTTCCTTTCAGACTTCAGCTACCTTTATTAGGTTGTGTGATTCAGAACACAGCAAGGAAAGTGCATAGCCGCTGCATTCTCAACAGGTAGATAATGAGTGTCTCAAGCTGTCTCTTGCATCCTTCCAGATTTCTGTCCTTGCTAATTATCTTTCAGAGGACGTTTGCTGGTTGCCAAAATAAGAAATTTACTTCATAGAGGGATGCAACCAATGAATAATAAAAGGCAAAAAAAAGAGTAACTTTTCTTGCATGTGACTAATCTTGTTTAAATTTCCAAAGTACCTGCTGTATCTCAGAAGTTTGCAAGACTATTTATCTTAACGTATGTTATCATCTTTTCTTGAGGAGAATCAGGTGATATTTTCAAATGCTGCGTGTATCCCTTTCTGACTATCTAGTTTATCATGTAGTGTAATTCAGATATCAGAGTCTCTCTTTGTGTGTATACAGACACAGAGAGTATGTGTATAATTATTAAACAGTCTGAATTAGAAAACACTGAAAACAATCTCAGTGCATTTAGACCAGGTGTGTAAATTACTTTTCTATTAAAACAATAAAGAAAGGTTTGTATACTTATATAGAGGTGCAGAATCATCTTTCTCAGCCTGCTGACCACAATCCTTTTGATGCAGCCTGGGATAGGATTGGCTTTCCAGGCTGTGAGTGAATGTTGCTGGGTGGTGTCTAGTTTTTCATCCACCAGTATTCCCAAGTCCTTTTCTGCAGGGCTGCTCTCAATCTTTTCATCCGCAGTCTGTATTGATACCAGGGGTTGCCCTGACCCTGGTGCAGAGCCCTGCACTTGGCTGCCTTGAATTTTGTGAGGTTTACATGGGCCCACTTCTCAAACTTGTCAAAGTCCCTCTGGATAGCATCCTGTCCCTCAGCTTGGTGTTGTCTGCAAACTTTCTGACAGTGCACTGAGTCCCACTGCCTATGACACTGAGAAAGATATTGAACAGTACTAGTCCCCAGACAGACCTCTGAGGGACATTAATTTTTCACCAATATCTATCTGGGCATTGCACTACCCTCTGGATGCAACAATCCATCCAATCACACATCTACCAAGCAGTCTGCCCATGAAATCCTTATCTCTTCAGTTTAGAGAGAATCAAGAGAACATAAGCATTGAAGTAAATGATTTGCTTCCAATTAGAGAACATTGTTATAATATGCTTTGTTAATATTTGTTAAAGTGACTCAGCCAACTTTGAGAGGTTATATAAAAGATAATTCATAATTAATTTTGTAATCTACTTTTAAAAATATAATGTGAGATTTAAATTAAAGAGGCAATGTTCTGATTAAATTTTAAGAAATAATTCTATAAACAGGTAAATCATATCACATTGCGTCCAAAGACAAATCCAAACCTAAGTCAAAATGTTATAAGTATACTCTTCAAGGACTACTTAGAATACGGTATAACTAGAAAAATTATACTAAAATGGGCTGGTTTGGATTAGGGCTGAGTACCTTCATAAGTATAACATAATATTATGTATACTCCCTTTCAAGAAATATAGATAACTTGGCAGACCTGATACAGAATTCCAACTAAGGAAATGTTACTTTTTTTTTGCAAGATAAACCAGGTAAGGACAAACCTGGAACAGAGCCTCTGTACAAAAAAATATATTGGAGAACAAAATGCTGATATTTTTAAAGTCAAGAGACTGAAAAAAAATTATTATACTGGAGACCATGTCTCAATTTTACCTTAAAATAAGTAATGCTGTTTTGTAATTTTTATTGTATTTCTTTTCACTTTTTTGAACTTCAGTCTCCAAAGGTAAATGGTATGCATTAAATGGGGATATGCTATTCAACCCTAGTAACGGTGACAGAATTATAAATAATGTATTTCATTTTGATGTACAGCTCTAACGTACATCTCTTTCTGACAAGGATAAGGTCACCTGTCATAAAATTATATTTGCTGTCCAAAAATGATACATAACTATTGAAAACATTGAAACAATTTCAAATTGTATGTTACAGAGCTTTTCTTCAGTAGAGCTGCTGAACTTTTCTTCAGAGGTAATACAGATACCATAACAAATGTGTTTGTTATTTTTCTCAAAATATGTGCAACATTTCTGTTTGTAAATCAAAGATAGAGCCTTTTGGCAAGTTGATTTTATACATATATATACGAAAATATATATAAGAAAATATATTTTTTAACTTGAATATTATTACTACATGTCGTGTACAGTTAGAATAAGCATTTCTCATCATGACATTATTTCTTTCTTGTCCTTTGTAGATCAATTGGAAAAAAAGAGGTTTATCACCTCAAGGAGGTTGCAAACACCTCTGATCGATATTGAAAGTGCAGCAAAACTCCACATATGCAGTTTTTTTTTTAAATTGTGTTTTTGTTGTTGTTGTTTGGGTTTTTATTTTATTTATTTTATTTTATTTTATTTTATTTTATTTATTTTATTTTATTTTTATTTTATTTTATTTTATTATTTTATTTTATTTTATATTATATTATTTTATTTTATATTATTTTATTTTGTTGTGTTTTGGTTTCGGTTGTTTGTTTTGTTTTTTTTCTTAAATTGAACAGAGCAGACACGAGCCACACAATAAAATGAATAAGTAAACTGGAAGATGTAAATCACATTTGCCTTTTTTTTTTTTCATAATGCAAAAAGGGGTAGATGAAAGCATTAAAAAGCAAGTTTAAATTTTATTTATTAGATAATTGTTTAGCCTTTCAAATTTTCCATTGAGTTTATCACAATTAAAAAATTTGTGGAAACTCACATAAAAAAGGAGATCAACTATAATCAACATTAGGCTTAAAATTTTAGAAGACGTGCAAACCCAAACTTCAGTGTCTGAGGTAATTCCATTTGTGGGATAGTAAGAAATCTTCTGCAAAATACCACATTACTTATATTCCTCACTTTGGGGTTTCTTTTAGTGTTATTATGAATATAGAGTAGGAAATGAATGTCAGATTAAAAGGACCTCTGCATAACAGAGAATCATAATGCCTATGATTTTTTTTTTCTGTACAGCTGAAACAATGAAATTTTATTTTTGTTTTTATTGGAAGTAAGACAGAATATCAAACCAGCATATGGAAAAGTTAAAAACTACCTCCTAAAAGCACGAACATCCTGTATTTAGGTGTTAAGTATGTATTATCACCTTGGTTTATGTTTCAATACTAACCAAATTTGATTAATTAGGACTCAAAAGATCTGCCTTACATTTTACAATATCACACCACTCGATACCAAAACCGATGTGAGCTCTCAAGAGAAGGAAAAAACCAACCCCTTCAATAATCAATACAACAATTATTCTTTATGAAAACTCTTTTTTTTCCTTAATCAATTGACTGTGGAAAAAGGTGCCACAACTTTTAGTGTATACACATAGCTTGCTCATCTCACTAACTTACAGAAGCAGGTAAACATTAGAGAAGTCAATGCTGTTAATCTTTAGTGAATGTTTTTCTATGAAGTCATCTGGGAGGGGGAGGATTATTGGAGGAGAATGTGGAGTGACCTACTTATGTAAGGTATTAATCACTCTTCAAGGGCTATGCAGAGAATGCATAGGAAAGCATAGACACCTAAATTGAGTCCTGCCAACCATTCTAAGGATAAAGGTTTAAGGATGAAAGATTTAAAAAAAAAAATAATGGCAAAGGCTAACACATTTTGCATGATGTAATCAGGATGATTGTGCAGAAAATAAGAGACTAATTCTAGCAAGTTCTCAGTCTTTGGGAGTTTTAATCTGTACCTCAGTAGTGTACCTTCTCACTAAACCTACCAATATAGTTTAAAGTGCAAAAATCAAATTGTCACCCAGCTTTAGAAAACAAGCCAGAAAAGCCTCAAGACTGGGTTCAACGGGCTTACTTTGTCTGGTGTCTTGTTGCTTGGAGCTTTGTTTTAATTTGCTTGCTTTAACAGCAATTACCTAACTATCAGAAGGCTGATACCTTAGCTGTTTTAGTTTTGGTTAGTTTTGTATAATTCTGGACTGTAACATCTACTGCTAAAAATTTCAGTATAAATAAGAATAACAAGTAATCATGCAGGGTTAAAAAAAAAGGTGCAGGTCTGAGGGAGCATTGCCTGAGCATTTAGCATTAGGACCATGTTTGGATAAAGAACAAAAACAATATTGGGAAAGGGACTGTAGGTAGCCAGGGCTTGGCGGTCGGAAGATGTCGCGCTGTAATGGAAAGACAGAGCCCCTCCCCAGGTCTTAGCTTGTGACGTAAGCAGACGGAAGTGACGTTGTAAACCTAAGCTATATAATGTTGTGGCACTTTTCAATAAACGCCATTTGCCGTCCACTACATTGGTGTTTGCGTGCTGATGGACCTCGCGATCACGCGTAGCTGATTGCCTGTGCCGTCCCTGAACCAGGCCATCGCGCCTCCTAGAAGCAACAAGGGACCACAGCTCTACATCTCCTACATACTGCATTAATGTATGAAATAAAGTTTAACCATGCCAAGTGCAAGGTCCTACACCTGGGTTGGGGCAATCCCAGGCACAGCTACAGGTTAGACCGAGAAGAGATTCAGAGTAGCCTTGTGGAGAAGGACTTGGGGGTGGTGGTTGATGAGAAAATGAACCTGAGCCAGCAGTGTGCGCTTGCAGCCCAGAAAGCCAACCATATCCTGGGCTGCATCAAAAGGAGTGTGACCAGCAGCTTGAAAGAGGTGATCCTGCCCCTCTACTCTGCTCTTGTGAGACCTCACTTGGAGTATTGTGTGCAGTTCTGGTGTTCTCAACATAAAAAGGACATGGAACTGTTGGAATAAGTCCAGAGGAGGGCCATGAGGATGATCAGGGGACTGGAGCACCCCCCGTATGAAGATAGGCTGAGAAAGTTGGGGCTGTTCAGCCTGGAGAAGAGAACTCTACATGGAGACCTCATAGCAGCCTTCCAGTGTCTGAAGGGGTCTTATAAGGATGCTGGGGAGGGACTCTTCATTAGGGACTGTAGTGAGAGGATGAGGGGTAACGGGTTCAAATTTAAGCAGGGGAAGTTCAGATTGCATATAAGGAGGAAGTTCTTTACTGTCAGGGTGGTGAGGCACTGGAATGGGCTGCCCAAGGAAGTTGTGAATGCTCCATCGCTGGCAGTGTTCAAGGCGGGGTTGGACAGAGCCTTGGGTGGCATGGTTTAGTGTGAGGTGTCCCTGCCCATGGCAGGGGGGTTGGAAGTAGATGATCCTAAGGTGCTTTCCAGCCCTAACTCCTCTGATTCTATGATTCTATGCAAGCATAGTAATAAATTAGTCACTGGCCTAGAGTTTCAAAGTTTTTGAACTTTCCTAAAGATATGCTACTCTGGATAATAAAGGACTCTGAGATGCTATGCAGATGAATGTCCCTCAGAAGATGACATTTTTTACCTAATTTTAAATGAATGCTTAAAATTGAGTTCCTAGAAAAGCTTTCCAGATATCTAAAGAAGTGAAGGACATTTGCCTAATACCTATTTTTCTGGCTTTGCTACATGGGTAGACTTTGTGCTGAAAAAGTTGATGCTATTAAAGAATCTCTGTAGAGTGTATGAGCTTGTGAAAGTAGGAGTACCGAACACTGGCAGCAGTTATGATACAGGAAACTTGAAGAACTTAGAAACACAGACCTAAAGGCTGTCTGGCACCCCAAACACTTAAAATGTATAACTTTGAAGAAATATCCTTTAATCCTGATAGATTTCTTTAGAAATATGCATGACACATGCTTTCAAATGCCTTTATATGGGCATTTTTAGTCACTCTGGTGTTCCTGTGTTCTGGTTTCTATCAGGTTATCAGCAGCCGCTGTCAGCATGGGAAAAAAAAAATACAACCAACAGAGTAGATAAACAATGCAAGTAACTTTAAGATTGATCTGTATAAATTGTGGATATTTCTATACAATGTAGTTGCTTGAACCTGAACATGCGTGCATTCTCTTCTTGGGTAACTTGTGCCTTTAAATCTGTTTGCCTCTGATAGACAGTCTCAGATCTGACTGTTTTTAACTCTCTGCCTTTTATTTCTTCACAGTAGCTACTTTGAGAAACAGTCATACACTGGGTACCTTTACTGTACTTCAGGCTTTAGAAAGCTAGAGATAAGGAGCAGCAGGTGTAAGATAGGGAGTTTTGGTATCTGTTTTGTTGAACTCTGCAGCTATAAATACATTTGCAGTCTCTTTTGTTGATAATCTATAATTTAAGTTAAAGGTATGGAACGAAAAGAAGAAGAGCTAAACAGCAGTAGCAACGCAAAAAGTATTTGGAAACATCTGATTAACGTCACAAAGAATGTCAGGTAATAACTGAAGGAAAAAAAACTCAAATAAAGGCCAGTAAAAGTGTCAGGAGTTCTAGGCATTTGTAGATATCCAATATATTTTTACATAAAAACTTTACAGTTGTATTAAACTCCAGCAGCGAATGAATTTAGCTACTTTAAATTACAGTAGCAGCATTTATCTGAAAATCAATGAATGCACTCTAGAATAGAAGCTTGCTTGACTGAAGTTTTTGTTTTATTTTTATTGGTTTTGTTGCAAACTTGTGTTTGAATTTTATTTATACCCATGAGGTTTTCATCCTGCCTTTTTCTGATTTTTCCACCAAAATTCAGTGCTTATCTATGAAAAGAAGAAGTCAGTTGGAAACTAAAGAACTCCTGTGTTTAATTTCAAGTATCATTGATATGCATTTTAATGGATTATTGGATACCAGCAATATTTAATACTCTAAACTTAAACAGGGGAAGTTTAGATTGGATCTGAGGAAGAAATTCTTTACTGTAAGGGTGGTGAGGCCCTGGAATGGGTTGCCCAGGGAAGTTGTGAATGCTTCATCCCTGGCAGCGTTCAAGGTGGGGTTGGACATAGCCTTGGATGGCATGGTTTAGTGGGAGGTGTCCCTGCCCATGGCAGGGGGGTTGGAACTCGATGATCTTGAGGTCCTTTCCAACCCTAACTATTCTATGATTCTATGATTTACTAAGCAGTCATATTAAAGTTTGTTAGTTTAGAACACAACAGAAGTGGCACAAGAAGAGTCTTGATTGCTACAGCTTTGAAGATAACAATGTTTATGGATCATTCTATCAGTAAAGGCTAGAGATCTAAATGAACTATAAACCACACACAGATATTCACTAATGACCACTACCAAATCCAGACATCTTTATCTTTTTATGGAAGCAGACTCTGTGCTGCCAGATGCCGTGACACATCAGTGAAAACTGCTCCAGTGATGGTTATTACTTCTGTTGCAGCATTCACTGGGTTAATTGAAAAAAAAATGGTTGCAATGAAAAACTTTGTTTCATAATTCCATCTAGTTTAAATGTGTGGGTTTAGTTACAAATGGAGTCAGAAAGCTGCCAAAATTCCAGCTATGACCCCTGTTACAATATCTGCAAAATTAATGATGTTGGCTTATTATTTGAGCAAACAATATACTTGAGCTTTTTTCTTTATTAATTCAGAAGCTGCCAGAATGTGCACCAGCACAGATTTTTTGATTCTAGCCTGCAATAAAAATCTATCCACTGATTATGATGGCAGCAGATCTCAGCCCTACTAGATGAAAACATTATTTTATAAATTATGAACAATAGAGATGCTAAAAAAAAAAGAGAGAGAATTACAAACACAACAGATTCATTTCTTAAAAGAATCATTGATGTAACACAATTGTAACCAGACACTTTGGAAATAAAAGTTGAAGATAGGGGTGAATTTCTTAATGAAATTGAACATTAGGACAGGATCCAAGAATCTTAAAAACATATAAGCATTGGTGAAAGATATTGTTGCTATCCTACCCTGGTATGGTCCTCAGATTATTAAACGTTATTGTTTTCTTAAGTACCCAGGAATGAAGTTGCAACAAGAAGTCTGAGGATAATCATGAGATAAATCAGGGTCTTGGGATGACTGGATAAAGGATCAAGAGAACAAGGAGAGCTCTCCTGTATACTTCCAGTTGTAAGGAATGATGAGGAAGAAACAGGAAGAGCCAGCAGATAAATTCTTGGCTGTGTTTGTAGACAACATCAAACTGGGCAAGAGTGTTGATCTGCTGAAAGCTTTAGAGAGGGATCTGGACAGGCTGGATCGACGGGACAATGCCAGTTTTATGAAATTTGATAAAGCTAAGTTTTGGGTCCCTCATTTGGGTCACACTATGCCATGCAACACTGTAGGCGTGGGAAAGAATAGCTGGAAAGCTGCTCAATGGAAAGGGACCTGTGGGTATTGGCTAATGGCTGACTGAATATGAAATGCTCAGAAAGCCGATAGTATCCTGACTTGTATCAGAAATACTGCGGCCAGCAGGACTAGGGAAGAGACTGTTCTTCTGCACCTGGCACTGGTGAGGTAACACCTCGAATATTCAAATACAAATATGCTCAGTTTCAGGCCTGTTACTACAAGAAAGACATTAAGGAGTTGGAGCGTGTCTAAATAAGGTCAATGAAGCTGGTGAAATGCCTAAACTACAAGTCTTACGAGGAGTGGCTGAGGCAACTGGGGCTGTTTAGCCTGGAAAATGAGGCTCAGGGGAGACCTTACCAGCCAGGGAACTACAGACCAGTCAGCCTCACCTCTGTGCCTGGCAAAATCTTGGAGCAGATTCTCCTGGAAGACATGCTAAGGCACATGAAAACCAAAAAGGTGCTTGGTGACAGCCAGCATGGCTTCACCAAGTGGAAATCCTGCCTGACCTCTTTGGTGGCCTTCTACGATGGAGCTACAGAAATCATGGATAGGGGTAGAGCAGCTGATGTCACCTACCTGGACTTGTGCGAAGCATTTGACACTGTCCCACATGACATCCTTGTCTCTGAGTTGGAGAGACATCAATTTGATAGGTGGATCACTCACTGGATAGAAAGAACTGGCTGGATGGCTGCACGCAAAGAACTGTGCTCAATGGCTCAATGTCCATCTGGAGATTGATAACGAGTGGTGTCCCTCAGAGATCAGTGTTGGGACCGGTCTTGTTCAACATCTTTGTCGGTGACATGGACAGTGGGATTGAGGGCACCCTCAGCAAGTTTGCCGACGACACCAAGGTGTGTGTTTCAGTTGATACATTGGAGGGAAGGAATGCCATCCAGAGGGACCTTGACACGCTTGTGAGGTGGGCTAATGCCAACCTGATCAATTTTAACCATGCCAAGTGCAAGGTCCTCCACCTGGGTCAGAGCAATCCCAGGCACAGCTACAGGTTGGGCAGAGAAGAGATTCAGAGCAGCCCTGCGGAGAAGGACTTGGGTGTGGTGGTTGAGAAAATGAACATGAGCTGGTGGCGTTTGCTTGCAGCCCGGAAAGCCAACCATATCCTGGGCTGCATCAAGAGAAGCGTGACCAGCAGATTGAGGGAGGTGATCCTACCCCTCTACTCTGCTCTCGTAACATCCTTCCAGTATCAGAAGGGGACCTGTAGGGATGCTGGGGAGGGAATCTTCATGAGGGACTGTAGTGAGAGGACAAGGGGTAACGGGTTCAAACTTAAACAAGGGAAGTTTAGATTGGATATTAGGAAGAAATTCTTTACTGTAAGGGTGGTGAGGGAGTGGAATAGGTTGCCCAAGGAAGTTGTGAATGCTCCATTGCTGGCGGTGTTCAAGGTCAGGTTGGACAGAGCCTTGGGTGGCATGGTTTAGTGTGAGGTGTCCCTGCCCATGGCAGGGTGTTCGGAACTAGATGATCTTAAGGTCCTTTCCAACCCTAAGTATTTTATGATTCTATGACTCCACCTGAAAGAAGGTTGTAGAAAGGTGAGTGTCTGTCACTTCTCCCATGTATCAAGTGATAGGAGAAGTGGAAATGGCCTCAAGCTGCACAAGGGGAGGTTTAGAATGGATATGAGGAAAAAATTTTCCTCAAGCAGTTGAAACAGGTTTCCCAAGGAAGCAATTAGGTCACCATTCCTGCTGGTATTTGAAAGACACGTAGATGTGTCACTCAGGGACATGGTTTAGCAGTGAAATTGACTTTGCTATATTAGTGGTTGGGCTTGATCTTAAAATTCCTTTCCAACCTAAATCATTCTATAATTCTATGAATAAGTGGAACTGCTGTCTGCCTCAGTAGTATATAAAGATACAAAATTATGAAGTCAAATGATAACATGAAATTCATTCTGAAATATTGACATTTGACGTTAATGGATATAAATGATGGTTACTAAATGTTATTTTCTCGTGAAGCTAACGTATATTTCAGAACAAGGGCATTGACATTTAACTGTGATTTAAACTGCCAGTTCTATAGGCTATAGTGAAAAATAAACATTCTGCTGACAAAGCTGAAATCCTTCTTTTGTATGATCAAGGTCTGAGATATATTGTATTTGCTAACACTAACCTTGAAGTATTTAATATTATATCACACAGACGTAAATTCATCTCTTGTCTAGTCAACTTGCCTTAGCTGAGTTTGCAAGATTTGGTTTGATTGCCTAAAAGTGATTTAAGCATACATGCACTTAAAAGGCTGCATCTGAACAGACAGTAACTTTGTGTAATGGTCTCCCATTTTGTAGTCTTTCAGTTATTTTTAATTAGTTCAGTGTTTTTTCAAGGCTATGGTTTTTTTTTTGTTTGTTTTCTTTTGTTTTGTTTTTTTCTTGTGTCTCCTAGCAGTAGCATATCTAATTAAATTATTTCTTTGCTTGTGTTTCAAAGCATTCCTTTGTATATCAATGGAAAGGGTAGATTTCCTGTTCACCACAAAAAAAGAAAACAAACCTGAATCTGTTTTAATATTTTCTGGAAGCTTCACATCTTTCCATATGTCATTTTTAACCCAAGTTAATTTAGTTACCTCTGCTGTCTTATCTAAGTACATACCAAGAAAAATATTTTTAACTTTTGACAGCAGTTTTAATGGACCATACAGTGTGGCTGTGCTTGAGACCACAGAAAGACCTAGTGCATTTCCTTGATAGAGTAACAGTTCTATCATCTTCCTGTCTAAGGCAAAGCCCCTACTCAAAACTTTGTGTCACATCTAGATACCATATTAATTGCTTGTTAATAAGGTTGAACATCCCCTACCTGATCCGTTTCCCCCCTTGAACTCAGTGTTTTTCCATAGACACTGTGCAGGGCATATTTTTTAATCAACAGAAAAGCAATTGGAAGAAGGGAAGAACAGAGGGTTTTGACAGAGATGTAAATAGCATTAGAATGTCATCTGACCACAGAGCTGGCTTCCTGTAGAGAATACATGTGGCAGCACTTGGATTAGATGACATTTTTCAACAACTTTTTGTCTGATTTTTAACTGCAAAATTTGTTAGAGTATTTAAACGACTGCTGTTGCAGTACAGTAAAAAGATATGCTAGACAGGATATATTGTGCAGCAACATTGTTTCCCAAAGTTTTGTAAGACTTTGCTTCAGAGTAGGAATTAACATGTAGAAAGATGTGTTAGATTTCCGTTAGTACAATTTGCCTCCCACATTTATCCTGGAGAAGTACATAAACCATCAAAATGCGTCACTTCAAATACTTTCATAGTTTTCACCGAATTTTCCTGACCTGCTGTTTTCACTGTATTTGCCAGTGGCTTAGTATGTGGTAGTATAAAACAGATTGTTGAATTCAGATGATTCTCTTCCTTACTGAAATGTTAATACTATATTGTTTATACAGAGACACATACTGTACTAAATCATGAAGATTCTACCATTTTCTAACCACAAATCTACAAGTTATTACTCTGCTTTTGCTTTCATGATTACAGAAAAAAGATGTACAACACCTTATTTTTTTTTTTTTCACTTGGTTAATCGTGTGATCCAGAAACTGTGACTGGAGAGATATTGAGCATAGAAGAATTCATCATAACTGTGATTTTCAAGCTGTACTTCTGTTTTTAAACTCTAAATTTTTCACGTCATCATCAGTATCTAGCCTCACTTTGAGACTGAGATAATTAATTGGACAAAGAGGAAAAATACTTGACAATTTGCCAAAAACTTTGCAACAGTTTAAGTGTCTAAATAGAATTGTAAGTGTCAAAATAGAATTTTAAGTGTCAAAATAGAATTTTTACATATATTACAGTTGCATTTTGGCTTGTAAGAGGAAATACTGTACCAGAGGAGGTTGATTTACTGGCATTCGATCAATCACTGAAAATGAACTGGATCGTGACAGAGGGTTAGATCTAAGGACATAGGAGACCTCTTCCAGTCCTATGAGACTGTGAAATGTATATACTACATTTAGTATAAATAGTACAAGATAAAAGAGCAGTGTGTGAGATGAATGTAAGGATTATTGCATCACTCATATTTTTGAAACTTTGTTTATATCCACAAAGAGTTTATCTATGCTTACTATCAAATATGATCATCTTTAGAGTCACATTGATTCCTTTAATATTGTTTTTCTTTTCATTTACTTGCAGTTAATTAATGGCTAATTAGGTATTTATACACCTGGGAATTAAAAGGGATTTCTTATGTTACAGTGGCTAACTTTTGCCTACTATGATCTTGACAGTCTGACAGGTGTTTTGAACTTCATTCGGAAAAGTAAAGAAGCATATTTTATTTAACTTCTCAAGAATATTGCTGGAAAATTGCAGTGAAATTCAAGTCCATATGAATCCTTGACAGGTATAGGAAGTCCTGATCCATTAAATTATTTTTTAATTATTTCAGAACCATGTTATTTCTCTCTTACATTAAATCAAATATTTTGTGAATATCACATTAAGGGAAAGGAATTTACCTCACTATGAAATGTTCTTTTTCTGCAATACTCTGAAGTCTATGTTAATCTTGTACAGTACTGTGTACACAAAGCATATCTTTAATTCTGCCTATTTACTGGGCAGTGTTTTGATAACTGTCACTTAAAATCGACTACAATTTTATATAGGTTGCACAAAAGACTTTTTCAATGATATCCAAGGTTTTTTGGTTCATCCAAGTGCAGTATAGTTTATTATTCCTGGATAGAAGCCTATATGATCCTTAAGATTCCTGTGCTGCCTTTTGCAATTCCCTGAGAACGTATTATCTGATATTAGTCTCATTTCGTAAAATCCTTATTATAAAATATTTTTTCATTATGAAGACAGTTTTATCCAATTGTAACAGAAGAGTGGCTAGCATTTAAGGGACTTCAATGAATAAAATAAGTTTAACTGGGTAGGCACAGATGTCACAGTTTCTTAAAAGTCAAACACTGCTCAGCTAGACAATTCAACCCTCCTTTCTCAGAGAAAAACATCACCATCTTATCTTTTTGATAATCAGGCTTATTGAAAACAAAATTTTTATCTAGAGTCGCTGAAGCAAAGAAGATGTACATTCAAGTAAAGAGGTTTAATTATAGAGGTTTCTGTGAAGGAAAAGAGTGGAATGCATTAAAATAACTGTAATTTGGAAGCATAACATTCAAAAGGGGAGAAGACTGAAAGTTTTATAGGAAAATAGTTTCTGATGCAAAGCTCTATTTCAACATAAATAAATAAATAAATAATAGAAAGTGTTTGCATTTGACTTTTTAACAAAAGTAGATACTCTTGAGAATTGAAAGTTTTGTATATGAAAAATATTGCTACAGTTTTTCCTGGGAGTCATATTTGTCTTAAACTAACTCAGTCCACTCACTGCTTGTTCCATGATGCAGAGTATGCATGTTGGTTTCTGAACTGTACATCATATTTATATTGGATTTCTGATTTCTATTCATCATACATAGATTCTTTTTTTGTTTGTTTGTTTTGATAAACAGGAATGGGGGGAAAGCAATTCTGACACATGTTTTTTTGCGTAATGAGAGGGAGAATAGACGCTCCTACAAATAGTGCTCAGATAAAAGGTGGTATTTCATACTTCACTTAATTGGTATGATCAGTGAAGAATAAAAGTCACATTTATTTTGCAGCAATATTAATACGACTTGCAGAATCCAAGCTGGTGGTTATTGTAGTTATCTGGTGCACAATTTCTAAATATTTATAATTACTCTGAATTATTTCACTCATGCTGGAGAAGTAGTGACAGGCTTTCAATGAACGTCTAAGCTAACAACATTGTTTACCCAAAGCCTAGTCGATTATTACAAAATACCTCCAGAAAGACAACCAAAATTCAAAGAAGACATAAATTAATTGGTTTCTTCTATATCAGCTTTTCTTTGTCCACATACTGTCTGCACTGTGTAGTCAATTTCCCGGTTTGGGAGGACAAGGAAGGGGCAGGAATCTGTTAATCTGCTGTAGAAAGAACAGTTGTAGCAACAGAGACCACCCTTTCCCACTGAAAAACTGTTTGATTCTAGGGAAGTAATGCCAGCTTGAAGGTAAAACAGACAGGTTTTAAAAGTTGTCTTATATGTCTGGAGCCTATGTTTAATTCTACTGTGTAATAATTTTTATGTACACTTTTGCTAGTTTGCAGAATATTTGCCTTCTCATTACAATTCCTCTGAGAAGACTCATTACACCGATTAATTTTCATGATAAACTGTTTCTTCATATCCCTTTTTTCTTACTGCTTATGAGAGCTAAGTCCAGCTTCTATCTCTTTTGATACATCACCTAAGTTTCTGTTCTTAGATTAAGTAGCATCCTATGTTGTTTATATTAACAAAGCCAAAGATAATTATTCTTATTTTTTTCAAGAAAAGTCCATTAATGTTGTGAAATGTTTTCGAAAGGTATCTTTTATCAAATTTTATACTTTAAAGGAAGTTACAGCATTCAAATCTGTTACGCTGGTAATTTCTGAATAATGACAGGTCATCAGTAAGAGATGTCAGCGTCTGCTTCTGGATGGATGGCTAAATTGAAAAGCTGAAAACACTTATCCTGCTGGCAAGTGAATCTACTAAAATTTACAGTGTTTAAAAAGTAGGTCTAATTCAAATCTCCAGCGAAATGTGACATAGAAACAAAGTTTCAACAAAGAATATGACAGAATAGATCTACATAAAATGTTGTAACCAAAATAACTTTAAGTGATTTCAGGGTGAAAAGACTTTTAATTATTTAGGCTGATTGTTTCACCAGCAGAGGTAGGAGTTCAGCAAAACATTCTTCCTTTCACCTGCATAAGTTAGCAGAAGCATCAGTCAGGCTTAATGGAGGTGCCTAGTCTTCAGATAAAAACTTCCAGTGAGGGACATTGTACTACTTTTAATTTTCTCTGGTAGCTAATTATTAGACCTACCTGAAAGCTTTTAATTAAAACTACTTTGCTAGGCTCTTGGATTTTCCACTCAATTAAATACTTTGAGAAACATCTGCTTCAGACAAATATCCCCCCACACACTCCTTCCTCCCAGAGTGGATTAAAGACTTTTCCTGCAGAACTGAGCCTACAAAATTACATGCATTTTTGTTTCTTTTATAAACTAGCTTTTCTAGAGTCAAATTTCAATCACTTGCTTCCCCAGTATATTTTTCTATCATAAGTCCTCTTTCTATTGTGTTAAAACTGTGTCTCCTACTTTAGTGCTTCAGTGTCCCTACATGCCAAAGTAGATGTCAATTTTATAAGTGAGACACAAAAAACAATAATTCGGTGTTTCAATTGACAGTACTAGATGGTGAAGGGGGAAACAAAGCCAGCTTGCACCTGAAATCAGAGAACACCTGGAGAGTTCCCTATAAAAATGCAGTTGGAGGAAGGAGAATTAAGGGCAGCAGCAGGAGTCCCAGGAATTAAAAATACAGGAGAGACTAGGAGGATGGAGGCAGGGTTCTAGGAGGTGACAAATATGAAATGTCAACAAACCTATGATAAGCCTTAAGGAAGAGGAAATAATGAGGAGGTGGAAAATAATAACAAATCACACGTCAAAAGAAACTCAAAGTGTTAATGAAATTAGAGCAAAATATCATTAACCAGCATGCCAAGGCAATGACTTCTGTTCTTGAGACCTTTAACAGAGGATATTATGGGTAGATTTCTTTCTGGGGTAATACTGAACATTGAAGTGTGGTGGTCACATGATTAATCAGTTGGTTACTCACCTAAGGCACTATCCTATTAGCTTTACAGTCACTTGGGTAGATAGAGACTTGAACTTGAATAATTATTGAACCTTTGATGTGGACAATAAAGAGATTTTATGGCTGACGGGGAAAATGAAGCACTGGGAACTGTATTCTGGAACCTGTTTTTACACTCTTATTATTAATCTGAACTGCAGGTCTTCTTTCTTCTATGTGGGGATCCCAGAATACACGATGCTGCTGAGTGATCTTTGTGGGAAACTGTGAACCTTTTTGAATGTGAAAAGAAGGGTAACAATACCTGTAATTTACTTCCTCAAAAACCTTTTCCCATCAGTCCCAGGAGGATGTGAAGCTAATAGACTGAGTCCAGAGAAAGGCCACGAAGATGATCAGAAGGCTGGAGCACGTCTCAGAATCACTGAATCATAGAATTTTTAGTGTTAGAAATGACCTCTGGAGGTCATCTAGTCCAAACCTCCTGCCAAGGCAGGGCCACCTAAAGCAGGTTACACGCCCAGGTGGGTTTTGAATGCCTCCAGAGAGGGACTCCACGACCCTTATGGGCAGCTCACCTATAAAGGCAGGCTGAGAGAGTTGGGCTTGTTCAGCATGGAGAAGAGAAGGCTCCAGAAGGCCTTATTGTGTCCTTACAATACCTTAACACAGCCTAAAAGAAATCTGGAAAAGGACTTTTTACAAGGGCAGGTAGTTATAGAAGAAGGAGTAATGGGTTTAAGATTAAAGAGGGTAGATTCAGATTAGATATTAGGAAGAGATTCTTCTCTATGAGGGTGGTGAGACACAGGAACAGGTTGCCCAGAGAAGCTGTGGATGAACTACTCCATCTCTGGAAATGTTCAAGACCAGGTTGAGCAGGGCCTTGAGCAATCTGGAAGGCGTCCCTGTCCATGGCAGGGGGGTTGGAACTACATGACCTTTAAGGTCCCTTCCAACCCAAACCATTCTGTGATTCTGTGATTATATGATCACTTCTATCATCTAACCAAGAAAATTGGAGTCTGATATCAGAAATCTAAAAAGTGACCTTGTAAAGGGCTTTGACTTCTGCAGGAAAATAATCATAAAATGTACTGTGTGAATGGGTACAGATTGACCATTGGTGCTGGTAAGCCATGCTAGGTCAGTAGCAGTGCGCCTGTTTTAGCACACTTCTGTGCCTAAATTACTATGCCCAGATCTTTGTAAGAAATAGTTAATTATGTTGCTCCAGTGGTCTGAAATGCTGCCTAAAATGTTGAAGTAGTAATTTATTTTCTAACCCGTATAAATCAGAAATAGGACAAGGGCATGAAACTATACTTGAAATAACAAGATATAGTCAAGTAGACAATGGAATTATACTATGAAGCAAAACAAGAGTAGAATGAAATCATAGAATGATTAAGGTTGGAAAGGACCTAAAGATCATCTAGTCCCAAGCACCCTGCCATGGGCAAGGGTGTCTCACACCAGACCATGTCACTGAAGGCTCTGTCTAACCTGGCCTCTAACACTGTCAAGCATGGAGCATTTACCACATATCTGGGCAACCCATTCCAGTGCCTCACCACCCTCACAGCAAAGAACTTCTTCCTTATAACTAACCTGAACTTACCCTGGTGAAGTTTGAACCCATTACCTCTTGTCCTAACACTACAAACCCTGATGAAGAGTCCCTCTCGGACACCCCTGTAGCACCCCTTCAGATACTCAAAGGCTGCTATGAGGTCTCCATGCAGCATTCTCTTCTCCAGTCTGACCAGCCCCAGTGTTCTGATGATTCTAATCATATAATCATATGTTGGCTTGGGTTGGAGGAGGCCTTAAAGATCATCTAAGTGCATCTAAGAATGCTTTAAACTAGATGTGTTGGAAGGAAACTCTAAGCTAGATGTGTTGGGGAAAGGGGGCATAATTCCATCCCAACACACCCAGTCACTTGCCAGCACCTATAATAAATGCTCGGAGCAATGTAGAGATATTCCAGCTGCTCCAGGCAATGAGGCAGCTTCAACTCGAGCTCGACTCAAATGCCTCTATACAAACGTCCATAGCATGGGGAACAAACAAGAGGAATTAGAGATGTGTGCACATCTATGGGGGTATGGTATCGTAGGCATCACAGAAACATGGTGGGATGGCACCTATGACTGGTGTGTTGGAATGGAAGGTTACAGGCTCTTTAGAAAAGACAGGCTCGGCAGGCAGGGAGGGGGAGTTGCTATTTATGTTAGGGATAGGCTGGAGAGTATGGAACTCTGTCTGGGGACAGATGAGCAGTCAACAGAGAGTTTGTGGGGCAGGGTTAAAGGGAGAACAGCAATGGGAGACATTACTGTGGGGATCTGTTACAGATCGCCTGACCAAGAGGACTCAGTGGATGAAGCGCTCTATAGACAGATAGGAACAGCCTCACGCTTGCAGGCCCTTGTTCTGCTGGGGGACTTCAAACACCCTGATATCTGGTCAAAGGATGGTACGGCCTGGCACAAGCAATCCAGGAAGTTCCTCAATTGTGTGGAAGACAGCTTCCATCTGCAAGTAATAGAGGAGCTGAAAAGGAGAGGTGCCATGCTTGACCTCGTCCTCATCAACAGGGAAGGGCTGGTTGGAAATGTGACTCTCCAGGGCAGCCTTGGATGCAGGAATCATGAGATGATTGAATTTGAGATCCTCGGGACAGTGAGAAGAATGTGCAGCAAGCTCACTGCCCTGGCCTTCAAGAGAGCAGACATTGGCCCCTTCAGGAACATGTTCAGTGAGATTCCATGAGATACAGCCCTAGAGGGCAGGGGGGCCCAAGACTGTTGGTTGATATTCAAGGATTACCTGCTGCAAACTCAGGAGTGATACATCCCTACGAGAAGGAAGAGCCGCAGGAGGGCCAGGAGACCTCCTTGGATGGATAAGGAGCTGCTGAGCAAAATTCGAAAGAAAAAAGAGGTTTATAAAAGGTGGAAGCAAGGACAGGCGGCCTGGGAAGAATACAGGGATGTCATCTTGGAAGCTAGGGACCAGGTTAAGAATGCTAAGGCCCAATTAGAATTAAACTTGGCTAGGGATGTTAAGGATAACAGGAAGGGATTCTATAGGTACATTGCAAATAAAAGGCAGGCCAGAGACAATGTGGGCCCTCTCCAGAAGCTTCTGGGAGAAGTGGTTACCCTGGATTTCGAGAAGGCTGAGGTTCTCAACGATTTCTTTGCCACAGTCTTCACTGACAAATGCTCTGACCACACCACCCAAGTCTTTGAAGGCAATCGCAGGGACAGTGAAAATGAAGACCTGGGGCCCACTGTAGGAGAGGATCTGGTTCGAAATCATCCTAGAAACCTGAATAGGGACCTGATGAAATCCATCTGTGTGTCCTGAAGAAGCTGGCAAATGAAGTTGCTAAGCCACTGTCCGTCATATTTGAAAAATCATGGCAGTCAGGTGAAGTTCCCAATGACTGGAAAAAGGGAAATATAACACCCATTTTCAAGAAGGGGAAAATAGATGAGCCGGGGAACTCCAGGCCAGTCAGTCTCACCTCTGTGAATGGCAAAATCTTGGAGCAGATTCTCCTGGAAGGCATGCTAAGGCATATGAAAACCAAAAAGGTGCTTGGTGACAGCCAGCATAGCTTCACTAAGGGGAAATCCTGCCTGACCAATCTGGTGGCCTTCTATGAAGGGGCTACGGAACTGATGGAGAGGGGTAGAGCAGTTGATGTCATCTACCTGGACTTGTGTAAAGCCTTTGACACTGTCTCCCATGACATCCTTCTCTCTAAGTTGGAGAGACATCAATTTGATAGGTGGACCACTCGGTGGATAAAGAACTGGCTGGATGGCTGCACGCAAAGAGTAGTGCTCAATGGCTCAATGTCCAGCCGGAGACTGGTAACGAATGGTGTCCCCCAGGGATCGGTGTTGGGACCGGTCTTGTTCAACATCTTTGTCGGTGACATGGACAGTGGGATTGAGTGCGCCCTCAGCAAGTTTGCTGATGACTGCAAGGTGTGTGTTTCAGTTGATACATTGGAGGGAAGGAATGCCATCCAGAGGGACCTTGACACGCTTGTGAGGTGGACTGATGCCAACCTGATGAAGTTTAACCATGCCAAGTGCAAGGTCCTCCACCTGGGTCAGAGCAATCCCAGGCAAGCTACAGGTTGGGCAAAGAAAAGATTCAGAGCAGCCCTGCAGAGAAGGACTTGGGGGTGTGGGTTGATGAGAAAATGAACATGAGCCGGCAGTGTGCGCTTGCAGCCCAGAAAACCAACCATATCTTGGGCTGCATCAAGAGAAGCGTGACCAGCAGGTCGCGGGAGGTGATCCTGCCCCTCTACTCTGCTCTTTTGAGACCTCACTTGGAGTATCATATGTAGTTCTGGTGTCCTTAACATAAAAAGGATATGGAACGTTTAGAACAAGTCCAGACGAGGTCCGCGAGGATGATCAGGGGACTGAAGCATCTCCCATATGAAGATAGGATGAGAAAGTTGTGGCTGTTCAGCCTGGAGAAGAGAAGGCTGTGTGGAGACCTCATAGCAGCCTCCCAGTAGCTGAAGGAGGCCTATAGGGATGCTGAGGAAGGACTCTTCATGAGGGACTGTAGTGATAAGACAAGGGGTAATGGGTTCAAACTTAAACAGGGGAAGTTTGGATTGGATATGAGGAAGAAATTCTTTACTGTCAGAGTGTTGAGACAGTGGAATGGGTTGCCCAGGGAAACTTTGAATGCTCCATCGCTGGCAGTGTTCAGGGTTTGGTTGGAGCCTTGGATGGCATGGTTTAGTGTGAGGTGTCCCTGCCCATGGCAGGGTGTTTGGAACTAGATGATCTTAAGGTCCTTTCCAACCCTAACTATTCCGTGATTCTATAGGGCATCTGCAACTTCTCTGGGAAATCCATTCCTGTGACTCACCACACTCACCGTAATAAATTTCTTCCTTATCTCCAGCATAAATCCTTTGGCCCTTGTTTAGTTTCTACCGGTTTTGTAAAAAGTCTATCATTCTTTTAAGCCCCTGTACCACTGTTGTACACCATTCCCAGTTTTATGTATAAAACCTAGGCATTTGGGAAGAGAACTCTTGCATTCGTGTCTGATTTGAACGACAGGAAAATTATATTCTCCCACCCAGTGTGTCATACCATACACGAAGAAAAATTTCTTTTTTTGATGTCTGTAACTGTCCTGGGTTCAGCAGCAGCAGTCATTTTTTCTCCTTCTTGGTAGCTGGTGCAGCTCTGTGTTTTTGATTTTGGGCCTGGGAACAGTGCTGATAACACCAGTGTTTTCAGTTGCTGCTTGGTGATGTTTAGGCTGGCCAAGGACTTTGTGAGTCTCATGCTCTGCCAGGGAGGAGGGGAAGCCGGGGGGAAGGAGAGACAGGACACCTGACCCAGACTAACCAAAGAGGTTATTCCATACCACAGCACGTCATGTCCAGGATGTAGAACGGGGAGCAGAGACCCGGAAGGGTGGTGAGGGTGCACGGTGGGGGGGTGCAGCCGGTGGAGGGTGCACCGGTGGGGGTGCACAGCTTGATCGAGCTGGGTGGTGAGCTATTGTATTCTTTCCCTGTATTTGCCTTGTCATTATTGTTACTGGTGGGGGTGCACTGCGTAGTCGGGCTTGATATTGGATGGTGAGACAATTGTATTCTTTCCTTGTATTTCTCTTGTCATTATTATTATTGGTGGTAGCAGCAGTGATTTGTGTTATACCTTAGTTACTAAACTGTTCTTATCTCAACCTGTGGGAGTTGCATTCTTTCGATTCTCCTTCCCATCCCTCCAGGAGCGGAGGGAAGAAAGAGGGGGAAGTGAGTGAGAGAGCGACTGTATGGGTTTATAGACTTAAACCACGACAGTAACCCTTCCTTATCCTTGACATCTTTCATCACAATCTGCCTTTTCTGCACACTGTAAGTCATCCAGTTAGCCTTTTATTTTTCCACCGCAATGAATTACAAAGAATGCCTTTACCTACACTTTATTGTTCATACCTATGTTAGTAAAGTAAACATTTCCAAGATGGAGACTTGTTCACTGGATCATGAGCATCCACAGTGCTAAATCTATGTTTGAAAGATATTGCTGGCTTTCCAGACTCACATCATTAAAGAACTAAAAAAAAACGCAAAGAACAAAAAAAAAACCCAAAACCTGGGTATAGAACTATATAATCACTGTCCTAATGCAGTAACGGCAATTTGCATGCTGGATTGTGATACGCAGCTTATTGAATAGTTATATATATTTGAAAATTAAACCAGTACATAAGTGAAACAGAGAAAATGATGACATATAAAGGAAAAAAAAGACTACAGTTAAAACGTATGAATATAAGCATGAACTTATTTATATATTGGATCATGTAGGAGGAATTAATAAATTTCAGTCTTTTGTCATTTTAGTTTATAAGTGACCTGCACTTTGAAGGTTACGTATTTTTATTTCATCATAATTTTAAAGCTGTGAAACTCACATGATTGGATATCAAAAGTACTTTTTTTTTAAGTAGAGGTTAATAAGATTTTGCTATGAAGATTTCTGTGATGTTTCAACTTCATTCAAACACTGACTCATCTCTGAAGGACATTGTAATTTAGTAATAATGAATTCATATCAATGATTCTTTACTTTGAACATTATACTTCCTTTCTACAGATGCAATATTTAGAAGACAATTAATTATCTTAAGCAGGTGATTTTGTAACTATAACAGTCTAAGTATCTTGTTGAAGAATAAGATTGAAAATTCAACATCTTTGTGATTTTTTTCTTTGTGGTATTTTGCAATAAGGTTGATGGAGTGGAACTTGTCTGGCTAAATGGTAACATCAGCACAGTAGAAGATGCATATGTGGTAAGCACCTGATGCTGTTAGAGAGAATGGCAAAAAAAAAAAAAATAAACACTTCTATAAAACATTTAACTTATTCTAAGTAAATGCCTAGTGTGTGTCATCTGAATTGTGTTATAAACTGTATTTACTATGTGGGAATTCTAAGGTGTCAGATTTAGACAACCAGATTTAGTCTCGTGGATCCACTGAACAGATGTGCAAATGATATGGTAATTTGACCATCAAATCTGCTCAACCTCCCAGCACTTAAGAAATTATAGAGGCAAATTGAAAATACACAAACAATCAAAAACCACAAACAAATAGTAAAACAGGGAATAAGTTTTCACCTATGTTTTCACCTTTCTTGTAGAAGCGAGCAAGAAAAAAAGCAGAAACGATGCCAGGGATTACCAATTATGATTTCCGTAAAACATAGCTTAATGGAGCAAAATTAATGAGATGGTGAATAGCCAGAAAGTCATAATGGATTTTTACTACAGCTCCCTATTTTACCAAATATACCCTCATGAAGAATTTCCAAGTATCATGGTACAAGGTTAACAAATGAACCCAAAATCCACAATAACTACATGTCCACAAATAATAAGTCTTCATTGTCTCTTCACTGAAGTTATCCTACTTTAAAAGATCAACAGATAACAAAATGTCACACACCACAAATTAAAATAAAGCTTTACACTTTAAAATAAGCACAGTGCCCGGGAATTCCCATCTCACATAGCAATAATGTACAAATCAAATGAATAATCCAAGTCATTTTACAGATAAATAAATCTTGGAAACTAGGAGTTGATCATTACAAAAATGACTCAAGTCTGAAACTATGTAACTGCCCATCAAGGAAATAAGGAGCCTGATGCCAGAACTGAAAACACTCCAAACTTCACGTTCTTTCAAATAGTCTACTGAAGTGAAATTAACTGTTTAGTCTTGTTTTCAAATTTGATTTATTAATATAGCTGAAGTCAAGTAAAAAAACGACAGATATGGTCAAACCCAGACACATTATAAATTACCTTCCAGTAAAATCAGCAGTTTTAGCAGTTAAGCTTTCATCATTTTAGAACAGAGCAGTATAGATAACCACAGAGTATGGCATATTTGGTAAAATGCACAAAAGATAGTAATTTAGATCAGTGAACTTGGTAGAGAGACACCTGGATTCATTCTGCACTCTGTCATTATCTTTGCATGTGGCCTTGGGAAACCAGTGCCACTCTACCTCCTCCAGTTTTTATGTGCAAATAGGAACAGTAATACTTTCCTGATACCACATTCTGTCAACTCCTAAGATTGTGCATCTGCAGAAATAAAATAATTCTAGCTATGCTGACGGAGTTAAAACGGCAAAATCTTTCTCATATGGATGGAGTTTACTGTTAAATACTTTTTATGCAGTTATAATCTGCTTCTGTTCAAGAAGGGTAGTGCCCTATGCAGATACAAAATACCTTCTTGTGAAGATAACTAAATGCAATCCCTTAGGTTTTTATCAGTGTTTTTCTACATCCTTTTGTGAAATGAGGCCCCAAGGGTGCTTCAAAGCCCAGCAAGTTGCCTATGTTGCATGCCAGTGAGTCATCTTTAATACTGATTCTGGCTAATGGTATTTCCGGAGAGGACTGGTGGCACAATAATCCAACAGTGCTCATCATTCTCCAGCCCTGATGTATTTTTGTAGGTACTTCGACTTACTGTTTCTAGCTGTTATCACCTTTGTACGTTGCATGATTTTAAGAGAAAATATTGTCCATAGTATTTTCTTATAGGATTTCTCAGATTTTTCTACCTGAGCTTTGATATTACCTATCTTAGAGGCAGGTGGAATTTCTATAGAGCTTAAATTTAGTGTAGCAGCCACAGATATTCAGATTCCTGGAGACTGTAGTTCAGCATACTCCCCTCAGCCCCCTTCTAATCCTGTCTACTGATGAACAATTTGATCATTTTTTGTATGAAAATGCCCTACATCTAACAAATGAAAACAGTATGCATATTACACAC
Organism: Amazona ochrocephala; assembly: GCA_039720435.1. NCBI lineage: Eukaryota > Metazoa > Chordata > Aves > Psittaciformes > Psittacidae > Amazona > Amazona ochrocephala. The sequence goes on from CM077877.1 coordinate 59,656,962, forward strand.
ATATTTCAATGTCCTGGCTTTAGATTGTCAGGATTTCAGAATTTTAGAGATCTAGAGATGTATGCTTGCTAGCAATTGTTCTCAAAAAGAAATATGAAATTTCTCATTAGCTCTTCCCTCCAATTTTTATTTTTTTTTTATTGTTTTCAAGAGTCATTGTTATGCTTTAGGTATAGATTGCAGAATAATTCTTTTTGTTTCCAGGAATTTTTCTGTATAGTATAAAAGAAAGTGAATAATGTTAGAAATTACTTATCCTGACCAAAGTCGATAGAGAAATGAAAATACACAGGAATTAGTGTAGTGTATGTTAATAGAAATTAAGCATAATTCCGTCCTCAAAACTTTAGGCTAAATGTAAATGCTAGAATGAGCAATACCTTTATATCCATAACAATATGTTACACTTAATGTTAAGATAACAAAAACAGAGAAAAAAGAATAACTAAATGGGTAGATTACACTAAGATTCTATGTAATAATAATTATTATAATAATTAGTCTTAGGTTTTTCCATGGCATTTGACTCAAAGAACCTGACATGAATTCATTTCTGAGCTACTCTTTTTCAACTGTTGCATACAAAAACAGGTATATAAGACACTGATACACCCATTCTACAGTGCAGTATTATTATTATCTAATGAGTAAACTTATAGCCTGTGTGGAAACCTGATACCATCCTTTTTTGGTTGGTGATTCAGAGAAAACTCCAGGAACAAACTTGCCAATGAAGTTTTAAATTGGCAAGCAGGTAGTCTTTATTGCAGCACCAGGAGACGGGGGATAGCTCCTCCTAACCTGTGTCCCCTTATTGCTACACAAGCAGTCCTTATATAGCTACCGAGGACACATGCATATTCATGAAGCTATGTATGGATTACATCATTTTCCAGAAAGTTCCCCACATGCGTGCAAAAATGTGGTGGTGGTCTCCGAGGGTCGTTTACTTCTTCCAACAATCTTCATCACTGCTGGCAGCCTTTGAAGCACCCCCAGTAGATGCTTATACCAGCTTAATCGGCTCATTAGCACCACAGACATAATAATCATCCCATCCTCCTGCTTATCAGTTAGTTTAACTGCAGCCCATCCTGGGCCCCTGCCATTCTAGATACTCCCTATCTTTACTTCCTGTTCTTCTAGCCTGTTTTTCTTACACTCATTTTGTACTAAGGTCATAAAGGCCTAAACTACATCAACTACAACAGTCTATCTTGTACAAGAATCCTCAGTACGTTCTCTAGCTGTACTCTGTATTTTTTCTCTGTATATGATGCATCTCAGTAATTTTCTATTACTACTGTTACAAAACCATCAAACTTAACATTACTTGAAATTGTTTCTAAAGGTTTATAAATTTCAGTTTGTAATTTTGTACACACACACCCCCCCCTTGTCTCCTTGGCTGCGGGCTTTTTGTTTTGTTTGGGGGTTTCGTGGCTTTGGTTGGTTTTTTTTGTTTGTTTGTTTGTTTAATTTTTTTTCATACACATCCTTCTAAGATAATTTATTTGGTTTTGAATGCTTTTTTTTAATGATTCTTACCTATGGTTCAGGCTGAGTTTTCATTACCAGTATGTCTTGCTATCATCCTTTTAATAAGTTGTATCTTCTTTTATGTAATATACTGCACCATTTCTAGGGGTTTCTTTGGATGCACTTATGGTACAATTTTAATTTGGAACAGGAAAAAGCATTTGACATGCAGCCAAAACACAGCTACACTGAAGCAAGCCCCACTGAAATGCTTGTGAGATTAGCTACTGAGGTCTTCAGTACTAAGTTTTGTTCTTCAAAGCCATTCTTATTTTGCCATGGTACTTTCCAATAGGAAGGGTTTCTGTAATGCAAACCCCTCATAAACATAATCCATCTTCTACATATAAAATTGATTGTAACATTCTTTTTTCTTTCTGTTGACTGTGCTCAAGCCCTGAATGTCTTCCCTGCAAGAGGCCCCTGCTGTTTTACCTAGCTTTGTCAGCTCAAAGGCAAAGGTCACCCCTACAGAAATGTTTGTCTTCTTTTTGGGCTCTGTACTTCATCAGTCCTGCTTCATTTCTTTTTGTTTCCTTTCTCTACAAATGCCTAAAAGCCTTTTTTTCCTTATGTTCCATCAGTCTACATCTGGTGTCAATGCACTTCCTTCTCAGTGCTCACCTCCCTCTTTCCACCCAGGTTGTGTCTCAGGTCCGTTCAGGAGCGTGCAGCTTAGTGCTCTGCAGTGAGGCCTCTACTTGCACTTACAGGGAAAGAGATACAAAAGAAAAGCAAATTGCAACCAAAACCAGAATGCAATTTAAACTCAGATAAAAGGTTATTTAAAAAAGGCAGGAAGAATTGCCTGGCAGCTGAAGTCATTGAATTTATCTACATGTCCCATTGCTATAATTCCCTGTCTTAAGTACTAGAATACTAAGGGGGAAAAAAAAATTAAATCTGAGTCATTACACATTGCATTCAACTTTTTCTTCTTATATTGATTTTCCTACACAGAGTGCTACCCACAGAATAACATGACTGTTGTATATGTATTCTTGTTAAGAAATGTAATATTTTTATACTTGACTTGCATGTGTAAGTTTTTTCACCAGGTAATTTTTTGCATTGCTTTTTCAGAAATGTTATGTGTTAAACAGATGTTCCATGTTCAAAACTTATTTATTTATCCATTGTTGCAGCCAAATTTTCTTTGAAGCATGAAAAGGTAAATTTAGAAATTTAGAGCTCTTTCCCAAGAAACAGGTGACTATTGGTATTTGTACCCCTAAAATATCTCCAGTCCTAACCTGTTCATTTAAAAGACTTATACAGAATATACCAAATATGACCTGCTTCCCACCAGAATTTTCAACTAAACAGCATAGACAGGATGCCATATAGGTTAATTATATAAATTCTGTAACATAATGCTAGATGTGTGGTGCCTTCAGATATCAAATAATGACCCGGTAATATAATGAAATTTAAAGAGGACTCTTAATTAGAAAGGCAAATAATATTAGAACAGCAAAAGTATACTTTAAATTGAAATTTTAAGTTAGTAATGAGAATTAAAGGTTTAAATTAATGTTGTTTTTAAATCTGAAGTGTAATGTGGATAACATGCAGGCATATTTATTTTATCTTACTGGTAAGATAAAGATAAGTTCTGTGTTAGTGCCATTTATTTTTTCATGCTTTGTGAGCAGGTACTGTGTGAACCCAGGGCATCTTATCACTTGGGTAGACTCATTAACACATGATTAAAGTTTTGTATAAACCACTGCCAAAGTTCAGAAGTCCTATGTTTCTGTCTTTACTGCCAAGTCATTGCACTGCTGACTTCAGCTAAGGCTCAAGTCATAGAATCATAGAATAGTCCACAGCTTATGCAAATGATGTGTAAGTGGGAACTCTTTTGGTGTATATTAGCTGGTTAATCCAGTGAGAAACATCAGAACAGAGCTTGTGTGTACCTCTGTGGAATGGACTTTGTAATATATGAATCCCCACTTAATAATTAATTTAATCTTACCTTCAAACAAGTCCATGACTAATGTCCTTTCTTGGGCCGAATGGCCATGAAGTTAGTGAAATCTGGTTTATGTCAGCACTGAACTGAACCCTGTGTGTTTTGCCAGAGAAAGCTGGTATTGTGATGCTTGCTTATGTTAAATTAATATTCTGTTGCATAACAAAGTAAGCTATACTGTTGCATTTAGATCTTAAAGATCTATGAAATGTTTCAAAAATCGCTAGGAAACAATATTAAAGAATACTATTGCAAGCATTAGCAAGCATGTCTAAGATAAAAGTCTGAATTGATCAATATAAGCCTGCATCCAACTGATATATTTGTATTATTTATTTGAAATAGCCTACATGGATGTTTACCAAACAAGAACAATCCAAAGACCTAGGTGACTTATTTTAAAGAATAACATAGTTTGCTTAATTTGTCTTCGCTATACCTGAGTATACTTCTCTGTATTTCTTTTTATAATGTTGAAAAATGTACCTTATCTTTGAAAATGTATCATATGAAGTATACCTTTAAATTGTGTTCTAAGTTTTCAGGGGAGAAAACCTTACTCATATCCTGTTTGGTTAATCAGCACCAAATATAGACAAAACCAGAATGCTACAAATATCACCCATTCCCTTCAAGCATTGAGGAAAATACGTAGTAAGCATATGATGCTTTTATCTAGCTATTATGGTGCTGTTATACAGTATTGCTAAAGTTGGTGAGATATTGTCAAGTAAACCAGTTACAGACTGTAAGTGCTCCATTAAAAAAATAATGGATTCAGTTTGTTAAAAACAGGACAAAAATTCACCAGGCTCCTTTCTGGCTTCCCCTTGGGGTTGCCCTGTTGTTAAAACCTTAGGAGGAAGAGGAGGTGATTGAAGAGGCTCAGTGAGACCCTGGATTGCCATACAGCTCTGTAGGGTGCAAAGCCGTCACTCCAGAGCTTCTTCCAGCCTTGCTGTTGACACCTCAACCCCAGGAAGAATTCTCTGAGACCAGATTTGAACTCACAGCTGGATTCTTCTAAGTACACCAACGTGATCCTAATCACGCATACACCTCATTCCTGTCCTACCACTGTGACTTTTCCATAGCAAGAAATCAGGTGTGGACCCTGGATGGCATCTGTGGCATACCAGAAATTTCTATGACCCTATTATTTGCATTTTGACCTAGTCACTCTTGTGACTCTAGACAGGCAAGAATATTTTCAGGGTATTTTATGAAAATCTGGTAGGAGTAACAGACATCTGGAACAATTCCTATGTAATAAAAATGGAACAAACCTTTTACTTTAAGTGCTTGCACTTCCACAGTGAACAAGAAAAGCCAGCAGCACATTTTCAAGTTTAACCCCAGCTGGCAACTAAGTATCACACAGCCACTTGCCCACTCCTCTCTGGTGGAAGGAGAATCAGAAGGATAAAAGTGAGAAAACTCCTGGGTCAGTTTAATTGATAAAGCAAAAGCTGTGAGCACAGCAAAACAAAACAAGGAGTTCATTTGTCACTTCCCCTTGGCAGGCAGCTGTTTGGCCATCTCTGGGACAGCAGGGTTCCATCACGTAGAACAATTACTTGGGAAGATAAATGCCATCACACTGAACGTCTCCCCTTTCCTCCTTCTTCCCCAGCTTTACATGCTGAACATGACATCATGATATGGGATATCGCTCTGGTCAGCTGGGGTCGGCTATCCTGGCTGTGTCTTCTCTCTTGTGCACCCTCAGCCTGCCCACTGGTGGGGTGGGGTGAGAGGCAGAAAAGGCCTTGACTCTGTGCAAGCACTGCTCAGCAGTAACTGAAACATCCCTGTGTTAGCATGGTTTTATCACAAATCCAAGACATAGACCCATGCTAACTACTGTGAAGAAAATTAACTCTATCTCAGCCAAAACCCAACACATGCGTGCTTGAACATTTGCCATGATCATTATTCAGTCTTCTTTGTATGATGGACTGCAATAAAAAATAGAAGTGACCACAATTTAGATCACACGAACCTTTGATGATGTAGTAAAGGAAGATAGTTACGCCAATCTAGTTATAGCTACTGGTAGTGTAATAACAAAACTAAAAATTTACAGGTGAGAGAATCAGAAAAATGAAAAACCTGCTGGTTACAATACTGAATCTGAATTAAAAACAAGTAAATATTTGAACAAGTCTTAACAACAACTAAAAAGTGTTGCAAATATCCAAATGCCTTACATATTCATACATATTACCAGTTATTAATGCCTCCAGTCTATTCTGACTTGCTAGCAACAGCACAATTCTGGAAATTACACAGCTTTGAAACTCTTGCATGAAACATAGCTTTCATGTCCACAGACGCTTTCTCACAAGTTTTTCAGAGAGCTGTACAAGCATTTATACTTAGGTAATTAATAAAATGGCATCTGGGTTATCAGGCATCATTCTAAAACACTACAACAATTTGAAATAAGTTTGCAAGCTTAAGCATGCTTTTTCTACGAAAAAGAAGTAAATGGAAAGAAAGGTTACAAAAATCACAAGCTTCATATAGTAATTTGTTTTGCAACTGCATTGCTTGAAAAATTTCAAGCAAACTTAATGAAAATTCTTTGTCTTTTAGTCCTGACTACAGTGCTATAAAAATTTGTGAGAGCATGCTTAACTTTGAGGACCAGTGTAGCTCACATCAAAGGTGTCCTTAGGGAGCTTTCAGCATACCTTAGTTTACATGAATAAGATAATGTTCAGTACATAGGACTGTTTTCTCTATTTTATTGAAATCACATGCATGCAGAGAAATAAATCCATAACTTTGCATAATATTGTGGCAAAAAATGTCCTGTAAAAGCACCTGCAAGTACAACTCTGATTATGATTATAGTTTATGTTATTATGCTCTAGCTAAGAGGATCATTATAGTATATATATAATTATGTATATATATATGGTGCCATGATTAAACTGCTTTTTCTTGAAGAACTTTGAATTTATGTTCAAACAGCTTTTATATTCATAAGCTCACAACACTACTCCACACATCCCCAGAGAGCAGTCCAGGAAAGACTAATCAAAGTACTGGCACTTATTCTACTACAATGTACATTTCTCTCAGTACTGTAGTAAGTCGAAGTCAAACCCACTTAAGCCCCTCTATATAACATGTTTAATTTCATCTGTGATTTGGATTAACCTTTAAAAAAGAAAGAAAATGTCTGCTGCAGAACTGAATAAGGGCTTTTGCTATTTGGGTCATATATTGGGCTCAGTCTTGACATCTGAAGGCAATGAAGAATTTGGCAGAGCCATAACTGTAAGACCGCCCATAAGTGGTTGTCAGAAGGGGGAATGGGGGAAGGGGGGGAGAAGGTATGGAAGGGGAAGGAAAGTAGGAAGTGGGTGAGTAGAGAAAAAAAATAATAGTTTCAGCCTCTGTTTTTGGGTTTCTTTTTAATCAGAGGGGTTTTTTTGTGCTAAGAACGAAATGATGTCTGAGCCAGCCTCTTGACTTCAGATGTAATAATATTCTGTTAGGTGTTATAAATAGCAGGAATAGCCCTGGATTATGTATGGACTTGCATACGTTCAAACATTCAATATTTTTGACTAGCTGCAACTAATGGAACAGATTTTCAAAGCAAACCTTCCATCCTAGCAATTTAAATAAATTGCTAACAAGAAATTTTTTTATGACATCAAGTAAAACATTGATAGGTTCAGCAGTGACTTGAGGCATGTTTAGACCCTGTAATGGAGCACAGCCAGAGAGCTCACCTAAGATGGTACTTCCACTTCAAGCAAAACAAATTGGCATGAAAGGTAGTTGTTTGGTCCCAAAAGGAGTATAGCTGCATAAGAATAGTTCCATATCTATACTAATAATCCTTGCCTCACAGATGTTTTCTTAACAGTGCTTTTACTGATGTGGATATTATGTCACATATAATGTCATGTAATAGCAGACACAACACATTTATTTCTAGTCCTAAAATGAATAAATCAACTCTTGCACATTTAGGTGAATTTTGCAACACTTTAACAGAAGCAATCATGTTATTTTCAGTTTTGATTATTTCCTTTTTCTTCATCACCCATTATCTGTATTTCTGATGAGGCTTAATCTTTATGGTAGAAATTTCAATACTCAGCACATTTTGTAGGAAAACAAGGCCTTTGGTATTTGGCTATTTCTGTCCTTTGAACATAAACAGAAAAACTCAGCATTCCAGATTGTCTCCTCTGATATATTCATGCTTCTCATTTGGGAAGCTCATCCTATACATTAATAAACATTCATTGTTGAACTGAAAGTGTTTGCCAACATAATGTGAGAACAAAGCATGCTGTGGTTGGAAATGGATCCAGGAGAGGTATATGCTTCCTTCTTCTTCAAGACCTAATAGGGCTTCTGATGATGTCTAATTTGACAGGCCCTTTATTTTTTTTTTTATTTACAGTATTTATTGAATAATAAAATTTCTCTGAACCTCATGGTAATCTCATAATGTTTATCTTGAATGCTAAAACTATTACGAAAGTGATGAACTGTTTATTCCTACTCCTATAGATTTACATGTGACATCAGACAGGGGTCATTTTTTTCATTCCTCTTGCTCCCCATAGCTTTTAAAGTTAATCAGAAGCACGAAAAAGTTGTCATATCTTAATATTACTCTGAAGATGAACATACCTTTTTCTCTGTTCTATTAGTTAAAGTCAGATTTCTCTTTTCTTTCACTGTCTAGCAGTTTAAGGTAGATATGTAGATATGGAACTGCAGAGGTCAAGTCTTGTATTAGTACTCCCATATGTTATCAAGAATATTTTTTGTCTTCTGAAAAATCCAAACCTGCTTTCTAGGTTCAAATAGTAATACAGGAAGGCTTTACTATTTCTCAGAGATCTAACTTTTATATCTCTTCTTTCTGATGAGATCCAACCAAAGAAATATTAATTTATTATTCACCAAAACCACTATGTATGATATACAAAGATGTTTCCATACTTACATAAATAAACAAATTCTGACAGTAGATTTCTATAAGATAAATCCCCAAGTCAAATCTCCAGACAAAGCAGACAAGAAACAGACCCTACTTCCTGAGCTCAGATTGCTGCAATGAGAAGCTTATGCTACTGCAACCTCTAGTCATGTTCATGTAGAATCATAGAATTGTAGAGCAGTTTGGGTTAGAAAGGAACTTCAGCGATAATCTAGTCCACTCCCCCCGGCTATGGGAAAGGATATCTTTCATCAGACCAAGGTGCTCAAAGCCTGACCTTGCACATTTTCAATAATGGGGCATCCACAACTTCTCTGGATAAGCTGTTCTAGTGTTTTACCATCCCCATTGTAAAAAGTGTCATCCTTATGTTCAACCTAATCTTATTGTTTTTCAGTTTGACACCATTTACACTTGTTTCATCACTACAGGCTTAGTAAAAAGTCTTTCTCCATCTTTCTTATAAGCTCCCTTTGAGTACTGAAATGCTACAATCAGGTCTCACCAGCCTTCTTTTGTCCAGGCTGAATAACCAAAACTCAGCCTCCCTTTATAGGAGAGGTATTCTAGCCCTCCAGTCATTTCTGTGTCCCTCCTTTGGTCTGTTTTGATATATCCATGTCTGTCTTCTGTTGAGGGTCCCAGAGCTGGACGCAGTACTACAGGTGGAGTCTTATGAGAGCAGAGTAAAGTGGAGAGAATCACCTCCCTCAACCTGCTGGTCACACTTCTTTTGATAGACTCCAGGATATGACTGGCTTTCTGGGCTCCAAGTGCACATTGCTCATGTTGAAAGTTTTGTCCACCTGTACTTCCAAGTCCTTCTCCTCAGGACTGCTCTCAATCCATTCTCCACCCAGCCCCTATTTGTGTTTGGGATTGCTCTGATCAATGTGCAAGACCTTGCATTTTGCCTTGTTGAACTTCACGGAGTCACTACCAGCCCAGTTCTCCAGCCTGTCAAGATGCCCATGGATGGCATTCCTTCCTGCAAGTGATGTATTGAGGTGAGAGCTGGTGTAATTTCTCTAAGCATTTATATTTCCAAAAGTCTTCCAAAATATGTGTCACTGGAGGTAGAACAGTTGCACTTTGAGTCAGAGAAGTAAATACATTGAAGGCTTACATGTTGAGGCACCTCTTTGTACAGAAATATGATTCATTTATGCATGGCCATTATTACAAATGATGTGAAATTAATTAGTCTTATAATTATTTCTATGAATGTCGCTGTTTACATGACAGACATTGCCAGCATCAGATAAGATAAACAATTGCTATATGAAAGACTGAATTTGGAAGAGGTTTACTTTTGCCCTGGCAGTGAAATATACAAGAAAAGACTTTTTCTCCTCATCTTATACAGCAAAAAGAGGGGCTTCATTTCCCCCCACTGCCCCCCCCCCCGATCTTGTATTCATTGTTTGAATAAAGGATGAAAACAGCTTGACATCTGTTGAGATGGGAGTTCATTCAAAAGTCACACATTTTTGCTTCAATTCTGAACTCTGTGTTGTGAGCAGACTCTCCAAAGTTTGCTGTCCTTGTTTCCAATGGAGTTGCCATTAAGTGTACTAGAATAACGAAGTAACATTTTTTGTCTATCGACTTTGTATTCCTTATCTTTCAAAAGATTTGCCTACAGCTCACTCACAGACAGATGATTTTAAAGGTACACTTCCCTATGGATCTACCACAACTCAGAACAATGCTTTGGGAGTACACAACATGATATCACAACAGAAGTCATTAAAAAAAAAAAAAGAGAAAGAAAAGCAGAAAGGGGCACTTAGCTTATACATACTGAGAACCTCTTAGGCAGTTCCAATGAAACAGCATACTACTAGTTACTCTCCTATATTTTCCTCATCTTAGAATACCCAAGACAGGATTATGCCATTAAAATCCAGTGATTAATTTTTCACATTCATGATTTTTCTTTGTTTTGAAAGGAAGATATCTATCAAAACATGAGCCAGCAGTGTGCACTTGCAGCCCAGAAAGTCAACCGTATCCTGGGCTGCATCAAAAGGAGTGTGACCAGCAGCTTGAAAGAGGTGATCCTGCCCCTCTACTCTGCTCTTGTGAGACCTCACTAGGAATATTGTGTGCAGTTCTGGCGTCCTCAACAAAAAAAAGGACATGGAACTGTTGGAACAAGTCCAGAGGAGGGACACGAGGATGATCAGGGGACTGAAGCATCTCCCATATGAAGATAGGATGAGAAAGTTGTGGCTGTTCAGCCTGGAGAAGAGAAGGCTGCATGGAGACCTCATAGCAGCCTTCCAATATCTGAAGGAGGCTTACAAGGATGCTGGGGAGGGACTCTTCATGAGGGACTGTAGTGGTAGGACAAGGGGTAATGGATTCAAACTTAAACAGGGAAAGTTTAGATTGGATATGAGGAAGAAGTTCTTTACTGTCAAAGTGTTGAGACAGTGGAATGGGTTGCCCAGGGAAGCTGTGAATGCTCCATCACCGGCTGTGTTCAAGGCCAGGTTGGATAGAGCCTTGGGTGGCATGGTTTAGTGTGAGGTGTCCCTGCCCATGGCAGGGGGGTTGAAACTAGATGATCTTAAGGTCCTTTCCAACCCTAACTATTCTATGATTCTATGATCCTATATGATGATTTTTTTTTTCTCAGCCTGTGCCTGGTAAGGAGGGTCAGTTCATAAGCCAATCTTTTTTAATGTTTCTGTCAAATGATATTTTTTGCAAAATTCCCAGGGAGCAGTTGGTTGTTCAAAATTAAGCTACCTGTCTCTCAAACAAATGAAAGACTTACCTGGAGTGTTTCACTCCTTTTAAGGTTAGGGTTAGCTGGCCCATCTGATTTTTAAGATAATTTGTAGTAAACCAAACCAGACAGATGAAATTCTTCCCAGTCAACATGCTACACTAACGACATTTGAATCTTTATTTCTGGAACCAAATATAACATTTTCAAGTTTCATATAAAAGAGTTACCCACAGTTGTCTTTGGCATTCTCTTGTTTTAGATAAATAACATGAAGTATTTCAGTGGAAAAGCATTAGCAATGTGCCAGACCTTGAAGTTCTGTGAGAAATTCCTAAGTTCTTACCTTGCTGGCAGAAACAATTTTTGAAAATGTTAATAACAACTGGACTGCTGTAATGGATGCATTTAGACTTTTAAGGACAGGCAGACTGGGTATGCCAGGAGGGTGGTTGGACATTTACCTGAGAAACAGGAATGTATGAAGATATGCTTTCAGATGAGTCAGGAGCTAATCAAGAGTTTATGGGTCAAGATAAGCAGGCATGGGAGCTGCTGTAGTGGTTATTTGTTATAAACCTGTACTGGCCTTAGCTGGGATAGACTTAATTTTCTTCATAGTAGCTAGCATGGGGCTATGTCTTGGATTTGTGATGAAAACAGTATTAATAACACAGGGATGCTTTAGTTGTTGCTGAGCAGTTCTTGCACAGAGTCAAGGTCTTTTCAGCTTCTCACATCACACCACCAGTGAGGAGTCTGGGGGTGCACAAGAGGCTGAGAAGGGACACAACTGGGACAGCTAACTCTAAACCACTAAAGGGATATGCCATACCATATGTAATCATGTCCAGCAATAAAAGCTGGGAGAAGAAGGAGGAAGAGAGAGACATTCAGAGTTAAGCATTCGTCTTCCCAAATAATCATCACACAAGATGGACCCCTGCTGTCCTGGAGATGGCTGAACACCTTCCTGCCAATGGAAAAAAAACAGCTGGAAAGAGTGGTTGATACACCAGATGATGGTGCCACCATTCAGAAGGACCTGTACAGGCTGAAAAAATGGTCTGACATTCGTGAAGTTCAACTGCAGTAAATTCAAAATCAGGCATATGGCGGAACAGAACAGACTGGGGCCAGACTTCCTGGAAAAAACTCTGCAGAGAAGGAACAGGGCATCTGGTGGGCAACAAGCAGTCTACAAATCAGAAATGTGCTCTTGAAACAAAGGCCAACGGCCTCTTGAGATACACAGCTTAGAGTTCTGCCAGCAGGCTGAGAGAGGTGGTATTTCCCCTCTACTCAGTACTGGGTCTAGGTCTGGGTACCATTCTTGCCACAAACAAAAGACAGACTAGGGATAATGTGGGGTCCCTCTGGAAGCTAACGGGAGAATTGACTACCCTGGATTTGGAAAAAGCTGAGGTCCTCAATGACTTCTTTGAATTAGTCTTTGTGGAATAATTAGGAAATACGGGATAATTAGGAATTAAACTTATATTTTAAATGTAGCATTGTCCACACATAAGGGAAAACGGACTTTCGAGGCCTCTCAGGGCGAGATGCAGCCGCACCGGGTATGCCAGGAATGTGCACTCCACCGCAATTCCCGTGGCAACGCGAAGACGAAGCGTAGGGCGAGGTGGAGATCTCGCAGTTACGCTTTGTCCTAACTTCAGCACAAAGACGGGAACGAGATGGTACAAGACACTGATAAGCTGTGTAACTGGCAACACTGACCGGAACGAGATGGTGCAAGAAGCTGATAAGCTGCGTGGTAGAGTGAGGTGGAGACCTTGCAAAAGCCGATAAGACTTCTTACCCTGGGCCAGCAGCCTGTCATCTTTTGACAGAATGCCGTCCTCAGTGTAGACTTTGCTTCATTATAACGTCATTATAATGCAATTACTCACTCATCTCTAATGAGACCCCCACTCCAAAATGAGATCAACCCTCTCTGAGTAATAATAATAGTACGTATGACTAGAGTCACTCAAGCTCCACCTTAAAGATAAAAAATAATATAAAAAGACCCAAGAAAGAGGGGGATATTAGGGGAAGATACCATCGTGGACGAGTTAAGGAAGATAACATCAACCGACTCCTGGGACTGGTCGACGGGCTGGACCTCTCTTCCCCCCCCATAGGGACGCCTGTGGGTAAGACTCGCACTGTATCCAGTGCTTTCCTAGGAAAAACTTAGAATCTCTATAGAGTTATTCTTATTTGTCACCTGTATCTTTTAGAGCTCAGCTGTGTCAACTTTATCAAGTGCTTGTATTCATGTAACTATCATATGCACGTGCTTTTGCAGACAGTATTTATCACCGGCAATCCATAAGAACCTGTACCTGTTGCACCAATAAATTTAGTTAATAAGTCATACTGTTTTGATATCTAATTGTCACTACATTAATAAACTGCACTGTTTCACTGAACGCGACCCCATCTCTCAGTGTGGCCGTGAGAATTCAGGAGCACGATTTGACTGACAGTATGGTGCATTATCAGCGAATCCGGAATTAATACGTGCCCGGACTGATAGTTGCATCTGATTGTACCCTATCAGTGAATCCGGAATTAATACGCGTCCGGACTGAATTATCAGTGAATCCGGAATTAATACGCGTCCGGACTGAATTATCAGTGAATCCGGAATTAATACGCGTCCGGACTGAATTGTCAGTGAATCCGGAATTAATACGCGTCCGGACTGAATTATCAGTGAATCCGGAATTAATACGCGCCCGGACTGAATTGTCAGTGAATCCGGAACCAGACGCGCCCGGACTGATAGTTGCAGAGTGAAGCCGCTCCTGGCCCCTCTAATACAGTAAGGGGTTCATTCCCCCACACTCTTTAACGCAACGGTCTTCACTGGCAAGTGCTCTGACTACACTGCCCAAGTCTTGGAATGAAATTGCAGGGACTGTGAGAAGGAAGTTCTTAGGCCCACTGTAGGAGAGGATCAGGTTCGAAATCATCTTAGGAAACTGAATGCGCACAAGTCCATGGGACCTGATGAAATCCATCTGCAGGTCCTGAAGGAGTAGGCAAACGAAGTTGCTAAGCAGCTGTCCATCATATCTGAAAAATCATAGCAGTCAGGTGAAGTTCCCGATGACTGGAAAAAGGGAAATATAACCCCCATTTTCAAGAAGGGAAATATAGAAGACCTAGGGAACTACAGACCAGTCAGTCTCACCTCTGTGCCTGGCAAAATCTTGGAGCAGATTCTCATGGAAGGCATGCTAATGCACGTGAAAAACAACGAGGTGCTTGGTGACAGCCAACAAGGCTTCATTAAGGCGAAATCCTATCTGACCAATTTTGAGGTCTTCTATGATGGGGATACTGAACTGATGGACAGGGTAGATCAGCTGATGTCATCTCCCTGGACTTGTGCAAAGCGTTTGACACTGTCTCACATGATATCCTTGTGTCTAAGTTGGAGAGACATCAGTTTGATAGGTGGACCACTCGGTGGATAAAGAATTGGCTGGATGGCTGCACGCAAAGAGTTGTGGTCAGCAGCTCAATGTCCAGGTGGAAACCAGTTAAAAGTGGTGTCCCTCAGGGGTCATAGGTGTTGAGGCTGGTGTTGTTCAACATCTTTGTTGGTGATATGGACAGTGGGATTGTGTGAACCCTCAGCAAGTTTGATGCCAACACTAACTTATGTGGTTCAGTTAACAGGCTGGAGGGAAGGAATGCCATCCAGAGGGACCTTGATATGCTTGAGATATGGGTCAATACCAGCCTCATGGAGTTCAACCAAGCCAAGTGCAAGGTCCTACACCTGGGTCCGGGCAATCCCAGGCACAGCTACAGACTGGGTGGAGAAGTGATTCAGAGCAGCCTTGCAGAGCACTTGAGGGCGTTGGTTGATGAGAAACTGAACACGAGTTATTGGAGCAAGTACAGAGGAGGGCCACAGGGATGATAAGGGAGATGGAGCACCTCCTGTATGAGCCAGTCTGAGAAAGCTGGGGGTGTTCAGCCTGGAGAAGAGAATGCTTCATGGAGACCTCATAGCAACCTTCGAGTATCTGAGGGGGGCCTACAAGGATGCCCGAGAGGGACTCTTCGTCAGGGATTGTAGTGTTAGGACAAGAGACAATGAGTTCAAAATTCACCAGGGAAGTTCAGCTTAGATATAAGGAAGAAGTTCTTCACTGAAAGCGTGGTGGTGAGGCACTCGAATGGATTGCATAAAGAAGTGGCAAAGGCTCCATCCCTGGCAGTGTTCAAGGCCAGGCTGGAGAGAGTCTTGGGTGACATGGTCTGGTGTGAGGCACCTCTGCCCATAGCAGGGTATTTGGAACTAGATGATCTTAGAGGTCCTTTGTAATCCTAACCATCCTATGATTCAATGATTCTCTGACACCATGTTTGGCAGGAGTGTTGGTCTGCTTAAGCGTAAGAAGGCTCCAGAAAAGGATCTGCACAGTCTAGATTGATGGGCTGGGGCCAACTGTAGGAAGTTCAGCAAAGGCTAATTCTGGGTCCTGTACCTGGTTCACAAATACCTCGTGCAATGCTACAGGCCTAGTGAAGAGTGGCTGGAAAGCTGCTACATGGAAAATGACCTGATGGTGTTGGTCAACAGCTGACTGAACATCAGACACCAATGTGCCCTGATGGCCAAGAAAGATGACAGCATCCTGGCTTGTATCAGAAATAGTGTTGCCAGAAGGACCAAAGAAGTGATCGCTCCTGTGTACGTGTCACTGGTGAGGCCACGCCTTGAATACTGTGTTCACTACAGGAAAGACTTTGAAGTGCTGGAGCTTGTCTAAAGAAGGTGAACAAAGCTGGCGAAGCATCTAGAACAGAAGTCGATCAGATGTGGCTTGGGGAACTTGTGTTTTTTAACCTGGAAAAAAGAAGGCTCAGGGGAGACCTCATCACTCCCTACAACTGCCTGAAAGGAGATTGTAGGGAGGTGGGGATCAGAATTTTCTCCCAAGTAAGAAGTGATAGGACAAGATGAAATAGCCTCAAGTTATGCCGGGGGAGCTTTAGACTGGATACAAGGAACAATTTCTTCTCAGAAAGGTTGTCAAGCATTGGAATTGAACACCCAAAATAGTCGAGTCACCATCTCTGGAGGTATTTAAAAGACTGTAGGTGTGGCGCTTAAGGACATATTTTAGTAGTGACAGTTCTAGTTTAATGGTTGGATTCAATGACCCTAGAGGTCCTTTCCAACTTAAAACAGCCTATGATTACATGATTGTATGATTGTCATATTATTATCCCAAGACAATTGTTCCCTCTATCTGCTTCAACAATGCTCCAGTTTTGCATTTTCACTGTGCCTTTGTCACACATTAAAAAATCAGCTTCAGGCAGTTCTTGAATGAGAGCTTCTTATCTGGGAACGTACAGAGGAGGAAACTTTCCAAAGCAATATATTACAGCACATGACTCCCGTAGAAGAATGAGAGTAAATTATGACTGCATGTGTATCTTTCACTTATTGTCACAAGATAGATATAATATTGGGTAAACCAGCAATCAACACAACACAAATCATGAACTATACGACAACTGTACATATCTTCCTAGATAAAAAAAAAAAAAAAAAAAAAAAAAAACAAAAAACCCAACTGATATTTTTCATAGGTTTTGTGTCTACAGTATTGGGTTTAGGTTATGATTAGACTGTGTTTGGACTATTTTTCATGTGTCAACAACATTGCAAATATAGCTACAACATCTGACTCATTTGGAAGATGGATTATAAGTACCAAATACTAAATTCTCAGTCTTTTTAAATCTAAAAATGAAACAACTGCCATTTGTAAAAGTGCCTGTTCTTGCAATGACAACGCTCACATACCAGACTAGAAATATTGCAGTAGAACAAGTATATCAGATTTGCCACCAGCTTGCTCATATATATGACAGGAAGAGAGAAATAGCAGATCTCAACAAAGGAAAGATACTAGCAAGATTAATATCTAGAATTTATTAAAAGTTCATTTTCTAGTCAGAAAACAGACAATGTCCCTTCAATCATTAGTCCAGTTCTAGGATTCCAGTGTCAGAACTGTATTCTTCAAAGTAAAATGTTAGTATTACTAAATGGACTTCAGCACAGCTACTACAGAGTTGTTTTGTCAATATGAATAAAAAATTTATATAAGATGAAACATTACAAATTTATGCATTTTGTACTGTCTGCATCAATAGATAAAGCAAAATAAATTGAATATTTAAATAAAGCAAAATAAATTTAAGGTTTTTACAGGCCTGAACTAGTCACTGCATTTAACCACTCATTATTACATACATGGAAATAAAAGAATCTGTTAATAATATATTATCAATTTTCAAAGTAGAGCAGGGGGATTTACCACATGAATTTTAGTAATGCCAAAGTGAGTCACAAATCCACAGTTTTGGAAACGTAGTGGTTTATTTTCAGGAGAAAAATTTCACAGCAAATGTAAACTTATCTAAAAATTAAAGTAACCACATTTGACATTAAAATTTTAACAAAATAATTACACTGACAAACAACTTTATGAAAGCGACCTTGAACAATTTATTGGTGTATATGGTCTCAAAATTAAGGGTTTGGACAGTTTCACATGGTATTTTCAAATTATTTGAAACTATGAAATGTAGTATATATTATATCCTTTTTTTTTGTATATTTTGTTTATACCTCTTTGCTTCCAAAGTAATAAGAAAGAAAAAGTAGTTATACTTTGTACAGTTTTCATTTCTGCAGGTAGTGTGCCATCTTTAGTACATAAAGATAGTAAATGCTTAATCAATACTGGCTAAAAATGCAATGCATTAATGAGGAAGGACTAGAAACCCATTAGGTGTGTCTGCTTATTAGAGGTTAATAAAACCACTGTTTGAGTCAATGGCTATTAAAATTTTAAATTTAGTTAACTATGTATCGGTTAACTCTCCTTTTAACAATAAATCAGTCTTTTTAAATCTAAAATAGGTTAAGAGATCCCTATTTATAGCTATATATATACATAAGAAATATATGCTGTTTACAAGCATAAATAATATTTAAACTAGTTTCCTCTTCTCCATCTTTTACATTACAGGCTAATATTCTGATTTATTTTAGAGTGTAATATTCTAATAATTTAGAATAAAATCCAGAAGTTTGAATGTCATCAGGTAAAACCATCTAGCTCATGCTTTTGATTGTAGGTAGGATTTGAAGAAGATTTAAGTATTTGGAAATTATGTTGAGTAATACTGAGAGCCACACAAAACTGGTCTTGGGAGTGGAAGAAGTAATAAGTGGATAAGTAACATTTGTTCTGTGTTAAAGCGATTCATGCACTGCTAGGAGACAGAAATGTAAAAATACTTTCAGAAGTGGAAAAAGAGCCATATTGGTTTTCTTCCTCTAGATAATGAAAATTACATAGGTAGCATGACATCCCCCCAAAAAACATTCTCAGAGTTGGATTTGCAGACTAGAGGTTCCCATACAAATACCCATATCCAGATGAACTTATTTTCTGATGACACAGAACTAAATTGAAAATAGCTGCATTTACATTATGAAAGGGAAGATACCCATTTAACAGCTGTCTCAGTTTAACAATTACTGGCCTTTTTTCTGGGAGCAGGTTCTGGAAACAAGAACAGGAAACATACATGGGCAGGCAGCTAAGCTTCTGGAGTAATGTGAATAACATTTCTGGAGGCAGTATTTGGCTTGGATACCACTGAGGCAACCCTGCTTTCTCTTGGCAGACCTCTGATTGTGACTAGACATGGTGAAAAACACAGCTGAAGCTGTAATGGGTCCAGTACTGAAAGTGAGTAGAAGGAATCTGCACATGGAAACTAGGCTGTTGTGTCTTTTGTGTTCCTGATCCGTGTTCATATGGAGACCAATTCAACAGTGTCCAACAGACCACCTCTAATAGGGTTTTTGCACCTGTTAAAACCAAGGAATTTATAGACTTCTTTACTTTGTTTTTTTGCCTTCAGACAAGTTTGTAACTGGGAAATGTAATTTATGGGTGCATTGAATCTTTACACTGAATTTTTAATTTCCAGTGATATTAATAGAAGCTACATATGCACAGATTGAAGTATGATATGATATTCAGAAAGTAAATGCATGGAAAATTCTGCTATGAAGAAAAAATTAACTATTCCTGTGGTTGTTCTGAAAAGTCATATCTATTAATTTTTAAAGATAAAACTTGGAAAACCATTTGTCACATGAGCATGCATGAGCTCATCCCACTTCCATTTACTGGAAAATATGACAGGTATTTCTGTAGCATAAAACAATGAATCTCTCTCCTTGATCTGTTTAACCATGTCACGGGCACTGAGTCAGTGCATAAGAAACTACTGTTTGTTTCAAATATACAGGACTTAAAAGTCTGCTAGTTTGTTACTCAAACTAAAGAGCATAGCAAATGCAACTACTTGCTCAATTTTAGGTCCAGTGCTCTTCAATGCTATTATAAATGATCTGGATGCCTTAATCAAATATATATTAAGTAAGTTTGGCAATGATACTAGCTTAGGAGAAGCTGTGGACTTATTTGCCAGTAGAGAGGCCTTACAAGGAGAGCTGGATAGACTGGGCAAACACCAACCATATGAAACTTAACAAGATTCTCCACCTGCGACAGGGTAATCCTACTTATATGTACAAACTGAGGAACAGTAGGCTGGAGACCAGGGCTGTGGAAAGAGGTGTGGGGATTTGGGTTGATGGCGAGTTGAATATGAGTCAGCAGTGTGCCCTGGCAGTAAAAAGGGTCAATGGTATCCTCGGCTGCATCAGTCACAACATAGCTCGAGGAGGTTGTTCTGTAGGTCGAGGGAGGTGATTGTCCCACTCTGCACTGCACTGGTGCAGGCCCACCTCAAGTACTGTGTGCAGTTTTGGGTGCTTCCATACAAGAAGGACATCAAACTATCAGAATGTGTACAGAAGAGGCAACCAAGATAATGAAATGTCTCAAGTTCAAGACTTACAAAGAGCGCCTGAAGTAATTTGAGTAGTTCAGCTTGGAGAAGACAAGGCTGATGAAGGGTTCCCTCATTACAGCCTACAATTTCCTCGAGGAGGGCAGCAGATGGCTGAAGTAATGATTTCTCGGGTGACCAGTGATAGGACATGAAAAAATGGAATGAAGCTGCATCAGGAGAAGATCAAATTGGACATTAAGAAAAGGTTCTTCACTGAGAAGGTGATCAGTCACCGGAGCAGGCTTCTCAGGGAACTGGTCACAGCACCAAGCCTGTCAGAGTTCAAGGAGCATCTGGATAATGCCTAGTCATATGGTTTTAGTTTTAGGTTATCCAGAAAAGTGTGCGGAGTTGGGCTCCATGATTCTTATGGGTCCCTTTGAACTTGAGATATTCTGTGATTCAATACTGTTTACTGTTAAGAAACAACTAGGAAAAAATCTTGTATTTTCACTATTATCTACAACACAACCAGCGATGACAAACCAGATACAAAATGCTAGTATCTGATGTATTATTTCCCAGTCATAAAGACAGACACATCTTGTTGGAACTGCCCTGGACTTCAAGAGAGCAGACTTTGGCCTCTTCAGGAACCTGCTCAGTAAGGTTCCATGGGATACAGCCCTAGAGGGCAGGGGGACCCAAGACAGTTGGTTGATATTCAAGGTTCACCTGCTGCAAGCTCAGGAGCGATGCATCCCAGCTAGAAGGAAGTTCAGCAGGAGGGCCAGGAGAACTCCTTGGATGGATAAGGAGCTGCTGAGCAAAATTCGAAGGAAAAAAGAAGCTTATAAAAGGTGGAAGCAAGGACGGGCGGCCTGGGAAGAATACAGGGATGTTGTCCGGGAAGCTAGGGACCAGGTTCGGAAAGCCAAGGCCCACTTAGAATTAAAATTGGCTAGGGATGTTAAGGATAACAGGAAGGGATTTTACAGGTACATTGCCAATAAAAGACAGGTTAGGGACACCGTGGGCCCTCTCCAGAAGCTATCGGGAAAGCTGGCTACCCTGGATTTGGAGAAGGCTGAGGTTCTTAATGACTTCTTTGCCTCAGTCTTTACCAGAAAATGCTCTGACTACACCACCCAAGTCTTGGAAGGCAGACGCGGGGACAGTGAGGGTGGGGACCCTGGGCCCACTGTGGGGGAGGATCCTGTTCGGGACAGCCTTAGGAACCTGAATGTACACAAGTCCATGGGACCGGATGAAATCCATCCACGGGTCCTGAAGGAGCTGGCAAATGAAGTTGCTAAGCCACTGTCCATCATATTTGAAAAATCATGGCAGTCAGGTGAAGTTCCCAATGAATGGAAAAAGGAAAATATAACCCCCATTTTTAAGAAGGGGAAAATAGATGACCCAGGGAACTGCAGACCAGTCAGTCTCACCTCTGTGCCTGACAAAGTCTTGGAGCAGATTCTCCTGGAAGGCATGTTGAGGCACATGAAAACCAACAAGGTGCTTGGTGACAGCCAGCATGGCTTCACTAAGGGGGAATCCTGCCTGACCAATCTGGTGACCTTCTAAGACGGGGCTACGGAACTGATGGAGAGGGGCAGAGCAGTTGATGTCATCTACCTGGACTTGTGTAAAGCCTTTGACACTGTCTCCCATGACATCCTTCTCTCTAAGTTGGAGAGACATCAATTTGATAGGTGGACCACTCGGTGGATAAAGAACTGGCAGGATGGCCGCACGCAAAGAGTAGTGCTCAGTGGCTCAGTGTCCAGCTGGACACCAGTAATGAGTGGTGTCCCCCAGGGATCGGTGTTGAGACTGGTGTTGTTCAACATCTTTGTCGGTGACATGGACAGTGGGATTGAGTGCGCCCTCAGCAAGTTTGCCGATGACACCAAGCTGTGTGGTTCGGTTGATAAGTTGGAGGGAAGGAATGCCATCCAGAGGGACCTTGACACGCTTGTGAGGTGGGCTAATGCCAACCTGATCAATTTTAACCATGCCAAGTGCAAGGTCCTCCACCTGGGTCGGAGCAATGCCAGGCACAGCTACAGGTTGGGCAGGGAAGAGATTCAGATCAGCCCTGCGGAGAAGGACTTGGGGGTGTGGGTTGATGAAAACATGAACATGAGGCGGCAGTGTGCGCTTGCAGCCCAGAAGGCCAACCGTATCCTGGGCTGCATCAAAAGGAGTGTGACCAGCAGGTCGAGGGAGGTGATCCTGCCCCTCTACTCTGCTCTCGTGAGACCTCCCTTGGAGTATTGTGTGCAGTTCTGGTGTCCTCAACATAAAAAGGACATGGCACTGTTAGAACAGGTGCAGAGGAGGGCCACGAGGATGATCAGGGGACTGGAGCACCTCTCGTATGAAGATAGGCTGAGAAAATTGGGGCTGTTCAGCCTGGAGAAGAGAAGGCTGCGTGGAGACCTCATAGCAGCCTTCCAATTCTTGAAGGGGGCCTATAGGGATGCTGGGGAGGGACTCTTCATTAGGGACTGTGGTGAGAGGACAAGGGGTAATGGGTTCAAACTTAAACAGGGGAGGTTTAGATTGGATCTGAGGAAGAAATTCTTTACTGTGAGGGTGGTGGGGCCTTGGAATGGGTTGCCCAGGGAGGTTGTGTATGCTTCATCCCTGGCGGCGTTCAAGGTGGGGTTGGACATAGCCTTGGATGGCATTGTTTAGTGGGAGGTGTCCCTGCCCATGGCAGGGGGGTTGGAACTAGATGATCTTGAGGTCCTTTCCAACCCTTACTATTCTATGATTCTATGATTCTATGAAGAGTTCAAACTGAAGAAACAGAAAAGAGACAAGAGAGTATTATAATGCCGTAGAGCAGTGCTGTAGAGGCATGCAGGATAGTCTCCCTCAGTAGGCAGGTCTCCACTTACAAAGAAGCTCAAAAGATCAAAGCCAGCTGATTTATTTATTTATTTATTATAATTGGATGCAACTGAGTAATTCTGAATTTGCAAATTAACTTAGCTCTCCATCAAATAAGCCAGCAATGAGTCAGAATACATCAGCATGAGCCAGCAGTGTGCCCTTGTGACAAAGAAAGCTAATGGTATCTAGGCCTGCATTAGGAGGTAGATTGACAGTAAGTCTAGGGAGGTGACTGGGGAGGTCACAACAGGATTGCTGTGACCACTTCTGCGCTCCCCAGCACTAGAGAGATGTGGACACGCTGGAGAAGCGCCAGCAAAGAGACAGTAAGATTTTGAAGGGGCTGGGGCGTCTCTCCTGTGAGGAAAGGCTAAGAGAGCCAGGAATTTTCAGCCTGGAGAAGAGAAGTCTCAGGGGACATATTAACAATAAATATAAATACCTGAAGGAAGGGTGAAAGAAGGGTGGAACTGGGCTCTTTTCAGTGGTGCCTCTTGACAAGACCAGAGGCAACAAGCACAAACAGAGCTACAGGAAACACTTTTTTACAGGGAGGGTGGCTGAGCACTGGCACAGTTTGCCCAAGGGAGGATATGGAGTCTTCATCCCTGAGATATTTAAAAGCTGCCTGGACATGGTCCTGGGAAACTGAGCCTAGGTGGCCCTGCTTGAGCAGGAAGTTTGAACCAGATGACATTCACAGGGCTTTTGCAACCTCGACCATTCTGTGATTTTGTGAAATGTCACAAGTTGACAATTGTGTCTAAAACTCCAGTAGTGAGCGTGCTGGATATGCCATTTCTAGATGTGAGTAGATCCCTTAATAACATTTCAGTTATTTTTTGTCAATTCAAACATATTTTTAATGTAAGCAATTTCTTTTGGCATCAGGAACACTTAGTTTGTTCAAGCATATAAAAGTTGATATAAATTTTCATAGTTTTAATTATATGTACATATTTTCCACTATGTGCTGATCAAAGTATTTGTACCAAGAAGATACTGTAAGGAACAAAAATCCTAAACACTGAAAGAAGAAAATATTGCATGAATTGTAAAATAACCAGTCTGGTAAACTGCCAATTTATCACAGCAAAAAAAGTAGTATAATGCACTCTTTCTGTGAAAAAAGTAAGATTATGAAATACAATGAAATATGACCCACAAAATGCACAGAGTATAATAAATAGATTAGGAAATACCCAGAATACTTGCAATATATTGAAACACATAGAACCTCTAGAAAAATGCCCAGGCACCATGTTTTATCCTGAGAAAAAGAAAACCAGACTGATGTCAGGTCTCTGTATTTTCACTCTTTTTAATGGAGTTAATGGTGCCTTATTGTTCCTTAAAAGGCAGTCAATATGATACAAAGATTGGGCTTAAACTATAATCTGGATGCATTTTAATTTGTCAGAAAAGGTAATGAGAGAGCAGACATCCTGAATTCAACTTCCTTAACGGATTCAAATAATTTAATTTGTGCATAATCCAGGTCTTTTTTTTGGACACACTCTTAATTAAGAATGTACCTATTTATCAATAAAGTGAAATTTTGGTAGCTTTTTAGTTAGTGGAAATTTGGCCTTTGGTTTCAATGGCCAAATACTGTTTTATGTAATAACTGCTGACTTTAGTACTATTTTATATTGCTTTTTCTATATTTGTTTTCAGTATTGTCCTTCCATCATGATTCTTTAAAGATTATATGTCTAGGTTTTCTTAATTAGAATCTTAAATAAACTTTTGAATTTTACTCATGGTTAAATGCTACTCTTTGAAGTTCATCTTACTTTTGTCTCCTTGGGATTTTTCTTATGAAATATATAAATAAATAAATAAATTTAAAGTTTTATCTAAAATCCTGAAGGAACAGAAGTAATTGTGTATGAGTCCTGAATTTCTTATATCTTATTTTTTCTCTTCTTGTCTCAATGTATGCATAAAATATATGAAAACATTTTTTCCTTCTTATTTATAAAGAATATAGGGAGAGCTACACTGAACTATTTACGAAATCTAAATCATTTATAGCAGAAAATGACTGCAGTCTATACAAATGCAAAAAAAAAAGAAAGTTTCTCAAGAGTATAGACAACTTTGAGATATTTTTCCTGTTTACATTCAGACAAGAGAAGCTATTTCGTAGTGTTTCATCTGCTCAGTGTAGCATTAAATAAATATATCTCTGCAGGTTATCACTCTGTCAGCAGGGAGCTGAGATGAATGCATGCACAATTGTTCTCTGTATATAAAAAAGAAGAAAACTGTATGGTTTAATGTAGAGTTAAACAGGTAATATAAAAAAATGTGGGATAAACCTGCTACTGCTGTATGTTATATGATGTATACCCTAATCTATGTGCTAGAGTGAGATTTATATTCATTAAAGAGAGGGTTAAGGACACCAGGAAAGCAGTCACTCTAGGGTGCTTCAGCATGTCAAGTTTCCATCAAAACCAGCCAACATATATACCTGGTATGACTGAAGAATGTTTTAATTCTGAATTATACTTCTTTAATTGTCAGTCACAATTTTTTTCTTTTGCCTTAAGACTCTTTCTATAATTTTCATAAAAAATATTTATTTTGGGTTGGAAAACACTTTCAAGACCATTTAGTTCCAAGCCCCTCCTGCCATGGGTATGGACACCTTCCACTAGACCAGGTTCATCAAAGCCCTGCCCAGCCTGGCCTTGAACACTGCCGGGAATGGGATAGAATGGGATAACCACAGCTTCTCTGGGTAACCTGTTCCAGTGTCTCACCACAATCGTAGCAAATAATTTCTTCCTAATATCTAACCTAAATCTCCTCTCTTTTAGTCTAAAGCCATTTTCCCTCTTCCTCTTAGTACATGCCCTTGTAAAATGTTCCTCTCCAGATTTCTTGTAGGCCCCTTTAGGCACTGGAAGCTGCTCTAAAGTATCCACTGAGCCTTCTCTTCTTTAGGCTGAACAAGCCCAACTCTCTCAGACTTTCTTCATAGGAGAGATGCTCCAGACCTCTGATCATCTTTGTGGCCCTCCTCTGGACTCACTTCAGCAGACCCATGTCCTTCTTATGTTGGGGGGCTCAGAGCTGTATGCAGTACTCCAAGTGGGGCGTCACAAGAGCAGAGTAGAGGTGGAGAATCACTTCCCTTGACCTTCTGGCCATGTTGCTTTTCATGCAGCCCAGTATATTATTGGCTTTCTGAGTTGCAAGTGCACACTGCCAGCTCATGTTGAGCTTCTCACCAACACCCTCTAGTACTTCTCTTCAGGGCTGCCCTCAGCCCAGTCTCCACCCAGATTTTATTTGTGCTTAGGATTGCTCTGACCCAGGTGCAGGATCTTGCACTTGTCTTTGTTGAAAATCATGAGGTTTGCACTGGCCCGTTCTCAAGCCTATCAAGGTCCCTCTGGATGGCATCGCTTTCATCCAATGTGTTGACCACTGGTTCCTTCAGAGCTCTAGCTTTCCTAACTTGACTGGATAACGTGAAAAACTTTGGAACATTATTTTATAACTGCTTCTTTTATGAATTCGGAACTTCAGGCTCCTATGCTTCTTCACTGAATTATTCTAGTGTCTGAGCTTTGAGTGAGGAAGCAAGACAACATTGAAGTGATTGTAGACATGAAGATTAGAGGTTGAGGACAGAGCTAGATACATCTCACTAGAAATATTTATAACATAGATTCTTAGAAAACCAGTTGGGAAAAATTTTTTATTAACTGTGTAATCCAGAGTCCTTTCTCTAAGCAGATCATGCAGTTCAGCCTTTTTTTTTTTTTTTTTTTCCAGTAGAAACAGAAGCTGGATGCACATAAAAAGACACAAGGCTAGGTCCAAATCAAGAACTTACATTGAATGCGTTTTTGTTGAGTTATTTTGCTCAAACCTCACTGCTTATGGTTCAGGTCCTTAAAGATCCTAAGTTTTCCCAATCAAGATTCTTCACTGCCTTCAGCCCTGAATATACAAATGGCAACATCTCAATGAGGCTGTTTCATGTCCCTGTCATGCCTACATCTATCCTTGATTAAGAGTCTTGTGACACTGAACAAAAAAAAAGTCCAAATCTAAAATCATATGAGGACATTGATCTTTTCTGTAGCTGCTGAGAATACTTAGCATAGCAGAAATTGCAATAAACAATGCTTCTACTTACGATGTGGTAAAGAAGGAAACACTGTTACCTATCATTTCAGAGCATTGTGATTACAGTGCTTACCCACCAGCTCACTTGATTTTCAATATTTTAGCTGTGTGATTATGCTTTCCTACAAAAATGTTAGGGTCAGCTTCTTAGGTAAAGCTGCGGGTCAATAAGACTAAAGCTACTATGGAATTCATTTCTCTTACTTTCTGACTGCTATATTAAACAGATTCTAAAAAGTGGGCTTTTGCACACTCCTTTTTTAAAGGAAAGTATAGGTTACTATGAAGTGATAATTTATATACCTATATTCCAAAAGGAATTTCAGGCTCAGATATACCATAAGGATATTTCTGGAACCGTTATGTCTCTTTTTCCAGCTTTTAAGAATATAAAAGAACTTAAGCTTTTAATATGATGTATAAATTTTCATTTTGGAGCCTCCACATCTTCACTGTACATTACTCTTCTTAGGCAATTTCTTTCCATAACATAAAAGCTTAATATACTGCAATTTGTAAAACTTGCATCTACAATGTGAACCGAAGACATGAACTAGACTCTGTTTCAGATGATAAATATTTGTTAAATAACATTACATGCCTACAGATATTATCAAATTATTTTAATTAAACAATGAGCAGAAGGAAGAACTCCAAATTTGGAAGAAAATGCCGCATATTGCATATCTAAAAAAAAACCAAAATGCTACAGGAAATCAAAACCAAATTTAGGGGGAAGAAAAAAAGACTATATTTTGAAAAAAGAGGACAAGAGAAATGGTCAAGCGGCTTAATAGCTCTGATTATATTTTGTCTTCAAGAAAGCTTCATTAAAAGTATGAACTTCATAAGGACAGAAGCAAAGCCATAACTATTCATTCCCCTGTAATTAATCTTTTATTTAACATCTTATATCAATGCGAAATAAAAACTATTCAATACAAATAACTAGTTTAGACAGTTATCTGGCACGTTATATTGTTACTTTTTGCATCAAATTTATATCACATATTTTGACTTGGGCTCAGTACATTTAGGGTTCTTCAGAATCCATACTTTCAAGCTGGAGAGAGCCATTAGGTGTTGGTATATCTTTGTCCTTGCAATGGTTCAAGATTTTGTATTCAGCTACAACATGCTTTTGAAATTATTCAGTCCGGCACTGAGGATTTCAAGAGATGAAGAACCTATCATTACTGCTGAAACGTCGTTGCACAACTTGGAAATTTGGTTATTCTAAAGTTTCTACATCTAATATTTTCTGCTGACATATGTACTCAGACACTACTTAAATCACCTTGCTGTCTTTCTTTTGATAAGTTAAATAGGTTAAGCTCATTAAGTCTTTGACTGAAAGACCTTTTCTTCTTTTCTGGGATAATTTGTCAAATTTTTATTTTCTTCTTTTTTCTTTTTTTTTTTCCAACTCTTAAGCTTTTCAATATCTTTTTTAAAATATGTTCATGATACTTCTGTATCTTGATATCTATTTCAATGATACTTCCTTATTCTTTTTTTACTTACACAGCAAAAGATCAGCCAAGACCTTTTTGTCACAACTTTATTTTGGGAGCTAAGGTTGGGGTTTTTTTTAGTGTGCTGGATCACCCTCAGGATTACTTTTTTCCAGAAGTCATTGCTCAATCCTAAATTGTAACATAAGCATTTGGTTGTGTTAAAGCCGTATGTTTGAACAGGTAAGAGTTCTGAAGTACTTTCAGTAACTCTGTATGACTGCTTTGTCTTGCTCATCAATTTATCATGCGGCCAATATTTGTGTCATCAGAAAATTTCATCAAGGGTGTTTTTTTTTCTTAATTTACTTCCAGAGAACTGAGAGGAATGGTGACTGTAACCAGCTCGCACCAGACCTTGTGAAATCCTGATAGGAAAGCCATGTTCAGTTTTGGGATGTTATTTCTTTTTTCCGTTTGTAATGAAATGGAAGCTACTTCATCATTCTTCTGAGTTAAAAGTACCTCAACCTGCTTCTTTCTAAACACAGAGCAAAAATGTTTATTGAGCATTGCAGCCATTTTTCTGCATGTGTGAATTGGACATAAATATTGCCATGTCTCCCATTTTCCTGTTGCAATATCATCAGTGGCAGTGCTGTGGCTTCTTTTAGAGACCCTGACCTTACATACTGGATGTAGGGCGCTGGAGACACAAGTGTGAAACAGGGAGGAAGCATATGTCTCTTTCCGAGTGAAGTGTCACAGGTCGCTTCCCCAGGAAAGCAAGCCCCTGCTCACTGGGGAGAAGGAAGAAACTCTTTTTTTCATCATGATGTTCATTACCACTTCCTTATGTAGCTGAATTCATACATGTATTAGTGTTTATGCAAGATTAGACTGGATATTGACACTTTAGAAATGACTGTTTTTGAAGGATAGGTTAGATTTTTGGTTTGTGAGTTAACTCCACGCTTGGGATTTTTTATATATCAGAAGGGTATTTGCAGAGGAACTGGCAGAGCACACATTTCCTAAGAACACAGAAAACAAAATATGAGTATTAATTTCAGAATACCAGTGAATGAGCACTTCTGAGTTTGTGAACTCCCTGTTGGGAAGAACAAGGCTAACTGATGACAATTGTATCAGCATCATTGTATCAGCTTCTAATGAAGCAATGGTACTCATCCACATAGTGAATATTTTCCAGTTGATTGGTTGCACTTAGGAGTTACACAATAATTCAATGACTTGTTTATATTTAGGACATGGAATCGCACACTGAAAATACATTACCAACAGACCTTTTCTGGTTATCAGCAATAACTAATATGCATATATATATGACTGCCATGCAGAAAATGGGAATAGTATTTTCCACTACAATGACTACAACTACTCTCATGTTTTTTTAAGACTGAATTATAAAAATCTACATCTCTTAGTACCCATAACATATTGCACATTGTAGGCCAGATCTTCAGATTGCGTAAATCAACACGGGTATGTGAACAATGGAAGAGCTAAGTACATTTAAATTAACTAGTGGATTCAGCACAAATAAAATATAAACATATCAATGTGTGTATTCATGTTTCTCTAACAGTTAGTCTACCTTGAAAACGTATTTATGGAGAATGTGGAGACATCATAGCAGCCTTCCAGTAGCTGCAGGGGGGCTATAGGGATGCTGGATGATGAAGTCCCTCTTCATTAGGGAGTGTAGTGATAGGACAAGGGGTAACGGATTCAAACTTAAACAGGGGAACATTAGATTGGATGTGAGGAAAAAATTCTTTACTGTAAGAGTGGTGAGGCATTGGAATGGGTTGTCCAGGGAAGTTGTGAATGCTCCATTGCTGGCAGTGCTCCAGGCCGAGTTGGACAGGGCCTTGGGTGACATGGTTTAGTGCGAGGTGTCCCTGCCCATGGCAGAGGGTTTGGAACTAGGTGATCTTAAGGTCCTTTCCAACCCTAACTATTCTATGATTCTATGATTCTGTATTCAACTGCACTGAGGAACAGAGCTGGATCAGGTTTTATCCTCAAGACTGAGATTTTATTTGTGTGCATTATGAGCCATTTTCCAAAAATGTGGCCACCTGCAGTGTGAAGAATTTCTTTCTGTTTTCCCAATTGCGCTATGAATCATACCTTGCTCTTTCCTCAAGAAACAAAATTAAAAATGGAGGATTAAATTTCTTCTATATATGCTTCATTTCTCAATCATCTTCATTTTTTTTTTTTTTTGCAAATATAGAAAGGCCTGGGTTGGAAAGGACCTTAAAGATCATCTAGTTCCATCCCCCCTGCCATGGGCAGGGACACCATTCACTAGACCAGATTCCTCAAACCCCTGTCCAACCTCGCCTTGACCACTTCAAGGGATAGGACAGCCACAGCTTCTCTGGGCAACCTGTGCCAGTGACCACCCTCACAGTAAAGAATTTCTTCCTAATGTCTAATATAAATCTACCTTCTTTCAATTTAAAACCATTCTCCCTAGTCCCATCACTACATGTCCTCTCCAGATGAAGCTCAACACGAACTGCCAGTGTGTGCTTGCATCCCAGAAAGCCAACCATGAAGCATGACCAGCTGGTCGAGGGAGAGGATTCTCCCCCTCTATTCTGCTCCCGTGAACCCCCCACCCGGAGCACTGCATCCAGCTCTGTGGCCTCCAACACAAGAGGGATGTGGACATGTTCAAATCAGTCCATAGGAGGGCCATGAAGGCCAAATATACTATGTATATATTTCTATTACTAGGTTGCTAGCATCAGTTTTACATTATGCTACATCAATGTGTTGTTAAATGAGAAAAAGAAAGAGGTTTAGATTCTAAGCAAGTTATCCTGTGCACTCAGTATCAAGGAAACAGTCACAAATACATGTAAGTATTCAACTGATGGCCAAGTACCAAATTCTAAAGCTAGAACAGTTTTATGTTAATTCAAAATATGTTAGGATAAAGAATGAAATATGGTGCAAAATAAGGAAAAGATCCACTAGTATTTCTATAGGAAGGAATTGGGGGGATGTTGAGAGGGGAAGTAGAGGAGAATAGAATGGGAAAATTAAATTGTCTCAGGCAATAAATATTTGTTAAATAACATCACATGCATACAGATATAATTAAAACATTTTAATTAAAAAGGGGAGAAAAAATAGCTCCAAAATAGGAAGAAAATACTAGTATATCGCATACCTAAAAAATGTTTTTTCTCACTCAAATGTAAAAAATTTCTTCATAGCTGTTGCTCTGATCTGGGACAATCAACCATCTTAGCCCTGGAGAGTGAGTTCGGTTGCTTAGGATCTGCTGTGATAGCATGCACAATGAAAAAAAGACATGAGCAGCAATGTCTGCCTTTTTAAAGTCAATGAGAGTTCAAGCCCTTCTTCCTGTTACTTGACTTTTTCCCAGAATTCATTCCAACTGAGACAGCTTTTCATCTTTCTTTCTGTAGTAGGAGTTGGGTTTGACCCAGGGAAAGCAGAACTAAGACTGAAGTCCTGTTTCTTTGGTGCATACCTTTCATTTAAATCAAAGTTTATGTTTGACACTCTCGTGCAAAACTTAAGGCCCCTTTATTTCTACTTTTTTCATGTTCGGATAGTCTTTTTCTTACCTTGCTTGATTCCATCCTCTGTCACACTCCCTGTTTTCCTTAAACCATTTTTTTTATGGTGCTTTTGCTATTTATGATAAAGATAGGTGGGAGAGTATGGAACTCTGTCTGGGGACAGGTGAGCAGTCGACAGAGTATTTGTGGGTCAGGGTTAAAGGGAGAACAGAGATGGGTGACATTATTGTGGGGATCTGTTACAGACCTCCTGACCAAGAGGACTCGGTGGATGAAGCGCTCTATAGACAGATAGGAACAGCCTTGTGCTTGCAGGCCCTTGTTGTGCTGGGGGACTTCAACCACCCTGATATTTGTTTCCTTTTTTCCCCTCCTTTTTACTTTGTTTTTCTTGGTTTACTTTTTTCCTTTCTTTTTCTTTCTTTATAAAAAAAAATATTTCTTTTTTTTTTTTTTTTTTTTTTTTTTTTTTTTTTTTTTTAGTGCACTCATAAGCATAGGATCACATATTTGCAGGTTTTACAGTTCTTGTAAAAGCATGTCTCCCATTATCTATTGCTGTTTCAAGTACTTTCTCTTACTGTGTTTATGTTCCCCTGTGAAGACTGCTTCGATTGTTTCTTTTCTGTTTTAGATATTTTGTGACTCAGAAAGATGCCTCTATGACCATCTCTTCTTTGATAGGTATTGCCTTCCTTTGGATGGGTCTAGTACTGTCTTTCTATTTTGATGTCTTTCTTTTTTTATAGGTTGAGGCAGCTCATTCTTTGTGAAGAGAAGGTGAATGTCAAGAACATGATTTGTATCACCAAAACCAGAACTTGTAATGTAGATATCTAAGCCTTACAAGTCAACTACACTTCTAGTAGTTATATGTAGAAAAACATGCCACTCTTAGGGTAAGATTCCTCTCATCCTAAAGTAGATATCTAAAGTGACCCTGATGTATTACACTGTTCATTGGTCATTTTCTTTCTATTTATTGCAGAAAGAGATGAGCATGAAAAGCCCAGACGCGGAAGCTACATTTGAGAAATCTGAAGTGAGCTGAACATGCAAACATCTTCAAAGTGGTGGCTGATTTTTATCCATGTAAGTGGAAAGGAGGAATTGAAGAAAAAGTGTACAGTGCAAACACTGATGTAACTATCTACAACGATTAACGATTGATTGATCTTTTTGAAAGAAAAAATCTTTTTTTCTCCTGCTTTTTGTTTTCTCTAAATTCCCCAAACCATCTCGCTCTCCTTTATGTTTCAATACTATGTCTTACACAGAAAAGCCTGTCTGAAACTCTCACTAGAAAAGGCTCTTCTCATTCTAGCTTCTTCAACATCTGTGGCAAAGAGAAACGCAACACAAAAATTAGACCCTGCTAAAGAACCTGGCTCTGCAGGGAGGATTTTACTAGCCGGTGAATAGTTCCCACCCCTACTCAAAGTGTTGCTGTTAAAATAAGTAATGTATGTCTGTTCACCAGCTTTTGTTCATTAGAAAAACCCAAACACATAGACAGGAACCTTAAAAAAAGAAAAAAAAAAAAGTCAGTGGAAGCTAATGAGAAAGCAAGAATATAAAAAGACATGTTTATAATGCTTTCATAATTAAACCATTAGCTGCTTACCATATATTTTCTCTAGAAATATTTTAATTGTACTACGAAAGCCATCACTGCCCCATTTTCAAGTTTATAACAGATTTTCCATCCTACACATAACTTGTAGCATCATTAGTTATTAATTTTGTCTGGCACTCTTTTCATAACATTATTATTAGTTGCATATTACTGCATACAACCATAAATGTGCATGCCCAGTTTTCCATTCTGGCAACCTGTTTCATGAGAATTATTTTTTTTCTTTTGATAGAAGGATACTGTGACCATATTTTTATTTAAAATAATGGATTTACTTACTGTTGCCTTTTAGCTTTTTTTATCTCATTTTGCTCAGTCTCTTCATAGAATCATAGAATAGTTAGGGTTGGAAAGGACCTTAAGATCATCTAGTTCCAACCCCCCTGCCATGGGCAGGGGCACCTCACACTAAACCATGCCATCCAAGGCTATGTCCAACCCGGCCTTGAACACCGCCAGCAATGGAGCATTCACAACTTCCCTGGGCAAACCATTCCAGTGCATCACCACCCTTACAGTAGAGAATTTCTTCCTCTTCTCTGTTAATGACACGGTTTCATGGGAAAGCATTATCTCTATATCCTATGAGGGAACTTCAGGATACCTTTTATCTAGCATTTACAATTTGTGTAAGAAAAACCAAGAAACACATTGAAATGAAATAAGGTTGGCTGTGGAGAATTTATTTCACTATTCAAAAACATTGCTTAAAATATTTTTCCTATGTTTCATATTTTTTTAATACTAAGA
Source organism: Amazona ochrocephala (assembly GCA_039720435.1). Lineage (NCBI taxonomy): Eukaryota > Metazoa > Chordata > Aves > Psittaciformes > Psittacidae > Amazona > Amazona ochrocephala. Next base: position 59,691,605 of record CM077877.1, read on the forward strand.
GGCACTGTTTTCTTAAAATCTCTCAGTTTGAATAGAACATTTGAAAAGCTACTATTTGTACATAAAAGGAGCATGGAATCTCATTTTTAGCAGCTAAGCATTTCTGAGGTGTATCTCCTCTGCGAACATACTGATATAGGTAGCAGTAGCCCGGAGACCATAAAGAAGGACTGCAGAACTCTGGGAGAGGTGGTAAGGGGCTATGGAGCGCAGATGGTCTTTTCATCAATTCTCCAGGATACAGGGCAGGACCTTAAAAAAGCTAGGAGGATTGGCCAGGTTAACAAATGGTTAGAATGATGGTGCTATAGTCAAGGGTTTGGGTACCTTGAACATGGGACTCAATTTAGTAGGCCACGTCTCCTGGGGGCTGGTGGAGCTGGTCTGATAAAGAAAGGGAAGAGTGGATTTGGTAGAAGGCTTGCCAGACTGGTCGAGGATGTTTTAAACTAGAAGTGTTGGGGGAGGGCGGCATCATTCCATCCCAACACACCCAGTCACTTGCCAGCATCTATAGTAAATGTTCAGAACAATGTAGAGATATTCCAGCTGCTCCAGCCAATGAACAGGCTTCAATTAGATCATGGCTCAGATGCCTCTATACAAATGCCCATAGCATGGGGAGCAAACAAGAGGAATTAGAGATGTGTGCACGTCTATGGGGGTATAATATCATAGGCATCACAGAACCATGGTGGGATGGCTCCTATGACTGGAGTGTTGAAATGGAAGGTTACAGGCTCTTTAGGAAAGACAGGCCAGGCAGGCAGGGAGGGGGAGTTGCTATTTATGTTAGGGTGCGATGGGTTCAGCAGTAGCAGTCATTTTTCTTCATCTTGGTACCTGGTGCAGCGCTGTGGTTTTGATTTTGAGCCTGGGAACAGCGCTGATAACACCAGTGTTTTCAGTTACTGCTTGGTGATATTTTGCTCTCACCAAGGACTTGCTGAGGCTCATGCTCTGCTAGGGAGGAGGGGAAGCCGGGAGGAAGGAGACAGGACACCTGACCCAAACGGACCAAAGTGAGATATTTCATACCACAGCACGTCATGCCCAGGATGTAAAAAGGGAGAGAAGAGACCCAGAAGGGTGGGGGTTCACTGGTGGGGGTGCACTGCATGGTCGGGCTTGATATTGTGTGGTGAGAAATTGTATTCTTTTCCCTTGTATTTTCTCTTGTCATTATTATTATTGGTGGCAGCAGTAGTGATCTGTGTTATATCTTAGTTACTAAACTGTTATCTCAATCTGTGGGAGTTGTATTCTTTCGATTCTCCTTCCCATCCCCCCAGGAGAGGAGGGAAGAAAGAGTGGGAAGTGAGTGAGAGAGTTTATAGAGGCTTAAACCACGACATAGGGATAGGCAGGAGAGTATGGAACTCTGTCTGGGGACAGGTGAGCAGCCGACAGAGTATTTGTGCGTCTGGGTTAAAGGGGGAACAGAGACGGGTGACATTATTGTGGGGATCTGTTACAGACTGCCTGACCAAGAGGACTCGGTGGATGAAGCGCTCTATAGACTGACTGGAAGAGCCTCATGCTCGCAGACGCTTGTTCTCATGGGAGACTTCAACTACCCTGATATCTGTTGGAGGGATGGTACGGCCCAGCAAAAGCAATCCAGAAGGTACCTCAATTGTGTTGAAGACAACTTCCTTCTGCAAGTAATAGAGGAGCCGAAAAGGAGAGGTGCCATGCTTGACCTCGTCCTCACCAACAAGGAAGGGCTGGTTGGAAATGTGAGGCTCCAGGGCAGCCTTGATTACAGCAATCATGAGATGGTTGAATTTGAGATCCTTAGGACGGTGAGAACAGCGTGCAGCAAGCTCACTGCCCTGGAATTAGAGAGAGCAGGCTTTGGCCTCTTCAGGAACCTGCTCAGTAAGATTCCATGGGATATAGCCCTAGAGGGCAGGGGAGCCCAAGACAGTTGGTTGATATTCAAGGACCGCTTGCTGCAACCTCAGGAGCGATACATCCTTACTAGAAGGAAGTTTAGCAGGAGGGCCAGGAGACCTCCTTGGATGGATAAGGAGCTGCTGAGGATAATTCGAAGGAAAAAAGAGACTTATAAAAGGTGGAAGCAAGGACGGGCGGCCTGGGAAGGATAAAGAGTTGTTGTCCGGGAAGCTAGGGACCAGGTTAGGAAAGCTAAGGCCCACTTAGAATTAAACTTGGCTAGGGATGTTAAGGATCACAGGAAGGGATTCTATAGGTACATTACAAATAAAAGACAGGCTAGGGACACCGTGGGCCCTCTCCAGAAGCTATCAGGAGAGCTGGCTACCCTGGATTTGGAGAAGGCTGAGGTTCTTAATAACTGCTTTGCCTCAGTTTTCTCTGGCAAAGGCTCTGACCACACCACCCAAGTCTTGGAAGGCAATCGCAGGGACAGTGAGAATGAAGACCCTGGGCCCACTGTAGGAGAGGATCTGGCTCGAGACCATCTTAGGAACCTGAACGTATACAAATACACAGACCTGATGAAATCCATCCGTGGGTCCTGAAGAAGCTGGCGAATGAGGTTGCTAAGCCACTGTCCGTCATATTTGAAAAATCATGGAAGTCAGGTAAAGTTCGCGATGACTGGAAAAAGGGAAATATAACCTCCATTTTCAAGAAGGGGAAAATGGATGAGCCAGGGAATTACAGACCAGTCAGTCTCACCTCTGTGCCTGGCAAAATCTTGGAGCGGATTCTCCTGGAAGACATGCTAAGGCACATGAAAACCAACAAGGTGCTTGGTGACAACCAACATGACTTCACAAAGGTGAAATCCTGCCTGACCAATCTGGTGGTCTTCTATGATGGGGCTATGGACCTGATGGACAGGGGAAGAGCAGTTGATGCCATCTACCTGTAATTGTGCAAAGCGTTTGACACTGTCCCACACGATATCCTTGTCTCTAAGTTGGAGAGACATCAATTTGATAGGTGGACCACTCGGTGGATAAAGAACTGGCTGGATGGCCACATGCAAAGATTTGTGCAAATGACTCAATGTCCATCTGGAGATCGGTAACAAGTGATGTCCTTCAGCGATCAGTGTTGGTACCGGTCTTGCTCAACATCTTTGCCAGCCACATTGGCATTAGGATTGAGTGCCCCCTCAGCAAATTTGTCGATGACACCAAGCTGTGTGGTTCAGTTGATACATTGGAGGGAAGGAATGCCATCCAGAGGGACCTAGACACGCTTGTGAGGTGGGCTGATGACAACCTGATGAAGTTTAACCATGCCAAGTGCAAGGTCCTACACCTGGGTTGGAGCAGTTCTAGGCACAGCTACAGTTTGGGTGGGGAGGAGATTCAGAGCAGCCCTGCGGAGAAAGACTTGGGGGTGTTGGTTAATGAAAAAATGAACATGAGCCGGCAGCGTGCGCTCGCAGTCCAGAAAGCTAGCCATATCCTGGGCTGCATCAAAAGGAGCGTGACCAGCAGATCGAGGGAGATGATCCTACCCCTCTACTCTGCTCTTGTGAGACCTCACTTGGAGTATTGTGTGCAGTTCTGGTGTCCTCAACATAAAAAGGACATGGAACTGTTGGAACAAGTCCAGATGAGGGGCACGAGGACGATCAGGCGACTGGAGCACCTCTCATATGAAGATAGGCTGAGAAAATTTGGGCTGTTCAGCCTGGAGAAGAGAAGGCTGCATGGAGACCTCATAGCAGCCTTCCAGCAGCTGAAGGGGTCCTGTAGGGATGCTGGGGAGGAACTCTTTGTGAAGGACTGTGGTGAGAGGACAAGGGGTAATGGGTTCAAACTTAAACATGGGAAGTTTGGATTGCATATAAGAAAGAAGTTCTTTACTGTAAGAGTGGTGATCCACTGGAATGGTTTGCCCAGGGAAGTTGTGAATGCTCCATTGCTGGCGGTGTTCAAGGCCGGGTTGGACATAGCCTTGGATGGCATGGTTTAGTGTGAGGTGCCCCTGCCCATGGCAGGGGGGTTGGAACTAGATGATCTTAAGGTCCTTTCCAACCCTAGCTATTCTCTGATTCTATGATTTTTTGCATATTTTAGCACTGATCTAATACTGTTAACAAAGTATGTGCAAGCTGTCAGAATTTGGACAGGGTTATTAATTGAAATTTCACGTTGACCAGTACTCTAAATAGCTGACCAAAAGATCGATCTGTTAGCAGTAACAGTTCATTAGCAAGAGACACAGCATGCCCCTAACTATCCTGAGTTTAATTCCTTCTCCCTTAATTTTCTGTCATGGAAAGGAAAGTACAAAATAAAAGAGGAAATGCTATAAAACAAAACCAAAGGGATATTTTGTACATTGATTTCAGTCTCATCTCTTTAGATTCTTGTACCATTCTCACAACTTTGGCAAGTGCCTCATTTCACTGAATGAACTGAACTTTTCTGTACCTGAGCTTAAAAATGGGCTGTGTTCTGTTAGCCATTAGCTTCAGCATGCATTCTTTGTAGTTGTACCTTTTGATCTTTTTTGCCACTTTTTTATATTGTGAAGATACCATTTTTTGTGGTAGACGCATTTCTCTGTACAGGTTACAGGAACATGCATAGCTTTTGCAAGTGCAAGGGTAGTTGTAGTTTGTTTTTCCTGAAGTGCTTTCAGGAGGCTAAGACATTCAAAAATGCAAGTCTTCGATTATGAAAAGTTCTTATTCTTTTTCATCTGTAGAGAGAAACATAGCAATTTATTAAAAAGCAATATATTAAATAGAAAATACATAGCAATATATTAAAAAGAAAATGCTTGCTATATAAAGGACAGTTCTTTCTTATGTTCAGTGAGATCAATCTTTTTTTATCAAGTTTTTGGTTCCAGAAAATCACTGCACTGTCTTTGAGGAATTCTTTGCAAGTGGGTATGCAGGAATATCAAAAGCCCCCTCCACAGCTGCTGCTTGTCAATACCATTGCTGTATCAGCAACATGCTTAAACAATCTAGGATGACAGGAATGTTATTTCCTTTCTCTCTCCAGGCGGGAGCCACTCCCGGCTCTTTCCATGATTAAAGAGAGTGACCCAATGTCAGTTGCCTGGATTCAGTAAATATACCACCTTTTTTTAATGACAGTTATAGGATTCCAAGTTTTAGTACATGAAAGTGTGTTGCAGTGTTTTTTTGGTGGGCATGGGTGGGAAGGGGCAAATGGAAGAAGGGGAAGCTGGTTTGTGTAATCAGTATGTTTACAGGGATAGCTCTTGCCTTGATGGAGAAGCTGTAAGTAGCTAGCTCAATTATGAACTACATTAAAAAGGATTTTTTGAGTAGTACTTTGGTGCACATTCCACATAACGTGCATGGCTCTGTTCAGTAGTACTCTTTCAATAGTTCTATGTCTCCTAAGTCAGAAGAGGTACATCTGTTAAAAAGTAATCTTACAAAAACAAACAAAAAAACCCATATGTCATAATTGAATGAAAGCATGTTAACTTCATTCTTTTGACTTAATGATGACAAAGAAGTTACATGTGGATGACACAAAGTTATAGGCTGACCTGCATTTTACCACAAGCATAATTACTTTGCCCACCAAAAACTTTCTTCTCAGCCCTTAACATCCAATGAATTTGACACACTAAGTTTCATTCTCCATACACGGCATCATTTGTATTAATTGCTTCCAAAGAAACTCACATATATGCTGGGTATGACTTATACTTCTTAGATGCACTTGTAATCAGTGGGGGAGATAGCTACATTATGTTTATGGTGGCAAATGATGCAAATTGCTACGAGTAGATATGCAGAGCAAAATGGCCATTCTGAGGAAAAAGTGCCCATCCTACACATGATTCTGGTAGGATTACTTCAGAATAATCTAGTTTGGTTGTGCAGCCTTAATGTGCATTGACTGTTAAGGACCACAGAGACATATATGTCAGCCACCTGACTTAGTAGCCTGAACTAGACACCTTATGAGTGCGCAAGTTCCCTCTGAAAACTTCCAAAGCACCTGTCTTGAATAGGATGTATGGATTAGATTCAAACTGAAGAAGCTTTCTTTAAAAGACTGGTTTTCTAAACTCTTCAAGGTAGTTGAAATTTTATGTGCAAAAATTGTATGGTCTAGGTTTTAAGTGGTGTGAAAAGATCTTCAGGTGAAGTCAGAAATGTAGCCTAGAAGTTTTAGCCTATTTTTTTGTTAGTTTATTTATAAATTTCATTTCCTAGTTCTCACTTGGAGAAAATACTGAAAAGTGAGGTTGCAAAAGATAGAGGGAATGGTAAGTGCATCTGAACTCTAAAATATAGATATATATATAAAACCCACATGTCAAATACTTGCAAAATCCATGTAGAATTTAACAAGTGAATAGAAAGCAACTTGAAGGATCTGCAAAATAAAATGATTCCTATTTCTGAAGAAAAACAAGACTTTCTGCTTGAGGAAAAAATACAAATTGTTCATTTTATTCCTCCCCGACTAACAAGTTACCTCTGCACTAGGCATGTAGAAAGAGGAAAAAAAACATTGGCTAGATTTTTAATCTTGTAAACACCTAGCTACTAAAACCTCAGATATTTTTATTCTGTTTAAGAATAAATCTTTTAAAGATTAGACAGAATAAAACAGGACACTGAATTTGATAAATATTTCCAAATTAAAATTCCAAATTAAAATTTTGAATATTAGTTTGTCATTCAGTGCTTTCCCAGAACCCAAGTGCTGCAAAATTGAAATTGTATTTATGGCCTAATTTAGATAGACCAAAACAAGATACAACTATTTTTCTGAAGTGACCTTTGCAAGCAAATTGCTAGTGGAATACCTCCAAGATGTACCGTTGTAGAAGTTTGACTAGCAGCCTCACTCTTGCAGCAGTAGGAGGAAGGTTGCTATGAAACTAATTACAGCTATCAGCAGTGGTTCTGTTTTAAGTGGTCTATGAATTAGGCAGTCTCCTAGAAGTACACACAAGTGAATTTGCAATTAACAATGAACAGCTTTGTGAAAAGAGAGCAGTATAAATTTACTTAGTCCATCCTGGGATTAGGCAGACAGCTCTATACTTATTTGGCCTCTGAAGTAAATTTCAGTGGAAAGCTTAAGAGGCTTTTCCCTAGCAAAGTGAATTTTGCCAAATATTTGGTACCTTATTACAATACAGACCATTTTCCAATTCCAATTATGCTAACGCAAGTTGTGAGTAACTTTGTTGTGCTCTCTGGAATTGCTCTAGATTTACAACGGTGTTATCTGAGATTTACACCTCTGTAAATTAATCTGAAATGTGGCCACATGGTCTAGCAGATTGTTAGCTTAATAGGAAAAATATAGTTAGTTAAATAGTTAATGTCTCTCATTCTAATTTGGGACCTCCTCACAGCTGTTTACTTACACATTTATATTAATTTACCATACCGGAAACATGTCCAATTAATAAGTAAGATAATTCACTCACTGTTCATGATTAGCAAAACTTTTTCCTTGACATTACACTTATCCCTACATAGTATTTATTTCTCTGCAATTCTTGATGCCATTCTTCATATGTTAAATGTGATGGAGGTCTTGTATCTTATGGCATATTGGTCCTAAGTCTGTTGACCAATGAAATAAACTGAACAACTGAACAATGGAACTGGTGAACACGCTTTTCTCACATTGGTGACCAAATGAAACAGAGTTGTTGATAAGAACTAACCTAAAAGTGAAACCACAAACAATGTATATTCAAAGCATATTCATAGTGGAAAAGAACTGTAATATTAGTTAAAATTGTCATATAGGTCTCAGTCACTCTAGATTTCTTAAAAAATCTCATTCTTGTTTGGAATATAGAATTTTTGAAGTTGCAATTACAACTAAGACAAACTACATTTTCTTTTATGTAAAATAGCTTTTAAAACCTAAAGGAAATTAGATGTACCCTCTATCTCCTTTCTTGCACCTTCCATTTGTTTTTTATTAGCTTTTTTTTATCAGAGAATTTCATATAACAGAAGTCACAGCCAAAAAATAATGCGAATTATGTTTACACTAAATTAAGATGTTCTCAGTTCTATTAGTGAGCTAAGGCCAAACTGAATTATATCCAAAGAGGCCTCATTGTTCACTCTTCTAGGCAATCAAAAAGTTGGTCCACAGTCATTACTTTATACGAGACAAGTTGCTGCCACTCTCCTCAATGAAGAACCTGACCCAAGGACTTTAGAGTGACAAATCATCTAGTTTCTACACAGATAGTTTAACTCTTGCTCCTCTGAGTCCAATAGAGTAAAACAACAGTGATGTTACTGCAGACAAGGGCTTTCCTAACATATATGTGGGGAAAATGCCCTTTCTTAAAATGACAGTCATGCAATCATGGAGGGTAATAGTGTGCCAAAGAATCCAGTCTGGTTTATGATAATTTTAACTGCGTACTCCAAAATGAACAAACAAACAGCAAACCTGCCTTGAAATATAGTGCTTTGTGTTCTCATAGAATAAATATAGTGTAAAGCAAAAGATCAAATATTCAACAGCTTTATATTCCTGATATTTTGAATTTTGAACTTTTTTTTTTTCTTTTTCCATAGAGCAAATGAAATTGGAGAAATATGATTGAGCAAAGAAAGCTCTTTTCCTTTGTTGTTTTAGATGGCATTATGAAATAGATTTCATTTTCTATTCCTTAGAGATTGGTAAATATGTTTGGTTACCAGAGAATTAATTCTATTTTCTCTAACTGACAGTGGAGCAATGAAGCAAAAAACCGAAAAATTTCTTGCACATACATGTACAAAAGTGCGAATATACTCTAGTTGGGTAAGTTAAATTCTTAATATTTTCTTTTTTCCCTGAAGTAAGAAGTCATGAAGATAGAACAGAGGAATAATATGTTTTATGCTTGCTGAAGAAAAAGACAGAGGGAGAGTTCAAGGACAGAAAATGTCGTTGAGTTATACACTATTGCTGCACGGTATTTTGATCTGGATGTTCATTGTTGCACCCTCATTACAGCTGTTGTCATCATTTTTTTTTGTGATTGTTATTTCCATTGTAGCTGTTATTATTACCTTGTTAACTTGTTACTTAGTTTCCAAGGTAAGACTTACTTTTATATGCATATATATATATACACACATATATACACATATATACACATATAGACATACAAAGTGGTGTTGATGTGAGAGTTTTACATTGTTTGCAAAACTGTCAAGATGGCTACATTCAAATTGCTCCAGAAATCAAGTTAGCAAACAGCTAACTACTGTCCTGTATCCAAATGCTTAGTCTGCTTGCATGCTGTAAAACTTCTGCCAGTTTCCAGGGCACAGATGAAGTAAAACCTCATTGCTGGCTATCCATTGGAAAAGTGACAACACCTGGAGGAGAAATTGTGATTAAACAAATGGGGCAAACAAAAGCAACTGCAAAAATTACCAAAGGCCACATAAACACCCACAAGATAGCTCTGGGATGTTGCAGTTGTGAACAAATCAGTACTATGCCACCTCATGAAAATGAATAAGACACACTTTGGTTCTTGTACCTTTGTACCTTATACCTTTCAGGTGGATAAAACTTGGTATTAGACAACTAAAAAACTATTTTCCAGTTAAATTATAATGACACTTCCTCCTAGTTTACATGTCATTCCTCAGGTCAGTTTAATTTGCCTGTCTAGATTATGTCAGTTATCCCAGTAGGATAAACTGTGTCAGAAAAACAAGAACAATTTTTTTTCTTATTATTTAGTTGGTAAAAAAATGTAATTTTTAAAAAAGAAGTCACAAGTATTTTATCAGAAAGGGTTTGTGGTATAGATGTGTTGAAAATCCTTGTAAAGGGGTTGAAAATAACTAGTAAAATAAAGTTTAACCTCATAATTCTTGTCTTATTATTTAAATTGAAATGTTCAGCATCCTTTATGACTCCTTCTTAATATTAGAGATATTACTTTTATGATTGCTTTCTCCCCACATCCATGACTATGTTCATTGAATATTCCAGATCTAATAAAAGACTGTTAATATACCTAGCTTATGAGCAAGGAGCTGAGACTCAGAGGATGTGATTGTGGATTTATCATGCATCACAGGTATCTAATTGTGAAACACAATGCAAACTTGAGATGATAAAAATCCACACTTAGTTGCTATTTATTGCATCCTTAAGGGATTTAAAACCTCAGTATTAAAATTTTCCAGGCTTCCAATATATATTCTTGACATCCTCAGACATCTTGACACTGCTTAAAAACTTGATGGACTACCTTACACTAAAGGTCCCTAACGAGCTGCAAACTAAATATTTATCTTCCTGTCTCATCCGCATACTTGTTAAAGTAGATGTTCCCGGAACAAGCATGCTATACCACACCGTGCATAGGAAACAGCTGACATCTGTGATGTCATCACTATCTCCTAAGAAGGTAATAAGAGTGAAAACATGTCATTCATGTACAAGAAATTATGTTTAATTTCCTATTCTTGCTGGGAGAATTTAAATTAGTGACTCTGAAACAGTGGAGTGTGCAATAGCATGTAGCATAAAATACAGAGTGGGTTCAGATGGGATATTTTGTCTTTTCAAATCTGATTCAATTTGTACATAATAATTAGAACAAAAGTAGCAAGTTAGATCATGAACACAAGAGTGCATGTAAAGAGGCTCAACCACAGATTGACTTGACATTGTGGGCATGATGCTGTGGTTCTTTGCCCCCATAAACGCTAGACTCAACCTGGTTCAACAGAGCACTGGAAGAGCAGCTTCATGTCTGTCAGCAATTGGCTACAGGTCTCTAAATTGCTTGTTATTACACTTGCTAGAGGGATATCCCACTCTGTAGTGTTTCCTTAATACAAATATATTTTGAAACTGAAAGAATAGATTTGAGTTTCTTGATTACAGACCAGTAAACAATTCGATATGACTGCCCAAAAGAAGTTCTTTCTTTGCTTTTCTGTTTGTATCTAGGACAGAAAGACAGCTACTACAATTTATAAGCAGATAAACTGTGTTTACTTTACCAGTAACAAAACAAGAATGGCTGTCAAAAAGAGAAAGAAATATATCAAAATGCAGGAGTAACCATAAAAACAAGTGTTTATCTATGATTATATCAGGCATATTTCAGCTACTTACTATAACAATAATGAAAAATCTTAGCATATATATACTTATAGGTGCTACCTCTGTTCGAAACCTACTGCTTGATGTTAGTCCAATGTATACGAGAAGCTTTTATTTTTTTTTTCAATACATTCTTTTACAGTTTTCAGGGATGATTACTGGAATTAATATAGGAGATGTCAGGCATGCTACAGAGTAAGGATTCATTGTAGATCATGTCATCTTTCTGACATTTTTCAGATCTCAGCATGTGCCAGGTGCTTTCCTGCGCATATGAAGACTCAGGTTTTAGTGTAATTTGACCAGAAATTAAAAAAAAAAAAAAAAAAAAAGAGCTGGGTATCAATGACCTAAGTTTTGAAACCCAGGAAAACAGTCACTCAGAACCTAAGTAAACAAATATGGTTGACGATCTCTACATATAATTGTCTTTTAGCACTGATAGATAAAGTTCTAACTGCAGTGGGGAAAGAGCTCACCTGAAAACCTAAACATGGGCTTTTACAATCTCAAAATGTAAAGCTAAAAAAAACCCCAAACAAACAACAAAAAAAGCCCAAAGAGAAAGAAGTGCACTTTAGAACGCTTTTTTTGCTGATGGCTTTAAAGAAGAATGACACTCCTTTTGACCTTGACAGGTATCAGTTCCTTATCTTGTTTTTCTTTTTTACTTTGTGTGTGTGTTTTGCCAGGTTTTACAAAGTATCAACAGTAAAGAAGATATATGACAATGAATGGTATCAGGTGCCCTTCAGTGTTTTCTGCGGTGCCCAGGGGTTCCACTTGTTTTTAGTATACTCAGCACAAAGATGGGCTGTGCTAAGCACTTTATCGAATTTGTACTCAAGGTGCCAGTACAATAAGAATCCTCTGTGTAATTTGCCTTCAGGGACAAAATTTTTTAGCCAAATATTCCATCTTCTCCAGTTTTTTATTAAAGCTGAGCAGTGTTGAGTGAAACTGGAAACCTGAGCAAAATGATTCAGCTACAGGTAGGGCGGGGAGGAGATTCAGGGCAGCCCTGCGGAGAAAGACTTGGGGGTGTGGGTTGATGAAAAAATGAACATGAGCCGGCAGTGTGCGCTTGCAGCCCAGAAGTCCAACCGTATCCTGGGCTGCATCAAAAGGAGTGTGACCAGCAGGTCGAGGGAGGTGCTCCTGCCCCTTTACTCTGCTCTCGTGAGACCTCACTTGGAGTATTGCGTGCAGTTCTGGTGTCCTCAACATAAAAAGGACATGGAACTGTTGGAACAAGTGCAGAGGAGGGAGGGCCATGAGGATGATCAGGGGACTGGAGCACCTCTCGTATGAAGATAGGCCGAGAAAATTGGGGCTGTTCAGCCTGGAGAAGAGAAGGCTGCGTGGAGACCTCATAGCAGCCTTCCAATACCTGAAGGGGGCCTACAGGGATGCTGGGGAGGGACTCTTCATTAGGGACTGTGGTGAGAGGACAAGGGGTAATGGGTTTAAACTTAAACAGGGGAGGTTTAGATTGGATCTGAGGAAGAAATTCTTTACTGTGAGGGTGGTGGGGCCCTGGAATGGGTTGCCCAGGGAGGTTGTGTATGCTTCATCCCTGGCGGCGTTCAAGGTGGGGTTGGACATAACCTTGGATGGCATGGTTTAGTGGGAGGTGTCCCTGCCCATGGCGGGGGGGTTGGAACTCGATGATCTTGAGGTCCTTTCCAACCCTTACTATTCTATGATTCTATGATTCTATGATTCCTGAATTTCTATTGTCCTTGTTTCAATGTGAAAATATTTTAAGATAGCTCTTAAGGAAAAGTAACAAAAGTGAATCTTTCTTTTTTCGGTATTTCTACCTGATATAAAAACAGAAATAGTAAACCTCTAAAATTAAGAAACTAGAAAGCAATGAAAGATGACTGAAATGCCCAATAATTCAGTCAAGAATTTTTGCTGATGTCATAAACCGTGAAAATTAGATTGAAAGTATAAAGCAAATAAACAAATAAAAAATATCTTCTATTTGGTATTGAAAACATCTTTAATGTTAAGGGGAAATATCATCCCTTGGATGGTATGTCTTAATATTTAGGTCATACATGCATTTTTAGATAATTTCCAGCGCTATGCTTTCTCAGATAGTTTCCAGTGCTATCCCAGAAAGCTTTGACCTACCAGCTAATCCAGAGATTCTCTCCTGCCATACTTCAATATATGAAATCTATAAGCAGTGTTTTATGATGCACAAATATCACTGTTTAGCTGCACTACAGCCTTCAAATTATTTCAGATAGTTTGAACTGAAAAAAATGAACACAAAAAACCTAGTTATGATTATAATATTATTTGAATGCCACACTTATGAACCAGAGGAAAAGTAAATGCTAGGGCTATATGATATGGACATAGATAATGTTTCCTATAGGGAGCTAGTACAGTGAATGCACACCAGTTTAAATCATTTATGAGGGATCGCTCCCTCAAAGAGATGATTTAGCAGTGTAGATGGAAATCCTTATCTCTTAAACCTCTTTATCTTGCATGCAAGTATTACATTTGGTGTTTACTGCAGCTTATCTGAGACAAAAAAACTCAGAATCCTTTCCTGTGAGCAAGCATTTCATCCATTATTTCAAAAAAAAAGGTAGAGGTTTTTCTGCCAAAAAAGAAATTGTGCTTTTGTTTTATATGTCCATTTGATTCAGAAGTGGATGATTGGGATTAACTGCTTTCCTGAAACTCTTGGAAATCTCCCTCAGATTGGGATACCTATCCCACAAATGTCTGATAGACGTGAAGGTAAAATGATTTGCATTCATCCTATTTTGTGGATTAAAAAAATATAGATTTTTATTGGTCAGGAAACCAGTACAAGAGCTAGCTGAAGGAACAGAGAGCAGGAAGAAAACTTTCTTCCAAGTTAAGTGCTGAAATCAGTAGGCAAAAATGTACTGACCTGAGGGGAGTGGGAAATATGATATTCCTTCCTCTCCCCCACCTCTCTCCTGTTCCAAGAAAGTTACCATCCACACATTTTATGAGATGGCCAAGTCTTCCAGTGGAGTCCCAGGCCAGGCTGTGCTTTACAAGAGATCTGGGTCTACTATCAGGGAGTGTAGAAGATAGTCAGCAAATTTTCTCAAATGATGGAAGCTTATGGAAACAGAAGGTAGCTAGGAAATTCTGAAGGTAGCATGGGGATGATAGCTGCTGTTGCAAGTGCCTTAGTTCTGTGGCATTTTCACAAAATCTTTTACTGTTTTCTGTGACTTCACTAGTTTATGTGCATGTGGCATTTATTTGATTGCAAGAAGCTAAATCCACAGTCAGTTTCATCTTTCACAATATAAAATTCACACTCCTTCTTTCACAGCCATGAGCTACACTCACTCTTCACTGAGCTCATGCCTATGTGATCTCTGAGTCACATTATGAAGCAAAACTACTGTTCAAGTCAGCATAGCGAGGATTCATCTCACCCGACTTCTGTAATGTGATTAATCTGATCTGTTTTGGTTGCCGGCTCTGGGGTGAGATGAATCAGCTATTAGCAGTGCCTGTATTTCTCCACTCTGAAGAACTCTAGATAACTGGCACAGATGCAGATTCCTACTCTGTGGATGTCAAAAGTTAGGTGACATAAGACCTAGCTGAGTGGTTTATTTTGTTTCAGTAAAAGCTACAGTCAAAGTACATGCAGCAGAGGATACAAAGCCTACCTTTTCTTATACTCATTCCTCAACAGAAACACAGGCTTCATCAATACATCTTATAGCAAGATTTTTGAAAGAAGTACTGGAATACTCCTTTCTAGGAAAAAAAGAAAAATAAAAAATGTGTGCAATAATGGCTGTTTATTCCCTGTGTGTTGTCAACCTTAAGCACCAGTCAGCAAGAGCTTAGAGTTTCAAGGAGGATCAAAGGGAGTTGACATAATGCATAAAATGTATATGTTTCTAATACATCCCAAACACTCAAATTGCAGTGATTACAAAACATTTAGTGCTTTACTGTAATACGTAATAGGTGGTAAGTTAGACCATTTGGTTTCATTTTGGGGTTTCGATTTAGAACATTCTGATTTAGTTATTGCCATGCTGAACACTGGTTTCTAATCTAGTTGAATTGCTTTATTCATCACACTGTAATTTTGTTTTTCCTACTGTATTTTGACCTACAGTGAGACTTTAAAGAATAAAAGTTGAGGGGATTGAAGGATTCTCAATCAATTGACAGACTGCCATCAGCTTCACAGTGATTTTGAATTCTTATGCATGAATCTCATGGCAAAGCATATTTATCACAAAAAAGTAATGTATATTTATTGATAGTAGAATGCACACATATTTTTTCTTAACTTTTTATAATCTATGGAAGCTGTTGCCTAGAGAAAAATACTTTGTATGTAGCGCGCATACATACCCATATGTATGCATAGGTACACATATATACACAAATTCACGCATGCATGCATATGTTTATATGACTGAATAATGGAGGGAAAACAGAGATATTTCTTATGAATTACAAGTGAAAGTTTAATCTTAACAAGGCTTTATTTGTTCAAGAATCAAATCCCTTCTCTGGTTCCTCAAAAAGCCAATTATCAGAAAGATTCTCTTTTTCTGCTGTCATTAACAGATAGACATTGATGACAGTTTAACTCGGTTTCAACATAGCTCTTGGGCCACAGCTGCTTACCAGGCAATCTAAGTACCACTCGAATGCTCAGTTGCAGATTGACCTTGCGGTAATTGAGGTTATGAAAAGGCTCTTGTTCTTTAAAATCTCAAACGAACACCTCTCCCTCCGGGAGACAGCGGGATATTCAGCAATAGCAGCTCTGCTGAACCTGTAAGATTCTTTCTGCTGCTCCAGTCTGTGTTGAGGTCAGGATGAGAAACAAATGTCTATGATGGGATATGAGGAATGTAGCAGAGTAGCAAGTTAAGATGAAATTATCTGGACTACAATTATTTTCTCTTAATTGTGCTTTATACTGCCACACCAAAAAGACTGCTAAGTATTAGAAAACATTTTTTTTAGCATTTTTCTCACTTATACTTTGCATTCTTATTCTTTACTTTGACAGTATTTTCTCTTAAGAAAAAAAAAAAGTAATGACAGGTTAAGCTCTCAGTTCTTTAAAGCACAGAACCATCTGCTGAAGTTATCAAAGGCTTCACTTTCAATCTTTATCCAGTATTTGAACATCTCTTTCCCTGACAGTAATAAACATTACAGTCAGTGGGAATTAATGTTGAGGCTTTCAAAGGAAACGGTGGTAATAAAACTAATTGCAAGAAGTACACAACGATTATTGTTATAATTTTGAATCTCGAGTTAATTAGCTATGCTAACCACTTTCTTTGGCAAAAGCTCACTGTTTATGGTAACAAAATATAAGATCAAAATTAGTGATGGCAGAACATATTTTAGCTACTCAACTTAGGCCAGGACTTAGAGTATTGGTTTTGATTGAAATGCTGTATACAAAATCAAGAGAAGACTGCCCAGAGGCAGAACAAGGTTTTAACAAGCTATTAACAGTTATTGGGCCAGAATGCCTTACTGGTGATACAAAAAAAGGACTAACTTCAAAGAAGCTGAGGACAGGCACGGGTGCTCAACATGAAAATCTGATCAACAAAAACTTTGAAATAAACCCAATGACTTATCTGAAGATTTTGAGATGTGTAAAAAGTATATTAACAGACATTAATATTCTTAGGTGAAGTCAGTCACTATCTTGTATAACTAAAGCTTTAAGACAATTATTGTAAACAAATGTGCCAAAATTTTGTTATGATTGCTTAATTTAATTATTCAGCCTTACTATTGAGATTACATTTATAGGTGGTCTTATGCTACAGCTGCAACAAAGACTTGCTTAGAAGTAAGTATTATTATTCAGTTTAAAGTAAAAAATACAAATTCAATAAGAAAACAAGAATATATGGATTAGAGCTCCCGCGTATCATGACATCTAAGGTACAAAAAAAGTACTTCCTTTCCATCCACTACAGCTGCCTACATATAGGCAAGATATTTTCTCCAGAAAATATTGCTCCAGTAACTTTGAATCTAAGCCACAACAAGAAATAACATCCTGAACTCGTGCAGCAGTGTTTGGAGAGTGCAACTTCCGTTGTTTTCTGAGTTCAGCAGAAAGTGAATGCCAGAAACGCCTACTTCTCTTCTTGCTCTGCCTGACTCCCTTCACATTTTTCAGTTGAGGTTTTTTGAAAGGTTGCTCTGGTCAGGAGCTCCTCTAAAAGGAAAGTACATTGTTTGTGCGCTTGTTTGAACTGCCATAAAACCTTTCAAGAGAACATCTTTTTGTAGGCAAAAAAGAACTTTTGTTGCTACATCCTGCTCACTATGCTGATACGGACAATACTAACATTAAAATCCATTCAAAGTCCACCGAAAGTAAATACCATCTTTATTGGAGTTGGGCTGGGATAAGGGTTTTCAAGTCTTACAGTGGCAGAATAAGACCTGGCAGAAGTAGGATGATTGCGTCCTAATGTCAGATACAATGATTGTGAAACTGGTTTTGTCCAGAGTTTTTTTTTTTGTTAGTTTTTTTGTTTGTTTGTTTGTTTGTTTTTTTTTTGTTTTTTTTGTTTTTTTTTTTTTTTGCCTAAGTGAAAGATAATTGTATCCAGAAAGATTTTTTGTTTGTTTGTTTTTAGTGACAATATTCATTGGGACTGATTTTTTTTTTCTCAATTTCTTTCTTTTCCTTTTATTTTTTTTTCCTGACTAATGTTTTCAAAAGGTTTTTATTAATTTCCTGTTTAAAAAATTGATGTATTATAACATGTAGGTTAGTTTTTGCTTTCTTTCCTGCATTGCTGCTTCTCTAAATCATAGAGAAGTTCTAAGACTGCATTTCTAAGAAATTAAATGTTAATTTTCCCAAGATAGTCTCTATTTTCTGTGTGAGAAATTTGCTAGCTTTGTGTGAAATTTCGCATTTTGATGAAATACAGCAAGCAGAATACATATTCTAGCTCTGTTCTAAATTATACTCAGACAACTATTTTCTATGTAGTGCAAAAAATTGCAGTTTATTGTGCCAGTCAGACTCCAGCCTTCATTTCTTACATTTACAATTGCTCTTCCCCCTGCAAACCCATGTGTAGTATCCCAGTTCACATATTGAACGGCTTTCAAGGTAAGTATTTTCTTGTCTTTTTTTGCTTAATTCTATCTTGCTCTACATCAGTCTATGGGAGGGCCGACAACTTTCAGTTCTTAAGTGTAGAAGAAAAATGGTCTTGTTCATTTTTATAAAAAATAGCAAAAGGTTTGCCCACCACGGTCTTGTTTTCAGTTTACACTTTGAAGCATTTTGCAGGAAATTATGAATGAAAAGATAATAAAATGGCTTTCAACTCTCTCAGTAAAACATGCACACTGCCAATATTTTTGTCATCAATAATTCTCTCATAAACATGGGTCTCTTCTTTCATTATGCAGGCTGTCATGCTTTACTGAATCACATAATTTCACCTAATTTAAATAAGCATCGTGCAGTTTCCTCCCCCTTCTGTTTTTTTCAGCTGGACAAGTGCTAGCAACAATGCTTAGAGTATCCTAAGTGGACATCCTATTAAATTTTTCATTCTTATGCTTCTCTCTGCTGTCAAAATATAATAACTCCCATTGATTTTCTTTCTGGATACCAGGATTCACTCTATCTAGCTGATAATTTAATATATAGTAAACACTCCAGGACTTGCTGTTAAGGAGGCTGGAAAAGGTTTATGTTTGCTAAAATGGACAGAAAGATAGGAGATTATGTAAAACAGTTGACTGATATCAAGCCAGAAACATAAACCGTTAAGTCTCTCATAAGTAATTATGTTGCAAATCACTACATAATCATTCATCTGCTACTGCAGCAGGTTTTTGTTTGGGCAACTTGTCTCAGACAAAATTTTTTTATTTTTTTTTTCCATAGCAAATAAGATGGCTCCATAATTTCATGCACGCAAAGAATCCAAACTAGAATCATATTCTGGCTGCCATATATCACTTGGAGAAAAAATAATCTGATCCAACAATAGTGGCAGTCACCAGTCTGCACTTGGCAATGTAGAAATCAGTGAATGCTTGCAACAACACAAGTTTTTTATTTTAAGAGGTGAATTTTTTAGTTCATTATATTGAATTAAAGTGTGCTTAGGCATAAATATAGAAGAAAGATGGTTTTGCCAAAACCAAAATCAGATAAATTATCAGTAAAAGAATTGTTGAGCTACTGAGAAATGTAGTGTATGTCTCAGAAAGGGCTTACTGTCACTACTCGCATTTTCATCATGAAACTCTGCTTTGTTTTACACACAGACATGAAAAAAGATGGTAATAATGAATGCTAATACTTTGTCACATCCTGCTGTGAGTGATCTTTTTGAAGTTGGCTTTATAAATAATGGCAAAAAATATGCCACATGACATTCATTAGTCATAAGCTTTCATCATGCTTAAGTAAGACATAATTGTTCAGGAATGAAAAGGAGATCAGATTTACCATATTGTTTGTTTTTTTTTCCCCCATTTGTTCACATCCATTAACAGCTTTTAGCTTCTAACTGAATTTCATTTTCAGAAAAATTAACACACAGATGGATAATCAGAAAGAGAAAGCTCAGGAATATCAGAAGAATGACTCTTTAGAGTGCCAGCTATGACACAACTATCATGAGTCCCAAATTACATGATTTTGAATCCAAGATAGTGTATAGGTTTCATTCAGGTTCATAAAAGCTTTATCAGATTAGGTATTCTGTTCACACCAGGAACTTCTGCTGAGGTTTGGTCCTGCAGGAATTGAATTACTGGAAATATTAACTTGCCTTGCATAGCAGTGGTGGGTTTAATAAGATGCTTAGAGTTCAGCATATGCCTAGAAGCTCTAGAAGACTATGTTTGAAATGGATGGCAATACTTCCTTTTCACGGCCCCTACTACCATAATGAATTCACTTCAATTATTAAAAATTTTCTCCTCACCAAAATTCTGTAGAAAATGCTGGTGCTTTCAATGCATTTAATGCACAGATAAAAGGCAATTTACAAGTGACATAAGAAGACACCAAAAGAGCAAAGACTTAATCCTCAATTTACCAAATTATAGGTTATAGATGTTTAAAAGGTTTTTGCTCAATCCTGCCTGATTTTTCCAGCTATCTAAGACACATGAAAGGTTATTTATGCCTTGTTTTGATAGTACATATAAACCCTGCCCATACACAGCAAAAATAATTATAATGCATTTTTAATAAATCCTTGAACACGTTTGATTTTTTGCTTCTAAAATTAAAAAACACACTTTCAAAAATAATTATGATCTGTGAGAAAAATCTGTGAAAACTAATAGCTTCCTACTGATATATAGGTGTCATTTTTGAAATCTGAGGAAGAAATACAGTTCAAGATTAGCTTAAATAATCTCCCAATACTAGCTATTGACAGATTTTTACATCAGATCTCCCACTTAAGTTTAGTCTCCCATTAGAGTCTTCACTGGCAAATACTCTGACCACACCACCCAAGTCTTGGAAGGCAAACGCAGGGACTGTGAGAATGAAGACCTTGGGCCCACTATAGCAAAGGATCTAGTTCAAGACCATCTTAAGAACCTGAACGTACACAAGCCCATAGGACCTCATGAAATCCATCTGCAGGTCCTGAAGGAGCTGGCAAATGAAGTTGTTAAGCCACTGTCATAGAATCATAGAATCATAGAATAGTTAGGGTTGGAAAGGACCTCAAGATCATCGAGTTCCAACCCCCCTGCCATGGGCAGGGACACCTCCCACTAAACCATGCCATCCAAGGCTATGTCCAACCCCACCTTGAACGCTGCCAGGGATCCATCGTATCTGAAAAATCATGGCAGTCCGGTGAAGCTCCCGAAGACTGGAAAAATGGAAATATAACCCCCATTTTCCAGAGGGAGAAAATGAATGACCCGGGGAATTACAAACAAGTCAGTCTCATCTCTGTGCCTGACAAAGTCTTGGAGCAGATTTTCCTGGAAGGCATGCTAAGGCACATGAAAAACAACAAGGCGCTTGGGGACAGCCAGCATGGCTTCACTAAGGGGAAATCCTGCCTGACCAATCTGGTGACCTTCTATGATGGGGCTACGGAACTGATGGAGAGGGGCAGAGCAGTTGATGTCATCTACCTGGACTTGTGTAAAGCCTTTGACACTGTCTCACATGACATCCTTCTCTCTAAGTTGGAGAGACATCAATTTGATAGGTGGACCACTCGGTGGATAAAGAACTGGCTGGATGGCCGCACACAAAGAATAGTGCTCAGTGGCTCAATGTCCAGCTGAAGACCAGTAACGAATGGTGTCCCCCAGGGATCGGTGTTGAGACCGGTCTTGTTCAACATCTTTGTGGGTGACATGCACAGTGGGATTGAGTGCGCCCTCAGCAAGTTTGCCGATGACACCAAGCTGTGTGGTTCAGTTGATAAGTTGGAGGGAAGAAATGCCATCCAGAGGGACCTTGACACGCTTGTGAGGTGGGCTGATGCCAACCTAATGAAGTTTAACCATGCTAAGTGCAAGGTCCTCCACCTGGGTCGGAGCAATGTCAGGCACAGCTTCAGGTTGGGCAGGGAAGAGATTCAGAGCAGCCCTGCGGAGAAAGACTTGGGGGTGTGGGTTGATGAAAAAATGAACATGAGCCGGCAGTGTGTGCTTGCAGCCCAGAAAGCCAACCGTATCCTGGGCTGCATCAAAAGGAGTGTGACCAGCAGGTCGAGGGAGGTGCTTCTGCCCCTTTACTCTGCTCTCGTGAGACCTCACTTGGAGTATTGTGTGCAGTTCTGGTGTCCTCAACATAAAAAGGACATGGAACTGTTAGAACAAGTCCAGAGGAGGGAGGGCCACGAGGATGATCAGGGGACTGGAGCACCTCCCGTATAAAGACAGGCTGAGAAAATTGGGGCTGTTCAGCCTGGAGAAGAGAAGGCTGCTTGGAGACCTCATAGCAGCCTTCAAATACCTGAAGGGGGCCCATAGTGATGCTGGGGAGGGACTCTTCATTAGGGACTGTGGTGAGAGGACAAGGGGTAATGGGTTTAAACTTAAACAGGGGAAGTTTAGATTGGATATGAGGAAGAAATTCTTTACTGTAAGGGTGTTGAGGCACTGGAATGGGTTGCCCAGGGAGGTTGTGGATGCTTCATCCCTGGCGGCGTTCAAGGTGGGGTTGGACATAGCCTTGGATGGCATGGTTTAGTGGGAGGTGTCCATGCCCATGGCAGGGGGGTTGGAACTCGATGATCTTGAGGTCCTTTCCAACCCTAACTAGTCTATGATTCTATGTCCTTCAGCGATCGGTGTTGTGACCGATCTTGTTCAACATCTTTGTCGGCGACATGGACAGTGGGATTGAGTGCACCTTCAGTAAGTTTGCTGATCACTCCAAACTGTGTGGTTCAGTTGATATGCTGGAGGAAAGGAATGCCATTCAGAGGGACCTTGACACGCTTGTGAGGTGGGCTGATGTCAATCTGATGAAGTTTAACCATAACAAGTGCAAGGTCCTACACCTGGGTCAGGGCAAGCCCAGGCACAGCTACAGGTTGGGCAAAGAAGAGATTCAGAGCAGCCCTGCAGAGAAGGACTTGGGGGTGTTGGTCGATGAGAAAATGTGCATTATCCAGCAGCATGCACTCGCAGCCCAGAAGGCCAACCGTATCCTGGGCTGCATCAAAAGGAGTGTGACCAGCAGGTCAAAGGAGGTGATCCTGCCCCTTTACTCTGCTCTCGTGAGACTTCACTTGAAGTATTGTGTACAGTTCTGGTGTCCTCAACACAAAAAGGACATGGAACTGTTGGAACAAGTCCAGAGGAGTGCCACAAGGATGATCAGGGGACTGGAGCATCTCTCATATGAAGGTAGGCCGAGAAAGTTGGGACTGTTCAGCCTGGAGAAGAGAACTGTACGTGGAGACCTCATAGCAGCCTTCCAATATCTCAAGGGGGCTATAGGGATGCTGGGGAGTGACTATTCGTCAGGGACTGTGGTGATAGGACAAGGGGTAATGGGTTCAAACTTAAACAGGGGAAGTTTAGATTGGATATGAGGAAGAAATTCTTTACTGCAAAGTTGGTGAGGTCTTGGAATGGTTTGCCCAGGGAAGTTGCAAATGCTCCATTGCTGGTGGTGTTCAAGTCGGGGTTGGACGGAGTCTGGGGTGACATAGTTTAGTGTGAGGTGTCCCTTCTCATGGCAGGGGATTGGAACTAGATGATCTTAAAGTCCTTTCCATCATTAGCTTTTCTATGATTTTGTGATTTAAACATTATTTTAAGCAACCCATACACAACTGAAAGAACTATAAGGATAGCATTAAACATATGAATCAAAGTTTAATAATGAAAAATAACCTTTGGATCATGCCTTGCATAAAGTAAATTTCTTTATCTGAGAAGATCTGAAAGACTTAAAGGTCTTGGGTTTTGATATATTTCTTGTTTCATTTTTTTTTTTTTCTTTTTTTTTTTTTTTGGTTGTTGTTCTTGGGTTGTTTTGTTTGGGTTTTTTTTTTTTTTATTCATCAAGAAGTCAGTTTAAATTACAGAATCATTGAAAAAACTTACAAAACTTATGTCTATTTGTGTTTGCACATGCAATTTTCGTTTTATTCAGTAAATTTATTTCAAATATCCATTTACCTTTTTGTTTTTGTTTTGATAAGTTATAAAACTTCAGAAAAAGAAAAGACACCATATAACTTGATAAAACTTGATATAATATATTTGAAAATTATTTGAAAATAAATAGTAGTAATAACATTAGCCAAAATTTGATATTAATCTCACTTGTGACGAAGAATGATAGCATCAGAAAAGCTGTGGAAAAAAAAAGGACAGAGAAAAACAGAGTCCTTAACCAACTTCTCTCCCCTTTTGAACTCAACAAATTAATCCTGGTCGGGCAATACCTATGATTCAATTACTATTTTCTTGATCCTCTGCACCCTACTGAAAGGATTTTTTTCTCTCATGTCATTCAGCTTCCTCTTAAGCCTCCTCCATTTTCTATCAGCACTTGATTTAACAATCATCCTTTAACAGCATTTTTGCAAAGCTCACTCTTGGGGTTTTAACCTTGCCTCTTGTGCGAAATGTTGGAATAAAGGTAATGATGTCTTATTAAAGTTAGTTCTAATAAGAACAGCTCATCCTTGCCCTGTGGTGCACAGAAACACAATACTAATGTAAGAGAGAGGCTCTTCCTTGTGTGTAATACTAACTTGAGTGTTCTCAGACTGTCTCCTGTTTATTTTCCCTTTATAAAATGTTAACTTATATTTACACTGTTCTTTTCATTTTTTTTTCATAAATATTTACTTCTCCATTTCTTTTCCTTCAGGGAAAAGGACAGAAGTGACTCAGAAATTGTCACAGATGTAAAATAAAAATGATATTATGTTATACAATGATGTATTTTGATTATAAAGAGCAGCATCAAATGTGGTAAGGAAGGAATTTCCTTTCCTTTATTGTGTGGCAAAGTGACAATGTGGGTTACACTATTTGTTTTCTCACGTTGTTTCGTCACACTATAATGGATGCAATTTTTCATTATTCAAAACAATAAGAAGTACAGCACAAGGAATTCCAAACTTTTTTTTTTTTTTGTGGTGTATAAAACATATTTGTGAAAAAGGCTTGTCTAACTACAGGACATCTTGGTAACATTAACTTCCACTTGTACATGAAGTTATTTCATCACAGGTTTTGAGGTTGACCAGGCATGATTCTTAATATATTTTGATCACCGCTAATCACTTGCTTCTCCTTAAAAAGTTTGGAAATAGATTCTGGGATTATTTGCTCTATCATTTTTCTGGGGATTAAGGGAACAGTATCCAGTAAGGTTAAGAATAAAACCATTTGATCTTCCAAGTGTTTGACCCTCACCCACATGACCATGCTGGCACACTTAAAACATTCCAGGTATCCTGTGGACTGCAACAGGATCTTGGGGATCCCAGAGCTGGATGCAGGACTCCAGTTGAGGTCTCATGAAAGCAGAGTAAAGGGAGAGAGTCATCTCCCTTGACCTGCTGGCCAAGCTTCCTTTTATGCAGCCCAGCTTAGGATTGCTCTCTGGACTGTTGTCACACATTGTCAGCTAATATTTAATTTTATATCTACAAAAATTTCCATGTCCTTCTCTGCAGGGATGTCCTCGATCCATTCATCCTCCAGTCTGTATGATATTGGGAATTGCCCTGACTCAGGTGCAGAAACATGATTTGAACATCACAAAATTAGATTCTGACTGCACTGCTTTTCTCCTACATTTGTGAAGGAGTAAGTGCAATAATGAGGACAACCATTAAATTCTAATTTAGCTAGAATATTTACACTAGTTCTTTGGACCTTCAAATTTATTTTATATTTGTTTTTAAGATAGTAAAACAAGACATATGATACATCATAATTTGGCAGTGAAGATAAGTTGAGAAAGTTGGGGCTGTGCAGCCTGGAGAAGAGACGGCTGCAGGGAGACCTCATAGCAACCTTCCAGTAGCTGAAGGGGAGCTATAGGGATGCTGGGGAGGGACTCTTCATTAGGGACTGTAGTGATAGAACAAGGGGTAACGGGTTCAAACTTAAACAGGGGAAGTTTAGATTGGATATGAGGAAGAAATTCTTTACTGTAAGGTTGGCGAGGCACTGGAATGGGCTGCCCAGGGAAGTTGTGAATGCTCCATGCCTGGTGGCGCTCAAGGCCAGGTTGGACAGAACCTTGGGTGACATGGTTTATTGTGAGGTGTCAGTGCCCATGGCAAGTGGTTGGAACTGGATGATCTTAAGGTCCTTTCCAACCCTAACTATTCCATGATTCTATGATTCTATAGCTGACTTTGGACTTTAGCTTACTACAATATCCCAAGTACGAATTATATATTATGATCCTGTCACCAATGTTAGGTATTTGGACACTGAGGTTTGGTGTAGAAAGACTTGAAATGCTCATGGCAAACTAAAATCTTGAAACATTATCATTAGCAAACGCAAAAAAAAAAAAAAGGAGGGGGGGAAATAATTAAAAATGGAGTAAACAGCTGAAATTTTCTGTCCTTGTTACCTGGAAAATTAAATGCTTTAACTTTTGGTCATCCTTGTAGCTGTACTAAGATTACCAAAAGTTTATGGTGGTTTTGATCTTGTGTTTTTTCCTTGAAAACGAATCAAAACAAACGTGCATGAAAAGTCGAGGTGAAAAATGTATCGAACACGTTCTTTGTCTCAAAAAGCTGCCTTCTGTTTCAATGTTGAATCCCGTTAACAGCTCTCCTGAAGGACAAATATAGTATCGGTACATTCACTGACAGACCTGGAGGAGTTGCAGTAGCCAACACCTGTTGAGACACTCATCTTTGCTACAGTTTAGCTTACAGGTCCACATACAGGTGTTGCAAAATCTGATTTGATTAGTAAAGTCAGTCTTCTTTTTTTCAGCACGCAACAAATTGTGAGAGATAGGAAATAAAAAAAAATTATATGGTCAAGTTAAAAATTCAGGATAAAAAAGGCAGTAGCTTGATCAAAGTCACAACTGCATTTAAGGGTGCATTTTACACTTTCTTTAGGTATCTCCAACTGTCTACACATAAGCTAAATGCCCAAGATCACTTTTGTGAAGACAGACAGTGGTTAGAGCTCGAGTCAATGAAACCTATAGATCTTATAAGGTGACAAAATGTGATGGTTTACTGTAGGGTAAGTTAAACAGCTCAGTAGTGTCCATTGTCTGTTTTACCCCATCTCCATTACCTTTGATGGGAGCTTAGATACCTAGCTCATGCATAAACAGCTGTACTTTAAACACCTTGATTTCGGGGTTCCAAAACTCACGTGGACTGTTGTTCGTGACTTGGCTGAAACTGTCAGTGACAATATTGTCATCCAGGTTCTTCTCTGCCATTGGTCTGCTCTTGTCATTTCATGGGATAAAAGAATGAAGGTCCAGTAAAGACTGCTGGCATTTCAGGAGACAATGGAAGTGGAAGATATAGCAATAAAGAGTTTTTGTTTTGGTGGTGGTGTAGGATTTTTTGTCGGTTTGGGAATTTTTTACATTACTATCAAACTAGGGAATATAAGAGGGATTACTTAACACTATAACATAACATTCTTTTTCTGTGTTCATGAATAGGGTTTAATTTTAATATGCTTTTACCTTATCTCTTTCCTGTACTAATCTAGTCCTCTTTTGCCAAATTTTCTTAGTGCCTTTTTTTTTTGTCTATATATGTTAAACCTGAAATTCAGTCCTTATTTCTTTCTTAATCTTTTTTTTCCTTGTCTTTTTAAACTGTTTTTTATGCAGTGGACTGACAATCTGAGCTAAACGTTTACTACTTTAGAGATTTTATAATAAGCAACTTTACTCAATATATATCTTAGCTCTCCCCTCCCTCTTCCCCAGTTTTTGAAAAGGTAAGTCCACAGGAGTTTAAAAAAGACTGTTTGTATATGTACATCTAAAATTCATTCCTGTACGTGTTCCCAGTGTGATTGTGAAACTAAGGTTAAATTTTGCCATAGAAACATTAATGATTAATTAATAGAAAAAAGAAAAGACAATATCTAAACCTAGATGAATCTAAAAAAGGACAAAAGGTATATTTGATAGTTTCTAGTCACAATACATCCAGGATCTCTAGTTGACATGTTATATATAATCACAAGAATCACTAGTTGGCATGTTATATGTACCCTTACAATTTTTTTTTTTCTTAAAATGAAAATAAGTTTATATTTGAAGAAATGCATGTTGCTATTATTGTTCAAATCTATTATTCTATAGAAATAAGAACTCTGGCAGATTAAAAAGTTTGTCCTCAGCTTAAATTTTGGTATTAGGATGTTAGGATGTACATGGTTGGGGTGTTTTTGAAAGCACAGGTTAGGGTTTGTCTCCATTCCAGGTTGCTGCACGTAAATGATCCAAGTTGAATTTAGATGGTAGATATATATACTCCAAAAAAATGGATAGCAAAAAATACACCAAAAAAAAAAGAAAAAAAAAAAAAAAAAAAAGAAATCCAAGAAAAAGAACTTGTAATTCTGCCAAGAAGGACTAGAGCTTCAGGACTTAAAGTCAGAGTATTGGTGCTAAAGAGAGAGTAAGTGATAGCATGAATTTTGGCTCTTCATTGTGTGTTTATTTTAGAATAAAGAATGCCTCTTTATATCTTTATTTTGCTGACAGCATAGATTGCAGAAACCTGTCTTTTGTAAACTGTCTAGATAACCTGAATATTTTTTCTTGCTTTTCACATACTATATTAGATTTAAGAGGCTATAGAATACCTGCACACAGAGTTAATGCATTTTTTTGACTCTTCCGTAGCTGGGAACTTATGAACTATTTATACCTAAAATTGTGTCAAATTATGTTAATTAATCAGAAGTTATCTGTTATCCAAAGTATTTTCTGCTATATTTGAAATAAATATTGCATGCTGTGTACTGAGGCTTAATCCTTACTGAGCACACAGTAAACCTCATACACATTTGGGGAGCAAAGTCTAGTAGACCATGTGCTGTTCCTGACACACTGGAAGCACACTTAGAAAAGTTACATTTTTTAATTTCCATAACTCACTACAAACCTAATCAGGTAAATGGAAGACAGTTTCATTGGAGTATAGCATGTATCGGGATGTAGACAGGTTTCAGAAGGTGACAGAGGTTGGATGGGACTACTGGATCCAGGATTTATACTTGTAAAAATTTTCAGCACTGCTTGTGGATCTCAGGAACCTGAAGCCTCTCTTGGTTGCCTTCGGACTTCCTATTGTAACTTCATTGCTGTGCACCTGAAAACTCAGTAATGAATAATAATGTGAGGGTCATACCTGGGTAAGAAGCTGTCTCTTCACATTTTTAATCTGTGACATGTGAGCTTGTTTCCATGGAACTATTTTAACGGTGTGGTTTAATATTTTAGGGGTTATGGTCAGCAAACATCCCTAAGAAGTGGGTCCAGTCAGCATGTTGGGCCTTCTGATACCTTCAGAGAGTCTTCTGTGGCAATGACCCATATTTTTTCTTCATGGAAGCAGAAGAAACCTCCAAGTCAAGCAGGAGTACTTGTTTTAAAGGGAAAATTTGGCTAATGTCACTATGAATAGACACTCCAGTTACTTCATAGTCCTTTTACAATTTTTATTCACATTTCATATTGGATGTGAACATGCTGACTCAGAAAAATAGTTGATTTGTGTTTGATAAGCTTAGAGGGAAGAATAATAAAAAGTAGGTAAGCATATCAAAGAAATGAAAGAAATAAAGGCCTAGAATAAATATAAAAGACTGTGGTGTTGCATACACAGTTTGTTTAGAATACTTTTTTTCTTAGGTGAATAACACTACATCTCTTTTTATACAGCATAATATATTCTGCTTTTCAGATTTGCTCCTTTCAGATGCGGGTATATCATGGATTTATCTAGTGCCAAATTTATGTTATCTGATTATTTTTTTTCTCCACTAATAATTCCTTGCATTTCTTTTGATCTTTTGATCACTTCTAGACTGTGAGCTTGTTTTCATGGTACTACTGCAACAGTCAGATCTTACATCTTAGTGGTTATGGTCAGCAAAGCTTTCATGCCTAAGTAAACTTAGTATTGCTTTTCCTATTTACATTATTTCATACTGGGGAAAAGAAAATCTTATTCTTATAAATTCAATCAGCACTATTGGGAGTTATCATGAAAAAGTAATAACTTTTCCACAGTATAACCTCATAAACTAAGTAATCTACTTGAGCGGCTACACTTCCAAATGCTATTGGGTAGATCTTGCTCTTGGGGCACAGATCTGGATGGTTTTACACAAGTAATTTAGCTCAGATGATGGGTGGGCTTTTGAAGAGACTGTCCTGTTTGTCTCCACTCACTCACTTTGCTTTTTGATGCTGCTCTTACTGAGCTGCACAACTTGCCCATGCAGATGTAGCCAGGTTTTCTTCCAGTAGGTCTTATACAGAATTAGATTTTCATGCAGTCACAGGGAAACTTGGCATTGTTGGCAAACGAGAAGATAATAAGTTTTCACTTGAGAAGCACATAAGTAGAATTATGTGGTTCATGTGTGCTATTTATAATGCCTCAATATTTTAAAGGGGCTAGTGGTTTTACACAGTCTTGATATTAATATTATAGGTGCATAAAAAAACAATACCTAATTTTAATTATAATTTAACTGAAAAGATATTGTCATGAAAATACATAAATAATAATTCTAAGCATTTCTTTCTGTTGCCTTCCTTTTTACTTAATGTCCTCGATTTTTGACTGTGGAAAATGCCTTTAAAGTTTTATGTCAGGTAACTAATGTTAACTAGTTTGCTTAGCTGCTTCAGCTCCTGCTCTCTCTCCAAAATTGTGCTGCTCTCAGCACCAGCAACATGAGCAAATAGCTGTGGAGAAAAAAAAAACAAACAAAAAACAAATCTTAATTTGTAGGTTTAAGGTAAGCAGTCATCTCAGTTTGAAATGCGGTTGTATTTTCATAAGCCGGTTTGGATTACAATAAAGCCTATTTGAAGCTTAAGTTTGTGAAAGTAATTAAAACTTAAAACTACACATCATACGGATTTTACTTAGGGCTGTATCAAGAGGTTTAATTTCATGATATCTGTTGTGAAAAATGTGAACCTTCATGTATCACAATGCACCTTAGAACACACAGAGATAATGCATACTGTCTCAGATTTATCAATCTCTTGACTAAATAATTCATTCTTAAAGATTGAGTTAAGTAATCATGTCCTGACTTTTGAAAAAGAATGTTACTCAGTTTTGGAGTTTTAAGGATTAAAAATGTATTCAAACATCAATAAATTAAAATACTGTTTTTTTCTTGTCATATCAGATCTCAGTTTGTACTAAAAAAAAATATAATGCAAATAAAACAAAAACAATTTTGGAGTGCTTTTTTTTGCCTATTGCATAAAACATAAAGAATATCAAAGCTAAAAAAAAAAAAGGAGAAGGGAAAGGAAGGGAACATTGAATGCTTGTCCTGGGTTCAGCAGTAGCAGTCATTTTTCTCCTTCTTAGTAGCTGGTGCAGTGCTGGGTTTTTGACTTTCAGCCTGGGAACAGGGCTGACAACTCCAATGTTTTCAGTTGATGCTCAGTAATGTTTACTCTGACCAAGGACTTTCTGAGTCTCATGCTCTGCCAGGGAGGAGGGGAAGCTAGAAGGAAGCAGAGACAGGACACCTGACCCAGACTAACCAAAGAGGTATTCCATGCCATAGCACGACATGCCCAGTTTATATAATGGGGGCAGTTACCTGGAAGGGTTAGATCACTTCTCATGAAACACTTCTGTGTGTCAGTTTGTGGGTGGTGAGCGGTTGTATTCTCTTCCCTTGTTATTTCCCTAATTGTTATTTTTGCTGGTGGTAGCAGGGGTGGTTTGTGTTACACCTTAGTTACTGGCCTGTTCTCATCTCAACCTGTGGGAGTTGCATTCTTTCGATTCTCCTCCTCATCCTCCTGGGAGTGAGAGGAGGAAGAGGGAGAGTGAGCTAAAGATTGCGTGGTTGATTTGCCAACTGGGCTTAAACCACAACAGTGCTTAATTTTCAATATTTTTTTTTTTTTAAGGAGTAGCACCTTTTAATTTTTTTGTGTTACTCTGTGTTTCTTTTCAAATATTGAAAACTTAGCATAGCTACAGTTTTATTCCTGCAGGTGGACATGATTCAAGGTAAGACATTCAAAGGCAGACGAACAACCATTCCTAGTAGCAGAGTTTTGAAAGTGATGATTATAATCTACTCTAGAATAACAATGTCTATCATGGTATATACCATTATTTGTCCTTCTAGGCATAAGCACAATACACATGGATTTCTTCTGAATAGCAGAGAAGACATACGAGTGACATTTGAGTGTCATATGATGAAAAGACATATGAGTGACAGTGTGATCCCATATCCCAAGATACAGGATCATATTTTTCAGTCATTCATCTTGTTCCCTTGGTTGAATTGACTTAGATAAAATTATCTTTAGTTATTTGTAATCACAATTCTCCTTGTATTAATTCCACAATTGCTCAGGTGTAGCTCCCTGAGAAGGATGAGCAAGGTCTGATTAGTTAAGAGCAGCAATGTGCTGCTGGCCTTGGTTCTCATATACAGGTGAAGGAACTCTCCCTTACTTGTTGTCAAGCTGGAATAAATGTGTTGGCTAACCCTTGAAAAGTTTGACAGCTTTGAAAAGTAATATTTTACAGTCTTTTTATGCACAAAATATCTTTTCTCAGAAGAAACAACATTATTTTGTTGGTGGGATGCGATATGCTAAGTGATGTTTTCTCATGCAAAACATGCAAAAAATGAAATAAAATTACAGAGAATAAGGAATCTATGCTTATATGAATGATACAGTAAAGTTCTACAAACTAGTTAAACAGTAAATTCGACATTTTTTATTGCTGCAGAAGCCAGTCTGGCATAATAAATGAAACTCAGATCCAGAAGATTACATAAGCGTCTGGAACAGAACTGAACGAGACTTTTGGCATGGGGGAGAGAGAAGACTTTATTCAGTTTATGCAGCTTATCTGCCAATTACATCTGTGGTCCAAAACTGTGAACATATGCAGATATTTTTTAACTTGAAGGGATTTTTCTGTTTAACTCCTGCCCACATCCCTTAGAATATGGAACTGATAGGAGTGGAAGCACTCTTTTGCCCTGAGGTTGCAGATGTAGGTCTGACAAGTTCTGAGGGATGTATGAGGACTAAGCATCTCAAAAAGAGTTCATTTGTAATATAAAAGATGAGCAGAGAGATACCATTATCCAGACCTGAATATGCGACACTACCTAGACTGAGGGAAATTCAGGTCTCCCTTTTCAGTAATCTGGAGAGAGGTTTTCAGTCAGCAGATTACCATTTAGGTACGATTCAGCACAGGTAGGAAAAATTATTCTTCACTTCCTTTCTGAAACTATACATTTATCCTATTTTTTTTCTTCTGTGCGGCTATGCAGAATTCAGTTCCATATACTCAGGGCTGCAAGGGGAGCGAGCAGGTGATGAGCATTACTTTGCTAAATTTTTAGGGCTCTCATCTTGGAGAAACCTAGTCCTTTATTTTCTTCCAAAAGTTCTTCAAACACAATTGAATTAAAAAGGAAATGGTGTAAAAGGAAATGGTGTCTTTTCCTTTAGCAAATGCTGAGTCAGACTTCTGAAGGGAGATGCTGAGTACTGAGTGAAGAAAATCCTCTTCAACTTTGTGAGTACTGGCAGGATTTGGAGAAGGACAGAATTTCCTGTATAATTCTGTGGTGTATACCTTGAAAAAGGTGTATACCTTGTAAAGGTGTATAGGGGCTTAGCACTTGAACCACCTAATGATCTAACCATCTCCACTCTTTAAATAAGGAATACAGACACCTAAAGGCGCTTTTCATTGCACTGAAGGAGGCTTAGATTTCACTTTAACTATAATATGCATTTTGAATTGCATGACTATGTGCACCTGAATCCTCTAAATTTTAGAGAAATTAAGACCAGTCCCTGTTAACTAAGAAAACGTTATTCTGAAGATGCAGTTAGTGTGCATTTATTGGCTTTATAATGCCAAATTATTCTTAGGTTTCAGGTTTTCTAGTCTTAAATAAATTGGAGGAAATCTTCTATGGTTGTTTAAAATATTAATGTGCTTAAGAAATTCCACTCCAGAATTTAGCTCTAGACCTGAAGGTCAAATCGCAGATCCTACACAGGTCATGTGCTTTTGTGTCAAATACCTTCTCACAGTACTGTTTTTCCTGGCTGCTCATCGAGAACTGTAGGAAGTGAGTGGAAAACTCTGCTCCTTACTGATTAAGGACCATAACAATCACGTATTTCCAGTCTTCAGTTTCTCTCTTCATACAGTGAATTACAATGGCCTCTTACATTGATAGTTCTCCCAGACTTCTACAGTTTTGATGGAAATACTATATTATTAGTTTAGTGTACATTTAGAAACTGTATTAAATGTGGTATACCTGTTGAGATTAATACCTGTTTGTAAAGAAAATAGTTTTCTTTATTAACCATTTTCTGATTATGGAATAGAAAAAATTAAGCATTTGTTTGAAGAAAAGTACTCATCTGTTAAAATTTTCATAGGTACAAATATTGCCATGAAACTCATCAATACCTTTATGAAAATCAGGGATAACTTTCTGTGTCTAAAGCTAAAATATGTTCATGATATTTTAGAATACTTTGTTGTGTTGCTTTATGTATATACAGATATGCGTTATAAACAAAGCCTATTCTACTGTTATAGAGTCAATATTTCCACAAGCTACTCTGAGTACCCTCATCATTCTGTCCAAAGTCCACTGACTTCACTGGCCACATCATACTTCCTAATCCATTTACCCTTATTAAGCGTTTTATGGAAAATGACTGCCTAGCAATTTGTTGAAAAGAAATCAATAAAAATAAAGTGAGTGTTTGTGTGAGAAGCAGCTTTTGCAGTAATATTTTTTCCACCAGGAAAGAGAAGCTAAAATAAAGGAACTTCATTATAGGGAGAGAGTGATATTTTTAGAAGAGATCTAGCTTTTTAAAAAAAAAAAAAAAAGAAAAGAAAAGAAAAGAAAAAAAAAATGCCGCAAACAAAACCACTTCCACCTTTTCAATAGCTATTTAAGATTGTTGTTCACTTCCAGAATTTCAACATTATGTCAGTATGATACTGCCAAGCTAAGTAGTAACAAATATACCTCCTAACAGACTTGAACTCTCAGCTTACAGTGCAGTGGAGAATGGAAGTGTCCTAGGGGTTAGAAAATCATCTGCGTCTAAGAAACATCAAAGCAAAAAAGTTAGGACTACATTAGTGGCTAGAGCCTCAACCCAGCAAAATCCCTAAATGCTGCTGGTTGTTAAGTGAGCTATTTAATGTTAAAAACTGAGCATGCATTTCAGTGATTTGCACAATCATAGAGAAAAATTAAAAAAAAAAATCTATGTTTTCATGGTTAAAACATCATAACAAATTAAGTTTGGACTATGGATGATTAGGGGAAAACCTCTGTCTTTCATTCCTTTGATACAGGTGTTACACGAGCCTTTTTCACATATGATTGCATCAAGACCAAAGTAAACTTTCTGAAATTGTTACAGAGAGAATGTGGTCATTCTCTTATTTTTTTTTTTCACATTAATTTTATCTGTATTTATTTCATGCCATTACAGTGCATCAATACCTCACCAAAGAGGTCTGACAACTGCAAGCCTCCCTACATTGCCAATTGCCAACTCAGGGTTTTTAAATTAGATGAAACACCAACATGACATACTATGTAACCAACACGACATACTATGTAACCAACACAGATATTATACTGGTTCCCCTTCTTTCTGTGGGTCAGGAATTTCGCTTCACATTCTTAGCTTTACATTCCATTATGCATGTAAAAAAAAATAAAAATTAAAAATATAAGAGCAATATTAAAAAAAAAAAAAAAGGTACAAAAGCAAAGCAAAGGAGGTGCCTGTTTATAATTTATGTAGCTACTAATCTCAGAATGTATTGGTGGTGAAATTTTTCATGTCTCAAATACAAAGACACTGGTTTTGATTTAAGAAATGATAGCAAAATAAAAACTGCCCAAAACTGCAGGCATATTCTGAGAAAACACCCTTCCTTGGATATCTATAAATGATCATGGTCAGGTAAATAAGTTTACAATAAATGAATCTTTGGTCAAAATTACTGTAGCCATTCCCATATTATACGCTTTATCTAAGTTAGTCATTTACTATATGCAACTGAATTTATCAGAACACATACATCTGATGACAACAATTTAAGGTAAATCTAATTGTAGTATTCCCTATTTTTAAAGTATTATTTTACTTTAGTGGAGGGGTGCTTAGTATGCTTGAGTATAAAATTTTACAGCAACAATACAGACATAAAAAAAAGAAAAGAGATTGCCGCAGTCTTGTCATGTCTGCCATGGTAGTGATTTGCATAAGGATATTACTCCAAAATGCAAAGCAATAAAATAAACTTGAAAACATGACCTACAGATATGTAGGAATATCAAACAGTTTCTATTATCAGGAGTGTATGTAACTACATTAGTGTTGTGAAATACTCAATGACAGTGATCAGAAAAAGTACTCAGTAACTTTCATCTTTTTTTTTTAGCTATCTTATGAATCTAGGCTATGTAGAAAAATAAATACATTTACCACGTTAAAACTGCATCTTTGTAGTATCAACTGTCACATTTCCTTTAATTTCTTAAGAAAAACATAGTCAAGTTTATAATGTACTTTACCCATGTTAAAGCATGCTTTGCATGACAATTATACTTGTCAGTCACTGTAATGACAAATCCAACTATAAATCCATCTTGTAGTTCAAAATGTAAGGTCTCATTTAACATTTTTAACTCTTGGTAATGAAGAATCTAACTGAGCCTCTTCAGTGTTCTAACAACTGAAACGTAAATTGGTTTTGTAACACAGTAATGTAATAATCAATAGGAATTTCTCTGTCCCTAATTTCAGCTGATACTTGCTGGCATTGAGACAACAGAGCAGCTTCTAATAAAGCAGCAAGCAACATTCAGTTTTTAGAAAGCACTGAGAAAATAAAATTACAACCCAATAAAGGTTAATTCATTCTATTCTTGCATTTTGTTGCTAGTAACATCAATGCCATCATGTTCTCCCCTACGACATGACATTCTGTTTACAACCAAGGCATGTAAACTACAAGCTATATATGCAGTATATCTTATTAACATGTATGCTGCTTCTGTTTCTGCAACAGAACATTTGCAAATTGTATAACTGGGCATATCTGAATAATCCTCCACACTCATAATTGTCTGATAATAAAAAAAGATGAACTTTAAAAAACTTTTTTATTATTTGTTTTTATAGTCACATGTCATTTTATGATGCTTCTTACTTCTTCATACATTTTCAAGAGGAATACTTGATAGAAATCCTGTTTATAAGTGCATTAAGAGCTGTCCTAATAAAGATACCCGTTTCTTATTGTCTAGAGATGAAATAACACTGTCCCTATGGAGCACACGTAGAGTTACAACATCTTCAAAATTATATAATAGCTATTATCAGCTGTCCAAGATTATCATCCAGAATATTTGTGTGAAAGCCTATTCCTCCCAAAATATATTCATCAGTTCCTAACAGTGGTGGTTTCACCTCCATGCAGTATCCAAAAAGAAAAATTCTGCCTCTGACTTTGTAATATCCTTTCCAAAATCCTTGACATCTTTCTTCCGTTTTAAGCATTTTTTCCACTTCAGAATTCTTGAGGTTCACAGCATTTAAATAAAAGACAATCAATGAAAGAATATTACTAAGATTTGCTAGATAAACAGTTTTTTTTATTCTAAAAAAAAAAACCTAAACAACCCAACAAAAAAAAAAAAAAAACAACAAAACAAAACAAATCCCAACCAAAACGCAAAACAACCAACCAAACCAAAACCCCTACATATTTCCATTTGAAAGAATTTAATGTACTGGAATAACTCTAATTCTTTACAGGCTGAAATTTTTCAAGAGTGGGGCAGAGGCAAAAAGTATGGAACACATTTTACTTGAGTAAAGAATGAAAACATGTTAAACAAACTTAAACTTAGCAAAACCAAAATCTGCATTTAGAGAAAACCAATGAATCTAACCCTTCACAAATGCAAACAGTTATGTTGCAATTTAATATTCTTTGTGTAATGTACAGTGCTTGTGTTCTGTTAGTTAAGAACAGCACTGCATTTCAGCAGCAACACTGAGTTTGTATGTAAGATGACAATTCCTGATCCTGCAATGCTATCCTCATGGGAAAGGAAAGAAGAGGCAAAAAAGGAAAGGTAATTTTGCTTCCCCAGTGAGCCTGACTTAAGGCAGTAGTTTGACATGGGTTCAAAGGCAGATCTAGACAGACAAAAAATATGCAACTGTATGTCACTAGGAGATAAAAACCCAACCAAAATGTGGAAGTGCCAGATACTTAGTATCTATGTAGATTTACAGCTGTGTTCCACTATTTAATTCTTTGTTGTTCTCTGTGTTTGCATCACATCTCAATTTAACATCATCTTTGAGTTTCATTAATGTGATATTTGAACTCCCTTCTAAATTATTAATGAAGATGTCAGATAAAGAAAGAGGCTGACACCTTCTATACTAGTATGCCTCTAGACATCTCTCCTGATCTGATAAGTTGCCATTCATCATTAACTACTGTTTATGGTTATTGAGCAACCTTGCATGCTATATCTTATGGCTTGTATCCAAGGAAATTTGATTTTTCAAACTAGTATTTCACAAGACTCTTTACCAAATGCTTTGCTAAGATGCAGATTTGTTATGTTTGCAGAACTGCATTACTTTCAGTCATCCATTATGTTATTTCACTCCCCAAAAATTCATGTTTTGCTAGTAAGAAAATGCACTGCAATGTTTACTAGAAAACACTATTTCTCATGCTTTCATTACCCTCACTTACTTCAGTAGTGAAGGTGTGTTAAAGAATCCTAAAAGGCCTTATGCTTATAATTCACTTTTAAATTTATTAATAAATTATTTATAATATAATTTTCTCCTGGTCTACCTGAATAGATTCATCCACTTAAAAATAAATTGGTGGCTTTTAGTTAGTTATAGAGCAACATATGCAATTTCTAGTATTGAATTCTAGAAGACACTTGCATTTATATAGCTGTTTATTTGTCTATAAGACTCATAGGCAACTTTAGAATGCTGTCAAATTTCTTTATAAACAATGACACTGCAATTAAATAGATGATCATATGGTCTGTCATTGAGTTTTCTGCATTTTCCGTTATGTCCTTTTTGAATGATCTTTTGAGACATGAATTTGTTTTAATTTTTATTTTGCAAAAATCACTACTAACATGTTTTGTAAAAACTAAAATTAGTTTCAAGGTCAGTTGCAAGCTGACTTTATTCACCTTCTCCTTCAACACTTTCTGCAACTTGTCATGTGGGACTCCACACAGCAGCTTACATTGTTTTATTGCAAAACTGCCTTTCAGAAGGGTTTGGATTATTTTCTTCCGTTTCTCAAAAAACTTCTGCTGCATCACCCCACACAGTAATGTCATCAAAGTATTGCAGGTGCTCTGGAGCTTCTCCCTGCTCCAGTGCAGTCTGGATTAGTCCATGGCAGATGGTGGGGCTGTGTTTCCACCCCTGGGGCAATCTGTTCCAAGTGCACTGGACTCCCCTCCAAGTGAAAGCAAAATGTGGCCTGCATTCTGCTGCCAAAGGAATTGAGAAAAATGCATTGGCAATATCAATTGTGGCATACCACCTGGCTACCTTTGACTCCAGTTCATACTGAAGTTCTAGCATGTCCAGTACAGCAGCACTCAAGCGTGGTGTGACTTCATTCAGGCCACGATAGTCTACTGTTAGTCTTCACTCTCCGTTAGACTTTCACACTGGCCATATGGGGCTATTAAAGGGTGAGCGGGTCCTACTGATCACTCCTTGACTCTCCAGTCTATGGATCAGCTTATGGATGGGAATCAGGGAATCTTGATTGGTGCGATATTGCCGTGGATGCACTGTTGCGGTCGCAATTGGCACTTGTTGTTCTTCGACCTTCAGCAACCCCACAACAGAAGGATCCTCTGAGAGACCAGGCAAGGTGGACAGCTGCTCAACTTCCTCTTTCTCCATGTTAGCTATGTCAAAAGCCCATCAGTATCCTTTTGAGTCTTTGAAGTACACTCTTCTGAGATAGTTTATGCCAAGGATACCTGGAGCCTCTGGGCCAGTCACAATTGTGTGCTTTCACCACTCCTTCCCAGTTAGGCTGATTTCAGCCTCCAATGCAGGCAGCTGTTGGGATTTCCCTGTCACTCTAGAAATGCAAATTTGTTCTGTTGCTTGTTGATTTGATGGCATCAGGATACACTGTGCACTGGTGTTTACTAGAGCTTTATAGTCCTGTGTTTCTGATATACCAGGCCATCTAATCCACATGGTCCAGTAAATCCCTGGCTGTGAGGCCCCTCTAGTCCTAATCATAGTATTTGCTACTCAATTCTTGTAAATACAATTCAGTCACCAAGGTCAGGAGTAAGACCAGCCCTACTGGCCAGAGAATTTCCCACTGGAGACTGGAGCACCAATTTTCCTAGAACTCCCTTTTATGTTTGTTTTTCCTTGCAACTCACATGCCCATGCCTCTAGGGTTGAGGCAGATTTTTCTATTATTCTTCCTCATGTTGTCTCTGTGGTCACACAGATAAAATCACAGGGTAACCCATGGGGTGTACCTACTCTATCCTCACTCTTGAGCAGAGGAACACTTACTCCTAATAGATGAGACACTGTTCCATACAGCTGGGGAGTAAGATCTATCCCCTTCAAGTTGCACTTTCTCCAGAGTGGAGATGTGTGAAGAAGAGACAATTTCTTCATATTGCCAGAGTTCACCAATCAATTTATCCACTATTTGTCCCTCTCCATCCCTCCAGCTCATTACTGCCAATGAGTTACTGTACGATGATGGTGCACCCTGTATGAACTTCTGTCATATAGTACAATAAGAAACTATAATGTATTAACAGGAACATACGTAATGCTCAATTAGCCAGAGCCCCAAACCCATTCACAGCAATACTTCATTGTTTCTTTTGTCTTTTTATTTTGGTTTCCCCATTTCTGTGAAATGTCATCTTTCCTTTGGCATGTTTTGTTGTGGCTGAGAAGTTAATAGCCGAGAATAAAAGCAGAGCGTGGGTACTGTCGTGTTCAAAAGTGCTTTTGAAATGAGTGCATGGTAGCTGAACCTCACAGCTTGTTGGTTTTGGATAACTTGTTTAGAGGGCTACTGTGGATAAAAAAAGCAACATAGAGAGCAGGGAAGTGGCAATAACAGCAGTTTCTCTTCTCATTTCTAGTCGTGGGGTGGCACTTATGATAATTACCAGCGAAGTGGAAAACCCAGCTGGAATTCTGAGCAATTGCTTTTTTCTGTACTTTATCTTTATTAAATTGTTATATTTCCACCAGGTTTTTCCTAGCATTAGGCATAACAAGAGAGAGCAAAAAGGACAGAAGTGAAAATTGTCGCAGTGGGATGCCTGAACTTGCATTCCTTGATCTTCATCTGGACACCCAAGTAAAAGAAAAGCGATTTCAAAAGGAGTTGAGAATCTTTAAGCTCTGTTATCTGCTGTAAATTTAGTAGATCAGAAGCACCCTTGAGAGTCAAAGTGTTACGTTTACTTATCTTTAAAATGTGCTATATTATTGTAGCTTCCAATACATAGATTCATGCAATTGTGGTCAGTTTTTATTAATTTCTTGTATTCAGCCTATATCTTGTTTATTTTAATTCTTTTCTTAATGTCAATCAATTACTACAGCAAGAAATAAACTGAAGCAAAGCATAAATGGTAGGTACTTAGTGAATAAAATTAATTTATTGTAATTACCACAGAGCAAAGGTAAGAGTATATTAAGTAATATAACTGCTTAGACAGTTATCAGAAAAAGGTCAACAATACAATACCTACATAATGAATGTTTTTAAAGGGTTTAATCTAAATTGACAAAAAGTTGCAAATTTTACCATTAAGATTAGTCTTTCTAAACATGGTTGGCATCCACTTAGAGAGAGTCTTCTCATTTTTTGGTATTTATACTATTGAGTTATTTAAACACTTTTTTAATGGCTCTGCATTAGTCATAACCAACTAACGAACCTATGCATTCTTTTACCTTTTTATCCCATGACAATTCTTTAGGTCTTGATATGCCCCTGACACCAAAACTGGGAGAATACTACTTTATAAAATATCTTGGAGAATGTCAGATGAACTGAAGCTCCATTTGACAACAAGAATCTGTGCCAAGCACAAACTGGGCAGATACAGGAATTTACTAGTTGTTACAAGGGAAAAGTGAGTAATATACCTGCAGTGCAGCTTAGACTTGTATTAAATTTGTTATTTCTGACTACTGCCTTAGAGTGCACTTTTACTTAAGCAACGTTAATTTTTTTTTTTTTTTGTTGTTTTTTTTTTTTTTTGTTTCACCACAAAACAAAACTAATGAAAATACTGGGGGAGGAAGAGAATGCACAAGCAGGTCAGAAAGCCAACTGTATACTGGGCTACATCAAAAGGAACATGACCATCAGGTTGAAGGAGG
This sequence comes from Amazona ochrocephala, assembly GCA_039720435.1. Lineage (NCBI taxonomy): Eukaryota > Metazoa > Chordata > Aves > Psittaciformes > Psittacidae > Amazona > Amazona ochrocephala. The sequence goes on from CM077877.1 coordinate 59,733,908, forward strand.
TGATCCTGCCCCTCTCCTTTACTCTCATGAGAACACACTTGGAATATTGTGTACAGTTCTGGTGTCCTCAACATAACAAGGACATGGAGCTCTTGGAGCAAGTCCAGAGGAGGGCCACAAGGATGATCAGGGGACTGGAGCACCTCCCTTATGAAGAGAAGCTGAGAAAGTTGGGGCTTTTTAGCCTGAAGAAGAGAAGGCTGCGTGGAGACCTCATAGCAGCCTTCCAGTATTTGAAGGGGGTCAGCAAGGATGCTGGAGAGGGGCTCTTCATTAGGGACTGTAGCAATAGGACAAGGGGTAATGGGTTTAAACTTAAAGAGGGGAAGTTCAGGTTAGATACAAGGAAGAAGTTCTTTCCTGTGAGGATGGTGTGGCACTGGAATAGGTTGCCCAAAGAAGTTGTGAATGCTCCATCCCTGTCTATGTTCAAGGATCAGATTGAAAAAACCTTGTGCAACACAGTCTGTTGTGAGGCACCCTTGCCCATGGTGGGTGGCTGGAACTAGATTTTCTTAAGGTCCTTTCCAACCCAAACCGTTCTATGATTCTGTGTTTCTATCAAAACAAACAAAATGAAAAAAATTAAACCCTGAAATGACTGAAAAACCCAGCAATGATAGATTTTCTTTTGTCTGATTATTAACTGCAATAAAAGCAAATAACATTGTCTTGTGGGTACTAAACTTACTGCAGAGCACCACAGCTTGAGCTCATAGCATATCCAATGAATTTTGCACAAATGTTGTTAATATCCCAGAAGCATTCAGCTGTTACTTTTTCCCATGATTCACATTTTTACAATGAAGACAAGGAGGAATTATTATCTTAAGGAATTAAGTGATAATCAGTGAAATTGTTAGTTTAAATTTAGAATTCATTTGAAAAAGGTGTTTCATTTTTATAGAAGATCTCATCCTGTGAGAAACATGTTTTTCACTCCTAAAACTGTGGTGGTCTGCAGCTTCATAATTTTTAGCTTTTCTTCTAAAAGCAAGAAGAAAATATTTTTATTCCTTCTATGTTTGAGTTTAAAATAAGAATTTTTTTTCATTTTTCTTATTTTTTCATAATCTAAATTAATAGAAAACTAATCTTAAAACCAAAATACTGCCACATTCTCCTACACTGTGTTACATCTTTTTTCCAGTAGGTCTCTGATTACCGCTCCGCACTGTTAGTGCTTGACAACCAAGTTTGACAAAGAAGAACCTGACAAATAAGGGTCTTTCTCGTAAGTGAAAGGTTTCACTTTCTCTTATGTATGTTTTTAGAAAAAGAATAAACTGTTTACCTTTGAATGAACAAACATAAAAAGGTAAATATTGTTTTTCTCTATTTACAAATAGAAACTGACTCCTTTTAGGGTGGTAGAGAAAATACATGCACATTTACTAAAAAAACTATACTGCCCTTGGTTCAGCTGTAACAGCCATTTTTCTTCTTCGCAGTAGCTAGTGCTTCTTAGTCGCTTAGTAGCTGCACCCAGGGCAGTGTTTTAAGAGTGTGAGTGTGTAATTTAGATGCTTAATTTTGGCATGAGGTCTGAGAAGACAGGAAAACATCTGAAAGGTTAGCAACCTTGTTTGATTCACATGACACACTTTGAGTGATTTAGTTCATCCTGACAGAAATCTTGTGACTCATCAGCTGGATCTGTGTTGTCTCCAACAGAAGCTTTGTGTTACATGTGAACGCCCAGATTTGGATGTCTTTCACTTCAGCTATGCAAATCAGTAACAATTAACCTAGAAAATGCTTGGTAAAATCTTTGGTACCAGTTTAAGTGGAATGACTCTTATTCCTTATTTGTAAGTATCCTAAGTTTTGATGTTATGTACTGCTGTTGCTTTTCTACTATTGTTCTTTTAGGTGTTTTGTTTACATGTTTGAATGATCAGAGTGAATATACAGGTTTTGATTGGCTCAAAAGTTGTATTTGCTTCAGAATGCAGAGGCAATCTGCTGCAAACACTTTATATATCGCTGAATGAATAAGTGCATTGTCTACATTGACCCTATTTTGCTTGTAGACCCCACCTTTCCTCTTTTTGAGCCTCAAGTATCTGAGTCCATAATTCAGAAGTGTCGCATGAAGGATGATGGTTTATTAAATTTTCAAAATGCATTCCATATGTAACAGGCCTGCTAGAAATAGTGAGAGAAGTTATTTGAAGTAAGGATCTTGCTTGTCCTGTTCAATCAGAACTGCAATAGACACAGGCAATTGCTTTGCCTATTGGCCGGTCTGAATTATTGACTGGATTAGTAGATTGGGTACAAGTTAAGCAACTCTCGTCTTTCAATATTTCTGTAAAATGGCAAGTGCAATACCCCTCTGTGGCTATGGTCAATGCAATAAAAAAAAAAAAGTTAAATAAAATTAAGATTCTTCAGTCCCTGAACAGAAAAGAACAATAAAATTCACAGCTAGCCTGGATGTTTCAATTAGCCCATGCTACAAATGGAGAAAAATGAACTAATGGTGGAGTTAAAACAGTATGACAGATTTAACTCTCCCACACTTTGTTAATTTGGAATTAGAAGACTTTTATATTGCTTTAGTCTGTATTTTTTATTTGGCAGTAAACAGAATGCCATTGTTTAAAGATTTTTTTTTTTTTTTGGTGGAGAATTAAAAACAGTATTTCTCTGTTCTGGGAGGCACAAAAGCAGGAAAATGCATATTATTTATCTCTTCCATCAGCTTGTCATCTGCTGACATTCTTGACAATGGAATCAACTCATGCACATTAAAGCTTTTGTTTTGATTTGGTTTGGTTTGTCTTCCAGTAAAAGGAGATAGTTAAACACAACTAAGTCACAGCTAATATTAAAGTATTAATTTATTACTATTTAAGTATTAAAATATAAAAAAATCAGAACCAAAAAATAGCTCAGATGTTACCTGACAGGTGCAGCTTGACAAGTAAATACTCAGTTACAAAACTCATTTCATTTACCACAGAAAAGAAAAAGCAGAAACAGAAGAATTATTTGAGATGTTATAGCAGCTCCATTATGCTCACCACTAAAAATCACATTCACCACAGTTTGTACTCTGGTAGCTGAGTTACTGCAGTTATTTACCATTAACTAGGAGAAATAGGCATGTCCAATCTTGTACTGCATTGTAGCTGCTGATTCATATGAATACTTAATGGTGAGTGCCATGTCAAAATTAGTTGTTCAAGAATTTTTGCAGCTAAAATGAAAATTGTGAACATTCTGCAAATCAGCTATAAACCTAGTTGAAACACCTACTAAAGCTGAGTTTATGACTGCTTTGTGTTGCTAGAACAACACAAAGCAGCTGAAGTCCAACAGTAAATCTGAATTCAGATTTTCATAAACTTTTAGATGTTTATATTGTTTCTTATCCTGAATATTTGAGCACTTTCTATGCAATGTGAATAATAAAATCCTTTCTCAGACACTTTGCATGCAAGATACTTAAGGCTACATTTTATATCCTCACTTTTCACCTTTGCTTTTGTGTTTGCCTTTGCCATTCCCTTCTGCTGTATTCTATCACCACACGTTATTGTAAGACTTGTTTAGAAAATGCTAAGAAAGTCTATTTCAGGTATTTGTGATGTATGACCTGAAGGACATTTTAATGCATTAAAAGGACTAATAATGAATGATGCATTATTTGGTATGTAATTAATTATAAATAGAACTAATAAACTACTGAAATAAAAAGGGTAGTTAAATTAAACTTAAGAGCATCAGATGAAAGACATCCTTTGTAATGCACATTTTATTTAGAAAACATCACCAATAATGGAAATTATTCTTATGACCACCATAAACAGTAACTATGGAGCAGACCAAAGGGAATTTGGTCCCAGAGGGATCTGGACACGTTCTGTTTGCTGCAGCTCTGCAAAGGATTTTCTTAAAAGCTAAGCTTTCCATTACAAGTAACAGCTCTGAATATAATCCTGAAAAATCTAAAAAATTATGAATCTTACATGGTTAAAAACAGGCTTCACAAAAGCTTAGCTATTGAGCTATATCCTGAGAAGTATCCACATACTACTGGAAAAATCCCTTCTCTAAAATTATTGAGCTCCTAGCAACTTCCATAGATCCCAAGCTTCAAAAAATTGCTTCAGATGTAGTTGATAAAACTGCTTAATGACTCAGTTTTACATTTACCATCTTTCTGCTTTTCCCAGAAAATATTTAACTATTCCAGAAATTATTTAGAATCATTGGATTGTTTATGTTGGAAGGGACCCATAAGGATTATTGAGCCCAAGTCCCCACTCCTCTCAGGATTACCTAATACCACATGACTAAAAGTGTCATCCAGATGCTCATTGAACTCTGACAGGCTTGGTGCCATGACCACTTCCCTTGGAAGCTTATTCCAGTAACCAGTCATCCACTCAGTGAAGAACCTTTTCCTAATGTTCAATCTGAACTTCTGCTGATGCAGTTTCAGTCCATTTCCATTTCAGATGCCAAAACTGCGCATAGAACTTTGAAGTGGGGCCTCACCAGTGCAGTGTACAGCGGCACAATCACCTCCCTCAACTAGCTAGCTATACTGCGCTTGATGTACCTCAGGAAACAATTGGCTCTTTTGGTTGCCAGGGCACATGTCTAACCCATATTCAATTTTCCATCAACCCAGACACCTCAGATCTTTTTCTGTAGGAGGCGTTTGGATTGTCCCATGTTAGCCAGAATATCCCATAATTTAGCTACTGAATGTGATGAAAATTATACTAATTAAAAAAAAAAAAAAAAAAACAAACAAAAAAAACCAACCAGAACTCAATTCATTCTTATTATATTTGGATATTTACTTTGTCCGGTGATGCATAGAGTGAGCGTTTAGGAAAGCACTTTTCGTCCCCTGAATATCTCCATGTTGGAGCCCAGTAAATAGATCTGAGACTGCTGCTGAAGAAGACATCAGTAGGAGAAATAGGCAGAGGAACAGCTAACTTGAGGTATTGAAAGGTTTTTCCTTTGAGCTACACATATCTCTAAGCCTGTACAAAGGTCATCACTTCAGACCCTCATACACATAAAGGGTTATACTGACAGAGATGATTATTGGATAGGTTTAGGAGTTTAAAATGCAGTTAATAGCCACATCATGCCTAATTCTAATTCTATGAACCCTTTCATGGAAAAAAACTAAGGTGTTTTTGTTTTGTTTATTTTTTTAATTCTGCTTCTCCCTTTATGAAATTCCTGTGGTTAAGCATATTTGTAACACTCTTGTAGGAGATAGAAAGAAGCATACTTGTTTTAGAATTGCTTGTGTACAGATTTTTAAGTCCTTCAGTTGCCAGTTTTACCACTAAATATCAGTTACATCTTGCCAGGCAAAATTATAACAAACTTAAAGTGATCACATTTTATTACACATGGCAATGTTGAATAATATTCTTTGCCCTGTGGAAAAGTAGATGGTATAATGTGTTAAGTATTGGAGCATAAAAGACATGAAGGAATTAAATTTGGCTCAAAATAATGTAAAACATTATATTCACCCTAAATTTCCATTTCCAGGATCAATGCTCAATGGGTGTTCTTCAAAGGGATTCTCTAATTTCCTTCCTTTCTTCAGTCCCTTCTTTTTATTTTCCTCTTGATATTAAAACAGTTCCTCAGCTGAATTACTCCTTTCTGGCTAGCAGCCTACCATTCATTCTTTTCGGACTATTTAGCTGGGTACAGTATGGTTCATTGTTATGACCTATTTCTAAATTATATAATTCGCATGGTAGCAGAGTGGGTGTTGCAGGACTGTACTTTATGTTCAGGTTCCCTGATTCCAGACTTCTTTTTAGTTGGAGATAACTCGAATGATTTTCACCATGATATAAATACTTTTATTACATGTGTGGAGACCTCATAACAGCCTTCCAGGGTTGGGGGGGGACTCTTAATTAGGAACTACAGTGATAGGACAAGGGGTAACGGGTTCAAACTTAAACAGGGGAAGTTTAGATTGGATATGAGGAAGAAATTCTTTACTGTAAAGTTGGTGAGGCACTGGCATGGGTTGCCCAGGGAAGCTGTGAATGCTCCATTTCTGGCCGTGTTCAAGGCCGGGTTCGACAGAGCCTTGGGTGGTGTGGTTTAGTGTGAGGTGCCCCTGCCCATGGCAGGGGGGTTGGAACTAGATGATCTTAATGCCCTTTCCAACCCTAACTATTCCATGATTCTATGATTCTATGATTTAACTCCTAAAGAAAAATGTGAGAGGAGATTTGCTAAAGTTACAGGCAGAGTAGCTTGAGCTGGCTGAAGGTGAGTCACCATCAGTTTCGCTGCTCAAAGTTAGTGCATGTTCACTGCTTTCAACTTTGCTTTCTGAGAGAAAACAATTAAAAGCAGAGTCTGCAATTCATGTTCCCACAAGCAACACACTGTTCTGCCTCACCATCACAAATCTGGCCATTATAAGATCAGTCTGCATTTTCCATTTTGAAACCTTGGTGTTATTTGTTCTTTTCTGATTTAGCATTAGTGAAAAACAACAGCAACAACAACAAAATCTCCTAGAAAACAGCCTTGAAAACAAAGAAACCAAAACATGATTCAAGGCTTGTAGACATAAAGAAATCATTGGTTTCCTTAGCAACCAAATGAAGTTCTATATTAAGAACAAGAAAATAATTAACCTTCTAATGTAAGATAATGCTTGAAATACACATTTAAGTCTGCATGATTTTTTAGTTAGTGCTCTAGCATATTAAAATTTTAAATTATAAAGGTTTGTCTCTGGTTAGCCATCCTATTAAAACAACTGGTAAATTCCCTGGAACACTAGTATATGTCGTGAATGGAAAATGTCCAGATTGTAGGCTGCAACTGTTGGTCCTGATAAAAGCAGCTATGTCATCCTGTAGCATAATTACACTGTAAAATGGCTTTCTCTCTTCTTGTGCAGGCAGCTATGATATGCCTTAATAGTTGTTTGGAGTGACATATCATTATAGATTTTCTGTTTCAGTCTCTGTTAATAGTTTTTCCTCACCTTTCACTATGAACTTAGGAGAATAGTGGATTATGATATGTATTTGGGTGTGAATACACTCCTGTGCAATTAAAACATTTACAACCAAGACTCAGAAATGCATGTTTTGTCAAATATTGAATGACTCAATGGAATATTTAAGCATCCTAAAACCTTTAAGAACCAGAACAATTTCACTGATTTTTCAGTTAGTAACTATAAAGTTGTATTGAATGTCTAACCACATGGCTTGACCATCAAAGTACAGACTTTTTTCAGACTCAGAGGTGGTTGTGGTGTAATTATCCTATTTCAAAATAATTCCTATTTATGTAGATGTTTAAATGTGATGCACAATTTGAACATTAGATACCACATTGCAAAATGATAGTTACGATTTATAGAAATGAATGCAGCATATACAAATAGTTTTAAAAAATCTCATTCTGTTACACTGCAAACATATGAATTAAGGCTTAGTGATTGCTAAATAGTATTAAATAATACTAAAATAATACAGGGGTTTTAATGCTTCTTAATATTAATACATATTTTGATTACTTTTTTTACTGGAAGAATGATCCCATCTGATACCTAAAAGCCAAAATTAAATATTATTTGGGAGTTTAATTTGTCTATCATATTAACGAACTTTTTGTTTTCTTGTTCATTATTTTTCTAATACTGTTGGCTAAAATACCAAACAAGAAAAAATAGCCTACTTCAGTAATATCTGTGTAATCCAGCTGATATCTGTGGGTTTCTTTCCGTATTAACAAAAGACTGGATTTCACCTTCTAGCCAAATGTCTTCATGGTATGTCCTTCTTGGCTTCACAGGAATTTTATGTTACTAGTTCACCTAGCCCCTGCTACTTTCATGGTTCTATGTTGAGGTTTATTAGAAAAGAAGTCTGACTCTGCTTCTGAAGCAATGATAAGAAGCATAGAATTTCAATGTACTTTTCACTATCAGGATTTTTCAAACAATTTTTGATCAGCCTGATTCAAATCACTATGTACCCCTTCTTCTGAAGTCTATCTAACTGTCAGGATGGCTGAGATTACATATTATATGTGGTCACACTTCTGCCCTGTCTGGCTGATCCAGGTTTATCAAGATAAGGCTATTCAATTTCTTTATTTTTTTTTTATTTTAAGAAATAAATGCATTATAAGGATACAAGCTACATGCAATGCTTTGCAAATCGAAGAACTAGAATTCTAAACTTTTTCTTACATAGTCACAGAAAGGATTATGTCTCAGTTTTATTCATTTCCTCATATAAAAAAACAGCTATAACAATTTTTGATGTAAGATTCTGTCATGACGCCTATCAATCATACATAGATTTTTCATGTTGTATGATGTGTATGAATATGTGAGAATGTGTGTGCACATCTGTGTTTTTTGTTTTATTTCTTCTAGAAAATAATATTTTTGCACTAATGAAAAGAAATTCACTTTGAACTTATAACTCAAAACCTTTTCAATAAGACTGAAACAAGTGTAAAAATCTCTTTTCATTTTCAAAGTTTATAGTTATACGTTGTGAGAGTAATCTGGAAATATAGCTGTCTTAGTTTTATATGCACAGTGTTGTTTTAAGCAGACTAGCTGCTGGAACTGATCATAGGAAATCCAAATTTGTATGTACAGCTTTTACTTAAGGGGGATAAATCACTTGTTCTCTGGCCTACTGCACTGATACATAAATGTGTATAGAGTGGGAAAACAGTAGGCAGGGAGGGAGGGAAGGAGGGAGGAAGGAAGGAAGTGAAGGAAGATTAAATGCCGGCAGGTGGGGAAGGAAGGGAGGAAGGGAGGAAGGGAGGAAGGGAGGAAGGAAGGAAGGAAGGAAGGAAGGGAGGAAGGAAGGGAGGAAGGAAGGAAGGAAGGAAGGAAGGAAGGAAGGAAGGAAGGAAGGAAGGAAGGAAGGAAGGAAGGAAGGAAGGAAGGAAGGAAGGAAGGAAGGAAGGAAGGAAGGAAGGAAGGAAGGAAGGAAGGAAGGAAGGAAGGAAAAGAGATAAAGAAAGGAAATGTTAGATAAAGAAAAAGGAAACAATTTCTCACACTTCTATTTGTCAACTTTATCTTGATCATTGTATAGCTTTATCTGAGAAAAAGGAGAGGAGAGAATGGTCCTGAGCAACTGTTTCTAGGTTTCCCTGCCTGAACAGAAATGCTTAATGACCTGAAGAGGTCCCTTCTAACATCAACCATTCTATGATTCTATGAGGTTAGACCTTACAGTTTCAATTATGCTTAGTTGTGGGGTAGGACGGAAGAAGAAGTGGGATGAGGAAGGATAGATAGTTGAGGCTTTCCATAGTACCTGAACAGATAGGTTTAAATACAACCAAAAAAACTTGCAAGGGAATGTTGGCTTTACTCTCATGTCAAGATTTTCCTTCTCCAGGGATTACTTTCAGAACCAGACTTATGAAATTGAAAATAATTGTAAATGTCACTGTAAAAGCATCGATTCCCTTTCAATATTAGATTTTTAATAATTTTTTTATATGTTACTTAAAGGACTGGCAAGGCAGATCAAATTATTTGCTTTGTGCTTTCCCTTCTTCTATACTGTTTTTAAAAGTTTTTTCTGCATTGCTATGCCACTCAGTCCTAGAATTTTATGGGCTTTTATTAAGTGACTAAATAGTTCAGGGTTTTTTTCTACGTGTGTAAGACTATGAGCACTCTAAGGAAGATAATATAACAACAGGTGAAGATGCTGTATAAAAGAGCACAGTGTGAATAGGCCATCTCAAACTGCTCCAGCTTCTCATCTTTCCTCGCTCTTTATAATAAACAAAAGGATTTACTTTGAGAGGTCAGATACACATTCATTTGGTCTCATGATTATGATAGTATGTTAGCTAGTGTGCTATCCTTGTTAAACAGAAAGATACAAAATGCAGCTCACCTTAGAAAATCACTGTGGGTAGCTGAAGACAGGTGCACTTTCAGAACTAAATGAAGACTGCTCATAGATAATGTAGTCAGATGGCAGCACGCATATTTGCAGAAATATTCATACAAGTCTATTGCTTCATCTCAAGGGTTTTTTTATTAAGCTAGGTACTGTGTTGCTAGTCTGTTATGATGAAGTAAGTGTGTGCAGAAAGGTGCACATTAGAGTGGAAGACATTAAACACTCAGTCTTTTCCTTCATAATTGAACCACCTTAGAATTTTTATGGAGTTGCAAAGGTTCAAGTTAGGAGAGCAATTTGATATTCATTTTGTAGGAATAAGGGACACTTAAGTAACAGTATGCATTTTCATTGATAAAATTATAGTTTAAATAAGCAGGTTTTGACTCTATGCAATATGCATTCTTTTTTTTTTTTTTTTTTTTTTTTTATTCTTCAAAGTGTATGCCAATGGCAAAGCAGTGTTATGGAGCACTCCATCAAGGGTTACTGGGCATAATTTATTTTAAGTAACAGGAAGGTACCTTAGCACATCTCACCTCTACATCTGTTCACATCTAAAGCCATACATTTTTCCTTACCAAATTCTTTACCTCCCATGCCAAGCAGATCACACTTCATCATGTGTGCTTCATCACTGTCTTATCTGCAGTGATTTCCAACAGTAATCACAATTATGATTTTGGACTGTCTTCATGATGGGACCTCACAAGCCTGCCTGTTAGCAAGTTAGAAAGGTTCTTTCGGGGATGATTTTACCTTGTGTCTGCAGTTAGTCATGTGGTATGTACTGAGGTGATAACTGGTGTGCTAGAGGCTGTTCTCACACTATTACCAAACAGAAATCAGATACCAAAACTCCAGCTACAGCATCCTAGGGCAAATGACATACACATCCCTCCAGCAAGTAATATTTTACGCACATACAGGACTTTTTAACAGTGATAAGAATACCTGGGACAGTTAAAAAAAAAATAAAACCATTTCTTAACACCAGATAGGTATGTGGTAGGTGCTTCTCATCAGGGAAAGCCAGAGCAGGGCTGTTCCACAAAGGGCGACAAGCTGGGGGTTGAAACAATATGACCTTTGCTCAAGAAAAAAAGCTACCCTCCTGGCAGCATGCAGTCTCACAGCACCTGCGCAGGGGCAGAAGTATCAGGATAGTGACAGTAACAGATCCCACCACAGGCCCACAACCAGCAGATAAAGGCAAGGAGAGCGGACAGTTCCCAGGTCATGCTGGGTAGGTCAGCCAAGTTAGGGGTAACAGGGGATGAGGCTGGGTACTGCCCTGCCTATGGTATGGCTTAGACCTTGAATGGGTGCCATAGGCTGACAGAGAATCATAATAGTTAGGGTTGGAAAGGATCTTAAGTTCATGTAGTTCGAAACACCCTGCCATGGGCACGGATGCCTCACACAAGACCATGTCACACAAGGATCTGTCCCACCTAGCCTTAAACATTGCCAGGGATAAAGCATTCACAACTTCTTTGGGCAACCTATTCCAGTACTTCACTATCCTCGCAGTAAAGAGCTTCTTCCTTGTATCTAACCTGAACTTCCCCTCTTTAAGTTTAAACCATTTCCCCTTGTCCTATCACTACAGTCCCTAATGAAGAGCCCCTCTCCAGCATCCTTGCTGACGCCCTTCAAATAATTGGAAGGCTGATATGAGATCTCCACGCAGCCTTCTCTTCTCCAGGCTGAACAGCCCCAACTTTCTCAGCTTCTCTTCATAAGGGAGGTGCTCCAGTCCCCTGATCATCCTTGTGGCCCTCCTCTGGACTTGCTCCAAGAGCTCCATGTCGTTTTTATGTTGACGACACCAGAACTGTGCACAATACTCCATGTGAGGCCTCATGAGAGCAAAGGAGAGGGGCAGGATCACCTCCTTCAACCTGCTGGTCATGTTCCTTTTGATGTGGCCCAGTATACAGTTGGCTTTCTAGTCTGCGAGTGCACACTTGGCTCATGTTTCCCATTGACCAACGCCCCCAGGTCTTTCTTCTCAGGGCTGCTCTGAATCATTTCTCTGTCCAACCTGTAGCTGAGCCTGGGATTGCCCAAACACAGGTGCAGGACCTTTTCTGCACTTCATGAGGTTGGCATTAGCCCACCTCTCAAGCATGTCGTGGTCCCTCTGGAAGCAATATGGTTCCTGAGCAATGAGTCCCAGATGAGGTTGGGCAGAGGCATTGGGGTTGGACCCAGGGCCCTATACCCAGTACTCACAGTTAGCATGAAGCTTATTCCTGACAAATTTGTGGTGTGGTTTTATGGTCTTCAAGTGATAATTGCATACTGGAATATGACAAGTCACACCCGAGTCCCTCTCTCTTTGTGCCACCCAAGTCACTAAAGAAGTATCCATATATTGTAGTAGGAAACACTGTAGGACTAATGTTTTACTTTCTACAGCCCATACAGAGACACAAAAATTCTGACAAAGAGAGTTTGTTACGCACTTATAATAAATTTAAATTAATAACTTTGAGAAAAACTTACACTGAGCTACTATTCCCTTAAGCCACCAAATACTTTTTGTAGTCTTACAAGGATTTTACAAGGATTCTTAGGGTATTATCTAAGATTAAGACCAAAGTAAAAAAGAGTTTTAAATGAGCTTATTCTTAAAAAAATATCCCATTTTTATTCCCTCTATTATCTCCCTGGAAATGTATACAATTATTAACTATAAAAGAAGTATGTAATGGAAAAAGTTTAAGTTGTTTCAAGTTCATTGTTTTGTTTTTTGTTTTTTTTTTTGGTTTGTTTTTTTTTTGGTTTGGTTTGGTTTGGTTTAGTTTGATTTGTTTTGTACAGCCAACTAGTAAGACACTAGAGACAAATTGCTGGCTGCCGACACTCTAATTTGAATGTACTACGTGAATAACAGCAATGGGCTTTTATGTATACAAAGGTTGCAGTATCTCCCTGTAGCTTAGTGGTAATAACTTAGTCATGTATGGTGTCGTAGTTTAAAGCTCTATAAACTCACGCAGTCTCCCACTCATGCCCCACTCTTTCTTCCCCCAGTCCTGGGGGGATGGGAAGGAGAATAGAAAGAATGCAACTCCCACAGGTTGAGATAAGAACAGTTTAGTAACTAAGGTATAACACAAGCCACTACTGCTACCACCAATAATGATAATGACCAGGGCAAATACAAGGAAAAAGAATACAGTCTCTCACCACTTAACATCAAGCCCGAGCAAGCCGTGCACCCCCCACAGTGCACCCCCACCTTTCTGGGTCTCTGACCTCCGTTTTTACATCCTGGACATGACATGTTGTGGTATGGAATACCTCTTTGGTCAGTCTGGGTCAGGTATCCTGTTTCTGCTTCCTCTCGGATTCCCCTCCTCCCTGGGAGAGCATGAGACTCAGAAAGTCCTTGGTCAGGCCAAAACATTCTAAGCCGTAACTATAAACATCGGTGTTATCAGTGCTGTTCCCAGGCCGAAAGTCGAAAACACAGCACTGCACCAGCTACTATGAAGGAGAAAAAATGACTGCTGCTGCTGAACCCATGACACATGGTAAGCTCTAATTCGGGCCAGTTCAAGATAATGTAACAAGACTTGCTTTGACTGACCTTTTCTTCAACAATTTCTTTGTTGTTAATTGACATTCTCAATTTCTCAACATAGATGAGTTTAATTTTAAAAAGCAATGAGAAATTTGATTATCTTTTTCATCTCTTTCTCTTCCTCTGATATTAATTTATTTAATATTTCCTACTTCCTTACATGCTCTTTTGTGGTTGAGAAGTAGCTCATTTAAGGACATTATGATAAAGGAGCCGAGAAACCTAAGGAGAAAGTAGAACTTGTCATAAGAACATCTACACAAGCCAACAACTTTTGACTACTTTTGTTAAGGGGACTTCCACAGTCTTCATAGAAAACTGAAAGCTTTCCAGAGGTCATGGGCACATGGACTCAGCAACACTGCAAGTCTGTGATTTATTTTTAACCATTAGGTAAATGGCATTATCATGATGGCTATGATGATTTCAGTGAGATCATTTACATTCTACCTTCTTGTTTGTCATCTTCATCTGAAATATAGGCAGTACAATGCATCATAGCACTGTCTAGAAGCCTCAAACCCAGCATGGACAAAGCCATCAAAGTACTCTGTATTTTACATAATAATCTGCTAGAACCTCTCAACTGTGAATGTTTGCGGGAGGAATTTTGTTTTCAGAAGACTATGCATTTCAGAGGACCTTCAAAGAGGATGAGTGTGGTGCCAGAGGATGTATCATTTATACATGAAAGAACTGTTTTGATGAAAACCTACATCCCTTCTTTATACTTTATTGTTGTCAGGTATAAAATCTTTTATTGCTTGTGACATGCAGACAAATGATACTGTCTCACCTAGAAAAGCTGTTGGCAAGGCATAAATTCTGAAAGCCAATTCACACTTAAGAGAAGTCAAGGAAGACTGAAGAATAAAAGAGAAAGAACACACTTTCACATGAAGGTCAAATCCTTTTTACATGTGCATAGTGTGCATAGTGAAAGCAGCTTACCGGAAGGAGGACAGAGCTTTCTCAAAAAGGTTAGCTGAGATTAGGTACAGTCATGTCTCATGCTTTGGTCCAGAAGCCGCTCTCACTTTCTAGGACCAGCTGAGACTTCTCAAAAGCCACTCAGCTTACTTCAGGCTGTGGTTCTGGGGAAAATTCCTCAGAGGAAGACAGAAAATGCAGCTATAAATCATACTGTGCTTTAACACTTAAAAGTTCCTGAGAAATCAAAAGTACTTCAACAAGTATTCTTAGACCAACAATAAGCAAAACAGAGCCACTGACACCTCTCTCCCAGTTTGAAAACTACTGTAGAAATTTTATAGAAGGTGGTATTGCATAGCTACAAGGCTCATACTTCTCTACAAGGTCAGAATAGTCTCACAATGCTTAAATTTTTACAGATTTGTGAAGTGAATGCCTGTGGGTATAACTGACCTCATAACTCCTGAATTGCTGAGTACTTATGGTAAAGAGTCCACTCAAAGCTTTGCTAGTGATTTACTTCTATTTACCAGTTACCAAGTACTCCAGAGATGGGTCTATCCTACAGTGAATTTGCTGGAGGATCTGGGAGAAGGAAGAAGGACACAAAGACAATATGACTGTCTTGCTTGATGTTTTCTTCACAGATGGAATTTCAACCAGTATTTGAAAAATGGTGCTGGGCAATTAAAGTCCTAAGGCCCCCCCAAAGAAAGTGCTTAAGAGACAAAAGCATGGAAATGCTCTTTCCAGCCACAATGTCAAAGGACAGAACAGTAAAAGTTTCCTCCTGATTTTTTGAAAAGACATTACCAATATAAGTACATTCCATCTAGACATTTCCTGAGATAGGGGTCATCTACCTAGAGGCTTCAACTGTATCATTTCCTTTTATATATAACTCAAGTTTTTGGCATATTTACGCAGTCTAATTTACTAGCACAATTCTGATGAAGATAACAGAGTTAAGTCAACAAGAAACATGGCATCTTTGTGTTATGCATTTACTGATAGAATCATAGATCTGCATTACCTATTCGCTCAGTGTAAGTAGGTCTGCATTACAACACGCTTGGAAATATATTTCAAAAGTAGTAAAGGTATCAACTGTTTCTGAAAAAGTAATTTGCAATAGTGGAGCACGGCTGAAATGAACACTTTTTGGAGGAAATTTTAGCATAATTTACCAGTATTTTCAACAAATGCATCGTGACATTACAGTTATGGTATACCTGAAAAGCAGCGCTGTGACAATTTAATGCAAAAGCAATTATGCTCTATGGTAGAAGCACGGAAAGTATTTTCCAGTGCAGAAGGAAATAGTAAAAATCCCATCATTTTAATAATTTTGCTGTTTTTTTCTCCTTTGATTTTCAATATCACCTGTCAAAAAAGCACAAGAACCAACCATATCATATGGTTATTTGTAAAATGTGAGTTATATATAAAACTTCAGCTTGTAAACCCTTGATTTCTTTTCTTACAACAATACAGACTCCAAAGGTAATTTGAAACTTTTAACAATAGATCTGGTTTTAGTTGCTTGTCTCTCACAGGCCTTTTTAAAAACACAGTATAGACTCTGAAGACAACCTGTAGGGAAACAGGTTTTTTGCACTCACAGGCCAGTTCTCATGCTTTCTTATTTCCTCCATTTCTTTTCACTCACCATTCTGCCAAGTTTATTCTCTTTGGTAACAAAACACTCCCTATCTGACTTCCAAATCTCAGCTATTACTGTGCTAATTCTCTGTAGTCCAACACTAGAACATCAAAAATGTGTTTAAACAACCTTAAAAGACCAAGCTTTAGTTCATTTTTATGTAGACACAATTGGTTAATCTTTTAGTAACAAAAATTGACAGAGGAATTTCAAAGCACTATTAAGCACTTAAGCATCAATAATTTTACCTGAATGAAAATACATTTTGTAATTTTTTTCCCCATTCTTCAACACATCCACTCATAGTAATTAGATACAGCCTTCTCACTTCTGGATTTTCAGTGGCACTATGTTTTTAGCACATGTATTAAAAAACACAAGTTTTTTTAATTCATTGATTGGTTTTCTTCCTTTGTTCCTCTTTCTTTCAATTTAACCTCTGCTCTTTCATTGCTAAAGGTGCGTCTGCAAGCTGAGAGTTATGAGCAAGCAGAGATGTAGCAATTCCAGTTACGCTAATAGTTTTCTGAGACAGAAACTGCTTCAGCAGAGTATCTGGGTTACTTTAGCATATTTCTCTACTTTCACTGTGGCTTTCTGTAAAATGAATCTTCAGGATAAGTGAATTACACTAATTACTACACACTGAAATATTGGAATGCTATTTTCAACCACCACCCCAGTCTACCGTAAAATGACTGCCATTAAGAAAAGATAGAAAGATTGTTTAGATTGTATAATAGAGTAATCTATATAGCAGGTCTTTCTTTTTCCTTCATGATGGTCCTATTTGTTTACAGATATAAAAGCCCTTAAATATGTGTGTGTTGGGGGTGGAGTTCTGTTCTAACACAGTCCAAAAATATTGTTGATGTTATTGCTCAACCTGTGATAGACAAGAAATCACAGTGTTGCTTTGCAATAAATCACAAAGCTGTTACTTTAGCAAGTGCACAGTGCTCATCTCTGGATGTTTGAGTTTATTTTTTCAAATATTATATGTGAATTCTAAGTGCTATTGTTTTGAATTTATTGAAATCAAGAGTGGAATTAAGTTCACACATAGGTATTCCAAGACAGATCTAAAGAGTGGCAAATATTTAATTGTATTCAATTGCACTACTTCTTTTTTGTGAATGTTTAGATTTATCTTTTTTATAGCATTCTTAATTTACCTTGTAATTTTATTACTTCTCTTTCGTGAGCTCATAGGTATTTGACGTATATGACAGGTCATGTAACGAAAGCTTTATTATTTGAAAATTTGTATTTGTTTCATTAAATTACTTTCATCACTATCTTCATAAACTGATAAAAAGTTTCAGACAACATGTGGAAGCTTAGGTATTGTGCTATTTGTCTGCTCTGTTCAGACACATAAATACCTAACTGACTTGGCCATTACATGAGATCAGTAACGTTACTTTTACAGTCATGTCATTTGAAATATTTATTTCCAATATTTTCATAAGGAATAGAAACTTCTACAAGGAATAGTGTCCCAGCAATTTCTTACTAATCAGGATATGAGTATGCACATGTAAATGTTACAAAACAAATTATTTTCTCACATTGGAATGGGTTGCCCAGGGAAGTTGTGAATGCTTCATCCCTGGCGGCGTTCAAGGTGGGGTTGGACATAGCCTTGGATGGCATGGTTTAGTGGGAGGTGTCCCTGCCCATGGCAGCGGGGTTGGAACTCGATGATCTTGAAGTCCTTTCCAACCCTTACTATTCTATGATTCTATTATTCTATGATTGCTTCTCAGTTCATACCAATTAACTCTTATAAGGCTGAAAAAAAATTTTTGCTGTCTTCATTTTTAGGCATTTCCTTCCACTCAGAACTTCTTGATAAAATTTCTCCACCTTAAAATCTCGTTCCATTTGGTAATTGAGTTCATTTATTTCGATAGAGAGTAATGGCCAAACTTAACTTTCAGTATTTCTCTGAATAGAAGATAGTGTGAAATAATTTGTTAACTCTTATTACCATTTCACTTCCATCTGGAACAACTTGTGCTTCTTCTAAACCATTTTTGTAGGTCCTGACGGAATAGTATCTAGATATTATATTGTGAACACGAATCAGTAATTATACCTATCACCAGGAAGATTTCTCTATGCAATGTAAATTTTGTATTATGCAAGTTTTAATCTCAAACTTCTGCATGAATATATGAACAATATGAACAAGCAAAAAATTGATTATGAGAAGAGCATAAAACTTATTGGTAAATTCCTCTCCTCAGGACTTGTCATTTAGAAATCAAAATGTGAAAGTTGAGTAGTATGGTGTGCTTAACATTCATTAGCTTAAATATTGGAAGGCAAAATTTCTTTAAATGTCAAGGACAAAACACCCCGGTACAGAGGAATATTTAAATCACTGAGAGTAAATCAACACCATTCAGGGAAAGATAGATTCCTTGAGAAGAATTCATACAGATTATATATTTACAACTGTAAATTGCTTAATTTAACTTTTCCTGAATGTCTGTGGATCAATCGGTAAACTTCAAACCAGTAATTGCACAAGACACCTGGCAGGTACTAAGGAATTAAACTTTTCTCCATACCATTCCAGATTTATGAGCTAGTCAGTTTAACCTTTCTACTATGAGCAGTTGACTTGACTATGAGCAGTACTGCATTGTCAGCATTCCTGAAAGAAACCATTCTGGAAAAGGTAGTAACATAAAGAGCTTTCATTTTTTTTTCATGTCACTAAGAATTATTAATTCTTTGTGTTTTCATTGATCATCTAAAGACACTTTGAAGCTGTTTTCACTGCCTCAAAAATCAAACAGCTTAAATATGCCTGAAGCCACAAATAAAATACTGGAAGAATTAAAAAAAACACTACACACTCAAAAATTCAGACACAGTCTACAATAGGCAAACTGGACTCTCAGGAGTATCTTAGATTCACAACCTGTATTTATTTATTGAACATAACATGCTAAATGTACAAAGCTTGAAGTATCTCCCTTAACCTTTTTCTATAACCCAAACTGCAAGCAAAACAAATAAAGAAAAATTTATGTGAGATAGTGTGGCTGTAATAAGTGTTATTGACATTCTTTACTAAGAGCCTGTTACTCTTTCCCTAAGAATTTTTTAACTATATTTGTACTGAGTCGTTTGCCCCTGTGTGCTTGTGATATTTAGGTCCCATGGCAACTGCTGTTCACCCATTAGGCATTCAATGAACGTAGAACCTGAAAAAGGCTACTAAGAGGCAGAGCTGAGCAACAAGGAAATTCAAACTGCTCTGCATGCTGGAGCTAACAGAGCTGCTAAAATCAAAGGATAAACTTTAAAATAAGATCACTTGAGTGCTGTCTCCTTCAGAATGTGATTTATTCTGTTTAGCTTTGTAGTGTTTTGCTGTCTGTTATTTTTCTAAAACAGATTGCTATGAATGTGAACAAAGGTTTGAGAATCCAGGGTTTTGTGATAGAGTTCACAAGTTCAGTAAAATAAAATTGGACAGAATGCTTTCCATCTTGAGGTCCCAAAGTACATCACTAGGATTTATGCTGAACTGATTCTTACAGCAATCTTAATAAGCAGGTATCATCCCATTTTATATACAAGAGCATTAAAACCAAATTCCTGTATAAATTAATCTAAGTTGGGCCTTCTGCAGTCACGTTCTTCCTCCACTTGTACATGGCAACACTGTTCTTTTGTGCCTCAACCACATGCACATCAAACACTAAATGAGCTGGTTCAAAGAGGTATGTAGAACAGGAATCACGTTTTTGTAGATTCAGTTTACAGATATATCTTTTCATCCAGTTCAGTCATTGTATTCCTAAACTTGTCAAACCGTGGTTAAGGCAAAAAGGAGTCTAGAAGAGGAGGTTAGGGAAGGACTGCAATGACTTTGTTTTATATGGCAGGGGGGATGGAACTAGATGATCTGAAGGTCCTTTTCAACCCTAACTATTCTATGATTCTATATAAATTTAAATTGTCACATTGCAACTACACTTGTGCGCTAAGGCACAAAGGCATATATATCAGAGCAATTCACAGACCTCCTCCTTCTGTGTCTGGTACAGAGATATTGCATGAATTGCCCATGTTCAGGTCAAAAATCTGCAGTCAACCTCAGAGATGTTGCCACGCATGCATGCTGTGAAGTCTTGAGGGACAATGAAGGCTCCCAAAGGAGTGCTTCCACCCAGTTTTCAGCCTTGTATTTTTAATTTTTTACTAATACTAACACTTTTTAAGCCTCATGGTGGGATTAAATCCAGATGTAAACAAATTGTAAGAAAGGCACGTGAGATCTTGACCTGGAAACAAATGAAGGAGGGACCAAGGCTCCTCTATTTTTTTCCTTTTTCTTTTTTTCTTTTTCTTTTTCTTTTCCTTTTCCTTTTTCTTTTTCTTTTCCTTTTCCTTTTTCTTTTTTTCCTTTTCCTTTTCCTTTTTCTTTTACTTTTTTCCTTTTCCTTTTCCTTTTCCTTTTTCTTTTACTTTTTTTCCTTTTCCTTTTCCTTTTCCTTTTTTTTCTTTTTCCTTTTTCTTTTTCTTTTTCTTTTTCTTTTTCTTTTTTTTTTCTTTTTCTTTTTTCTTTTTCTTTTTTTTCTTTTTATTTTTTTTCTTTTTCTTTTTCTTTTTCTTTTTCTTTTTCTTTTTCTTTTTTCTTTTTCTTTTTCTTTTTCTTTTTCTTTTTCTTTTTTCTTTTTATTTTTTTTTCTTGTTCTTTTTCTTTTTCTTTTTCTTTTTCTTGTTCTTTTTCTTTTTCTTTTTCCTTTTTCTTTTTCCTTTTCCTTTTTTTTTCTTTTTCTTTTTCTTTTTCTTTTTCTTTTTCTTTTTCTTTTTCTTTTTCTTTTTCTTTTTCTTTTTCTTTTTCTTTTTCTTTTTCTTTTTCTTTTTCTTTTTCTTTTTCTTTCTTTTTCTTTTTCTTTTTCTTTTTCTTTTTCTTTTTCTTTTTCTTTTTCTTTTTCTTTTTCTTTCTTTTTCTTTTTCTTTTTCTTTTTCTTTTTCTTTTTCTTTTTCTTTTTCTTTTTCTTTTTCTTGTTCTTTTTCTTGTTCTTTTTCTTTTTCTTTTTCTTTTTCTTTTCCTTTTTTCTTTTCCTTTTTTCTTTTTTCTTTTTTTTTCACTTTTGTTGTTGACACCCATATTTAAACTAATTTAAAGCAGTTCAAATGCCAGTATCAGGATTCCACTTTTCTCCTGAGTTGAAACTGAGGATAAAGGGGACAATTAAATACAGATTTTATTCCTAAAGCCTTAAAGAATAACATTTGTCCGTCATGAAGTACATGCATCTCATAGAATCATAGAATCATAGAATCATAGAATAGTAAGGGTTGGAAAGGACCTCAAGATCATCGAGTTCCAACCCCGCTGCCATGGGCAGGGACACCTCCCACTAAACCATGCCATCCAAGGCTATGTCCAACCCCACCTTGAACGCCGCCAGCAATGGAACATTCACAACTTCCCTGGGCAACCCATTCCAGGGCCCCACCACCCTCACAGTAAAGAATTTCTTCCTCAGATCCAATCTAAACCTCCCCTGTTTAAGTTTAAACCCATTACCCCTTGTCCTCTCACCACAGTCCCTAATGAAGAGTCCCTCCCCAGCATCCCTATAGGCCCCCTTTAGATACTGGAAGGCTGCTACGAGGTCTCCACGCAGCCTTCTCTTCTCCAGGCTGAACAGCCCCAACTTTCTCAGCCTATCTTCATACGAGAGGTGCTCCAGTCCCCTGATCATCCTCGTGGACCTCCTCTGCACTTGTTCTAACAGTTCCATGTCCTTTTTATGTTGAGGACACCAGAACTGCACACAATACTCCAAGTGAGGTCGCACAAGAGCAGAGTAGAGGGGCAGGATCACCTCCCTCGACCTGCTGGTCACACTCCTTTTGATGCAGCCCAGGATACGTATGGCCTTCTGGGCTGCAAGCGCACACTGCCAGCTCATGTTCATTTTTTCATCAACCAACACCCCCAAGTTCTTCTCCACAGGGCTGCTCTGAATCTCCTCCCCACCCAATCTGTAGCTGTGCCTGGCATTGCTCCGACCCAGGTGGAGGACTTTGCATTTAGCATGGTTAAACTTCATTAGGTTGGCATCAGCCCACCTCACAAGCGTGTCAAGGTCCCTCTGGATGGTATTCCTTCCCTCCAATGTATCAACCGAACCACACAGCTTGGTGTCATCGGCAAACTTGCTGAGGGCGCACTCAATCCCACTGTCCATGTCACCCACAAAGATTTTGAATGAGACCGGTCCCAACACCAATCCCTGGGGGACACCACTCGTTACTGGTCTCCAGCTGGACATTGAGCCACTGAGCACTACTCTTTGCGTGCGGCCAGCCAGCCAGTTCTTTATCCACCGAGTGGTCCACCTATCAAATTGATGTCTCTCCAACTTAGAGAGAAGGATGTCATGGGAGACAGTGTCAAAGGCCTTACACAAGTCCAGGTAGATGACATCAACTGCTCTGTCATCTTCGTATATGTTAGGATTTTACTTTGATGCTTAATTTTAGATCACTAATTTGGACTGGGTCTGAACAGTAGTCAGATTGTCTCCATATGACAACAGGGTACTACCCCCTGCCAGGCACACTCTGTCAACCTGGTTGTCTTCCATTCAAACAGTCCAGTATCCTCTACTTCAGTAAAAGTTAAATAAAGGAAATGCCTGCTAGTTTCAGGATGAATATGAAGCACTCAGTAGAAAACAATCTAGTAATAAATTTTCTCCTTTTCATTTTCAGGAATGAGGATGAACCCACTACTGTTGAAATTCAGGAGGACCATGATTTTAACATGTAGATTCTTTATGGAGCATAACTCATTCTAGGGAAAAAGCAGAGGATAAATATAACATATAATCATGGAATCATCTAGGCTGGAAAAGGTCTTTAAGATCATCAAGTCCAACCTTTACCCAAGGACTGCAATGTCCACCACTAAACCATGACACTGAGGACCTCATCTACACATTTTTTGAACCCTTTCAGGGGCAGTAATACCACCACTTCCCTGGGGAGCCTATTACAAATCCTGATCATCATTTCAGTGAAGAAACTTTTCCTAATGTCCAATCTAAACCTCCTCTGGTGCAGCTTGAGGCTGTTACTTCTTGTCTTCTCACTTGTTACTTGGGAGAAAAGACCAGCCATCTCCTTGCTCCATCCTCCTTTCAGGTAATTGTAGAGCTGAAAGCTGAAAGACAAGTACTGTCTAGTAGCACTAATAGTTAGCTAATCCCAAGATGTTTTAGCATGCCACTGGATAGTTATAATAGATTTAGATTAGGTATTAGGAAAAGATTCTTCACTATGAAGGATGTGAGGCACTAGAACCGGCTGCCCAGAGAATTTGTGGCTGCCTCACCCCTGGAAGTGTTCAAGGCCAGGTTGGACAGGGCTTTGAGCAACCTGGTCTAGTTGAAGGTGTCCCTGCTTATGGCAGTGGGCTTGGAGCTTTAAGTTTCCTTCCAACCCTAACCATTCTGTGATTCTGTGATAATGAAACAACTTAGGAAAGTATGGACTTGAGGTAAGTGTAAACCATCTGTCTCTTCTGAAACATTTAAACCTACTGAAATCCCTCATTTTAGTTTCTCCAATGCTCTCAATTTCAAATACAAACTGTCTTGTCCTACAGTTCTACCTTTTTATCTTAGGAACCTCTTATCTTCAGCCCCTCCCTTTAATAAACATATGCAAACATGTGGTGATAATTTTGAATGTGGCAGAGATTCTGCCAAGCTGAGGCTGTTTGTGATAGAGGTTAGCAAATGTTTTTATGGTTCAGTTTTCTATTCACTCCAACATAGCATAATGACTGAAGAACTGTCTGTATTGCTAAGATTAAAGGTTTGGCCTCAAAACCATTTCAGTAAACATCTTCAAACTTCGAGAAAACAGAATCTAAATAAAAGTGTAATGGTTAAAATTTTAAACATTTTCATATGTTTTTCTACTTTTCCTAGGTAAAGAACAATCCTGGAAAGATAGAAATCAACAAAAATAAATAAGGGGTCCATTAACTATTGCTTTTAAATCTCTGATCTCTAACGTGGCTCACTGGCAACATACTCTTGCAAGATCTTTTAATATGTCTTTCAGCCTCAGGAAACTGTCAGTGGTCATAGGCTGACAGGCAAGTAAAGAATAATACTGCCTGCAGTACATTTCTTGCTTCCCACTGTTGTCCACACTGCCAGTGAGAACTGAAAGTCACAGTTCTAGCAAATAAATTCAGGATACAGCTTTGCAAAAGTTGTCATCTGAACCAAGTCTTCCATAACTCAGAAGCAAGCAGAGGACAATGAAAACCGATGTCCAATGAATGTGAGACAATGTGGAGAGTGAAGTCGATAAGATTTGCATGGAAAACAGTTTGGGAATGAGCTCTGTGACCTCGGTGCTTGACAAGCCCTGGAGTGATGAGTTGGGGCCTTGAAGGACAGGGAAGGTCGAAAGACAAGCCTTGGGGGGATTGGCCAGGATGCTGTTGTGGCGGGAGTCTCATTTGACAATGTGGGGCTGTGAGAGGGTCTGCAGCATTGTGACTGGACTATTTACCTGGTGATTTTTACAGGGGTTAATGAGATTGAGCGTGGCATGCTTGTGCAGGTTGGGAAAGTACTGAACAAGGGAAAAAAAAGGGCTTGATTGTAATAAGGTGGTATTTGAGTCCCCTCATCAACTTGAGTCCGCGTCGTGATATGCAACACGAAATGGTATCAGAAATTCAGAATACCATGTCAGTCAAGAAGATCCTAAATTCAAATCAAGTAAATTGAAGATCACCAGATACTTCCACTTGCTAAAGGTCAATTTGGCAAGAATGGTTTTAGAATTAAAGCAAAATTAACAAGCAAATAAATATCTCAAATATTTTATTTCTGTACACAAAAATATTATTATAGTTAAAGGCTTATTAAAAGGGAAAAAAATATGATTGCTATCAAATTAGTATTCTTTAAAAAATATATTTTTCCTTTTATATCGTCATTGGAAATCTATCTTGCTGTAAGGCTTTTATACAGCAATGATGTTATTATGTTGTTTTGCACTGTAATGATGCTATGTTGTAATGAATTTTGATGTCATTACAGCAAAGGAACAGATGCTGCAATTAAGGACACTAAATGAAATGCAGTCCTTAAAATTTGTATATCCTTTGTGAAATTTTACTATCTTGTATGCAGTATTTATGACATCATTGGTCAGAATAAGATCAATTAATGGTGCAAAGAACAAATCTTCAGAGAAATTAAGACATTCTTTCTCTTTTCAAACTATAAAGTGAAATGGCGCTGGTTTCCCCTAGAATTTTTATGATGAAATATGGAACTGCAGCTAAATCACACTCCTAGAATTTTTTACCCACACTTTTCAGATGCCAGTGACAAGGTAGGGAGATTAGACAAGCAGGTGTGTTAATTTAAATTATTTTTGTGACACCTTATATATACTGCGGAAAAGATTATTTTTTTTCCCTCTAAATCAAAGGAATCTTGGTAACATAACTATTCGAATGCTATTAATGTAAAGCACTGAATTAGTGTGTTGGGGTATTTTTGGTTTTGTTTTATTTTTGCAATAATTGACTACTATAATATTCTATTTGCTAGAATACCCAACTATTTGTTTAGAGTGGCTTCAGTTTTTAAAAAGTGAAGGAGCTAATTTTCTGCCTAAACACAAAAAGAAAAATAAATAAATAATAAAAAAAAACCTCCTTCCACTAGTGTTTGGTCTCAAAGATGACTTCAGGGTTCTTTCTAATTCTACCTGTGATTATCGAACTTTGTGTTTGTATCCCACAAAAGTTGTATTCTTAAGCAGTTAAGTTCTAGGGGTAAAGCTGAAGCAAAACTCTTTTGCTCTTGTGTTCTTAAACTGTAGAAATGTCATATAAGATTCAGTTTAATTTCTAAGGCAATTTAGAATGATTTTAGAGTGAATCATTAAATGTTTCTGAACGTTTTTTTGATGACTACTGAAAGGAACTATTATGACTATTGTGACACTTATAGGATTTTAAACTTGTAGGACACAGGGAAGTATTTTTATATAGTGATGCAAGAAATAAAGAAATAAAAACTCCCACCACTACTAGTAAGCTTTCAGTTTAGACAATTACTGCTGTGAGACAGAAATGTCAATTTATCTTGAGTGAATTAAGGCTTAATTAACCTTACTTTCCCTCAAGGCCATTGATCTGGAAACAGCAAGTCAGTAATTGAATGTTGTAGCTACCAGAACCCCAGTTTCTTAAAACATGTGATTCGTTTTCCTAAACTACCATGAGAGCAAGTGCGCTCTGGCTCTTAACAACCCTTTTGCTATAGCTTTCAAGCCGTAAAAAGATGACACAAATTCACGACAGTGCTGGTATGAAAATGTTCTCCTCATTTTACATAGAGACATTATAGTACAAGTTTCTTTTTCTTTCACTGTAACTTTGTTGAATAAATTTAATAGTTACATTAGTATAGATGAAGATAAGTTATGATAATTTCTGTTATAGAATATTGTAATGTGTTGAAAGAAAATAGACTACATTTATCTCATTCGTACTATCACATTTGAATCATAGAATCATAGAATCACAGAATCACAGAATACCAAGCTGTAAGGGATCACAAGGATCATCTTGTCCAAACTTTCTGGGCAAAACCACAGTCTAGACAAGATAGCTCAGCACCCTGTCCAGCTGAACTTTAAGTTTCCAATGTTGTGGACTCCATCACCTCCCTGAGAAGATTATTCCAAAGGCTGATGCTTTTAATTGTGAATTTTTTTTCTCATGTGTTGTGGTTTAAGCCCAGTAGGGAAATCAGCCATGCAGTCAATCTCTCGCTCCCTCCCTCTTCCCCCCCCTTCTCCCAGAAGGATGGGGAGGAGAATTGAAAGAATGTAACTCCCATCTCATCATGTTGAGATGAGAACAGGCCAGTAACTAAGGCATAAAACAAACCACCACTGCTACCACCAGCAAAAATAACGATGAGGGAAATAAAAAGGGAAGAGAATACAACCCTCACCTCCCTATAAAGCTGCTGAGACCATCTAGTTCATGATGTAAGGCTCCATCTCTTATAACAGTCTTTCAGAGCAGGAGAGGCAGCGTGCACTGTTGGATCGTTGCCTGCTGATGCTGATCGTTCCTTTACTGCAGAACTCGTCTGGTTTCATCAAAGTTCATTCTTTGCTGGAATGATGATCGGAGGGGAGTCAAGGCCAGTCGCTGTTGAACTGAAGACATCTATTTGGTGGGCTTTAAAAGTGCTACATCGCAGGCAACAGCATGCAATTTAGTTCATTGGCTGTTTTCCCCTAAAATCAAATCCGCTTGAGGTATACATTGGACTTTCCCATCTTCCCGCATTACTCGCCAAGTATATCTGGATCCCTGAGCAAAAGCAATCCCACGAGTGGGTTTGCCTTTACCAGAAGCAGGAATAACCCAGACTGTCTTCCCCAGCAAATTCTTTATGTGCACCACAGGAACTTTGTCACTCTCTACAGTATGTAGAAGTTCTGACTGGGCTGGATCAGCCCTGTTGGCAGACCCTCTGGTGTTGACCGACCAGGTGGCCTTAGGTAAATGTGTATCCCAATGTCTGAAAGTCCCACCACTCAT
The DNA here is from genome assembly GCA_039720435.1 of Amazona ochrocephala. Taxonomy (NCBI): domain Eukaryota; kingdom Metazoa; phylum Chordata; class Aves; order Psittaciformes; family Psittacidae; genus Amazona; species Amazona ochrocephala. The sequence goes on from CM077877.1 coordinate 59,761,669, forward strand.
TGCTCTCAGTGTAGTTTTCTAACAGCCCATTGAAACATTTGATTTTCCAAGAGGCTGGAGCCTGGTAGGGGATGTGTTATATCCACTCAGTGCCATGCTCTTTGGCCCTGATGTCTATCAGGTTGTTCCAGAAATGAGTTCCATTGTCTGACTCAGTTCTCTCTGGGGTGCCGTTTCGCCACAAAATCTGTTTCTCAAGGCCCATGATAGTGTTCTGGGCAGTGGCGTGGGCCACAGCGTAGGTTTCCAGCTGCCTGGTGGTTGCTTCCACCATGGTAAGCACATGGCACTTGCCTTGGCAGGTTGGTGGGAGTGTGACATAGTCAATCTGTCAGGCGTTCCCACATTTGTACTTCAGCCATTGTCCTCCATACCAAAGAGGCTTTAACTGTTTAGCTTGCTTAAATGCAGCACAGGTTTCACCCTGTTATTCATGAATAACTTGGGCAATAATGTCCATTCTTAAGTCCACCTGTCGATTGCGAGCCCATCTGTATGTTGCACCTCTGCCCTAATGGCCTGATGTGCCATGGGCCCACCGGGCCAAAAATAATTCACCCTTATGTTGCCAATCTAGGTCCATCTGAACCACTTCAATTTTAGTAGATTTATCCACTTGCTGGTTGTTCTGGTGTTCCTCAGAGGCCCTACTCTTGAGTACATTAGCATCTACATGGCATACCTTCACCACCAGGTTCTACACCCAGGCAGCGACATCTTACCACAATGCAGCAGCCCAGATGGGTTTACCTCTTTGTTGCCAGTTGCTCTTCTTCCACTGTTGCAACCACCCCCACTGGGCATTTGCCACCATCCATGAGTCAGTATAGAAATAAAGTACTGGCCACTTTTCTCGTTCAGCAATGCCCAAGGCCAGCTGGATGGCTTTCACCTCGGCAAACTGACTCGATTCATCCTCTCCTTCAGCAGTTTTTGCAACTTGTCATCGAGGACTCCATACAGCTGCCTTCCATCTGCGACGCTTTCCCAAAATACGGCAGGACCCATCAGTAAACAAGGCGTACTGCTTTTCACTTTCTGACAGTTTATTATATGGTGGGGCCTCTTCAGGATGCATCACCTTTTTCTCTGGTGACATTCCAAAATCTTTGGCCTCTGCCCAGTCCATGATGACTTCTAGAATTCCTGGATGACTGGGATTTCCTATTGGAGCTTGTTGTGTAATTAGTGCAGCCCACTTACGTCATGTAGCATCAGTTGCATGATGTGTAGAGGAGACCCTGACTTTGAACATCCACCCCAGCATGGGCAACCAGGGTGCCAGGAGGAGCTGTGCTTCAGTGCCAATCACTTCCAAAGCAGCTCGAGCCCCTGCACAGGCTGCCAGCATCTCTTCTTCAGTTGAATTATAGCTGGCCTCAGGTCCTCTCTATCCCCAACTCCAAAAGCCAAGGGGTTAACCTCGAGTCTCCCAGGGAGCTTTCTGCCAGAGGCAGACCATTCTCCCCAGGTGCAGTGTAGAGTACATTTTTCACGTCTGGCCCGATCCGGACTTGTTCAAGGGCTACTGCATGAACTATCATCTCATTTTCTCAAAGGCTTGTTGTTGCTCAGGGCCCCATTTTAAATCATTCTTCTTCCGGGTCACATGATAGAGAATGCTTACAATCAAACTGTAATTCAGGATGTGCATCCTCCAGAACCCCGCAACACCCAAACCAGCTTCTGTTTCTTTCTTATGAGTTGGTGGCGACATTGCTGTTATCTTGTTGATCACATCTGTAGGGATCTGGCGACATCCATCTTGCCATTTTATTGCCAAAAATTGAATCTCCTGTGCAGGTTCCTTGACCTTCCTCCTTTTTATGGCAAAACCAGCTTTCAGCAGGATTTGGACTATTTTGCTCCCTTTCTCAAAAACTTCTTCTGCTCTATCGCCGCACAGATATTGTCATCAATGCATTGAAAGTGTTCTGGAGCTTACCCATGTTCCAGTGCAGTCTGAATCAATCCATTGCAGATGGTAGAACTGTGTTTCCACCCCTTGGCAGTCGGTTCCAAGTGTACTGGACGCCCTTCCAAGTAAAAGTCAACAGTGTCCTGCACTCTGCTGCCAGAGGAATTGAGAAAAATGCATTGGCAATATCAATTGTGGCATACCACTTGGCTGCCTTTGACTCCGGTTCATAGTGAAGCTCTAGCATGTCCAGTACGGCAGCACTCAAGGGTGGTGTGACTTCATTCAGGACACGATAGTCTACCATTAGTCTCCACTCTCCGTTAGACTTTCACACTGGCCATATGGGGCTATTAAAGGGTGAGCGGGTCCTACTGATCACTCCTTGTCTCTCTAGTCTACATATCAGCTTATGGATGGGAATCAGGGAGTCTTGATTGGTGTGATATTGCTGCGGGTGCACTGCTGTGGTCTTGTTTTCCTCGACCTTCAGCAACCGCACAACAGAAGGATCCTCTGACAGGGGACTGGAACACCTCTTGTATGAAGATAGGCTGAGAAAATTGGGGCTGTTCAGCCTGGAGAAGAGAAGGCTGCATGGAGACCTCATAGCAGCCTTCCAATACCTGAAGGGGGCCTATAGGGATGCTGGGGAGGGACTCTTCATGAGGGACTGTGGTGAGAGGACAAGGGGTAATGGGTTTAAACTTAAACAGGGGAGGTTTAGATTGGATCTGAGGAAGAAATTCTTTACATGAAAAGGACATGGAAGTGTTAGAACAAGTCCAGAGGAGGGCCACGAAGATGATCAGGGGACTGGGGCACCTCTCGTATGAAGATAGGCTGAGAAAATTGGGGCTGTTCAGCGTGGAGAAGAGAAGGCTGCATGGAGACCTCGTAGCAGCCTTCCAGTATCTAAAGGGGGCCTATAGGGATGCTGGGGAGGGACTCTTCATTAGGGACTGTGGTGAGAGGACAAGGGGTAATGGGTTTAAACTTAAACAGGGGAGGTTTAGATTGGATCTGAGGAAGAAATTCTTTACTGTGAGGGTGGTGGGGCCCTGGAATGGGTTGCCCAGGGAGGTTGTGAATGCTTCATCCCTGGCGGCGTTCAAGGTGGGGTTGGACATAGCCTTGGATGGCATGGTTTAGTTGGAGGTGTCCCTGCCCATGGCAGGGGGGTTGGAACTCGATGATCTTGAGGTCCTTTCCAACCCTTACTATTCTATGATTCTATGATTCTATGAGACCAGGCAAGGTGGACAGCAGCTCAATTTCTTCTTTCTCCAAAGGAGCAATGTCAAAAGCCCATCAGTGCCCTTTTGGATCTTTGAAGTACCCTCTCTTGAGGTAGTCTATGCCAAGGATGCTTGGAGCCTTTGGACCAGTCACAAGGGGTTGTTTTTGCCATTCCCTCCTAGTCAGGCTGATTTCAACCTCCAGTACACTTAACTCTTGGGATCCTCCTGTCACTCCAGAAATAGAAATGGGTTCCACCACTTGGCAGCTTGATGGCATCAGGTTACACTGTGCACCAGTATCTACTAGAGCCTTATACTTCTGTGGGACTGGTGTACCAGGCCATCTGATTCTCACGGTCCAGTAAATCCGATTGTCCTTTACATTCAACTGGCTGGTGGCCGGGCAACTCTAATAGTCATCACAATGTTGGACACTTAAGTCTTGTAGAAAGGGATTAGTCTTTGCCACAGGAGCTGGAGTAAAATCAGCTCTTCCACTCCATATGGGAACTTGCTCACCAGAGACTGAATTCACAACTTTCACGGGATGATCATCTGTTGAGGTTTAAGCCTCTATAACTCATGAAGTCACTCTCTCACTCACTCCTCCTTCTTTCTTCCCCCAGTCCCGGGGTAGATGAGGACGAGAATCAGAAGATTGCAACTCCCACAGGTTGAGATAAGAACAGTTTCGTAACTAAGGTATAACACAAATCACTACTGCTACCACCAATAATAATAATAACAAGGCAAATACAAGGAAAGAATACCATCACTCACCACCAATCCCCAGACCGACCAAGGAGTGCACCCCCACCCTTCCGGGTCTCTGCCCTCTGTTTTTACATCCTGGACATGACGTGCTGTGTTATGGAGTAATCTCTTTGGTCAGTTTGGGTCAGTTGTCTTGTCTCTGCCTCCTCCTGGCTTCACCTCCTCCCTGGCAGAGCATGAGACTCAGAAAGTCCTTGGTCAGAGTAAACATTACCAAGCAGTAACTGAAAACACTGGTGTTATCAGCACTGTTCCCAGGCCCAAAATCAAAAACACTCGCTGCACCAGCTACCAAGAAGGAGAGAAATGACTGCTGCTGCTGAACCCAGAACATCATCCTTGACCTTTGTTCTCCTCTTTAATTCACGCACCTGTTGCTCCAGAGCTGAGGTAGGTTTTCCATCCCACCTCGTCATGTCTTCTCCATGATCTTCAAGGGTAAAACCATAGAATCATAGAATCATAGAATAGTTAGTTGGAAAGGACCTTAAGATCATCAAGTTCCAACCCCCCTGCCATGGAGAGGGACACCTCCCACTAAACCATGCTATCCAAGGCTATGTCTAACCCCACCTTGAATGCCGCCAGGGATAAAGCATTCACAACTTCCCTGGGCAACCCATTCCAGGGCCCCACCACCCTCACAGTAAAGAATTTCTTCCTCAGATCCAATCTAAACCTCCCTTGTTTAAGTTTGAAACCGTTATCTCGTGTCCTGGCACTGCAGTCCCTAATGAAGAGTCCCTCCCCAGCATCCCTATAGGCCCCCTTTAGATACTGGAAGGCTGCTACGAGGTCTCCACATAGAGTTCCCTTCTCCAGGCTGAACAGCCCCAACTTTCTCATCCTATCTTCATACGGGAGCTGCTCCAGTCCCCTGATCATCCTCGTGGCCCTCCTCTGCACTTGTTCTAACACTTCCATGTCCTTTTTATGTTGAGGACACCAGAACTGCACACAATACTCCAAGTGAGGTCTCACGAGAGCAGAGTAAAGGGGCAGGAGCACCTCTTTCAACCTGCTGGTCACACTCCTTTTGATGCAGCCCAGGATACGGTTGGCTTTCTGGGCTGCAAGCGCACACTGCCGGCTCATGTTCATTTTTTCATCAACCCACACCCCCAAGTCCTTCTCCGCAGGGCTGCTCTGAATCTCTTCTCTGCCCAACCTGTAGCTGTGCCTGGGATTGCTCCGACCCAGGTGGAGGACCTTGCACTTGGCATGGTTAAACTTCATCAGGTTGGCATCAGCACACCTCACAAGCGTGTCAAGGTCCCTCTGGATAACATTCCTTTCCTCCAATGTGTCAACCGAACCACACAGCTTGGTGTCATCAGCAAACTTGCTGAGGGCGCACTCAATCCCACTGTCCATGTCACCCACAAAGATCTTGAACAAGACCGGTCCCAACACCGATCCCTGAGGGACGCCACTTACTACTGGTCTCCAGCTGGACATTGAGCCACTGAGCACTACTCTTTGCGTGCGGCCATCCAGCCAGTTCTTTATCCACCGAGTGGTCCACCTATCAAATTGATGTCTCTCCAACTTAGAGAGAAGGATGCCATGTTAGACCGTGTCAAAGGCCTTACATAAGTCCAGGTAAATGACATCAACTGCTCTACCCCTGTCCATCAGTTCCGTAGCCCCTTCATAGAAGGCCACCAGATTGGTCAGGCAGGATTTGCCCTTAGTGAAGCCATGCTGGCTGTCACCGAACACCTTTTTGGTATTCATGTGCCTCAACATGCCTGCCAGGAGAATCTGCTCCAAGATTTTGCCAGGCACAGAGGTGAGACTGACTGGTCTGTAATTCCCTGGGTCATCCATTGTCCCCTTCTTGAAAATGGGGGTTATATTTCCCTTTTTCCAGTCGTCGGGAACTTCACCTGACTGCCATGACTTTTCGAATATGATGGGCAGTGGCTTAGCAACTTCATTTGCCAGCTCCTTCAGGACCCGCGGATGGATTTCATCAGGTCCCAGGGACTTGTATACATTCAGGTTCCTAAGGTGGTCTTGAACCAGATCCTCTCCTACAGTGGGCCCAGTGTCTTCATTCTAACTGTCCCTGCATCTGCCTTCCAAGACTTGGGTGGTGTGGTCTGAGCATTTGCCGGTGAAGACTGAGGCAAAGAAGTCATTAAGAACCTCAGCCTTCTCTAAGTCCAGGGTAGCCAGTTCTCCCGGTATCTTCTGGAGAGGACCCACATTGTCCCTAACCTATCTTTTAGTTGCAATGTACCTATAAAATCCCTTCCTGTTATCCTTAACATCCCTAGCCAAGTTTAATTCTAAGTGGGCCTTAGCTTTCCTAACCTGGTCCCTAGCTTCCCGGACAACATCCCTGTATTCTTCCCAGGCTGCCTGGCCTTGCTTCCATCTTTTATAAGCCTCTTTTTTCCTTCAAATTTTGCTCAGCAGCTCCTTATCCATCCAAGGATGTCTCCTGGCCCTTCTGCTAAACTTCCTTCTAGTAAGGATGTATCACTCCTGAGTTTGCAGCAGGTGATCCTTGAATATCAACTAACAGTCCTGGGCCCCCCTGCCCTCTAGGGCTATATCCCATGAAGCCTTACTGAGCAGGTTCCTGAAGAGGCCAAAGTCTGCTCTCTTGAAGCCCAGGGCAGTGAGCTTACTGCACGCCCTTCTCACTGTCCTGAGGATCTTAAATTCATCCATCTCATGATCGCTGCAATCAAGGCTGCCCTGGAGCTTCACATTCCCAACCAGCCCTTCCTTGTTGGTGAGGATAAGGTCAAGCATGACACCTCTCCTTGTCAGCTCCTCTATTACTTGCAGAAGGAAGTTGTCTTCCACACAATAGGCTGGCCTGTGGTGTATATCTTCTATATTTTCTCTCTCTTGCAGTAGGACACCTTTGGTTAACAGCTGAAACGTGTGCTGGTACGCCTGAGGAGCTGGATAAATCAGATAGATTGTCTCTTAATTGTCTGAGGTCCTGGAACAGTTTTTCCATAGCTGAAATAATAGAAGGGGTGAGATTGTCTTCAATCTCTCGGAGTTTATGAATCATTTCATCCACTGTTAGTGGTACAATGTTATTCCATGATATTTTTGCCAATGAATGGGCATATGATGACGGTACATTCCATGTAAATTTCCAGTACATGGGTTGTGTACATACATCTTCATCTGGATCTCTGAGTACATCCCTGTCATTCAGCTTGATGTGATAGATCATCTCTACAATGGCTGATTCCCTCGGAGACTGGATGCCTTTCTCTAGAGTAGTCCACTTGGTCTAACGACTCATAACATTGTCCTTGTATGGAAACCTTTCTTTCACAGCTGCCAAGTGCCTCTTCCAAAGGCTGAGGGACTTCTTTGCTCTTTCAATTGCTTTGTTAATTCCCCCTTCCTTAGCAAGTGATATCCTCTGTTTGGCTTCCCTACCTTGTAGTTCGTGACAAGCCCCATTGTCCCAGTATTGGAGCAATCAGATGATGATGTGCTTCCCTTGTTGACAGGTAAGATCTTTTTGCATATTCTGTAGCTCTGTTGATGTCCGCTGTCGAGAGGTCACCTCTTCTTCTTCTTCTTCTTCTGCTTCACTCACTAATAACTCCCAGACAGATGTTGTCCCGGGTGGTGAGTACATTGTTTCTTCACCTTGCTTCATCTTTCTTGCCGCTTATTTGTTTTTCCCCTTGCATACAGGGGCAACTGATATTGGCATGAATTGGTCCTCTGGTGTAGCTGCTGTACTTGGAGCTGGATTAGATGCACTGTTGCAGTTAAGTTTCAGTATCTGCTGTACTTGTCATTGGGGTTGGTGTAGCTGCTGTACTTGGAGTTTGAATAGCTGCTCTGTCCGTTGTGATTGAAATTTGAGTAGCTACTGTACTTGTTGCTGGGGCTGGTGCAGCTGCTGTGTTTGGACCTGGAGTAGTTGTGCTGTCTGTTGCTTTGCCATCAGATCCAGGGTCTTTTTTTTCCTTTTGAAGGTGCTGGATAGTGTTGAACAGCACTCTGTAAGCATTGGCCAAACCCCAGCACATTGCCATGATTTGTCCCTCTCTGATATGACCAGACTGACAGCACACCTCATTTAAGGGTTTTAGTAATTTTTCTGGATTTTGTGTTTGTTCAGTGGTGAAATTCCAAAACACTGGAAGGGCCCACTGGCCTAGATACTTGCCCATACTATCCCACACACCCTGCCATTCATGAGTGTCCAGCCTTGGGGAAAATCCCTTGGTCCTCCTATATCATCGTCTGACCCTAGAAAAGGCCCAAACCCAGCTCTGCTTAACTCTAGGGACCAGATGAAATGGTCATGGGTAAAATACACTTGGTATGCGCACCAACATGGTGATCCCCATCACAATCAGCAGGCAGGCCTCAAGGGTACCTAAAGGCCATTCAAAAACTTCAAAATTCTCAAACAATGCTGTAAACAGTCTGGTGGGGGGGCTGGGAGCATAAAATAATACCTCCTTCACAAGTTGACCACCCAAAGAGGTGAAAAGAGATGTGTAATTGCTAAACACTTCTATTATATACCTCCCAAAGTCTGGAGTTGGTGACAACACTGGGAACAAAAGCCGGGTCGGTTTCATGATCACTGAGTCTATTGTATTACAAGTCTTTACCATAAAGTACAATGAAACAAGAACCTTAGCCCAAGGTCCCCAGTTGATGAACATTAACACAGTAAATACTGGCTGTAAGTGAGGCACGACATGTTGAAACTGTGAGATCAAGAGCAACAGCTTTGACAGCCAATAAATCAACATTGCGATGAGTGACTATTAAGCCAAAACAATGACTGCTTATCACAAATACAATTAGACACACTCTGGTCAGGTCTGTCATTATCTCAACCCTTCATACCCCACGTTGGGAGCCAGAAAGGACTGTCGTGGTTTAAGCCCAGTCAGCAAATCAGCCACCCAGCCGCTCTCTCACCACCCCCCCCCCCCCCTTCTTCCCCACTATTCCCAAAGGGATGGGGAGGAGAATTGAAAGAATGTTACTCCCATGGGTTGAGATGAGAACAGGCTAGTATCTAAGGTATAACACAAAACCACTACTGCTACCACAAATAATAATAATGATAAAGGAAATAACAAGGGAAGAGAATACAACTGCTCACCACCTGCTGACCAATACCCAGCCCGACCTGAGCAGTGATCTAACTGCCTGGTAACTTCCTGGTAACTGCCCCTAGTTTACATAGTGGGCATGACGTGCTGTGTTATGCAATAATCTATTTGGTCAGTTTGGGTCAGGTGTCCTGTCTCTGCTTCCTCCTGACTTCACCTCCTCCCTGGCAGAGCATGAGACTCAGAAAGTCCTTGGTCAGAGTAAACATTACTGAGCAGCTACTAACAACATCAGTGTTATCAGTGCTGTTCCCAGGCCGAAAGTCAAAAACACAGCGCTGCACCAGCTACTAAGGAAGAGAAAAATGTCTGCTACTGCTGAACCCAGGATATCATGTCAAGAATCTCCCCAGCTGTAACTTGCACCCATTACACCTCATATTCTCCATTTGACTCCTTGTAAAACAGAATCTTGGTCTTCTTTGCAGCCACCCTTTAAATGCTGGAACATGGTGATAAGGTATTCTCTAAACCTTCTTTTCTCAAGGCTGAACAAACCCAGTTCTCTCAGCCTTTCCTCGTACAGCATGCTACCTGGCTAGTCAGCCAGTTCGCCATCTGCTACACCAGCCACTTCTCTAGGCCGTAACATGTCAATTTCTCTAGCAGAGGCTAGAGAAACTGTGTTGGAAACCCCTGCTTGCCCCACATTAACCAAGGAGGTTACTTTGTTATAGAGTGTCATCAGGTTTGTCAAGCACAATTTGTCTTTGCTAAATCCATGCTGGCTTTTCCTGATGGTGTGTTCCGTTTGACTTGTAATAGCCCCCAAGGAGGATTTGTTCCATAACTTTCCTGGGGACTGAAGTAAGACTTCTAATCTCGTGGATCTTCCTTTATCAGTACAACTGATAACTTCATTCAGTACAGCTGATAACTTTATTCAGTACAGAGAAACACAAACTTCTGTATAACTGAGGCTGCCAGAATAAAATAAATTTATAAGAATCTGCTGAAGTAATTTCACTACAGATGAAACCACTTCTCCGTTTTTTTCAGTCCTTTCTTGCTAGTTTTTATTAGTATGACCATTTGGATCTTGAAATAATCTCAGACCTTATATAGATTCTTTTAACCATTTCCTTTATCCTTTTTTGTCATTTGTTCTGAAAACAAAAAATTAGATTTTCTTTGAATCTTCATAGATATGTTCCTAGATCTCTGTTTCGATAGATTCATGCAATTTGCAAGGCATCCACTACAGGTACGTCCTGAAGAACAGCACCCAAATTCTGGAATGCTTCCATTCAGTTTCAACAACACTGCTTGGTTTCTTTTCTCTAGGAAAAGGACATTTGTCAAATTAGATTTTTATGATGACTCAGATTACAGTTCTTCCTGGAACTAGGAAAGATTCAATATATTTTTCAGTATTTCCACCCTGAAGATCTTCCTTCTCCTCTTTGAATCACCATTTTAGGAATCCATATTTTGTTAACTGCTTCTGAAACTAGACATGGAGAGAGGCTGCGGCTGTGTCTATGCTGTTAAATATACCAGGACTGATATTTGCCCTAAAGGCCAGCAGACATGGACCTTTCCATAACCTGCTGGATTGTTTCAAATTTCATTTGCTTGATTTTTTTTCCAAGATAGGAATTATAAAGAGCTATTAAAAGCCATTGAAAGTGACTCCATGTTGAAAGTGACATTTTAATCTCTGTTCTAATTTATTTAATTATTTTTGTGAACAGTGTCAAAAATGCATGTGTGCAAAGACAAGAATTTTTAAACCACTGTATGGATCTGAGAGGTGACATTGCTCTTTGTATGAAAGATGTACTAGCTAAAGTTATGGGTATCATAAATCCATAGAAAATTTCATGACAAATCCAAGAAACTATTTCCAACAGATCAGAGAACAGACTGAGAAGTCGCAAATAAAGTGTTCCAACAGTACTGAAGCTCCGGGCAGAAAAATCTAGTATTATGTGAACACAAAACTTTACTAGAACAGAACATCAAAATGAAGATATCCTAAGTGTAGCAATAGGACAGTGCGATGTCACAGTGACTTCTTGAATAGTACGATTGAATGGAGACACTTTTGTTCTCTTAACACAAAGGTTTCCACTTATGATCTTTCATTCATGACAATTTTAACATGCACATGGATGCTACAGATCTGTAGCTGACATCAGGTTAAATTTAATCTTCAACACCACAATGCTTTCTCTTTTAGTTCCAGACACAAAGAGACATTGCAGTGCCAATTTCAACAGCTATGACATGTATCATTAGGGTCAGATATTTTTATTCCAAAGTATCTTCCCAATGAGGTTCAAAGGGAACCTGCTCACACTGTATTTGCGCTCTTATCTGAAGGCAGACCTGGCTTCAGCTAGGTCGTATGTTTTCTCCATTACTTTTACTACCCACAGTATGAAAGTGGCATTTCAAGTTTCAGGGATGTTAGTAGCATATTGAATCAATCCACTCTCTTCCAGCTTTTATTGGTGGCATAACAAGGTGTGATGTAGCAAACCCACTCTCTTTCAAACATATACAAACTCATAAAACCGAAGTATTTTCAGTACTTTGAATTTATAAGTTTGTGTCATCTCTGAAACACTCTTACTCCCTGGCTGCTAGTAAGTAATTCATTCCATAATGCAAGCTGTTTTTCAAAGTTTATGCAACTAACTGAGCTAAAATTATTGTGCCTTGGTCTCCATTCTGTAACAACAAACTCTGATATCCTGTTGGACATCTAACAAGTCATCAGGAATGAATGTTTAGCATTTAATACACAAAAGTTTGTAGATTACATGCTTCCCTGTTAGGAAAGCATCAGCATGAAAATGTTTACTAGTCAGTTTCTGGTTCGTTTTGTTCTCTGTGAGAATAATTGCTTTAGCCATTGGCCTTTTATTTCTGCCAGGACCAGATGATGATCTGACAGAGCACTGTGATCCATGGTACTGAATAGTCCTCATAAATACAGTGACATTGGCCTGAAAATGTGCATCATGTATGCAGGCAAGAGTCGATAATGAATGATAATAAATGTTTATCAAGGAACACTTCAGCAAAGAATTTCTTCCCTTTATGTGTATGTCAAAATAACAACTTCTCTGCGTGGCAAAGTCCATCTCCTTCACGGCCAGTTTCTGATCTCAAACTTTGTTTGCATATTCTCAACACTGTGTTGCTAGTGCAACACACTTTATCTAGAAGGTGGCTGACTCATGAAAAGAAATTTACAGCAGATGCAGACTGGCATTTACAGATTCAGACTGTAATCCTGGAAAAATCTCTAAAATAGATTCAGCTTTCTGCTTTGCAGCACAACAAATCCTATGTAGGAGTCTTCTTGCTGTCGTAGGTGTGAGGTGTGGGTGGCCTTAGACTTTTTGCATGTGTGTGTGTGGACATAGTAAGTCTCTTTCAGCATATCATTACAGAGACAGCTTTTAGCTAGACTGAAGCTTCATTTTTGAAGCTTGGGTTGCAATGAGTCTAATCATTAAATTTCAGAGGAAGGTGATTCTGCTTGATAGCTTTCTCAGAAAATTAAAGAAAATGAACTCACTAGAAACTTAGTTGAAACTTCTCTTTCTTCTGCTATATTCTTCTCCATGGCAGCTGAGAGCTCCACACTATTACTTCTTACAAACCATTTTAGTCAGAGAGTTAATAAAGGCAAAAGGAATAGTATTTAATGTCATTTTACCTCCTAAAAATGAAAACAAAATAAACTTAAGCCCATTCAGAAACACATTTAAGGAATTTAATCACACAAAGCATCTCAGACTTGAGTGTTGTTAAAACACATGAGTCCAGCAAGATCTGCCTCAAAAATTTCTGTATTATTTGAAAAGTTTTGGTTAAAGGTGTACTGATTTGAGGTTTATATTAAGTTCTGTCTGTTTGATGAAGACTTTTGACATCACTGCCAAATATACTTCCTTTGTGCACAGTGTGATAAATAAGATGAAGTTGAAATTGTATAACAGAAGGTAAAATAAACCAAAATAAAATAATATTTTTCTTTGTCCATTTTATTGCAATAGCTACATAAATATGCTGCATAAGGAATGGACAGGTATTTTCCTAACTATGTTAGACTTGCTGGGCTTATAATACATGTACACACACATTCACTTAAACAGAGACTTTCTTGTTGATTTTTTAATCCAAAAAATATAGTAAACACCACCAGAGAACTGAGAAGTTATTTAAAGGGAGATCAATTACTCAGCATTGCACAGATAGATCCTGGATTAGGTACACGGTCAGAATAAGAGAGTGGATAGAGACCTCAAAGAAGAATGATGTCTGGGAAAAGTTAAGTATAAATATAAGGAGAGAAATACAGACATGAAAAGTAAATTGAAGCCCTTCCTGAGAGTTCTCTCAGCTGAGAATAACATTTGTATATGTTGTACATATTTTTTTATATGTTCATAAATTAAAAATATTCTCATTGAAGAGAAATGGCTATTCAAAGAGTAAACATTTGTGCTGGTTGCTTCTGTTAAACTTTGATCAGAATAAGTGGGATGATTAGCATTTTAAGGTTCCAAATAAACAGAAAGTTTCTTTGGTTCACTGGGAATTTCACAGTGAAATGTTCTCTAATTTTAGCTGCCTATGTTTATATTAACTCCGATGACACAGTTGTCACCAGTAAAACCACTTGTAGGTTTGATTCAGTACCAGTCATGGTAAGTCCTCCAACTCATTTCACAGGTTTTAGATCGTGGTTCATACACACAGACTGTTTTCTGATTTTCTTTTACTTTCTGTTTAACTTTTCTTGTTCTAATAGATTTGTGACATGCTTCTTCTTTCCTGCTTTTACATGTACTGCTTTTGGAACTTTTCTTTGACTTTAAGTAATTTTTTAACCATTATTACAGTATAGGAAATGGTGTGGAGACAAAATGGAGGCTCAGGTACCAAAACACTTGAAATACAGATGTACGAAAATTCACAAATTATACAAATTAACTGCTCTGTGAGAGAGATGATGAAGTCCAGAAGAGTCAGACAGGCAAGCTTTGTCACATCTGGACAATGTTGTGCAATGCAATGCCTTAGTGTGATAGCCTTGAGCCATCTCTAAATGGATTTCTCTATCTTCATTGAAGAAGGTAATGAAAAATGAAATTTACTCAGGTCACAGTGCAAGACATGAGACCCGCATGATTTCCTCTTCCATTTTATTATCACCTTCGGCTTAACCGTGGCAAGTGCCATCACAACTTGAAAGCCTGGTACTTCTGCTGAGAAATTGAATTGCATGGTTGGAAGAGGAGAAATTCATGTGGGTATGACTGCTATGAAAAGAAAATATGCACAAATAATGACTCTACATAGAAAATCAATTACTGATGTTTATAACCAGGGGAGCTATATCTTGTGAGAGAATCAGAGAAAGAAAACATTTAGTCATCTATAATTGTCTACAAATTGTACAATTATGTAGCAGGTGATGAGAGAAATCCAACTGAAAAATCATAAACCTGATCACCTTTGTTTTGCATCAGCGTATCTGTTGGCATGATTCTTACTTTTTCATGTGTTTACAATGAATTTGAATTAAGCTGGAATGGCTTGGTTGCTTTAATATTTTTATGAAGTAATCATTCAGAAATGCCATTAACATTTGAGGAAGTATGCCCACAAAAGTTTTGAAAAGCAGCCCCCATGTTCATCACCAGAAAGTCAAGTGAAACACCAAGCAGAGGGGACCATGTAGTTTCTGGACAATTTCTTTTATGCTTGTGTCCTGGGTTCAGCAGTAGCAGACATTTTTCTCCTTCTTAGTAGCTGGTGCAGTGCTGTGGTTTTGACTTTCAGCCTGGGAACAATGTTGATAACATTGATGCTTTTGGTTGTTGCTAAGTAATGTTTACTCTGACCAGGGACTTTCTGAGTCTCATGCTCTGCCAGAGAGGAGGGAAAGCTGGGAGGAGGCAGAGACAGAACACCTGACCAAACTAACCAAATAGGTATTCCATATCACAGCACGTCATGCCCACTATACAAAATGAGAGCAGTTACCAGGAAGGGTTAGAACAGTACTTGGGTAGGGCTGGGTATTGGTCGGCGGGTGATGGGCGATTGTATTATCTTCCCTTGTTGTTTCCCTTATCATTATTATTATTGGTGGTAGCAGTACTGGTTTTGTGTTGTACCTTAGTTACTGGCCTGTTCTCATCTCAACCCGTGGGAGAAGGGGGGAAGAAGGAGGGAGTGAGGGGAGGCATAGCGGGGAGTGAGTGAGTGGCTGTGTGGTTCTGGGTTGCCAGCTGGGCTTAAACCACAACAGCCTGCACCAATGCCGCTTCATTGTGTGGCTTAGGAAGATTCTTAAACTCAGTGTGTGCTGGAAGCCTATTTCTTTCCTCAGAAATAAAATTGGAAATTGTTGAAGTTTCTGGATCGAAGTACTGATAGTATGCTGTTTTGGAACTACTGGTCTACTTGATTGATACTGTATAAATAAAGCAGCATGCACTTTGAATATTTCATTATGTTTGATTTCCCTTCCATTAGGCAGTTCTGTGAGATCCCATAATTCTGCTGCACTCAGTAGACTGTAGTGGTATATGACATTTAAAATTATTATCTTGGAGAAGAGATGGGTGGTTGCAATGCTCCATATCATGTAAAAAGTCAACTGAATACTATTTCAATGGACAGGTGTCAGCAACAGTATAGTAGGACAACAATTAGACCTAAATAGTTATATTTATGACAAAAATATGTTTACAAACAAAGGAAAATATCAAAGAAATTTGTGTCACCATATATATAGAATTGAATTATTTAAGTGCAACAAGCATTTAAGAGAAGTTAAAAATATGAGCCAGATTTTTTTGCATCTTAATTTTATTTCATCTTGAACTCTTTCCTTTAAAAGAATTTTTATAACTTTTCAGAGAAATGTTGCAATTTACAAGATAACTGAATTACTTTTGAGCTGGAAAAGCATATTTCTGCCTTCATTTGCATTTAGATCCTTTGTCAGTGAAGGCAATAGAAATACTGTTCATAGAAAACTAAACCAATATTTTTCCATTTAGAAATTTTATTACAAACATGGGTGAATGATATTCTGTCCAGGGGAGTGGAATTATCCTGTTCTCGACACAAGCAGAATTAACAGCACAGGTTTGTTACAGCAAGCATCATACTTATGTCAGTGCCTTCCCACTTGATGTGATCCAACGGTTATGGCCATTGAACTCCACTAATTTGTCAGAGTCAAAAGCTCGTTGTACCCCTAGTTAAAAAGAAAACTTCAAATTGGCAGATGTCCATGTCTTGAACCTCACTTAGCATCATTCATTTGACAGAGTTAGCTTGTTAGTTAAACTACACAGAACTTTCCACCAGTGTCAAATATACTAAGTTGTTAGTATACCCAATTAATTAAGTCAGAATTTACTGGCAAGACACAGTAACACATACTTACTTAGTGCTCAGCCAATACAACTGGCATTGAAAAGCTTTTTTTTTTTTTCATCAGCTTTTCTTACCTGCATAAACAGGTATTTGTTATCAAAGGATATAAGGACAAGAAAAAAAATAATCAAATGTTAAGATATCATTCAAGACACCAGAATTTCAGGACATTAAAATCTAAACTGCACATATGTATCGTTTGAGAAGAAACTGCCATCAGGAACTGGTGAAAAGTAAGAGAAGGTAAGGATCTTGCCTGCAAAGAAGTGAAATAACCCAGACAGCCGTGGCTAATGATGAGATAAAGCAGTCATTCAATTAAAAGATTTAAGGAAGGAAAGCTCCTTCATATCCTGTACCTGGTCCAAATATTTTCTCTGTCTCTCATGCTCCCCTTGAGATTTCCCTTGTCTAGGAGCCCTTCCAAAGCAGTCTACCCCATGTTAGAATGCAAAAACATAGCATTCCCAAAGCAACAAAGAGAATCTTTCTGCATTCCTAGCATGTCTGATAAGCAATGTGACCCAACAACCAGACAGAAATTGTACTGGAAGTCATCACAATGAGGATTCTCTTACCTTCAGACCTTAAGAATATCCCAAGTATAATAGAAAATGAAAAAATATAAATTTGAATAGTATAGCAGAAGTTATTATTTTGGGCGTAAAAGTAACTTACTGTTTTATTATACACATTCTGCACAGCTTCAAGTAATTAGGCCACCAGTGTTCCTTCAAATAGCAAGTACATTTGTTTTTCTACAACCACAGGGCAAGATTTATCAGTTAATATTTCTACTCATGCCTACTACTGAAAAAAAAAAAAAAAGGAAAATAGCAAAGAAAACATAAAAGGGCATATTATTAAATTCCTTTTTATTTTTATAGACCATGTTGAAAGTCTCAAATGTTAAAATGGTATCAGTGTTCATATGCAAAAACAAAGTAAAAAAATACAGTAGTGAAATAACAGCAGTTTAAAGGGGCCAGATGTCACACTGTAGATATCACTTCCTTCAAATGGTGTTCAGCAGCTACTTGTGCAAGCCTAGATATGTCTGGGGAGATAATAAAAATAGATGCCAAGCCTTAAAGTCTCTGACTGACTCACATTTTGGCAGTTACCAGTAGATGGTTGCAATTTCTAGTTGCTGAAATGACTCACTCAGAACTATTCTTTTCCAAACAGCTGCTGGAAGGGAACCAACCACTAACTGTACCTTGAAGATTGCTGCTGCTGGGCTTGTCCTGCCTATGCAACAGAAAAATATGTACTTGAAGAAAATAGAATTTTATAGACTGCATCCATGTCATTCAGTACTTGTAGGATTCAGTAGATATTTACAGCTTCTGGCTCTCAAAGGCCCCTCTTAGTCTTGTCTTATGTTAGTCATAAAGTCCATCAGGCATATGCACAGTTGAAAAATCTGTGTGACACCCTCAAACAATGCACTTCGTCCACCCCCAAACAATCCAATATACAGCTTTCTTTTCTCCAGAAAATATGTGAAGAAATTGATATTGTTGGAGAAAACATGTTTTTCATTATTTTGTCAGAATTAGTTGCTTGGGGTTTGTTTTTTTTGTTTTTCCTCTGGGTTTTTTTAGGTAGCCAATTCCCTCAGCTGATGTGCTTTATACCCAGCTTTCGAAACAACTTTCAAATTTCATTTTTTTCTGTGTATGAAATTAATCATATTAGCTTTATTTTAACAGCATGACTATTTAACAGCATGATTATCTACAGTCCTACTTTGGCACAATATATTTTTAGGGTACTTTACCTATATGTCTGCCTCAGTATCACTCAAGCTGATGCAAAGATGTGAACAGTATATGTGATACACATCAAGGAGCATACTGCGTAACTGCAAATATCAAAGAAAAAGGTGGAGGACAGATACAGACTGCAAAAAGTACAATGAAGTACAATAAACACTGTACCAGTAGGCATTGACACAGCCACTTCTTATGTTGGGAATTTTTGAAGAGAGAGGAAAAAAAGTACCGAGAGAAATAGCGTCTTAAAGCAATGAGATATCACAAGACACCTACACGAGATCTTGGTTAACTCGCATGGGTTGTAAATGTGGTGTCATGAGCATGCGTTATATAACAGAGCTGGACAACATCAGAGCTGGCAGTGAGCAGCCAAACCCCCAGCACTGGGGCAAAGAGGTTGCAGAGCCTGTGGCTGTACACAAGACACTGAAAGCTTGTTATTTTGTGAACTGAAAATCCTCTTCCCTCCTTTAAACGAACAAACCAGTAGTCATTCAAATCTAATTTTCAAAAGACATTTTGGAAACACAGTCTTAATGAGACCAAGATCATATCTGAATGTCCGGAAATAGTTAGGAAGAGGATGTTATATTATCTTCCTTCTTTCCCTGTTGGCAATTAAGTGCCACATTTAAGCAGCACCATGTTTTGTTGATGCATGTACCCAGTGAGTATATTGGGTGATGGTCATGAAACATATGGCTGTCTCCATATTTTGTGGAATATCAAGAGAAGAGCTTGCTTTCTCTTAATAACTAACATGTCACAGCTCCTGTTCAGTGCATTTCAGGTAACACTTCTAGGTAGATTAACAGGTTTCTGCAAAGAGCACTAAAAATTAATAATAGTAAATAAAAAAGTCCAGCACATTTCAGTTCTTTACCAACACACTCTTGAAACAGGGGTCAAAAATAAATAATAAAGAAAGATTATACATTTTATCTGTAAAACAGTGGGCATTTTTGAAATTGTTCTTGCCCCGTGTGATCACTATTCTAATTTTCTCACATAACTGCTGGCAGTATGCTTTATATCCATTAAGACATTTGTTTTCTTAGTCTTCTTACTGTTGCATGTGTTCTACATTATTTTCTCTCTTCCAGAGGGGTCAGCTCATGTACACACACATTTTGAGAAGCTACGTATTGATATAAAAGTACAAAAAAAGAAATAATGAATGGTGATGCAAACTATGCTGATTGATATAGGCAAATGTCTCCGTGTACCAAACTATTGCATCATATAAAGTGTCACTTCCATGATATCAGGATGGCTAGACTCCAGAATTCTCTGTAATAACTATAAAAGTAAAACAATATAAGCACTGTAATATCAGTGGGTTAAAATAAGAATACTCTGTGTGTATGTGTCTTAAAAGGTGTAAGTTATCCCCTTTTGTACTTTTTCAGATAAAATGCTTCAAAGAACTGGTTTCGACACTACTGGAATGCTTTTCTTAGTTGAGAGTACATGGGTTGAGAGCAACTTTGATAAATGTGCATCAGTTCTTAACAGTATATTTCAGAGTACTGATTTTTATTACTAAACTGTGTTTTAATATTGAGTAATAGAAACAAGTATCTGCATTATACACTGCATTACAAAGATTTCAAACTGATGCAATGGCACCGTCTGCCACAAATTTAAGGTATAGTGATTATTGAAAGAATCCTAAAAATAAAAAAAAGGCAAACCCAATCCTTGTAGTAAACTTTATTATTCATTGATAGTTTTTGCTGATGAAACATTTCAATATATAAGGACAAATTGTTTTTTACAGCTGAAAGATAAAAGGATGACTCATTTTGAAGGAGAAAAGGTCTCAAAAATAATAACTTAGAAGGACTTGGATAGTCATTTGCTCAGGAACATTGAATGTCAGCACATTTACGCTCTCATCTTCTTTAGATTTAAAAGTTAAACCTTAAAAACTACCTTTTTGTCATTAGTGTTAAGACTTACAGCATCATCTTCAGATGAAAGGCAGAAAAAATTAGTAAGTCTTTTAGAGTAATTTCTTACCCTTTTTTCAAACTCATGCAGGAGACTTTCTGAGAGGAACGGACTAAGTTTTATATTCTTTTATAGAGCACATAGTACAATGGTGTCAGTATCTTTGACTATAACCTTCAGACGATGCCATAACGCAAAGAAATATCAGTGCAGTTTTTGATTAATGTAAATTAAAAAATCAGATTACCAAATCTAACTTCAGAAGCTCTGCTTGGTTGTGACTTATTGGCTTCATTGTCTTCTCTACCTGGTCTGTGTAATTCTACTACTGAAATCAGAGAAATAGATCATATCAGGATTTCTTTCATTTAAGGAGACAATTATCTGTAGAACGTTCTTTGTGAAAGACTCAACACTTGGAATAAGCTGAGTAGTCAATTCTGACTTTGAAGGTTGCTTGTGAAGTATCTTGAAAAAAGAAGTGTGCTGTTAGGTTCCAAGCATGTCCCAAGCATGACAAAGCATGTAATTTTACCGGCTATAATGTATGGGGAAAAGGCTGACTGTGGTGAAGTAGGAGTTAACTTCTATTTAGTTTTCTCTTGCTATTAGAACCTGCATAAAGACACCTGGAGCTTTGCAAAGCTTTTTTTCTTTTATCTTTTCCCCTCTTGTATCTGTTTTAATAAAATAATTACATTAACAATACTGAATTAAATAGCAAAATCAGTAGACACTATGCATCACATGATCAGCAAATTAAAATACGAGGGCACCTTGTGAAAGGAAAAAAAACACAATAAGCAAACGTAAACACCAACCCTCTCTTTTATGCCGAACACCACTGGTAAACATAAACCAGTGACAATATTGTCATATTTCCAAAAAGCATGTGAAGTAGTAACTGTCTAGTGTTCTTTTTTTTTTTTTTTTGCTTTTTTTTTTTTTTTCCTAATCAGAGGCTTACAAATAATCTGTGCTGCATAAAGTTTTCATTAATTCTGGACAAGTTTATTCTCTGCTAATGGAATTATTGAGAAAGAAAGGTGACACTTGTTCGTACCCATCCCCCACAATCCCCTGATCACTTTTCAAAACATGCATGTCAAATATTCTACTAAGTGTGGAAAGAGCAGTCTGAAACATTGTTAAATGAACTATACTAAGCCTTGAGGAGACACAGTAGGTGGCTGAAGTGAGAATTAAAAATGCCATGTTCCTGAAGCTCACATTTTTTAATATTACTCTTCAAAGCTAAGATGTCAAGATTATTCCAGACTCATGATATAATTATTTGCTGTAATTTCAGACATTTCAGAAGTGAACAAGACCTTCATACTATCTTAATGAGAAGGAGCCTGATGGAGCTAAATAATTGTTTTTCTACAGGTCGGGAAAACACTGTTAGTGATGAGAGTGCAGGTTGCCTCTACTTCTGATTTTTAACGTAGAGAACAAATTTTTACCGTTGCTTATAATTAAGCAGCACCCCAACTGCAAGACTATTGATTGTTTTACATGATTCTCACATTACGCTTTCTCTCCATCTGAACTACTCCAATTCAGAAGTTTCTTGGTTCTGTTTCTCTTCAATCTGCCTGCAGATAAAAGCTCCTCTTCTACCTAAGACAATCTGTAGTGTCATTTCACTACAGTAAATTAATTCTTTTTTTACTCACTGAAAGACTTTAAGCATGCCATAGCTGCTCTGAATTTCCTCACTATGCAGCTTGCTTTCTCAAGCTTTCCCTGGAAAATGTTGATCACAAAGGATTTGATACTCATGGTTTGAAACTAAAGCAGCATTTTGGTGAGTGTTGCAGTAACATTAGGTGAAAATTATGATGTACTTACCATTCTTTGATAGGACGGGCAAGTCTATAGTAGGGAACCTTCAAAGAAGTTAAAGAGGTTCCAAAACTCCAAGAGAGAAAAAGAGGAGTTTAAGATTGGCAGATTAGTAGCTTTTGAAATGTTTTAAGGATTTTTCTTTCTGAGCAAGTCATGTCTTGGGCGAGGTGTTATTGCTAGAGAAAACAGGCTACTGCAAGATTTACTGGCTGAGTGCACTGTTAAAATTTTATTTTCTCTTGTCACAATCATACAAGGTAATTGTGAAGGTAATAGCGGCTTTGAAAAAGTGAGGTCAGATTCTCATCTGGCACATACATTTGCTTCTGTGCCAGGGCTAAGCCAGAAGTTTGGGGAATGTTGTGTCAAGTAGTATCCCATTCCAAGTAAAATATACCAAGCGCACTGCATTTACTGCTCTGTAACTTTCTGTCATCACTGAAGTCATTAACACAAAGTAACACTTGTGTATACATGGCCCTGTCCTGAAGGCCTTAGTCATGCACTTGGTATATTTACTTGCATCTGTGCCAAGGTGTGCAGGAGATGTGGTATTA
Source organism: Amazona ochrocephala (assembly GCA_039720435.1). NCBI lineage: Eukaryota > Metazoa > Chordata > Aves > Psittaciformes > Psittacidae > Amazona > Amazona ochrocephala. The sequence goes on from CM077877.1 coordinate 59,784,289, forward strand.
GGAATTTGCTCCTTGCACACACTTTATAATCAAAGAAATGATAGTTGACTCCAACTGTCTGTGAGCCTGGTGGATGAACCTGGTGATTGCTATAATAATAAGGGAAGCTGAAAGGGCTGAGAGTTAGCTGCTTCTCAAGCCGATATTAGCTTAGTGGTACTAGGATTTTAAATATTAAGCAGCACTCTCTTATGTGGCCCCAATGGCAAATCTAATGGTTTTCAGGTTCTTGACAAATTATCTTCCATTAGATGTATGTTTGTATATGTTCTTGTGTATGTATAACTTGAGGGAAATTTAAGAGAACAACATGAAAGAAAACAGAAACAGTAGGCCTGTCTGATTTGAAAGATGGTCAGCAAGATCCTTTCTTAGAGCTACTGTGCAGGTACTGTGTACTCCATGTTCCCCTGTGCTGTGGTGCAAGGCATGGTGTTCACATGGTCCGTCTGTCTTCAGCAGCTCACATCAGCTGATATCTCTGTGCTTCATATCAGTCTCACAGTGTAAGTAAACATTAAACACTAATTTTTCTGTGATCTTTCTCACAATATAGAACATTTGGCTAAGAAAGGCTGTAAAGAACACATCAAGACAGCTCTGACTGGAGAATGTCTTCCCTGAGGTTAACCTGCAGTCATCTGAAACACAAGTAAGGGCAGGGCTTTTCACTGTGCTAATAGCTTGGCATGTAGAGATTCCATTTCAAAGAACCACCTTATCCACTCTAATTTATTCTTTTGAGTCCTAATAAAGCCTGTCTTCGCAGACAATGTATCTTTAGTGTCTTTTGGCATGCCATAGAATCATAGAACCATAGAATAATTAGGGTTGGAAAGGACATTAAGATCATCTAGTTCCAACCCCCCTGCCATGGGAAGGGACACCTCACACTAAACCACGCCACCCAAGGCTCTATCCAACCTGGCCTTCAACACCGCCAGTGATGGAGCATTCACAGCTTCCTTGGGCAACCCATTCCAGTGCCTCACCAACTTTACAGTAAAGAATTTCTTCCTCATATCCAATCTAAACCTCCCTTGTTTAAGTTTGAATCCATTACCCTTTGTCCTATCACTACAGTCCCTCATGAAGAGTCCCTCCCCAGCATCCCTATAGGCCCCCTTCAGATATCAGAAGGCTGCTATGAGGTCCCCACGCAGCCTTCTCTTCTCCAGGCTCAAAAGTCCCAACTTTCTCAGCCTACCTTCGTGTGGGAGATGCTCCAGTCCCCTGATCATCCTCGTGGCCCTCCCTCCTCTGGACTTGTTCCAACAGTTCCATGTCCTTTTTATGTTGAGGACACCAGAACTGCACCCAATACTCCAAGTGAGGTCTCCCAAGAGCGGAGTAGACGGGCAGGATCACCCCCCTCGACCTGCTGGTCATGCTCCTTTTGATGCAGCCCAGGATACGGTTGGCTTTCTGGGCCGTAAGCGCACACCGCCGCCTCATGTTCATTTTTCCATCGGCCAACACTCCCAAGTCCTTCTCCGCTACGGAACTGATGGACAGGGGTAGAGCAGTTGATGTCATCTACCTGGACCTGCACAAAAAGTTTGACACTGTTTCACATGACATCCTTCTCTCTAAGTTGGAGAGACATCAATTTGATAGGTGGACCACTTGGTGGATAAACAACTGGCCGGATGGCCGCACGCAAAGAGTAGTGCTCAGTGGCTCAATGTCCAGGTGGAGACCAGTAACAAGTGGCGTCCCTCAAGGATCGGTGTTGGGACCGGTCTTGTTCAACATCTTTGTTGGTGACATGGACAGTGAGATTGAGTGCGCTCTCAGCAAGTTTGCCGATGACACCAAGCTGTGTGGTTCGGTTGATATGCTGGAGGAAGGAATGCCATCCAGAGGGACCTTGACACGCCTGTGAGGTGGGCTGATGCCAACCTGATGAAGTTTAACCACGCCAAGTGCAAGGTCCTACACCTGTGTGGGAGCAATCCCAGGCATAGCTACAGGTTGGGCAGAGAAGAGATTCAGAGCAGCCCTGTCCACTTATGGTAAGAATTTGGATAATTCAACGTAGCAGCTTTGGCCAATAAAAGATAACCTAGCAGATTTAAAAAAAAAAAAAAAAAGAAGTGTGTAATCTGCTTCATAGAAACATTAATTTTACCTTTGATTTAGTCATTTTAAACGTTTGAAGTCCTAAATAATACCAGATGCTTCATTTAACAGCAATAGACAAAAATATTTTCTTACCTTGGTCAGAATTAAAATGTTTCTTCTAGGATGGGACCAAGCTACATCATTTATTCTTTTTTTTCTTTGCATCTTGTGTCTGTATCTGGAATTAACTCCACCTATGGTTGATGAAAGTTACAAATGTATCAATTTACATCTAATGATACTGGTCTTTACATAAGCATCTTGGACTTCACCTGGATGTAATTCAAAGCTCACAGTTTGACTTCTTACTCCATCAGCTCCAAAACTGCTGACAGATAGGATTTCAGAAATATAATGTCTCGCAACGTTTTCTGTAGAAAAATGTGTGGAATTTCATAAAAATCCTGTTCAGAAAATATCAAGATGATATTTGGATGAGATTTTAAAATTTCAGATCAGCTTTATGTTTTTTTTTTTTTTTTTTTTTTTTTTTTTTTTTTTTGTAATGGTATGTCTCACAGTGTGCTTGAGTTTGTGTTGAAGTAAGGGAACACTACCCTTCCATTTTGCCAAAGCACAAGAAGAGCATGCTGTGAAATAATGAAATAAATCCACATATTTCAATTCATTCTAGAATTTATATTTCTTTAAACACAAAATTGGTGTCAGAGTAAGTGTCAGTTTAGGCAAGAATGAATAGCATGCAATTCTTTTAACATCATTTTACAGTTGTTATTTTAGTTCACTGTATTCTCTATATTTTTTTTTCAGGGTATGCCCTGAGAATGTGAATAAAGATAAAATATCAAACAAAAAAAAAGTAAGCGAATATTTCCAAATACATTGAAAATTAAAAAAAAAAAAAAAAAAAAACCAAACAAAAAAAAAAGAAGGGAACTATGTCTTTTCAGAACAAAAAAAGAAAAAAAAAAAAAAGAAAACCAATATTACCAGTGGGCTAGATATTATAGAAGAAAACAAACAAAACCAACAACAAAACAAAACCCAAACCATCTAAACAGTTTCTGCAGGTTACTTAATGCTGCTACCAGCATTAATGGCTGAGACCTGTGAGCCAGTGAGCACAAGAAAATATGAATAAAGTTTGCATCTATGTTTTATAGTTCAAAAGTTATTTAAAAATTCAAATAAATATCCATCAGATAGTTGGCTTTGTGTTTGGTTTTTTTTTTCTGCTATTAAAAAAACCTAAACAACAAAAAAATCCACATTTTCAGGCTCAAGGCTTATGAAAATGTGGAAAATAACCAGTATAAAATGTTCATCATATGGCTTGATTGTGTAAGACCAGTTTCTGTTTTTCTATGCAGTGCAGAAATCTCAAGGACAGCAGTTCCTCAGCTGTAGTCTACGAACTTGTAGTTATCCCTGCAAATCTGAGTGGTCACAGACTTCTAACCCATCATAAAAACCTGCATACCTTCATTACATGTGGAGTTTATCTGAGTTTTGACACCAACCAGCTTTCTAACTTCTATCTGTAGTAAGTGAAGAGAGACTGGGATGTCCAGATGCGCTTTTTTATTTTTCAGGCATCTTTTACTCTGTGAAAAAAGACTCTGTTAAAAGAATATATAATAAAATACACAGGGGTTATTGGCTAATGCACGCAGTAGACATGAGTATGACATTATTATGCTACTCAAATAATCAGGGTTGAAGCGTCAGTAGGGATTCCCTGTGAGTTTTTACTGTCCAGACAGTTATCAGTCAATTAGGGAATATTTTCCTCCAGTGCTCCTTGAAAAGGTCTTGTCTGATCCTAGTTTCTGCTGAATTGCTACCTTCTGGCTGCTTTTTTTCTTGGGCTTTTACACTCTTTTGTGTCAGCATTTTTCTTTTGACTCTTGAAGGACTCTTAGTCTCAAGAGTTTCACTTCTGCCTTTGTTTTTACCTTCTTTTTCTTGCAAGGTCTTAGTTTGCATAGTATTTTACAGTTCAACATTTGTTCTCGTTAATGCTAAGCCAAGGTCACACAACTGGGCTGCACCAAAATTCATAAAGAAAGGTCATAGGGAGTTGAACCCTAGCAGTGTGGGTTAGACAGAAGGCAGATCAGGTACCAAAGGCTGTAACGTCCTCTGGAAATGTCTCTTTCCCTGATTAAAGAGGAAGGTAAGAGTAGGTAATGTCCTACCTTATGGACCTATTAAGTGCATGATATTGGGAGGGATTAATTCAGGTCTTAATGTGACTTCTTTTTTTCTCCATCTATCAAGCCACATCCAAAGAAATCCGTGGGCATAGGGAATATGGTCTTAATAATGCAAGCAAGAATATTGCAAGAAGCAACAGTGCTATGTGTAAGGGAAAATTAGAGGAGAAATGATAAATCTATCGCTTAATTATACTCTAAACCATGCTGTGAAAACAAGGCTCCACATTCCAGGATAATATGGGGTTGACATAAAAGCTTGCCTTTCTTAAACTTTAGGTTGTTATGAGGCACCCTGGCTTATATAGGAAATAGGAAATTTATAGAAGATGTATGCAAAATGAAAGAAAATAGGCTTTAAAATTATGTTCACTTACTAAAACTAGTACTAACTTTTATTGTCTCATGAATATAGAACTAAAAAAATTCAATTTTGCAAAAGGTTTACATTTCAATTTCTAAAGTTAATATAATTGATTTTGAAGCACTCTACTAAGTCTTTTGGGAAAACAGATAAGACTTTCCAAATCCTTGTTCAAAGATCCTTGAATAGACAACATGGTGAGGCTTAATTGAAAGGTCAGACACGAAACTAGCAGAGACATACTTAATGGTATGTATCAAAAGTCTTTTAGTTTGTTCTATCAGCAAATGAAATGCATTTATTATGAATATATTTTTAAATCTTGTACTTCAAAGATAATATTCCCTTTTGATAATAAATTGGTAAAAGAAATGTTTCAGATAAAAATAAAAAATTACCTGTTAGCTAAATTCAACTGGTTTTGATTTTAAGTCATTTCTAGCCTTATTATGCCCTTCTGTGTTCAGTCTTTATGATCTTCCAGCCTTCCATAAAACTCAGAAAACTGGGACATTCCTTCAGATATCCTGAAATATTTGCACTTTATACTCTGACTCAGTGACACTATACACCTAAAATTTAGATGCCTGCATTATATGGGCTACAACATGCCCTGTGTTATCTTTATAACCCAAAATCTGTTGATTGGCCTTTAGTTATTCCTTCTCAATTAAATGTTTTCCCATCATTTATTCACAGTCACAAGTGTTACCAGTGTATATATTCCTTGCTTTTTCATCCAGATTCAGTGGATGAAATGACTGGAAGCTTTAAAAACTTTAATAACTGGGAACTATTGTTTCCATGTTTAAAATGGCACATTGCATAGTTACATAGTATGTAACATGTTACATAATATGTAGTTTAAAAACGGGTTTAGACTACAGAAAAAATGAGTGTGAAGAAGAAGGAACCACATCTTTTATTACTTTTCATCTCAGTATTGGAAGCTACATTTTGGTTGTAAACTTGTGTATCATAGGGTCACATGTAGTCTCCTAAAACACAGCCAACTACATTTCATATGGTTATTTTATCTGATCTCTTTATTGTCAATGGAAAGTAACTGACACTATTTCAGATGTCTGGAGTAAGACGATAGATGAATGACTACCATTAATATGATTCCATTTACCAGGAGTACGAACATTTATTGTCAAAATGACTGCTACGTTTTTGCTGTTAAAGTTACATTTTGTCATTTGCAGGCAAAAGGTAAGTTACTTGGCCTGTAAAACAACGGCAAAAGTCTAAGTCCAATGCCTTCTAAAAATCTAGCAAAAACCTATTGGAAGGGAGCACTGCAAATAGCAGGTCATTCTTTATTGCAGACACACACACACAAGTTAGATGCCTAAAATGAAAGAAGACTCAGTGGAGGTGGGCAAGGGTGACATGCCCATGAAGCTCAGGAAATCATGCAGACTGTGACTGACCAAAGCTGTTGCAAAAAGCTGACAACACAGATGGGACTGGATGTTAGCTTTTGCTTTAGATTAACATCTGTGTCACTTGAGTGGATCAACTGGTAATGTAAATGTTTCTTCCTGAGTTCTTTCAAAGACTATGCATGTCTCCCTGAGTTAGCCAGGACAGCATAGGTGGAGTGAATATGTGGCTCAGCCGGACACGGATGATGACAGCTAAGCAACTAACAAAAGAATTTCAGAGAGATCATCAGACTTAATCTGGCTGTGAAACACATGTTACTTCCTAGTAACGGGGTACGCAGCATCATGATGATGAGCATGTTATAGAGACCTGTAATGGGAAACATACTGTAACTGAACGGTGTATTGCAATTGCTTTATTTAATGTTAAGTGTAACTTATGCTTCTATTGTGTTTTAAGTGTATTTTTCTACCAGTCTCCAAAATCAGAAATTCTGTGTAACATCAAATTTATCCAGTTAAGTAAATTTGATATTAAACACTGCACCCTCCACACGTGAACCTGATCAGAGAGTGTGGGACTGATGCATTGCCGCAGAAATTCTGAAGGCTGCTGTGTCTAATGGTTGACACTTTCATGAGGCTCTGTAACCTTAATTTATTGACAGGCATCCTTAATGTTAATACATTTTTAATAAAGATTTTCCTTAGTGTTAATGAATAGAAAGATGCCTTATTAGTCAGGTTAGTATATACAGAAATGGAAATAATTCAGATGTATATTTACAAATTTAAACAGTCTCTCTCATCATCTATCTGCATGTAACTACTGAATTCGTTAATTTGTAGGTTCTTTCTTGATATTCCTACTCAAAAGGATATGCATAAACATGTAAAATACAAACATGACTAGTAAAAATAGTAAGAAGTTCTTTGCCAGTTGCTCTTTCAGCTAACCTTTTACATGAGGCTTTGTATTTCTAGAGGAATCAGCTCACGTAAAAATATTTTCCTTTATAATGCTACCTTTTTAACAATGAGCTAGTCATATTCAGTGCATTTTCTTGTGGGAGAAATCTTTCACCCGTCTTTGTATACCTTACTTTTACGTGTGGAAATGTTCATGGAAGATATATTATTCAGTTTGACCCTGGAAAGAAGACAGCAACAAGCAGAAGGCAGCCTAACATTTAGACAAAACTGTATTTTTGTAGTCTTGCAGTTTGAATTGGGAGCCATAAAAAATACAATTCTAATCCTCACTTATCATAGGATAAGTTAATCCATCTCTATGAATAACAAGGCAAAAAATAAAGAAAGGTAAAACAGTGCACTGTATCTTGATTATTAAAGACAGGAGTCTCAATTAAGAAATCCATCTTCTTACACAGTTCATAGTACTGCAAACGTGTGACAGAACTAAGAATAAACTGGAAGTGTTTCAAATGATATCATGGTTATGATGCAGCACAGTTTTTGTTTACCTCTGCAGATTCTGAATGCAAGTTTCAATCATTAATATTTTTCTTAATGTTTCTGAATAAAACTTTTGAAGTCCTATGACTTCTTAGCATTTCACTGGATAAATTATCAGTAAGTGTATCATTTTAAGTGTGCTAGAATAGCAGATTCTCAGATTTTTGCAATCTTTTTCAAAGCTCTCAAGGAAGAAAGAAAAATCGCATAAACGAATATATTTAGAAGTTAAATCTTTTTGCAGAAGCATAAGTTTGTGCACAGACTTCATAGCGGTAAGATTTTATGCTTGTAATACTTATGAATTGTTCAGTTAGCATTCTTAGAAAAATTTCATACCAAGGCATTTTGAAAAAATTCTGGACATTGGACAGCAGGGAAAAAAAGAAGGATATGAAATAAGAGCACAGGTTGAAGAGAGAAAAAGTAATAACGACAATAATAATGATAATGACAAAACCTAAAGGAGCTCTTTGTAGGATTACAGCCCATGATTTGGTTAGTCTGGTGGCTTCTGACAGTAAATCTTCTAAGTCCATGTGGGGTTTTCCACTGGTATCCTCCTCTCAGTCACTCACACATTTATTCAAACAGGTAGAGTGTTCTGCGCGGCCAAGTAGGCCCAGAACCTTGAAGAATCCAAATCCTTATTTTCATGGGTCTTGTTCAACAAATTCAGAATATTTAATCAATTAATAATTATGTACTATTTTAGATATTTTAAAAACCCTAAACAATTACTGTGTCATCTTCTTGTGATTGTTAGAATTATTATATTTCCAATATGTTCAGTAAAGATGAGAATGTAGGTACATATACGCATCTCGGATTTTTTTTTAATATGCTTTGTTTTGCAAAACTGACACATCAAAAATTTGTCTCTTTACGGGGAAGTATTTCAGAATTAAATCATGATTTCCTTTTAAAACACTTAAGAGTTCAAAATCACACAGGAAAGCTCAAAACTAATGAAAATTTTGATAAATCTGGACAGTAAGGGACAGAGACCAGCCTTAGAGCCTTAACATATAGAATCCTAGAATCAGAAGAGTTAGGGTTGGAAAGGACCTTAAGATCATCTAGTTCCAACCCCCTTGACATGGGAAGGGAAACCTCACACTAAACCATGTCACTCAAGACTCTGTCCAACCCTGCCTTGAACACTGTCAGAGATGGAGCATTCACAACTTCCTTGGGCAACCCATTCCAGTGCCTCAACACCCTTACAGTAAAGAATTTCTTCCTCATATCCAATCTAAACTTCCCCTGTTTAAGTTTAAACCCATTACCCCTTGTCCTCTCACCACAGTCCCTCATGAAGAGTCCCTCCCCAGCAACCCTATAGGCCCCCTTCAGATATCAGAAGGCTGCTATGAGGTCCCCACGCAGCCTTCTCTTCTCCAGGCTCAAAAGCCCCAACTTTCTCAGCCTACCTTCATATGGGAGATGCTTCAGTCCCCTGATCATCCTCGTGGCCCTCCCTCCTCTGGACTTGTTCCAACAGTTCCATATCCTTTTTATGTTGAGGACACCAGAACTGCGCACAATACTCCAAGTGAGGTCGCACAAGAGCAGAGAAGAGGGACAGGGCAACCTCTTTCAACCTGCTGGTCATGCTCCTTTTGATGCAGCCCAGGATACGGTTGGCTTTCTGGGCTGCAAGTGCGCACTGCCAGCTCATGTTCATTTTCTCATCGAGCAACACCCCCAAGTCTTTCTCCGTAGGGCTGCTCTCAATCTCCTCCCCGCCCAACCTGCAGCTGTGCCTGGCATTGCTCCGACCCAGGTCTAGGACCTTTCACTTAGCACGGTTAAACTTCATCAGGTTGGCATCAATCCACCTCACAAGCGTGTCAAGGTCCCTCTGGATGACATTCCTTCTCTCCAATGTATCAACCGAACCACACAGCTTGGTGTCATCAGCAAACTTGTTGAGGGCGCACTCAATCCCACTGTCCATGTCACCAACAAAGATGTTGAAGAAGACCGGTCCCAACACTGATCCCTGGGCGACACCACTTGTTACTGGTCTCCAGCTGGACATTGAGCCATTGAGCACAACTCTTTGTGTGTGGCCATCCGGCCAGTTGTTTATCCACCGAGTGGTCCACCTATCAAATTGATGTCTCTCCAACTTAGAGACAAGGATGTTGTCTCTAAGAGGGGTGTTGGTTGATGAGAAAATGAACATGAGCTGGCTGCAGTGTGTGCTCGCAGCCCAGAAACCAACCGTATCCTGGGCTGCATCAAAAGAGGTGTGACCAGCAGGTCGAGGGAGGTGATCCTGCCCCTCTACTCTGCTCTGTGAGACCTCACTTGGAGTACTGTGTGCAGTTCTGGTGTCTTCAACATAAAAAGGACATGGAACTGTTGGAACAAGTCCAGAGGAGGCCACGAGGATGATCAGGGGACTGGAGCACCTCCCGTATGAAGATAGGCTGAGAAAGTTGGGGCTGTTCAGCGTGGAGAAGAGAAGGCTCCATGGAGACCTCATAGCAATCTTCCAATATCTGAAGGGGGCCTATAGGGATGCTGGGGAGGGACTCTTCATTAGGGACTGTGGTGATAGAACAAGGGGTAATGGGTTCAAACTTAAGCAGGGGAAGTTTAGATTGGATTTGAGGAAGAAATTGTTTACTGTAAGGGTGGTGAGGCACTGGAATGGGTTGCCCAAGGAAGTTGTGAATGTTCTGTGCCTGGCATTGTTCACGGCCCGCTTGAACAGAGCCTTGGATGGCATGGTTTAGTGGGAGGTGTCCCTGCCCATGGCAGGGGGGTTGGAACTGGATGATCTTAAGGTCCTTTCCAACCCTAACTATTCTATGATTCTATGATTCTATGTTGTGTGGCACAATGCTGAGCAATTTCATCAGGTCCCATGGACTTGTGTGCATTCAGGTTCCTGTCTTAATAGCACTTATCATATTACACAAAAGTATGTTCTGTGCCTTATGAACATCACATTTTATTTTGCAGGTTATGGCATTGGATGGGACAGAAAATACCTCACTTTTGGAAAGTCCTCTATCCCCTGTAGCTTTCTTCCTTCAAATTTGCTCATGTGGGCGACAGCATATTCCTCTGAGCATGAATCTGGAGATGGTGGAAGTGTCAGATGAAGGAGTACCTGAAAGTAGGTTTTGGGAAAGGTGACAATGACAACATTCTGCAAGACTGTAGCATTTCTGTAGATGTCATTTAGAATCAATAAGTGCATCACTGTTGTGTTTTGTTCTTCTTGTCTGCTCTTGTAAACTTGTTCGATAGTCAGTGAGACAGAGAAAGAACAAGAAAGACAGAATGAAGGATAGCTCATTGTATATAGAATGAACCTTTTGCTTGTAACTAAACTACCTGCACCCCAGGTGGACTCTGTAACAATTATAAGGAAGATAACTCTTCAGTTAATGTTACGGAAACCAGTTAGAACAAACTGAGGAGCTGGCAAATGGACAAGAAGTCTGGCTAACTGCAAAGTTCAGCCAAAGAACAAAATGATGAAGAGGAAGATGATGTAGAAACTACCACCAGAGGTCCCAAAGACCACTACCACATTGTTGTGTTCATGCAGAAGGAATTTTCTAAAAGAATGATGTCATGTATAAGTAGTTTTATGAATATAGAATCATAGAATCATAGAATAGTAAGGGTTGGAAAGGACCTCAAGATCATCGAGTTCCAACCCCCCTGCCATGGGCAGGGACACCTCCCACTAAACCATGCCATCCAAGGCTATGTCCAACCCCACCTTGAACGCCGCCAGCAATGGAACATTCACAACTTCCCTGGGCAACCCATTCCAGGGCCCCACCACCCTCACAGTAAAGAATTTCTTCCTCAGATCCAATCTAAACCTCACCTGTTTAAGTTTAAACCCATTACCCCTTGTCCTCTCACCACAGTCCCTAATGAAGAGTCCCTCCCCAGCATCCCTATAGGCCCCCTTCAGGTATTGGAAGGCTGCTATGAGGTCTCCACGCAACCTTCTCTTCTCCAGACTGAACAGCCCCAATTTTCTCAGCCTATCTTCATATGAGAGGTGCTCCAGTCCCCTTATCATCTTCGTGGCCCTCCTCTGGACTTGTTCTAACACTTCCATGTCCTTTTTATGTTGAGGACACCAGAACTGCACACAATACTCCAAGTGAGGTCTCATGAGAGCAGAGTAAAGGGGCAGGATCACCTCCCTCGACCTGCTGGTCACACTCCTTTTGATGCAGCCCAGAATACGGTTGGCCTTCTGGGCTGCAAGCGCACACTGCCAGCTCATGTTCATTTTTTCATCAACCCACACCCCCAAGTCCTTCTCCGCAGGGCTGCTCTGAATCTCCTCCCCACCCAATCTGTAGCTGTGCCTGGCATTGCTCCGACCCAGGTGGAGGACTTTGCATTTAGCATGGTTAAACTTCATCAGGTTGGCATCAGCCCACCTCACAAGCGTGTCAAGGTCCCTCTGGATGGCATTCCTTCCCTCCAATGTATCAACCGAACCACACAGCTTGGTGTCATCAGCAAACTTGCTGAGGGCGCACTCAATCCCACTGTGCATGTCACCCACAAAGATGTTGAACAAGACCCATCCCAACACCGATCCCTGGGGGACACCACTCATTACTGGTCTCCAGCTGGACATTGAGCCACTGAGCACTACTCTTTGCGTGCAGCCATCCAGCCAGTTCTTTATCCACCGAGTGGTCCACCTATCAAATTGATGTCTCTCCAACTTAGAGAGAAGGATGTCATGGGAGACAGTGTCAAAGGCTTTACACAAGTCCAGGTAGATGACATCAACTGCTCTGCCCCTCTCCATCAGTTCCGTAGCCCCTTCATAGAAGGCCACCAGATTGGTCAGGCAGGATTTCCCCTTAGTGAAGCCATGCTGGCTGTCACCAAGCACCTTGTTGGTTTTCATGTGCCTTAGCATGCCTTCCAGGATAATACGCTCCAAGATTTTGGCAGGCACAGAGGTGAGACTGACTGGTCTGTAATTCCCTGGGTCATCCATTTTTCCCTTCTTAAAAATGGGGGTTATATTTCCCTTTTTCCAGTCGTCGGGAACTTCACCTGACTGCCATGATTTTTCAAATATGATGGACAGTGGCTTAGCAACTTCATTTGCCAGCTCCTTCAGGACCCGTGGATGGATTTCATCCGGTCCCATGGACTTGTATACATTCAGGTTCCTTAGGTGGTCCCGAACAAGATCCTCCCCCACAGAGGGCCCAGGGTCCCCACCCTCACCGTCCCCGCGTCTGCCTTCCAAGACTTGGGAGGTGTGGTCAGAGCATTTGCCTGTAAAGACTGAGGCAAAGAAGTCATTAAGAACCTCAGCCTTCTCCAAATCCAGGGTAGCCAGTTCTCCCGATACCTTCTGGAGAGGGCCCACGGTGTCCCTAACTTGTCTCTTATTGGCAATGTACCTATAAAATCCCTTCCTGTTATCCTTAACATCCCTAGCCAAGTTTAATTCTAAGTGGGCCTTAGCTTTCCTAACCTGGTCCCTAGCTTCCCGCACAACATCCCTGTATTCTTCCCAGGCCGCCTGACCTTGCTTCCATCTTTTATAAGCCTCTTTTTTCCTTTGAATTTTGCTCAGCAGCTCCTTATCCATCCAAGGAGGTCTCTTGGCCCTCCTGCTGAACTTCCTTCTAGTTGGGATGCATGCAATGTAATGAATATGTACGTTTAATGCCTATATAATCATGGCTTGTTTGGTGCTTGCGTGAGACATGCTTGGAGGACATATCTCCTATGTCTCTCCATGATGCAATAAAGAATACCTGCTTGTCAACTTAAACTTTGTTGGTGAGTTCTTGGAGTTTTTCTACGAATCATCAGGAAGAGCTGTACCCATTTTAAATGTACGTGTGCATATATATATATATATACACACATATATTTGACAACTTTATGTAAACAAAATTCAAGATCTCATGTATGCTGACACATCCAAGACCTCAAACTGACTCTCATTTTTAGCTTTCCTCAGTGCGATGTCACAGATTCTTAACTGTGAGTTTAACAGCAGCCTTGGCTGATGCCTGATCTTGGAGACAGTTTACAGAGTTAAGGATCAATGACATTGCAGCAAAATGAAAAAAACCCTTATGTCTGTCCCCATTTGTCCTGCTTGTTGCTCTTTTAACATATAATCTGCTTTTGGTACCTTAGCTAGCTCAGTTACTCGCTACGACACTGCATTTTGGATGAAAAAAAAAATATTCTCTTATAAGGTTTTGACTTTTTCTTTCAGTATCACATATAACTACATGTCTGCTCTCAGCAAAAAATGGTTGGGGTTTTTTCTATTTTATTTTTGGATTTTTTGGGGGGGTTTTTTTTGCATTATTTTCCTGATTGTGTATGTTTATGGACTACTTTTTTTTTTTTTCACTGATAGAATTTGAGGATGCTGTTTGCTTGCTGGCTTTCTTTTATGAAGTATCTTTCTAAGTCAGTTTAAAGAAACGACTTGAGCTAAAGACTTTTTATAGGGATCTCTCACTACTGGTCTGGTGGCCAAAAATATTGAAGTTTTTTTGGGTTTTTCTGACCTAATAACTGATCTCTGAAAGATGGGGGAGTGAGTGAGCAAGCTGCATAATTTATGGCTTAAACCATGACACATATTTGCATGTTAATTTTGTGTAACCAGTGATACCATTGTGGACAAAACTGATTTCACTTGGGGGGAATTAATTCAATTTTTTGACAATTAATAGCAGATGGGTATTCCCCCCACCTCTCCATTCTTCTCGAGCTCCACTTCACTCTCATCTCTTCTACCTCCTCCAGCTGAATGGAGCAGGGAGACAGAGAATGGGGGTCATGGTCAGTTCATAATGCTTTCCCACTTCTTGTCCTTCCCCTTCCTACTCTTCTTCTCTCCAGCTTGGGGTCCCTCCCACAGGATACAGTCCTTCTTTAATTTCTGCAACATGGATCCTTCCCACAGGCTGCAGTTCTTCATTACAGTGCTCCAGCATGGGTCTCTTCCATGAGAGAAGGTCCTCCATGAACTTCTTCAATGTGAGTCCTTCCCCGTGGCTGCAGCTATTCGTGAACTGCTCCAGTGTGGGTCCTTTCTACAGGGTGCAGTCCTTCAGGAACAGGCTGCTCCAGTGTGGGTCACAAGTCCTGCAGCAAACCTGCTGCAGTGTGGACTTCTCTCTCTTGGAGACCACAGGTCCTGACAGGGTCCTGCCCCAGCACAGACTTCCCTTGGGGTCACAGGCTCTTTCAGGCATTCCCTTGCTCCAGTGTGGGGCCCTCCACAGGCTGCGGATGAATATCTGCTAAACTGTGGACCAACGTGGGATGCAGGGACATAGCCTGACTCACCAAGCTCTTCTCCACAGGCTGCTGGGAAACTCCGCTTCCATGCCTTGAAGGCCTCGCACCCCCCCCCCCCCCTTGGTGTCTGCAGGGCTGTTTTTCTGATGTCTTCTCACTCCTGTCTCCCAGCAACTGTGCAGCAGATTTTACACTTAGTGAAATACGTTATCACGGAGGTGCTACGAACAGGGCTAGTTGGCCTGGCTTTGGCCATCTTGGAGCTGGCTGAAACTAGCTGTATTTGACATAGGACCAGCTTCTGGTGTCTTCTCACAGAAACCATGCCAGTAGTGCCCCAGCTACCAAAACCTTCCCATATAAATCCAACGCAAATAGACAGATATGGCTATGACAGAAAGTGTTTGTCTTGTTTTGTCTGTGAAGCACAAAAATGCTTCAGTCTGCATTAAGCAAGATTTTCCCATACTTGAGGAGGATGTTGGTGCTGGTTTTTTTTTTGGTTTTGTTTTGTTTTTTTTCTCCCTGTACTTCATAGAGTTTATAAAGCATTTCTTTTTTCAATAATGTAGCCTCAGCTAATATTCACCTTGTTGTAGATCTACACTGAGTATGTGGTCATGTTAATGACCAAGAGTCATCAAATAAGTAAAATAAAATTACAATACTTCAAGCCAAACTATTATGTCTGCTTGACCGTTTATTTAAAACTGTGTCCTATTCAGCTCTTCTACAGATACAAAAATCTATTTATATTCTGACTGAAATAGAAATTTTGCAGACATAATTAAGGCTTCTTTTAAAACATAATAGAGTATCCAAATTAAAAAAAAAAAAAGAAAAAAAAGACAACAGTACTATAAAAGACCGTACAATAACCAATATTAAACGTGCACACAAATGTCATAATACAAAAGCACAACCTTTTTACAAAATGAAAAAATGCAATTAACCTTTAATTAAACTGGGTTTCTGAGTTTGGGGAAACTTTTAAAGCAAAACGAATACTTGCTGGGTTTTGTTTTGTTTACCTAACAGCTATGATAGGTGAGAAGTTACAGTTGCACTAACTTTCATACAAGTACAATTTGATGTAATCCTCATGGCCCTCCTGTTGAAACAAGTCCAGAGGAGGGAGGGCGACGAGGATGATCAGGGGACTGGAGTATCTCCCATATGAAGATAGGCTGAGAAAGTTGGGGCTTTTGAGCCTGGAGAAGAGAAGGCTGCGTGGAGACCTCATAGCAGCCTTCTGATATCTGAAGGGGGCCTATAGGGATGCTGGGGAGAGACTCTTCATTAGGGACTGTAGTGATAAGTAAAGGGATAATGTTTTAAGACATAAATGGGAAGTTCAGATTGGGTATAGGGAAGAAGTTCTTTACTGTAAGGGTGTTGAGGCACTGGAGTGGGTTGACCAGGGAAGTTGTGAATGCTCCATCCCTGGCGGTGTTCAAGGCAGGGTTGGACATAGCCTTGGGTGGCATGGTTTAGTGGGAGGTGTCCCTTCCCATGTCAAGGGGGTTGGAGCTAGATGATCTTGAGGTCCTTTCCAACCCTAACTATTCTATGATTGTATGATTTTATGATTCTATATTTCCGAAAGTAATAATTCTGATAAATTTTGCACTAATCATAGGATAACAGATAAAATAATTACACGGTATTTTTGAAGTCTGTCAAGCTTTTGCACCTAACAACAGAAAACAACAACAGCAACAAGGAAAAAAAGAAGTGAAAGGAGAAGAAGAAGAAGAAGAAGCCACATCCCTGGAAGTGTTCAAGGTCACGTTGGATGGAACTTAGAGCAACCTGGTCTAGTGGAACGTGTTCCTGCCTGTGGCATGGGGCTTTGAACTAGAAGATCATTAAGGTCCCTCCCAACCCAAACCATTCTATGATTCTATGATCATTCTATGAAGAACAAGGAAAAATGAGCAGCTTAAAGAAGTATAATAATAATGATTAATATGGTGCATAACAAATTCACTGCCTTAAGTGGAAAAGGAAGGTCCCAGAAAAAGAGCTGTGACTATATTTATAGCTTGTTCAGTGAGCAGGACTGAGCAGATTTTCAGGCTCATAGCACAGGTAGTCATTCTTTTTTTGTGTTCACTTTCTGTCCCCAGAGGGAAAGGCAAGGCAGATGACAAGGTACCCAGGACAGTAAGTGAAGAGAGAGATGGAACTCAAGGCTGACCTTACTCCCTTATTTGCATTTTTAGCTTTGTCCTCCCTGGTGAGGTGTGATTTTTCTGCTTGAGTAGGTCTGGCTATGTCCCTCAAGTTGAATACTGGGGAACAGACTGCTAGCTGGAAAGTAGGATTGTGAGACTTTGGCTTTTCATTGCAGGATCCATGCACTCCACTGAGGATGGGTACCCCAGATTTCTCAGGATCACAGTGTGTGAGGAATCTGTCTGAAGTCTTCTTGTGGGTATAGAGCCATAGGCACTGAAAAGATACCTGGGAATTCCAAACCAGCCCTTTAAAAGCGAGATTCAATATTTACAAGTGCAAGTACTACCCAGTGCTTCTGATACTGTTACATCTCTGCTAGACTGTGGAGGCTTTTCTGGGTGGTTGAAGGAGTGCATGAAAGAACTAAGTCATGGTTTCTTGAGAGGAAAAAGCACAGTGCAACAGAAGGAAAGGATATGTTTATGTATTCTCCTTTAAGGCATAATTTCTATTCTTATATGAAATATGAAAAAATGACAAAAGATAAAGGAAAATAATTCTGATATATACAGTCACCTCAGCAAGCAGTATCAAAATTGGCATGGGATCTGTATTTACAGAGGCTACCAAATCAAATGGTCGTGAATAAACATATTCCTTATCAATTGCATTTATTGTTCTGTAAATCAGATTATAAGATAGCTACATATGTTTTGAAAATTTGGTGTTGATGTTTTTCCAGCCTCTTTATAATGTCGCACTTGAACATACTGTAGTATTCAGCTTTGAAAATGTGATTTTAGTTGTCAGTGGTATGCAGAACTAGCTCATTGTTGTTACAAAAGTATAAATACGGAAGAAAAAAAGTCTGAATTTAGAATGTGGGAAACCATGTGTCGTGGTTTAAGCCTCTCAGCCACATAGTTTTGCTCACTCACTTCCACCTCTTTCTTCCCCCTACTCCAGAAGGGATGGGGAGGAGAATCGAAAGAATGCAACTCCCACAGGTTGAGATAAGAACAGTTTAGTAACTAAGGTCCAACAAAAAACCACTACTGCTACCACCAATAATAGTAATGACAAGGCAAATACAAGGAAAAAATAAAATCACTCACCACCTATACCCAGCCCGACCAAGCAGTGCACTCCCCCCGCCTTCCAGGTCTCTGCCCTCTGTTTTTACATCCTGGACATGACGTGCTGTGGTGTGGAATACCTCTTTGTCTAGTTTGGGTCAGGTGTCCTGTCTCTGCTTCCTCCCAGCTTCTCCTCCTCCCTGGCAGAGTATGAAACTCAGAAAGTCCTTGCTCAGACCAAAACATTACCAAGCAGTAACTGAAAACACTGGTGTTATCAGCACTGTTCCCAGGCCCAAAATCAAAAACACAGTGCTGCTCCAGCTACCAAGAAGGAGAAAAATGACTGCTACTGCTGAACCCATGACACCATGTTATAAATTAAGCATGCTATTAAAGTTAAGCACTTTGACATTAGAACAGGTAGTCCAACTTTTAGATTTTTTTTTTTTTTTTTTTGTAAGAAGGATAATCCAGCTTTTTTTCCCAAGTCTGGATAAATTTATTTTTTAAGTATGTCATGGATAAATTAGACACTCTACAAAGAATTACAATCAGCACAGTGAAAGTAAAAACAGAAATTTTATTTTTTGTTAAATATTTAGACTAACGAAATTTTTGACCAAGCAGTAATTTTGATAACTGTGAATGGATATTAGAATAATGAATATTTAGAAAAAACAGGAAATATTTTCACTAACACCTTCAGATAGTGAGTTGTCAGAATAATTAAGATGGGTAGAAATTTTAGGAAGAGCAAACGTATATATCCAGATTTATCTTTTACTTCAGATCCCTCTTGATCAATTCCAGAATTTGTATCAACTGCATGCACTTGATACACAGGAAAGACAAGAAAGTCATTGCTTCATAATCACTGACTGATACAACATGTACACCTTACAATAACCCAGTATTCTTCAAAGTCTCCAGGTTCACACTAGGCCCAGGGATAAAGCCGTAAGTAACTTTCAAATAGGTAAAAATTAATACAAAAAAATTCATATGGCTCAGACGTTGTACAGTCTATTAAGAAAAAAAGAACTTTCTTGTTCTTGTATAGCTATTTTCCTTTGCAAAAGATTGCACTGATATATATATGTTTGTGTGTGATTTTCAGGAAGCAAAATCATTATATTTCTTATAAAATCAACCTCTAAATAATTTTTTTCTTTAGCAGTCAATGTATCAGAGTCCTTCTAAGTTTTGTTGATCTTTTTTCTCATGTGAGTCAGCTGAAATTCACAGCCAATGTATATAAATTCTTCTTTTATATAGCTTGAATTATAGAGGCTTTTTTTTTTTTTTAATAAATGCTTGCTGATGTTGAAGTTTCAAAGAGTACGCATTAATTTTCCAGCTATAAAGCAAGGAACTTCTCTTCACAGTGTGTACAACTTACTATTCTAATACTATCACTTCATCTCTGACCTAATTAAATTCCATCGTGTGATACTTATGTTAACAGCTGCATGCAAAGTGCTAACATAAAATCTGCCCTATGAGGTTATGATGTTCACTATTGCAGTTGGCTAGAAATTTAAACAATATTTCAAAAACTAATGCTCCAACAGAATGGAAGCATTTTTGATGTTGATTCTGTTGACTATTTCAAGGCAATAGTTTCATAGCCTTGACAAACGGCAGAATAGGTCTCAAACAGACCTAATCTGAGACACCAGAAGAGGAGAATAAGAAAAACAGATTTGGTAAGTAAGTGTCCTGGGTTCAGCAATAGCAGTCATTTTTCTCTTTCTTAGTAGCTGCTGGAGTGCTGTGTTTTTGACTTTCAGCCTGGGAACAGCACTAATAACACCGATGGTTTTAGCTGCTGCTCAGTAATCTTTTGGTCTGACCAAGGACTTCATGAGTCTCATGCTCTGCAGGGAGGAGGGGAAGCTGGGAAGAAGCAGATTCAGGACACCTGACCCAAACTGACCACTAATCAAAGAGGTATTCCATACCACAGCACGTCATGCCCACTATATAAACTGGGGGCAGTCACCCAGAAGGGCTAGATCACTGCTTGGTCGGGCTGGGGATCGGTCAGCAGGTGGTGAGCGGTTGTACTCTCTTCCCTTGTTGTTTCCCTTATCCTTATTATTATTGGTGGTAGCAGCAGAGGTTTATGTTACACCTTAGTTACTGGACTGTTCTTATCTCAGCCTGTGGGAGTTACATTCTTTCAATTCTCCTTCCCATGCCTCTGGAAGTCGGGGTGGGGAAGGAAGTGGGGGAGAGTGAGAGGGCGACTGCGTGGCCGACTGGGCTTAAACCACAGCAGTAAAACTGAAATAAACTGATTTCTGTTGCAAGTGAAAAAAAATGACCTTTAAACACTGTTTTACTTTACAAAAACTTGTAAACGGTTTTGTCTTCATTCCGGAAAAGGACAAAACCAAATATCTAAGCCACGGAAGCTGTTGAGTTTCTCCCAGCTCCATTTACAGCTCTTGTGCAAAAAGGATTATTAGCAGGGTCCAGACACAACAGTTTTCTATAATAGATGATAACTGGTTAAAACTGGAGGATACTCAAGGGGCATGTCAGATATTGATGTTTATTAAATCTTCCAGCAGAAACTTTTGGAATTTGCAGATTTTCCTGCCAGCCTAACTATTCTGAAGCTGTTGAGACTTCCAGAATATTACTGATCTCTAGCCTTGCTGTTTCACTGGAGACCCTGATAATTTGAAACTCTAGGACAGCTCTACTGTTCTGAGGATTGTAAAATTGCTGCTCCACCAAAACAAACAAACAAACAAACAAACAAAACAAAACAAACAAAAATCAACCAGTCAATCCTGGAAGTCCTAGGCTGAATGTGAAGGTGGTCACGCTTCTTAATAGTTTTCCATAAAATTTATAATCATATAAGTGATATAGTTGTTTCTGACCAACCTTAACCTCTGTGACTGAACAGTAGATTTCAAGAAAATTGAAGGCAGATAATGTACCACAACATTGAATCTTGCATGATGCTTGACATCTTTTATAACTTTAGTCTATGATTTTGTATCCCTATATTGTACCAACAAGCAATCTGTGCAGTGAAACAGTTGCTGCTGAGAATCCCCCACCACATTGTATTAATATCAAAGGCAGCTACTTTCAATTACTTCTAGTCTGATCTTGTGGCCTGAGTACATAATTAGACATGGAGTGCATATTTTGTCTTTGCTCTCTTCATAAGGAATTTAGTTCATACACCCCAAGACACCTCAGTCTTGAGAAACAAAGATTGCTGTGAATCAAATAGATGACCAGGCAGTTCAGCTTAAAACGCATTTTGAGCCTAGGTAAAAGCCTATCAGAGATACACACTGGTTTCTAAGGGTACTAAAGCAATCAGCTGCATTTGAAAGTTCTCAGAAATAATATTTATCAGTACAGTGAAAATAGATTTATATTCAAATAAAATCAAACCAGTAGCATTCCATCATACACGTATAATCATATCTGCACTGAAGGAGACTTGAGGATATTAAATAGTTCTAAATTACTCAGTTGTTTTACAGGACCAAGAAAATCTGCCCATTTAGAGTAATGACAGGACTTATTGTGATTTACAAAGCACATTTCTGTAACATATAGGGTAAACCACTAACATACACATTAGGTGGCTGCTTCAACTTTTCATTCAACAAAATGCTTGACTGTTTTCTCAGATAGCATCTCATTATCATATTTACCCAGATGCTTTGAGGTGCAACAATCAATGATCCCATCTCTAGAGATGTTGAGAATTACTTCCTTCCCTGCCATTAAAACTTTGCACTCTTACATTGCTGTTTTCAGAAATTAAGAAAAAACTTGGTCTGAGTTCTGCTTCTATTAGAATGTCAAGATTTGTTGCAGCATCTTTTACCTTTATAGCTTAAAATATATAATATTAACTTTTTAAAAAACTTCCTCTCAAACACGCCTTGAATAAGATTCTCTATGAATCAGATGGTTTAGTCTTGTTCATTTCATTTTCAAATGTGCAATATTTTAGGATAACAGATTAACCTGCCAGTAAGCTGCACCTAATTTATTTTGGTACCTGAAATATGTATTTTAAGAACTTAAATGCTTTTTAGAATATGTATTTGCTTATTTTTTTTTCTCCCTATTAATTACTGATGAGCTAGTCTTATAATTTGACATGAATAGCTCATGAGTTCTTACTTCAATACCTGGGAAAGTGATGGAATGTGTCCTCCTAGAAACTATTGATAACCGAAAGAAGCAGGTGATTGGGAAAAGCCAACATCATTTACCAAGGGCGAATCATAACACTCTAATCTGATCACCTTCTGCAACAAAATAAGATATTCTGTTGACACAGGGAAAGCAGTGCATACTGTTTACTTGTACTTCCACAAAGCATTCAACACCCTTTCCCAAAGCCTTCTCCTGGACAAACTGGCAAGATGCGGATTACATGATTGGTCTGCAAGATGGGCAGGATACTGGCTAACAGGTCATGCTCAGATGGTGATATGTTTTAACTCAGGCTGTCAGCCTGTCACAGTGTCCACCTCCACCCTCTCCCCTTCATCGATACTTGGTGTCAAGCTGGTCAACATCTTCATAAATGATCTGAATGATGGGATTGAAAGCTTCCTTACCAAATTTACTGATGACATTAAACTGTGTGATTGGGGTGGACACGTGAGAAGAGAAAGCCATCTTGCAGGCAGGCTGAAAACTGGACTACCAAGAGCAATATGAAGTTTAACAAAAACAAATACAAATAATTGAACCTTGGGAAAAAGAAAATAAAAATAACCAAACAGCCCAGTACAGGCTAGGATCCATGTGGCTGGTGAACAGTCTTGTTGAAAGGAATTTCGGGGTCCTGGTGGACAGCAAGCTGAACACTGGTCAGCAGTGTTGAGGCAGCAAATCAGATCCTGGGGCATCACTAGAAGAGATGATAAAGATGTGATCAACTCACTCTACTCCGCACTTGTCAGTCTGTAGATAAAGTACTGTGTCCAGTAATTATTGGTACCCATAATTCAAGAAAGATGTGGACAGACTGTAGAGGATCCAAAGAAGGGCCATGAAGATGATCAAAGGGCTGGAGAACCTGCCCTGTGAAGAAAGACTGAAGGGCTTAAATCTTTTCTCCCTGGAGAAGAGACGGCTCTGTCAATCTTATTATGCTATTCCAGTAGCTAAAAGATGGCTACAAGGAGGACAGGGGCTCTCTCTTCACAGGCAGCCACATAGAGAAGACAAGGGACAATGGGTACAAGTTGCCCCAGAAGAGGCTTTATTCTGACATAGAGAGAATTTTTTTATAATAAGAATAATCATTCACTAGAACGACGTCCCCAGGACATGGTGAAGTCTTCATCACTGGAAGTTTTAAATATGTGATTGGACAGGATGCTAGATAATCTCATTTAAGCTCCCTTTCCCATTGAAAGGTTGGACCAGAGGGTCTTTCAGGGTTCTGTTCCTACCTGGAATATTCTATGATTCTAATTATCTAAGAGTTATTCCAATTGGATACAGCAATGAATACACACCAGCCTGTAATAAGGCTAAGTTTACCAAGAGCTATTTGAGCAAATTTCTGTTCAATGACTGAAGAAGAAATTCAGAAGTAAAAGGACTATTTCCACTCTTGAACTGGCAAAAATGTGGCAGCTTGCCTTCAACATACACCAGTGACACGAAAGAATCACATAATTTACTCCCTCAGTTGTGTCCTTTCTTATTTCCTAATTTAAAGCCTTTTTATTTATTCTTTTCTGCAATGATGGTCATGAAAAAATGAAACTATGAGACCAGGACAGAATAAAGATCCTGGCATGATTTAGTCTGAAAGAAGTATAGTCAAACTCTGAAATTGTATTGAATATTTAAATGCTAGAGAAAGTTATATTACTACATGAAAGAATGGATGTGAATTATGAGCATCAATAGCTGAAAATAAGTAAAAATATTTCTTACCATGACAGCTTTTTGCAGTTTTGCTTGTTTGCTTATCCAATCAGAACACACACAAATGACAAACCAGACAAAACAAAAAAAATAAAATACAAAAAACAACCAAATAAAAAAACTCCAAACGCCTT
Organism: Amazona ochrocephala; assembly: GCA_039720435.1. Taxonomy (NCBI): domain Eukaryota; kingdom Metazoa; phylum Chordata; class Aves; order Psittaciformes; family Psittacidae; genus Amazona; species Amazona ochrocephala. The sequence goes on from CM077877.1 coordinate 59,808,445, forward strand.
TTAAAATAAAACCCTCTATGGTTGTGAAAGGGATAAAGTAACATAGTGCTTAAAGTAAGAGAGGAGTCAAAATATTTCAGCTACATATTGCAGCCATGTAAATATTTCAAGTTGAGGACTATTTTGCTATGTTAATTTTATAGAATCTGCGTTAATAATATTGTTGTTATTGTTGTTACATATAATCTGCTGTTAGTGTGCTTCTGTATCATAAAAATTCATGATCCCTCACACTGCTGGAAGCTGAAGACACATTTGTAGACATATTCAAGTTACCATTGCCTATAAAAGAATTGCTGTGTGAGTAAATGGAAGACTTAACCTTTCAGGTATGTCAATTTCACATCTCTTATGAGCATTAAATTCAACTAAAGAGAAAGAAAATAACCCCCAACAAACCAGTAAATAACCAAAGTGATAAAAAGTATTCTCGATTTCTATGTAAGTCATAAAAAGGATTAAAAAGGACATAATGTCTGTATTTCGTTTGTTCCAATACCCTCAGATTTAGTCCAAATATTCACTTAAATGGTTTTATGAGGAGGAAAAAATCAGCTCTGTTTTATATCCTTTACTGCCAACTTTGAGCCTGAAGGAAAGTTTTATATCTGAGTTATAAACTCCTAAATATTGGCATTTATAATGGCAAGGTTGACAGACATTTAATTTCAACACTAGCCAGTGTCAGTATAATAATTTTGAAAAGATAATAATTTCAGTGAGGTCAAATCCAAGTTTAAAAGTGTGCCTGGATCTTGCTAGGCCACAAGCAAACATTTATCCTTAATTGCATCCTCACCCAATTTAGGACTGCCTAAAAAAAAAAAATAATATTTTGATTTTTTAATTGCATCATTATTCTTAAATATTTCCATGTCCTGACATTTTCTGGCCAAATCATAAATATCTAGTCAAATATAGCCCAAACCCTGAATATATTTTTTATGCAATCTTGACTACTTGGTTTGGGATCTCCAACTATTATTTTTTCTTCTGCTTCCTCTCTGTATAAATAGAGCATATGGTAATTTATTGAGTATTTAAGAGTTATGAAACATGCAAGTCACACACACATTTAGTCATAAAACCACTCTCTCCTTTACTACATCATGCGGCCTAATCTTATTGATATTATTGCCATTTTTCCTCTTACAGATCCTACAAAACTTTCTTGTTTGCCTCTCATTTCATCACCGTCAGGGTAGCTAGGCTGAAAAAACCTTGGGTAAGGTTAGTCTTACGCACTGTGAACCTGCCAACACAATTTGGTCTCACTTCCTGAAAGATCACTCCCTGCCCTCTTCTCGTAGAATCATAGAATACATCCGGTTGGAAGCGACCTTAAAGGTCATCTAGATCCAACCCTCCTGCCGTGGACAGGGACAGCTTCCACTAGACTCAGAGCCCCATCCAAACTGGTCTTAAACACTTCTAGGGATGGGGCAGCCACAGCTTCTCTGGGCAATCTGTTCCAGTGTCTCACCACAGCTGTGGCAAAAAAATTTCTTCCTAATATCTAATCTGAATTTGCCCTCTTTCAGTTTAAAGAGATTCCCCCTTGTCCTATCACTACATGACCTTGTAAAAAGTCCCTCTCCAGATTTGTTATAGGCCATCTTAAGGTACTGAAGGACTGTTATAACGTCTCTCTAGAACCTTCACTTCTTTAGGCTGAACAAGCTCAACTCTTTCAGCCTTTCTTCATAGCAGAGGTGCTCCAGCCCTCTGATCACCTTCATGGCCCTCCTCTGGATACACTCCAAAAGGTCCAAGACCTTCTTATGTTGGTGACCCCAGAGCTGAACTCAGTACTCCAGGTGGGTTTAATGATAACTGAAGAGAGGAGCAGAATAGCCTCCCTTGACCTGCTGGCCGTGCTCTTTTTGATGCAGTCCAGCATATGGTTGGCCTTCTGGGCCACAATCAGACAGCAAACACATCAATCATTTGACAATTCAGATAATTCCTTACCCACCGAGTGGTCCCTCTGCCAGATCTATGCTTTTCCACTTTAGAGACAAGGATGTAATGAGACACAGTGACAAATGCCTTGCACAAGTCTAGGTAGATGGTAGCTTATTTGTATATATAGACATAGGCAAAGATAATCATACCAACCGTTATAGCAAATCCCTTCTGAGTTTCTCCTTTTGTGAGCTTCCATCAACTTATTGTGTCTCTCCTTCAAAGCCACTTCAAGAGTCAGTATTGACTCTTTTTCAAATAAGTTATGGCATATCTCATCTCACTGAAGAGGTACATGTTGCTTTCCAAGTACAGGTGTCGTGTTCTGAGCACAATATATCTATTAAAGGTTCCTTGACTCAATAAGCTAAAATGCACAGTTTTATGTGAAGTTTCTCTACTTACTGCATGCTATGTTTTATATCTGCAAATAATTGAGAATTAAAGTATGCACAATGGGTCTTGATTTAAAACAAATGCGAAAAGTAATTAATTTTTATATATAGCAAACTACATGTGTATCTGACAATCTATCAACCAAGTGACTTATATCCAAAAAGTATCTTAATGGAAACCACAAAAATAATCATAAACATAAGTAAGAATACAGATTAAACCTTGCTGCCCTGAAAGTCAATCACAAAACTTCTTTTGATTTTAGTCACAAAGCCATTAATCACTGTACTTGTTAAAGAAAAAGATATTTTTCTTCTTTTATGAATAAAGTTGTTATAAAAGTTGAGCAAAAATCCTGTGTTTAACTCCTTTCTTTTTTCATGTCCACTTTGATCCATGAAACTACTTGCATTTGTTCATCCAACAGAAACAGCATTGCAGACTATTAGAAGGCATATTGGAAAATATATTGGAAGCACATAAAATAACACAAGTTGAAATTTAGAGATGGATGCAGTTTAGCTCAAAAATAAATACTCATCTCACACATGGACATAATATGTCCACAAAATAAACACTGGGTATCCCAAACTAGATCTACTTCACACAGTCAATTGCAAAATTGCCATTTATGCACCAATCATCTGAGAGCCTTTAATCAAAAGCAAACTTGAGCGATGAACAGTTCACAGCCCAAAGAACTAAAACAATGGAAGCACTTGTCATTACTGTTAATATTTTTAATCACAGAATCACAGAATCACAGAATAGTAAGGGCTGGAAAGGACCTCAAGATCATCCTTTTCCTTTTCTTCTGTTTTGAATTTCTTATGCTAGTTTGTGAACAGGTTTTGGGTTTTGGTTTGTGGGTTCGCTTTTGTGGAGGGGTTTGTTTTTTTCTTTCTTTTCGTAGAAGTTTTGTTTCAAAATCAAATCTTTTGACATAGAAGCAGATATAAAATACTCATGTTGAGGTAAGTGGAAATTTAACATGTCTTTTTTAGAAATTTTTTTTAACATTTTTTTTTAGGCCTTAAAGTTACCAGAACTACCTGCTTTTATAATCTTACTGAGTCAGTCTGGTTTGATGTTTGGAGGGAGGCTATCTGGTGTGAAAAATTAAAGTGCATATCAACTTCTTACACATCTTGTCAGCTGCATATATTTATAACAGTTAAAGTAGTGATCAAGATGATTTTTGAGATTTTTAAGTGAGTTTTTTTTTTATTGCTGTTGTATACATAATAGGGAAATTCAAGTTCTCCAATAATACGATTTAGATAGCTTAGAGTAGAGCTAGATTTCAATCAAGTCAAATGGAAACTAGAAATTATATGTTAGAATTTTATTATGCTGCATTAAACCAGTAGTAATATAATCAAACAGCAAAATAAGAGTCTGGACTAGAAGAAAGTTCACAATTAGGCTTCATATCTCCCAGAATGTTTCCACGTCTGTGGTCGGTGATTGAAAAGTTAGGTTAATTTGCTTTGACACAACCACATCCAGTGTCCATGCGATACAGGTGAACATTTCAGAAATGGAACAAATTCTTCAACGGTGCAAACCTAAAGAGTTTACATTGATAGACCTACATAAACTTCAGACACTGTAAAATTTCATTAATAAGGATATTCTTTTTAGGAAGAACTGTTTTTCTATTCATTAAATTACAAAAGCTTCCAGAATATTTAAGAAAAGATTAGACACCCAAACCATTAAAATTCTTTTAAAATTCTTTTTTTCCCTTTTTTTTTTTTTTTTCACTCTTCAGGATAGATTTGAAAGATAGTGTTGTATAATGGAACTTAAATACCAAAGAGATTATCAAATACCAGTGACAAAGATATTGACTGTGATCTCAAAAATAAGCTTCTTTTGAATAAACAGGTTAGGGAAATCAGAGGTGTACACATTTGCCTTAGATTCAGGGACAGTTAAAATACACAGTCAAGTAATTTTAAATTTCAGCACTTTTATTTTTGTAACAGAGATATTTTAAGCATAAAAATGTCTTTTGAAAGGTTTTAGGTAGCTTCTATGACACTATGAACTTGAGCAGAACATAGGCTCTCTCCATCTACAGAACAGATAGCTTTCTCAAACAATGCATATTTTTAAGATGAGAATTGACAGTAGATAGCAGAATACAATTGGTGAATGTTACTTTTATCCATAAACAATAAAGCCAATTTGATAATTTTTTTTACGCTACTAGGTGTTATGATTCTCATTTAGAAAATGTCTGCTCCACAGTTTGTTCCTGGCTTTCCTTACACCTCTTATCCATAGTCAACAGCACTTATACAAAAAAACAAACAAACCCTCCCCCCCCCCCCCAAATAAGCCAAAACAACAAAACAAACAAAAAAGAACATAAACTAAACAAAAATACCCACAAAACAAAAACCAAACAACCACAACAAGAAACAAAAATAAAATAAACCCAAAGTACAAACCAAGCAAAACCAAAGTCCCCATGTGAACAGCTCATAAGTATCTGTATGATCTTATTTACATAATACATACCTTTCAATCACTTACACATATTAGTACCTACAATTTACGCCAACAGGGATTATTCTATCTTGCAAAAATCTTGCAGGAAAGTATCTGTACTGAAAACACTAGTAAGTGTATACATGAGGACGAAGTGGTCACTTCAGTTCATAAAAGAACACAATTTCTATATCCTTACCCAGTACTGGTCAATTTCTATTTTAAAAATTTGTCACCTTTCAAGTGTACTAAACACACATTTAGGAAGGGAAAAAACTATCAGAAAATTCCTACTGAAAATAGCAATTGCATAATATAAAAGCTCTGTGATATTTGCCAACATTTCCCAAAGTGCAGGTTTTCTTCTCACTGAAAGAATTAAACCATAGACTCATAGAATAATAAAATAGTTTGGGTTGAAAAGGACCTTAGGATCATCTAGTTCTAGCACCCCTGCAATGAGCAGGGACACCTCACACTGAACCATGCCATCCAAGGCTATGTCCAGCCCCACCTTGAGCGCCGCCAGCAATGGAACATTCACAACTTCTTCGGGCAACCTGTTCCACTGCCTCACTACCCTTACAGTAAAGAACTTCTTCCCTATACCCAATCTAAACTTCCCGTTTATGTCTTAACCCATTATCCCTTGTCTTATCACTACAGTCCCTAATGAAGAGTCCCTCCCCAGCATCACTATAGGCCACCTTCAGATAGTGGAAGGCTTCATCAGGTTGGCATCAGCCCACCTCACAAGCGTGTCAAGGTCCCTCTGGAGGTATTCACTCCCTCCAATGTATCAACCAAACCACACAGCTTGGTGTCATCGGCAAACTTGCTGAGGGTACACTCAATCCCGCTGTCCAAGTCACCGACAAAGATGTTGAAGAAGACTAGTCCCAGCACCAATCCCTGAGGGACACCATTTGTTACTGATCTCCAGCTGGACATTGAGCAATTGACCACAACATTTGCATGTGGCCATCCAGCCAGTTCCTCTCCTATAGTGGGCTTAGGGTCTTCATTCTCACAGTCCATGTGTCTGCCTTCCAAGACTTGTGTGGTGTGGTCAGAGCATTTTCCGGTGAAGACTGAGGCAAAGAAGCTTTTAAGAACCTGTCCCGGGTTCAGCAGTAGCAGTCATTTTTCTCCTTCTTGGTAGCTGGTGCAGCTCTGTGTTTTTGATTTTGGGCCTGGGAACAGCACTGATGACACCAGTGTTTTCAGTTACTGCTTGGTAATGTTTTGGTTTTGACCAAGGACTTTCTGAGCCTCATTCTCTGCCAGGGAGGAGGGGAAGTCGGGAGGAAGCCTGACCCAAACTGACCAAAGAGGTTATTCCATACCACAGCACGTCGTGTCCAGGATGTAAAAATGGAGGGCAGAGGCCCGGAAGGGTGGGGGTTGCACTCCTTGGTAGGGCTGGGGATTGGTGGTGAGCTATTGTATTCTTTCCTTGTATTTGCCTTGTCATTATTATTATTGGTGGTAGCAGTAGTGATTTGTGTTATACCTTAGTTACTAAACTGTTCTTATCTCAAACTGTGGGAGTTGCATTCTTCTGATTCTCCTCCCCATCCCCCCGGGACTTGCAGAAGAAAGAGTGGCGAGTGAGTGAGAGAGCAACAGAGTGAGTTATAGAGGCTTAAACCACGACAGAACCTCAGTCTTCTCCAACTCCAGCCAATTCTCCTGAGAGATTCTGGAGAGGGCCCATGTTGTCCCTAGCCTGTCTTTTATTTGAAATGTACCTATAGAATTCCTTCCTCTTATCCTTAACATCCCTAGCCAAGCTTAATCCCTGCTGGGCCATAGTTTTCCTAACCTAGTCCCTGGCTTCCCGGGTAACATCCCTGTATTATTCCCAGGCCACCTGACCTTGCTACCATCTTTTATAAGCCTCTTTTTTCCTTAGAATTTTCCTCAGCAGCTCCTTATCCATCCAAGGAGGTCTCCTGGCCCTCCTGCTAAACTTCCTTCTAGTTGGGATGCAACACCCCTAAGCTTCTAGCAGGTGATCTTTGAATATCAACCAACAGTCTTGGGCCCCCCTGCCCTCTAGGGCTATTTCCCATGGAACCTTACTAAGCAAGTTCCTGAAGAGGCCAAAGTCTGCTCTCTCAAATTCCAGGGCAGTGAGCTTACTGCACACTCTTCTCACTGTCCTGAGGATCTCAAATTCAACCATCTCATGATCGCTGAAAGCAAGGCTACCCTGGAGCGCCACATTTCCAACCAGCCCTTCCCTGCTGGTGAGCACGAAAGGCAAGCATGACACCTCTCCTTGTTGGCTCCTCTATTACTTGCAGAAGGAAGTTGTCTTCCACACAATTGAGGAACCTCCTGGATTGCTTGTGCCAGGCCTTACCATCCCATCCGACAGATATCAGGGTGGTTGAAATCCCTCCCGTGAGAACAAGGGCCTGCGAGTGTGCGGCTGTTGCTATCTGTCTATAGAGTGCTTCATCCACAGAGTCCTCTTGATTAGGCTGTCTGTAACAGCTCCCCACAGTAATGTCTCCCATTGCTGTTCTCCCTTTAACCCTGACCCACAAACTCTCTGTTGACTGCTCATCTGTCCCCAGGCAGAGTTCCATACTCTCCAGCCTATCCCTAACAAAAATAGCAACTCCCCTCCCTGCCTGAAAGGCCTGTCTTTTCTAAAGAGCCTGTAAACTTCCATTCCAGCACTTCAGTCATAGGAGCCATCTATTATATCATACCCCCATAGACGTGCACACATCTCCAATTCCTCTTGGTTGTTTGCCATGCTACAGCCGTTTGTATAGAGACATCTAAGCTGATCTCCAAATGAAGCTGGCTCATTTGCTGGAGCAGCTGGAATATCTCTACATTGCTCCAAGCATTTATTATAGGTTCTGGCAACTGACTGGGAGTGTTGGGATGGAATGATGCTCCCCTCCTCCAACACATCTAGTTTAAAGCTTCCTTGACCAGCCTGGCAAGCCTCCTACCAAAACCTCTCTTCCCCACCGTTGTCAGACCAGCTCCATCAGCCCTTAGGAGACCTGACCTACTAAATTGAGTCCCATGTTCTTGATACCCAAACCCCTGACTATGGCATCATGATTTTATTCATTTATTAACCTGGCCAATCCTTCTCGCCTTTTTAAGTTCCTCCCCTTTATCCTGGAGAATTGATGAAAAGGCTATCTGAGCTCCAGAGCCCCTAACCACCTCTCCCAGGGCTCTGTAGTCCTTCTTTATGTTCTCTGGGCTACTGCTATCTATATCACTAGCACTCACATGGATCACTAGTAGGAGGTAATAGTCAGTGTGACTTATTAGACTAGGCAGCCTCTCCACAACATCCCTGATCCGTGCCGCTGGCAGTAACCCACCTCCCTTGAGACTGGGTCAGGCTTACAGATGGGTGCCTCTGTTCCTTTCAAAGTAGGGTCCCCTACTACTACAGCCCACCGCTCTTTCCTGGCAGCACCAGTAGTGATCTTCTTTACCAGGGCATCAGCCAGTCGTTCACGGTGAGAGTGTGTTTCCTCATTAGTCCCCTGAAGAACAGCAAAGTGGTTCTGGATGGGGACATCATATTTAAGAGGAAGTCCTTTGCTTTTAATTGCCTTCTTCCTCCATTTTTTTTTTTTTTATGTTTTCTTTTTTTTTTTTTCTTGCTATTTCCCAGCTTCCTGGGTTAATGGCCTCCTTTTTTCCTCCATGAGCTACAATGGACACTTGAGGCCCCTGCACAGTTTGGGCCTGGAGCAAGCAGTCCTACTTCCTCTCAGCTTCCCTGACATCTTTCAACCTACTGACAGCGTCCCGCAGTTCAGCCCCTGCTGCAGGAGTACCTCCACCAGGGCACACCGAGTGCAGCCCTGCCCATTGTGCACCCTCACCTCACAAGACCAGTGCAGGCACTTTCTACACCCTGAGCTCTGCGCTGCAGCCTCCTTTCTCATCAGTTCTGTCTTGGTGCCTATGCTGGCCACTGCCAATGCAGCCAGAGCAGAGCTCTCAGACTGGGCCCTGGTCATATGGCGAGTGCTCGTTATCCTGTTCTCTTGCCCTCGCGAACTGCCTCGATCTGCTCTGTTTGCCTTGCTCCTGGTCACTTGTGCTTCCTGGGGCAGGTTTTTAACCAGTCAGGACTGGTGCCATCCCTCCTGGCACCCCCCACTGTGAGTCAGCTGCTCACGTCAGCTGAGCTGCTATCTCCTGGGCAAGTCCTGTAGAGGATTTGAGGCTCCCTCGGTGGCTCTCACCATTCTGATTTGAGGCTCCTGGATGCTGAGCTTCCCCCCACTCAGGTGTTGAAGGCGTCTTCTCTCGAGCTACTCACCTCAGCAATTCAATTAAATATCAACTTCAATCTAGAAATTCTTCAAAAGCATCAACTGTTTGTTTGCACTGTCTCCATACCAGCTGTTAATACCTAAATAACTTCTTAAACCACATACAGCATCTCATCTCTGAGCATATAGCCCTCAGATTCACTCTAAAATCCTGACATGAGGCTGTAGTGAGGTGAGGGCCAGTCTCTTTTCCCAAGTAACAAGCAATAGGACAAGAGGTAATGGCCTCAAGCTGCACCAGGGGAGGCTTAGGGAGGGGAGGTTTAGATTGGATATTAGGAAAAATTTCTTCACAGAGAGGTTGATTGCACATTGAAACAGGTTTCCCAGGGAAATGGTGGAATCACTATCCCTGGAAGAGTTCAGAAAATATGTAGATGGGGCCCTCAGTGTCATGGTTTAGTGGTGAACTTGGCAATTCTGTGGTAAAGGTTAGACTTGATGGTCCTAAAGGTCTTTTCCAACCTAGCCGACTCTATAATTCTATGATTATTTTCATGTGATTTTAATACAGTCCTTTTGTGACACAGAATGCTAAGTTTGATCCAATCAATGTAACTTAAAATGACATGGAATATTTATGGATTTTATTTATTTATTTTATAAATAGAAAGTGACAGTGATTTGGAAGGACAAAAATGTCTCTAAGATATTCAAGTTCAGACAAATGTCATGTAATTGCAGCAGAATAGTTTCTATAGCCGGTGTCATTTCAAAGATTAATATTAACAGGGCTCCAGCTACTTTAACAAGGCCAGCGGGATTGAGTGCAAATTCTGAAAGTTTGCTGATGACAGACTACTCTGGAGGGATGCCATCCAGAGGGACCTTGGCAGGCTCGAGAGGTGGGCCCTTGCAAACATGAATTTCAGTAAGCCTAAGTGCAATGTCCTACATGTAGGTCAAGGCAATCCCAAGCACAAATTCAGGTTGGGTGGAGAACGGATTGAGAGAAGCCCTGAGGAGAAAGACTTGGTATTGCTGGTTGATTCAAAGCTCATGAGCCAGCAGTATGAGCTTGTAATCCAGAAAGCCAGCCATATGCTGGGCTGCATCAAAAGGAGCATGACCAGAAGATAGAGGGAGGTGGTTCATCCCCTCTATTTCATTCTGGTGAGACAACAGCTGGAATATTGTGTCCAGCTATGGGGCTGCAAACATAAGAACAACATGGTAGATTTAGGTTAGGAAGAAGTTCCTGTGAGGGTGGTGAGGCACTAGTACAGGTTGCCCAGAGAAGCTGGGGGTGGGGGGGGATGGGGGGGAAGCTGTGGATGCCCCAACTCTGCAAGGTCAGGTTGGGTGGGACTTTGGGTAATGTGTTCTAGCAAAAGGTACTCCTGCCTATGGTAGGGGGGATTGAACTAGATGAACTTTAAGGTCAGTTTCAACTCAAACAGTTCTATTGTCCCCTTCTATGGTTTTGTGATTACCATGGATTGTAGCTCAATTGGAGTCAATGGATCTTAAACACATTATACAAGCATCGAAGTTCACCCGCTTTGTTTTTTCATTTCTTTGACAAAAAAAAAAAAAACCTTCAAGTTAAAGGAAAAAGAAACTTGTCAGTAATTTATTAAAAAAAACAAAAACAACAAAAAAAAACAACAGCAAAAAAAGCCCCCACAATGTCGGCAAACAACAAAACCCAAACTTATTTAGTTCTCTTGAGTGTAAAATACCTTTAAGGCCCACTTTAAAGCATGTTTGATAGCTTTAAAGTGAACATGAAATTCATGTATGTATTTTGCTTTAAAGCAGACATATAACTTCCTTACTGAATTGGAGTCAAAATAATGAAGTGCATATTTCAAGCAAGGATATGATCATTGTTTTCTAACACATAAAAGGTGCTTTATACATTATGCTTTGTAGACCCAACAGGGTTTTTCTTTTAAATAAAAGACTTTCTCTTTTTCCTTTTTTTTTAAAAAACTTGTATGATGTCATAGCTGAAAGCAATTAGTCTATGAAGTTTTAGCTCTGAAATTTAAACAAATACGGTAATGAAACGAATATGTTCAGTGTAGGTGTGCTGAATCAGATCTTAGTTGCTGCATCTGATCTTAGTTGAGCTCATACTGCAATAGCAAGACCCCTATTACACTCAGCTATAATTGATGTTGTTAGTCTACATTTGTTGTCTATCAACAATTTAATTCGGCAGTCTAAAAAAGTCTTTACGTAATAAAAGACAGGCAAAAAAATGCAATCTTGGGTCAATAGATAACTAGCTGAGGATAAACATTAAAGAAAACAGGCTTTTTCATCTTTTCCTAGGACTGTATTACATGGGTTCATATTTGGGATTATTTTTATTTATAACAGATTGTAAATCCTCATGAGATTTGAGAAGCCAAAAATTTGCACTTCCCACAGCTGCCATCTTCCACACTATTAGTTATTTCAAATAATTAATATAATATTTATATTATGGTAAATTTATTACCATGTCTTTATAGAAAATCAGGTTTGAAGCCAATTTTATTAAGCTTATGATAAAGCAGTTAAAAGGTATAAAAATATATTAACTTGTCTGATACGTAAGGGAAATTTATGCAGCCACAAGCTGTCTGTAATAAATGTTAATTGACTGCAATTTATATTTCTGGTCTTCTTCCCAGAGACTCCTAGATGACTTGAAGAGAGACAGAATACTGTAAGAATTCCTAGTCCCTAAAAGCTTAAAGAGAAATTGCGCAGCTTTATGTACTTTAAAGAGGGACTAAGGCAAAGAGGGAAAGGAAACAAACAAAATGAAACATAAGAAATGTATTATTTATGTTTACAGAATTTATTAAAAACCTTTTTGTGCTTGAATTTGAAATATATGCATATCTTCATCTTTTTAAAGTGATGAGAATGTATTTTTTTTTTACTGTGCTGCTAATGTAGGGTTGGATGCAACATTTTCTGAAAGTGAAGGGCTGTATATCAAATGGCTACCCATTGTTATTATTTCAAATTATATAAAGTATTCATATACAGTATTGCAGATTATTTTAAACTCAATTTAGTCAAAGTCAAATGTCAAAATGTCCTCCTTGGTGTACAGTCCTTGGTATCTGTGATAGGCTGGAGATACCTGACATGACGAAGTACCTAGTTCATCTCACACTCATACACTCTCTTTCGCATCCACAACTGTAGAATAACACCAGTGATGATGGAATCACATATATCATAGAATCATAGAATGATTTGGGGTAGATGGGACCTTAAACATTGTCTAGTCCCAACCCCCTTGCCATAGCCATATAATCACGTCATACTCTTCCTTTTCTTCCTTTTCAGGAAAGGAAGAAAGAGTTCTTCCTTTTCAGCGGTAATTTACTCACTTTCCCCTATAACTTTATTTTTTTTCATTTAACTGATGCTATGTATTTTAGAGTTTCTTTGTCAAACCTAGTTTTTTATGCCAATAGTGGGGCTTGGAACTAGATGATCTTAAGGTCCTTTCCAACCCAAACTATTCTATGATTCTACAATTCTGCATCTCAAGGTCCTCAAACTTTTAAAAGGAAAACAAATGATATAAATAATAGTAATCCGATCTTATCAAAACTCTTGGGTTTCTTTGGGGTTTTTGTTTATTTGTTTGTTTTAAGATTTTCATAAGGATTACCACTCTAAAGCAACATGATCAATTATATTTATTGCATAGTGAAACTAAATGTTACCTTTACCTTTTCTCATTTTGTATCTGTAGATTTCTTGACAGCAACTATAATTTTATCTACCTCATATAAATTTTATTTTCTTTTTAAATGCAAGTGAAAAGTACAGTACCTCACTGCAAATTTAGCAGTGAGGTCTCTGCTTCTCTTTGTTCGCACACATTGTATTGAAGAGTAAGTTCAGACTTGCACTTGATACCAACAGTCATCAAAAAAAAAACCAAAAATCTACTACGTTTCATTATCTGTACAAAGAACATCCATGAGATGTTCTCTTTCATAAAACCTGGGAGAACAGTACACATGAAAAAGGTCATCAGGGATGAGGTGCAGATTCCCAGGGGAAACAATCATAAGAAACAGCAGTCCTCATGTGCTTATTCTGGGATGCTAACAGGTGCTGGTTCCAGGCACACGGGTCAGGTAACCAAAATCTTTCTGCCAAAAGTTAGGTGGGTGTAACATCCCCAGAGGAGGATCTGGTGGAAAACAAGAAGTCTGTTGGTTTTGTCATCAGGAAACAGCTGAAAACAAAGATCTGCATGAAATGCCAACTTTGCCCAAGGGGTAGACATGGTGCTATTAGCATTAATTTCACTCACTTGATTTTTTTTTTTTTTTTTGAGTAACAAAAACCTGTCAGCTCATGTAGTTTACATTTGCCCAGTGCAGCAGTGAGAAAGTCCCCACCATGCCCATAGCCTATCATGAGGTCCCTGTTCTCCTGGGTTGTGGCAGGATTATCATGTAAGGGACTTTTTTCAGGTTGGGATGGCTGACCTCTTACCTGTCATCGTTACAAGGCCTCTCCCTGCAGCTGCAGAGAGAATGGATTAAGAGCAGGGCTGAGAAGGACTTGGGGGGTTGCTTGATGAGGAGCTCAGCATTACCACTCAATGTAGCCCAGAAGACCAGCTGTATCCTGGGCTGCATCAAAAGGCCAGCAGGTCAAGGGAGGCGATTCTCCCCTTTTACTCTACTCTCATGAGACCCCACCTGGAGTATAGCATTCAGCTCTGGGGCCGCCAACATAAGAAGGACTTGGACCAGTTGAAGCATATCCAGAGGAGGGCCATGAAGATGATCAGAGGGCTGGAGCACCCCTGCTATGAAGAAAGGCTGAAAGAGTTGGGCTTGTTCAGCCTAAAGAAGAGAAGGCACTATGGATACCTTAAAGCAGCCTTCTAGTACCTAAAGGAAGCCAATAGGAAATCTGGAGAGGGACTTTTTACAAGGTCATGTAGTGATAGGACAAGGGGGAATGTCTTTAAACTGAAATAGGGGAGATTTAGATTAGATATCAGGAAGAAACTTTTTGCTACAAGTGTGTTGAGACTCTGGCATGGGCTGCCCAGAGAACCCCAACCTGGAAGTGTTCAAGGCCAGGTTGCATGGGGTTTTGAGCACTGGTTTAGTGGCAGGGGCTTGGAACTTTAGGTCTTTAATCTAAATCTGTATGGTCTCTTCCAGCACAAATCATTTTATGATTCTGTGATTTTCCCTTGTCGATAGCCAGCCTAAGCAACCTTCACGACCTTATTGGAAGGTCAAATCCTCTTTCGGAATGAACAGTTTGAGTGTTATGCTCACACACAGTGTTTGAGCTCTCTCTCATTTGTAGTTACTCAAATCATGCTACCAAGAGGAGTCCCTGCAGATTCCTGAAAGTTCATTTTTCAGAACTGATGTAAAATTCAGTTGTTTCTTTACAATTAAACAAAGAAACAGAGGCAACTAGTCTTCAGTTCCTATTAGTCATGCTACTTTGGTAGTAATGTAATCTGAGGTTAACTCCCTTCTTACACTGACAGTTTTAACATCCATCTCTTTTATCTTATGAAAGAATGGTTGATCTGCTCCTTATGTGCTATTTGGTTTGTAGCTGTGAGGGTAAAAGACAAATTATCTGGATGTTAAATTTGTCCCTCTCTGTAGAGAAGAATGAGAGAAGAATTCGAAAAAAAGAAAGAGAAAGAGAAAACAAACAAATATAAGCATGGGCTTGACAAATCAAGATAATTATGGCCTTTGCTTTAGAGAGGGAGCAGTTTGTAGAACCTGTAGTTCAAGGTACCATCCATCGCAACTGGTCGCTTATCCTCCAAGGTGGTCAAGAGCAGCATATACAGTCAGGGGCTGTTTGAGCTCTCCTGGAAGCTTAGCAGGTGTCCTAGGAAATGCAGGATGACTCTCAGACCTTCTAGTAAGAAACCACTCATTATACACTTAAGGTGCACAGCAGAAGATCTAAGTTGAAGTTAATGAGATTTCATCTCAATGTAAGCTCCAAAACTGCATTGTTCTTCCTAAAATGATAAGTTGAAAAGGGAGGTCCCAAGAGAGAAATTTTGGAAAGCAAAGATTGAAAAAAAATCAAGAAACCCCAACCCAACGTATGAACATACAAGCCTCTGAGTGGAAAAACTTAAATGTTTTATAATTCAGACAGGAATTCTTTTACTTGTTTAACTTGCCAGCTGAATTTTAGGTTTTGTCTCATACACTGTGACGTGTTTCTGAAGTGTGAATGGACTAACTCTGCTCCTAGCATGTGTTGTCCTATTATTAGAGATCATATATACTTACATTTTTCTAAAGAGCAATGAGAAATCATGGCAGTTTCTGCCAACTTTCTTAAGATTCCAGTCTAGCAATTAAATATAAAGACTCATGTTCAACACAACAGTGACAATTGTTTTAGAGACTCTGGTAAAATGTGTCACAGGGAGGTTGCTCCCAGAATCATTAAACATGAATCATCCCTGGGTGACTACTCAAAGGTAATTAGTGGAATGTAATTAACATCTCATTATAATATACCATATAAAAAATCTTGGCCGGCTTTTGTTATATTCTAGCCAAAATATGGTAGGAAGTGCCCTGAATCTTAAAGACCCTCTTCTTTTGGCCAAATGAAACGCATTCTAGCCTTCAGAAATGTGCTTGTTTTCCTGTTGTTATCTGAAGAATCAACGGGTGATAGCAAGAATCCAAAGTGGTTAAATAAATAATTGCTAGAGTATAGCAATAAGCACAGCCCTAGCAGTGAGAGGGTGACATGAAGTCAGCCAGCGAAATGGAGACACACCCCACTGCAGATATCACTGCGGAGACAGACCAGAGTTATATGACTGGCTGGCTAAGGGAAGTCCTTTCTGTGAGGCAACTTGATAGGCAGTGTGACATACACTAAAAATAAAATCAACCTAGTGTGTGCCAAATTGTTTACCATTAAATAAGATTATTTGATGGATTTGTGCAATTTTATCTAATAAACCAACCATGCTGTTGACTTCTCACCTTGCTGAGACAGGCTGAAGGAACAGGCAATCAATTTGAAGGTAGCTTAGAAGAAACGGAAGACGCAAGAAAATAGACATGGTGGATAACAATGAGAAAAAGGAAAATATCATAATAAATAAACCAAATTGTATAATTATTTCCATTAAAATTCAGTCTTAAAGAACACCGTTTAATAAATGATCTCTGCTTTATATATCCATAGGAAAATAAATATCATCCTGCTAAAATGAAAATATTCATATATTCTCAGATAATGAAGAACTGCAATTCAATTAAAATGAAAATATTTTCCCACAAACATCCATTTAACTGTATGCATGCCTATCTCCCCATTTCTAGAATCTGGCTTTGGTCATGAGTTGTCATTGCTTCTGGCTTGAGGATTTTGTTTCATTTTGGGGGGGAATATGGGAGGTGTGGGGTGTATATGTGTGTAACAGATTTCATTTGTTGCAAGTAACAACACTGAAAAAAATGTGGTATCACAAGAACATCAACGTTTAAATTATATAGTTATGAAATCGACATCATGCATACTCTATATTTTATATAATTATAAATTTTAACTTGTATAATTTGGTAAAAGTGTTAATTTTATTATGAATTTATGAACCTATGAACCAGCATAAATCTAGAGTTTGTACACCAATAGCTTAGTTCCTTCTTTTTGAATATAAAAGAGACGTCTTCTCTTAAATGAGAGTTAGCAGAATTAGTGCCAAATCTCATATAGTCTTTTTCTAGATTAAAATCATAATACAAAAAAAATATTTTTATACCATCTTTTTCCTTTTGATTTGTTTACAAGTTTAAGAATGTTACTAAGCAATTTCATGAAGCATTATAAAAAGGGGCGTTTTGCATAACTTCAATTTCCTAAATATAAGAAAGGGCAATTGTTATGAAAAATAAAGCAACACTGACTGTTTTGTTGTATTTTAAATTGAATATATTTAACCGCATTTAATTTGCACAGTTAAAACAGGTTCTGCTTATTGCAATAATGTGTAACAGGCTGTGCAACATACTTCAATCATACCATGTATATGTAATTAAATCAGCTTGAGCATTTAAGCTCAAATTAAAGCTATTTGCTTTCAAAAGTAAGTTTGTCTCTGTCTGATAGTAAGATGCAACACAAATCTTACAAAATGTTATTTCCTGAATTGTTTTCCCAATATCTTGTTTTCAGATTACACTTTTTTGTTTCTTTTTTCTTTTTCTTTTTGAAGCTAGTATCTTCCTAAACTACCAGTAAGGCACAAAATAAATAAGCATGTGTGCATCTTTACGATTATTAGACATGACCACCTGTTCTGTTTCTCATTGTCCACTCAAAAACAAACTTAAGGTGTAACACAAAAGACATTAGAAAGATCATGATGTTGCTACAGATATACTATAGGTATTATTCATGATGCATAAACTATTATTAGATAAGCATGTAGCTTATATATGTCAAGGTCTTATTTTGGAAAACTTGTATGATACATGAAAAATCAAGGAAATTACTTTTCTCCATTTGCCATGTCCCTTTTGCTCATAAAAGATTTATTTATTTTACTTTGTTCACTGGAAATTATTCTCAAACATAGAAACTGTCATGGACTTTGTGGCCTAAAAGTCTATACTACCACAACAATGGAAATAGAATTTCAAAATCATTTTAAGATTTTGCAGGAACTCTAGTGCCATGTATTTTACTGACAATCCAATGAGAAAAATAACTGTTCTCTTAGTCCTTAGTCCAGTGCTTCCATTCCAAATCTGAGCTTGCTAGACTGGAAAGTCTTTTTGGACATGTTTTAACAACCTGATGAAAATTGAAATATAATTTCTTCATGCATGGTCAAATTAAGTTTGAAGTGGTTCTTCTTGAAAAGTACAAGTAAGGTCAAGCCTGACAGTTGCCAGCACTGAGAGAAGTTAACTCTGGTCTGAACCCTTAAGAGTTATCTAGCCATCCAGCTTTGGAGAGTATCCTCTGCTGAGGACCAGCTATTTCTGTATCTGGGTAGTGGAGTGGGATGCTAGAGATACCAAAGGAAAGAATATATACTTCTATGGGTAGCTGTCTCTAGAAGACTCACAGAGAGGATAAATGAAGACTACATGGCTGAAGAAGGAGCTTATAACATATCTTAGCATCTAAGAGACAGCACATCATGGGCCTGCTTGTTTTGTATTACGAAGATTTTAAATAGTTAGCATTTTTTGGAAATAATGTAAAAGTCTTTTCTCAATGGGTGCTGCAATTTCCATGTCTAGCTTTCATTACTTCTTTATATGGAATTTCAAACAGCTCACAAAATTTCTTCCTTTGGTTTAGTAAAGAATGCCCATGTGCAGTTAGTTTCTTCTGTGGTGAACTTGAATTAGTCTTGTAAATGTTTTTATTTTTTTTAACTTAGGGTTTAGTGCAAATGAAAAATAAATAGCAGTTTTCCAACTGCACATATTAGATATGCTCTGACATAATAGCATTAGCCTGGAAAATAATGTGATTAACATTACATAATGTCAGTATGTTTAAAGAATGTGGCTCCAAGCTCCTGTGATTTTTCATTATTAACGTTCTGGTAAAATAATTGTGCCTGATAGCAACTACTTCTCTATTCAGCAAATGTTTTTCTGTGGTGGCTGAGATGAATTTCTCATAAATAGAGTAGCACATCACTATGAACCAACTATAACCCGAGCTGCTGCGAGCTGTTTGTTAATGCTACAATGCCTGTAGGAGAATTAAAAGCCTCTGACAAGATTCTTCTTTGAGGACTTAAATACTAATTTTTCTCACAGAATGACACTGGAATCTGGCAGAAACTGTCACTCAATTCTTTGACCTTTTTGGAGAGTTAAGTTAGGAGACAAATTTCGATGATGCTACCATCTCTATCTTCCTGAAAACATTGAAAATCACCTCAGCTCTGAAATCCAGACTAAAGTCAGAAAAAGAAGAAAATACTAAAGTTTCTCTTTGAACAGTTCAGGTGAAATTCTCTGCAGACACAATATCAACCATGCTGCATTTTCTGAGGGTGATGCTATATGTGTTCAATATTCAGTTTAAGCTGTATCTTGAGTCCTGTAACATCTAAGAGTGCTCAGTCCTAGGTGTAAGTAAACAGGAGAATGATGTACCTCAGCTTTAAACTTCCGAAATCAAAAAGGTTAATTTTAGTAGAAATTCCACAATACTCTCTCCTTCCCCGGTTTTTTTATAAAATATAAATTGTCCCATATCTAAACATATTCCATGTGGTCTGGAATGATAGGCAATTAAAACAGTCTCATGAAAAACCCACTAACATGTTTGTAACAAAGATGCAGATAGACGCATCAAGCTAAATGGAGACTGAATCTTTGTTTAAATACAGATGTGGCTGAGAATGATAGAAGCTTGTAATCACAAAATTGATAACCATTATCTTCATTTCACTCTATTGCATTGCTGAGTTTCTGTTTGGTTGGTTTTTATCTTTCTTTTTATTTTGTGGTTTTTTGTTTTTTTTTTTTTTTTTTTTTTTTTGCGTGTGTATGTGTGGGGTTTTTTTGTTGTTTGTTTTTTTTTTTTTTTTTTTATTTGGAATTAGCTCTTTAAACATATTTTAACATATTTTAAGAAAAATTCCAGTCCTTTCATAACTGAACACCATCTTTTAGTCAAATAAAGCCATTTACTGGGTTTACTGAGAACACATGCATGCTTTTTAGAAAAACAACTGGTTAAAAAATAAGCTGCTACTTTTTTAAAAAATGTTCTGCCAGTGCTTAAGGGAGAGATAGAAACATTAAGTTATCTAATTAAAATGGTTAGCTATCTTGAAAAATTATGTCTATATTACCAAACACCATGCTAAAAAAGCTTCAAAAGGCAAAAGTATTCTATACTACTGGAAAACAAAGAAACAAACAAACTACAAATTCCAGTAGTCTATTTTAAAAACTGCCATAAATTCTGTAAATTAGGATGCAGAAGCCTGAAAGTCAAACTAGCGTAATGAATTTCATAAAATCAAATAGTTGAGAAACATTGACTTTTTGTTACTTCACAAATCTTTAAGAGTAGCTTGGAATATTTGAGATTGTTTTCCAAGAAAAAAAAAAAAAAAAAAGCCCTCGAAGTTATCGAAGTGACTCTGCTTAGAGCTTAGTAGCTGTGCACCTTGGATTTTCTGAACCTCACTGGAATTGGGGTTTGTCTTCTAATAAACAGAAACCAAGACACAATGAATTGAATCATTCTCCAAGTGTCATTTAATAATCAGCACTGTCATTATTATTTGTCTATGGTTTTCGTGCCATTATTATTTGTCTTTGTTTCTGCCGTGTGCTTTGAAGGAAAAGAAAAAAAAAAGTGTCTTTTTGCCTACATTAATTCACCTTTGAGCAAAACATGTAAAAATTAAGTGCTTTAGTCAAATTCAACAGAAAGGCATGAATACAAGAGTGGCATGTGTCCTGGGTTCAGCAGTGGCAGACGTTTTTCTCTTTCTTAGTAGCTGGTGGAGTGCTGTGTTTTTGACTTTCTGCCTGGGAACAGCACTGGTAACACCAATGTTTTCAGTTGCTGCTCAGTAATGTTTGCTCTGACCAAGGACTTTCTGAGCCTCATGCTCTGCAGGGAGGAGGGGAAGCCGGGAGGAAGCAGAGACAGGGCAGCTGACCCAAACCAGCCAAAGAGGTATTCCATGCCACAGCATGTCATGCCCACTATATAAACTGGGGGCAGTCACCCGGAAGGGTTAGATCACTGCTTGGGTCAGGCTAGGTATCAGTCGGTGGGTGGTGAGTTGTTTTATTCTCTTCCCTTGTTATTTCCCTTATCATTATTATTACTGTTGGAAGCAGTAGTGGTTTGTGTTATACCTAAGTTACTGGCCTGTCCTTGCCTCAGCCCGTGGGAGTTACATTCTTTCAATTCCCCTCTCCATCCCTCTGGAAGTGGGGGTGGGAGAGGAAGCAGGGAAGAGTGAGAGGGCGACTGCATGGCTGACTGGGCTTTCATCACGACAGTTTTTTATGGCACCCAACTTCGGCCAAGTGGACTACTCTAGAGAAAGCATCCAGTCTCCGAGGGAGTCAGCCATTGTAGAGATGATCTATTACATCAAGCTGAATGACAGGGATGTACTCAGAGATTCAGATGAAGATGAATGTACGCAACCCATGTGGTGGAAATTTACATGGAATGCACCGTCTTCATATGCCCATTCATTGGCAACAGTAACCTGGAATAGCATAGTACCACTAACAGTGGATGAAATGATTCATAAACTCCGAGAGTTTGAAGACAATCTCACCCCTTCCACCATTTCAGCTGTGGAAAAACTGTCCCAGGACCTCAGACAATTGAGAGACAATCTATCTGATCTATCCACCTCCTCACGTGTACCAGCACACGTCTCAGCTATTAACCAAAGGTGTCCTACTGCTCGAGAGGGAAGATAGAGAAGGTATACGCCATGGACCACCCTATGGTTTTACCTGTGGGATCACGGAGAAGACACGACAAAGTGGGATGGAAAACCTACCTCAGCTCTGGAAGAACAAGTGTGTGAATTGAAGAGGAGAACAAGGGTCAAGGATGATCAACCCATGAAAACTGTGGCTTCAGTCTCTGGTGAGCAGGTTCCCAGATAGAGTGGAAGAGCTGATTACTCCAGCTCCTGTGATAAAGAAGACTAATCCTTTTCTACAAGACTTAAGCGTCCAACATTGTGATGATTATTATAAGGGCCCTGCCTCCAGCCATTTGGAGGTAAGGGACTATCAGATTTACTGGACTGTGTGGATCGGATGGCCTGGCACATCAGTCCCACAGAAATATAAGGCTCTAGTAGATGCTGGTGCACAGTGTACCCTGATGCCATCAAGCTGTCAAGTGGTGGAACCCATTTCTATTTCTGGAGTGACAGGAGGATCCCAAGAGTTAAGTGTACTGGAGGTTGAAATCAGCCTGACTAGGAGGAAATGGCAAAAGCAACCCCCTGTGACTGGCCTAAAGGCTCCACGCATCCTTGGCATAGACTACCTCAAGAGAGGGTACTTCAAAGATCCAAAAGGGTACTGATGGGCTTTTGACATTGCTCCTTTGGAGAAAGAAGAAATTGAGCTGCTGTCCACCATGCCTGGTCTCTCAGAGGATCCTTCTGTTGTGCGGTTGCTGAAGGTCGAAGAAAACAAGACCACAGCAGTGCACCCGCAGCAATATCACACCAATCAAGACTCCCTGATTCCCATCCATAAGCTGATATGTAGACTAGAGAGACAAGGAGTGATCAGTAGGACCCGCTCACCCTTTAATAGCCCCATATGGCCAGTGTGAAAGTCTAACGGAGAGTGGAGACTAATGGTAGACTATCGTGTCCTGAATGAAGTCACACCACCCTTGAGTGCTGCCGTACTGGACATGCTAGAGCTTCACTATGAACCGGAGTCAAGGGCAGCCAAGTGGTATGCCACAATTGATATTGCCAATGCATTTTTCTCAATTCCTCTGGCAGCAGAGTGCAGGACACTGTTGACTTTTACTTGGAAGGGCGTCCAGTACACTTGGAACTGACTGCCAAGGGGTGGAAACACAGTTCTACCATCTGCCATAGATTGATTCAGACTGCACTGGAACACGGGTAAGCTCCAGAACACTTACAATGCATTGATGACAATATCTGTGCGGCGATAGAGCAGAAGAAGTTTTTGAGAAAGGGAGCAAAATAATCCAAATCCTGCTGAAAGCCGGTTTTGCCATAAAAAGGAGGAAGGTCAAGGAACCTGCACAGGAGATTCAATTTTTGGCAATAAAATGGCAAGATGGATGTCGCCAGATCCCCACAGATGTGATCAACAAGATAACAGCAATGTTGCCACCAACTCATAAGAAAGAAACAGAAGCTTGTTTGGGTGTTGCGGGGTTCTGGAGGATGCACATCCTGAATTACAGTTTGATTGTAAGCATTCTCTATCATGTGACCCAGAAGAAGAATGATTTAAAATGGGGCCCTGAGCAACAACAAGCCTTTGAACAAATTAAATGAGAGATAGTTCATGCAGTAGTCATTGGACTATTCCAGACCGAGCCAGATTTAAAAAATGCACTGTACACCACAGGTGGGGTGAATGATCCTACCCGGAGCCTCTGGCAGAAAGCTCCCGGTGAGACTTAAGGTTGACCCCTCAGTTTTTATAGTTGGGGATAGAGAAGATCTGAGGCCAGCTATAATTCAACTGAAGAGGAGATGCTGGCAGCCTGTGCAGGGGCTCGAGCTGCTTTGGAAGTGATTGGCACTGAAGCACAGCTCTTCCTGGCACCCTGGTTGCCTGTGCTGGGCTGGATGTTCAATGACAGGTTCTCCTCTACCCATCATGCAACCTATGCAGCGTGGAGTAAGTGGGCTTACTAATTACACAATGAGCTCCAATAGCTATTCTCAATCGTCCAGGAATTCTAGTAGTCATCATGGACTGGGCAGAGGCCAAAGATTTTGGAATGTCACCAGAGGAGGAGGTGATGAGTGCTGAAGAGGCATCACTGTATAATAAACTCAGAAAGTGAAAAGCAATATGCCTTGTTTACAGATGGGTCCTGCTATATTGCGGGAAAGCATCATAGATGGAAGGCAGCTGTATGGAGTCCTCAAAGACAAGTTGCAGAAACTGCTGAAGGAGAGGGTGAATCGAGTCAGTTTGCCAAGATGAAAGCCATCCAGCTGGCCTTGAACATTGCTGAACGAGAAAAGTGGCCAGTACTTTATCTCTATACTGACTCATGGATGGTGGCAAATGCCCAGTGGGGGTGGTTGCAGCAATGGAAGCAGAGCTACTGGCAACACAGAGGTAAACCTGTCTGGGCTCCTGCACTGTGGCAAGATATTGCTGCCCGGGTGCAGTACCTGGTGGTGAAGGTTTGTCATGTAGATGCTCATGTACCCAAGATTCAGGCCACTGAGGAACACCAGAACAACCAACAAGTGGATAAAGCTGCTAAGATTGAAATGGCTCAGATTTATTTAGATTGGCAGCATAAGTGTGAATTATTTTTGGCCCGGTGGGCCCATGGCACTTCAGGCCATCAGGGCAGAGATACAACATACAGATGGGCTCGTGATTGAGGGGTGGGCTTAAGAATGGACACTCTTGCCCAGGTTATTCATGAGTGTGTATGTATTCTCTTCCCTTTTTATTTCCCTTATCATTATTATTATTGGTGGTAGCAGTAGTGGTTTGTGTTATACCTCAGTTACTGTACTGTTCTTATCTCAACCTGTGGGAGTTGCATTCTTTTGATTCTCCTCCCCATACCTCTGGGAGCAAGGGGGAGGAAGGGGGGGGAGTGAGAGGTTGACTGCATGGCTGACTGGGTTTAAACCATGACAGCATGTCCGCATTCTCGTGCTCAGAAGAAGAGATGAATTGTTGCATAAATCTACAGAGCATTTTCATCTGGAATTGTAAATTTTTGTCAGATTATTTGCTGATATGCAATATTTTCTAGAATTTAAAAGAACTTGTTATCTAAGTGGGAATATATATCAATTTATGTTTTGGTAAATACATAGTATTTTGCTTTCCTAATTAAATAATCTTAGAGTTATTTGCTATTATTGGGGTGCAGTAAGCAGGAAATGAACAAAACAAAATTAAGAGCAGAAATTGTGCATAATTTAGAACTCCTTTTCTCAAGCGCCATCTTTCTGTTTCATTTTCTTCTGACTCTTTTTTAGAAGGTATTGGAGCAATAATGAATTGTACTGTTCTAGTGTTGTTCCAGGTGGTGAATGGAGCTCAATATAAACAATAAATAACAGTTGTTTTTGCTAACATTCACTGCTAACTAACAGTGCCTTTTAGGAAACAATTTAATATATATTTTCCTTTTATTTCTTTCCCCCGCCTTTATCTATTTTGCAACCCTAGCACTGACCCGATTGCCAGTGTACAAAAAAAACCAGCTCCCAATTAGTCCACTGTTAGTTGTTCAAGTACATTTCTTTTAAAATATTTTACAAATTGTAGCAAAAATAGGCAATAGTGTCACCTAATAATTTGGTCTTAAACAAAAATGACAGTCCTGAATGAATCAGGGAATCTGTGAATCTTCCAAATCAGTTTTCAGCATGTGTCATGCTCCAACTACAAATCTCCTCAGCAACTTGTGTTCTGCCAGAAGTAGCTGGGTGAAGGCTTTTATCCAGTTTAGTAGTACTACTTCTAGTACAATCTGGACTCCCTGCATCTTTTCTGTAAGATTTGCATGCCTACTAAGGATTTATTTACTACAGTATAATAAAACCTTTAGCAACAAAAGTACGAATCCTGAACCCAGTCAAGTTACTTACAAAAGGTTGTTTTCCTAGTGCAGGGTAAGGTCAGGACCTATGGACTGCTGTGGTTACTTTTGCATTTCCAAGAAAACTAAATTTAAACTCTTCTATAGTTTTCCAGTGAACCGATCACTAGAGAGAGTTGTATAACTTCGAGTTCAAAAAAAGCAGGTGAAAGCTGGTAGTACTCAGATTAATTTGAAAGGAAAGCTCAGGACCCCTCCTGCCCCCCCCCCCCCCCCCAAAAAAAAAAACAAAACAGAACAAACAAACAAAAAAAAAAAAAGATCCAAAACCCTCAAGGGATGAACAGCTGTATGATCCAAAACTGAAATAAAGACTTTCATTAAATCTTATGAGTCTGTATAAAAACCTGATGAATCGAGCAGCTCTAACACACCCAACAACTTCCAGATGCCTAAAAAGACTTTCTTTTGCGGCAAAAAAAGAAAAAAAAATCACTTCACAGCCGTGTATCTTACATTAGAGACAATGCTAACAGTTGGGATACAATAAAATGCTGATAAATAAAGGGTGTATGTGTTATCACATCTAACTAATAGTGTGAATAGTCCAACTACAAGAGAGAAAATACCTGACAGCTTCGCTCCACTGAGCATTACTGCCCATCACTACTTCACCAGCAGCAGACTAAAGGGCAAGAAAATTTTCGTTCTGCATACAATGCGCCTTGGGAAAAGCACAGTCCTATTAATTTACTGGTGGCAGTGAGAGAACAGTTGTCAAAGAGCCTGGAAGCAGACCAACAGACTGTGGACTTAATTGTGCCAGGCAACAGAGCCAACATCTGAAAGCTGTGAAAGATGGCAATTTTTCACACTTTACCTTCCCCCATCTTTTTTTTTTTCTGATAGCTAGACTTAACCAATTCAATTCAAAATATTAAATATAGAAACTAGCCATGTGTTTTTTCCAAATGCAAAACAAATTGTTGTGAGGACAACTAGAATTAAGTCACTCTATAGTAACTTTGATGTTAGGATTCACTGTGAAGACATAATCATAGAATTGCAGAATCATAGAATAGTTAGGGTTGGAAAAGACCTTAAGATCATCTAGTTCCAATAATGTTACTGATCAAGAAAATATTCCATATTAAGTTTAAAGAAATGATGTAAAACATGGTCTACTTTTTTTTTTTTTCCCCAGGATTTTGTTGCAGCTATGTAAACTTTCAATAAAGACTTCTAATATATGCTTTCTGCATATACTATATATATTAGACATATATTACACTTTATATATATTATACATTCATATACATATAAATATTATATGCATATATTATATATAGCTTTATCTTTTCTTCTGTAACTGGACCATACAACTTTTAGTTCAGTTTTGTGAAGTGAGTGCCTTGTGCTCAAAGGGCTATGTTACCAGACCACACTTCAGATATTTTTGTAATTTGCCTGAGAAATTTTTTCTGCATAATGACTCCTTTCAGTATTACGTTCGCATGACTAAAGCATTTATAAAACCTATCAACTCTAGTATACACTTACATTGTACTTTCCACCAGCATCTTTATTTTTTATTTATTTATTTTCTTCACAAAAATGACTATCAGCACCTCAGTGTTATAATGGGAAAATAAAATTAGATA
This sequence comes from Amazona ochrocephala, assembly GCA_039720435.1. Classification (NCBI taxonomy): domain Eukaryota; kingdom Metazoa; phylum Chordata; class Aves; order Psittaciformes; family Psittacidae; genus Amazona; species Amazona ochrocephala. The sequence continues at coordinate 59,835,566 of CM077877.1, forward strand.
TCAATCTTGTGACTTATTCTAGTTCCATAAATCTATAATGACATGTACATAAATCCATCTGCAAGACATTATGATATGATATTTTGTTAATGAGAGTTAAAAATGCATTGCTTAAATTATTTAAACTGTTTCATAAAATATGTGTCACTCTTTTGAAGTCTACATTGCAATAAGATTTTTGGTATAAGCAATCACAATATTTTTTTTTTCCTAATAATACAAATAATTATTTCTTTGAATGTAACTATTTTCAAGAATCTTGACTTTGTTAAAGCCATCAACTTGTGTTCAGAACATTTCCAACACAGGCTCAACTACTCAGACAAACATTATCCTGTTTTTCAGGGCTTCTTCAGCTATAATCAGTATTCCAATACATTGGCATTTAAAATAAATGTTGAATGATTTCATATCTAAATACGGAAACAGTGAAGGGATACTGGATCAAAGTAGGATGTGCTGACTGCCATGTGTCACCTTACACCTTTGCCGATTCCAGCTAAGGCTGGAGGCAGATTTCATTATGGAGGGTGCATCTAACCACACTTTGAAGCAAGAAAGAAACGGATCACCAGTGGACAGCATTTTCACTGCACTGACTTCTTCTTATAAAGGACCTGTTTCATACAACTCTTAACTCTACATTCTTGTTTCTAAAGTAATGATATTTCATTGATTTTGAATCAGAGGTGGCACCCAAAACCACAACACAGTTGAAGCAAAGATGTCCTTATAAAAGTATAGTGAACAGGATTTATTCTTGTTCTAGTTTTCTGAGCTGTGATGTTTTGTTGAGGTCTAGAGCAAGAGAGAAATAAGACTTAGAAATAAATAGAATTTGAACTTACATTGGTTAGTAGATTCTGTTCACAGAATTCTCAGGCAACTAGACCATTCAAATTTACTGTACAGTAGAAACATATGATTCAGTGGTCTTCAGCATTGCTTCCTGAATCTCTCCTCTCTCTTCCCAAACTTAACTGCAACTTCAGAAGAAAATGTGCTTTAATCATTGTGGAGTCTTGATACACCACTCAAACTATATTTTAGTGCAAAATGGGTAGAAGACTTGTTATAAAATATGTTAAGTACTGAATTGCACTGGGCTTTAAAGGGATCTGTAACAGAGATTCAATTCTGCATGAAATCTAAAAGCAAATAAAACACTTGCATTGACTGCTATTATTAATTCTCCTTGGGGAAGAGGTCTCTCCTTGAATAAGTAGCTTTGATTTCTCCCAGAACACAATTTGTGTAACCCACCACGTGTTTGAAACATCAGTGTCTGTTGCCATGGAATTTATTTCCTTCTGGGATAAAGCACAAAAAGAAAGATCAATTTAAATGCATAGATCTGAAATCTAGAAAAATGCTGAATACTATGTATGGAAAAAAAATGAGTAAAAGAATTGTCTAAAGAGCTAAAAATGTTTCTTGGAGTACAAAAAGTAAGTAAGACAAATTTATCCCAGAATCTGAGCAGCTTCTGAGAAAAGTTTGCAAGTCATCCATTTACACTGAAAAATCCTGTTTCATGCTTGTTTGAGCGATGAATGTTTATACTGTCTCTGGTTTCTTTTTCCTTCACTAAATTCCAAGGTAATTAAAGCAACAATTAACATTTACCTGTTATTCTTGCAATAAAAGGAGAAATAAGGGAGAAAAAGACAAGAAAAAAAAAAACGAAGTCATAATTAGAATGCAACAACATAGACCCCACTTCACACTTCTACATCATTAATGATAACATCAATGCCATGAAAAAGATATGAGTTAAATAGCAGAGTTTCACCATAAAATGTCTTTTTTCTCCTGAAACAAGTTGCATAAAATTATGAACTTTTAAACAGAAACATTAAGATTAGAAGTTTCAAGACATTATTTAGAACATAAATATTTTAATGTTAAATAGTTAGGTGTGGCATTTGGTCTGCATATATCTAAAGATGTGAAACCAGCTAGTTGTGAAATAAGAGCAGGAAATAAGCAGGGAAGTTGCACTGGGATAAATATCAAGAAATGTAATAAACTTTCAATAATGTAATAAGTTCAATTTAATAAAGGCTAAGATTTATGTCTAATGAAGCTTGCAATTATTTATAGTAGATGAATGTAGAAAGAAGGGAAGCTGTGCAGTAGAAAATAAGTGAATTACATCTGGTGTATGGCTTGAGATTCCTGTAAAACTGCAGGTGGATGTGAAAGCTGCATGTTTAGACATCTGTTGAGATACGTTAGAATTTGGGCTTGAGGTAACAGTAGGACTGGGTAATAGTAAAAAAGTCTGAAGAAACATCATAAATAATAAGTCATAATTATAGATAAGTTAGACAAAAAAAAATAAATATCCCAAAAAACAACCCTTCCTGCTTGTGTAGTTTTGCCTGACATTTGTTTTAGTCACGCCTTCATTCTTAAACAGATGTGGGGTTTACGTTCACTGCTTGTTAGGTTTCTTTTTCTGGATGTCTGCATTGCAACAGAGATAGGTAACTTTTCTTTCCTTTTTTCTTCCCCTCCACGAGAAGAAAACTTTTCCTGTTGCTTTGCCAGGTCACACACAGATTATTACAGTGTCATTTTGGTGCCCTACTGCTGCATGGGGCTATAAGTAAACATCAGACAGTACTTTTCATTCCGTACTAGAACTTTTTCCCACATAAAGGTCTGGCACAGAGATTAGGCAGAACCCAAATTTATTTAGCTATATTCTGAGGACATAAAGAGGTTTTACATGTTTTATGAAGCCAGTACTGGCTGCCTGTGCGGGAAGGAACTTCTCAAGGAAACCATCTGACATGTGTGCTCCAGAATTATTGTGCATCATTCAGAATGCTATTTCTGCTGTTTAAAACATGTCATGTTAAGTTTCCGTACATTTTCTAATCTTTCTTTCCTGTAGCCTGTGCTCAGACAACCTGGGAAAACCTGAGAACTAGGACATCATTGATGCTGACAGCACCTAATATAGTCTATGGGGCACAGGAGATAATGACTGTTTGTGCACAGTCTTAGAAGCATGCTTATACCTTAATCCTATGCTGCACGCTTTTTCTAAGCATGCAGCATAGGGTTTGTGGATAAACAGAAAGCTAAGGGTTTAGACATCAGTGAGGAATGCCATTCTCAAGCTAGATGACTAGTTGTACCTGACACATGACCATACTTTATTGTGCTCTTAAGCCCTTTGTGTTCAACACATGAGGCTGAACATTCATTTCTTAATAACAGCACTGGGATACATACAAAAATCTATGCATGTTCCCTAAGTCTTTCTCAGGCAAGGGTGATACAAGATAAATTTGAGTCTGTCCAGTCTCATAATTGAGAGTTGGTACTACTTCCATTGCAACATTAAAAACACATAAACCTAATACTTTTAATTCAAAGTATTCTGACACCAGAATACAATGTAACTGCCAATTATATAGCATTCATAAATCTTTTTTATTCTTTTTCTTCCTGTAGTACATATTGGTAGCATGTCCTGATGTTTTATATTCTCTTTTTTTCAGTAATGAAACAGGCATTCTTGCTAGCTGTCAGTTAAACAGCAGAAGGTCTGCTGTTGTGCTGTTACAGCTGATTCATGTCTTCTTTTAACTAAGACAAAACATAGAGTTTTTGGTAAAGGTAAAATGTTCACAATCACAATTCTTAAATTGCAAATGAGAGTCAGACATCATTAAGTAAAGTGTTAAATTTCCCAGTTTCTTTTTCCTTCTGATCCTGGTAGTTTCAGAATATTAATTCGGGAAGAGCTCTAGTACTGAATATAGAACACAGATGTAGCCAAATGCACTCACAATGGAAATTCACTCTATTTCACCATATCAGAAATTATAAGAAAGGGTCAGGAAGCCAGAAGAAACTTTATGTAACTTATACTGGTGCTGAAGTCCAAAGTGAGATCTATTATTCTGGAGTTAAATATTCTAAAGCAGTTCTAAAGCAGTATTTTCCCAGACGATTCCTTTAACTGAAGTTCAAATGGTTCTGCTTGTATGTCCTGTGGGGCCAATGAGACCATGCATGCAGACTTTGATTATTTTGATTTATGGCTATTTTTATTAATGGTGTTGGAAGTAAAATAAACAAAAGTACTATGCCAACTCTCACAATCTTTTTCCTAGTTTCATGATATGTGATGTTTTCCTAGTAGGTCCAGTTTCTATAGTCATGTGACTACACCAGACTGCACTTTCATTAAAAATAAATACATTTCTACTCCACATCATTGCTGAGAATGCTTAAAATTATGACTCTTAAAGAATTAACATCAAAAAACCAGCTACTTCAAATACAACATAGAAAAAACAAACAAGCAAACAGCGATCTTCTGATACTGACATAATTAATTCTTAAGACTGGTATTGTTTCATAATTAAAACAAAAATAATCTATGAAAAAAGTTTAAATGGGCAGTGAGATGTAGAAAAGAGTGCAACTAGCTTCTTTACTAAGGCTTTGGCTGATGCAATAGTACTGTAGCTGCCCACCTTATTCTCCTGCTAAGACATAGCCTCCACCCAATGTTTTCAAATTCTTGTGCCACCTTCCTGTTTCTAGTCTGCTACACTATGTACTTACTTACTCTCACATCGATTTGAACTATTTTCCTCTAACTCATTATTATCTGTCTTCTGCGTCTTCCTTTCGCTGAAGTTTAGATACTATTTTAAAAGTTATTTTTGTTTTATTTTGTTTTTTACTTAAATTTTCACTGAATTTAAAAATCCTTTTTCTGATTTCAAATACCAGTTTGCCTGAAAACTTCTATGGTACAGCAAAGAAAAAAAAAAAAAAAGGCATTCTTTTAAACAGATTTTTGCAGCCTACATTTAGCATTATCTTTGGTTCACTCTTTTATTATTTCAGGTTTTTTATTATATTCTGTATTTTTTCACTAGTACACTGTTAATGGACATTGAATTGAATAATTAATCATGATGGTGACCACCCGGAGAGAGCTTGCAGCTTTAGAGAAAGAAGCCCCCCAGTGTTGAGACTTTGTATAGAGCTACTTGTCAGAGAAGTTATTTCTAAGGTCAGCCTCTCATAGCTTGTCTTACCTATCCTTAAGAAGTAGTTATGACTACTACAAACAAAAGTAGCTATCATATCCTGGAGTATTTACTTTGGGTCACAAATGATACTTACTCTTTTAAAGCATCACAGATATTTTTTCTTCCCTATTCCTTACCTATCATTGTGGCTGCTGACTAAGCAAAGAAGAAGAGCACAATTGGTTACCAATTTAATCTGCAGGGAGAGTGAAGCTGAGGCATACTGAGATACATAAATCTTGTGCGTCATGCATTTGTTGCAGCTGGGTATCTGTGAAGCAACACTGACATTAGGCGCAATCTCAAATACAATTTTTCAATGAAAATATGAGGTTAAAACTGTTAATTTGTATACAAATACAATCCATAATTTGTATATGTATAAATATCACTGAGACGACTTTGTAAATCCTAAAACAGGATCCATTATGTACATTTAATAGAGACCGCTTGATTCGTATTAGAAATAAAAAAGCCTAGGCTGAGAAATGCTTTTCAGAAGGCTAGTATGTAGTCAAGACTGTGTCAATTGATCAGTGTGTTTTAACAATCATGCATTGCATAGTAAAACAATTTGAAAATTTTGAATCTTCGCGAGTCCTGTTTCTTCTTACAGATCATTGTTGCATTCCAAAACTGAGAAAATGATCGTACGTCAGTGGGAGGTATTTCAAACTTTGGTCCACAAAAATGAGTTATGCTATCAACCGAATGTGGTACACTAAGAAGTAAAGGCAATCATTTCACCAAGATAGGTAGCTACATAGAGGAATTACTCCTTCAATGCTCGTATGCTTTCTAAAAGAGAAGAAAAATTTTATTAATAACAAGGAAAGAACTTTTCCAGAAATTTCTTTTCTCCTTTTTAGTGTTTGTAAGAACATTCAAGCAAACTACAGGTAATCAGAGCTCCGAATGCTCGAGCAGTACTTTGTAACACATGGAGGGAGGACGCTCATCTATTCGCCAGAAATAGAGACAGAATTTCAAAAAATAGGGCATGTAATGAAGACTGATAAATATATGACAAAACCACAGTCAACAACCGCAGCTTTCAACATTATAAACATATGAGCATATTGGTACTTGACTTCTGCAGGACACTTTGTGGAATAACAGTTGAAGGCCAGTGCAGAGCAGGACAGCTGAGTTGAGTTCTAGAATTGTGTGGGCACCTGAATCAAGCCCTGTCTGATACAGAGATACACATTTTTATGCATTATTACAAATGCATAAACCTAGGTTTCTGAATCAGCATCTGAACCTGGCTGCCCATTGCTAAAACTGCAACCAACATACGCAGTGTGACACAGAATGGAGTCTGAAGAAACAGGCTAATTTTCCAAGGGTAAAATCTGTGACCAGCTTGATACTCAAAAGAAATGCCTACTTCATTGCTTATGGTAAATTATTCTGAAGAGTATTGCAATGGGAATAACATATGTCTAAGTGTTTGAAACTTTATTTTTAAAAGATGGTACTCATCACATTGAGCTGTACTCTAAAACAAAGAATGTAAGAGTCATCAAGAGGATAGTGTGATTTGTTTCTGAAGTTAAAGGCCACAAAGGACCATTTGGTTTATTATAGAGAGAAAGAGAAAATCCAGAAAAGCCTAAAAGGTAGAAAAGAAAATGGCATACTGAAGACAAACTGAAAAAAACAGAGGTTATTTCTAAATTCAGCTCAGTTCTTGATATCTTTGAATCTAGTAGCCAACTACATGACGAAATGTTGGAGAGTTGCTTGTTTTGTGGTGAAAACATAGTATGCATATATATATATAAGAAATACATACAAATAAATAGTTGGAAACTATGATAGATTGATCGTGTAGATTACATTGAATGTACAGCCTACTGGAACAGAATTTAGAACTCTAGGATGCTTGCCAAGACCATGGCAAGACCTTCAGGTGAGTGAATATAAATTGATATAGGTTCTGACAGCTGACAGGAACTAACAGCTGCTCTAAAGCCTGACAAATTGGCAATTTCAAAATGTTTTAGTATCAAAGATCTTCTATAGAGATCTAGAAGGCTGAGGTGTCGTCTGGAAAACTCAAAAATCAGCAATAGGGTCAAAAGAATTTAAATGGAAAGCATGGAAAATTGTGGAAAACAATTGACGAAGTAAGCCCATGAGATGTTAATTTTAGCTGCTATTCTCAGAAATTAACAAACAGAAGAGAGGAAGTCAACGCAAAATGTCAAATAGAAGATAGTCAACCATGACACAGTACAGAACAAAAATTATTTCTGTTCTTACTGATATAGAAAACAAACTGATTTTAAATCTTATGAGCTAAAAAAATTTACTCAAAATAGTACTCATCTCTTTTTGACACCCAGCCAAAGAAAAATAGACTATTTATGTATTCATTTGCAAGGCTAGCTGTTGAAGAAAGATAAAAATGATACTGAAGCACTGAAAGATTCAAAAATATCAAGGCGTGAGCTGTACCAATTGGCTCCAGTTATCTCGTCCTTGCCAGCAACTCTAGGGAATGTTGAATTGCCATTTTCAGGTTTTCTTACTGCAAAGATTAAATATGAAAGAGGCAATCTTGAATTATGTAATACTAGTGAAACAAAACAATTTTAGAAAATTGCAATACTGTCAATAAAACATAATACAAAAACATTGCAATAAACATTCATTTCAAGTCCTACTCATAAAATATCTTCATGAAAGTGTTAATATTGGTCATTCTTCTTAGTTATCTTTTTATCAAAGAATTATAATCACTCAACATGCCTGACATTAATTCTCATGCCAACAAGAGCCATGAGTGCTTGATTTCCTTCTTTTCTAGTTTTATCAGTTGTGCGATTTCATTTTTCACTTTTTTTTTATCTAACATATTTAAAAATGGTAAGGATTAACTCAGTCAGCCACTGAATGTTTCTTGATCTACTACAGAAAGGCTTTTGTTACAACTGAACCTGAACTTGAACTCATGTTAAAAACAAGCAAGAAAAAAAAACCAACAAATTTTTTCCAATTTTTTTCTAAAATTTCATAACCCCTTTCCTCTAACCGTGTATATGTACGGCATAATAATTAAAACTATCACAATTATACATCAGTCATTAGTGACTGTGTAAATTGCATGCATGTATACACTCAGAAATTGCAAATTGGACATATTTCACTATTTGGTTAATATTTGTCAAATGAACATTTTTTTTTTTTTAGTATGTGTGTTTATTTTGTTGGTGATTTTATAGGTTTGAATATGCATGACTTTGAACAGCCTTGCCCCCAAGACTAAATTTTCCAAGAGTAATATACAGAAGGTATTGCTATGTTAACAGCAAAAATTGTTTAACAATAACTTCATTTACTTAAATAAAACATTAATTCTGTGATTGAATTGTTTGCTTTCGTGAGTTTAGACTGCTTATATTGCATCATTTATACTGTACCTACTATACCTTTGCAATAATGTGATGCTTAGGAAAAAGAAACTTGCTACAAATGGTCATAATATGTAGCTATTTATTACAGTGATGTTATATTGCAACAATTTTCATATTAAAAAAATGTAGATAAAACCAATTACAGACATTAATATGAAAAGAGTAACAAAGTAAAATCAAAGATATATGCCTGCAGAAACACACACATAACTTAATGGCTAGATTGAAGGTACTGTTTGCTGTTTTGCAATTTTCCCAGTAAAGGCACAAACTCCATTAATTGTTTTTATCTTGGCATTAATTGCTTACCAGCTACTGGCATAAAGGAAAAAATATTTTAAGAAGCAAAAATTCTCACTTAAAAATAAAATCCACTTACAGGTACTGGAATTGCTGATCAAACTTGATCAACTTTTCAAATATCCCGTAAGTGGCAAGAGATTCCTTCCCATGCTGCTCTGTCAGCATCTACTTTATCATAATTTACAAGGAGAATTGCAAATGTCTCCATTATTTGGATAAATGAGTGCATTTGATGGCTGGCCTTATCCCCTGGATAGTGTCATGGAAAGCACACAGTCTCCCTTCCCCAATATAATTGTTACTTGCACAGACAGACCAAATGTGGCAGAATAGAGTTCAGGTTTGAGCAGAAAAAACTCTTAGAAAAGAAGCTTGCTATTACAGAATGAGCAATAGGCAAAATCCACAGATTTTTTTGCCTTTTAAGCACCCACAAGCAGATTTTAATTTTTGTTGGTGAGTTCACTATTTTAAGCCATAAAATGGTAAGTGTGAGTATGTTTCCAGCAACGAATAGCCAAGAAAGAAGTTATGAACAATCTCACAGGCACAGTACATCAATCACAAGTTTCTGTGGTGTGCAAAGCAATTATGAGCTAAAAGTGAAAGATCAGTTACACACTTCGTTTTCATGTTGGAGATCTCAGTAACCCTATGGCTTCCCATTTGTTAAAGAAAGCTGATTCTTATTGTCTCTGATACAGGACGCTAAAATATTGAAAAAAAGAACTGGCATTTCTTCTAAAACTTACTGAGCTCATTCACTCCTTTCCTTTCTGTAAACACATCTATACACCCACTGGTTCTGGGAAGGATTCCAGCCACAATAAATTCAAAGCGAAGAATATGCACAGTTGGGTGGCTTGTAAGGTTGTTGAGAAAAGATTTATCGAAAAAGAAAGGAAAAGAAACAGAAAAGGAAAGTCAAAAGAAGGCAGAAAAAGCAAGGGAGCCCTCAAAAATGATGGGGTGATGCTTAAATGAAGAGATGAGACTAAGCACTTACTGACAGAAGAGACATGATGGGTTTGTGAGGAAAGACAAAAAAAAAAATAAAAACGGAACAAAGAAAAAATTAATATGGAATATGGTGAATTTAGGTGAAAATTGTTCCTTTGAACCTATTTCTTTCTATTCATGGTTTGGTAGTTGGGTGTTTTTTGTTTGTTTGTTGTTGTGTGGTTTTTTTTTTTTTTTGATGTGTTTTTGGTTTGGTTTTTTTTTTTTTTTTTTTTTTTTGGGGGGGGTGTTAACCTTGTTTTATTATCTGGTGGCTGAATCTTTTAAGATTATTCCTAAGGATGTTAGGAGGAGAATTAGCCTTCATAAATATGACTCAGAACTATGGCTGTGAGTTCACTTCAAATCATTCTTCCCAGCACAGACATTCTTCCCCAAGCACTGCTGTTGAAAGTTTTTAGCTACATAATGTTACACTTTTCCCATCCCTCACATTTTTTTGAAACCTCCAAAACTGCAGAGTATTTTTATTTTATAGATGTATTTTCTTAATAAAATATTGACAGGTTCTCCTAAGATCTTACAAGAGTTCTTATGATTCTTTGCTAAAATGCTAGACAAGACAGCTAGCAAAATTTGATTTTTTTTCTAGGAGTTCAAAAATGCAGAAAACACTTTTGACTTCCAGAGATTTGTAATATTGTATCTAATTAAAATGCTTGGGCACACATGGAAACACTTTGCTGTCAAAGATTGACTGTTCAGTCACACCCACAGTCTTAAGAAAACAGTGAACAACTGAAGTATCATGACTGCTGGGTATTAATTTGAGACTGGCTTATGTGAAGAGGAAACAATTCTGTCATAAAAAACTTTCCATAGGATCATCCCATCTCAATAATTTTATGAAAAGAAGATAGAAATTTACTACTTAGCAGGTGGAATAAAGAAGAAACGTTCAAGCAAAAGTCATATCTAGCCACAGCTATTTTTCCAAACAAATATTTATTTCTTTTTTTCTCTTTTTGTCTTTTTTATAGATGCACCTTTTGTTTGAATGCTGGCATGTGCTATAGAAGTGATGTATCATTACGGAAAAGCTGATGCATCTGTTCTGTCAGGATTCCACACCATTTACTGCACATGTCTAACCCATAGCATCTGTTTGGTAGGCGGAAGCTGCAGAAATCCCTCAGAAAAAATGAAAAGATTTTGTTTTCTCAGCTATTTTTCAGTGCTAGGGATAGAAAACTTAGCTAAAATCTGGCATCTGATCCACTGGAAAAATCATGAAAGTTACTGTGTTGCTTTTAAGATTTAGGTAGCAGAAGGAATGGCAGCAGTAGAAAATTCAGGTTTGAACTACTTGAAATTAACCAAATGATTGGAGAGAAACACTGATACACTTCATTCCAGTGTAACCCCAGTTTGGGACTAAGGTGTGCACATACATATTACACATGGGATACTTTCAAAGTGAAAAGTCAGTCACAAACTTGTATGCCTGGAGAAGATCGAATAAATGTTGCTGTAAATTCATGCTCAGTCTCAGATAGAAGCTTTTAGCAACTGCTTTGATATTGGATGACAGGAAAGTGTCGCTGCAGTGTAGCAAAAATCAGTTTTGGTTTTTAAATAAGAACATGAAAACTTTAAAAGAAACTTATGAAACTCATTATTAATAAAAAAAAATGGTCATGTAGCTAGACGTTTTGAAAGTGCGCAATATTTTCTAGCTAAAGATGCTATCAGTAAACACAAGCAATCCAAGACAGTGCGCATTAAAGAGCTATCCGGACTCCACTGTTAATATTCCTCCTATGACATCTACTATTTCCACTGATTTTCTTGCTATAGATGCTACTTGTAGTGGTGTTTAAAAGGGAACAATTCTGCACTGTTCTTGCTGTGATGTCGAAAAGAGAAAAGCAGAAAAAATCCACTTCAATGACAAGGTAAGGACATTGTGCCCCTATGAAACAGGCAAAAAGTCCTAGAAAAAAAAATGTGGTTACGTTGTCACCAGGACTTGAGGGGTGACAATGAACTGCTCTAAGAGTGAAGTCACATAATAAAGGATGTTTCACATATATAATACATTTGAAAGGAATAACTTAATCAAATCTGCAACCCACAAAGAAAAATTCACTGTCCACCAATTTTTAAAATCTGAAATTTATATCTTTTAATTTCTGATTTTTGGTTTACAATTGAATGGCTTTTCTATTTCAGTGACTGCTATGACTTCACTAAATCCATACTGACTCTACAAATAGAAATTCAACAAGCACTTTATCACTTTTCTGATACATCTCCCCCTCCATAGAGGTAGGTTTGATGTTCCCTGAATTTCATACCTTCTTTGAACAAAGGAATTTGTCAAAGAAGTAATATAAATACAATTAACAAATGTGTAACTGTTCAAATGACTCACTTTAAAACAGTCAAAACACAATGGCTAACATTGAGAGCATAGTATCCAGATAGGGGAAAGCAAATATCAGAAAGGCCATCCTACTTTGTAATGCAGTTAAAAACATCTCTTTTTAATAGGTTTTATGTTTTTTTTGATGGGAAAGAAATCCTCATAGGAAAAGGTCTCAAAGTCATGGGCAATGGAAAACACTTTCAAAAAAGAAAGGGGTAGAAAAAAAAGGTGCTGTGGATAGCAAAATGCATAAATGAAGAAAGGAAAACTCAAAAGTAATTTCTGAAGGGCAGATACTGCTTGTCAATTTTAGAAGTCTTTAGTCTGGAGCAACATGAACACAAGCATTTCTGCACCCTAGAATCTGATAGCTAGTTGTCACTGCTTTTAAAAATGGGATATGTGCATTTCAAATTTTTGTGTTTTTTATTTTATAAAATAGAAGTACCACTTTCTGTGCAGAACTGGGCTGCATTATTTGCATGGTATTTGTGTGCATATATATATTCTGTGACCAATTATTGATTTTCAATTCTGATTCCTACAAGGTGTCAAAATAGAAATCAAAATGCTTGCAAAATTTGCGTTAAACAATTAAACATTATTCTTCAAATTGATATGTGTTGCATCAAAACCATATATCAATTACGTAAAGCATAGATAGATGAGCATCAAAACATATAGATTGAATTGTCTCATTAACTTCTCAATTGCCTCCATTTGCTCCTGCCAGTTTCTACTTGACTGAAAGGGACAAAAATTTATCGTGCCAACACCAATGTCCAAACAGGTGGCTGTCACAAATCATGAACAACTGAGAATTTTTGTGCAATCTATAAGCACGTCTAAGAGAAATTAAAGAACATTAACAATTTTTAAATCTGATAAAAGTGGTTTAGGATGTCTGACAAACTTTCAAGAACAAGAACTGTAACAGGCTGAGGAACTGCACTACATACTGGTTTTTAATTTCACAAGCTTAGCACTCTATTATTATTGGCCTTTACTTTTTCTTTTAGCTAGAAATAGCAAAATTATTTATAATAGCACAAAGGAATTTGGAAAAAAATGCAATAATTTTATACATATCTGGAGACAGACGCATATATTATACACATCCTGAATAACACTTCTACATCTCTCAACATGTGGGAAATATTGGCCTATCTACTTATTTAAAAGAAGTAACTGGAACTTAATAATATTGGATAAAGGCTTTAGTTAAGTGTGATTATTTGCTTTATGCCACTTCTGAAAGACTTCTTTGTTTCTGTTCTTTTACTAATAACTTTGGGTAGAACATATGTAGGTATGTATACAATTTATTTTTGACTGAATGACATATAACTGTGACATGCTTGAGATACCAGTCTCCATTTTTATGCTATTTAAAAAAAAAATAAATGCTGCAATTTTATTTGATAAGATAATTAAAGACATGAGAGATTACTCTAGAAGGTATAGATGTGTACCTTCTACAATATCTTCAGTGTAAGTCTGTTGTACCATAGAAGTCAAAATAAGTTCAGGCATTCTTGTAAGTTTGGAAGAACATCTTTTCTTTTTAAATCGTTGATAGTCTTGACCAAGGTTCTTTTCCTTTACAAAGTTCTAAATTTCAACTAACACGTGTATGTGCCTGTACAGATGTATTTTTATGCATAAACAGTTCTCCCACTTCTTTTGTACCTCTTTTGTTCCTGGGTGATCTGGAGTTTTGAAGCATATCACATTCAGAGGCTCCTTTCAGTGTCCCATATCTCTCTTCTCCTGAAACAACATGGACAAGTTAAGGCATAGGATAGAGGATGTTAGGATTAAGGCAAAGCTGCAGGATGAAATATAAATGTGTTTGGTGACAGGGAGGTGGTGCAATTATACATATCATTTAAGGATCTACAAATGGAGATTACAATGGGTGGGACATAAATTTAGCCTGTACCAGTCTGACCTTCTGGTTCATGTAAGACCTTAAGGAAGAATTGGTCAAAAATTCAAGCAGTTTTTCTTTATCCCTGCTTCTTCAGGTATAGGGAAGTTTAATACCAGATAAAAATATCTAGAATAAAGCTTTCCTCTTGCTTATGTTCTATTGTTGACTCCAGCATGCTTGTTGAATATGTTAACTTAAATGAATTTAAATGGATTCTGTCCTATTCTACACACCTAGCTACCGAAATATGGCCCCAGCTGGAAATTGTTTTCTATAATCATTAAATATATGTGAAAATTATCTGCAAAAAACTATTGATTTGACCTTACTAAAAATGTCATCCTATTCCATATGCATTCAGAACTATATAATTTTGTCGGAATTATAATTATTTGATTTCATTGTGATTTTTTCTTAAATGAGACATGGATTTATTGGGAAACTTGGGGTATGGAGAAATCTGCTTTTAGATGTTTTTTTCTGTAATATGTGAAAACCAAAACCAAAAAATATATATAAAAAAAATAACTTGTATGTCATGGGGAACTCTTAGAGCAAGACAAGGAAAGAAAACATTCTAAACTTCCTAAAATGTGATAGAGATCTGTAACTTCCAATAACTTTGCAAATTACCCATAATGTCAGGAAGCACACTGTCAGAGACAGGTTTGAAAGCAGGCTGAACAAGATTTTTCCAGGTTATATAGATTAACTATAAGGTAGTCTCTGAAAAAAAAGCAAAATATGAATTTAGCTGCTGAAATCTGACTGAATGACCAGTGCTTCCATTTTATCCAGTAAACCCAAACATTTGATCAGGAAGCTATATTTACATAGCACTAAGAAGTAAAATAGATCAGAAGGACTTCAGGTTGAACCAGCTTGTCTGCTGTAAAGCACTCAATAGCCACTAACATTTTTAATACTTCCTGCTATGTTGTGTAACGAATAAAATATCAGTAAGCACTTTAGTTATGTGAGTGCCACACAGGCTCAAAATGCATTAAATTTTAAAGATATCTTTTAATCACTCATGTGCAAAGAGTGCCTGAAGACTTCAATGGAAAGCTCATATAAACATATAGTTTATAGATCATTTAGATATTTGTACTTCTATAAAAGTTATTTGCTAAGGAAATTCATATTAAACACTCATGAGTTTAAATAGAATATCCTTCTGAATTTGAACTTGGAAATCTAAATTAATTGATAAGTGGAATACTGTAGTATAGAGAATTTTCTTAATGTTAACATATTTGTGAATAAAAAGGTGTGAAAGACAAGAAAGAAGAATTCATTGTTTTATAAAGACAGATAAAATAAATGCCCCCATTGAAAGAAAATTTTTCTTGTTTTCCTTTCAGTCATTTTTATTAGTTCCTGTCATAAAGAAGAAATTTCTAAGTCAATACTGTTAGTCATTTTTATCCTATTATAGTAGGAATTATCTGTGCTGTGAAATATTGGCCAAGTTTTTATAAAAATATTCTACAGTTGCCATGGCCATCACATGCTCTGATAATTAACATTAAATCCTCTGTTCTGAATTCCAACTTGTAAAGATTTGAAATTTCTAACTATTATTGTTATACTGGTTATTTTTTACAGAGTCATAGGAAATTAATTAAAATGTTTTCATGAACATAATTTAAATAATCTTTTGAATGTTCGAAATTCAATATTCTTTTACTTCTCTCCTGTTGTACATCGATCATTTGTCAGTGATCATGTTGAAAAAATAGAGACAAAAAAAGGGCACCAAAGCAACATAGCAAATAATTTTGACTTGCAGATAGTAAGACTTCCACAGGCTTTATGTAGCTGTCCACAGGCACAGAAAACACACAGTTTTCCAGTCCAGGTTGCTTTTTGGTATAGTACGTATTTTTTTTGGTCCTTACATGACCATCTTTATTACAATGCATGTAAAGCAACCACGTTCACATACTCTAACACTAGAATTATATCACATGATAACTCTTCATTTTCAGTTGATCTCTTCCTCATTTTAGAAATCTAACTACTGTGCAAAGTTGGTCTTTTATGATTTTTGCTGCTTTTTAATGAAATGGCATTAACCAGTAATGAAAGGTGTCTAAGACGAATAAATTGTTTTGTTTTTTCAGAGAGAAGAAGGCTACCTTTGTTGAGCAATGTTGCAGAATGCAATGCAGTAATTCTTCTGAGAATGAATTATATAATTTACACAGAAAAGCTTGCCATGATGTAGTCTTCATTAATCAGACCACACACATTTTTTCTTCCCTTGATGTTCCTCAAGGCATCTTATACTTCAAAATAAAACAAGCAAAAGTACATAGTAGCTACAGTGAGGGCAGTCAAAGGGAATTCGTGGGGGAAAAGAAGATTAGCTGAAAACAAAGAAATTCATGAGAATAGTCATGAGAAATTAAAACTGTTGAAAGAAGGTTTTGGGAAGCGAGTAACAGTATGTTATGGGTAGACAGTGGGGGTTAACAGGGAAGATGTCTGGTCTGTTCACTCTTCTCCATGATGAGATTGCTTCATCACTGATTTGTTTCCAACCAGAGCTCTAACTCTGCCTAATTTAAGGAGATCTCATATGCTCTAGTAAACAGAAAAAAAAAAAAAAAAAAAAAAAAAAAATCAAAACCCAGAAGTTTGTCATAACAAAGTAACTTATTTACAGAAGCATAAGTCAGGCAGTAGAACATCGGACATCCTGTCTTTTTCCTTTCTTGCTTTCAAAATTTTGGCTCAAGCTAGGTAATCTGCACCTGTACCTATTTTTAAATCACAAATCCATTTTGCATGTATCAATATAAATAATTTTGCATTCTCTCTGCACTTACTATATCCTGCAAAATTTGTAATTTTCAGGTATCATCTTTTCACTTAGTTAACAGTATAGGACTGAAAGTTTGCCATTGGCAGTGCTTACGTGAGTCTGCTAAAGCTTGATTTGTCATATTCAATGAAATCTTTATTTGATATTCTGCCTTTATAATATCTGCATGGGGAATGTTACACCCAAGCAAGCTGCACTGGATGGTATTTTGTGTTTAGAAATATCTTCATTTTTCTAAAGGATTTTTTTTAAAAAGTACCTGAAAGAGACTGAATATTCCAAGCCAGACCAAAGGGTTTATGTGAGGGTCAGAAGAGCCACTTGCATATTTATGCAGCTTGAGGCTTTTTTTTTTTTTTTTTTCATTTTCAGAGCATAAATGAATTAGCGTATTTAATGCACAGACATTTAAAATATGTTTTGTCTTTATGAATTAAATGAGGATAAATACAATATATAAGTATATAAAAATAATTTTAAAATATTTAATAATTGCTTATGTTTATGAAGGTATAGAGACAGTTACAGTACACAAGGTAAAAGTTGAAGGGGGAGGTGGAAATGAAGCAGGAGATGTCCCCAGACTTGAAAAACATTGCTTGGAGAAGTGTGTAGGAAGCAAGAGGTTTTCTCAGTGTCAGCATAAAGGCCTCCTTTTTTGAATTTCAAAATGCACAAATGAGTTTTCTTTTCTCCAGACTCCATCAAGCATATAGAAAAACAGTTCTTCTCTGACAAAATAGACTCTTAGAGCTGAGTACATCAGTAACACAGTGAGGGATGTCATAAAAGTGAGGACTGCAGTGCCTGAACTAATGCAGCTTTGCATATACGGGCTATACCTTTTGGCAAGTGGGGCTGAAGCTCTCCCCAGCGGCAGCAGCAGCAGCAACTGCAAGGAAATTCTATACAGCATTTTTCTGACTTATTTACATTGATAGAAGGGTAGACAGATAGGTGAAGCATTCAGAGTAATGCAGTTCCCTTTCGTGTCACTTCTGCTTTGCTAGAATCATAGAATCATAGAATAGTTAGGGTTGGAAAGGACCTCAAGATCATCGAGTTCCAACCCCCCTGCCATGGCCAGGGACACCTCCCACTAAACCATGCCATCCAACGCTATGTCCAACCCCGCCTTGAGCGCCGCCAGGGATGAAGCATTCACAACCTCCCTGGGCAACCCATTCCAGGGCCCCACCACCCTCACAGTAAAGAATTTCTTCCTCAGATCCAATCTAAACCTCCCCTGTTTAAGTTTGAATCTGTTACCCCTTGTCCTCTCACCACAGTCCCTAATGAAGAGTCCCTCCCCAACATCCCGATAGGCCCCCTTCAGGTATTGGAAGGCTGCTATGAGGTCTCCATGCAGCCTTCTCTTCTCCAGGCTGAACAGCCCCAATTTTCTCAGCCTATCTTCATATGAGAGGTGCTCCAGTCCCCTGATCATCCTCGTGGCCCTCCTCTGCACTTGTTCCAATAGTTCCATGTTTTTTTATGTTGAGGACACCAGAACTGCACACAATACTCCAAGTGAGGTCTCACGAGAGCAGAGTAAAGGGGCAGGATCACCTCCCTCGACCTGCTGGTCACACTCCTTTTGATGCAGCCCAGGATACGGTTGGCTTTCTGGGCTGCAAGCGCACACTGCCGGCTCATGTTCATTTTTTCATCAACCCACACCCCCAAGTCCTTCTCCGCAGGGCTGCTCTGAATCTCCTCCCCGCCCAATCTGTAGCTGTGCCTGGGATTGCTCTGACCCAGGTGTAGGACCTTGCACTTGGCATGGTTAAACTTCATCAGGTTGGCATCAGCCCACCTCACAAGTGTGTCAAGGTCCCTCTGGATGGCATTCCTTCCCTCCAATGTATCAACCGAACCACACAGCTTGGTGTCATCGGCAAACTTGCTGAGGGCGCACTCAATCCCACTGTCCATGTCACCCACAAAGATGTTGAAGAAGACCGGTCCCAACACCGATCCCTGGGGTACACCACTCGTTACTGGTCTCCAGCTTTTGTTCTAGCTTTTGCTGATGGAGCCACAACATCCATGACATCACTACTCTATTCATAATGCTCCTGTGAGGCTGTTGCAGGCCAAAGAGTCTTGACTCATGGAATTTTACTTAATTTAAATTACTTCCAAGTAACGCAGATATTTAATTAATAATTCAGGTGTAGAGAAAAGAAGATACAAGCAGTTAAACAGAAGCATAGGGAATCACTTTGCATCGCTGTCCCCCAGGCTCTGTTTTATTCTTTGCCCCAACCATGAGGTGCAGTCCTCAGAGGTGTCCTTGTCCTGCTGTATTCATTGTTTCTCTTCTGGCCTGGAGCGTCTTCCTCCAAAACTGTCTCTCCATCCACGTCCTTAACAATGTCCCTTTCTATATGTCTCCTCTTCCTTTTCCCATTTCTTCTCTTGTATCTGCCTCCTCATGCATGCTCTGTTCCTCATGGCGGTTGCTCTTTCTTTAGACATGTCTGAGCTGGTGCACTGGGGGAGGCTCATGTCAGGATGAAAATTTGGTGGTCAACACCCTGCTCACACCTATGCCAGACTGGGCTGGGACCATCTGAGACCAGGAGAGGTAATTCTTGGTCTCCTCCACAAAGGTCACTCCTAAGGCACCCTGCCTCCAAACACGAGCCATTGATGCCCAAGCTAAGGATTTTTCATTCCCTCCTTCTCCCACCCACACCCCTGTGAGCCAGAGGACTCTCCTCAGTGCAAGGAGGGAAATTTTTTTGAAGTTACCACAAATGTTATCGAAAAAAGAGGTGGGAAGAGTGAAAGAATGTTCTTTTAACAAGATAGCTAGAAAAAAACCAATGTGTCCCATTTAGGGTAAGACATAACAGGCTAATGTGTAGATGAGCAGGCAATCTCTCCTGCAAAATAAAACCAAAAATACCAAAAGTATAAGCAGATGTGGGAAAAACAAAAACAAAAACAAAAACAAAAAACAACCAAAAAACAACAATTTGGCTGGCTGAAAAAATTAAAAAGCAGTTCCAAATTATCCAGAGTTACAGAATAACAGCTCATGTTAAACAAAGATGAGTGACTGTTGTTAAGAGAACATGTTTGTAAATATGTGTGTACGATTATTCTCTTTCTTTTGCTTTAGGGTTGTTGTCTTATAAAATCAATAAAAAAAAAGCAAGAAAAAGATTTGTCTTTTAAGCTACAGAAAAGGTGTCTAGAGCTCAAGGGTAGAACACTTCGCTTTGTAGTTGTAATCCAAACAAAACAGTATATAACAATTTTTTTACAGCACTGCTCTGCTGAGTTTCTGTGGTGTGGATTGGTTTTGTGTTTTTTTTTTTGTTTGTTTGTTTGTTTGTTTGTTTTTTGTTTTTTTTTTGGCTGTTGGTTTTTTTTTTTCTTCCTTTAATATGGAAAATGCTTTGTGAAAAATCTACAATTTTCTTTGGTTAAGCTAAAATTCTGTAAAATATTTAGGGTCTCTTTCCTTTTCTGCAGAAGGCATGTACAGAAATATATTTCATGCGCGCGTATGGAGATTTACAGAAACTGCCCTCATTAGCACTAATGGAAACAAATAGCTGTGTGCCAGCTCCCTCAACATATTTCAAACCACTGCAAAATACACACCCATGTCAAACACCAAGGGAGATGCATCTACATTCAATAAAAAAGGCAGTAAATGTTTTCCATGGCCACAGTTTAATTTAGGTTAAACTGAAAAGTGCGGTTAAACCGTGCTGCATAAGTTCTAGTTTAACTTGCTATTTCAAAGGTAAAATACTCTGAACATAAGCAAAGCTTATCACTTTAAGACAGAGCTACAGCACTTCTTATACAGTGTGCTTTGCAGAGGTGTGTTGGTAGTGGTTTTTTGATTGTTTGCTTGTTTGCCTGCTAGATCTGATGGACCTTTATATGCATACGTACACACACACATGCACAGGTTTTACTTAAAATGAGGTTTGGTTTTTACACTCAACTAGACAGATTCCCTTAGTGAAGAGTCAATTAAAAGAATGACAAGTCACAAGGGTAGATCTGTTTTTAGGACACAGAAAGGTTTAAACTTCTAGTGCCTGGGAAACAGTGTCACCACCAATAAGAGAAAATGACTGATGCTGCACAAGGGGGAACAGGGATTTCAAGAATTGCTAAAGCCAGCTTTGCAGTTCTCAGAAAATGAGAGCTCTCCCCTTCCACTTGACACTTCCCATCCTGTAAGTATTGTTTCACTAACGGAGAAAGAGATTAAATTCCAGCTTCTGTCAGTTCTTAGCCAGGTCTGTTGAAGAATGTGGCTTTTGAAAACTTGTATCAATACTTCCTTTTCATTATTACCAAAGCAGGCTTAACTGTCTTTGAAGTCTTCTTACCAGCATCATTACAGTTTTCTACAAGCAGTGAATAGTGGTCTTTATTTAAGGTCACAATGAAATTCTGAGTTAGAATTGCAATGCATTGGAGAACTGGAGAGTTCATTGTTTATAATACCTTTCTTTTTGCAGTCTGTATCGAAACCAAGTGAAAGAATGACTTCAATTTTCTTTCACAAACATAGACAAGTTATTAACCTGGACCATTAGATTTCATAGGGTGAAAGTCAGCTCAAAAATCTGCTTGTCTGCAGGCTTAACTTTGCTTGGGAGGAAAAAAAAAATGGAAAAGCTGATGAATCAGTTACACACATGATGCTTTGGCAGAGAGTCTGCTACAATATTTTATATCTGAACTTCTGCCATACTTTATTGATCAGTGTATCACATACTTCTTGTGTGTTCAATATCTAAAGAGAACAGGGTAAGGTGGAAAATTTCTCTCTAAACAGAATATATGTGGACGGGGGTATTACACTCAAGTTTGTGAACAGTCTTTTGGGAAATCAATCTAACAAAGAGAATACATTTAATCATCTACTCTTGTAATATTTGTAACATTTTGCTGCTCAGTTATAAATCAAGTGTATCACTTCTGCTGCTCTACCAATGTTAACAAACTAACAGATAAATAACAACAGCAACAGCAAAGCCCACAGAGCAATAAGAATAAAACTGTTAGTGCAAGTTGTTTTCTATGTTCCTTCCTGGTTATTTGGCTGGAACAGTTTGGAAAAACTCTACGCACAGAACATCAAATCTTGCATTGCGTGCAATTTTAACCCACATTGTGAACTCAAGCAGACATTTGTTGATGAGCGAACGTCATATGTCACATCTTCTGTCAACATAGAGCTATAGAAGAATGAAAAAAATACTAAAAAATGAAAAGCTTTTACTTAAAGACTGCATATGTTGCAACAAGACTTTTTTTTTGTTTGTTTGTCAGCAAGGTGGTAACACATACTTCTCAGCAGAAAGGAGAAAAGAAGAAATTATGCTTTAAAAAAAAATACATAATCTCATAGCTTTGGATAACCTATTAACACTGGAGCTGAATGCTCAAAAAGGTTCCTTTGTGAGGAAAGAAATTATAAATTCTCTTCAGAGGAATCTTGAGACTCCAAAAACAATGATAAAAATGAAAAACTCCTGAGAATGTGTGGACACAAAAGCAAATTTGAAGTAGCATTTCTGCAAGTGAATCATCTTGTTAGAGCGGCAGTTTGGTTGTCTTCAAAATTTCCTGAAAGACTAAACAAGATCCTGTCTAGATCACTTAGGTTCTGCCTAAACTGGAAAGAAGTATTAAAGCCAAGGCAATAAAATGGTACCTTATTTCTCAGCCCTAATATTCCTGTTTGGAGAAACTTAGTGGACGACTTCTCTGTTTCAAATTTTTCATGCTACTTATAGTAGTGGTATGGAAGAGTTAAGTGCACCACAGTGGTATGTGGTGTTGGGGGGGTCTGTCTCTGTCAGGCTGCTGGGAAGACTGATATCTGTATTTAGCACTATTTTGGACACTTTGGGGTAGATTGTTAATCAGAATTGTCTAAGACTGTCTAAGAAGACAGAGAAAAGTGTCTGTTTGCAGTTAAACTTCTCTGGATTAGTATCATATAAAATTCAGAGTCTGAACCGAAGTAGAAAACTGCTAGGAAACTTTCAGTGGTTTTTTGACATTTATGAAGAGCTCATAAGTATTCTAAAATACCTTGCTGATTTCAATCTTGTGCAGTTTCATTCCTGAAGAGTTATGAATTTTATTTTCTTTAAGATACTATTTAAGTTATATTCTTATTTCTTTTACAAATCTTTGAACAAACAGGATTGTATAAGAAAAAACACTTGGAAGGAGGCATAAAAGGATCACAGCAAAACGACAATCAAAATCAATGAGCAAAAGACAATCAAAATCAATGAGCAAATGGCTGCCTATCCTGGGGATGATCAATATTATCCACTTGCTGGAAGCAAAAAATCCCCCAAGACAGAAAGAAATCTGTCCTTATATATACTGTCTTTGGCTAAAAATTTGCCAATTTTAAAATTTGCTCTCAACACAGTTCATTACATACCTGCATGTGCGAACATTAGCTCTGCTCTCAGCAGTGGCTGACAACTGCCTCATCAGTATTGATAAGTCAACAAAAAGAGTCTATACAAAAAGAACAGGGGATGGAAAACACCCTCTTGCACTGCAAAGCTGTTTACCAGGTTCCTCATGAGATGCTTATGAAAGTGAATTCTAAAGCTTTTGTTCATGAACCTGCAGTCATTTACCATATATATATTGAATTTACTTAAGTAATTTTAGAAACTTCATATAATTGCTAGTGATTTTATTGCTTTCTTGTTATTCACATCCATGGTCTTGCATGAATATATACAGAAATGTGTATATAAGATCTTTGGCACAGTGCTTTTGTACATATTAATTCAATTAAGTCATTGTGTAGTTCTATGAAATCTGAAATCTAAAAGCCCATCATGACTTTTGCCTTTAGTGTGCCATTAGCAATGTTACAAATCAAGACGCAGAAAATTAATGAGCCCCAAATAACCCTATTTAAATGTACACTTTTTCTGGGAAGAGGGGATAAATATCCAGATAAGAATGAAAACTAAAAGGTGTTTTAAAGTGTTTTTCTGCATTTTTTTTTTTCCTGGCAGTTATTTTGTGCCTTTTTGTTGGAACATATAAAAGAAGCATTTAGCAAATATTTTTGAGGCAGAATAGAAGATTGCAAATATCTCATAGAGATATAGGAGTTTTTTAATACTCTACATTTTGAAAAGAAAGTACAGGCATTGACTAACTCTCCAGTTTCTCTGTTTTTTTTGTTTGTTTGTTTGTTTGTTTGTTTTTTATATGGTTCCTTCCTAGCATGCATATAAGAGTATCCTCTCAGTATTTTGGGTTTGTTGGTGGGAAATGGTGCCATCTAAGTTCAAGAATCCAATACAGAAAAATAGAGTCTCTTATAAGTTTGGAAGATTAATCAAAAAATTTCCAGCATCATAAAGTATAGTCTGACTGCAGGGGTTAAATTTAAGCTTGCCACAGTACAGCTGTAAAGAGAAAGTGCTGTAGAAAATTTACATTAGTGTTCCTGCAAAACAAAGATTTTTGGAACTATTGTCATCTCAACAATGTAATTGTTTTCAAACTTCCAATTACAAAATAACTCCTGAGACACAAGAGACAGTATTAGCACACAATATTTTTCAAGACAGGTGAAATCCTAAGTCAAGAATCCTTACTGTACTTTCATTCTTATTTTAACCATTTAAGGCCAGAGAGTGAGAACACGTTTGTGGTGACTTTGTGAAGGTGATAAAGCTGCAGCTACAGACAACCTGAAGGAGCGCCACATTTCTTTATTTAAGCTTGATGTAGAAATCATTCATCTCTTTTCTCCAGGCAGCCTTTTTTCAATATTGCATGGTTAAAGGCATTATCTTTCACAACCTTTAGCTGGTTTCTCATGGGTCAGTGACATTTATGTATTCGTGTATGACACAGAGCAAATTAATACAAATTTGAACTTGAACAAATTTTTTCTACTGTGAATGTATGTGCTGTAAAGTAAAGCTGATTGAGGTTAAATACAACAGAGCATTTTTAGTATAATACGGTTTGGGAAGGAAATGCACAAGTTAACATGAAATTATGAGATTATGGTAGTAAACTTTGGACAATCAGGTTTATTTCTTTAATTCTCATTGAAGACAAAAAAACAACAAAAATAGACAGAAGTTTGAATAGCATACATATATTGGGTTTTGTTATCTGATTCTCTTTTGAAGTGGATATAGTTCCTACCACTCTGTTACTGATGTCTAATAATCTGTAATATATATATGTATATATCTTTGAATTCTCTTTTTTTTGAGTTGGAAAGAAGTTCTTTATCCCTTTTTATTCATTTGTAACTGAGGTAATATCTCACCCCTATCCCTCTTCTCTCTCCTCTCCCTACTTTGGCTTAAAAAATTGTTCATGGCTAAATAGAGAAATGAAGATGTCAGAAGCAAGGGGTGTAAAGTTGAAAGAATCTTTCCCAGAGCTCAAAAAAATCCAAATTTCTTTGAGTTTACTGCATCAAGTTTTTGCAGAATATGCCCATTAAATTACTTGAAGATACTGAACATCTTTTTAAAGAGCCGTGTTCTTTTGTAAGCAGAGTTTCCGAAGAATGAAGCTAGCTCAAAGACTTTATGAACCTCAATGTTAAAAATTATTATATTACAAACATGGCTTTGGATAGTCTTGGGAGTCATATTCTTAAATGACATAATCCGGTATTAGAGGCAAAGGAAAAGACTGTGGCTAAAAAGGACAACCAGAAATATGATGGAAGAACATATAGATCAAGGATGAGTGGGAGAAGTAAAATAGGTCAGTGGTTAATAAGAAAGCCAAATTTTGCCAAAAGTAGTAGTGAAAGCTGACTGACAGGCAAAGACAACATCTCTGCTATTGTCACTACTTGGTAATGAAGTAAATGAGTTAAAAGAACTGTGAAGTCTGGAAGGCAGAGTACACTGCCAGGCATTTGTTCAAACATAGCACAAGAGACAGAAGAAATTAAAGCCATTAATTCCTATGACCAGAAAGCACAAGAAGCAATGAATGCACACCACTCAAATATCAACCTTTGGAGAGCTGGAAATAGCTTTTGCGTTGTTCTTTGTGCAGGTAGCTTAATTTTATGGTGTACTCTGGCAGCATTTGGAACAAAAGAGCTGGAAATTGTGACACACAGCAACCTATATTCCCTGCAGGATAGAGCAGTAAAGCAAGTCTCTGTGAATTTGGTCTTCTGTAGAGTTTACAGGAAAAAAACTAGTTGCAATAACAATGAAATATGAGTGTTGAAGTGTTTGGTTTGACTTGTGGGTTTTACAGATAACCATCCTGATGCTATCTAGTATTAATTTTTTCAAGTTCATTCTTGGTTTTAGTAACCCAAAAGACAGAAGTATAAACCTGAAATATATTGGCTTCCAAGAGTTTGGGCATTTGTAACACCTCCCAGCATTCTCAAGATGCAAAGGAAACAAGGACACATTAAGCTGTATATAATATCAGATTGATCATGAAGAGACTCCAAAAGGAATCTTGACAGATTCTCCCCAGAGATTCATTAATAAGACACTAAAAAAACGAGTTAAAAGGAATACAGGGAATACAAAGGAGAAGGCACGTAAACTGAAAGTGACTGATAGCAACTGATTTTCACTACCGAGATTCCACCATGATTAGGAGTTTCTATAAAATTTCACACTCAAAACAATTTCATTCTCTTCTTCAGTTTGATAAAGTCACTAACATTTTCTGCGTCTTACTTAACATCTCACCTCTTGCTCCACTGATAATATGCTGTGCAAGAGATCTGCCTGATGAGTGCCTGCAGCAATGTGTTCTGGAGCTAAATTGCCTTAGTAAATCTTTTTGCTAAAATAAAATGAACAGCACGTTATTTGTCATTTCAGCTGTAATAAAATAAATATTTTATCGTCTCCTCTTCAAAAGCCCATCCATAACTTAATGGATTTATGGAACAATTCAAAGAGCATGTAATTCACTTTAACTTTGATTACATTATGTGGTCTATTGTACTGAAAACTTGAAGTAATTTGCAACTGGAGTTTACTTAAAATACTGTATGATGTTAGGCTGATTTTTATTTACTTTCCTTAGGTAAACTGTTACCTTTCATTCAAATGGGTGCACAAAATATAAATACGAAAACTAAGATAATCTTTGAAATAATTTCCATCAAAAGAAGATTTAGAGTTTTGTGAGCAGGCTGGGTTTTTTTTTTTCCTTTTTTCTTAGACCCTTTAGAAGATATCAGACTTCAGTATTCAAGTGATAAAACATTAATGAAAAGGCATGCTGAAGCATTTGAAGTGGGGAAAACAATCACTTCACTTCTCATCAAATGTGCAGAGAGTTTAATCTGGTGCCCTTTAATAAAGATAGGCAAGAATTTTATCTAATTATGATGTCCCTCCCCAGTCGTTAGAGAATCACTCAGTGAAGGTCAAGATTCAAGGAGCAGAGCTTCAGGCCACATCTGTTGCTGACCTTGAACACTGCAGGGAATCGAGAACACTACTGCTTCACAGGATTTTGATTTGCAGCATCATATTTCCAGTAGTGCCAGTTTGTGCCAAGCCAAAACATGTAACCTGCAGAAGACCAGTGGAAATAATGAGCAAAATAAAGCACAGATATGGTAAGGAAAAATGTTAAAACTAAAACTAGCAGAGTGAGTTGTTTTGTTCTGTATTTAATGGTGACATTTATCAGAGAGAGACAAGTGAAATAGCTGAGTGAAAGGAAGACTTTTATTTTGTAATAAATTTTCACACCATTTTTCTTTCATTCTAGGCAGAAAATAAATAAACAAATACATACATACAGAAATAAATAAAGTTCAAAGACTAGAATAATTGGTTTCATTACTGAACAAATTTTATATCTCTGTATAAACCTGCAACTAGAGTTTTGCTTAAATAACTCCCATAGCTGGCAATGGCTTGGTAAAAATCCAAGCTTTAGTTAACTACAAAAGGGAGAATTTGAAATAAGAACCCTACATATAAAGAGAGATGAGAGACCTCAAATTATAGCCTGTTAATTATAGTATATTGATACTATGAAATATTTTATATCCTGTTACTTAATCTCTTAAATTTATTTTAAGATTGCCTTTTCCTAAATTCTTGTCTAGCCTTACCTTGCCTCACTTATCCACACTTTGCCTTCTTCTGTCTTATTGATGTCTAATAGCACTGCCATTTATTGTCTATAAAATCTTTTCTGTTCAAGTGACTGTTATTCGTTTTTTCTGATCATGATGTTCCTCAGTTCTTTGTACAGATCTATATTTGCTACTCACTTTACAGGTTCTGACTATAGAAAAATTCACTCCAGGACTGCTTGACATAAAGTGCTACTATTTAAGTGCCAGTGTGACAGATGAGGTAGAAGACCAAATGCTACCCTCATTTATGATTGTGAGAACAGAATCAATCTCTCTAATTCCTATATGGGACACACAAAATCCCTGCAAATAATCTTGACTTACAATGCAGTTACAATATCTGTAAGATGATATGTAGCTTCTTCTTTGTTATATTTTAATTTTACAAGGGAAAAAAGGGGGAAAGGGTGATATGTGAAAGGGAAAGAATTACATATAAATCCTATATGTATTTTAATAGTAGCTTTTGTTTTATTTTAATATAGTTTGAAAGCTAAAAAAACCTTCTGTCTCTTGGTTTGCAACATGTAACATGTATGTTCATATTTTGCAATGTATGCATATAGTCTATATTTTGCTTTCCTTGGCTTCCAAAGTAACCACACCTACATGGTTTTGTAATTTACTTTGCTATCGTCTTTTGGGGTTTTTTGTTCAGTTTTGATTTGGTTTGTTTTGATTTGGTTTGGTTTATTTGCTTGCTTCCCAGGAAAACCTAACTGAGGGCTTCTCTCAAGTGTAAAAAACGACTGACTTGGTCTCTATTCTCTCTTTCATGATTACATAATAAACCCACAGGTTACATTTGGGGTGAACCATCTTAGCTGAAGACAGACTGTTACAAACTCTTGCTAATTGTCTTTTAAGCTTTCAAGAGTCTGTCTTAAATTACTTAGTCTCAAAAGAGAGAGCCAGAAGTTCATAAAACCTTACAAACTCTGCCAAATCGCAATGCTTTATTCACACAGCAAGTCTGGGAAGATGGCTTTTTTCATTTCCTATTTGTAGTATGGAAGGAAAATATCGTTTCCCCCACAGCTCTCTTGTCAATTTGACTGCATTAAAACCATATTCACTTCCAGAAGCTGTTATACCTGAATCACATAATGGGGATGAAAACTGCAAGACAGAGTAGAAAGCTACTGTACCTTTTGATTTTGCATCTATTTAAATATTACCCATGCAATTGCAGGCATTCAAACACAACAAGGTTTCACTTCACAGAGAATTAAGGTCAAATTATTCTGTCTTATCAAAGCTCTGTCTTCCATTTAAGAACTTGAAGAACTTAAATAACAGAAATATGTGATCTTTTTTCCAATTCTTTTTCATTATTTTTGTTTTTAGCTGTACTTGACCTTAATTCTTTGTGAAACGCACAAATCATATATTCCTGGTATTTAAGTTCTTCAGGTTCTTAAAGTTCCAAAGTCTTAGAATCAAATACAGAGCTTTGATAAGACAGAAGACAAACATGCAATGGAAAGGACAAATATACTTAGGAAATTGTTGCCCAGAGAAGCTGTGGATGCCCCATCCCTGGAAGTGTTCAATGCCAGGTTAGATAGGGCTTTGAGCAACCTGGTCTACTGGAAAGTGCCCCTGCCCATGGCAGGGGATGTGGAACTAGATGGTCTTTAGGATACCTTCAAACCCAAGACATTCGTTGATTCTATGTTTCTGTGAAAATAAAGGAAAAGATTTAATGAATCATCAGGTAAATGCACTGTATAAACATATAATATGAGTCTGCAGTCTAAGCTGAACTAAACTGACCCATATTACCATTCTTATTTGTAGATGTGGACCTGATGCAGAGAGAGATTTTTGGATCCAAGTTGGAAACGTATTTTAAAATGTTCTTAATTTAAAGCATACAGTGTAAATATATCAGATTAGATTGGATTAAATATGGTAAAGGTTAGGAACATGTCTTGATCACAGAACATTCTTGAAAGTTCCTGAAAGGGGAGTATTTGGCTCTTGCTCTTGGTAGCCATCTCCGGCTTGTAGGTAGTCAAAACTCACCTTCCTGTTCCACAGCACAACCTTGAAGAGGTCATCAAACAGAGATACTTCATTTGAATTCATTTCAAATCCTATAGATATTTTGAATTTCTCCTCAGAACACGTTTGAAAATGTTTCAAAAGCTTAACCTTCACTTAATCTCCACCATCTTCCCACAAAACCAACAGTGCCTTGCTTTTTTTCCCCCGCATGTTCCATGCATAAGTCCCCTCAGAAATCTTTATGGGATAAAAGTTCAATTTCAGCTCATATGCATCCAAAATAGCGAGAGTATATGACAGGGGTTTGAAATCCAGGTCTTCTAGGACACAGATGTTTGTTTTGTAGAGCCGACTCTGCTATTAGTCAATATGCATTTAAGTATTTGTTCTATAATGGAACAACTTCAAGAACACTCAATGTTCAGGGGACTATACAGGTCATGAAAAAATTTCTTCAAGCACTCAGAATAACAGTCTAAAACTTGAAAAAAAAGGAATTGAAAGAAGCAGTAGCAGCCTATGCTGCACTTAATATTTCAAAAGAAATATTGGTACTGTTGACTACACACATGACACACTTTCTAAATGAAGTTGTTAAATGACTGTCCAACTCTCCCGGGTTCAGCAGTAGCAGTCATTTTTCTCCTTCTTAGTAGCTGGTGCAGTGCTGTGTTTTTGACTTTCAGCTGGGAACAGTGCTGATAACACCAATGTTTTTAGTTTTTTAGGAAGAAGGGGAAGTCGGGAGGAAGCATAGACAGGACACCTGACCCAAACTAACCAAAGAGGTATTCCATACCACAGCACATCATGCCCACTATATAAACTGGGGGCAGTTACCCGGAATGGTTAGATCACTGCTCTGTTCTGGCTAGGTATTGGTTGGTGGGTGGTGAGCGGTTGTATTCTCTTCCCCTGTTATTTCCTTTATCATTATTACTCCTGGTGGTAACAGTAGTGGTTTGTATTATACCTTAGTTACTGGACTGTTCTTATCTCGACCCATGGGAGCTACATTCTTTCTATTCTCCTCCTCATCCCTCTGGGAGCGGGGGGAAGAAGGGAGAGTGGGAGTGAATGAGTGGCTGTATGCTTCTGAGTTACCTGCTGGGCTTAAGCTGCGACACCAACACTGTACTTAGAGCTATGAATCCAAGTGAGGACACTCATATCAACCAAAGAAAGTTGTTTAACACTCTTTATTTGAAAGCTTTAAACTAGATGTTTTGGGGGAGGGGGACATCATTCCATCCTGACACTCCCAGTCAGTTACCAGCACCTATAATAAATGCTTGGAACAATGTAGAGATATTCCAGCTGCTCCAGCAAATAAGCCGGCTTCATTTGGAGCTCGGCTCAGACGCCTCTATACAAATGCTCACAGCATGGGGAACAAACAAGAGGAATTAGAGATGTGTGTAGTTCTACAGGGGTGTGATATAATAGGCATCACAGAAACATGGTGGGATGGCTCCTACGGCTGGAGTATTGGAACGGAATGTTACAGGCTCTTTGGAAAAGATAGCCCAGCAGACAGGGAGGAGGAGTTGCTATTTATGTTAGGGATAGGCTGGAGAGCATGGAACTCTCTCTGGGGACAGGTGAGCAGTCAACAGTTGTGGGTCAGGGTTAAAGGGAGAACAGCAATGGGAGACATTACTGTGGGGATCTGTTACAGACCACCTGATCAAGAGGACTCTGTGGATGAAGCACTCTATAGACTGATAGGAACAGCCTCATGCTCGCAGGCTGTTGTTCTCAGGGAGGGATTTCAACCACCCTGATATCTGTTAGAGGGATGGTAAGGCCCGGCACAAGCAATCCAGAAGGTTCCTCGATTGTGTGGAAGACAACTTCCTTCTGCAAGTAATAGAGGAGCCGAAAGGGAGAGGTGCCATGCTTGACCTCGTCCTCACCAACAGGGAAGGGCTGGTTGGAAATGTGACGCTTCAGGGCAGCCTTGATTGCAGCGATCATGGGATGGTCAAATTCGAGATCCTCAGGACAGTGAGAAGAGCGTGCAGCAAGCTCACTGCCCTGGACTTCAAGAGAGCAGACTTTGGCCTCTTCAGGAACCTGCTCAGTAAGGTTCCATGGGGAATAGCCCTAGAGGGCAGGGGGGCCCAAGACTGTTGGTCAGGATCACCTAATACAAGCTCAGGAGTGTTGCCTGCTGACTAGAAGGAAGTGCAGCAGGAGGGTCAGAAGACCTCCTTGTATGGATAAGGAGCTGCTGAGGGAACTTCAAGGGAAAAAAGAGGCTTATAAAATGTGGAAGCAAGGTCAGGCGGCCTGAGAAGAATACAGGGATGTTGCCCGGGAAGCCAGGGGCCAGGTTAGGAAAGCTATGGCCCAGCAGGGATTAAGCTTGGCTGGTGTGCGAAAGATAAAAGGAAGGGACTCTATAAGTACATTGCAAATAAAAGGCAGACTAGGGACAATATGGGCCCTATCTGGAAGCTATCAGGAGAACAGGCTAACCTGGATTCGGAGAAGGCTGAGGTTGTTTGCCTCGATCTTCACTAGCAAATGCTCTGACCACACCACCCAAGTCTTGGAAGGCAGATGCAGGGACTGTGAGAATGAAGAACTTGAGCCCACTGAAGGAGAGGATCTGCTTCAAGACTGCCTTAAGAACCTGGACATACACAAGTCCATCAGACCTGACGAAATCCATCCACGGGCCCTGAAGGAGCTGGCAAATGAAGTTGGTAAGCCACTGTCCATCATATTTGAAAAATCACGGCAGTCAGGTGAGGTTCCCGATGACTGGGAAAAGAGTAATATGCCCCCATTTTCAAGAAAGGAAAAGTGGATGACATGGGGAATTACAAACCAGTCAGTCTCACCTCTGTGCCTGGCAAAATGTTGGAGCAGATTCTCCTAGATGACATGCTAAGGCACATGAAAACCAACAAGGTGCTTGGTGACAGCCGGCATGGCTTCACTAAGGGCAAATCCTGCCTGACCAATTTGGTAGCCTTCTGTGATGGGGCTACGGAACTGGTAGAGCAGTTGATGTCATCTACCCGGACTTATGTAAAGCCTTTGACATGGTCTCGCATGGCAGCCTTCTCTCTAAGTTGGAGAGAGATCAATTTGATAGGTGGACCACTTGGTGGATAAAGAACTGGCTGCAGGGTCTCATGCAAAGAGTTGTGGTCAATGGCTCAATGTCCAGCTGGAGACCAGTAACGAGTTGTGTCCCCCAGGGATCGGTGTTGGGACCGGTCTTGTTCAACATCTTTGTGGGTGACATGGACAGTGGGATTGAGTGCACCCTCAGCAAGTTTGCCGATGACACCAAGCTGTGTGGTTCAGTTGATACACTGGAGAAAAGGAATGCCATCCAGAGGGACCTTGACATGCTTGTGAGATGGGCTGATGCCAACCTGATGAAGTTTAACCATGACAAGAGCATTCCCAGGCACAGCTACAGGTTGGGCATAGAAGAGATTCAGAGCTACCCTGTGGAGAAGGCCTTGGGGGTGTTGGTCGATGAGAAAATTAATATGAACTAGCAATTGCTCTTGCAGCCCAGAAAGTCATCCGTATCCTGGGCTGCCTTGAAAGGAGAGTGACTAGAAGGTTGAAGGAGATGATCCTGCCTCTCCTCTTTGCTCTTGTGAGCCCTCACTTGGAGTATTGTGTGCAGTTCTGGTGTCCTCAACATAAAAAGGACATGGAGCTGGTGGAATAATTCCAGAGAAGGACCACAATGATGATCAGGGGACTGGAGCGCCTCCCGTATGAAGGTAGGATGAGAAAGTTGGGGCTGTTCAGCCTGGAGAAGAGAAGGCTGCATGGAGGCCTCATAGCAGCCTTCCAGTATCTGAAGGCAGCCTATAGGGATGCTGGGGAGGGACTCTTCATTAGGGACTGTAGTAACAGGACAAGGGGTAATGGGGGGAAAACTTTAACAGGGGAAGTTTAGATTAGATGTAAGGAAGAAGTTCTTTACTGCATGGGTGGTGAGGCACTGGAATGGCTTGCGCAGGGAAGTTGTGAATGTTCTATCCCTGGCGGTGTTCAAGGCCAGGCTGGACATAGCCTTGGATGGCACTGTTCAGTGTGAAGTGTCCCTACCCATGGCAGCGGGGTTGGAACTAGATGATCTTAAGGTCCTTTCCAACACTAACTATTCTGTGATTCTATGATTCTATTATCTACTTTATGTAGTAGTGCACTCATTGATCTGGGCTTTAACAGTCATTTTCAAGATTATTCTTTCATTCCAGTAGGCATCATCAGAAGATATCTGTTTTAACTCATTGAATTGTACAGTTCTATTAACCTAGTGCTGCAAGAAGGAGCATAATCTCTTATCTGCCTCCATGAGTGAAAATATCATACTACCCTGTTTTTGTAAACCAGCTTTTCAGATCTGAGCATCTTCTTAAGCGTCACACTGGAAGATAAGTCACTAACTTGGCATGCCCCTTACAGACTCATACAATTGTTCATTCTATGTTTTCAGACACACACACACACACAGAAATCTGCTTTGTTCGTATGTTGACAAATCAGAAGGTTGTTTCTATTTCAGTCTATTCAGCATATGCAATAGGCAGAATGCAGTGAGGTAAATATATGATGTTTTTACTCGCTTGCCATTCTTTCTTCCTGAGCATTCATAACAAGCTCTTTGGGACTCCTTGTAATGGTGGGGAAACAATTTGGTTTGGGGATTAATTTGCTCAATAGGAAATGTTTCCAGTTTGCTTTCCAAGCTATAATGATGTGACTAAATTCAGAAGTGCCCTTGAAAATCTGCAATGTAGAGTGGTAAATACATAACACGTTTATTCTATGAAGTGCCAAGGAAGATACTAAAAACAAATAAATACATGCTGTTTTCTTAATGTAACAACTGGTAATGATTTTTTATTTCATTTTCTGATTTTATTTCACCTATGATATACCGTTTACAGTAACTTGCTGCGGTCTCAAGTCACTGAATTTAAGCACTTGGTGGGTTTTTAGCACAGTGAGTACAACTCTGCCTGTTTAGGCTGATGATGGTAAGGTGCTACTCAGCGCTAAGCTTTGCATTTCCTATGCAGTCCTTAAATATTTCTGATTCTTTAAATCAATCTATTAATGCTAGTTTCCGAGAGCTCAGGTCTTATCTTATGAGCAATTAGTGATCAGTGATAAAGAAAACCAAGTAATTGCGCTTACTTCTCTCACTCACTGCATTAGTAACACAAATCAAAAGCTTGAACTGAAGGACAAAAAAATCACTTTCAATTTTGTAGGGGTCTGCTTTGTGCTTTGGCTCTCTGAGCACCTAACCTACATTGTCCTTGTTAAATACTAAGTATCAATGATGATTCAATTAATGAAGTATTTTGAAATGCCTAAATATATGACCAAGATTAATGATCTGCTTATATTTTTCAGAAGAAGACAGAGTGTTTTCTATTTTGTGAACCTTTGAATTGTAAAAAGTCAGATGCACAGGTTCTTTAGCAAAAAAGAAAAAATAAAGTCATAAATAAGTTTATAATTGATTGAAATAGAAGAAGGAAA
The DNA here is from genome assembly GCA_039720435.1 of Amazona ochrocephala. Classification (NCBI taxonomy): domain Eukaryota; kingdom Metazoa; phylum Chordata; class Aves; order Psittaciformes; family Psittacidae; genus Amazona; species Amazona ochrocephala. The sequence goes on from CM077877.1 coordinate 59,871,196, forward strand.
AACAGGGACAAAATTTAACTTGCTTCTTCAAAATCCACACTTAGGTCACTAGTTATCTAAAATCCTAGGAAAAAATCATCAATTAAAGGTCTGCCAGATGGGAAAAATAGAGAAAAAGCCATTTTGTAGGAAATATTAAGAAGATTTAGTGGTAACATAAGATCTGAAATAGACAAGCATTAGTAACTTCAACAAATAAAAATTTTACTTAAAAAGCATTAATTTACCTGCATCTTTCTTACCCTTGACATTGACACTTCTATCCATATTGAAAATGATACTGTAGTTTTTCTAGAAGTAAATGTGTAATATTTGACAACACCAAACTTAATTTCAAGATTTGAAAAATTTTTTTTCTATGTTATCATCTAACTGATAAAGCTACTTCTGTTGAAGGCAGACTTTAGTTCAGAGAGGCATAGGGATGTGCCACAGGTGCTTGATCCTGTCACAGAAAGATTCCTGAATTTCCATGGACATTGTAATTTTCTTTCAGGAGCATTGAAAGTTTCATCGGGCACAGTAGGCTGCATAGAGTACCTGTCACTCGTGCTGTAGAGCGCGTGACATCTGTGTTTTCCATAATAGTAATTTTCCATATAAGGGGGAGGTTACTGTATGTGTTTGGCTATAGTCTGGCAACCCCCTAAGGTCCAGTCCAAGAGGAATACGCTTGGCCTTGAGGCTATTTTGCGATATTTGTATCAAAGTGATGCTGACACATAATCAGAGCAAAAAGGAAAAAAACAAAAAACAAAAAAACAAAACAAAACAAAAAAAAACCACAAACAAACAAAAAAAACAACAAAAACAAAAACCAAATAACTGCTTTGAAAGCAGCTTGTTTTGAATCCTGATGTCTTTGTTCAGCTCTGTTCTGCAAGCTGCCAACTTGACATAGAGGACATTGCCTGGTACATTTTGTTCATGGTACTTGTACACAGAAGAGGACAGAAACTTGTCTTTGTGTGACTACATCTACATCTCTGCTGACAGTTTCAGCCATATTGCAGGCAGTCATTATCCTAGTAACAATTTAATTCCAAAAAGCTCACTCCAAAATAATTCATATTAGTCTGGTCTTTCAAACATCATTAATGAGTTTATCCAAATAACAAGAAAATAGAGATAGAAACACAGAGTGGTTTTATGTTTTTATTTTTTTTTTTTTTTCCTTTTTTTTTCAGAGTGGAACTGAATGCAGACAGGCTGGAAAATGCTCCAAAATAACCTCGTAAAGTTCAACAAAAGCCAATGCAGTTTTCTGCTGGGGACAGGTACAACAGTGGTGCATTTGGGTATTAGTTGGGGAAAAAAAAAAAAAAAAAAAAAAAGGTTAATAAAAACCTCTTCAGCTCTTCAGGAAAGGACCAGTGTGCCCTGGTGGACAACAAGTTGAACATGACTCAGTGGCATGCATTGGCAGCAAAAGCTGTGTAGTATATTATCAGGAGTGCAGCAAGCAGAAAGAAAGTAGTCACTTCCTTCTTGAAGGAAACTGTACCTGGAGTCTCACGTCCAGATTTTTGCACCTCTGTGCAAGAATGACACTGGCACACTGGAACAAGATCATTATAAGCCAGACTGTCAGGGGATTGAGATACCAAGAAGACAGAATGAGACTACTTGATTCGTTTAAGCTTGAAAGCAGACTACAGGGAGATTTTGCAAGGTATAAAATTACTTATATTTTCATATAATAAATTATACAAAAAAAGCACAGAGTGTTTTTAGAAGTGACTAGTGTTAAGATAACTAGTAAGTGGCATAAATTGCAAGAAGGGAAGTTCTATTTAGAGAGTAAGGAGTGGATCAGTTTCCCCAGCGAGGATGAGGAATCTCACAATCCACAATACTGGAGACTCCAAACCAAATTTGACAAAGTTTGAAGACATCTAGTGTAGTCTGACCCTCCTTTCGGCAGGATTTTGGACTAGATAGCCTTTAAAGAACCCTTCCAACCGGTTGCTCTGTGATTTTATATATCTATATCTCTTGCACAAGACAAGTAGAAAGAAGCATCTGATAACTATGAGGCTCCCACTGAGAAAGATAATTTTTAAAATCATACAGACAAGAGATTCCAAGTGTTTTTCCATTGAAAAGGAAGTAAGTGTAAGCATGTGGGCTATACTGAAGTGATCCATAGCTGGACTGATGGAAGAAGTTCTTCTTGAGTCTTATCAAATTAGCTAAGCCAAAACATAACATACTTTATGTATTCTCAATTGGAACAAAAAATCTGAACAGGTGTCTGACTGTGGGTTTTTCTGAGGGGGAGGAGGGAAGGAGGAAATGTTGGGTGTGAGGCCAAAAGATCCAAGTGCCAACATTAAAAAAAAAAATAAATCAGTTGCTTATGGGTATAAAGAAATACAGTCAAAGATGCTACACTGACAACATATTTATTATTCAGTTCATTAGTTGAGCAAGAACAACTTTGCTTTCTGCCCCATTACTACCTTTCCTCTGATGAAGTCAGATGAAAGAAAAATCATGAAAATTAAGAGCCATGACTATGATTACGTGAAAGCATTTAATATTTTGTTGAAATGAAAATATATAATAAAACATTTTCCAGTTATGTTTAATAATATACAATGAAGAGTTTCAACTATAAAGTTCAGTGACCCTCAGCTAAACAATCAATAGGAAAAGTCCACAATAGGAATGCAATTCTGTTTGTTTTTAAAATGTCATATTTAAAAAGTATTTTTTTCAGACAATAATTTCTTTGAGTGAGAATTGACAATTTGAAGATAATATGTGTGTAAATGCATGACTGTGCGTTGGAATGATTTTCTCCTTTCCTGTGTGACAGGAACTCACCATAATGCTTTTTTTTCCTTTATTTCTTTATTTTTTTCCAAAAGATGGGCAGTACAGGCTTAAAATGAACATTCTTGAGCCAAAGCTATACGTCCAGCTAGCAAAATTCACAACAGAGGTTTTTAAGTCTTAAAGAACTCATCAAAAATATTTCAAAGCAAAATTTCTACTTAAACCTTGGTCTGGCAAGTGCTGCCATGAATTCACAATAATGAGTTCTTTCTCCTGAAGGTGGTCATGATGTTTGTCATGAAACGAGGTTCGAATCATTTCTTCAATATGTAGAAAATGTTCTTGCAGAAGTTTATCACTACACAAAGCCTGAATTATTTTCCCTGTCAAAATGGCAAAGGAATTTTAAAATACTTTCTCTTTGCAATTTTCCTGACTATGATCTATGACATATCTTAGATCACACCAAACTGATGGTGGGCAATGCTTACTCCTGAATCCATCACAGGGTGTGACACAACTCAGCTGTGATAATTTACCAGGGACAAAAGCACTAAGATTTTGAAACTTCTAGAAGAAAATTGAGGCCATGACGATTCAGAATATCTGGGGTTTAGATTAAAAATGTAGCTAGTAACATCTGTCCTACTTGTAATTCTAGTCCTGAATATTCCTGTCAATCACACTGTTTCAACAGAATACTATTCTCTTTGTATACATTTCCTTGGGATTATCATGAGAGCAGTTAGTAGTTAAGCACTGTCCCTGAATATCAATAATTTCTCACTGCCAGCCTCCGTTGTATCAATTATCTAGATTTCATTCACATTGAAAATAAAAGAGGTTAAATGGCTATTGCATCAATAATTCAACTCAGTGAAATTTCTAAGGTAATGCTGAATTAGAATGAAAGGAATAAGTAATTATGTGATCCAAATTCAGGGCCATGTTTAAGGGTCAGGCATGAATTTTCCCACATGCTAACACAAAAGTTAAACTGTTTATTGTTTCCTCATGCCATATTCAGCTTAGTGTTGTGTTGGCATTTTGAGTGATTTGCATTTTGCCCAGTGCAAAACAAAGTCCAGTTTAATTTTTCCCTGGACTTACGAGTTTTTTTGAGACATGATTTACCCTTTGGGTTTCTCTTTAGGTAACACAGTGATACCTCTTTGCTCTGAATATGGTTGCACCACCCATCTGAAGCAATGACCATGTCTGCCAGCCTCTTCAGCTGTCTAGTAAATCTGCGTGTATATTTAATCTTGTAGTTACAATGATTCTATATATAGAATATTGTGTTACCTGAGTTCTTGAAAAAGTAACAGGTAAGAAGACAGAAAAAGTTGCTAGAGTGAAAAAAAAAAGTCTTTACAATTTCATACTGTTACACTGAAACTCTTCAGCATAATTTTTTCATTTTATATTAACAATGGATTTTTATAAATCTAAGATAAGACATCTCATGTAAAATAATTTCCCTCTTACACTTGTGCTAATATACCACTTATACTTGTCCCTTTCTCTTGCTGAGATAGTTCTGTCTGATTCCCTATTTTCTCTCTTTTCTTGATGTGGTCTAATCTTGACAGCTAATACCCAATTTGATCTAGAGTTAAATCCTTAAAAAATAACTATAAATCTGAAATAATTCCCTAATAAGTAATATCACAAACTGGCATATGATTCATTATACAGGCATTATATAGGCAATTTATAATGCTAAGAGAGGCTTCTAGAACTATGTTGGGATGAATAATGATTCTTGTATTTATTTTTTTTTCTTCCATATTGTCACGCTCAGCAGGAAAACTTTGGAGCAGTTGCCGTTATGGAAACATAGTAGGATGACTCGCTGTCCTGGGTTCAGCAGTAGAAGTCATTTTTCTCCTTCTTAGTAGCTGGTGCAGTGCTCTGTTTTTGACTTTCACCTTACGTTGATAATGCCAATGTTTTTAGATGCTGCTCAGTAATGTTTACTCTGACCAAGGACTTTCTGAGGCTCATGCTCTGCCAGAGAGGAGGGGAAGCCGGGAGGAAGCAGAGACAGGGCACCTGACCCAAACTAGCCAAAGAGGTATTCCATACCACAGCACGTCATGCCCACTATATAAACTGGAAGCTGTTACCCATAAGGCCCAGATCACTGCTCGGTTGGTCTGGGTATCAGTCGGTGGGTGGTGAGTGGTTGTATTGCCTTCCTTTGTTACTTCCCTTATCATTATTATTATTTGTGGTTGCAGCAGTGGTTTGTGTTATACCTTAGTTACTGGACTGTTCTTATCACAACCCATGGGAGTTACATTCTTTCGATTCTCCTCCTCATCCCTCTAGGATCAGGGGGTAAGGAAGGGGGAGGGGGAGTGAGCGAGCTGCTCTGTGGTTCTGAGTTACCTGCTGGGCTTAAACCACGACAAGCGTAATCATAGAATCATAATGAATGTCTAATCAATACATAGAAAGCAAGAGACTTGAGGTACCTGTCTGAAGTCAAAATTGTGACTCCTTATATTATTTAAGTAGATACGCTATCCTTGTAATTCTGCCTATAAGCGTAAGCAAGTAAAAACATATTTTCAGAAGAAAAAAAAAATAAAAAAAAATCACTTTGAAACGAGCTAATATTATTTGTGCCATATGTGGAAGAGAGTATTGCGACCCTATGTTTTTTGACAGTGATACATTTTGCCTCCCAGGAAAAGACACATTCCCCAGAATTTCCCAGTAAGCTGCAGGAAGGTGAACATTTGTTTTTAGAAGTTTTTTATACTTGGTTTCACCTCAGTTTTAATGTGGTTACCAGGGACAGAGTCAGGATACAAACCTTATAGGCTCTGACAAGCTTCCTTGGAAGGTGCATGCCACTCTAGCATTCATCTGAAGGGAGGGAGCCAAGGAACTATAATTTAAACAAAACTAAACGCATTCCCGAAAAAGAACCAAAGATTATTTTGGAAGAAGAAGTAACTGCAACCCTTACATTCAGCTTTGTGTCTAAAAGTTTAAATGTCTTTTTAGTTGAAGTCAAAGTTAAAACCTCATCACTGGATTCATCAAAATATTTAAACCCTGACAGATGTGGGCTAATAACTGAAAAATAAAACCTTTTCTGTTTTCTCAGTACACATCTAAGGATTGAAAAACGATTCTTTTAAATTAGGGTTTTTTTACACTGATCAGGGGAATAACATTTTTTCCCCTTACCAATTCTGTCACTGCATCATTGAATAGATTGTAGGATTGTTTGTTTTGTGTAAAAGATGGATAGCTAGCTTACAGTCCAGAGTATTTCTTGCAAAGCTTCGTTTCATTCTTTTAATTTTATCTCAATTTCTTTCCCAAGCTAAAGAAGTTTTCAGTGCTACTTCATGAAAGATCTGCATTCACATAACAGGAATCACATAAATTTATGACAAAGTTCCAAGAGAGATTCTGATTTTCACAAACAGGTTTCTATGGTGATACTTTTTACACATCTTTTCATAAGCTTTACGCTACATTTTATCATGTTAATCTTCTAAAATACATTTAAACACTGTTCCATAATGGCTCTGTTTGGAATTTGTCCAAAGTCTTTTTTTTTTGTTTTTTTTTTTTTTTTTTTTTTTGTGTTTTTTTTTTTTTTTTGTTTTTTTTTTTTTGTTTTTTTTTGTTTGTTTGTTTGTTGGAATTTTTTTCTTCTCTGAAAAATCTGTATTTCACAGCTTGGTTTTATTTGCTCAGTCTGTTAATATATGATCCTCTTTAAATAAAGCTTCATGCACAGATTTCCATCAGAGGTTTTTCTAATTTATTGACTCTCTGTTTCTGATTTACATTTCTAGTAACTAATATAATTTTACTAATTTAACACAATAAAGATTTTAGTTGTAAATAATATTATAAATAATAATATATAAATAAGTATAACATTGATGTTTCTAAAACTTTTAGTGATCTTGTTGTGGTTTAAGCTTCTATAAACCCATACAGTTGATCTCTCACTCACTCCCCACTCTTTCTTCCCTCCGCTCCTGGAGGGATGGGAAGGAGAATCAAAAGAATACAACTCCCACAGGTTGAGATAAGAACAGTTTAGTAACTAAGGTATAACACAAATCACTACTGCTACCACCAATAATAATAATGACAAGGCAGATACAAGGAAAAGGAGAATACAATAGCTCACCATCAAATATCAAGCCTGACCACCCAGTGCACCCCCACCAGTAACAATAATGACAAGGCAAATACAAGGGAAGGGTACAATTGCTCACCACCCAGAATCAAGCAGTGCACCCCCACCGGTGCACCCCAACCCCCCTTCCGGGTCTCTGCTCCCCGTTCTACATCCTGGACATGACGTGCTGTGGTATGGAATAATCTCTTTGGTTAGTCTGGGTCAGGTGTCCTGTCTCTCCTTCCCCTCAGCTTATAGAATCATAGAATTATAGAATAGTAAGGGTTGGAAAGGACCTCAAGATCATCGAGTTCCAACCCCCCTGCCATGGCCAGGGACACCTCCCACTAAACCATGCCATCCAAGGTTATGTCCAACCCCACCTTGAACGCCACCAGGGATGAAGCATTCACAACTTCCCTGGGCAACCCATTCCAGGGCCTAACCACCCTCACAGTAAAGAATTTCTTCCTCAGATCCAATCTAAACCTCCCCTGTTTAAGTTTAAACCCATTACCCCTTGTCCTCTCACCACAGTCCCTAATGAAGAGTCCCTCCCCAGCATCCCTATAGGCCCCTTCAGGTATTGGAAGGCTGCCATGAGGTCTCCACGCAGCCTTCTCTTCTCCACGCTGAACAGCCCCAATTTTCTCAGCCTATCTTCATACGAGAGGTGCTCCAGTCCCCTGATCATCCTCGTGGCCCTCCTCTGCACTTGTTCTAACACTTCCATGTCCTTTTTATGTTGAGGACACCAGAACTGCACACAATACTCCAAGTGAGGTCTCACGAGAGCAGAGTAAAGGGGCAGGAGCACCTCCCTCGACCTGCGGGTCACACTCCTTTCGATGCAGCCCAGGATACGGTTGGCCTTCTGGGCTGCAAGCGCACACTGCCGGCTCATGTTCATTTTTTCATCAACCCACACCCCCAAGTCCTTCTCCACAGGGCTGCTCTGAATCTCCTCCCCACCCAACCTGTAGCTGTGCCTGGCATTGCTCCGACCCAGGTGTAGGACTTTGCATTTAGCATGGTTAAACTTCATCAGGTTGGCATCAGCCCACCTCACAAGCGTGTCAAGGTCCCTCTGGATGGCATTCCTTCCCTCCAATGTATCAACCAAACCACACAGCTTGGTGTCATTGGCAAACTTGATGAGGGTGCACTCAATCCCACTGTCCATGTCACCCACAAAGATGTTGAACAAGGCCGGTCCCAACACCAATCCCTGGGGGACACCACTCGTTAATGGTCTCCAGCTGGACACTGAGCCACTGAGCACTACTCTTTGCGTGCGGCCATCCAGCCAGTTCTTTATCCACCGAGTGGTCCACCTATCAAATTGATGTCTCTCCAACTTAGAGAGAAGGATGTCATGGGAGACAGTGTCAAAGGCTTTACACAAGTCCAGGTAGATGACATCAACTGCTCTGCCCCTGTCCATCAGTTCCGTAGCCCCTTCATAGAAGGTCACCAGATTGGTCAGGCAGGATTTCCCCTTAGTGAAGCCATGCTGGCTGTCACCAAGCACCTTGTTGGTTTTCATGTGCCTTAGCATGCCTTCCAGGAGAATCCGCTCCAAGATTTTGCCAGGCACAGAGGTGAGACTGACTGGTCTATAGTTCCCTGCCTCATCCATTTTCCCTTTCTTAAAAATGGGGGGTATATTTCCCTTTTTCCAGTCATCGGGAACTTCACCTGACTGCCATGATTTTTCAAATATGATGGACAGTGGCTTAGCAACTTCATTTGCCAGCTCTTTCAGTACCCTCAGATGGATTTCATCCAGTCCCATGGACTTGTATGCATTCAGGTTCCTAAGGTGGTCCCGAACAAGATCCTCCCCCACAGAGGGCCCAGGGTCCCCACCCTCACCGTCCCCGTGTCTGCCTTCCAAGACTTGGGTGGTGTGGTCAGAGCATTTGCCGGTAAAGACTGAGGCAAAGAAGTCATTAAGAACCTCAGCCTTCTCCAAATCCAGGGTAGCCACTTCTCCCGATAGCTTCTGGAGAGGGCCCACGGTGTCCCTAACCTGTCTTTTATTGGCAATGTACCTATAAAATCCCTTCCTGTTATCCTTAACATCCCTAGCCAAGTTTAATTCTAAGTGGGCCTTAGCTTTCCTAACCTGGTCCCTAGCTTCCCGCACAACATCCCTGTATTCTTCCCAGGCCGCCTGACCTTGCTTCCACCTTTTATAAGCCTCTTTTTTCCTTAGAATTTTCCTCAGCAGCTCCTTATCCATCCAAGGAGGTCTCCTGGCCCTCCTGCTGAACTTCCTCCTAGTTGGGATGCATCGCTCCTGAGCTTGCAGCAGGTGATCCTTGAATATCAGCCAACAGTCTTGGGCCCCCATGCCTTCTAGGGCTGTATCCCATGGAACCTTACTGAGCAGGTTCCTGAAGAGGCCAAAGTCTGCTCTCTTGAAGTCCAGGGCAGTGAGCTTGCTGCACGCTCTTCTCACTGTCCTGAGGATCTCGAATTTGACCATCCCATGATCGCTGCAAGCAAGGCTACCCTGGAGCGCCACATTTCCAACCAGCCCTTCCCTGTTGGTGAGGACGAGGTCAAGCATGGCACCTCTCCTTGTCGGCTCCTCTATTACTTGCAGAAAGAAGTTGTCTTCCACGCAATCGAGGAACCTCCTGGATTGCTTGTGCCGGGCCGTACCATCCCTCCAACAGATATCAGGGTGGTTGAAGTCTCCCATGAGAACAAGGGCCTGCAAGCGTGAGGCTGCTCCTATCTGCCTATGGAGCGCTTCGTCCAGCAAGTCCCCTTGGTCAGGCGGTCTGTAACAGATCCCCACAATAATATCACCCATCGCTGTTCTCCCTTTAACCCTGACCCACAAACTCTCTGTCGACTGCTCACCTGTCCCCAGACAGAGTTCCATACTCTCTAGCTTATCCCTAACATAAATAGCAACTCCCCCTCCCCGTCTGCCGGGCCTGTCTTTCCTAAAGAGCTGGTAACCTTCCATTCCAACACACCAGTCATAGGAGCCATCCCACCATGTTTCTGTGATGCCTATGATATCATGCCCCCGTGGATGTGCACACATCTCTAATTCCTCTTGTTTGTTCCCCATACTACGGGCATTTGTGTAGAGGCATTTGAGCCGAGATCCAATTGAAGTCGGGTCATTGGCTGGAGCAGCTGGAATATCCCTACATTGCTCCGAATGTTTACTGTAGGTGTTACCAACTGACTGGGTGTGTTGGGATGGAATGATGCCCCCCTCCCCCAACACATCTAGTTTAAAGCATCTTTGACCAGCCTGGCAAGCCTCCTACCAAATCCACTCTTCCCCTTCTTTGTCAGACCTGCTCCACCAGCCCCCAGTAGACCTGGCCTACTATATTGAGTCCCATGTTCAAGGTACCCAAACCCCTGACTATAGCACCACCCTTCTAACCATTTATTAACCTGCCCAATCCTCCTAGCCTTTTCAAGGTCCTGCCCTGTATCCTGGAGAATTGACGAAAAGACAATCTGAGCTCCAGAGCCCCTAACCACGTCTCCCAGAGCTCTGTAGTCCTTCTTTATGGTCTCCGGGCTACTGCTATCTATATCAGTAGCACCCACATGTATTACCAGGAGTGGGTAATAGTCAGTGGGACCGACTAGAGCAGGCAGCTTCTCGGCCACATCCCTGATCCGAGCCCCTGGTAGGCAACATACCTCCCTTGAGCCTGGGTCAGGCCGGCAGATGGGTGCCTCTGTGCCTTTCAGATTAGAGTCCCCGACTGCTATGGTCTTCCGCTTTTTCCTGGCAGCACCAGTAGTGACCTTCTTTACCATTGCACCAGCTGGTTGCGCCTGGTGGGAGCGCTGTTGCTCATCAGCCCCCTGCAGGATAGCAGAGCGCTGTTGCTCATCAGCCCCCTGCAGGATAGCAAAGCGGTTCCGGGTGGGGACAACAGATGTAGGAGGAAGCCTCTTGCTTTTAATTACCCTCTTCCTCCTTTTTTTGTTGTTTTTTTCTGTTACCTTTTCCCAGCTTCCTGGGTTAGCAGCCTCCTTTCCTGGGTTAGCAGCCTCCTTTCCTGCATGGGCAGCAGTAGACACTCAAGGCTCCGGAAGAGTTTGGTCCCGGAGCAAGCAGTGCTGCTCCCCCTCAGCTTCCCTGACACCTTTCAGCCTGATAACAGCTTCCTGCAGTTCAGCCACCTGCTGCAGGAGGACCTCCACCAGGGAGCGCAGAGTGCAGCCCTGCCCATTGCTCACCCTTCCCTTAAGATACCCCGAGCTCTGCACTACAGCCTCCCTTCCCGTCGGCTCCGTCTGGGTGCCTACGCTGGCCATCACCGGCGCAGCCAGAGCAGAGCTCCCAGACCGAGCCTTGCCCATACGGCGAGTGTTCACCATTCCGCTCACCACCCCGCTCACCTGCTCGCCCGAACTGCAGCGTAAACTGCTTCGAGCCCGCCCTGTTTGCCCGCCCTGTTCGCCGCGCTTCGGGTCCGTCGCGCTCCCTGGGGCAGGTTTTTAACCAGTCAGGTCTGCCGCCGGTCCTCCTGACGCTGCCCCCTCTGATTCAGCCGCTCTCCTCCGCGGAGCTGCAGGCTCCTGGGCAGGCCTTGTTGAGGACTTGAAGCTCCCCCGGGGCAAGTTGCTGCTCCGAGGTGAAGCTCGTAGACGCCGAGCCTCCCCCCTCCCCCCCCCCCCCCCCCCCCCCGATCAGGCGCTGCAGGCCTCCGCTCGCGAGACAGTCACCTCAGCAATCTTCCCCTCCTCCCTGGCAGAGCATGAGACTCACAAAGTCCTTGGCCAGCCTAAACATCACCAAGCAGTAACTGAAAACACTGGTGTTATCAGCGCTGTTCCCAGGCCCAAAATCAAAACCACAGCGCTGCACCAGCTACCAAGAAGGAGAAAAAATGACTGCTGCTGCTGAACCCAGGACAGATCTTTATACTTATTGAGCAAAATCTCAGAAAAAACATAAATTCTGATGTCGGAAGAGAAATCTATTTCAAGTCCTCAAGGTCATGAGCCTGCTCACACATCAAAAATCAAGACTGACAAATCAGGAGTCATGAATAGAGATCGAAGGCCATGAGTCGTGTCATGAGAATGAGATTGAAGAGAAGGTATTAAGAAAATATTTAATTTCTGTTTGTCTATCATGTCTACAAATGATTATGAATTTTAGAAATATCCTCCCTTCAGCTTCCTTATTTAAATTAAAGCTACTGCTGGAAAGTTGCCGGACTGTACAATTTTGTGTTACAGCAACAGAGGATGACAGAAGTCAAGGGTTTAGACAGAGATCAAGATGAGCTTCTGCTGCAGTTGGTCATAATTCTTTTCGTATTGTTCCAAACCCTGCACACTCATATAACTGCTCATTAACCAGTGCATTATGACTCCTGCCTACCAAGCAAACACTACTGAGATACAGATTGATAACAACACCTTTACCCTCACTCTAAGGCTTCTAAAGAAAAGGTTTTGTTAGACTCATTCTTCATGTGAGCAAAAACAGTCATCACTGTGCAGAACTCCCGTGGTAAGAGGTACTTCAGTATACATGGAATTACATCATTTTTGAAGATGGTGTCATGATCATAACAAGGTTTCAGAATGCAGATAGCCCTTCCAATGCCCTCTGTAATAGACTTCTTGTCAACACTGACAAATGGTATTGATTTCGGACAGGAAGAAGGAAAGACAGCACAGTAGCACATGCCTCTCCCTGGAAGGTGTGATATCTGTTCTTTGAACCTAGGCACAGGGACACAATATTCTGCTACTGTCCTACTGCCTATTAAATGAAAAATATTTGAGCCCAAAGACTGGTGGCAAATCGTATCACATCTAGTTGGCAAATGGTCACTAGTGGTGTCCCTCAGGGCTTTGCGTTAAAGCTAGTGCTGTTTTAATGTCTTCATTGATGAGCTGGATGAGGGGATTGAATGCACCCTCAGTAAAGACTAGACAAAACCTTGGGTGGTGTGGCCTGGTGTGAGGTGCCCCTGCCCATGACAGGAGTGTTGGAACTAGATTATCTTTAGGTCCTTTCCAACCCTATCCATTCTATGATTCTAGGATTCCATGATTCTATGGTTTCATTCTAATTTTAGCCATTTGCTGGGTGATATTCTTATGTTACATGTCCTTCACCATTCTGCATGCTCATTCTTGTATTACATATTCCTCAGGGGAAGGAGAATATTATCATTATATGACTTACATGAAACTCAGTCAAATACTGTGTTTACAAATTTTCTGCAATGAATTCATCACAAGTTGATTTCCTAAATCCCTATTCAGCAGTCTGTTTATGATAGTGTCTTTCATTTGAACACAAAGAGGCAATATAAAATAGGTACCTCCGATTTTTTCTTATATTTAATTGATAGCATTTTTTGACTATTTCAACTGTCAACTTTTTTGACTATTTAAACTTCCAGATGCTTTCAAAATTTTACTGTGATTTATACAGCTTTTTGGAAATCATTGCTTCCTTTATTCCATCTTCAGCAATCAGTTTTATATTATACATTCCTTTTAATAAGCTGATTCATGTCAGATGCCACTTTTTCTCATCTTCTTTGAAGAAACCAAATGACAAAGAGATTTAATGATAAAAAAATGCACCATTGGGAGGTCAAAGAGTTCATTTTCTGACACAGACTCATTAGATGATGTGGCACTCACCAAGGGTGACATTGATTACCATAGCCTCTGTACTCCTAAAGGTTAATGATCAGGATAATTAGCTGACCTATTGGAACCAGATAACACTCAATTGAGATAAGTGACAGGTGACTGTAGTTATTAAAATAGACCAGAAACAGACTGTCTGACATTGCTATTTTCTTATTAAAAATTGCCCGTAAAAGAAACTGCAGAAAATATCAGCTGTCTCTCTGAGGAAAGTCTAGTTTAATAGGTGCTATTCCTTTTATTTTATAAATACCCAACTGCCCCAAATATCTTGTCTGTACAAAAGATTAGACAGATAGAAGTTTAGGAAGAGAGGCTCTGGTAGAAATTTTAAAATGTAGTTGGTCACATGTTACAAATTGTAAAGGGGGATTTAAAAACAACCCATGTGTTTATTTTGACAGCATTATTCTGCAACCAGAGTGAGAGTTTATACCAGCAGCCCCATGAAAAACATATTTTTTTATTAAAAATGTTTCATCGTGTTTTATTTAAATGTTTGCTGTTGCTGCGAAAAAATTGTTTCTTTTGCTTTAGGTTTAGGAATATTAACTTGGAGGCAAAAGTAAGTATATGATGTTTGGTGAATATTTTTCTGCTTACAGGAACAAGCATATTCTTGACACTTAAGGTATTTGATTGAGAAAACTCATTGGCCTAAAGCAATTGGACAACATGTCTCATCCACTGTTTTGTTTTTCTTTGTTTTGCCCTGGTGTTGCTTCTACTTTGCTGTTGTGGACAGCATGGGATGCAAGATCTGCATAAGTCATGTCTTTTACCACTCTAGATGATGTTACTGGAATCTGGACAGGAAAGTTGTAAACCTCGTCCTTACATGTGAGACTGAGATATCCCAATAGATGTTTCACAAAGTCTTCTTATTGCATTCCTGGAAGAAGCAACATATGTAGAAATGCAGGCCAAGAATCCAGGGATAAAGTAGGTAATGCTAAAGGATTAGGTCAGGAAGCAACAATAATTTTGGCCTCTGAAACTTCAGGGAATTCATGAGCTGTACATGTCTCTGTTTCATCTTAAAAGAGAACATATCCTATGAACATAAATAAGGAAAAATTTGTTCCCTGACATAAAAGCAAAAGACTCTTTAGTCCTGAGAATATAAGAAAAAGATACCTGAAATGTTTTTGGTAGCGTTACAGTCGCAAGACATTAATCAATGTGTCCAAAAAAAACGCTGCAAGCCAAGAAAGAGAAACTCTTGGCCCAAGTAGATTCTCATTCACAGCTAATGAGATAATTAATTAAACACAAGTGAAAAGGATATCTGTAGTTTCTGAGGAATTTCAAGAAGTACTTATCATAGCTGTCTTTTTAGGATCACACTTTCACTTAGGTTAAGGTTGCACTGGTCTGTTTTGTTGGTATACAGAGTAAGGTTCATACATTTTTATGAGGAATGTTTGGTATCATCCCTTAAAGACAGACTAAGCGTATACAAGTAAATAAGTAATGATGGGTAATGTTCCTGGTTACTGGAACATGATAATCCGAAGTGTTAAACTGTAGCAGTTATTGTGCACAGTTTAGGCCAGTGCTAACGATCACCTTTCTAAAGCATTTCTGTGCATGTTTCTGCAGCTAATATAGGCTGACTATTCCCAAACAGTCCGTTTGCATGTGACCACACTGTTTTGAGCATAAAAAAGTTCAATAATGCTATCACAGACTTTTCAGTATCAGCTGGCCTCAGTGCTACAGAGCAGTTCAAGACGTGCTAAACTTGCTAACAAGGACTCTGGATCTAGTGAAATCCAGATCCTGGATTCAACATATGTATGAAAGATCTTTTTCAAGAGCACTTTGTTTCTAATACTGGCATGTTTTATCTGGGGCATGGTAATGTCTGTAATGATGAAATCCAGAGAAGCAAGAATGATCTGAGATTTCAATATATCTCCAATGAGGAAAGATTGAAAGAGCTGGATTATATCTCTCTGCTTAAGGAGAATTCTAAACTATAAACTTGTAAATCTTTACAGAAGAAATATATTCTTCAGGGCCAGTGAGGTTAGGACAGGAAGTAATGAGCACATATATATCAGTGAGGGAGACTGAGATTAGATATAGGAAAAACAAAGTAAATGGAAGGATCTCAGTGGCATCAAAATAGATAATTTAGATTGCTGAATGTTCATTCCTGGAACTTTTTAAGAAAAGCTACAGAAAACATTAATAATTATTTAATTATATAGAAAAAACAATGAAGAAGGCACTGCAGGTGTTTTCTAACCCAATTTTATTAGAACCTTTTGATCATGATAATTGGATATATTGAAAAAACAGCAATTAAATATTTTACATTGTTAGAGTATTTTATTTTTTTAGGAAAAAAAAATACAAAATTGAAAAGCTTTTGTTATTATTTATTTACTCTAAGTATACTTTTGTTGCAGTGTTAATTCATGACTTATGAAGGAAGTAAAGAAATAAAAAGTATTAATTTAAATTAAATCTTATGTCACCTTTTTGCATATATCCTAAATGTAAACATTCAGAATCTATTTTTTTTCTAAACATAGTAATAAGAAGGGTTTTTTCACTTTTTGTATAACACTAAATTTAAATGTGTTCTGTCATCATTGTTCTAATTACTTTCAAATTAATTCCTTTTCCACATCTTAGTATTGTGTGAAAAGATCTGCTGTTTCATTACTATATCTTCTTGCTCAGTTTCTTTGGTTATGTGATTGCTTCAGAAAGAGAAGCCAGAAATTCCACAATTTCTAGCTTCTAATTTACCTAATTCCACATACAGTTAAAGAGATTACTTTAGCACATAATGTCTGTTGTAATAAAAGAGAAAGTAATCTTTTCCCCTCCCTGCTCTAGATTTTCATTTCATTGCACTAAATCTGGCATAGCTCTTTATAACAGCTGTTCCACTTTTCCTTTCCTCAAGTACTGCAAGCTATAAAACTTCATTCTAGGCTCTTAATGCAGTCAATCATTTACCTAGTAAAATAAAGAAGACTAATGAAGCTTCCTCATATAAAGCTCCTCCATTCAGCTGGGCTTGACAGTATAGCAGCATTGCTCAAAGATGTGTGAACAAGCAACTGGAATACCTGGAGCCAGATACATTTAAGTAACTCACGGTAGGTCATATCTAGGAAAAGGATTACAACAGTAGAAGGAAAAGCAAAAGGTTTTGCCTCAGGCTGCCTCTAAGGCATTTGAAGTAATGCAGTAATTCTACCAAGACCAACACGGTGAAGTATATATTGCAACATAAGCTGCTCATAAGGTAGTTGTAAAGATTAAATATCTTCTAAATGCTTAATTTTAATTGGAATGTGATTAGCCTGAAGGCATAAAAGTATGTCTAATATGTTTTTTCTTTTTACAGTTTAATAAATAGTTACAGAAAATACTTCCTGAAAATTTCATAACAGTATTAAAAACCAGTTAACTTTCTTAGTTTTCTCTTGTAATAAAAAAGTTACAGAATCAAAGTTTTAAGCTGGTAAAGAAAATTACTTTTATTCACTACCTCACGATTGAACCTGAATACTGAAGGTAGTGATTAAATTGAATATTTTGTATATATACAGAATATTTACAAAACAAACGATGCAATTGCAAATAAGCATGTCCACAAGAATATTCTCTTTTGAATTAAATAACTGTATACAATTTTTAATAAAACAGTGTTCGTCTGAATAATGCTTTGAATGAATGCATTTTCATTATTTTGAAAGTAGACTTTCTTTCTTCTTTCCTTTCTTTTCTTTCTTTCTTTCTTTCTCTCTTTCTTTCTTTCTTTCTTTCTTCTTTCTTTCTTTCTTTCTTTCTCTCTTTCTTTCTTTCTTTCTTTCTTTCTTTCTTTCTCTCCTTTCTTTCTTTCTTTCTTTCTTTCTTTCTTTCTTTCTTTCTTTCTTTCTTTCTTTCTTTCTTTCTTTCTTTCTTTCTTTCTTTCTTTCTTTCTTTCTTTCTCTTTCTCTCTTTCTTCCTTCCTTCCTTCCTTCCTTCCTTCCTTCCTTCCTTCCTTCCTTCCTTCCTTCCTTCCTTCCTTCCTTCCTTCCTTTCTTTCTTTTTAGTGGGGTATATTTTTTTTTTGCTTTTTCAGCTTGTTTTGTTTTGGTTTTCCCCAAAGCAGTACTCAAATCTTGTATCTGAGAGGAAAAAATAGGTAAAAAATAACTTTTGGCTCCCCAGTCATGAAGAAGTCAAACTGACTTTTGTGCTAGAGTAAATTGTGCAGCTCTGTGAAGTCCTTTTTCTCGTTTCCTTCTGTGTTTTATATAAACTATGTAAATTATATTTTAAAAAAAGACTTAAGAATTAGCTTTATGAATTAAAAAATAGTCTCTTCTATATCAAGCTTAATACCAGTATAAACAGGTCCTTTTGCAATTTGCCTGGTGCATATTTGTGAGACTCCTGATATATGTGAAGAGTCTTTTTTTCAGATTTGTTGACTGTGACAATATTAAACATAAAGGTTATAAATTCTATGGAACTGGGGGAACCATCTGTGTTCCTTCCACAGAATAGGGAACCAGACCAGATCTAGGAAGCTCTGACCAGTAGTAAGTGCCGTCCAGATCTACTCCATTAATTCCTGTGAGGTGATAAAAATATACTGATTTTGTTTGTTTGTTTGTTTGTTTGTTTCTCTTAAAGGTAGTTTCTGTACTTCCAAACAGAACCTAGCTGTTAGGCCAACACCTGTCTCATTGACAGAAAGAAGGAACAGAACAAAATTAACTCCTGGTTCTTGCTTTAGAACTATAATGCCACAATTCTTTTAGGGAGGATGGGGCTTGATAAATTAACTTTCACTGATGGTTGATGTCTCTGTACACCTGAAATATCAGCATAACCAAGACAAGGTTTCTATGACAGCCATCACCCCTAATTTTATTTATGCTGCTTTGTGTCAGATCTAAGTTGGCTTCCTGAAGTACACTGTCTCTTTCAGACTTTCTGAAATCCAGCTCAAGGGCACAAAAGCTCTCTTCCAGAATGATGTTGATGAATTTCTTCCAACTCTTTCCTCCTTGTCTTGGTTATTTGTTTATTAACGGGTTTTGTGCATGTATGTTTACTTCTAAACTTCCCTAAATACACTGTCATATTTTAAGTCAAACATACCCTTTCTATTTCCAGCATAGCTCCCCTGTAAGTTCACTTAACTTCCTTTTACACCTGTGCTATCAATAATTGCTAGTTTACTTCCCTGGCTATAAACATTTATAGTCTGCAATTACTCTGCACTAATTATCTCAAATAGCTGGTTTGGGACAAGGGAAGAAGTCAGTGGGAAAATACATATCCTTGTTTTCTAGTACTGGAAATATGCAGTTTTCCTGTAACATGAAGACAGTATAACCATCCTGGTTTTCTGAAATTAATTACCAGACCTTCTTTTTTCTTTTTAAGCTTCTCCAGTCCCGTAAGTTAAGATATTAATGAAAGATACATTTGCAGTTTGCATAGTGTACATCAGTGAAAGCTTTCTTGAAATCTGTAAAAATACTTTATTTGAATTCACAAACTAAAACTCTAATCTTTGACTGAACTAAGTGGCAAAGTGGGAGAACAGATTTCAGCTATGAATATTAATTAGGTTATGAGAGGTTTTCAAAAGTCTTGCTTCATTGGCAATAGGAAAATATGAACATCTAGAGCAAATGTACTTGGCGTGAAGGGTGAGATACACTCTTACAGATCTTGAGGTCTTCTCTGTCCTTCAGTCTGTGAAAGAGGACATTAAAGTTTTTTCCATGAGTTACCTTGAGCTTAGACTCGCTCATCTTTATTGCATTTTATCACTTAAAATTTCAGCCACCCTAGACAGCTGCAGCTCCTGTTTAGACTGCCTAGGTGATGCTGTCTTTCTAAGATGCTTGTAGCCGATCCTGAATGTACTGGTCTGAATTCTCTGCCACATGTTCCACACTGTAAAGATCAAATACACATCTGCCTTCCAGTTTTTTCGGACTGCTGATCCAGGTTAATAAGCTGTCAAGATCATGTAAATCAGGTGGACTGTGAGAAACATTAAAGAACATGACGCTAAAGAGATCTTACTTTGAATAAACCTTTTCTATACTTCAGCTTTCCTTTTTCCATGCTTTTTCTCATTATTTTTTTAAGTTTGGTTTCTTCCCCAAGTATAAACAGAATGTAAGGTTTACCTAAAAGTATTGGAATTTTCTAATCAAGGAAAAGTTTAGGTTATTTGGTAATTAAAGGTAATGAAAACTGAAGCAGCATCTCCCTAGATTTCAGAGGAATTCCTTTTATTTTTTGAAAATTATAAAGGTTATCAGGAAAACGATAGATGATATTTGCAAGGAAGAAAGCTTAATTCCCTTGTCATTCTCTGCTCCAGTTTCTTCCTAGGACTCATACTGTCCCTCATTATCTTTAGTATGTCTTCAAAATTATATTTTCAGGGTTCTTTGATGCCTTCAGGTTCCATGAACTCATACAATCTGTCTTTCTGGTATACAGTGTCATATATGACACCATGTCATGGGGACTGTCTTGAAAATTTCTGAAATATCAGTATTTGGTTCTGCCTACCTGATGTCCAGCAATATATTTTGTTCAATTACTCTGAGAATTTGTATTTTTTTTCATCTATTAATAGTTCACAATGTATTTGTTTGCTCATCTCCTTAATAATGAAACTGACATTTTTATGAATGCTATTCATGTTCAGTGCTTTTCTCTGGATGACTTTGCCTGAAACTCATTTGTCCCTAATCTCTTATTATACTAATAACACCTGAAATATTTCTAATTTGACTTTTTTTTTTTGTTTGTTTGTTTGTTTTTTACTGGAATGTGGCTTTTAGGCATTTCAGAACAGATCTGCAGGTATTTTCAAAAGTGGTTGAGAGACAAATAAGGTTATCATTTCAAAATGAAATTTCCTGATACTCATTTCTTTCATTTTCTTTCTTCCTTTACATATCCACTGAGGCAGTAGTCTCCTGTCAACCATGTAATCTTATGCTTCATTTTAGACTGGCTGTTTTATTCCTTTGTTATGATAGTTTATGTCATGTAATTCTCTGTAAGTGAAACTTGTCCCTTTTTGGAGGACTTAATCAGCATTTACTCCATGGGTGTAATGAAATATTATAAATCTTTCTTCAGACAGAGGGCACGTGGTAAATTAGTGTGGCACTGGCCAAAAATTAGTTCATGTATGTTTCGAAAAACATGAGCTCAGTTATTAATTATAGTCATTAAAACACAAATCTACAATTAATGGAAGCAGTAACAAACATAAATCAGATTAAAACCCTCTACAAAATAATCAAATGTTTAATATTTTTTTTTCTAGTTCTGTAGCTTTCACTTCTCACAAGAATATTTCTCTCCATCCTTCAAACTTGGCTGAAGTTTTTCAGGACAAAGCATCTCTGTTCTGCCAGACTTCTTTATTATAGGGAAGGTTTTCAAATTGGTTCACATCATAAAACAAATATGACTGGTAGTTCCACTTCACCAGACATCAACACTGGCAAAAATGTTTACATTTTCCTTGGATAGCCAAATCGGCCACTAAGGGATTAAAAATATCCGAATCTATAGCATACTCAAGTCTTTCACTATCAGAGAAAACTAACAGTCCGTAGCTCCATAGAGTTAATACTTTCTTTGGTATGATATAGTATTACAAACAATTGCAAAATACATACAAATAAAGTGCTTCCTTTGCTTTACATCATCTTTAATTTGTTGGAGGATGAAAACCTGGGCATGTCAGTGTTTACTATGGTTGAATCATATTTATTTTGTTTACTGTTACTTAACAGCAGACAAAGGACAGAAAAAATATTGTCATTGTTTAAAGAAGAAACCCAAGAGCTGTTAAAATAAAATAACCACCTTTTTTGTGAAATAATGTGTTTTTCATAACTTTTGGTTAGTTTCATTATTATGGAGTAGAAATGGAATAAGAGACCTTGGAAAAATTCATCTGCCATTTTAAAAATACAAGTGCACTTATGATATACAATCCTGTATCACATGGGGTGGGTCATCTAAATTAACAAAAAGGGAAAGTAATTCAGGTAAATAACCTACCTTTTTTTAGTCAGCATAGAATTGTGATGAAGGAAGTTCTGCAGGTCTCAGGAAATATTGTTACTTTTTTGGCAAATGAGAATTTGACCATGAGAAAACAAGAATAACATTACTGTTATCTGAACTACATTAAAAAAAAGAATAAAACAAAATTATGGTCCCCACAACATACTTACTGCTCAGAGAGAGATGGATTTCACAGATGGACTGTTAAACGAACAGGGAATTGGCTGCATGGTCACATTCAATGTCTTATAGTCAATGGCCCACTGTCAACACGGAAAGGGTTCATACAGTGACAAACACCATTTAATGTCTTAGTCAGCGACAGTGGGATTGTGTACCCCCTCATCAGGTTTGCAGATGACACCAAATTGAGTGGTGCAGTTGATTCTCTAGATGGAAGAGATATCGTCAAGAGAGACCTCAACAAGCTTGAGAAGTGGGCCTGTGTGAACCTCATGTAGTTCAACCCTGCAAAGTGCAAGGTCCTGTACCATGGGTTGCAACAATCCCCAGTATCAATACCGACTGGGGGATGAAGGGATTGAGAGCAGCCATGCAGTTCATGAGAGGATTTAGGGGCACTGGTGGTTGAAAAGTTAGACATGAGCCAGCAATGTGTTCTTCCACCCCAGAAAGCCAGTCATATCCTAAGTTACATCAAAAGAAGTGTGGACAGAAGGTTGAAGGAGGTGAATCTCCCCCTCTATTTCAGCCTTGTGAGACCTCCCCTGAACTACTATGCCCATCTCTAGGACCCTCAGTACAAGAAAGACATGGACCTATTAGAGTGGGTCCAAAGGAGGGTCACAAAAATGATGAGGGATGGAGTACAACTTCTATGAAGAAAGACTGATACAGCTGAGGTTGTTTAACTTGGAGAAGAAAAGTCTCCAGGAGACCTTATTAGGGCCTTTCAGTATTTAAAGGGGACTTATAAGAAAAATGGAGAAAGACTTACACTGAGGCCTGTATAAGTCTTTCTTATAGGACAAAGGACAGCAGTTTTAAACTGAAAGAAAGTAGATTTAGACCGGACAGAAGGAAAAAATTTTTAATGTTATGGATGATGAGACACTGGAACAGGTTGCCCAGAAAAGCTGCTAGTGTCGCTTCATTGGAAATGTTCAAAGTCAGGTTATGTGGGGCTTTAAGGATCCTGATGTAGTGGAAGGTATCCTTGCCCGTGTCAGGTGGGTTGGATTAGACGACCACAGAATCATCAAATGATCAAATAGTTTTAGTTGGAAAGTTTATTTCCATCGCAAAATATTTTATGTTAATACAAAATCTGATACCAAATTTCCTAAACAGGGTTAATTGCTGGATCTCATTTATACTTTTCTACCAGCATAGTGTGGATGGTTTGGGTTAGAAAGGATCTTCAAAAATACCTTTAAGGGTCTTTTCTAACCTAAACCATTCCATGATGCTATTATCCTATGATTGAGAAATGATTAGTAAATCCCAGAGTAAATGTATAAATGACAACTTGCATATCAATCTGCAACACAAAACTGGTGCTTTATTTAGGTCCAACAAAGTCTTGAACAAAAACTATAGCCTATGTTTAGGATATTTCGTATCAAATTCCGTACTAACAGTAAGATTTAATATCAACTAGAATGACAACTGGTAGTCACTGATATTTCTTTTGTTTTATTAAGATTTTTGGAATTAATATATTCATATTTCTCCCTCCAAAGTCTAGCAACAGCAGTCAAAAATAATGCTGGGTTTCACCAGCATCCTGGTCACTTCTCTGTGTGAAGTAAAATTAATAATAGATATTAATCTCTTTCAGTCATATGTTTATTGTAATTTCCTTAGTTTATTTCATTCTCTCTGAATTATTGGGAATATCTGCAATGAAGATTGTGATTTTATTATTTGTATATTTACATATAATATAAACATTAATTCCTTTACACTTAAGAAATCACGAATTTTGTGCTTATCAAATCACCAGTGTGCTGTGTATCAAACCCGAATGAATCACTGAATGCAAAAACTATCTAACTGTGCATCAGAGGAATAAATTCGGAAAACTTGCATATATCCTGTGCTACATACTATTCTTGAAAGACTGGACATGACACTTATTGCTTTGAATAGATGGCATTTCTGCTTTTTTATGCTCATGAAATGTGTCAATGTTGATAAAGTTGTCACACAATATGTTTTAAATTTAAAACACAAAGAAAAAAGTGAGAATGTTAATTTTCTCAGTTAAGAAAATACTCCCTGGGCTAAAGACATAGATTATAACTATGACATTTTATTAAGAAACCACTGGTAAGTTAAGACCATGAAAGAATGCTCCATCGCTGGCGGTGTTCAAGGCTGGTTTGTACCGAGCCTAGTGTGACACGGTTTAGTGGGAGGTGTCCCTGCCCATGGCAGGGAGGTTGGAACTAGGTGATCTTAGGGTTCTTTCCAAACCTAACTATTATATGATTCTATGATTCTATAATATATAAATTTATATATATATATAATTAAAAAAAAATCCATTTATTTATATGCATATCAGACTGCTTCAATTTTTTACAAAACTGTTTTGGAAATAAAAGTTCTCATTACTCTATTTTGTGTTCCAAGTGACTTGTCATGGATTCAGCAGCAGCAGTCAATTTTTTCTCCTTCATAGTAGCTGGTGCAGTGCTGTGTTTTCGACTTTTGGTCTGGGAACAGCTCTGATAACACCGATGTTTATAGTTATGGCTTAGAATGTTTTGGTCTGACCAAGGACTTTCTGAGTCTCATGCTCTGCCAGGGACGAGGGGAAGCCGAGAGGAAGCAGAAACAAGATACCTGACCCAGATTAACCAAAAAGGTTATTCCATGCCACAGCACGTCATGTCCAGGATGTAAAAAAAAAATGGGGCTGGAACCCAGAAGAGTTGGAGTTCACAGCTCGATCGTCAGGTGGTGAGCAGTTCTATCCTCTTCCCTTGTATTTCTCTTGTTGTTATTATTATTGGTGGTGGCGGCAGTGGTTTGTGTTGTACCTTGGTTGCTGGGCTATTCTTGTCTCGACCTGTGGGAGTTGCGTTCTTTCGATTTTTCTTCCCATTCCTCCCCCCCCCCCCCTTGGAGTCGGGGGGAAGAAAAACATTTCCCTTGTATTTTTTCTCTTGTCATTATTATTATTGGTGGTAGCAGTGGTGGTGGTTTGTGTTACACCTTAGTTGCTGGACTGTTCTTATCTCAACCTGTGGGAGTTGCATTTTTTCGATTCTCCTTCCCATCCCTCCAGGAGCGGAGGGAAGAAAGAAAGGGAAGTGAGTGAGTGAGCAAAACTGTGCGTGGCTGAGAAGCTTAAACCACGACATGACTGCAATTGATTATGCCTAAAAGTTATAAAATTGGGTTTGGTATATTTGGTGCATCAATATGAAGAGAAGGTAAGTATTTGATAAATTTATTAAATCAAGACCATGAATGTCAATATGCTGTGTTCAGTGAATAAAACAACACAGGATATGTAAATCTATGGCAGAAGGCACGGACTTCTGTCGTTATTGTATCGCTGCTGTTATTTCTTTTGCTGCTCTTTTACTCGCATCATTCCCTCTGGGTCCTAGAGTCTTGAAGGTTCATTTTCTGTTGATTTTCAATACTACTTCTAGGAATTGGAAAGATCAAGAAACATTCAGAAATGAGCAGCAAGCAGTCAGAAGCAAGTGAGTTCTTTATGATGCAAGTAACTTGAA